>OX453248.1:80000-1421787 GCA_949709985.1 Luffia ferchaultella
AAAAAAAAGGAAAAGAGTTAAAGGTAATTTTAATAAAAGCTTGTGATCAGAAATCAACGAATTTATGATTACGTATTATTATTACCTGTACACGATAAATAAAATAATTCCAAACTAGTTTGTGAGTCGATCGTTCAATTGTCAGTAGGTATATAGTGGGTATCTATCATGTTGAATTAAATGAATATTACCGGGGTAGTGTGTAATGTTGGAGCTATAATAAATTTAATTTAGATTAACTATTATGTACGCGACAACCGCTTCGCAGCACGCGCGGCCATCTAAATAGATAGATAAAAGAATAGTAAATAATTATAATAGAAAAATAGATGTAAATTGTAAATATATAAAAATAAGGCCCGATAACGGCATGATAAATAGCTCCCCGGCAAATATAGGGTAGATAGAAACCCGCCGGGGAAGACTTTTTGTAATAGAAGGTAGGAAAATAAATTGTCGCCACCGTCCTTCGCCCCTCGTTCGCCTGTGGTCGGAGAAAGTATAAATTTCACGAACGTCACACGCGCGGGTATTCTCTTGACAGCAGCGAACGGGTACACGAGGCACACCGATACAGTCCACATAGAAAAGCAAATTCAGGAAACGAAGGGAAAGGACGGCGAGGTGGCGTTGAACTGTAACTGGCCTTTAGTCATATCGTCAATGCGCCTGCCGAGCTCTGCATGGATCAGTTTAAGCTCCTCCAGCCCCAGCTTTGTTTTTGGGTGATCCAAAGCAACGACTGCCATTTTCACCCCGGTCAACGCCTCCTTATAAGGTTCTGGGGTGGACCCTGCTGGCTTTACCCTTTTAGGTGGGTTGACCGACGTGGATGGCGATGCACTGGTAACCTCCCTGGTCCTTTTGGTCTTTTTGGACGCAGGTGTTCCCAGCGGTGCGCTATTGCTAGCCATTTTTAGTGTTCGCTGGTACTGCCTACGTTGCGCCCCACTAAATTTCTTACGTTTACCCCCGCTTTTCGTCGGGCCGGCGTTCGCGGAAGCCCCACTCCCGGTTATAGTCACTCCACCTGCCCTAGGGCCTGCGTTTGTGACTTCCCCGGTTGTGTGAGCATCTTTGTTGCCTACCGTCAGATTAGCACTTGAGGTTGATGCGGAAGCACTAAGTGCCGTTGTCGAGTTCTTTACGGAGTCCTCGACCTTTTTTTTTAAAGTTTTGGTTAAGTTATGAGACACTTTGATTTTGTTCCCACGAGTAGCGGAGAAATAACAGGTCACTGTCCATTGTACTGATTGTAGCGCCTATAAATAAATACCTGAGGAATAAAATATCATTCATTTATAATCTATTATTATCAACCCGAACAGCGCCACCTATAGGCACGTCATCGTGCCGGGGCGCGTGACAGCGATCAATAGCATCGCGCGTTGACATTAGCGTCGACGCCACGAGTAGATGGCGCGCGAACACATTCAGTAGGTAGACAGCGCCCCACCGGCGGGCGGACCGCCGGGTGAAACCAACACTGGCCGGCTACGTGCCGAGCCGAGCGGAGATGACTCGTTCATTACCTCCAGGGACAGCACGAGAACTAGACACGTCTTCGCTACCGCCTAACCATGGCGGCAGACGTGAACCTATTGTTAGAGGATAGGAAGTAGACGGTATTAGGAAAATGGCGACGACATCGGTGGCGGAGGCAGGAACAGTGGCAAACCTCTTGGCTCGATATTTAATCGAGAAAAGTCGACGCAATCTTAAGGCAGATGGCCATAGAATAAATAGCTATAAAAGTCATTCGTTGGCACGTATTCCCGCATAGGGATATTTTTGTATTCGTACACGAAAGTCGCGAGATACCGCAGAAGAGGCGAACAGGCAAGATCGAATCCCCGTCTGCCCTCACCACGCCCGTGGGCTAACCACGAGCCAGCAGCGGCCGCGATCGCTGGTCGCCGGCCTAAGACCCAGGAGGGCCACGATCATCACTGCGCGCTCGCCGAACCGTAGCAGGATCTCAGCTGCCCATTGGCACGCTCCGTCACGTTGCAAGGAAAACGGTACGATTCAGTTCTATGGGGCTTGGCCCAAGTTTAAAGTGCGAGTGAAACGAATAAGCGGTCCAATTCCATTCGTCCGATTTTTATAGACTTTAAATATCTCGCTATCTTTCATGTTAAATGTCTTAAATGTTAAATATATCTTGTTATAAATTTAAATTGATCAAAACGTGTTTCATTCCTTTTGGTCGAGCGCACAGCATCGCATAACCTCCATTCCATTCTATTCGATTCCATTCGATACGGACGGTCCTTGATACAAAAGTCCGTTGCTCGCCGACTAGGCTCGATCCAGGACCAGCGGCAGCGACCTCAATCCATCGATATTTTTGTAACGTAAGTAGCTTCGTGTCGTACATATCATAAACCTATATCAAATACTTAACTTTACATTTTCTTACACGTTACAAGATACGAATAAGAGAGGAAGATAGAGACGCACTACGCTTCCTTTGGCGCGGCGAGCGTCGAGGTGGCCCGCAGGAGGAGTACCGGATGACGAGCGTGATATTTGGCGCCGCGTCGTCACCGTGTACTGCTATATACATAAAAAACAGAAACACAGAGGAAATGAGAGATGAGTACCCCGACGCCGCTAATGCCATTATAAATCAACATTATATGGATGATTATTTACATACTTTCGACAACATAGAGGACGCGCGGAGAGTCACGCGCGACGTAGCCCTAGTCAACCAAAGAGCCAAGTTCGTCCTGGACAGATGGACGTCGAACGTGGAGGAGCTGGGGCAACGTAGCGGCGTCGTGGAGTTGGAGAGCGAGTCGAGCAGCGGTAGAGCAGAGCGAGTACTCGGCCTTATCTGGCGGCCGCGTGACGACGTACTCGCTTTCGACTTAAATTTGAAAAAGGTACCTATTGATATACTAGAGGGCCGACGCAGGCCGACAAAACGAGAGGCGCTGCGTGCGGTCATGTCACTGTTCGATCCACTATGCCTAGCTACACCAATTACGATGGCGGCTAAAGTTATATTACAGCAAACTTGGAAAATCAGGCTAGACTGGGACGAGTCGATTCCGCCCGACTTACACGCACGCTGGCTGGTGTGGCTGAAAGGAGTACACAAAATGAAAGAGCTGGAGATACCGAGATGTAATTCTGGATATGCTACAGGTACGCTGGAGCTGCACGTGTTTGCCGACGCGAGCGAGACTGGAATCATAGCGGCCACATACTGGAGGGCGGTCGACGCCGGCGGGACGGCGTATGTATCACTAGCGGCGGCTAAAGGCAGAGTGGCACAGCTGCGATTTGTGTCAATCCCGCGGCTCGAGCTTCAAGCAGCCGTCATAGGATGCAGACAATCGCTGCATGTAGAGAGTGAGCACTAGAGAAAGCCCCAAAGGCGAGTATTTTGGTGTGATTCCATAACCGTGCTCACCTGGATACGGCGAGGAGCGCGCACGTATAGGCCGTTCGTGGCGCACCGTATCGCCGAAATAGAAGACACCACCAAGACGACAGAGTGGCGGTGGGTCCCAACACAAGAAAATGCAGCCGACGATGCGACGCGCGCGCCACCTGAAGGCTTGAGCGCAACGCACAGATGGTACACAGGACCAAAATTTCTCCTTCAACCCGAGATAGAATGGCCCACGGAGGAGAGCGGCAACATAGAGCAACACACCGGCGAAGAGAGAGTCGCCAGGGCGCGAGCTTTGACGGCGGAGGCGTTAAGAGAAGGACTACCGAACGTAGAGCGCTTTTTGTCCTGGCTGCACCTCGTACGCGCCACGGTGCGCATATTGCAATTTATAGAGACATGTCGACCAGTCGCCGTCATTGCAGCTGGCCGAATGAAACGAAACAAGAAAATAGAGAAAGACCCCACATGGAAAAAAGAGAAAAGACAGAAGATAGAGCCAAAAAAAGGCGAGCCACCGCCTACGTCGCCTGGACGTGGAATAAAAATTTTGCCGGCGAGGCTCATTTGTGCGGCGGAGCAGCTGTGGGTGCGAGCAGCTCAACAAGATTCATTTAGCGAAGAACTGAATCATTTGAATAGAAAACAACAAATACAGAGAGGAAGCTGATTGAGCGGACTGGCGGTGAACATAGACGAAAAAGGAATAATCAGACTGAAATCCAAAATAGGAGCCATCACGGACGCGCAAGAGAGTTGAGTCCACCAGTACTCGATGGACAACACAAGTACACGCGACTATATATAGAGTGGACACACAAGAGATTACATCACGGAGGTATGGCGATAGTTATCAACGAAGTACGTCAACATTACTGGATACTCCGTCTGAGATCAATAGTACGGAGTGCAGTAACCGGGTGTCTAGCCTGTCGAATAAAACGGGCTCGACCTGCTGTACCAGCGACGGGTAACCACCCCCCGTCGAGAATGGCTCACCACCAACGCCCTTTTTCCTACACCGGCCTTGACTATTTTGGTCCTTATCAAATTACAGTTGGCCGACAACACCAGAAGCGCTACGTGGCGCTTTTCACCTGCCTGACAACACGAGCGGTACATCTGGAGCTCGCGGGCTCGCTCATCACCGATTGCGCTATCATGGCGCTGCGGCGCATGATAGCGAGGCGAAGCTGTCCAGTCGAGATCTGCAGCGACAACGGCACCAACTTCCGAGGTGCTAATGCCGAGCTGCGGGCGGCCGCCCTGCGGGCCGCTGAGTCCGAGGCGTCCGTCTGGACGATAGCCTGGCGCTTCATACCCCCGGGCGCGCCGTTCATGGGCGGCGCCTGGGAGCGAATGGTCCGGAGCGTGAAGCGCGCGCTCGATGCTGTGCTGCGCGAGCGCTACCCGCGAGAGGAGGTGCTGGCGACGCTGCTGGCAGAGGCGGAGCACACGGTCAACAGCCGCCTCCTGACGCACGTCTCCACGGTGCCTGACGAGCCCGAGGCGCTGACACCTAACCACTTCCTGCTGGGAGGGCCATCCCGAGTACCACTGCCCGGTAGCTTCAAGGACGGCGACTGCATCGGCCGTCAACAATGGAAACAAGCACAGCGGCTGGCTGACTACTTCTGGGCGCGCTGGCTCAGGAAGTACCTGCCCAAGCTGCAGCGGCGTCGCGACCCAGCCGACCGAGGAACTCAACTACAAATAGACGATACACTACCGCGTAACGTTAGGCCGCGCGGGCGCGTGTTCGCTGTCTACCCCGGCAAGGACGGCGCAGTTCGAGTCGTCGACGTCCAGACCAGCGGCGGCGTGCTGCGGAGAGCATCCAGGAAGCTCGTCGCGCTCCCCAAGTGATCCTGCGGGCGCAGGAGGCGGGAGAATGTACGCGACAACCGCTTCGCAGCACGCGCGGCCATATAAATAGATAGATAATAGAATAGTAAATAATTACAATAGATAAATAGATGTAAATTGTAAATATATAAAAATAAAGCCTGATAACGGCATGATAAATAGCTCCCCGGCAAATAAAGAGTAGATAGAAACCCGCCGGGGAAGACTTTTTGTAATAGAAGGTAGGAAAATAAATTGTCGCCACCGTCCTTCGCCCCTCGTTCGCCTGTGGTCGGAGAAAGTATAAATTTCACAAGCGTCACACGCGCGGGTATTCTCTCGATAGCAGCGAACGGGCACACGAGGCACACCGATACAGTCCACATAGAAAAGCAAATTCAGGAAGCGAAGGGAAAGGACGGCGAGGTGGCGTTGAACTGAATAAGGACTTTCATTTCGATACACCCCGTACTCCCAGCTACGACCACCCTAAGAAGGAAAGATGGCAACGAGTCACGCACATATTATACTTATGAATAAAGATGAATTTGCCATTAGTTTGCCATGAACTCGCCATTAAGTTGTAATGTTTACATTTTAAAAATCTGTAATTGGAAAATTCTTGAAAGTAGTTTTAAAACCTCCATTAAATTGAAACTATCTGCGGTTTTAAAACCTCCATTAAATTGGAACCATCTGCGGTTTTAAAATTTCCATTAAAAATATTTATGTAGTTTTAAAATCTCCATTAAATTGGAACTGCTTGCGGTTTTAAGACCTCCATTAAATTGGAAATATTTGCGGTCTTAAAACGTCCATTAAATTGGAAATTTCGCGTGTTGATTTTATAAGACAATCAAAAGAATATATGGTATTTAGTTCCATATTTCCATCACAATCACCCTTTCAAATAAAAGCATCTGTAATGACACTAATAGGCCTACAAATAGGGGCATCTTTTCAGGTCGCCTCACCTACTTCTCCAAAACGAGTTATCATGGCAAACAACTTCATCGTGGCGAATAACTTGCCACCCCCCGAAAAACTGGATTTGGGAGGTGACGGTGCATCAATAGGTCAAAGATGGGAGAAATGGAAGAGATCATTGGAAATTTATCTGGAAGCGTCAGAAACTCAAACACCAGTAAAGAAACGAGCAACACTGTTACTTCTGGGAGGTTCTGCTTTATAGGACGTCTACTATAATCTACCTGGAGCTTCTGCAGAGCTATCTACCGATGGTGACATATTTAAAACGGCAATCGACAAGTTGGATGAATATTTTCTGCCTAAGCAAAATCGTATCTATGAACGACATAAATTTCGGCTCATAAAACAAGAAGACGCTGAGAAGTTTGAAAATTTTTTGCTCAGATAAAAAAACAGGCAACAAAATGTAAGTTTGATAAAATAGATGACCATATAATTGACCAAATAGTAGAAATATGTGCATCTGTTGAATTAAGGAAAAAGATATCGACCATAGGAGACGATATTACGCTTGAAAAAATCGTCACTGTAGCGAACACCTTAGAAGTTGTTAAGCAACAATCGGACGATTACGAAGGCAGTACCAAAAAAATCGAAGTAAATCAGATAGGTAATAAGGAAGACGAGATACAGAATAAGAAAAAAGAAGCGAACAAAATGTGTGAAAGGTGTGGAAACAGTAGACATAATTGAAAAGATAATACTTGTGTAGCAAAAAATCAGAAATGTCACTACTGTGGGAAGATAGGATATTTCGCACGGTGGTGTAAATCCAGAAAAAGTAAAAAAAGGAAGTTTGAAGATTTAGAAGGTAAAGCAAAAGGAATGGACTTTAAAGGAAGTAAGAGGATAAGAAAAGATGTCAAAGTAAACTGTGTCAATGAGGACGTGGAATACGTTTTCAATATTTATAATGATAACGACACCTCTGTTAAATGTCTGGTCGGAGGGGTATGCATCGGTATGTTAGTTGATTCTGGATGTAAAGTTAACCTGATTTCGGATAAGACGTGGGATAGTTTAAAAAATAGAAATGTAAATGTTTTTAATCAAATCAAGAGACCAAATAAGAGATTGGTTCCTTACGGAAGTAAAACGCCTTTAGATATTGCAGGTTCTTTTGAAACAACAATCAAAGCTGGAATTACAGAAACAAATGGGACATTTTATGTCATTAATGGAGGAACGAGAAATTTACTGGGAAAGGATTCAGCAATAGAATTAGGAGTCTTAAAAGTAGGAATGGAAATCAATCAAGTAAGTACCAGAGAATTTCCTAAGTTCAAAGACATTCTAGTTGAGAGTCCAATCGACGAAACTATAAAACCAGTAGTTCAACCATACCGGCGCATACCAATTCCCCTTGAGGAAAAAGTCAACGAAAAGCTACAAGAATTGTTGGACTGGGACATAATCAAAGAAGTGAAGCAACCACCTAAGTGGGTTTCCCTATTGTACCCATCCTAAAAGAAAATGGGGATTTAAGGCTTTGTGTTGATATGAGACGAGCAAATGCCGCTATACTCAAGGAGAACCATCCATTACCTACCATGGATAATCTGCTACCAAAGATTGGCAAGGCTATGTTTTTTACCAAGCTCGATATCAAAAACGCGTTCCACCAAATTGAGTTGCACCCCGATTCCCGACATATTACGACATTCATAACGCCCCGAGGTTTGTTTCAGTACAAGCGTTTAATGTTTGGAATCACATGTGGTCCAGAAATTTTCCAAAAAACATTGGAAAGAATAATTATTCATTGTGAAGGAACAGTCAACTTTATAGATGACATATTAATTTATGGAAGCACAGAAGAAGAGCACGACTTGCGTGTAGAGAAAATATTAAACGTGTTAAAGGATACCAAGGTATCACTCAATAAAAACAAATGTATACGAAAAGTTAAAGAGGTAAGCTTTCTGGGACATGAACTAAAACCAGGGAGTGTCAAACCTTTGAAGAAGTATGTAGACAGTATTGAGCATTTCAGTGCACCGAAAACTATTGAAGAGCTACAAAGTTTTTTGGGTTTGGTAAACTATATAAATAAATGGGTGCCAAACCTAACTACAACGACGGAACCGTTAAAACACCTGTTACGGAAAAAATTAGGAAGAAACGCAAGTATCAAAGAACATCGGAGAAAAGACCAGGAAGAAGCATTTAATCTGGTAAAAAATGAGTTGACGGCATTGAAATCTCTCGGGTACTACGACGTAAAAGATAAACCACAAGTAATAGCAGACGCGAGCCCTGTGGGCCTTGGAGCAGTTTTGGTACAAATTGACTCAAGAGGTCCGAGAATAATAGCTTATGGAAGTAAAACTTTAACTGACTGTGAACGACGATATAGTCAGACTGAAAAAGAAGCCCTAGCTTTGGTATGGGCAGTTGAGCACTTTGACATTTATCTTTATGGGAAAGAGTTTGATCTTATCACAGATCATAAGCCACTTGAAGTCTTATTTGGGGCGAAATCTAAGCCTTGTGCTCGTATAGAAAGGTGGGTTTTACGTCTGCAGTCATACCAATACAACATCAAATATGAATCCGGTAAATCAAATACAGCTGATCCACTTTCGCGATTGTGTCATCAAATAACCATTAGTACCATACCTTCTGGAGAGGATCTACACGTCTGCCAAATTGTGGAACACGCTAGGTCACAAGCGATTTCTATGAGAGATATCGTAGAGCACTCAATCAAGGACATTAAAATTCAGAAAGTAAAGAAAGGCTTTTACGAAGGTGACTGGGACGATTCAATAAAAGAATACAAAATTTTTGAAAGCCAATTGTGTTTTTATGACGATATTCTTTTAAGAGGGAATCGATTAGTAATACCCGTGACACTTCGTAAAGCTGTTCTTGATGCTGCTCATGAAGGACATCCCGGAATAACAGCATGAAAGGGCGGTTAAGATCAAAAGTCTGGTGGCCACGAGTAGATCGGGATGCAGAAAGTTTTGTCAAGAGTTGTAAAGGATGCACGTTAGTAGGAGCACCGCATCCACCAGTTCCTATGAAGAGGCGTGAGCTGCCTTCAGCGCCGTGGATAGATGTGGCCATGGACCTTTTGGGACCATTACCCAGTAACGACTACCTGCTAGTAGTCATTGACTACTACAGCAGATATAAAGAGATAAAAGTCACGAAAACCATCACCAGCTACCAAATCATCAAGATGTTGAAAGAAATATTCAGCAGGCTTGGATACCCAGTTTCAATTACTGCTGACAATGGCCGGCAATTTATCAGTCAAGAATTTAAATCATTCTTACAGGAATGCAACATAAATTTATTTAATACTGGCCATATTGGCCACAGCAAAACGGAGAGGTTGAAAGACAGATTCGCGACATCTTGAAAAGGTTAAAAATAGGTCACATAGAAAAGAAGGATTTGAGAGAGAGTCTATATGACTATTTGCTCATGTACAATGCTACCCCACATTCGGTAACGGGAAAATCTCCATCAGAGCTATTTTTCAGAAGGCAATGCCGAGATAGAATTCCATCGTTAGGGCAAGCAGGAACTGATGACGACTCAGAAGTGAGAGACAAAGATAAAGAGCAGAAAGAGAAAGGAAGAGAATATGGATATAGAAAACGACTAGCAAAGGAAAGTGATTTGGAAGAAGAAGACAGAGTATATGTTAAGGAACCGACAAACAATAAATTAAGTTTAAATTACAACCCTACACCACACGTAGTGGAGAATCGGAGTGGTGGAGATGTGACGATTAGAAATGAACAGACAGGACAGACAATGAGAAGGAATGTACTACATTTGAAGAAAGTTGAAGGAGAATGGAAAACGGTCAAAGTCAATGATAACGAGGATCAGGAATCCATTGATGACAGTAATGTTTAATTATATTTAAATCCGATTTCTGGACATAATTATTGTGATTGGCTAAAAATGATATTTGAAGTAAATGTGATTTAAAATAAAACAAAATCTTTTAATATGAAAGGGATGTAGTGTTTGTGGTAGTATCTATACGTAAATAAGATACACGCCGTCTCGGGCGCAAGCCGCATCGGGCGTCACGTCAGTCACACGAGAGCTACAGGCGAGGGTGGACGTGTAACACTGCGGTGCGTACGTGTGCAAACAAGCCAGCGTATACTTACCATAAGGGCGGAGGGCCAACACTCATCTTTTTCAGAAAGGCGGTGCATGCCAGAAATTCGAGCGATATATAAATTGTGCAGGTACAAAAACATGGCAATTTCTCGGATACTATAATTGATAGTGAAAAAGTAAAGTCACCATCGTGAAGTTCGTTTTGGCGACTCTTCTGAATGGTATAACGTCATGCGTCCGGAGCTTAGAAATATGACGATTACGTCTTAGCGATTAGTAATTATTGTTTGTCCCCGCTTGCAATACCATGGTGCACTCTACGTATCACTGGAAAAAATGACGAGATGCTGTTGATTTAAATACGACATATTTCTGTCTGTCTCCACACGAGAACACTACCCAACACGGCTATTCGAATCGAATTCGAATTTCACATATAGTATAATTTATATAACAATCGATTTTTCTGGTATCATCGAGCTGATCCGACTATGGAGCTGGAAGATGGATAACAGAACCCTTCAATGACTTCTCGTAAACCCACTGTGGTGCCTTTGGCCTGGCTAAGTAAGATAGAAGCATGACGTGAGGAAAACCATGTCACGAATAAATAATTACCCAAGCTCTAGGTGGGGGCGTGCAGAGGAGCTGGACAGCCATAGTTAGCAAACATACCACTAGGGTACCAATCTCTAAGATCTAAGCCCATACCTAATTACGGATATGTTTACGTATTCTAATACTTAAAACTCGAAAATAAAAATATTATATTATACCTATTATTTATTACACTATACTAAAATTATATTAAACAACACGGAAATGGTCTCTCTCGTAAACATTGTCTTAAGTATTTCGGGCATACAGAAATTTTATTATAAAAGTTGCTGGCTGTTGGGGGTGTGAAGCCAAATTCGTCGTGGGCATTGGCCGTCGCGACGCCTCGAGATGGCGAATGGTGTGAGAAGAGCGCCGCGTCGCTCGTCGTCGTCTAAGTGTATTTTATACCTAGTGTTCGGCTGAATAAAGCATGTAGAGCTTACCGAACTAAACCAAAGGTTTAAAAACGAAATTTTAAACATGTTTTCTTGATAACCGGTTGTTTGCGCCATCTGTTCACTTAAAACTTTAGTTTAGTTCGATAAAGTCTACCTGCTCTGTATGTTTGGACTACGTTCAGCCGAACACCTATTATAGGTTTTTTACTTTTATGCAAAAATATAAAGATATTTAATTATTATAGGTACAAATTGTCACCATCGTTTCCTCCAATTAAATTATGAAAATCCAAAAACCGTAATCATAGTCCTTAACACCATGGTTTCATATAACTGTCAATTGTTTTTCCATTGTGGCGTCATTTTGAAAATTGCATGTCTTTATCACCGTGGATTTGACTCGTGAACATTTTTGTGCCACGGTCCACTTTTAACTGCTGTTAATTACTTTTTAATATTTTTTTATTAGATGCGAACGCTCAAAATCTTACTGTTCCCGCCCGGTTTCCGCTGTGAGCTTGCCTCAGCCTCCCCGATTACAGTTAAATCACGTCGTCCACGAGGATCGTGAGAATTGGCATAGTTAAAGTTTATATGGAAAAGGAGTGCTAAAAGCTAAAATCCATATATTCCAAAAACTGAGTAGATACGGTCGAATTGTAGACCACTGGGAGACAACTAGTTTTCTATATTAAGTCTATATTAGATATATGATTGACATGTAGCAGCCGCTAATAAATTATAAGAAAAACATGTGACAAATGTTGCTATATAACTCGAGTAAATTAAAGACACTCCAAATTAATTATTTATTATCAAAATAAATTATACGAGAATTTAGAATAATTTCGTAGCGGGGTGCCTATTATCGCACTTACCCGATAAAATCAATATTTTTATAGAATCTGTAGCAGAAAGACAACATTATTAAAATTGCATTTGCTCTGGCACTAAGCCTACTCTTCAGTTATACATTACAATTCGCCAACTTTGTAAAGTACACGGTTATTTAATAGAATAATACCTACTTTAGTACAGTTTCACACACAAATTACGTGTTTTGTAAGAAAACACTTTGACCACTTTTTAAGCACAATAAGCGCACGGAGGAGTGTGATATCGGCATAGTTACCTGGTCTACAGTTTATGTAGAGTTGGACTGCATGCAGATAGCTAAAATCGATTACAGGATGAATTTTTAAGATGGGACAGTATGGCCAAATCCTAAACTATGAGAAATAGCGAAAAGTGTTCAAAGGCATCGTGAGGTCGATTTTTGAGAAAACGAAAACTACATAACCACATTTTTTTTAAAATATGTTACCTCAAAAGGGAAACAAACCATTCGATTCGATAATTATATACTAATATGTGAAGAAAAACTTTAGACCCCTTTTAAAGTATATTGCGGGTATGGAAGAATGTGAGATTTGACATAGTTAAAAGTTTATATGCAAAAGGAATGCCAATGTAATTCGACTGGTGTAGGTACGAGTTATAGGAAAACAGAATCGTACGCAATGAAAGCCCTCACCAAAATGCTTACAACTACAGACATTATGGTAAAGTTATATGGGCTAAAAGGCGCCAGTTGGCTCTAAAAAACTAAATCCCAGAAACCGAAGAACGTAAGAAAGGTAGGACTGAACTAAACAATTCGTCGGGACAATGACGATCCAGCACTAATAAAATTTACAATAATATACTCAATAAATATATTACAAAATTTTACAAAAAAATATCAGTAATGATTTTTGCTCCGCATTAAATCACATATTATGTGTTATTTTCTTAAAATAAATAAATGATTCAGACTACTTTTTGAAATGGCTTCGCATCTGATTTGTTAAAATACATTTTTTCAATAGAGATGAATGGTAATGGTAATGCGGGATTGTTGGGAAATTGCGGTGGTTCGATGAATCTGATTGGCTCATAGTAGGACAGCTGACCCTACCGCCTAATGCCTTACCATTTCCAAAAACGGACCCATTGTTATGTCACCCATTTGAAGTTTTAGTTGAGCATCTTGAATAAATTCGTCAGTAAGTACGAACTTCTTCAGTAGTTGTAGAAGAGAGTTCGCTTTATTTCTGTGACGAACATCAAATAGGTTGTTCCATTTCATTCCATCAGCCCTTTTTATACCCTACTGCAGGGGCTTAGGTTTCCCCTAAAGTTGAGAGGGCTTGGAGCTTAAATCCACCACGCTGCTCTAATGCGGGTTGGCGGATTTTAACGACCGCCATCTATTAACAGCAACCGGGACCGACTGTTTAACGTGTTCTCCGAGGCACAGAGTCAGTCAGATAGTTAATGTACCTACTTAAGTCAGAAAAACTCATTGATACACGCCCGGATTCGAACCACGGCCACATGGCCTTATGGGTTTGAAACAGGTTTGCTGCATTCGGGTTTCCTATTATTATAACATATGTGATGTTGTGGCAACGTCACATATGTTAGTAGGAAGCATCTTCTTGTAAAATTTTGAGGAAGTGCATAATAGTTTATGGGTTTTTTACCGACTGCCTGGTTTAATTTAGAGTGCCATGCCTCAAGAAAATTGGGTTCGTTCGCTTAAGGACAGATTCACTTTAAGACGGGTTTTGTACAGGCAAGAGAAAAGGTTTCCAATTTTTTCCGTTAAGGACAAAAACGTTTTTAACCAACGTTTTCTGAATACGCGTTATAAATAGGAAGTTTACTAGTAAGCTAATCGCCATTATTATTATTATTAAATTATGGAATACTCCTTATAATTTCTGCTGACCTTTTACTATGCTCAATGCTCATGCTATGCAGAATTTTATTACCCACGCGTATTTGCAACACGTTGGTTGGTAATTGCCAAATATTTCATTGATATATAACTAAGTACCTAGTCAAAACAGGAAAATCTCGAAATTTTAACCAGTGTACTCAGGAAACGTTGGTTAAAAACGTTCCTGTCCTTAACGGAAAAAAATCGAAACTTTTTCTAAATTGGTGGTACTATGTTTTTCTCCGTAAGCATACTACACTGGCACAAAATCTTCACGAAGCTATTGTTATTTCACATATTTCATTAATTTGGCAACTTCAGGATCGTCATTGCCCCAAGGATTGTGTAGTTCCAACCAGTCACAATCTCATACTCACCAATCACAGAAATACTAAAAAAAATACGTTTCTTGTAGAAGAGTCCCTTTTATTTTTTACTTTATATATTTATTATTATTTAATTTTAAAGCGATCATGGTAATACACCTTTCATAAAAATTTTCAGTGTAAGCAACGATCTAACCCTCAGCAATCACCAAAAACGTCGAAAAATTACGCTTCTCGTATGGGAACCCCATTTAATTTTTAAATTTATTTTTGTTTTATTATTTTTAATATTGACAAGTACAGCAATATACCTTTCGTAAAAATTTGAAGTGTAATTTCACACTCACCAATTACCGAAAATGTCGAAAAAATTACGTTTCTTTTATTGGAATTCTTTAATTTTTAACTTTATTTTATTATTATTATTTGTTATTATAGCGATCATAGTGATACATCTTTCATGAAAATTTCACGTGTAAGTAATGATCTTACATGGATCTTACAACCACCAACGCAACGCACGATCTTACGACCTTACAACTGAACGCACACACACTCATGTCTCAAGCACTTCGCTCACAAATTTTGTTACTATACCTATTGGGAAATTTGTGAATTAATTAATTACTGATATATTTATTTAATTTCTCACTCATTTTATTATAGTTCTTGTTTTGTGTCTAGTATAAGTATAAATGTTAATTTAAGTTAAAATTTAAGTTAAGTTTAAAAGTTAATTTGAAACAATTGTCACGGAGAGCTCTGTTGTCTGAAGCACAGGTTCTCCTAGTTCAGACACAGAGGTCCTCCATTTTTCTTTTCACTCTTGTAAAACATATTTATAAATTGTTATGTTGTTGTTGTTGTTGTTAATCATCAAAAAAGTCGGAAAAATTACATATAAAATGTTCAATAGGGACGGTATCCTTACTTCTCAATATCATTGGCAAAATCTATAGGCCTAATGAACCCTTCGTAAATTTAAAACAACTCATCTGTTTAGGTTACTGGTAATTGAATATTTCTACGCAAAATGAAACAACAGTGATATGAGAGAATGACATGATCAAATAAAAAAATCATAAAATAAGGTACAAAAATATTATTTACAATTTTTATTTAGTGAGATCATTTCGTGTGGGTTCTTAAATAACGCAGTCTGACATTCAACGTAGGTTCGTCACGAGACAGTACTGGGCGCAGGAGGCGCGATGGGGACAGATATGGAGGTGTGCAGTTCGAGACTGTCGTCGAATCCAACTTTACGAGCGGCCACCAGGTCAGCCAGCGGCGGCGGAACAGTCGTGCGCGGAGGTCGGCGACGCGGTAGCTCGAGTTTTAGTTTGTGCCAGAAGTAGGGGTCGCCCCACTTAATGTAGGTATTGGTTTGAAGGTAGGTGCGCAGCTCAGGATCGAGACGATGGGCGTCTAGTTCTTCGCCGTACAACACAACTACGACGCGTGCGCGCCCCTCGCGTAACGCTGCCGCGTGTGCCGCACGGAATTCGACTCGGCCCCACACTGACTCGAGGAAGTTCGGCGACAGCACAACGATGGTTCGACGGGACTGTTCCACCGAACGTACAATCTGCGCCGGGATCCATTCGCCGGCTGGCCAGTCGCGGAGGTGTACGCATAAGCGCAGCGGGCGCGGACCCGTCTCTAACGCGGGCACCAGCTCACCTACCACAAACGGTTCGTCCAGGTGTGAGAACGACACGAACGCATCGTAGTATTTATCGCTGTCGAGTTCGTCCTCGGGAGGCCCGAACCACGTCTTGATCTTGCGCTCGTAACGGCGATACAGCAACGCTATCGCGGCGACAAATGAAGCTAGCAGCGCCAGCGTGACGGCAATGGCTAGCTCAGGGCTCGCGCACAGACCCTCCAGAGCCAAGTCACGGATGAGTTCGCCGTCTGCACACCGCAGGGACTCATAATCCTGCACCTACGGAGTAAACAAGTCTGTCAACTATGAGAACTCCAGAGCCTGGAGCCTGTACGACCGACGTCGAAATCGGCGTTGTGACTCGCGGCGATTCGTATTCAAACCTTCACTACATATCGCTTCTTCAGAATTAAAGTGACCTAAAATAAAATAATAATAATTTTGAATATTAGTGATGAAACTACTTTAAAAGGGACCTTTCAGAATATGCGTTAAATCCTGTCTTTTAAAAGAAGACCTAAACAGTAAACATATTATTTTATCATAGTTATGTAGATTTTTTTACGAGAGTGGGACAGATACTTTCTTTTAGGTAAATGTTTTACTAAAAGTTAAAATCCAAATTTTTTAGTTAGGTCACTTTTGTTCTGAAGGTGCGATATTACAAAATAAAGTTCCCCGACGCGTCTTTTTGTCTGTCTGAACGCGATAGACTCAAAAATGACAAATGGACAAAGTGATTCACAAGAAAGATGTATGTGTACAATTAATAAAAGTTTTGTGCAAATTAGTAGAAATTTGATGATTACTAAGTCGATATAACAAAATAATGTTTGGAGGAATTGTTCCTCTTTTATAAGGCTAAAGAAAATTTTGCGATGGCATATGTTTATGTTTTATAGATAGTTTACTATATTATTAATTGGAAATCGATTTATACAATATTAATCCTTATCAAATTAAATATGTTATTCACTTTCAGCATTTCATGCACATTATCATTGCTCTTTACACCATACAATTTCAATTAATATCTTAGGAGTAATCGCAAAATAAAAACTATCGCGCGACAAGTGGCCGGGCGGCCTCACACCGATGCAACACGCGTGATGAAAGAAAGAGAATTTTCAAAAAAAAGTGTAATGGGAATTCGGATAGTGTCCCCCGAGTTATAATTTTTTTTCCTGGAAATATATGTACCATAATTAAAATCAAATAAATAAACAAACAAAAAGGGAAGTTGAATTAATACTTAATTGATGTTATCATCAGACGGATTTGTACTTTTTAGGGAAGTCGACATCTGTCTGACTATATTACTTATTGAAAGAAGAGAAAGTTGTCCTGTTCTCAGCCGCGCCTCCCCGACCAGCAGAATGCCGCAGTGAAACAAAAGTTATCTTAGATAAAATAAATTTAATAAAACTTTATATAAAAAGTATTTACATTATAAAACACAAGTCAAGACTAGGACTTGCGTACCTGAGTACGGTTGTTCTACTGATAGTGTTTGGTGCCATTACTAGGTATTTTATATGATTCAACATTAATGTTGAAAGTGGCGTTTCGGTACCTGATTGGCTGGACGTGTTTGACAATTGTGTTTCGGCCAATCAGAAAGCTTTTGTGTTATTCGAAATCCGAAGTATTGAGACCGAGCAATGACCGGTGTCCTGAGCCAGTAAGAAATTTTTTTTTTTTCAAATTAATTGATGACCGCGAAAAATTACCGAAAACTTTCGAAATCGAGGTTGCCGATTTGGACTTTGATGCATGCTGTCAATAGAAAAAGTGATTATTACCAATTTGCTACAGAAATTTTCGGGTTGTCCCCAGTGCAAAATTGATTTTGAAAATTTAATTAACCATCTTGTTCATTTTATTCCTAACGTGGGCTCGACACTAAAGTAGTTAATGAAATAGTTTAAATTTTTGAACAATAATAAACCAGTCACAAATGACTCTTGCGCTTTTATTTACAAAGGAAAAATAAAATATTAATTAAAATAAAATCTCTAGACATGTCCATTTTGTGACAGTATTTTTGTACTGTGAATTAAAATTACCTAAATTATTTTATGCATAGCGAGATTACAGGACACCCTTACATCTACCGCTTTACCTCTTATTCACTTTTGCGTGAACTATTGCGTGATGACGACGTGTTTTTTAGGACATTCGACGCTTCATTTCAAACAAATTGTCAAGGTTTGTTACCATCTTTTACTCGTACACCATTTAAGACAATAGTTTTTATTGCTGCAACTTTAGATTTACAGTAAACATTTATAAGTGTAAATTCTATTACTTTTAGAGCACTGAGTTGTAGTCACAGAATTTTTCTTTGTTTTTATAAATAAAACCACGACCAATCATTACTTCGGGTTTGTTGCTTTTTTGATGGTCACGTCACTGTGATAATATACCTATAAGCTGACCACAAAAGAAACAATTACTTTTTGAGTAGGTGCGTACTTTGCCACTTTTTTCTGAAAATGCTCGTAAAGTTAGACGGAAGTTATCAATGTTGTAAACAAAGAAATATTTTAGTTTGTTTTTGTGCATATATATTTTTATTTTTCAAATATTTACAGAACTGGAAATAAAGTACATTAAAAATACTCCAAGTAGAATGAACTCGCGTTATACATTTAAATCTAATCCAATTTAATCCACATGTTCGACGCAACAAGCTGATAGGACATTACGGCGGAAAAAAAAAGACTACCATGGCATACATTGCTTTGCTACCTGTGCGAAGTCGGGGCGGGTCCCTAGTACAATACAAATTATTAAAGAACCATACCTGAGTACTGCGATCGTGTAGCAATAATAGCAATTGCTCGTTATCGCAATCGCAAGCTATCGGGTTGCCAGCAAGCCATAGTTTCCGTCCGGGCGTAAGCAGACGACGCGCGGCGGCCGCGTCGAGTCGCACTAATCGATTGTCACTCAGGTCGATAGAAACAACAAACAGCGACGGGTCATCGCGGCCAAGGCTTGTGATGTTATTGCCCGCCAGTTGCAACTCAGAGCGTTCAAGATGCCAGTGGGAGCCCTCCATTCTCGGGTCGAGACGCGGCATCACGGCGGTTCCAGCACATCGTACGACGAGCGTGCGATCGGCTGGACGTGCAATACACGTGCAGTTGTCACTTACTGCGGCACATGAATCGAGCTCACAAACAAGTAGTTCCGCCGACAAGTCGGCAATCCTATAACCTCTCAGAGCTTCCGGCTCGGCGCAGGCTGCTGTACCCCATTCTAGACGTGGACGTGCAGTGTTAATACGACTGTAACTCAGAGAGGCATAGAGCTCGCAGTCACAGTAAAGAGGATTGTCGTCCAGGAGTACGCGCACCCCGCGGGCCCCACCACCACCTGCGCGTTCATAAGCTTCCGCCTCGTTGAAGTCGATCACAGAGATATTGTTGTGACGTAAGTCCACGACGATGTTCTCCGCCAGAAAAGTCAAGTCCATGTACTGCAATGAAAAGTATTGTATGTATTGTATTGTATTATGTAATGTACGACACGTAAAAGAAATAAGAATGTTTAGCGACAAAGAAACCGATTTATGAAATGTAGTGGTAGAGAGATGATTGACTCACATTAAGTTCCTGGTAGTGATTCTGCGTGAGATTGATTATGGTCAGTTGCAGCAGCACGAATCGCCAGTCGTCGTAGAATATGGAAAGACGATTGTCCGCGAGGTCGAGGTAGCGCAGGGCAGTCAGTGCGCTCAACGGTGACTGGGCATCAAGCGCGTCCTCCTGCAGCGTGAGTTGATTGTGCGCGAGTCGCAGATGCTGCAGACTGCCAGCACCAACGCCGAAGAATGCGTTACGAGAGAAGCGCTTCAGCTTATTGCGATTTGCACTCAGTTCCTGCAGCGCATTTAGCCCCGCGAACACATGGCTGCCGATATTGAAATTAAGGTCAATAACCCAATTATTTCCAAGCATGTGTAATAAATTACGTGGTCAACGTTTTTCGAGCCGCGAAGTGGCCGTTGAAGCAAAATGCACGTTTTGGTGATAGATACATCAATAATAATGGAAAAAGTGTTATGAAAATTGGTTTAAATCATTACTGTTTCATTCCTTTCGCCGTCGAGACGATGGGTCCCTGGTCCAAAGATGCTAAATTACTTGCTTACGATTTGGGTGTCACGCTACGTCTGTTGACAGGTGATCCTTTGAGTTAGGAATACCTTGTTCATAGCATCAGTGTCGCAATACAGTGCGCCAACGCAAGTATCCTTGACACCCTGGACCCGTCGTCCCTTTAAAATTTTGTCGTTTAGTATTTTTAATTTGTGCGTATTTTCAGTTTTTTGATTAGATTTTAAATAAGAGTATATCTTATATTAATATGATGATTAATGTTTCTGGTGCTTCACTAAAATAAAACCATATTACTTAGTATTATTATATAGGAAATTATTTTTATTTAAAAAAATTTAAATAATCCAGAATAAAATAAAATACAATAAAAACCAAATACATGGGCACTCTGACTATTATTCCAAGCCACTAGAAACACGAAAATCACAAATCGCAAATCTAATTTTCCTCTGTTACTATAGTTAGTGTTCGCCACAGCGAGTACGAGGCTGCGCTGCGAGTTTTAAGTGCTTATGTACTCAGTATTCGTACTTGTAATATGAATTAGAGCAATAGAATCGTGTTAGAACAGTAAACTTTAAAATCTAGTTATGATGTCTTTAAGGTCAAAAATGTGTTATAGAAATAAATAATAGTCTTCTTATAATTTTACTCATCTGAAACTAGTAGGTACTTGCCATAGTAACGAGAAAACAATGAAAGTACGCCCTTTTTATAGGTAGAGGCTCTATAAAGTACTGCTGCCAAGACATGCATAGCGCCTAAAAGGAGCTTTCTTTACTGTACTGCCTTCCGAGGGTACCTCAGATGTAGTAGAGGCTTTCTATAAAGTACTGCCCTCGGAGGGTGCCAATTTTTACCTGATAAACCCTGACTGGTCGCGAGATTGACCGCGCGCTGCGCATGGGCGGGCAGGTGGAGCATGTTATCCGCCAAGCCCGCACTGCGCGCGCGCTCTTGCGCCCTGTATTAGCGTCGCGCCTGCCGCTGCGCGCCAAGCTCGGCGTCTACAAGACGCACATCCGCTCGCGGCTTACTTACGCGGCGCCGGCATGGTATGCGCTGTGCTCGGCAACATCGCGTCTCAGACTGCAGCAGCAGCAAAACGTCAGCCTGCGCGTGATCGTGGGAGCCGGGCGGTACGTCACTAATGACGTTATCGCTCGCGACCTGCGGATCCCGTCGGTGGAGGAGTTTGTGCGTTGTCTGGCGCGTCGCATGTTCGACCGCGCTGACAACAGCTCCTTCGCTCACCTCCGGAACATCGCTCCGCATCGCGAGCGGTCGCCGTCTGGACGCCCGCTCCCACGTGACTTATTGACGTCGCCCAGCGCATCGCAGGGTGACGCGTCGCCTGCCCGACGAGAATAGGCGACTTTACGTAACTACCCATCGACCGCCGGGGCCGTGTCTTCGGCGAGACGATGCCCGGGTACAGGGGTGACCCTACACCCGCACCTGCTCCCCTCCCAGGGGACGTAGATGACCCGACATACATACAACCCTGACTGGTCGCTGAAAAACCCGCGAAAGAATTGCTAAAAGCAAGGAAATGTAGATAACGAGTAGGTATATAGATTTTATGTTAAATTTGGGTATAAAAGGCCGAACAATCCTCCATAACGGTACTTCTAACTTTGAGTTCTACATAGTCAGACCTCTGAACAAGACATGAAGCGCAAGTACTAGCTAGTCGGTGAAAGGTTTTGTCTGAAAAATCATAACAGACTGGCGTTTTGAATCGCATTCAGCTACATACAGCCTCGGTAGAAGTTCGTCCACCGAGCGAACCTGGCCGGTCCGATTCGTACAATTAAGTAAGGAAATTCGTATTTTATTGTAATTTGAATTACGGTATATAGCCATAGTTATTGTAATCAACATTTTGTTTATTTTTTGTGATAGTGTCATCTAGTTATTATGATGTTCTTTGTAAGGATGGGCGGTATTGTAAGTTATTGTTCGTGTTTAAAATTGATGTTAAGTATCTAATGATTTGATTTTCTTTTGCTATTTGTCAGCATATTATTAATTTCCTCGTGGTAATTTTTTTGTTAATCAGTGTCTCTGGCGTATTTTACTGTTTTTAGTTTTTCCCCTTTATGTAAAGTAGACATGTAAAAACAGTGTGTTGGAATTGTGTGTGAATTAAATATAGGCCATTCGCCCTCTTTGAACAAGTGAACACGTGTGCGGGTAATCGATTTGGCGGTATCGGTGTCGTGAATTGGCCATAGTTATGATTGTATCTTGACGAATGCTTTTGTCGCTCTTATCGTTAAAAACCTTGGTCTACGGCCAAACCCAAAATAACACTCTGGAGGCCAATATATTACACTTAGGTTTAGTCCTAGACAGTCTGTCTGGAGCGTATGAAGCATGCAGTTAGTTGCATCCACCTCATGGAAAGTTTGAAAGATAAATCACTTCTTTGATTGATAATCTATCGCGAAGGTATTAGGTATTAAAATAGAGCGATGTCTGGCATTGAGTCTAGAGCATCAACCATATTCTTTAGATCTATTTCTAACATTAGAAGTCAGTTGTTTTTTTCTTTTACTAAAAATAATTATTGTTATGTGTAAAAATTAAGTTGAATTGTAAGTTTAATTGGAATGAAATTATGAATTTAATTTTATTACGTTTTTACTCATACTTTTTGTCTGAATTTCCTTGTCTCATTTCGAACCATAAAGACAGATAGCGGAGCTTTAGACCCATTCCCTATAACTTATCTATCAACTGTTTACTATTACCATGGATAGGAATGTTAACCATCGAAAACTTTGAACGCCCCAGAATCTTACTGACGGATATCGATTACGATCGATAGCGAGGGTCGATCGCGTACTGTTGATAAGTTTTTCTATGAGCGGACCAAAAAATGCATCCCAATAACTTTTTGGCAGCTATCTGGCAGTAATCTATCTACTAGTGGTAAACTGCAATTGCTATCGGCCATTTTGCTTCAATAACTGCCTATCTTTCTCGATTACATTGTGTTTAAATCGAAATTAGTACTTAGTTTTATCGTGTGACATAGTTTTAAAGTAATTGTAATAAGTCTGTCATCTCAAAATTATGTCCAGTGCAAAAATTGAAAATATATAATATAAAACTTTCTAAAAACAATTTTTTATTCGAAAAGCTTTTTACTGTCATTTACTGAAAATAAAAAATAATCATCAGCGCTAAAATAATACGAAATATATTTTGTAAATGCTTGAAGCTTTATTTCAAATAGAAATTTTCAAACATGTATTCATTACCTACCTACATAATAATATTATGAGGTTTGACGCCTCAAGGTTTTAAAATACATATTTCATATTATTTTACAGCTGGTGGTTATTTTTAATTTTTAGCACATTTGTTTTTTAAATAAAATCTTGTTTTTATATATTTTATTTTAGACTTTCTAGTAAACTTTACATAACCTGGCCAACACTGGGTTTAAAAAAGCCACTGAAGGGCTCTGTAATCCACCTCCAGCTCCATAATCGCACTAGCTCAATGGTACCATAATTATTATCAGTTGTCATCTAACTATTCATATTTTAATTCGATTTACCGTTGAGAAGTTTCCCCGAAGTTTCCCCGTGAGAGGACAATCCTGACTACATTATCAGTTCATAAAAAAAATCATGGTTAGCTACTTAAATTTAACTTATATACAAAGTTTCATGTTCATGCTACAAACCTCTGAGGAGTTCCCTCGTGAAGACAGTCCTTGTTGCACCATCAGTTCACGGTGAAAATCATGAGCTATGTAAATACTACGTACCTATACATAAAGTTTCGTGCCCGTACTACTAATCGTTGATGAGTTCTCTCATGAGGAGACCATTCTGGCTGCAGCATCAGGTCATGGATGCAGGTATGGTCAGCATTTTAGTGTATCGTCATTGAAGTTACATATGCGTTCTAAATTTTAGCTCAATCGAACACCAGGAAGTCGGTCAAATTTTACTTACAAAATTTTATTACAGACAGCTGAAAAATAATAAAAGCTTTAAAAAAACTATTTCCATAGTGTACTATTACATGTGCTCTCCGTTGGTATGCACTTGTGCGACAGCGCGACCACTTTCCGTTTCAGTTTATTGTGTAGATATTGTAAAATGTTTTATTTTAGTATATCTTTAATGAATTTATCGAAATATTACATTTAATTTTGTTGTAATTTTATAATTTTTGAATTGATTTCAAACTTTTTGTAATGAATTGTATAATTGTGAAATACTATTTAGCTTGCATTGGAACGTATAGAGAAGTCTCAGATAGCAGACTATTCGTGGTCATAAGTAAATAGATGTCGCTTACTGATACTTGTGGGACGCATTTCAAGGATAGATAGAAAGTTACCATTTATCTCCGACATGTATAGGGAATGGGCCTTAGTCGACCAGCACCGTTACTTGCCTTCGTTGTTCGACTGTTTTTACTCACCTATCAAACTCTTCAAGATCGTTTCCATCAAGAGTTAAGAATGTGAGGCGTGAAAGCGAAGCGAACGTGTCGGCGAGCAGACGTTTGATGCGGTTATCGCTTAGGTCGAGGTGACGTAAGTCACGTTGATCGCGCAGTAAGCCGACCGGTAGCGACTCCAGTTGCTGTGCCGCTAGTGACAACTCCTGCAGCGCCACCGATCCCGCTAGCAGTCCCGCCGGCACCTCCAGTAATGCGCCACGTTGTACATGCGCCTCCTGAAGCGCGGTGCATTGGGCGAACACACCCTCGGGGACGACTGCTAGAGGGTTCCCGAGCAGATTAAGACGGCGGAGCGTAGGCATCACAGAACACAATGCTGGCGGCAGCGTTGTCAGTTGGTTCTGACTGAGATCGAGCTCCTGTAGATGTACAAGATCGGCAAGTGCATCGAGCGACAACGTTTGTAGCTTATTGCCCCACAAGAACAAGCGGCGTAGTTCGGAAACGTGACTGAATACGCGTGGTGGCAGCCACTCAAGTCCAGCCAAAGACAGCTCTAGTGTGCGTAGTGTGACATTTCTCCCACCCGCAGCTAGCTGCAGCGTTTCCTTTTCAAGGCGCAACGGCACTCTAGGCTCGCGCACAACCAGATGGTCAAGTTTGGGCGTGGTAAGCAAGTCGCGTAGTAGCACAGGTTCCGTGGCGCGGAGCACGCTTAACTGGCGAAGGGCCAAGAGTCCAAAGGGCTGGGGATTGGAGCCACGTGGCTTGTCAAGAGTGAGCACCTCAAGTGCTGTGGGCGCAGCAGGGTGTATCGCAGCGAACAGCTCTCCGAGTGGTCGCGATGGCAGGGTGCAAAAGCGCAGAGTGGAACCGTTGTAGGCAGCGTCTCCCAGAGCAGAACGCAACAGCGCTAACTCGTCGACGTCTAACGCATGTTCATCGTGGGGATCGCACTCCACAGAGTAGAAGCGGCCAGGCTGAATGTTCACAATCAGCTCCAGTCCTAGAAAATAACAAATAAATACCAACCATTAAGTGTCTCGATCAAACATCGTTAGGATTAAACATAGTTATCAAACGGTATGTCCTTGTTAGTCTTTGTTTCTTACTTTGATTAGATATAACATGTAGGAATAAGGCTAGGTCAAAATGGGAGGTCGTGTTCAGTTTCCAGTATATTTTAAGTACACCTATTTCAATAACTTCACGACCATCTAGTACAATAGAATTAGGGCTCGTGGCAGCATCAATTACACTATTGTTCATTTTGCTAATAAAAATATCATCGCTGGAACAGTAAATGTTCTTACACGTTTGAAGATAGAAGAGGTTTTTACAAGCGTGGCTTCATTTTTAATTTCGGTTTAATAGTGTTTTGCTTAATTTCAAAAAGAGAAAAATTAACAACATGATACTCAAATAAAGCCTGAATTTTTTGCGGCAAGAGTACGAGGTTCAAAAATTAGAATGTGCCATTTCAAATATGACCGGAAATTTTTCACATAAAAATTATTTGACTGTTTCCAGAATGTAAGGACGGTGGTTTTTTGGCCATTTAGTGACGAAAATCGTTATTTTCAACTTCGCCTTTTTACGTCAGCCGAATCGCTTCAGATAATTTTTTATTTCGTTTAAAATAAAATGATTGATTCGCCAAAGAATCGTGCAACGTTCTTTTGTGCGTTACCTACTTAAGTAAAAAATGAAATAAATACACTACCATAATAAATGTCACTTGAATACTATATAAGGTATTGCAGGCTGGGCCCAAATAAAAATTACGAAACATATTGCAGTAAAAATTAAAGTACATTTTCATTTAAAGACCACTACCAAACATATTTTGGTAATTGGTGTCCTCCCGTCTGCAACGTTTAAGTCATATTTATATGATGGTGCATTCTATTATTGAAATCGTCCATTTTCTTATGTTTTCCTTAATGTCGTTAAAATTATGCATTTTAAAATACCCAAAATAATTATTGAATTTGTGATAACGAGCCTTTTCATATGATAAATCACACGATGCACTTGACAACTCTTTGTTTTTACTAACTCATCCAATTTACTGTCTATGCTGTAACACTTGAATTTGCTTCAAGTATAAGCTACCGATCAACCGATTTTACTTGACCGCACGATAGCCGGAAAGCGAACAGTGACCGATAGATCACAGCTGAGTGTAGATTCCATAATCAATTAATCAGTTAATAGTGGAGTTCAGCAACACTAATATAGGTTGTCATGTTGATGGGGTTAGCATCAATAACATTAGTTATGCTGATGATATGGTGTTGCTGAGTCCAACGATTAGCGCACTAAGAAGACTTTTGGCAATATGTAAAAGGTATGCGTCGATCCATGGGTTCAGATACAACACGAAGAAAAGTAAGTTCGTCCCCTTGGAGGTAAAACTGATTATCTCGACATTTTTGCAAAAATGAGTTAGTTACACCATTCGATTCAACTTTTTAAGCTGCTTCTGCTGGTAAAACGCGTTTTCTCATAGCTAGCTTAGTTTAGAAGATAGCCAGAGCTAAAACTAGGTATTTTATGAATTTTCATAGAATTATAATCTAAAAACTGATTAAAATGTGAAAACACCTTAGTTTTTATAAATAAATACTAATAATCATACGTAAAACCAATTACTCATTTTTAACTCCAGAAACGTAAACTAAACGACAGAGATAACAATAATAAAAATACATTTATCTTCATAATTAGTTTTACCTGCACGCTTTAGACAAAATTACAGTGATTTTTTTCAGGTAAATTTGTATAAATGGTTTTTATTATTTTTTGCTGAAAACAACCTTTAAATTTGTTATTTTTCTAAGTGGATAAAATGATTTATGTCAATGAACCGTATTTTAATTGAATTGCATTTGATACCTTAGATTGAAACTAATTCAAATATAACCGAGATCCGTGTATCTCTCACTCGCACACGGCGCACGCGGTGTTCTCCTCGCGACGCCCCGCTACCATTTGCCACAGTTTCTTTGTCTCGGTGGCACTGCGCGTTAGCAATTCATTAGCGAAATTAAAATTGCAGTTGTTTTTATTGTATTTGACGGTTTCCGTGAGTGTCTACATTAAAATGAGTACTTTTCAAGATCAAAAGGCTATTGATCCGGGAGACAACGTATCGCCAAAAGGTAAATACTTATAAGAATCATTTTTGAAGTTATTTTACCAGCTATTTGTGCCAGTGAATTTATTTAGTAATACTTTGTTATACAAACTTACAGATTCTCAAAATCCTTGGCAAAATGACATAGCAGGCTGTGATGAATTCATATCCCAGGCCTACGATTTATATCTTTCACAAGTTGAGGACAAAAAACATGAATGCAAATCTGACGAGAAATATTTGGATTTGCCTACTCAGACTCACATGAAGATGTACGGCGATAAGTTGTCTAACTCGTCTGAGCCCGGGAAAGTAAACCCTGGTAAGTAATTTTAATTCTTCTTCTTTTCAGCAGGTTCTAAGGTCGGTGACCGATTTCAGACCTTTGTTTACGTTATTTTATTCCTCGCAGTCAACATCGCGCGCAAATGCTGAATTTGGCATACAAGTACATTATGACCTAAACACATAGGATACTTTGTATCCGTTCGGTATTCCCTCATCATTACTGCCACTAGTATCAGCTAAATTAACTATTCAAATTTTATTTTTATTAGTTAGTTAGTTTATTTTTATTAGTACTGGTTCATACATGATAATTCGAAGTTAATACTTTTTCGCAAGGCTCTTCAAAGACATTAAATAGTTTTATTTTTTGCAGTTGAGACTATTGCAAACAGTGGTTTTTCCTTGGAGACTGTTGAGCTAGCACTAGTTAAAAATCTGAAATAAAAAAAAGAACCACTACTGGAAATATTGAGGATGTATCTCAATTATCCCGAAAGTTAATTATATTTTTTACTAGCTTTCCGCCCGCGGCACCGCTCTCGTGGACTACACAGTAGTCCTAGGACGGGTATAATTTTTTACATAGATATAGTTTGCAGAAGCTGAAGAGTGACATAGGGTACTTTCATCCCGGAAAAAGGGTTCTCGGTACAACTATGTAGTCCATGCGAGCGGAGCTGAAGGCGGAAAGTTAGTCTTAATAATAATAAAATATCAGGACATAGTTTCACTTTTCTCCACTGATAATTGATCAATAAATATCCGTAAAATAATATTATCCAAAATAAACATCTACTCGGCAAAATGTAAGTTAATAAAATATTATAATATTGTCTATACTTAATATATTTTTTTACAGAATGCAACGCTTCAAAGATACGCTATGACGAGAAAGACAGAAGCATAGAATCTGATTTAGAATCACTTTTTGAGGGAGATTTTTCAGACGATGACCCGTCATACCAACCTTCTGTAGCCAAGGCCCTACTTGGATCTGGTTCAGAGTCCGAGGATTCTACACTTATTACTTTAGATGACCTGCAAAATCCTAATGCATGTTTTGCTACTGAACAAAAGTTAAGCCGTGAACGTAATAAAGTCATTGATTTACTTTTCAACAGAGTTCATGATGAATCTTTAGAACTAGCAAACGCGATCATATTTCAAATTTTAGAGCGTTGTTGGAAGATTATAAAACCTCGCACTAGATGGCGTCAACCAAATCCTGGTTCTTGGAAAGCTAATGTGGCAAAAAAGCGTCGAGCTGAGGGTCTACCGTACGTTACAAAAAAAAAGAGTATGGCCCCAAAAGTTCCAAAGCCTGTAGATTGCTCGCAATGCAAGTTTGGATGCAATAGCCAAATAACAGATATCCAACGCGAAAGATTGTGCAGAACCTATTGGAAGCTTGACTTTGCATCAAAGAAAAATTTTGTTATAGTGCATTGTAGAGTAACTCCAATTAAAACAGTCCTCCTAGACAAAAAAAGACCGACAAGACGCAGTTTTTCCAAGCAGTGTTTCTTTAAGATTGCAGAGAAAGAAATCAATGTGTGCCAAAGATTCTTTTGCAAAACGTTATGCATCTGCCCTGGTGTTGTATCAAACGCCATCAAGCAAAGAAATGACTTAGGGCGCTTTTCAAAAGACCTAGATCCTCGCGGTCGGAAAGAGCCACCTAACAAGATCACTGCTGAAAGAGTTGATGAGGTCAAAGCACACATATCTTCATTTCCTGCCAAGTAAAGTCACTATGTCAGAAAAACTCGAAAACGTCAGTATTTGGATAAAGGGTTGTCACTTACAAAAATGTACAAACTTTATGTAGATAACTGCAAAGCCAAAGGCTCAATACCTGTATCTGAGATATCATACCGGAGAATTTTTGCCACGGAATTTAATCTGGGATTTTATGTACCCAAAAAAGACCAATGTCTTTTATGCACTAAATATGAAAGGGCTGATGATGAGGGAAAACTTAGGCTGAAAGATGAGTACAAAGAGCATATTGAAAGAAAAAATGCTTGCAATAGCGAAAAGGACAAGGACAAACGAAGATCGGAAAAAGAACTGGACTTTTTGTCAATTTCATTTGATTTGCAAGCTATATTGCAAATACCTAGCACAGACGTTGGACTCCTCTATTATGTAAGGAAATTGACAGTCTACAATCTAACAGTCTATGAAAATTCGCCACCTAATGAAGCCTATTGTTTTCCCTGGTCAGAAATCCACGGCAAAAAAGGAAGCGCTGAAATAGGCACAATATTACATCACTACCTAACCAAGTGCGTGCCTGATACGGTTAAAGAAATAAGTTTGTTCTCTGACACCTGCGGCGGTCAAAATCGAAATCAGTATGTGGCTGCCGTATTGCTTTGGATTGTTAATAACAGCAAACATCTGAATATGATAGAACATAAATTTTTAGAGTCTGGTCACAGTTATATGGAGGCCGACTCGATGCACAGTGCGATAGAAACAGCAAAGAAAAATTGTGATGTTTTCGCAATGAATGACTGGATAAATATTTTCAAGCGGGCACGATCAAAAACAATTTACAAGAAAGGCCTCAATAAGATAGTGAAAAATTGTTACCACATCAAAGAGTTCAAGTATCACGAATTTAAGAACTTGAAAAAATTGGCCAAAAATTTGATTTTTAACAGGAATAAAAACACCCAAGGAGAAAAAGTTATTTGGCTTAAGATTAAAAGGATGAGGTATGTGAAAGGAGACAGGAATATTTACTACAATTACGACATGTCAAATAACTTTATGACATTAGATGTCACAGGAACGACGACACAATCCTCAATCGCAACAGCATCAACACAACCTACGCCAAGCCATGGCTACTCCACCCGAAAGAAATCGAGAATGCAAGACGTAGTCGAGCCTTTAATAGCTGCTTGCTCTTCAGAGTACATTTTCCCTCCCTTGGAACAACTCTATGATAGATCTTTGCCCATATCAGAAGCAAAAAAAAAGGATCTAGTGGGTCTTTGCGACAAAGGAGTGATACCGGAAGAGTATCACGGCTGGTTCAAATCACTAGACACTGAAAAAAGCTGTATTGATCGAGCACCCACTGTGACCGCGTCAGACTCAGACTTTTCAGACTCAGCTGGGTCTGAAAGTGTTTAAATTATAACTATTTGCTAACAACTGCTATCCTAATAAATCCGAGATGACATTAGTATCAGGTGCGTTAATTGTGATTCATAGGGCGCTGTATTAAGCGAGCTCTAGGCGATTTTTTTAAAGTGATAAATAAATAATTTACTATTGTCTAATTTGATTTCAATAAATAAACATAAAAGTTGATACTTACTGTTTATTCACTAAATTAAATTCAAATTCATTTCAATTTTTTATGTAGTTAGATAACAGTACTCATTTTAACTGAATCTCTTCAGGTGAAACTGAGTACATTTCCATTTTTTGTTAATTTTTCCGTAATATCATGCATTATTTTGTTATAACTACATAAGCATAGTCAGATTTTGAAATTAGAACACTTTGGAATAATGTCCAAATATAAATACTGCTTGGATTAGACACAAGAGCAAGTTTTAGTTAGTCAGGTAAAACTAAGTACAAATCTTTTTTGTCTCGGTTTTTTCTAATTTTTAATGAATCTGCAGATATTTTGTAAGGTCTTTTCATATAAAATACTGCTTACATAACAATAAATTTGGTTTGCGGCCTCTTATACCTTCAAATCGTTAGTTTTTTAAGATTTTTACGTTGTCAAAGTTTTAAATTGCTCTCCTCTAAAGTTGCAATCTGGCCAGATAATCAGTTTTACCTCCAAGGGGACGCAGTTGATGTTATTCAAGGTGCGTACTAAAGGCCATTTCATTGTGCCTCCGGTCTTATTATGCGTTTCTCCTCTTAATAAAGTCAGCGAGTTTAAGTATCTGGGCCATTGGGTCACCGATGATCTGAGTGATGAAGTAGATATAAAGCGGGAGCGTAGAGCGTTGTCTGTCCGATGTAATATGCTCGTTCGCAGATTTGTAAAGTGTACTAATCAGGTCAAGACCACGCTCTTCAGAGCCTTCTGTCAATCCTTTTACACTTGCAGTTTGTGGGTGAGTTATACACAAAGGGCATACAGCGCTCTGTGTGTCCAATACAATAATGCGTTCAGGGTGCTGATGCGGCTGCCGCGGTATTGTAGCGCGTCTGGAATGTTCGCGGAGGCGCGCGTAGACCGCTTTCATGCCATCATGCGCAAACGTAGTGCCTTTATTCTGGCGCGACTGCGTGGCGGCCGCACCGCAACACCATCCTGGACACTATCGCTCATACATGGGACTCTACATTTATGGCCCATTGGATACACTTGCATGTCAAACAATTAATCGGTTGTTTAGTTTTACTATTAGTTGTATTTATTTACGGTTATAATTTGTTAATATTTTATTTATTGTACTGTTTAGTTTTAATACTTGATATGTAAATACTGTGTAAATATGTAAAGATTACTATGGGGCTAGCACATGAAAATAAATGATTATTATTATTATTATTATATGTTTTATCTATTCATTTATTTATATTAAGGAGAACCAATAGTTACACACAAATGAAAATAATAAATAATTAGCAATGAGTGGTTAACAGTCAACCATTTAAGGTGGCTCCAGACGTGTGTTTACTATAATAAAATTTAATTAATTTAATAATTTAAATTTACAATACAAGATTTTAGACAATCACATTGATGCTCCAGCACTTTTATCCAGAATTTCTTTTAGAGTACCTTGTAAGCGAGAAAAAGTTGTCGAAAAATGAATCAATTTCCTATAAAAAGTAGAATACCCGAAATTCATTTGTAAGACGTGCGTGTGAAATTTACAATCATAGGGTTGGCAATGTTGATATATTTAGTAATTTCTTAGCTGTTTTTAGGGTTTCGTAGCTAAATGGCAAAAAAGGAACCCTTATAGTTTCGCCATGTCCGTCCGTCGGTCTGTCTGTCTGTCTGTCTGTCTGTCTGTCTGTCTGTCTGTCTATCTGTGGTTTTACTCGGAAACTATTCGCAAAATATAGATGAAATTTGGAAGGTAGGTGTAATTTATGAACAGCTACACAACGACGCAGCAAAAATAAGAAAAAATATATTTTTTGGGATATTACATGTCGCCATACATGTAGCTGAAGTACGAAAAAAAATAATTCATCGTATATTAACGCGAGAGGTACCAAACGATAGGTTTTAAATATGGTATCAAGTTTTCACACAATTTTTTTTATTCAAGTCAACAGTTGTTGAGATATGCACTCCTCTAAAGTCCTAATTTTTGTTAGAACCAATAGCCCCCCGCTCTCAGCTAAACAGTTGTTTTTAGAAATGTGGAAAAAATTTATGACAGGAGTATATATAACGTAGTTAAAAGGAAAACTATCACAGTTAACTAGACTGTATTATTTAACGAGTAGTAGATTAACTTATGAAATGTACTTTTATAAGTAAAAATTTTGTAAAAATTCCATAGAAAATTACTGATTGCGTTTAGCCAATAAGCGAAAACTAGATGCATTTTATCTTTGTGATGTTATTATAAAAGATAATTCAAAAAAAATTATGATGAAAACTACTTTGTATTCTAATTAAACTATAAATTTACGCTTTCCTTTGCAGAGCTTATTCTCTTCACAATCGATACTAAAGGCAAAGGTTCACTGTCATAAAATAAGTAATCAAAATTGTTTCTAGCTATCAGTGCACTCATGTTATTATAACTTTTCGGATTAGCCAGAGTGATTCGAGTGCCTTCTAAATAACTAACGAAATAAAAATGAAATATATTTATACAATAATTCTTAAATTACATAACAATAACGATTAATGTTTAAGTTTGATTAACGTCGTGCTCTTTTTTTTAAATTGTATGGTGGTACGGAATCCTTCGTGTACGAGTCCGGTTCGCACTTAGCCGGTTTTTTGAAAATGTTTTAAGTCCATATTTACTAAAGGAAATAAAGAATAAGGTCAATTTAGTTATTTGTTGTTTTTCTATCGAGTAGGTGGACCACGGCTAAGATATTTATGTTAATTACTAGCGCCACGCCCCGGCTTCGCACGGGTAGCAGAGCATATAAGCCGTAGTGTTTTTCTATATGGAACGTAATTTCACCTTACTTAGAGTATTTTTAATGTATTTTATTTATATATATCCAATTCTGTAAATATTTGAAAAAGTAAAGAATATATACATAAACACAAACTAAAATATTTCTTTATATATAACATTGATAACTTCTGCATACCCATACGTATCGCATCGGTGTGTGGACGACGATTACGTGCCGAAAGTTTAACTAAACCATAATTAAACAACAATTCAAAAATGCCGTCATGCGTGTTAAAAACATGTAAAAATTAGTCAACTTCGAAGAAAAAAGGTAGAGGCGTAATTTATCATCGGTAAAGAAGCAAACCATCAACTAAAATCAATCACAACAATTTTTTGTCTTTTGCCGCCATTTCTATATGAAAATCATAGATTATGAAGAGTGAACCGTACAGTTTGGATACGTATGTATAAAATGTTGGGGAACTTAGGTGTAACCTCAGGGTGTAACTGATTATTATTTTATTTTTTTCTAACTAAACCTATGCCATCTGTCTGTCAGTATTTTTCAGTCAGAAACTTACTGAGCTAATTTTGTTTAAGAGTAAGTAAAGTTTATATCACATTGCAATGATGATTTTCATTGCACTTCGTTTATTTCTTTACCGATAGAGCAAAGAGAGATAAAGTGTCGGGTGTAGTTAGTACAAGCGCATATTCTAGTACTTATATTCAGTACCAATTACAGTTTAAGGTATAATTGTTTTACTTATGTGGGAAAATATGTATACACAGTATTAATTAAAATAGACTTTGTAATTAAAATCATCAGTTTAGCCTCTTTCAATTTGTTTTACTACGTTCTCTTACATTACTCAATTCAATAGGCAGAATATAAACAAAGTTTTGCATGTCGCCTGTGTGACGACGTCGTATGTCTATGACTTATTAGTACGGCTCATTTAGCCGCCTCGCGTGCACTCCGCACTGCTCACTGTTGCACACGAATGCACTGTTCGCGTCATCTGTTACATATTAGTATTATTTCTATATTTCTATGCACCGCACGCGGTCTCTTGTCGCGCGATAGTTTTTATTTCGTGATAATACCTAAGATATTAATTTAATTTACATGGTGTAAAGGGCAATCATAATCTGCATGAAATGCTAAAGGTAGATAACATATTTAATTTGATAACGATTAATACTGTATTCGTATAAATTGCTTTCCAATCATCTCATCATATGACACCATTTTTTCAAACATAAAAATAGATGTAGTAAGCTATGCATAAAAGATAGACATATGCCATCACGGCATTTTTTGGAGTCCTGCACAAAAGGAACAATTCTTCCATACATTATTTTGTTATATCTCAAAAGGATAAGGCTGCGTTTTCGATGAAAGTTCCCAGCCGGGTTGATTTTTTCCCGACTTCTTCAACAATAATCGTCATATTTCAACAAATTTCCACAAAACATTAATAAATTATACACGTAAACCTTCCTCTTGAATCACTCTGTCCATCAATGTCAATATGGCAATCCGTTTGGTAGTTTTTGAGTTTATCGCGTTCAGACAGACAGCCAGACGCGGCGGGGGACTTTATTTTATAATATGTAGTGATATAGGAAACTCTAAGTCTATATTAAGTTCTTTTTGTATGAACATAGATGTCAATGACTGTTTGTTTCTAAATAAATTAAAAAAAAAATTAATAATTTTGTTTTGTCTAAAATCACCAGGAATTCAATACTTAAAAAAATGTGTATATTTACAAATATATGAATATATAATGTAAAAAAAATCCGTTTTCTAACTATATATTATTGTGAAAGCAAGGAACTCATTTGAAAGCTGTAGTGCGGATAATATTTCAGAAAACAAATTTTTCGACGTTTTCTTAAATTTGAAAATGTCATACTACCTACTAACTTCACTAGTTAAAAGTACTAAGCGATTAATAATTAATATTATATTGAACGAAGTTGGCTTCGAAATACAATTTAAATGCAGTAAAATATGGTCTCGGTTCCAAATCGAGTGACGTGACCACAGCCGGTTTTTTATAACGTACGCACACTGAAATTTTGCTTCAATTGCGGACATCTTTATTTCATCCCTTCATCCTATAGATCTAATGAAGAACTAAAACTTCTGTGCAGGAACCAAGACTTTATTATGTTTAGTTTTGAAGATATTTTAAAACTCGAGAAAACTCCATACAAACCATTAAATAATTATTTCTTTTCAAATATATGATTTTGCAATTGTTATACAATGGTGCCTTAAGAAGGGCTATTATATCTACTCATTCAGTCTACAAATACAAGGGATAATCATGATTATTTTAAATGTTGAAAATATTTTTATTTGGTTAGTCTGATTGTATTTGCGATTTTCTTTTTCCTTAATAGTTTTATATTATAATCCGCTATACCATAAATAAAAATCAGAGGCAAATAATACAGGACTTCTGAGTTATTGAATTTTCATTTTTGAGTTTAGGATGAAAATGTTATTTTACCATCTGCAGAAGTTTAGTACCTTCGGATGTCGAAGAGTAAAGAGAATAATTCGTCATCATTCCATTTTAATTAAAGTGAATAAAATAGATGTTTAAAATTTGACGATCTTATTTGCATATAATTAATTCTATGGGAACTGTAGAAGAGTAGGTAATGTTACTGAAGCCCCACTGTTAACTTATTTGCTCTTTATTTTGTGCCATTAGTAACTATATTATGTATGTGTGCTCAGAATCAAAACCAGAAAAAAAGAAGATTACTCTTTGTAGGTATATCATAGATGTGATACCTAACCTTTGTATCTACCTAACCTACCTAAACTTTGTATGAAGTTAGATATTATATTTTAGCTGTCATAAAACAATTATTTATGTGAATCAAGTTATTATTTTGAAATGTACAATAAAAATAGTTTTTTGCTGACGTCAGCGTCAGTTAAAATAACTTCAAAACGAAACATAATAAAATCGTGGTTTCTTCACAGAAGTTTTAGTTTTTCGTTAGATCTATATTATGAAGGGATAAAATAATGATGTCCGCAATTGAGGCAAAATTTCAGTGTGCGTACTAGCGAGCCGCCCCGGCTTCGCACGGATAGCAGAGTATACATGCCATGATGTTTTTTTGTCGTAGTGTCTGATTATTCCAGACCTATACTGCTGCCGAGCTCCTGCTTGACTACTACGAAACAGGCCAATATTCTTTTGTTGTGTTTTAATATATTTGCTGGATTATTTTCTTTTACGTTCTTTAAATGTTAATTCGTTTTTACTTCTGTGCTCTTACAATTTACGACCGTTGTTTCGGGATCCCAACCTTATAGTTTTATCTTTATTCTATTTTGTTTTCCTTTTATTTAAACTTAACTCACAGTTCGTTATTTAATAGTTACCCAGTTTTTATTAGTTTTATTTTTATTTTTTTTAACTTAACTCTTATTGTTAAAAAAAGGCATTACAATGTTCAAAATGAGAATTTGTTTATATAGGCTCTAAAATATGTAAGTGATTGGGTCACCTGATTCTCCATGTGTACCAATTTTGAAAGTCTGCGATTATTAAGAAAGGCGTGGCATAGAATGTAGTCGTAACGGTCCTGGTAGTCTTCATTCAAACAATTCACAACTAGTGATTTATAAATTTGAGGCGTAGGTGTGTACCTTGGGCGCGCATACATATCAGCTCCTTCTGTTGCACGTAGTCGTAGCAGGTGCAGCGAGTTGGGCATTCTGATTGGAGTCGTGTGGCATTTCCAGCCGCCGCGGCCAGCGCCACCAGCAGCGACACGGCCACGGCCCGCATGCCACCAGAGTGCTACTATCTGTAATAATAAAATAACAGTCACTAAAAGATATACGCATTGAATATAGTAAGTTGTTAACCAAAGCAGAAGAATAATGGGTCCGCTTTGAGTAGCACGTTGGACGTCTCGCTATTGTTAAAAACATTACATTTTTTCTAAACGCAATCAAATAAAAACTTACCTATTCAAATTTTAAAAATTAATTGACATCATCATACTCATTTTTCATGTCATAAACTTAGAACAAAAATGAATCAAAGGTTTTTCAAAATAACTGGAGGTGAGTAGATACTTATGTATGGCCAGCGGGCGGGCGCTTGAAATATCCATTGGTATAAAGGGACCTTTCGTTTCTGGACCTTTCGAAGTGCTGTCAAAACTATAAACAACCTTTGATTTTTGCTAATACCTATTTAAAAATAGTGCACGTTGTTACTCGATCAGACTTCATTTAGTTACGTGGCGTAGCTACGTGGGTAATGAGTACATTTTCAAAAGCACAAGTTATCTATACTTCTCAAAGCATTATTCGAAAGGGACTCAAACCATTTTTAAACATCATAACAATGTGACATTACGTAACATATAAACATCGTAACATTACGACGAGAATAGGAAAGAATAATACTGATATGATGACAAAGTTGGACTCACTGAAAGTTTCCGAAACGAGTAAAAAAAACTACCATGAATGGCCAAAAATTAATATTTTATTTCTGAAAATATTTTCCGTGAGCGTCAATAGGCACATTTTTGCATACAAATTAACCATTGTCACAGACCATTGTTTGTAGCATTTACTCGATTACTCCGTGGTGACTTCAAAAACAGGCTTCTCATATTTTTAAACATAAAATCGTTGATCGCTTGATTATTTCTTAATTTTTGACAACAAATAGAAGACGCGAGATCGGGACTGAATGTAGGGTAGCTCAGAATATATACGTTTTTGCTTTTACATATTCATTTGTCGGTCTGGCAGTGTCAGGACTGGGATTATCTTGGTGCAATATGATGCGATATTTACAGTTGTTTTTATTGATGTCATCAATAACTTCTTGTATACAAATGGTTGTATAACAGTCAGAATTCACGTTACGACGATTCTCCAAGCAACGTAGCTACGTGTTTAGTTGCGGCTTTAGTTAATAATATAATAATAATAACGTATAAGTACATAATCTTGAAAAACCCAAATGATCGGTAGTTGCTTTGTTTCGGGGTCGTAGCTGTTAATTTATGTTTCATCATTTGTTACTATGTGGTGTAATAAACCCAATATCCGTACCTTGTACGTACCTATATTGGGTGTACTACAGAGAATATAATCTTGTGTAATTGCATGTGTATTGCGATAAGTTTATGTGAAGTACAATCGAGTACAACTGTACTTATATACGCCCCGCGCTCATTAAGGCGACGTTCTTATGTAATTGCATATTACTTCCACAAGTTATAGCAAATACATTCGAGTACGACTATATTTATATAAACTGCATTCATGGAGCCGATGCTCTTACGTAGATATTGTAACAAACTCATGTCAAATACGATCAGGTACAAATCTCGGTACGCACGTTAGTACCAAGTTTAGAACCGTGAGGCGGAGTTCACTGAGATATTGCTGCTTCAATGGAATCCATGGGCGAAGCGTATTTGCATTTCATACTCGCATAAGGATGTGGTTTCTCCCTCACGACGGCAGGGAAGCATATTATCCTTTCATCTGTATAACGTTACGGTTTTAATCACATAAGTGTGGTAAACGACAAAATCGGCTGACAGACTTAAACCTACTCAAGTTGTTCGATCTTAAGGCTTAGAGTCGATAGACTTGCGTATGCGCGTGGTCAGGGGCAAGGGTCACACACTTTACAGGAAATTTCGTGGGTTTACATTCCACTTTTAGAAATATTAATACAAGTGGGCCATAACTAATTTTTGTAGTTTCGCTTACCTCTAGACGAGAAACCATTAACTTGGCGACACTTCGGAACCGTAGAGTTAAAAATATTCAGCTGTCAAATAAATATCACGATTTATGGGCATAAAGACGCAGCAACAGTATTGTTAGGATTAATTGAATTAGTTTGTATGGAATTAGGAAATTAATTGAGAGTTCAAGGTTGCTAGGCGCCGATACGCTGTTGGATGAATGGTCAAGCACGCGATTAATATTTCACATTTGGAGTCTCCGCCCGATTCCGCATGGGAACTAGGATCGTGAAAGGCATCTAGATAATCTAGATTAGATTGTATGGACTTTGTGGCGACAAAACGAGTCTAGACAGTAATATAGGTTGCATTTGGGACCGGTTTAGGAACGCGGACTACCGTTACAAATGACCTCAGCTCGTAAAAACTACTGCGTGGTGTCGGAAGCACAGCGACCTCAAGCGGTCTTGCCCGAGTAATAAAATGATAGGTCAAGGGGTGAGCTAGTAATTATTATAATATCATCAATTGTAGGTTTCGGATCCGCTGTGTGTACGCAGCCTTAAACGCGACCAAATCGACAAAAAATTGTTATTTCTTATGGAATACACGCTCAGACGAAAACTCTTGATGATTGTGAAGTGGGTCTGAATTATTGCTTTAAAGGATGTAAACAAACTTATCTCGACGATCAGGGGACACGATTAAGTTTTGGAATGGATTTTGGCGAGTAGTTTTACAGTTTTTCGGGAGGTGTGGCCGGAATTTGGAGACGCCTATGCAAGGTTTCTTGTAAAATAAGGGGAGAATGAACAAGGACTCGTCTATCGACTTCGAACGAAAGAGGTAAACCTCCGAGATACCGCACGGGTTTACGTCGCGATTTTTCGATCAACTTTGAACGCGCGAGTAATATAGACGAGATTGAGTTAAATACTAAAGTCCAGTTCTGGAAGTGAGAATTTCGGATACTGCGACCTCGGGAGTGTAGTAAATTATAGAACTAAATTTAAATTCAGTGGTGTTTTCTACGGCTGAGAGAGGTAAATTAGATCTATAAGCGCGTAACTGTGATTTATTTCACTTGGCGTCACGCATGACATTGTGAAGCCTAGTTAATTTTAACACATCCAAATAATTCCCACGTCCTCAACTAGGTGCTATTTCGTCGAATGATTCTACTGCGAACGAGTGTTTACTTCCCACACTTTCCCTTCCATCTAGGAACTCGAACTCCGGAGCGGAGTCCAGCCACGTGTTTCTAAATTCCAGGTGGGCTGCGGCTGTGGGCCAGATTCTCTAATCCAGCGTCGGACTTGGTAGGGCGAGGAGTACGACAACGTTCGCACTTTGTTAAGATCTAATTGATCATTTAGCTTAGACTATGTGTGTGTGGATGTGAGCAAAGCAACAGAATATAATGTCCGATACTATAAATTCATCGACTGCGCAACGTTTAACTTGATAGGCCAACCGCCGCGTTTCTGACGCGAACAGGTGTTACTATCGCACTTTGAATCACGACACGTCTGTGCGTATTTACAGTTATGTTCAGTAAAAGCTGAATGACGGCCGGTTGGCCCTTTTCTTTTTATATCTCACCGCTAAGGCCGAATCCGGACCACTATGAAGAACTACGTAAAATATATGATATCGCGAGAGCAGTTGATTTGTACTCTCAACTGTGCGTGATTACCAACTTGTTTCGTCGAATTTAAACTACGACCGAACGATCTCCTATTAATTCCTAACTTACTACTATGAACCTACCTTGACTGCAATGGGGGAAACTGCACGCACATTCAATATCTTCTAGTACGCCGCACTGTACGTGCAAAGCGCGACATATCTACGCTAGGGGTGGACTAACGAAGGATCTTGATACGTCATCACCAGTCTTCGATACTTCGACTGCTACGAGCGCTACGGAACTACGAGGCTACGACAAGGAACGACAAATATGGTAATTTTACACTTAACACATACATTCGATAGGAACTCGCAGCGTAGCCAGTTAGCCATGGGGAATGCAGTAACCGGCGCTGGTGAGACTGTTCTCATCACACGCGTTGACGCATATAGACAGCGGCTTAGGATCTAGCCTGAACCAACGAACGTCCGGGCGAAATCCTCTGCACGCAGCCACGTCGGCCGGGGGCGTGTGCCTTGACCCCGCTGATCGCACATCACCCGGGTCGAGCCGACCGCAGGCTCAACTGGCGTTTGGCTGGCTCGAAGCACAGGCACGTGACGGCGAGCTGGTCAAGGGTCAGGCGGGGCACGTTCTAAAGGATAGAAGTGACTCCCCGTGCACCCCAAGGGTGCCACCAACTAAATCGTTGGCGGTGTCTTTGAGGGTTTTCTGACCTCTGGGCGTCCAGGCCGAAGCGAGTCCTGGTGTTCTTAGGTCACCTTTGATCACGGAACTATCGGGCAGGATATTGTCCGGCAGCTTCTGTGTGAGAAGGCGGTATGGACTTATGGTCAAACATCTACGCACTAGCTGACACATGAGCAACGGGTACACACGCCCCGCGCAACACCTGCCTAAATACACACATTGTATAAATAAATATATGTCTTCATTACTTAAAATTTCCCGGTGTCTGCGCACCGTGTATCTTCATTAACTATCGAATGGTACTAGTACCCGCGTATTCGCGATTAGATGTAAGTGCCGGGCGCGATAACGTGCTAGTGTAAGGTAGGCCGCGTAAACGACAGGTACGCGACGTAGAGTCTAAGGGCGCGGAGGTATGAATGCACCGAGTCCAGTGAAGATCGGTATGAATGAGGTTAGAAGATGTAGGGTAGGTAGCTGGTGTTCGAGTGTGGTTTCGCGGGGGGTGAGGTCCTAGGACACTCGCCTTGGGAAAGCTATATGGAGTGTTGGGAGGCTTTCGTTATTCCTTTTCGTTAGGGCCCCTTTTGTCTTCTCCTAGGCATGAGCCTAGGATACAACACAATCTATTCCACAGCTCAAGAACGACAGGACGACGGCGAGCTACGACCAACGATACAAACAACCTTTCTTTTCCTTGTAAAACGTGTGCTTGTTAAATAATAATGTGCACGCATGATAATTATATAAGTAAGTTAAGCGTAATTTAATTAACGACGAGTGCGCGAACGAACGAACAAGCGCTTATCAATGCGAGAGCACCGCCCGCCCTATGTACGCCGGCGTGAGAGCGTGCGGTACCGCGCCGCCCTACCGCTCCAACCGTTACGCCCTGCTTGGAGAAAGAACGCTGTCCCTCGCACCTGGAGGCAGCAAGCACGTCGAGTGGGTGAGTAGATAGCTTAAGCACTATACACGTAATTTTTAACTGTGACGAAGATAACACCACTGAACGATGTAATTGCCTATAACTTTTATCCGTAAAATCTAGATTTTACCTACCTAGGTACCTTATTCACCATTAAAACCTGCCTATATATTGTAATTGTTCGTGATATAACTGATCTATAAACACAACGTCATGGGTCCTATTAACTTAGTACTAGACGATCACAATTTAATTCAAATGGCCAAAGATTATCTTAAGAACAAGCTAGAATCGTTACATCTAGCATACCAAATTTGATGCCTCTTTATTGAATCTACTAAGCATAGCATTGCAACAAACGTGTATGGGTTGGGCTGGCAAAAGCGGTCCAACGTACGAATTTAGTACTCGACTATAGGCTGAAGAATGGGAATCAAACTGCTTCAGTGTTTTCAGGGCTTGTTTCCTCTCCGAGTTATAATACTTGTTTTTGTTACTCTTTGAAGTCTTCTTATGAAGGCTTTAATTTCGACCAATGTTCCGTGCGTATTGGAGACTCCGGGCCTTAGCCGTACCGATGGCAAAAGACCCGATGGGATGACTTTGGTGCCGTGGGAGAAGAGTAGGTGTCTACTTTGGGACGCCACGTGCGTCAGCACATTTTACGCCTCTCACCTTGGTCGCACTATGGGATCAGCTAACTAGAAGAATAAGATAAACTTTAAATAGTAAGCTAAAAATATAAAATAAACTTTACAAAAAAAGTAAAAACCGACTTCAAAAACATAAACTAAAAAGTTAAAAATAAAATTATCACATTAAAGAAAGGAGCATTAATAGGCAGCATATAGTTAATGAAGTAGGTGCCAAATCAGACACTTTAAATGGGTACTTACCAGGTAATAACAATTACAACAATGATATAGGTACCTATTTAGAACAATAATAAATATAGATCACAATTTAAAGGATCTGAGTTGGCACCGACTTCATTAACTATATGCTGCCAATTAATGCTCCTTTCTTTATAGTGAAAATTTTATTTTTAACTTTTTAGTTTATGTTTTTGAAGTCGGTTTTTACTTTTTTTGTAAAGTTTATTTATTTTTCAATTTTTAGTTGTACGCGTCTGTAACTTATTTATATTCAGTATAAATGGGGCTTCTAAACGCGCTACTCAAATGAGACAGCCCCGCGATTACGCAACTTAAATTAAATGAAGTGTTGTTCCTCATGAACGATAGATGATAGATAGTCGGTACCTACTTACTACTGTGCTTCTACCTACATAGCACTCACGAAATAGACAAATCGATTTGTTAGGCAGTGACTGCTCACAGAATATTTTTAATGTCTTTGGCTCAGATATATAATTGGTCTTGCGCGCGTTCGCGGAGACCAATGCCACAGAGGAAATACATACAGAGGTTCGACGAAGGCCTCTAGACAGAGCAATTGTGAGGTGAGCGCGGGAGAGGAGGTGTACCTTTTTAAACCATAGTTTAAAAAGGCACTGCTAAACAAGGCTGTCGCATCTCACTCGAGTAAATCGATTATTAACTTATAAAAATTATTGATTGTTTGTTTTGTCACTATGGTACACACAACAAGTGCCGCCATTACAATTTTTTTTTATTTACACGAATAATAATGCACTTAATAATACTACAGCCCAAGCAACACAGTGTCGTGAAAAATGACGCTAACTTCGCGTCATTATTTAAACTTTCACGTCTTTGGAAAAAAAACACGTTAAGAATCTCGTGATTTTTTGTCTTAGTGTCGTGGTTTGACTATAATCACGCCATTCAATGACGTGCGATTTTGCCTGATAACGTCTTTAAGGATTAAAAGACGAATGTTGGTTGTTTCAAAACCATTTTTTTTTTCAAATTGAGAGAAAACATCATTTTTTTGCATTAAGTATCGATATAGTTGTTTGCTATTGCGGTTAACATTAAATTTAGCATCAGTTTTATTTATACTACATTCCCCACTACTTATGTTTTGGAATTAATTATTCCTTTATATTGTCAAAAACTCGGAAGAAGTAAATCTGAAAAGCTAAAGGGGCATTTTCTTAATTTGTTTATATTGTAAATATCAGTTAAATATTATTTTAATAAATTATGTTAAAAGTACATACTATAGGTCTATTTATTTTATTTGTTTGGGGGTGGTACCGTGTTATCCACGTGTTATCGTTACGCTGTGGTGGCAACACTGTCTGTCAGTCAGCTGTCCAGCTGTCAGTCAGACAGAAAATAAACTAAGGCGGTAAAAGTATTTATGTGGTATAAATAATTAAATCAGAAGCAAATTAATAGTGATTCCTTTCACATCGATATTGTCACAGTACCTATAATTATTAATCAATGTATGTCGTCGCGGAAGAAGACTGTGGCGACCGGAATGGCGCAATAGTGATCGTCAGCAGTGCTTGGCTGACGCCGAAAAAGTGTGAGAGCTACTGGCCTCCCTTTAAAGTAAGTGCTCAGTTTAATAGGTGCTTGCAAAAACTTGAGCCTGCTAATGAAGATTGGCCAATAATAAAAATAAAACGGCGTTTCTTTGAAACCGGTAAGTACCTAACCTGAAAACATGTTCATAGATATAGTTCGCCTCAAACTTTATGGCGGATCGGAATACAATGCTTTAAGCCTGTTTGCGCAGGTACAGTTATATGCCCCTCGCTCCATTGCGTCCTGCTACACCAAAAATTTTAAATTTAAATTATCAACATCAATCTGGTTTTCACATCTATTGACACTCCGAGCAACAATTATATGCATGTTCATATGGTTCCATTATATACCGAAAGTGGTGGAAGACGATGTGGATAGATGTGAAAATCAGATTGATGTTGATAATTTTAATTAAAACATGAAATTTCAAATCTTAATACTAAAAGTTCTAAGTTTTCACTTCTATCGGCAGTCCCTATAATTTTTAATCTTATGTGATTTCATCAAGTACATCATGATTTTTGCTTTTTAGTAATGACCATATAATTTGGTATAAATTAAGTATAAGTATAAATCCATTGAAATAATAAGATACAGTTAATATAACAATTTTAATTAATTTACACAGATGATCTAATTGTGGCACGTCAAAAAGCTAAGGAAGCTGAAGAAAATAGTGAAATAAATGAAGATGATTACAATATCCCCAAAAAAAGGAAAATTATACTACCCAAGAGAAACACTATAGAAAGTTCCAGCGATGACGACATAAATATTGATATTTTTCATCAACATAAAAATAATCCAAAATTCAGAAGTCAAAGTGAGTTTGTCGGTTAATTATTCACTTACTTCTTATGTAATTGTAAGCTCTAAATTATTTTACTATTTCACAGATGTAATTATTATACAATATCTGGGGGGAACGTCATGAATTATAGCCTTATATGGCAGTGGTGGGCTAATGGTTGGTATAAGCATTTTACCAAAAGGGTCCTCGATTCAAATCCATGAAATTATTTTAAAGTTCAAATGTTTTTACTGCGTACCTTTAGATGATTATTTTATACTCATAATGGTTTAGCACCTCTAAGGTTACACTATATTTTTGCTTGACATCTAATTAAGCATGTTTATTTATTTTATTGCGTTTCAAAATTCTACTTTACAATTCATATTTTATATTGTGCATACTAGTTTACAGGACTAGCTATATATATGTGTGTGATTCTGAAGTTAGTTACAATAATGTTGCAGTAATGTAATTTCACAGAAGCATTACTTAGGGAGCATGGCCGACTTGCACTATAGGGCATGTGCATCTCATCCCACTTAAAACCTGTACTTAAATCTCTGTCATTTTTAGGCTCGGCTCCATTACGTCCACCTCCTGTCAATGAAGATATCAGTACTTCTCAAAGAAGTGACTGCGTTGCAGGTAAATTTATTTAGATTAATTGTTACAAACTGCTTAAACATTTCAGGTTGTACTAATACATTTAATTATTATTTTTTAAGGGTTGTCACAAGCAATATTGTCTGGTGATTCTGAGATCACTATACCTACACAAAGAAATTCAAGTGTCATAGGTATATTTTATTTACAAAACAAACATAAATTAGTTTTTAAATATGTTACCCTTTATTAATTTGTAAATTTAATTTAAGGAGGGCCACTTCTATCCTCTGATAGTGCTGTCATTTCAACCCCAGTAAATAGAGGCCTGAGAGGTAAAGTAATCAGGATTTCTGGAATATTTTTATATAAATGTTTATATAAATGAACAATCGCTGGAAAGCCACAGAGTTTCGTACCTTTTTGTTGTATCTTGGACCAATTGTTTTATTTAAAATATTAAGTAATCATGCTTATAATCACTTTCTATTATTACACTGTGCAATTGTAATTTTGGTTTCAACGAAATATAATATTTATTCTAATTATACTAAAGAACTGTTAAGATCATTTGTCAATGAGTGTAGTAGCATATATGGTAAACAGTATCTGATATATAATATTCACTCCCTTATTCATCTTACTGATGATGTGGAAAGATATGGTGCATTAGATAATTTTTCAGCGTTCAAATTTGAAAGTTATTTAGGCTACTTAAAAAAACGTGTAAGATCCCCATATAAACCATTACAACAAATTGGAAACAGAATTAGTGAAACTGAATTCAAACCATTGGGTGAGATCTCTATTGACATAAACTATTCGCATGAACATTTTGATGGGCCAGTGCCCCCTTTTTATATCGGAAAACAATACTTTAAATTAAATTTTGGTGATTATATTCTTAATGTTAAATCAGATGCAGATTCTTTTTGTATGTTAAATGATAAAACTGTAATGAAAGTTTTTAATATTATTGTATCACACGATGACAAACCAGTGTTATTTGGTTCTACATTTCAACAATATGAAAGTTTTTATGAATATCCATGTTCTTCTAATAATTTAGACATATTAAAATGTACTAAATTGTCTACTGAGTTATGTACGGTTCATGTGAACAGAATAATTTGTAAGTGTTTTATAGTACCGTTTTTTGATAAATTTGTATGTTTGCCATTATTACATTGTGTTTGATTAATACTTCCACTATTTAAATGTTCTCAGTTGTCTACCGAGTTATGTACGGTTCATGTGAACAAAATAATTTGTAAGTGTTTTATAGTACCATTTTTTGATAAATTTGTTTGTTTGCTATTATTACATTGTGTTTGATTAATAATTCCACTATTAAGATGTACTAAATTATCTACTGAGTTATGTATGGTTCATGTGAACAAAATATTGTTTAAGTGTTTTATAATACCGTTTTTTTGGTAAATTTGTATGTTTACTATTATTATATTGTATTTGATTAATAATTCCACATTACTTGCTAAAAGTCCATGTCAGTTGAACGCTCAACGATTTGTTTAATATGATTGATTATTTACTAAATGGAAATTCTGTATTGCATATTATTATATACCTATATATAATTCAGACAAACAAATTAGACACTTTTTTAAATTTTGTATTCCTTTTTGTGAAGTCAGTTATATAACGACTAGATTTTGTGAACAATTTTTATAGATATGTTAATATTTAATAATAGGTCTGTAATACTTTTTACATATTGATATGGAAATAAAAGATGTCTAGATTTTTGTATTGCATGCATAGATGATTGTATGGAGGAAGCATTTTCGTTTATAGATAAAAATTGCATTTATATAATAAAGAGAAGTTGATTTATGATTACTTCTAATATATAGTATTATTAGTTATAGACTCAATAAAAGTAAAAGTTTAATAATTTTTTTTTTTTTTTTTTCTAGTTAGACCTGCTTTTATTTTTAATTCCGTACACGGCTGATATGATCGCCCATCGATTAAGGTTTCAATAAACAATAATAAAGAAAACCTGCTTTTAACAATCATATACTTTTTCATCACAGAATCTGATGTAGCATTTGGTCATACTGAATATTCTCGTCACAAGAACTTGGAAATAAAAAGTGATTGACAGGTATAATGTTGGAAAGCAACATTCACATCGTGTCGCAATGGGTATGCTAATTTTTATGCTATTGTTTTTTATTTTTCTATTGAAATGTAGGACTGATTTGATATTCTTTTTTAGACTATTCATAATTTTTTAGGAAACATTTTGGTCATTACAATTCTCTAATGTCATATGGAAGATTGATATTGTTAAAAAAATCTGTGATTTTGGTGTTTTAAAAAGGGAGACACCTTCTTTTTTACCCACATAGCGCTGTCTCTGGCGCTCGTCTCTGCTCAGTGAGCGTGAAGTGCTAACTTTAATTAGGTATATAACGTATACACGTATAAATATATATTTCATTTACACTATTATACTATATAATGTATTTATATAGGGTTTTCCTCAAAAACTGAATGACTTCACTCGCGGCCATCCGAAAAATCTCATAACCAAGACGTCAATAATAACACCACTTTCAGTGAATAAAAATTCGTGCTGGATATACCGCGGGAATCTTGGCCGTGTTGTTTTGGTCAAAGGCCCAATTCTGGTGGTTTTAGCTGTTTTTTCCAAAGAAATTATTTTTATCTTGAATGGAATTTTATTTTAATTTTAGAAATATTTTTTACTGTCTCCTTAAAATAAGGTCTGTATACGCTACAGCTAAACCACCCAAAAATTATTCCTGAAGAAAAAATTTTTGGTTCGACTACCAATATTGGATCAAAACGATGCGATTAAAATTCACACGGTATAAATAAAATAATTTGCTTATATTTTTAACCCCGACGAAAAAAGAGGGGTGTTATAAGTATGACGTGTGTGTGTATCTGTCCGTGGCATCGTAAGTCCCAAACGGATGAACCGATTTCGATTTTGTTTTTTTGTTTTGAAAGGTGAATTAGTCGCGAGCGTTCTTAGTTATGTTTGATGAAAATCAGTCCAAGATGGCCGCCGCCACAAAATGGCGGATATATTTTTGCCCTACTCCATCAATATGGGTATGAAATGAAAGGGCTTGACCAGTAAAATACTATACACTATGACAAATGTCAAATCCAAGATGGTCGCCACCACAAAGGGCGGTTTACTTATATTTCGTCAGAACTCCCTCAATATGGGTATCAAATGAAAGGGCTTGACTCGTAGAATACTACACACTATGACAAATTTCAAATCCAAGATGTCCGCCACCACAAATGGCGGTTTACATATTTTTTTTCACAACTCCTTCAACATGGGTATCAAATGAAAGGGCTTGACTAGTAAAATACTATACACTATGACAAAATTCAAATTCAAGATGGCCGCCGCCACAAATGGCGGTTTATATTTTTATTTTTTTTCAAAACTCCCTCAATATGGGTATCAAATGAAAGGGCTTGACTCGTAGAATAATGTACACTATATTGAAAAATAAGAAATATCAACTAACGAAATGACAAACCAAAAACTTGAAAATTATTTTTTTGGCTGATCATGGATGAATCAATTTACTTAACTCAATAACTAAGTTTAAAAATTTTGAAATAAAACTTAAATTAAAAATTTAAAAAACCCCCGACACAGAAAAAAACTAACATTTAAAAAGAAAAAATGTTAGTTTTTTCTGTGTCGGGGGTTTTTTAAATTTTTAGTGATGAAATAAATATTTAAAAAAAATTCAGCATGTCCTATTCTGATAATGGCAGATTGGTTATGATTGGCTACGGCCACATCAGCTCACAGTCAGCATATTTATCAATCAACCCGACCCAGCCAAATATTAGCTACATGGTCAATCAGATCGATTGCTGTGCATGGCGTAAAGTGATCAGCTGGGTCGATTGTAAAGCCGCCGACTGTGAAATAATGTGGCTGTAGCCTAATTATGACATGTATCACGTCGTGATTACGTCTGTCCATCACGTTCTAATCACATTTGTATGTCACGTTGTAATCACGTTTGTATATCACGTCGTAATCACGCATTAATTTGTGACATCCTCACGACAAGAATATCGTACCTTAAGACGTGATCTGACGTCTTTTGGAGCCCTAAAATCCACGTCATATTTAACGTGACCCTGTTGCCTGGGAGTTAATACTTATCTCCGAACCTACGCGTTACAGAAATATATTGTCTATAATCCAAGATTTAAGGGGCCCTTTCGAGAATCGAGGCTCGGGAATGTTAGAGAATTATACAGAAAACGAGGTTCCACCACCATGAAAAAAATCAGACAGCTGGCCAATGAATGTTACTTGTTCTTGAAACATTCGAATTTAAGATAATGCTTATGAATAAGTGTATTCCATTCCATTCCATTAACCTTTTTTGTACCCCACTGCAGGGGCTTAGACCTCCACTCAAGGGTTGGAGAATTGTAATGACCGCCATCTATTGACAGCACCCGGGACCGACTGCTTAACCTGCTCTCTGAGGCACGGAGTCAGTGATTAGTTAATGTACATAAGTCAGAAAAAACTCATTGGTACACGCTCAGATTCGGACCATGGCTACATGGCCTTATAGATTTGAAACAGGTTCGCTGTGTTTGAGCTATCACGACACGTAAACAATAGAAAACAAATTATTCTTATTTATGGAAAGCGTATTAAGAGATAGAGAGGTCCAGTTTTTTTTTAATGTAGCCCAACTTAATACCTCGAGGGCTTTTTTCATTTTTTCGATATCGCTTTTCGTTTTCGATAAATTGCCGATTTAGTGCGCAAAGATACCGAAAAAATGCGACATTTTCCTGCATTTTTGCAATTTTTGAGAAAAGTTTTTGACTTAATTGTCAAAAAAAAACCCTATTGTAGTCCAAGACGCATCTTTTCAAACCTAGACCATTCACGTAGCCCCAAAACTCATGAGACCAGGGCGATGTCTCACTCTGGCTGAAATTGGGAGTCTACTGAAGCGATCGAAATGTACCACATTTAACGCGAGATAATTTTCCCACCTGATTCTTACGAAAAAACGTGTCCACGGAAACAAAGTCGTGAGCAGCAGTTTACATTTAACATAACAATTTTTATATATGATAACGAATTTCAAAGTTACAGTTTTGTTGAAGTGTCAAAGATAGACGACCCACTGTGCATGCCTACATATGTGCGTGTGCGGTGTGCGAGCCTCCATCTTTGTGAGAGTAGCGCTAAAAACCTAAACTTCGCTCGGCGCGCCTTCGGTGCCGACCCTTAAGTGACCACGTGATAAAATTTTTAAAAGCTTATATATTATACTATATAAATATAATTTCATTTATATTTTGGAAACCATCAAAGGCAGATCTATCGTGTTGGCTCTAGCTTGATGTTTTGACGAGATCTATGTGACCGCGTGACTAAATTTTTAAAAGCTTATATTTTCGAAACCATACTCGCAGACCCATGGTGTTGGTACTCAAACTTGATTTTTTGACGAGATCTGAGTGACCACGTGGCCAAATTTTTCCAAATTTTTTTTTGAAACTATCAGTCGCAGATTTATCGTTTGGTACTTAAATTTCACGTTTAGAAGATATCTACTTATAAAAAAACTGAAAAAATTGTACTATTCGGTTTTTTTGGTTCTTTTGGAACTGAGAACTGAGACTGAGAAACTCTTAAAGGAACGAAACTGAATCGAAAAACATCGAATTAGACCAGAAAGAACCAAACACAAACCGGAAAGAATAGAATCGGCCTGAGTCGGATCACGTTAAACAAGTCAAACCGACTTAATCCAAAAACGTACAAGATAGAACAAAAAGGACTGAAAAGGACAAAAAACTGAAAGAGACCGAGTTGAAACGAAATGTACTGAGTTGGCTTATGTCGAACCAAATTGTTCAATTCAGTGTTATGTAAAAGATCAAGTGGGACCAAAAAGGGTTAAAAAGAACCGAAAAAGTCGAAAAAAACAAAAAATACAAATTTGGACGAAAATACTAAACAGACCGAAAAAGACGAAGTTAGACCGGACAAGACCGATAGCATTGGATAAGATCTGGTTGGACACAAAAAGACCAACAAAGGTCTAAAAGGACCGAAAGTACCGATAAAGATAGAGTTAGACCGAAAAAGACCAAACAGGACGAGAAAAAACCAAAAATGATTGAAATGACCAAAAACGCAAACGAAAAAAAAAACGGAACAAAACTGAGTTAATGCAAAAAAAAGTTTAAAAAAAAATAAAAGCGAAAAGGACCGAAAGTGATTGCATTACACTGAAAAGAACCAAATAAGACTGAATAAATCGAAAAAGTTCGTGTTGGACCGAACAAATTCTAACAAAACCGAAAAGTATAGGATTAGCCTGAATCGGATTAAATTGGCCTGAGTTGAAATTTATTGGACTTAATTGGGCCGAAAAGGGCCGAAAAGGCCGAAGAGGGCCGAGTTGGACCGAAAGTAAGAAAATATCGACGTGGACGGAAAAGGACCGGACAAGACCACAAACTACCGAATTAGCTCGAATCGAACCAATTTGGCTGAGTTGAATCGTTTTCGCCCAATTCGGATTGCCTTAGACCAGAATGGATCAAGAAGGACCGAGAAGAATCGAAAAACCAAGAATGACTCACTTGGGCTGAAAAGGAACGAAAAGGACCGAGGTGAACTGAGTTTTACCGGTACAAATGCCAATTGAATATTTTTAAAACGGCAGCCATTTTAATTTTGACGTCAGATTCAAGCTTCTAAAATAAAATCGTACGAAAATGGCACCGTGTACATCTAAGTACGAATGCAATGAAGATTTTCGAAATGGCGAACCTTTACTTCCTGTCGCATATTCGAAATTGGTCGAACTAAACGCAGTGTACCGAAGGCTAAGATGTTTTTTACGTATGAATAAATAATATCAAAGTAAAATAATGTCTTCTTGTGACAACCCGGTTATACTGTCGAGTCCTGACGCTGCGTCCGCGTTTCCCGAAATATCAAATGCGTCAACTTACTTTATGATATTTATACTATGCCAATCAATGCCAATTCTTTATCTGAGCTCTTTGGTATTGGCTTTCTGAATTAGTTAATATAATTTGGTCTACCTATGAGATAAAAAAGAACTGTCGGTCACCTACTATGTTAGTGCTTCGTGAGCTAGGTATACCTAAAGTTATAACAAGTTATAAATGTATCAGCTGTAACATAGTTTCTAGTTAAATAGGTACCTAGTCTATGGTTTTATTGTGCTACTTTAAATAGCGAGCATGGATCTTATATATGTCTGGAGTCTGGATGTAGTCGACGTTACACGACATACATCTATAATTAGCCTAACTTTTCCCCAAACGTCGTCTCAAGCTGTCTTGATAGTTATTTGGTCATGACACTATGCATAACTCCACTATTTTAAACGAAAAATATGAGATTGACTCAGGATACAATTATGAAAGCAATATAAATATATAAAGTATAGTCATTTACCTTCATTGAGTTAAAAATTTTCAAAATTCAAAAAATTTCAAAATGACATACTTATAATAATAATAACACATACAATCACAACAACGTCTAGACACTAGGCATAGGCAACTAAGCATTAGCTTGTATTTTGGGTACCAAGCGAAGACACCACATACATATAACAACCAAGACCCGGTGCCAGTATTAATATTCATCATATCAATACTGACCCGATCTTGGATTCGAACCCGGGACCTCCAGCTTCGTTGGCAGGGTCGTTGCCCACTAGGCTAAGCGGTCGTCATATATATATAAGCATAATGTCATGCGATGTTTTCTTTTCAAAATATTTAAGTTTATTTTAACACCTACGCCATGTTTGAAATTAGTTTTTTAACTTAGCACTTAGTTCTTTATCTTAGCAACTGTCCTGGGTTCCAGCACCATTCAGCCCTGAGTCCATAGACCTACACTATCTAAGTGATGCTAGTATTCAAATCCAAAATTTTCTTCAAGGTAGAGTAAAAATGAATGTAAAAATATTTTTAATTTATATTTATACTACCTAGTAATCAGAGGTTGTATTGCTGGGTACTTCAGACCTTTAACCTTGGAATCATCTAATGGAACTTGACAAGAAATTGATCTAGCTTAATCGAACTTTAGTGATTTGAGATCACTTCTACCATAGAAGAAATATCATAAATTTTTTGCCTACCTTTTGATTATGCCTTTCATATCCCAGAAAATATCGATGTCGTCAGGGCTAATATCAAAAAATATTTTCCATAATTATTATCAAAAATTTAAAAAAAAATGTAAACCATTTATATTCGTATTTCCAAAACTTGGAAGCAAAATTCGTGATCTATGTGACTCTGTGACCAAATTTGGAAAGCACACATTTTTGAAATTATTAGTCACAGACCTGTCGTGTTTGTATTCAAACTTCATGTTTTAGCGAGATCTATGTGACCCCATGACCAAATTTTTAAAAGCACATATTTTTGAAATGAGTTGTCATAGACCTTTGGTGTTGGTACTCAAACTTCATGTTTTAGCAAGATCTATGTGAGCCTGTGACCGAATTTTTGATAGCACATTTTTTTAAATTAGTAGTCGCGGTCCTATCGTGTTTGTACTCAAACTTCATGTTTTAGCGAGATCTATGTGACCCCATGACCAAATTTTTAAAAGCACATATTTTTGAAATGAGTTGTCATAGACCTTTGGTGTTGGTACTCAAACTTCATGTTTTAGCAAGATCTATGTGAGCCTGTGACCGAATTTTTTATAGCACATTTTTTTAAATTAGTAGTCGCGGTCCTATCGTGTTTGTACTCAAACTTCATGTTTTAGCGAGATCTTGTGACTTCATGATCAAATTTTACAAAAGCTCATATTTTTGAAATTCTTGTCATAGACCTATAGACTACAAGCCCGTGGAAAAAATTAACATGTGAAATGAACCAACGTGGATAACGCTTACAAGGCTGTTACTATATCAGAAAATAACTCTGAGCACTATGCAGTCATTTCAGAGCGGTACAGGTGAGTACGTGAGTGAATGGAATTTCTCAGGTACAAATTACGACTAATTATTAATGTACGGCTTTGTTATAGTGTATAGATGATTAAAAATAAATGTCGAAAAACCTAGTGCCGTACTAAAGTGGTGGTACCAGGAGTCAGTGCAAATTTTTAATTCGCCGATAATTGCAGATGCAATATAGGTCTTTTGTTATTGTACGGCATTTGCGTAATTCTTTTTGTACACATATACAGATACTTTACCCGTAAACGCCGTACATATTTCCAGCGCAGGGGTCGAAAGCCAAGGGTCGCAACCCTTATCTCTGAGCACATTATCCTTATCACTGACTTCCGGCGTCACCACTTTAGTACGGCACTAGGTTTTTCGACAGTTATTTTTAATCATCTATACACTATAACAAAGCCGTACATTAATAATTAGTCGTAATTCCTCATTCGTACCTGATAAATTCCATTCACTCACGTACTCACCTGTACCGCTCAGAAATGACGGCATAGTGCTCAGAGTTATTTTCTGATATAGTAACAGCCTTCTTAGCGTTATTTACAGTGGTTCATTTCACATGTAAATTTTTTCCACGGGCTTGTAGTCTACTACCGTGTTCGTACTCAAACTTCGTGTTTTAGCGAGCGATCAAACGTGTGATCGATCAAATCGATGGCACCATCTTGGATTTCAAAATCACTATTGAATTTTAATTTAGAATTCTTAAGTTAGTCGGAAGCGAGCATAATGATGACTTTGTCATTATGATCGATACCGCTATCTTGGATTTCTAAATCGCTTTTAAATGAATGCAGGCCCCTAAAGTTGATCAGAGATGCGTATATTGAAGTGCAAAGTTCAAAACAGCGGCCACTTTTTTTCAATTTTGTTCACAGATTCGTGTTCGGAGTCTAAGCGGACCGTTAGATATCGATTTTAATAATAATAATAGTAATAATTGTTTATTTCAGACTTTACAGTCCATATATACACTATATACATTATTAGGATTACAATTATTTAGGATTTACAAGGTTTTTTTTGCAAGCACATTTAAATGTGTTTTTGTCCAATACTGCATGATCTGTGAATCATAGTCCATTCTATAACCAAGTAACTGTAGGTAGATATTAGTGCTTGCACGAACTCTGTGCATCAGAGACGCTATTCTTTTACGCAGTATCGCCGGGTAACTGTTTACTCTTGCATCAACAAACATTCCTGATGCACTACAGAAGCGCGGCAACCCCACCATCACCCTGAACGCATTGTTATATTGGACTTCCAAGGTCTTCCAAGCCTTTTGTGTGTGTTTAACCCATAGTTTGCACGTATAGAATGATTGGCAAAACTCTCTAAATAATGTAATTTTTACTTGCGTAGGTAGTGCAACGCGCAATCAGTCCAGTAACTAAAAAGTTGAAAATGGCGGCCACTTTTTTCAATTTTGATCACAGATGCGTGTTCGGAGTCTACTCGGACTTTTAGGTGTCGATTTTGGAAGCAATCGGTCCAGTAACTAAAAAGTTCAAAATTGCGATAACTTTTTTTCAATTTTAATCACAAATTCGTGATCGGTATCTACAGGATTCTTGGATATCGATTTTGAAAGCAATTAAGTATTATATGTCGTTTTTGATCACCTCTTTTGCATATTTGTTAAGTTTCATCTATTTCTGTTCAGCCATATTTGAGATTAGTTCAAATCTATAGATAGACGTACAGACAGAGGAAGTAGCGTATGTAACTTTTGACCACTTCCTTTTTATATGTGTGAAGTTTCATTGAACTCGGTTCAGCCGTTTTGGAGATTAGCTGAAACAGACAGACAGACTACGATTTGGTATATATATATATATATATATATCTTCCCAAAATTTGGGCTATCAATTACAAAAAGAATTTTTCTAATCCGACTGGTAGTTCCAGAGATCAGCGCGTTCAAACAAACAAACCAACAAACAAATGAACAAACAAACTCTTTAGGTTTTTAGGTTTAGTATTAGTATAGATCATAATATTACTTTTACCACTAATGATTATCTATACTAATATTATAAAGCTGAAGAGTTTGTTTGTTTGTTTGAACGCGCAAATCTCAGGAAGTACTAGTTCGAATTGAAAAATTCTTTTTGTGTTGGATAGTTTATTTATTGAGGAAGGCTATAGGCTATAGGCTATATGTATAAAATAATACTATCTGTCTGTCTGTCTATTCGAGCAAATCTCCAAAACGGCTAAACCGATTTTGAGGAAACTTCACGAATGTGGAAAGGAAGTGGTCAAAAATGACATACACTTCTTTTTGTATGTCTGTATGTACGCCCATCTGTCTATTCAAGCTAATCTCTAAAACGGCTAAACCGATTTTAATGAAATTTCACGGGTATGAAAAGGAGGTGGTCAAAAGTGACATACACTACTTTTTGTCCGTCTGTCTGTCTGTACGTCTATGTATCTATTCGAGCTAATCTCCAAAACGGTTGAACAGATTTTAATGAAACTTTGCAGACGTGAGAGAAGGTTGTCAAGAGTGACATCAGTTACTTTTTGTGGCTGTCTGTTGTTTGTCCTCACTGATCTATCAGCGTAGATAAAGCTGAAACTACTAAGTCTAGGAAGCCGAAATTTGGAACAGTGGTTTATTTTATAGCGTGAGTATTAACTTTTTAAGAAAGGAATATTTGGAAATTTCAAATTTAAGGAGGGAGGGATGGAGGTGCTTTGTATGAGAATCTTTGTTCTTTAAAGTTAGAAACATAATTTTTTTTAAATAAATATACCTATAATGACGTGTTTCAGGATTTTTGGATTTTCACATTTTAAGGGTGGTAAATGGGAGGTGAAAAGTATGGGAGTACCGATTTTCTTAAAGGAGTGGGGAGAATGAAGATTGAAAGTTTGAATGGGTGTACCCAATATTAGTTTCATCAAAAAGTACCTACGTATAAACCCTTTCGAATGTTAATACTACCTAAAACAGGAATGTGTAGTCTACGCAAGCGACGCTGCGGGCGGTCGCTAGTACCTAAGTTATATAACTACTTCTATATAAATTTTCCCGAACATTAGAAAATATTTATTAGTTGGTATCCCTACGCACGCACGAATAGACGGATAGGTTGACGTTCCGGACTGTAAGAACACTAACAACGTAACATCACACCATCATCACACACACTAGTAGGTAGACGTCAAAGTTGACCAGTCATTTTTTTAACGTTGCGTTGTATTGCGTTGCGACGTTTTCTCTGTGCGTTATTTCTCTAAGATAGCGAGTTCCGAAAACTCGGCAAGCATAATGTTTGAAGAATCCAGTCGAATTTAAACCCAGTACGTCGTCCTTAAATTATAACATCAAGTAGAACTTTACGTATGTATATAATAGGACCATCGAGGTATATAGGGCAATATTTTATTTAGGCAGGTACCTATTTGTCAATTTACAACGCAGCTACATTTAATAGAATCTGCCCAGTTGCCTAGTTGGTCGCGAAAGCGTCAGCACGAGACACGACCTGCATAATAGCCGATTAACCATCTGCCTATGTCTATGTCCGTAACAAAAGGCACGCAACTTTGCGATCATCCTGTCCTTTCTGTTCCCTCCATCGCGACACATAAATACCAAATCGCAATGGTAGTAGAGTCCGATCATATGTACTTACTGGTAATTCAAGTTTCACAGCTGTGACGCAAGACCGACACGCACCCGGCGCGGCCTCGGCGAAGAAGGAGAGAGGGCCAGACAACGGCGCCAGCAGATTTCGCATGCGACATAAGTGCAGCTCATCAATTCCGGCTGCACCAGTGGATTTTTGTTTAACTCGTGACCTGTCGTGATATGCGACACTCGCGGTCAACAAACGACACGGACGCCACTCTATCGATTGCAGACACCGCCAACTCAACTACAGCTGACTGGCCTGCCCGCGCGACTGGCTCAGTCAGTGGGCCTGGGCCCATCATTGCCGCTGTGCGTTGGCCCCCGCCGCGCGCCCCGCCCCTGCTCTTCTCGGTTTGCTTAATGCTTTCCTATCACTGCTGTGGTCGTAATTCTTTCGATGACGAACCATTTTAATTGTAGGGAGAGCTTGTCTATACAGATATGAAAGGCATCACTTCACAGCAAACTGTTTTTTTTTTTCTAATCGGATTTTGTTTGAACTTAATTTGACGTGACAACAAAGTCATGTATATAGAAAGTCAGCGTCATGAAAGTGTATCCTCGATTCAGTCAGTACAAACTACATAATAAGAATAAGCAGTAATTGTAGGTTAATTTAGGTATGATCTTAGGTTTCATGCTTCAAACAACTAATCATTTTAATTACATGCGATCAAACGGCTCATTGGATAGAAATTCTGAGTCATTTTACCTAAGCGTAAACAACTAGGTAGAGCAATTAAAAATATTAACGGACGTCCAGCCGAAAATGGTCAGAATGGCTTCCCAGGACCTCAAAACGTGGAGATCTGTTGAAAACTCGATTTTCAAAAATCGGACCCAAATCAATAACTTCCCTTGAATAACGGGAAGTTCAAAAACGTTATCCACGACGTCGTAGCACCATTTATTGTCCACAGTATTGTTCTCATTTGATGCTATTAACAGTTAATGTTTCCTCCTTTTACTTTCTTTTGGTTGTGTTTTTCAAAAAGGTGCAACAGTACAGACATGTAACCAACCTTACATTAGAAATATAATTCAAATCGGTTCAGATAATTTCTAATAAATACAATATCACGATTGTATGAAATATCAGACCTTCGGGCCATTCTTTAAATAAATGAAAAAAGCATAGTTAAGGAGAAAAAGCCGATATTTTCACATTGTCGTGTATATGTATGTGTATTTCTGTGGAACGCTTGAATCTTAAGAACTGCAGATGGTGTCAAACAAAAATTATAAAACATATTTGTTGGAAAAAAATATAATAGTTTTGCACTTAAATACTTCCAAAAAACATATTTTGGTTAACCGTTTGTCCCCTGATAACTTTATGTCACATCAATTTATATGATAGTATCATGGCATATTTTTTTATTTGCTTAATGTAGGTAGGTATAGAACAAAAAAAAACATTAGATGGCGCATTTCACATTGCTCATACAAAATTCTATAGATAATAAGAGTTTGTTTTTTCTCTTTTCAGTTCATTATTTTTTTAAACAGGCGGGATTTTATATTTTTTTATGTTAATGTTTCTTTTTAATTTTATTTCTTACCATATAAAATGTTATGAACTCACTTTCTGTGATGTGTGTTGTTCTGCACATGAGATAGTATTTAATAAGATTAAAAAAATGAATAAAAAGCAGGATGAAATATTTCGTGCGGTCAATGCGGCCAAAGGCACAAGTGAAGGCTAAACGGCCTATAGAATGATTAGGTACACGATGGCCGTGTCATAATATGACACGACCAAGCATTTGGCTTTAGTTTAGGTTTGCCTCATACATTTGTTTTTGTAGTTAATTGAATATTATATGAAATAGTGTACCTATCTAATAACAAACCTCGAGATCCGCATCTATTGCACGAAATACAATTAACGAGACTTTTTGCACGTCAACACCAATAAAACTGTAGTAAGTATAAATAAATCTGATCGTTTTTTCTATTGCTTAGAACAACAACCTCATCTCGTATTTGTGTTGAAATCTATGGTTGAAATATTTTGGCACAGCAATACGACGTCGTTCCTTCCGCAATAGTCAACATGGTCAAGCGCACGACCGAGATCCGGGATTGCACAAGCTGTGCGAATCGTGCAAACAATTTGATGCAAACTTGAATCCCAGTAATATCTTAGGAACATTTACTGTTTCATCATCATTGATCTATCATTTTTAACAGGATGCGAAGTCGCCTAAGTAAAGGCGAAACAGAACCGTCCGTATTGTGCCGTAATGTAGCGTATTATAGTTTGTTACCTTATTACAGGGTAAGGTTTTAATGAGCAGCCAAATTTTAATATAAACTTTGGTAGAAAACCGATAGCCATCTTGTTTCCTTTTAGAATCGTTCTATAGAAAAATATTGAGATATGACTACACAAACCTTTCCCCAAAATACCAATAACTCTAGTTATCATTCATACCCGCCGCCCCATTCCGTTTCAAGGCCTCGGGCGCCTACGCTTACTATAGCGTTAAGAAGGCGACCAAACGTTATAAAATAACACTGTAAATAAAACAATTTATTATGAAAATGTAACCTATATTTTTTATTTACGCAATGAGGTCTATTGGTGAAACCTAACATCTAGAAAAATTTTGGCCGGTCACTAAAATTTCACTTTGATATACCTTTTTTATATGAATCAAGGAAATTGTGCTCTATTCGTAACACTTATATTCGCATTATAAAATTCTAATATAAGACCTTTTAGAATTCACTTCTTCGGACGGAATTATTTTTCTTTCATGAAGCATGGAAATTGAGCTCTATTCATAAGGCTTATGGCATATATTCGTTGAGAAGAATTCTTATATAAGACATTTAAGAATAGTCTTCTTCGGACTAGCCGCGCCGTGGCCACCGCGCGTGGGCCGCATCGGATCGAGTCAGTCCCTATGAATATTTATTACGGGTTGGACGTGTCACACCGTTTACGAGAATGGGACGAGAATTAAATCGTAGTAATGTTCAAATTAAATAAATAAATAATTGAATAACCATTCGCAGGCATAAACTAATGTTAAATTAAAATGTTTACTTACCGAAAATACGATATTCAGCTCTTTTTTGCGTCTTTGACGAGTAGTTTTACAAATTTTTACGACACAAGTCGGCATCGCGCACGTTTAATCGGCGCTAAGCCATTACACTGACTAAAAGCCGGTTGGTGGACGTTTTACGTTCTGGATGACTTTCTGCGCGGACACTTTAAAACACGGACAGCCCATCTAATTATATTGGTACATCGATGTTCATCATTATTGTTGCTGGTCGAGTTTGGTGTTTACAGTAATAAATGGACCGCTGTTATATATACTCTCTCCTACATAACTTTAGTAAATAACTCTATATGACCATAGTATGTCTCTTATTAATATAATTTTGTAACATCCTTAATTATAGACAACTTTCTAATAGCGTGATTCACAAAATTTTCCACATTAATAAAAACAACTTTAAAACACACAACACAACACACAACCTTTAACCGCTCATTAACTTTCTATTGTAATATAAGCAGAACAATTGTCGATAGTCATTAAGTTCATAATTTCAGTCATAATAAGAAAGTATAATTCAGTGTAAAATTATATTAATAAATCAATTCTTATATTATTAAAAAAAAAATCTATTTAGTAAGTCATTTATCATATTACACCGCTAGCGTTCGTGTAGAAAGGTAGTCGTCTAGGCCTGTCTAGGCAGAGTTCAATAACAATAAACGAAGTTCATACTAGGTAGTTGATGGCAGCAGCGGCCGTGAACCGTGTGTTGCGTTGCTTAGTTAATAAATAATAAACTAATAAACCACTTATCTAAAAAAAAAAACATGTGTGCAATTCACACGTGGTAGACGTGAAACCTTCAAAAATTTTGGTTTCAAGATAATGAGACGAATGTAAAATTTCGGGAAGAGGATAATCGTAGATTTTAGTAATGATCATAGTTATACAAAGATAGATAATTATTTTACATTTTATTCGTATATATTACGATAATGGCGACAATATTATGCATTCGTTTTCGGCATATTTGAAGAATTTTATTATAAATAATACATACACGTATACAAAACACCACGGTTGTTGTGATGCCTTTTCTCAAGCTTTGTACTACGCATGCGCGCACAAACACGTATTAACACACGTACAACGCTGAGGCCCATGCAGCAGAAGCAGAGCACAAAGATAACAACGAACATAAAAAACACTGTATAATGCTTCCTATCTCATTTTCTTCCACGTTAAATCTCATGAATTTATGTGTCTGTCTCTTTTTACTGTCGCTTTTTCGTTTCATCGACTTTCAAATCACAACGATGCTAAAGAAGTTTTCACTTCAAAAAGGTATAACTAAAAAAAACCTAGCTATATTCTATGGAATTTGGATTGATCAACGTAGAATGCACTATGAAGTTTTTTTGTTCGATGTTTACTTAGGATACAAATATAAGTACCTACTTACTATCTTATAAACATGTCTATTTCTGTTTGTTTTCCAAAATAAAAAATAGACTTGGACGGTATATGGTATTGCAGGCGAAGACGAACCAATAACTAAAATATATTTGAAGGTGGTCTTTATGTGAAAGAAAAGATTTTTATTATACTATATATTAATCAAAAAACAGGCGTGCTGCGACATAATATATATGTATATAATATTATATATGGGATGGACTGTTTTCTGGCTTTCATTTGATACCCATGTTGTTGTAAAAACAAAAAACAAAATTATTCCCACTCCTTTTTTAATGGTATGTGTGTGTGTATGTGTGAATGTAGGTAACTTTTTTTGTCGTACGATATCTTAAGAACGGATCGACTGATTAAAACTGCGTTTGAAACGGGTTTGAAAGGGTTTACCGTTCATAGAGCAGGGTTCGTCAAAACGGCGTTTGAAAGGGTTCACAGAGATTTAGGTCTGATTTGATTTTAAAGTAAGTCGGTCGAGTTGTTTCAAACATATTCAGAAAATAAAAATACCATTTTTTTTTCTTTTACGTTTTTTTAAATAACTTTGAGATTTTCTACTTAAAATCTTGTATACGTTTTTTGTACATAAAATATTGCGTCGAGTGCCGTCAAAAAATATCAAAATCGAACGACGTGTTCAAAAGATATCGCAGTTCACAAATTTATGAAAACCTGTATTTTTTAACATAAGTTTAAGATTTTAAGATCAATCGATTTTTGTATTTTACACAAAAATTTTGTAATTACAAAATTACATATAATGCCGTAAATTGCATTAAAATCAAACGAAGTATTCAAAAAATGTTGCAGTCTACAAATTTTCGAAAAAGTTTTTTTTACATAACTTTGAGACATTACGACCAATAGATTTTTGATTTTACAAGAAAAGTTTTGTGCTTACAAAATTGCATAGAATGCCGTAAACTGCATTAAAATCAAACGAAGCGTTCAAAAGATATTGTAGTTAAAAAATTCCAAACTAACGTTTTCTTTGCTTGAGCTCGAAGAATTCTAAATGAATAGAAATTCTATTTTTTAACTAACATAACTTTGAAATTTTATGACCAATCGATTTTGGCTTTACATAAAAGTTTTGTGCTTACAAAATTATATATAATGTAGTAAACTGCATTAAAATCAAACAAAGCGTTTAAAATACATTGCAGTTCAAAAATTTCCAAAATAACGTTATTTTAAAATAACACCGATATTAATACCCCAAAATATCAAAAATCTATGCAAATTGTATCTTTGATATGCAAATAATATATTGAAATATATATTTTTATACTCATAAATTTCTACAGCAATGTTTTATCTAAATAATCCTGGTTTAAAGCTCCAAAAAATCAAAACTATATAAAAATAATATTTTGAAATTCAAAAACAAATAAACTAATTTAATATTATGACTCATAAAATTACCGAAACCAAATTATTGGAATGATTTGGTTTCGATTTGATTTAATTTTAACTCGAAAATAGCGGGAAGTTTAAGGGATTGCCTGCAGGGTCAACCGATTTTTTTTTATTGGAAAGGGTAAATAATTAGCACTCGGACATATATCAGTACAGCCTATCGAAAATCAAACACTACGAATTCCGACACCTTCGGTTGCTTATGGATTAATAATCACTTTAAATTTTTATTACAATCGTATATTACATTAAACAAATCCAATAAAAAAATTACGCATTTCAAAGACGGTCACACTTCTTTGTATGAAAAAAATTCCACTTACTAATTTGTATTCTTCGGAAGTAGAGGAGACTGCCCGAAGAGAGTTAACAAATGGTACAGTTACAATCAAACTTTATGGTGGATCCGAACATAGGCACAAGTAGCGTCGCAGTAACCAGTTTTAGGTGTAGCGGGACGCAGTGGAGCGAGGGGTATATGACTGTACCAGCGCAAGCACGCTTGTAGCGTTGTATTCCGATCCGCCATAAAGTTTGACGCGAACTCTACCTACGTGAAACCAACGACGGGAACCTTGCGACCTTATAGGTCACTTGTATCGATAACGTGTAATGTGGGTATTTTGTTTTTAAATATACCTAAGCCAGATATTACTAGTTATCGTGGGTGTGAATAACAATTAAATAGTGGGATTCAACACACTAACAATATGCCTTCAAAAACGTAGGTACCCTCTGATACATAGATGCTCTGATACACCTATGTGAGAATTACACGTCATGCTTTCTTAACGTTTGATTCATTAAGTAAATATTGATCCGAAAGTATTCGTACTTTTATAGTTTGATTTGATTGTAGCAATCATAGATGTGATGTATTAAATTAAAAACTCTAGACTGACTGTCCTGTCACTGAATAATAACCAAATGAACCACTGCAATTATATTGTTCTGTGACTGCAATGGACAACGGTGGTTGCGTAAGTACGTAAGTATGCGTGGGTGGAACTTCGTAGCATACTGTTGATCGGTGGTCATATAGCATGGTGATGGTACGTGAAGGTATGAGCGTGTTAAGCCATAAAAGTACGAATGGATTAGAACCCCGTTCTGCGTTTACCGTCTAACTACTTACACTCTAGATAACTGGTGCAAGAATGGGGGGTGGGGGGTCACGCCAGCGTTTGCCAATTTTGGACGAGAATTAAGATTGCCGTTCGACCTGGCAGACCGCCTGACGACCCGTGACCGATATCGGACTATGTGTTGGACCTAAAGGAAAGGATGAAGAACGGTCTTCTGGCAAGCGAGAGGATGAAGACTAGATACGACCGCAGCGCCACCGCTACTGGCTTTGATGAGGGATTCCTTGTATGGTTGCATAACCCGAGGCGCAGGAAAGGTAAATCCCCCAAACTACAAAACCGTTGGGAAGGACCGTACAAGGTGATAACCAGGATCAACGACGTGACGTACCGCATACAACGTGGTCTACGAGGAAAGCCTAAGATAGTGCACATCGATCGACTAGCCCCTTACCGAAGTTCGGATATTGCTCGGGACGAGCAAATCTAGGAAGGGGTAGTGTGACGCCTATCTACAATAGCACGTCGACAGGTCATCGAACTTACTAGAAAAAGTGTAACACCTATCTATAATAGCACGTCGACAGGTCATCGAACTTACTAGAAAAATTCCCACAACCATTCAATAAAACAGAAAAGTCCAGATAGAGAATTAAATTCCACGAATTTAAAACATGAGACGGCTTGTACAAAGAAATACTCGCGATAATTCGAAAAATCAACGCTCATTTTATTTAGGCGCCATGGCGCCATCATGGCGCTTACATGTTCCCACGGTCGAGAAGTAGTAATGTAATTGATAAATTAAAATGTTCGAGAGATAGAATATTCGCGACAATGACTCGTGGAAGGGAGAGGGCTATAGCCCTCTCCCACCTTATATATAAGGCGATGATCAGAGGCGAACGGAGAAATTTTTGGCAGTAAGTCAAGCGCGATAAGTTGCGAAGTGCCGAGTGCTATAACGGTGTAACTGTGTTCGATATTTTTTTGTGCTCTTAAATTATTTTGTGATTTGGTCTTGTAATAAAGTAAAGTGAACTAAAATCAGTGTTTTAGTGCATCAGCAATATCCGAACCAGTAGTCCGTAACAATATGTATCTGTCTATGTAAAAAAATTGTGATTTAAAGACGTTTTACTACATAAATTAACATTTAAAAAAAAACAGGTAAAGTCGTTATCTTATCCACCATGGCGGGTAAGATGACATTTCGCAAAAGTGTAATTTATTTAATTAAGACTGACAGAAATTGTTGAAACGATAAATATTTGTGTTACGGGAACGAAAACGGGAAAGGGAAGAACGGGAAAGAGTTAAGACGGAGATAAAAAAGTTATTTTTGATGAGAATGGAAACGAAAACGAAGCTACACTAGGGCCAAGAACAGAAATAATAAAGTATTTTTGCGATGGGAACGAAAAAATGAAAGGAAGAACGGGAATGAGACAAGACTGAGATAAAAAAAGTGATTCTTATGAGAAACGAATACTACCCGTGCGAAGCCGGGACGGGCCGCTAGTCTAATATATAAAATTCTCGTGTCACAGTTTTCGTTGCCATACTCCTCCGAAACGGCTTGACCGATTTCGATGAAATTTTTTGTGCTTATCCGGTATCTATGAGAATCGGCCAACATCTATTTTTCATCCCCCTAAATGTTAGGGGTAGTCCACCCCTAAATTTTTTTTTTTTTAGACAATATTTTTAATTTCTATTTTTTTATGATACAACATACAAAAATACATACAATCCTCAATTTTCACCCTTCTACGATCAACCCTTATTTTTTAATAGCCATTTTAGTAATTTAAAAATTGCATAACTAAATATTATTTCGCAAAAGTGTAATTTATTTAATTAAGACTGACAGAAATTGTTGAAACGATAAATATTTGTGTTACGGGAACGAAAACGGGAAAGGGAAGAACGGGAAAGAGTTAAGACTGAAATAAAAAAGTTGTACTTGATGAGAATGGAAACAAAAAGGAAATGAGACCAGGGCCAGGAACGGAAACGATAAAATATTTATGCGATGGGAACAAAAACGGGAAAGGGAAGAACGGGAATGAGTTAAGACGGAGATAAAAAAGTTATTTTTGATGAGAATGGAAACGAAAACGAAGCTACACTAGGGCCAAGAACAGAAATAATAAAGTATTTTTGCGATGGGAACGAAAAAATGAAAGGAAGAACGGGAATGAGACAAGACTGAGATAAAAAAAGTGATTCTTATGAGAAACGAATACTACCCGTGCGAAGCCGGGACGGGCCGCTAGTATTATTATAAAATTCTCGTGTCACAATGTTAGTTACCATACTCCTCCGAAACGGCTTGACCGATTTTTATCAAATTTTATATGCATATTCAGTAGGTCTGAGAATCGGCTACTATGTATTTTTCATAGTCCTAAGTGATAAGGGTTGTCCACCCCAAACATTTAATTTTTATTTTTTGAACAATATTTTAATTTTTAATTTTTTTATAATATGCCATTAGAAATACATACGGCCCTAAATTTTCACCCTCCTATCACCAACCCCTATTTTTTAATAGTGGCGGGGATAACTTACTTTCAATTAAATGTTAGGCATTCTATATAAATCTTAAAAGCACTCATAATGGGCGGGCTAAATATTTTGATCCTTTTTCGCGTTCTATCACATTATAATAGTACGTAGCCATTGAGAGTTTATAAACCTTATATTCTCTATATTAATAAAATTGAAGTGTCTGTATTTCTGTCTGTTCCAGTTAATCTCCGAAACGGCTGAATCGATTTCAATGAAACTTTGCAGACGTGCAGAGGGCATTATCGGGGGTAACATAGGCTACTTTTTGTCTGTCTGTTTGTCCGTCTGTCTATCTGTATGTTCGAGCTGATCTCCAAAACTGCGGAACCGATTTCAATGAAACTTCACAGATATAATACAAAGATTATCAGGAGTGACATACAACACTTTTTGTTTATCTGTCTGCCTTTCCATCCATCTGTTTGTTCGAACTGATCTCCGAAAGGGTTGAACTTATATTTCAATGAAACTTTCAAAGATGTGATTAAAATATGTCAGGAGTAACATACAATACTTTTTGTTTGTCTGTCTGTCCGTTCGTCTGTTTGTTCAAACTGATCTCCGAAAGGGATGAACTGATTTCAATGAAAATTCACATATGTGATTAAAAAATTGTGATAGTGTGAAGAATGACGCTGTGATGGGTGACGAGTGTGAGGAGTGACATACGCTTTTTATTTGTCTGCCTGTCTGTCTAAATTTATGTTCGAGTTAAACTTTTAAAGATTTTAATGAATGCAGACATTAAAAATAGGTTGTCAGGAGTGATATAGGTAGGTATCTTTTTGTCCGTGTGGTTGCCTGTCTGTCTTTTTGTGCCGGCTAATCTCCAAAACCACTAAACCATTTCAATGAATCTTTGCAGACGAAAAAAGGAGGTTATCAGAAGTGACAGAAGTTGGTTTTTGTCTGTGTGTTCGTCTGTCTGCTAGTTCGAGCTAATCGCCAAAACAGCTGATCGGATTTTACTGAAATTTTGCAAACATAGAGAGGGCGTTATCAGGAGTGAAAAGCAATTTTTTTTATATACATATAAAAATCGTAGTGTCTGTTAGTTTCTTTGTCTGTTCCGGTTTATCTCCAAAACGGCTGACTGATTTTGGGCTAAATGGCTAAATGGATTTTTATGAAATTAGGTATAGAGATTTCTTAAGTAGTTAAGTTTCAGAATGTTCTAGAAAGTGTCACAATGTTCTGAAGCGTCGTGTTTCTTTAACTGTCCCGGTACAACTGTGTAGTGCACGCGAGCGAAGCCGCGGGCGGAAAGCTAGTATACTATATTATTTTAATACATCGAACATCCCACACAGCATCATCTAGTTCTATTGTGAACAAGTATTATGCTCGTGTTACGCGTTACCAGACACTGATATACATACTTAGTATTCTAAAATAAAACAAAATTTTAAATAGTTCTATATAAATCATTATTGTTATTACTTAATTTATTTAATTTTGCTATATTGTTTTCTCCATGTTGACCTTTCGTCCATACAAGTATTCTATTATTGTTTCCACCAAAACATGTATAATACTTAGAACAAGATGTTGTATACCTACTATATGTAGGTAATGTTAGTGGAAACAAAAAATGCATGATACTAAAAACTTGTATAATACTCGCAAGTCTGTGTATTTTAGTGGAAACGAACCAAGCATAACATGTATAAGACATGTATATTACAGGGTATTATACTTGGTGGAAACGCGGTGTAGTATATATATTCTAGTACGATATGAGTACGATTCATTTTAAGTTTGACAAATTATGATTACGCGCCATTTTTTTACATCATAGTGTTGCCAGTATGTACTAAGTTTTTCGAAATTTCCCAAGTAAATAAGACCTACCTAACTTCTCTCAACAGAGTATAAGTTTAAACATGTTTGTATGCGCGTAGCGTCTAACAACTGTGTTTTTATGCTATCTACATATTTTAATAACAATTTTTTTCGACACGCTGATTACGGAATTTAATTTTTTGGATTTCGAGTTTTATTTTGAAATTCGAAATGGCGGAAACTATGTTTCTTGATAAATCGTTTTCATTTTATTTATTTACTTGTTTTCTGTCCGCGCTTACGCATGTGTGGTATACACATTGATGTTAATAACCGTGTTATGGATGACTTCTAATCAATTTGTCGTTTCATCATTTTAATTTTTCATTATTAATTATATTATGCAATCAACTTAGAGAATATAATTATACCAGATTCGAAACCAAACCGTGAACAAAATTATTCAGAGATAAATCATATCATTTAGGTAGGTCATTACCATTTTGCGTTTTTAAAAATCTGTTAAATTGCCATAAAAAGTGATTTCAGAATCTTTGTTTGCGTTTTTAGTACGTGTGCGGCTCACGCAATTCTGCTTTGGTCTTTGGCGTATATTTTTTCGCTACATATTTGCGTGGCCACAACGTGACATCTTTATGTACAACCATGGCGACTAATTAACATGTAAAAAGCAAGAAACATAAAAGCTAGGTACCTTTATCGTGCCACTGATTTTTAAGGTTCCGTTGCCAAATCGCAAAAAAAGAACCCTTGTAGTTTCGCCATGTCGGTCCGTCCATCTGTCAGTCTGTCTGTGGTTTTTATCGGAAACTATTGGCAATACATAGATAAAAATTGGAAGGTAGGTGTAATCTTGACGACCGCTTAGCCTAGTGGGCAGCAACCCTGCCTGCAAAGCTGGAGGTCCCGGGTTCGAATCCCAGGTCGGGTCAGTATTTATATGATGAATATTAATACTGGCACCGGGTCTTGGTTGTTATATGTATGTGGTGTCTTCGCTTGGTACCGAAAATACAAGCTAATGCTTAGTTTGGGACCTAGACGTTGTTGTGATTGTGTGTGTGTTATTATTAGTATTATTATTATAATCTATGAACTACTATACAATGACGTAGTGAAATTAAAAAAAAAATTTGGGACAGGTCGCCATACATGTAACTGAAGTACGAAAAAAAATCACCTATATTAACGCGAGAGGTACCAAACGATAGGTCATAAAAATGATATCAAGGTTTCAAACAATTTTTTTTTTAATTTAAATTAACAGTTGTTGTGATATGCACTCTGGAAGACCTAATTTTTGTTAGAAGCATGTGCCCCCCCCCCTAAACCTACTAAACCGTTGTTTTTGGATGTGTGGAAAAACCTTATAACAGGAGTATATATAACGTAGTTAAAAGGAAAACTATCACAGCTAACTAGACTGTATAATTTAACGAGTAATAGATTAACTTATAGTATGTACTTTTATAAGTAAAAATTTTGTAAATACCATAGAAAATTACATAAATACCATAGAATATTTATACAATGATTCTTAAATTACATAATAACGATCAATGGTTAAGTTCGATTAACGTCACGCTCGTTTTTTTTATATTGTATGGTAGTACGGAACCCTTCGTGTGCGAGTCCGATTCGAAATTGGCCGGTTTTGTTTTTTATATTTTCTATCCAAACTAAGGTTCAAAATAAAAAACTATTAAACTATTAAAATCATTATTCGCTGTGCAAAATGGTGATTAACGAGACCGGATGTGACAATATTAACAATTTCATAGAGAGTGTAGAGATTAAATAATTTTTTGTTATTGCTTGGTTAGGAGATTTTTCAAATAAAAGCAAGTGACTCAGTTTTTATGTAAATGTGAGGAAAACTGCATATAATTACATTGTATCGAATCAAATGAATGTGTATGAAGCATAAAATATGTCAGTGTTTTGATTTAGAAAAAAAGGCAACGTTGTACAGTTAATAGGTACGAAGTTTTACTTGAATAATAATGAAATATAATGAATATTAATAACTATAATATATTAACCATTTATTTATTTTTTAGTTAAAAGAAGAAAATAAGTTTTTTTATTTTAAACCTTATTTTCGATAGAGAAGATAAATACTGTATGTCTTACCGAAAGATGAACACAGAATCATCGGCATATAATATTCTTAAAAGTTTAATAGTATTATTTTAGTAGAAATATAGGCTGTAGCAATTACATATTACTTAATTAATTGTGTAAGAATTACTTGATCTTAGAACATACACATTTGTAAAACATTTGAAATTAATACATTCTTAAGCTATGGGCTCAGAATAACCAGAAGGCGCCTGTAAGCGTGAAACTGAAGAAACAAAAACCACTCTTAAACAGAGTGTTCACTTTGTTACGATTAGTCACTCCGTTGCACTTACCGCGTTATAATGTACAGTACAAGTGTCAATTTTAATTTTAAAATGTCGTCTTGTGTCGTTCCTACATGCAAAAATGCTGCTGGGCTTACGAAGAAATCGGATGGGATCACATTTCATCTGTAATTAACGTATTCAAAAGTGGATTTATTTAATTATTGAATTTGTTTTACATATTGTGATTGACTTAAAAAATGGCGCGTTCATTTTGTGAGTGTTGCCAGTTCCATCGAAAATTTTATCTACTTTTTATTTAATACCTGTTTAGAATACTCTATTGTTTGAGTAATAAAGCACCTGTGTGAACAACAAACAACAAAGAAAATTGAATTGGATGAAAGTCATACAAAGAGCACGGCTAGATAAGTTTTTGAGACCATCAGAGCGGAACGTAATTTGTTCGATTCACCTTGACGAGCAATATTTTTGTGACGCGAAATGTAGTTTAAAAAAACTAAAGAAATCAGCTATTCCGACTAAGGTAGAATTAGTCAAGATATGTTAGTTAAATATTATTCATATTGCACCTTTCCTGTTCATTATGTAGGTCATAATTATATTATGAAATAATCCAATTTCATTCCATTCCATCATTCCTTTAATACCCCACTACAGGGGCTTAGGCTTCCGGGATGAGGAGGCTTGGAGCTTAATCTACCACGCTGATACAATGCGGGTTGATGGCGGGTAGGTGGTTGGTGGGTAATCCAATACCGTACTTCGGTGGCTATTATACCAAAAATTTCATTTTTTCCTAGAAAATACAAAGAATCTTCTATGCATTCCGATTAAAATTAAATTTTGGTGAATGGAGTAATATATGAATTATCTTATAATGGCGTGCTATTTCGGCATTTGGTATTGACATCACAATTGTCTGAGTCACATATAGAAACATCTGGACCTTCGATTTCGGAAAATGTGCGTAGGTACTTACCTACCTAAAATTTTTATGTTTAATTGATTACATTTGATTTTCTGTTTTTGATTAAGCATTTTGCTTTTTCATTTTATGATAGACTTAAAGTTTTTCATTTAAGGATACACAGCCACAATCGCCTACACGATCAAACTCAGAAATTAGTGATGTCTATATTTCTGATTTGGATTTTCTATGTGATACAACGAAAAAGCTACTCAATAACGATCTAATCAATCATATATCAATAACAATAACTTTTTAGGTTTTTAAGAGAAATAAATGTTTATCTTATCTTATCTTATCTATCTTATCTATAATAGTGAAAATGGTGGTAGCATTGCAAAATTATTGTCTTAAAATCGCCTCAGCTTCATGATTTGTCAAAATATATCGTAGGTTATTATCGGGAACTGTTGCTTATTACTTGTCGAAATCAATAAAATATTCCTTTTGTGTAGAAGCAATTGGCCTCAGATGTGCTATGGATTCACAAGCTTATTGGTTTGAAAAATAATGGAGTTTATTTCTCTTCCCAAAATTTTAATTACATAAATACCGTATTTGTGAAGCACATGTCCGAAAAATTTCAAATGAAGATTTTGTTATAAGTTCAAATATCAAACGATTAGCAATCGTTCTTTCAATTTTCAAGAAATTCATTGAAAAAAATAATATATTCCTTGTAAATGATGACCACATAAATGGTGAAAGTCATAGAAACGGCGGTTATTGAAAAAGATTTAGATATAAGATTAGGTACCTACATTATTTATCTAAACGTAAAATTCTGCCAATCAGTTCAAATTCTAAAAGAAAATATTATAAAAAGCTTACTCAACAAAAGGGTACCTAATAAAAATTTTACTTGCCTTACCTTACCTTTAAAAAGGTACTTTATTGAAGCTGGGTTTTATTTATTGTAATAGGTATAAAAAAAGAAATGTTTATTTCCTTTAGGTATTTAAGTAAAATGGTATGTATGCATTTCAAGTTGTAGTGAGTAACTTTCTATTAAATGAAGAACCCTTATGTCAGAAGGTCATGCTACTTCCTTTCTATAATTATACTCGTAGTGTACCAAAAAACTCATTGAACTCAAGTAAACATTTGGCGCCTGAAGGAAATTTGAATGTTGTGAGTTTTGACCTAGTACCTGGTATAGTTAAAACTTACTATGAATGAACAAGTACGCAGCGACCGTGCGGCTGCCCCGCAAGAAATAATTTGTGTTATATAAACGCGGCCTAAATATACCTATCTGTTAATATTTTTATTAAACACCTTTTTTCTGATTTTATATGATTATCCCAAAAACAGTAGGAAACCTCTCCCGATCTAGCAACATTACCCGGCGGGAAGTGAGGCAGGCGCGGGACGTACGTAATGTTTTTGGACACAGTGCGGTATGTGTAATCATAATTGAGCGCGCCACCTGTGGCTATGGGTGTCTATGATTGATAGAATGCGAGGAAGAATTGAAGATCGATATGAAACATACTTATATGAATTGTTATTTACTGTTTTGTGGGTTTAAGTGAATATTGATGAATACATAATTCTCTAAACAAATTGGAGTATTAATTCATTTTATTGAAGTCCCATAACCAATTTTAACAACAGTTTCGGATTTTATTAATGCAATTTTTATAACTAACTATTTAAAAAAAATACCTTTAAGTTTTTTACCACATTATTCACAGGACTACTGATGGACTACTGTATGAGGCAATATTGAATAACATAGCAACATTATTTACTCACACATGTTTTTCAAAAGTGGACACAGCCATTTCTTTACGGTGTCTTATCGTCATATCCACGTCATATCTGTATATTATTCATATACCAATGTAGGTAACTTAGAAAGACAAGGCATTGGCAACACTGCTCGTTGCAATCTGTTGGAAACTTGGAATCAGTCAATCACAGATTATATAGTATAGGTTTTACAGATGTGCCACTCTCGATTATCACAAGTTTCGGCCAGTCAACACAAACAAGAAAGTGGCGCTGGCATCGCGGCATGCCAAATATTTGACGTTTACCGTTCTGTGCGTTCGCCACCGCATTGGCCACCATCTACGGCCGCCATTGGCTGCCATCGGCCATCATCTACGGTCACCGTTGAATACCATTGGCCACCATTCTTCACTACACAGAATGCATCTCAGCCTCAGATCTCAACAATCACTCAATAATGCATATAAATATAATGGTTGCGTTCTATATTCATGAAATAAGTAACTATATACCTACTTTTAATAGTCTTTGAAATAAGTCATGAACGCTGCCCCCGCGAATGGTGAATGAAATTCACTTACCCAAACCATTATCATGTAAATTGTATCTGGAACTGTATTTCTGACGCCCTTAACCTTTAATTGAAATAGAAAAGGCGGTTTTTATATCTTTCCATTATGTTGGTTGTATTTTCTAAAAAAATACACCTAAAATAATTACTTATAATAGCAGGAATTCATTTGAATGTATGATTGCACCCCGTAGGAGTATCTCGAATTCATGCTTGAATTAAATTTCTAAAGGGTAGGGACAGGTATTTTCCATCTTTTTTTCTTTTATGCCCAACCACTACATACAGGACAGGACAGGAAATATATTTAAGAACTGCAGCTTAAAACTAAAATAAGGATACATTAGTTGCATGGAATACAACTAGGTAGTTTTCCATCCTTTTTTCTCGCATGTCCTTCTGTAACATACATACAGGATCGGCCTACTCTAATCATATTATGGCTATGATCAAAGTATGAACTACCTAGAAAATATGTCCTAAGCAAATCATATTTCTGTAATAAATTCATTTTACAGGTGGGTTACACAACATTCTACGTCACAGCACAGCGAATATTTCAAAAGATCAACTGGTGTACATTTGGTCTAAAGCTTAAAGTTTTTGCTCACATTTTTGTTGTCACAGTTTTGCTGATAATCAAAAATACCCTTTTACCATCAGGTTCTAGTTGATCCTTTTCAAAATGTTTTTCACACGACACGGGTTGTCAGAAGTTGTTGTTTCTGTATAGATATTGATGGGTTATTATTATTGTAGTTGAATTAATTAATTTTAATTTTATTTATTGAAAGGGCATTAATTAGAACAATTATCAGCCCAAATACGAAACGAATAAAAAACACATTATTGGCGGAGTTTTACAAGATGACGCCAGAAAATAGGTCACCCTCACATGCGCCATCTTGTAAAATTCCTTATTGTAGTTGATAAAAGTTTTTGGTGGTAAAACCGCAGCCTCTTTAGCATGTTCTAACCCGCGACGCCATGTTCGTGTTCCTACATGCTTCCTACCATAGTATCGGCAGCTATAAATTCGAACAAGCTGAACAGTATCACACAAGCAGATGAGCAATCTGTGAAATTAATTTTTGTTGACAATATAAATCGCAATTGAATGGAATCGCAAACAATCGCACTTACACGATAATTGATTTAAACTAATATATAAAACTGAAGAGTATGTTTGTTTATTCGTTCGTTTGTTTGAACGCGCTGATCTCTGGAATTATTAGTTGGATTTCAAAGATTCCTTTTGTTTGTATTGAATAGCCCAAAACTCGTGAAAACTTGCCGGTAACGGTCACAGATTAGGGAAAATGCGTATTATTCAGCATTCAAACATAAACCACAGAGGATAAAATTTCTGTTAAAATAAACATCGAATCAATGAATATGACGGAACATGTATGATTGGCTGCCTGACAAGCTACATCCCACTACATCCAAATATGGCGTCACTGAAAGAGCACACTAGCGCCGCTGATTGTTTTGTGTCGACTGCCCAAAACTTGAAGTGACATACCCCTGCAGTCAATCACTGATCAATCATAACATGTCATTGTCATATTGTCTTTCGTTAAACTGTTTCCTGAAGGACCTTAAATTGTTCGCTATTGTTTGTGTTGCTGATATGTAATCAGAGAAGCTCTGTCAGTGTCAGCAGTGAGTGTGAAGGTGCTATGGTAATGTTGCAGGGGTGCAAGTAATAGTGGTACATGGCGCGGGCGTTGCGCTGGTGGATGTGGCTGGTGTGCACGGCGGTGGCCGCCAGCCCCGATTCGCTCTCGTGCTCAGACCGCCGCTGTAGCTGCGTTCACCTCTCAGGGGTTGAATATTTCTGCCAAGTGAATGGTTTGCACTCTGCTTTACCTCACACTTTTATTTATATTTTGTATTTAGGATTATGTTACGAACACCATAACAAAATAGGTACATTCTTCCTTGACGATGCGACGTAGCAGACACATTTTTTGCGACCAGACGCATGTTTGTACCGTTTTGTTAAGTACGGGCTTTCAAAACTACTACCCAAAAAGTATTACTACCTACTAATTTATTAGGGGAGGTGGGTATACAAAACTAAATTTCAGAATTTTGAAATGTGGAAATGTAAAAATATCAAAAATTTAAAATATGTACTTATCCATTACAAAGCATTACTGTTAAAGCGTTGAAACCAACAGTAAATTACTTTTACAATGTTTATCTTTTAGATGGCTGGCCGCTTTACTCCGCTTTGCTCCTTGTTGACATACGTGAACTTAACCTAACCTAATTTAATACAGGTATCAATTTAGAAATAGTTGACCATCTATCCATCTTGGCTGCATTTCAGGTTGGCTTTCCAAGACTACCACCCTAGGGGTGTTAATAATAAGAAAGAGGGGGCAAGGTGAACAGATTAAACCAATTTTTAGAATTTTTAGAAATTCAGAAATACAAAAAAAACTAAATTAAAAATTAGTAATACATACTTGTTATTAAGACATCTTTGATAGCCTTCCAACTCAAAACACTTGAAACTAACTAAAAATAACAAGTTATAAAAATAAAATAAACTTAAAAAGTAAAGAGGATCCCCTTACTAGAAACATGTTTTATTTGGTGTTTTTTAGATATTCACAATTTGATCCTTCAAATAAACTTTGATTTAAAGTCATAATAATTACTGAGAAAAAATGCTACAGAACCCTAAGTTGGTGTGTGTCTGACACTCACTTACCCCGTCATTGTCGGTTATTATAGGCAAAACACGCTTCATAACTAGGAACTGTCAGGAACACATTTTCTACGTTTTTCTACTTGGGACTACTATAATATTGTTACCTGTATAATGACAGTGATTATCAACACTTGTCCATTACTAGGTTGGTACCTAAAAGTTTAACAAAATAAACACCTAAGGAATTTCATTGTACAGTTACTGAACCCAAGGTTAGCACATTAAAAGTATATTATTGATTGTTTCTAATCTTACCTCAACTAAAATAATAATAATATTTGACATACAGTTTATACCTAATGTTGATAACTGTATGCTAAAAACCTGCTTGATATAAAATATTTATTTGTTTGTGTATAATTATATGCCACTTAGCTGTTTTAATAGACAAAATTGGAAAAACAAACTTTGGTCAACAATTAATCGGCAGCGCCATATGCAATGACTTAGGTGTTTCAAATTGAAACGTATGCCACTGAAAATCCCGGTTTTAATGAAAATTATTTGTAAAATATATTTTCAAAAAAGTAGAATTTTACAGATTTCATATATTATAACCATGGGTGTACATAGAGATACCGCGTTGTGTTGTGACAGCAAAAATGTGAAAAAAAAACACAGACCAAATATACCTATCATGTACTATTTCGGAAAAATAGGTAATTATTGATTAAAATTTAAACATTTGAATTCAACCGTGTGACATAACCGGCATGTTCAACATATGAAAATTATTTGTAAAATATATTTTCAAAAAAGTAGAATTTTACAGATTTCATATATTATAACCATGGGTGTACATAGAGATACCGCGTTGTGTTGTGACAGCAAAAATGTGAAAAAAAAAAACACAGACCAAATATACCTATCATGTACTATTTCGGAAAAATAGGTAATTATTGATTAAAATTTAAACATTTGAATTCAACCGTGTGACATAACCGGCATGTTCAACATATGAACGAGGTCTATAATAAAACAAAAAAAAAACCGCGTGACATGTAAAGATGGCGCCACGAGTATAATAGATAATACGGCTAGCTGTAGAAAGCATTTTTTACCTCTATGTATATATGAAGGGAGCTGATATGATACTCCTGTATAAAATTGCTAATTGTCATATTGATTCCCCTCCCCTTCTTAGTAATATTAACTTTAATACACCGTCCCGGACCCTAAGATCGATGCCTTTGCTATCTACTCCCCGCTCCCACACCAACTGTCGTAGTAACTCCTTTTTTTGCAGAGTCCCTGCTAAATTTAATCTTTTGGTGAGGCTCACCCTGAAATTGACCTGTTTGCTTCTACTATTGCTGGTTTGAGGCGAGAACTAGCATTTGATTTCTTTGAATTCTGCGGCTCGTAGAACTATCTGAATTACTGTTTGTTTTTGAAGTTGTGGTTTTTATTTGTAATTTTGCTTCTATATTATTGTGATTGTGTGAAGAAAACAACTTATGGCTTTACAGAAATTTAGTACTTGTTCTATATTTTAGTGTTCTATAAGCTGTGTGTTTTCCTAAATAAATAAATAATAAAAATAAAATAATAATAATCAGGATGGAGCATACTTCGAAATGAATGAAAACTTGAGCAAAATGAACGAAAACGTGAGCGAAATGTCAGACTCAGTGGTAGCACTTTACAATGTAGCCTATTAATAAGTTACGAAATATTTAATCAGGCTTGTGGTGGAGGGGTGTAGGAACATCATGCAGTAACTATTTTTCAGGAAATGAAAAAAAAATATAAGGCTTATTAGTGGCTCGTCGCTCCGCTCCGCTTCATTTCTCGCATTATTACTAGCAAAACATACCCTAACCTATTTTTTTGAAATGATGGACCAGCAACCTATCTTAGCCAGATTTAAAATTGATCATTTTTATGAACATAATTTTCATCGGGCAACAATGGAAAGCCGACCCGACTCAGTGATTAGACAGGCCATACGTCATTATTATTGTTTTAAACAACCATTTTTAACCCCCGACGAAAAAAGAGGAGTGTTATAAATTTGATGTGTGTGTGTATCTGTGTATCTGTCCGTGGCATCGTATCGTAGCTTCCAAATGGATAAACCGATTTGGTTGCGGATTTTTTTATATGAAAGGTGAAGTAGTCGGGAGTGTTCTTAGCTATGTTTGGTGAAAATCAGTCCAAGATGGCCGCCGCCACAAAATAGCGGACATCATATTTTTTCACTACTCCATCAATATGGGTATCAAATGAAAGGGCTTGACTAGTAGAATACTATACACTATGATTAATTTCAAATCCAAGATGGCCGCCAACACAAAATGGCGAATCAAATTTTTTCACTACTCCATCATTATGGGTGTCAAATAAAAGGTTTTGACTAGTAGAATACTATACACTATGACAAATTGCAAATCCAAGATGGCCGCCACCACAAAATGGGGAATTTTTTTTTCACTACTTCCTCAATATGGGTATCAAATGAAAGGACTTGTCTAGTAGAATACTATACACTATGACAAATTTCAAATCCAAGATGGCTGCCACCACGAAATGGCGAATTACATGTTTTTTCATAAATCCCTCAATATGGGTAGCAAATGAAAGGGGTTGACTAGTAGAATACTATACACTATGACAAATTTCAAATCCAAGATGGCCGCCCGCACAAAGTGGCGAATTACATTTTTTTTCACTACTCCATCAATATGGGTATCAGATGAAAGGACTTGACTAGTAGAATACTATACACTATGAAAAGTTGTAATCTAGTTGTAAGACTGACCGCAGCTTATGTGAATCTGCGAACTCTGCTAAAACGCAGCGTTCTTCTGATTTAAACTGGCTGTCCCGACAGAGAGGAAACCTAATATATTTAAATTAGTTCACCAAAACATACAGCGTTTCCTCAGCAAAATTGAACTAGTGGAATTGTTTTTATTAGAACTTGATACAGATGTCCTATGCATTACTGAACATTGGTTATCATGTGATAAAATGTTATTTAACGTCAACAATTACCAGCTCGCAATCTGCTTCAACAGAAAGGCTACAATCCGTGGTGGATCTTTGATTCTGTTGAAGAATGGATATAAATACTAGGAGCGTCGAGATGTAACTGCGCTTTCTATAGAGAGAAATACTGAACTTTCGTGTATTGAATTGGATGAATATATTGTATTGTGTGTGTACAGGCCACCTAATTCTGACTTTTCGGTTTTTGAGGAAGTGATGGAGGATGCTTTGAGCATACTTTGTAGTTCAAAAAAAAGTATTTTGGTAAGTGGTGATTTCAACATTGACTTTAATTACTTATAGATTCACCATTGTGTAATAAAATATTATTACTTTTTAAAACATTTAAATTAATAAATGTATTTTTTGAACCAACAAGGGTCTCAGCATCCTCAGCTACCTGTATTGATAACATATTTTGTAATTGTGATTGGCTCGAAAAGGAAGTGATAAATCATTTACAATCCGACCACTGTGGTCAAATAGTCACATTAAAAAAGAAATCACTCGATAAACCTTGAATGTCAGGTATAGACCATTGTCTACAATGAAATTAAATGAATTTGCTGTTAAAGTGAAAAAAGCATTTTAAATTATAATTTTTTTTACAAAAGGATCCGAATAAATTATATGAAAGTTTATGTAAAATTGTTTCCAGGGAGTTTGAAAACAGTTTTAAACTAAAGGATGTTAAAAACGGTAACAAGCTGAGATTTTGTGAATGGTCTACTCCGGGCATTCGGAAAAGTAGAGAACGGCTTTATTGTTTATACAAAAATAAAAATGTAGATACTAATCATTCATTTGTTGACTATGGAAAATCATATTTAAAAATATTTAAAAAGATTGTAAAACAGCTAAATCTATTTATATTAGAAAGAAAATTGAGAAATGGGAAAACAAATGTAAAACTGTGTGGCAAATTATACGTACTGAAGAGGGCTATAATTTGTGCTCGCATCTGTCCTGACTACCTTAGCTAGTCATCACTTTAAAAGATTATTAAACCATTCTTAGATCTGTGATATAACACACCTGTTCTCACAATAAGCATATGAGATGTCTTTAATTGTGTCTGAGTTGTTTTGTGAGTGTATATACAAATATAAGTATTTTTATTCATTATGCATGAATAAGTGTGTTATAAATTATTGTAGCCACAATTACGTCGGCCGTGACGTATTCATGTAAGTATGCGTGCACTGTTTACGTATAAATTGAGGTATTTTTATGGCCTGTGATCGTCTATAAAATTACTAAATTGATTTGAGAGTAAAGTAATGATAACTCGATGATATTTAGCGAGTATTCGGATACGAATAGTTACGCCCTATTTAAATTGTACTTTCGTTTTCGGCAACTTATTTACCGTTATATGAGCGCAAAATAGGACATCGAACTATCGGGATGTTGTATAACAAACGCCGATGTTTTGGGGTAACTTTTGTTATTGTAATGAATAAGGTCATCTTGTTCCTTTTTATTACATTTGATTTAGTGGTTTTAAATTCGAATTTCCTGTATTGATCAGGGATAAGTTTATGAAAGTAAGTCGTTGCTTATATGTATTGTATTTTCGGTCGAAAACTGATTCGCCTAGTAATCCACTCAAACTTGGCCCTTAGGCTAACGGGACCTCGGGGTTTTATTAATAAATTGATAACAAAATCCCGACTTTGGGCCGATGTGCGTTTCTTTGAGAGACTGTCCGCTGTTCTTCAACGGGACGAAACTACGTTTTGTCACCTGAAGAACTTCACTTTCAGCGAGCGTTTTACTACAAACACTCGTCTCACGCAAACGAGCTTTATTTCACAACGCCCAAAAGGCCTCCCTGTGCACTTACTCTGAATGGAATTCCAAACGCAGTCCTCGAAAGAAAAACAATTTGGCGGTTTTCGAAGATTGGTTCAGCATAGATTTGCATACATGTGTTTTGGCTGGCCAGCCTTGACAATTTGTCATGCGGGGGGTGGTATCCACCTGCCCGAGTATTGTTCTGCGCAATAGGTATACATTTCGAGGGGTCGATTCCGACTGCCTCGTGATATGCGTTTTATGCAAATCGATCATGCAGGGCGTATTACGCCTACCTGCGTGTATATATATATCTCGAGGGGCCGTTGGCTGCCTCGTTTGATCTTATGATAGTTGGCATATGTCTCGATGCTGTATATAGTTGTTTTGCAAGGGGTCTGTGACTGCCTCGCTTGATTTTATATGCAACTGTTGTCCGTCAGTATTTATCTAGCACTATATTAGTGAGAGGACTGACTTTACTTTATTAATATTTAAGTGAGACAGAAAATCTCTATTATTTCAACTCTGGACAAGGTAGCAGCTGGAGTTAACTCAGCTAATTATATCGAGCAATATTTTGACTGTGAATTATCACCACTCATGTATTTAGTATATTTCCATCTAATACAATGTATTGTGCACATATTATTCAGAGCTTTGGTCAATAGAACAATGACTACTTTTAGCTTTGTGTTAAATCACTCTATTTATATAAATATATTGACAATATTAAATACCGCACACGTGTATGTGCGCTGGTACCGAGTTCAGTCTAATTTAACTTAACACACCTTTGTGTTATACTTGTGATAAAGAATTAGTTACATAGTTTCCTTTTGTATATGAAAGGAAATTGTATCCATTACACAAGTTTTGTATTTGTTGGCAAGATAATCGTATTGAGTTTAATACACACATTTGTGTGGATGGAAGGTAAAACATGCCCCAACCTCGCATGTCCTCGTGCCAACCAGACCATTTTATTTTTGAGCTGGCTCCGGTCAGAGTTCAGCCAGCAAGTCTAATTTCGTATTTACATTTGGTGAATTTACTTTTATTTCGTTAATGTTACTTTAAGATAAATAATTAATTGCAAAACAAATGGCCTCCTCTGACTCCATCAATTATTTATCTCTTTCTCAGTATTTATCAACAATAAAATTAATGGTGCAAAAGTATTTATCTTTTATACAATACAGACTTATCAGTTATTATACTTTTGGTCGGCAAACGAAATTAGACATTTAAATTTAATTTTAAGGGCATGACCTCGCAGTACTAATTTTCTGAACTATTTGTATAACTGAATGTAAATTTAAAACTGGATATCTTTGATTGAGGCATGCCGCTATTCATCTCGCGACATTACAAGCTGCGACATGATATTAACCTTTAAAATATGAGGTAAGCAACTTCTCTATTTTATAATTAAATCAAACCTCGATCAGACCTCAAGACAAAATTAACAAGGAACGAAACCTTAAATTTAACCGGCTGAAAAATGTAGCCGGGCTCTTTACAATCAATCATAATAAATTTGGATATTAATCAATCCGGTTATCCAGCCACACGCACTCCCGATTCAAACGGTATAATATAGTAAATTTATTGTTTCGATACTCTTTGGTAGAATTAACTCAATTTAAGACAGATGTGCTATTATGAATTTGAATGGTAGTTACAATCTACTCTTTCGTGGTTTCGGGATGGTAAAATAATTAAATATCGAATATCCAAATGGAGTCAATAGTTGAAACAGTTATCTCTATAAAATAGAGTAAACAAAATATTAGTAAACTAAAGTCTTTGCGCTTACCTTCAAAGCAGCTCAACTAGGTTAAACTCTCACCGAATTCGGGCACACGCGCCTACACACCTCGGCCTAGCTGCTTGCCCCGTTCCGCCACTCCGGTCTTCGTCTGCTCGGCACAAGGGTTGAAAGCTCACTACCCCTCTGCGCCCGCGTCTCTCATTCTATATGCCTCCGTCTAACATGAAACCCTCTCCTATAAGTTCGCAAATCAGCACGCTCGTACCATTTTCGCCCTTATGTCTATATACTCAAAGTCTCATACCCCTAACCCTCAAACCGAAAGTTTGTGACTAAATTCCGTATTTTGACTAATTCGTTTTTCCTTAACGAGATGTCGCCACTAATATCGAAATTCACTCGAGTAATTAGTATAATTTTATTTCTGTCTTGTACTTTACAGTTAATTGTTTGTAGGTGTAGTCGTCATATTTATAATAGTCGTAACACGAGTAAAACCCTCATTTACCGTAACTTAGTCACAAAGTGCGTCTCGGATACTTTACTTAAAATCCAAAACCAAGCCTGTAATTCAAATCTTGTTTGCATAGCGATAAGGTCGATATAAAACTTTCTCCTACAGGGTTTTGTGACCAATACGGATTGAACAATATAAAATGTATAACGTGCATAATTCATTTCATATATAGTTCAATGTTTTACCAAAATTTTAAATCCACACAGCAGTTTTGTTTATGTAAAAGGTACATCTCGGCGTCTCTACCTGACACCGAAAAGCACCCTCGACCCTTGAACACAGATGCTCTGCACGTGATCAGTGCAACTTCGATCAGAAATCGTTTTACATCCCAACTTTCGCAACATACTAACTAACTGACCATTCGTACAAATCTCCTTCGTTTACTGTAAATACCTGCCATGTATCATTCTTCGAAACTGATATTAGTAAAAGAAATTATTATCTAGCCTCAATCGACGATAAATCACTTCACGAATTTCGCATAGCAATTTATCCAAATTATTTTGTATCGTTCCCCGTAAGGGCGCAGTCTATTGTAGTTTCGGAGAATTACAAAAAAAATTTTGCCTTGCGCTCGGGTAAACTTGAGGTCCTTTCTTAACGACGCTTTGAGAGTGTTTATCGGAATTTTTGGCTCCAAACTACCATAAATCTCAAAACCAACTTTAGAGAATTGCGTCACACGTCTGTGCTATATACTTGACACAGCTCGCTTATCAACGTCGACACGTATAAAATCATAAATTTGATCTTTTAAGCGAAATCCGCCATAAGCACTTTTGGGCTTAACATACAACATGTGAAAGCAACAAATTATCAAATTTATGAGTCCTAATACCCCATATACAACTAGCGTCTTGCCCCGATTCTGTTTGCCTCAGTTTATGGTTATTTACAGTATAAATGTATGATAGCTTATCTAAAATCAAATACATATATACCTAGCTTACACAGTTATCTATATACAATGCTGGGGCCACCTCAGTCCCCTCCCAGATAGAGTGTGACGACGCCCCTATTTCATCTTCCTTTTTTTTTTCTAATATTTTTTTTTTTTTTTTTTTTTTTTTTTTAATTTTTTTTTTTTTTTTTTTTGAACATGCATTTCACCTTATTTCTAGCTATAGTTAACTAATAGTGGCACTAAGGCTAGGGACGCGACTTCCTTATCCAACTGATTTCCAGCATCACCTATACCACAATCATTTGCTTTCCTAACTTTATGTAGCCCACCGTGTGTGTGCTACAAAGTCAGCCATTTTATATATACTACCAAAGCAACATGAAACAACGAACGCGTACGCAATCAACCAGATTATACGTGTGTATTTTAGTATTCTACACTATACTACCTCTGCGTGTTACACTCTATCTATAGATTACGTAACGTTATAGTATTTAGCCAGATGTATTGCGTTATAGTTTCCCTTTACAGCATTTGTATCTGGGTCCACTAATGTATACACATTATGGTAGGGTATCGCCGCGACCTTATAAGGACCGTCATACAGTAAAGAGAATTTCTTTGTTACCTTTTTATCAGCGTCGGATCGGGGCAACACCTTTAATTTTATCAAATCACCTATATGATATGTGGCAAATTTGTATTTTTGATTTCTATATGCAACCCTTTTCTCAGCTGTTACTTTCAAATTTTTCAGAACGTTCTTTCTTATATTTACAACGTCTAGGCACGCCTCCTGCGTCCCCCGATTGGGTAATGCTTTATCGAAATTCAGGACATCCCCTTTTCCGTAAATGATTTCATATGGAGTATATCTTGTAGTAACATGTGTGACGTTATTATATAAATTTTCAATCCTTGGTAAGATTGACAACCAACTCCTGTGCGAATGACTACAATACGTTCTAAATAAACGAGTCAATTCTTTATTAACTCTCTCTACGGGATTCGCGCGAGGATTTCTCAGCGATGTGTGTGAAATCTTAATTCCTAGTCTGTGCAACTCTCTCTCCCATAAACGAGAAGTAAATTGCGCCCCCCTGTCTGTTACCAGGTTCTTAATACTGATTTCTGTGTGGAATTGTTTCACACACCCCAAAGTACTGCGTCCTGTCGCCTTTCGTAATGCATATAACCTTATCAACTTACTAAACAGGTCTTGCATTACAAATATGTAACGCATTCCAAACTTTCCACTCGGCAATGGACCATATATGTCAGCAAACACACTTTCGCCGATATCTTCTACTAGTACAGCCTTGCTAGGCCCTGCCAGATACTCTCTCTCGTGTTTTGCCTTTTGACATAATGGACACGACCTTATAACTTCCACAACTCGCTTTTTCATATGTGGGAAATAACAACGCTTTCGCATAGCCGCACACAATTTATACCTTCCATAATGACCCAAGTTCTCGTGCACATTCAAGATCACTTCATTAACCACACCTTCCGGCAAATACACTACCTCCTTTTCTTTTCCCCTGCCTTGATGATATAAAATATCTCCCTTCAGCTTGCAATATTTCGTCTCAACGTCAGGCTTTTCTTCCTGCAATTTCTTAATAATGCCTCGCAACTTTACATCCCCTAATTGCAAATCTTTCAACAAACTCAGTTTGTTTACCAATGCTCTATCACCAACCGCCGTGAACAAACACATTAACGGGTAAGTCTGCTTATTCACCTGAGATTCTCCAGTTTCACATAAATATCGAGAAATCACGTCTGCGCCTATATTGTCCCTACCCTTGACGTACTCTATTGTAAAATCAAATTGATTTATGTAAAACACCCACCGCTGCATGCGCGCGTGTAGTATCTTCCAACTATGTAGAAAACTCAAACTTTTGTGATCTGTACGTATTATTATCTTAACTCCACGCAAATAGGTTTCGTACTTTTTCAAAGTATAAATTATCGCCCACAGTTCTTTCTCAGAGACAGTCCAATGCTTTTCTGCGTCAGTGAACGCCTTGCTGCAAAACCCTATTACATTGACTAATTTCTGACTGTCATATTGATAAACAAACCCTGCTACTCCAATGTCGCTGCTGTCCGACTGTACATACAGCCTACTTCCGGGTATAGGGTGTTTTAACATCACTGTTTCAATAAACAACGACTTTATACGCTCGAAACAACTATTTTCTTTCTCTCCCCATCGCCATTTTTGTCCTTTCTTTAACAAATCGCACAAAGGACGTGTCACCTCTCCATATTTATATACAAATTTCCGAAAATAATTAATGAAGCCCAAAAACGCTCGCACTTGTTTTACGGTTCTCGGGACCGGGTATTCTTGTATCGCCCGTGTTTTATCAGGGTCCATTCTGACACCCTGTGTGTTAACGATGTGCCCCAGAAGTTTAATTTCCGTCCTAATAAAACAACACTTAGACAAACTACACGTCAGTTTCGCTTCCCGTAATTTCTGTAAAACTAATCCTAAGTGCTCTAAGTGAAGCTGTACCGTCCCGTTAGTGAACACTACTAAGTCATCTAAGTAATTAATGCAAAAGGAACGCACCTCGGGTCCCAGCATTATGTCCATGGCTCTTGTGAAGGAACTGACCGATGTTTTAAGACCTTGAGGTAATACCCTATAGGTGTAACTTTTCCCCATAAAAGTAAAACCCGTGTACTTCCTCGAGTCTTCATGCAACGGAATATTATAATATGCATTATTCAAATCTAATAGCGTCATGTACTTCACGCCGTGAAAAGATTGCAATATTTCCGCTGTCAGAGGAGGTGCTTCCGATTCGCCTACCATTCGTTTATTGAGCTCGCGCGCGTCTAACAAGATCCTAATACTTCCGTCTTTCTTTAATGTATAAGTCATGGGGCTGCTATAAGGAGTCGCTTCTCGTTGTATGACTCCCAAGTTTTCGAGTTCATCTAACTTAGCTTTCACCTTTTCTCGGTGAGCATGGTTTACAGGATAGGATCTTTTAATAAACGGCTCTTCATTTAACATCTTTATCCTATGCGTATACCTGTCCGTTCGTCCAGGATGGGCTGAAAATACTTCTCTGTACTTAATTAATACAGGCAATAACAAAGCCTTTTCTTCTTCTAACAGATCTAACAACCTTACGTGCTCGCGTAACGACTGTTCTGTTTCATTTGACTGTTCGAATTCACTTATCTGTTGTAGCACGCAAAATGCCGCTCCTCTAGCCGTACTACCTGTCTCTCCTATGTTTATTGTGGTACGTACTCCCAGGTGGTCCACATTCAATTTATTATTCTCTCCGCATGTAATTACTGCCCGAACGCGCAGCAGCCAATCGTATCCCAATATAACTGGTTTCGGTAATTTTGCCAATACCAGTACAGGTGTATCAATTACAAGTGCATTCAATTCTATCGACACCATGTGTACACTGCTAATCTTGTAACTTCTAGATCCAAAAGCCCCTTGTATATGTAAGGCCGGAATCGGTAACTCTGGTATTTCCTTATTCTGCCTCAATGTGTCAAACAGTTCTTCAGTTACACAAGTAACCTGCGAACCGGTATCCAATAAGGCTCTTGCCCCGACACCGTTTACTTTGACTTCAATTTCGGGCAAGGCGGGCAGCGAATAGTATTTCTCCTTTGCGTCCAACAAGTCATCCTCTTCTCCATGTATCATATACGAACTAGTATTTCTCGTGTGTCTCGTATTACAACCAGTACACGCCCTTTCTCCACATTTACATATTAACAGTGCTCCTGTGTCCCATTTGGATAATAAATCTGTAATGGATTCTACTAGGAATCCTTCGGAATCTGAATTCGTATCAATCGGGATTTTATTTCCATTTTCTGATTTCCCCAAACCCTTTCCAACATTCCACCCGTATTTACACATATATTTGAGCATATTAGACATAGCAGTTCTCCCCTCCCCGTTATTGAGCCCTTTGTTCATGTATGTACAATCTGCTCTTAAAATACTAATCCCGAGTCGGTTTTCAACAGGGCCTCGCGAATTCACGACTCTTACTAATCCGCAGCCTTCTCGTTTCCCGATTTTCCTAAATCGACTATTGCGGGTTGCTTTTCGGTCGCTTGTCTGGGTTCCGCTGTACGTACGACATTCGTACCTGCTCCTTCACTTCTCCAATTTATGGCCGGGTAAGGCGTTCGTCTTTCGTATCGATTTGTCACACCTGTGCGTCCCCCTCTTGCTACGCCGCGTCCTCGAATCGCATTACCTCTGTACGTTCGCGAGGCGTGTATCATATTCGTCTGAACCTCCCTTCTTTTCCTGTCTGTGGCCGCAATAATGTTCGGCCGCCTCAAGCTACCTCGGCTTTTCCACAACTCAGGACCCGATTTCGACACTTCTCTTACTTGCACATTCTGTTCCATATTCCTTAGGAACTCTAGGGCGTCGAGTGCTGAGATTGCCCCTTGCCTTGTAAACCACAAGCGCTGAATTTCCCCGGGAAAATGTCGCATTATACAGTTTACCGCTTCTCGTTCCCCTAATGGGATAGTGAACGAACGCACACTGTCGTAGTATTCCGCAAAATGTTCTTCCATCGACGCACCCCCATTATTACTGTACGTCGCATGCAGTAACTTATAACGTACTCTTTCTTGTTCGCGCTCTCCCCAGAAAGCTTTTAAGAAGTCTCTCTCAAAATCAGTAAATGTCCTCCAATTATCGCTGTATAATTCTAAAACGGTCTGTGCATGTCCACGCAAACACTCCGTAACGATATCTAATGCATTCGCGTTCGACTGTGTAGCGTTGAGATATTTTTTTACCTTTTTCAAAAACCTCACCGGTGTCAACCCGCCCCTCCCGGTAAAGATAGGTTTTTCTAGTGTCGGCCTCATTACGCAAACCGGCGCCCTGTCTTTTACCACCGTGGCTCCGGTCATAGTAGACGTACTACTTGTGTCAGAAGTCAACGTCGACATAGTACCCGACTCAGAACTAATAGTAGCAGGCCCCGAGATGGCCGCCCTATCTACATTAACTACGTTGTCAACCTGCGCTCGTTCTAGACGATCTAAACGCTCAATTACTTCTCCGAATTTTTTTGTCATCTCTAAAATACCCGTTAGGAGTTCTGGCGTTACTTGCATTCCCGCGTCGCGCTCAACCGTCTTCTGCTTACGACCTCGCTGTCTAGTTGAGAAAGACATTTTCCTACCTTTCCTTCACAACTTTACTTAACTATATCTACTCCACCTAGCTAAGTCCTTTACTAAGTTTCACTTTCTCTAAACAAAACGGCCTAAATCAATACCGATCCCTTTGTGCTCCTTTTTTTTCCTTTAAGGCTCACTTTCTATATTATCCCGATCTCAAACTTTACGCATACTATAACGTGTAACACTCAATAGGTGCAACAAACAGCACAACCACCTAACCACAGAGAAAACCCTACTATTTTCAATGTATTTATTATTAATTACCTTAAATCTTATTTATTAAATGTATAAAGGCCACTGGCACTTTAAATAAAATAAAATAAAAGTAAAATAAAGTAATGTTATCCTATATCTATTAAAATCCTATATTCATTAACGCGATTATTTAAATTTATAAAAAGATGGCATGCAGCAAACCCGTTATGCGGCACGTCGCCCGCATCTGCGACACCGAGACGCCCCGCGGTGCGGTATCACAATCGCGATACGCCGAACTGGGCCCTCAGCTGGGTTTTTGGCCCGCCTCGTGTTCACCGTCTAGCGGTCGGACACGTGCGTAGTGTGTCAGCCCACACTGCACCGTCTCTCCAACAACTGAAATAGTCGGCCGCAGATTGAAATAAACAAAATTTATGACACTTGTCACCTTCACTTTGAAGTGGCACCGATCTGTCAACAATGTCCTTTCGATAATACTAAAGTACGTATACTTATAAACACGGTACCAATATGCTTTTGAAACGACCGATATCGCCGTATAAAATCTGGATTCTAGATAGACACACTCGCAAAGTTTCGATATAACAAAAGAAGTCTGTCTACTCACAATGTTTAATTATAAGCATAACCTAGTTTGTTAATATCTTTAAATTTTAGAGTTGATAGATCATAATGTAAATATTTTTTACATATATTTTTTTTTTTTTTAAATTTAATTTTTCAAAATTAAAAAAAATAAACAAAGACTTCCCTCGTGTTATATGCGATGCTAGTTCTTGACACGGCTTCGTCCTGCTCCTCCGATGCGTCTTGTAGGTCACTGGCTCATTAGAGAACACGCGATGTGATTACTCGTAATCGTGCGCCTCTCTAAATTAGTCTATATCCGACCAGAACGTTCCCCAACAACAACTTCAAACAATTTATCCAATTCATGATGAAACCTGCCGGAGAACTTAAAATAATCCATGGTTCACTACGCATGGATTAATTTTTCCATACTTGACCTATATTCCAAAATAATTGTATTACATATGTATTATATATATATATATATGAAAAAAAAATTTTTTTTTTTTTTTCAAGTCAGATATCAATAGTTATTCCTTTCTTATCTACGTTGTGTTTTAAGTTCTTTTTGGCCGTGAATAAAATTAAATTTATTCACTGTTAAATACCAATCCTAGGTCACGCGGACCACATGAAGAGGGCTATAATTTGTGCTCGCATCTGTCCTGACTACCTTAGCTAGTCATCACTTTAAAAGATTATTAAACCATTCTTAGATCTGTGATATAACACACCTGTTCTCACAATAAGCATATGAGATGTCTTTAATTGTGTCTGAGTTGTTTTGTGAGTGTATATACAAATATAAGTATTTTTATTCATTATGCATGAATAAGTGTGTTATAAATTATTGTAGCCACAATTACGTCGGCCGTGACGTATTCATGTAAGTATGCGTGCACTGTTTACGTATAAATTGAGGTATTTTTATGGCCTGTGATCGTCTATAAAATTACTAAATTGATTTGAGAGTAAAGTAATGATAACTCGATGATATTTAGCGAGTATTCGGATACGAATAGTTACGCCCTATTTAAATTGTACTTTCGTTTTCGGCAACTTATTTACCGTTATATGAGCGCAAAATAGGACATCGAACTATCGGGATGTTGTATAACAAACGCCGATGTTTTGGGGTAACTTTTGTTATTGTAATGAATAAGGTCATCTTGTTCCTTTTTATTACATTTGATTTAGTGGTTTTAAATTCGAATTTCCTGTATTGATCAGGGATAAGTTTATGAAAGTAAGTCGTTGCTTATATGTATTGTATTTTCGGTCGAAAACTGATTCGCCTAGTAATCCACTCAAACTTGGCCCTTAGGCTAACGGGACCTCGGGGTTTTATTAATAAATTGATAACAAAATCCCGACTTTGGGCCGATGTGCGTTTCTTTGAGAGACTGTCCGCTGTTCTTCAACGGGACGAAACTACGTTTTGTCACCTGAAGAACTTCACTTTCAGCGAGCGTTTTACTACAAACACTCGTCTCACGCAAACGAGCTTTATTTCACAACGCCCAAAAGGCCTCCCTGTGCACTTACTCTGAATGGAATTCCAAACGCAGTCCTCGAAAGAAAAACAATTTGGCGGTTTTCGAAGATTGGTTCAGCATAGATTTGCATACATGTGTTTTGGCTGGCCAGCCTTGACAATTTGTCATGCGGGGGGTGGTATCCACCTGCCCGAGTATTGTTCTGCGCAATAGGTATACATTTCGAGGGGTCGATTCCGACTGCCTCGTGATATGCGTTTTATGCAAATCGATCATGCAGGGCGTATTACGCCTACCTGCGTGTATATATATATCTCGAGGGGCCGTTGGCTGCCTCGTTTGATCTTATGATAGTTGGCATATGTCTCGATGCTGTATATAGTTGTTTTGCAAGGGGTCTGTGACTGCCTCGCTTGATTTTATATGCAACTGTTGTCCGTCAGTATTTATCTAGCACTATATTAGTGAGAGGACTGACTTTACTTTATTAATATTTAAGTGAGACAGAAAATCTCTATTATTTCAACTCTGGACAAGGTAGCAGCTGGAGTTAACTCAGCTAATTATATCGAGCAATATTTTGACTGTGAATTATCACCACTCATGTATTTAGTATATTTCCATCTAATACAATGTATTGTGCACATATTATTCAGAGCTTTGGTCAATAGAACAATGACTACTTTTAGCTTTGTGTTAAATCACTCTATTTATATAAATATATTGACAATATTAAATACCGCACACGTGTATGTGCGCTGGTACCGAGTTCAGTCTAATTTAACTTAACACACCTTTGTGTTATACTTGTGATAAAGAATTAGTTACATAGTTTCCTTTTGTATATGAAAGGAAATTGTATCCATTACACAAGTTTTGTATTTGTTGGCAAGATAATCGTATTGAGTTTAATACACACATTTGTGTGGATGGAAGGTAAAACATGCCCCAACCTCGCATGTCCTCGTGCCAACCAGACCATTTTATTTTTGAGCTGGCTCCGGTCAGAGTTCAGCCAGCAAGTCTAATTTCGTATTTACATTTGGTGAATTTACTTTTATTTCGTTAATGTTACTTTAAGATAAATAATTAATTGCAAAACAAATGGCCTCCTCTGACTCCATCAATTATTTATCTCTTTCTCAGTATTTATCAACAATAAAATTAATGGTGCAAAAGTATTTATCTTTTATACAATACAGACTTATCAGTTATTATACTTTTGGTCGGCAAACGAAATTAGACATTTAAATTTAATTTTAAGGGCATGACCTCGCAGTACTAATTTTCTGAACTATTTGTATAACTGAATGTAAATTTAAAACTGGATATCTTTGATTGAGGCATGCCGCTATTCATCTCGCGACATTACAAGCTGCGACATGATATTAACCTTTAAAATATGAGGTAAGCAACTTCTCTATTTTATAATTAAATCAAACCTCGATCAGACCTCAAGACAAAATTAACAAGGAACGAAACCTTAAATTTAACCGGCTGAAAAATGTAGCCGGGCTCTTTACAATCAATCATAATAAATTTGGATATTAATCAATCCGGTTATCCAGCCACACGCACTCCCGATTCAAACGGTATAATATAGTAAATTTATTGTTTCGATACTCTTTGGTAGAATTAACTCAATTTAAGACAGATGTGCTATTATGAATTTGAATGGTAGTTACAATCTACTCTTTCGTGGTTTCGGGATGGTAAAATAATTAAATATCGAATATCCAAATGGAGTCAATAGTTGAAACAGTTATCTCTATAAAATAGAGTAAACAAAATATTAGTAAACTAAAGTCTTTGCGCTTACCTTCAAAGCAGCTCAACTAGGTTAAACTCTCACCGAATTCGGGCACACGCGCCTACACACCTCGGCCTAGCTGCTTGCCCCGTTCCGCCACTCCGGTCTTCGTCTGCTCGGCACAAGGGTTGAAAGCTCACTACCCCTCTGCGCCCGCGTCTCTCATTCTATATGCCTCCGTCTAACATGAAACCCTCTCCTATAAGTTCGCAAATCAGCACGCTCGTACCATTTTCGCCCTTATGTCTATATACTCAAAGTCTCATACCCCTAACCCTCAAACCGAAAGTTTGTGACTAAATTCCGTATTTTGACTAATTCGTTTTTCCTTAACGAGATGTCGCCACTAATATCGAAATTCACTCGAGTAATTAGTATAATTTTATTTCTGTCTTGTACTTTACAGTTAATTGTTTGTAGGTGTAGTCGTCATATTTATAATAGTCGTAACACGAGTAAAACCCTCATTTACCGTAACTTAGTCACAAAGTGCGTCTCGGATACTTTACTTAAAATCCAAAACCAAGCCTGTAATTCAAATCTTGTTTGCATAGCGATAAGGTCGATATAAAACTTTCTCCTACAGGGTTTTGTGACCAATACGGATTGAACAATATAAAATGTATAACGTGCATAATTCATTTCATATATAGTTCAATGTTTTACCAAAATTTTAAATCCACACAGCAGTTTTGTTTATGTAAAAGGTACATCTCGGCGTCTCTACCTGACACCGAAAAGCACCCTCGACCCTTGAACACAGATGCTCTGCACGTGATCAGTGCAACTTCGATCAGAAATCGTTTTACATCCCAACTTTCGCAACATACTAACTAACTGACCATTCGTACAAATCTCCTTCGTTTACTGTAAATACCTGCCATGTATCATTCTTCGAAACTGATATTAGTAAAAGAAATTATTATCTAGCCTCAATCGACGATAAATCACTTCACGAATTTCGCATAGCAATTTATCCAAATTATTTTGTATCGTTCCCCGTAAGGGCGCAGTCTATTGTAGTTTCGGAGAATTACAAAAAAAATTTTGCCTTGCGCTCGGGTAAACTTGAGGTCCTTTCTTAACGACGCTTTGAGAGTGTTTATCGGAATTTTTGGCTCCAAACTACCATAAATCTCAAAACCAACTTTAGAGAATTGCGTCACACGTCTGTGCTATATACTTGACACAGCTCGCTTATCAACGTCGACACGTATAAAATCATAAATTTGATCTTTTAAGCGAAATCCGCCATAAGCACTTTTGGGCTTAACATACAACATGTGAAAGCAACAAATTATCAAATTTATGAGTCCTAATACCCCATATACAACTAGCGTCTTGCCCCGATTCTGTTTGCCTCAGTTTATGGTTATTTACAGTATAAATGTATGATAGCTTATCTAAAATCAAATACATATATACCTAGCTTACACAGTTATCTATATACAATGCTGGGGCCACCTCAGTACTGAAACAGGCAAAATAAGGCCTCCCGACAACGAATGTGCCTTGGCGGTGGATGACAGAATTGTTACTTCAACAATCGATGTCAAATTTGATTCTTTTTTCCAAAATATAAACATTAAAATCACGGAACATTTGGGGTCATCTCCTGACTGTACTGTAATTTTGTTAAAGGACAACGTACCAACTCAAGGGACGGAGTTCAAATTTAAAAAAATAAATGCTTTCAATATTATTGAAACTTTTAAATCTTTAAAAATTAAGAAGACTGAGGATTTATGGGGGCTGTCGGTGAAAGTTATAGGTTCTGTTGTTCACATTATAGCACCATATTTGTCGAATATATTTAACGAATGTATTAAAGCAGGCATATTTCCTAATTTAATGAAGTATAGCAGAATAATACCTCTGTTTAAATCTGGTGATAAAAAGGACCCCACTAATTATAGATCAATAGCAGTATTGCGCACATTACGCAAAATTTTCGAAAAAATCATGCTCGATCAAATGCTTTCTTATTTTATGTCCCACAATTTACTCCATTCAAAACAATTTGGCTTTACAAAAGGAAGATCCACAACAGACGCTGCCATTTCACTTTTGAAACATGTTTTTGATGCATGGGAAACTTCTAAAAATGCTATAGGGATCTTCTGTGATTTATCAAAGGCATTTGATTGTGTTGACACATCGAACGTTGTTGCTTAAATTAAACCATTATGGTGTAAATGATGGTGCTAACAATCTAATAGAATCCTACCTCTGTAATAGAATTCAATAAGTTGTCGAAGGGTTCTATTGTGAAAATGAGAGTTCCTCAGTGATCTATATTGGGTCCCTTTCTGTTCCTAGTGTATATTAATGACCTACCTTATTTGGTAGAAAAATCTGCCGAGATAGTGTTGTTTGCTGATGACACTTCTCTCGTATTTAAAATTAATAGAAATGAAGATGAATTTTATCGCTTCGCTTTTGCAGGTCTTATATTGATTCAACGCTAATAACCTATTATTAAACGCAAATAAAACAAAATGTTTAAAACTTACATTGCCCAATGTTAGGCAAGTTGATGTCAATTTGAGACTTGGTGGGAATTCATTAAGTTTGGTTAATGAAACTGTGTTCTTGGGCATTACTATAGATGCAAATTTACAATGGGGTCCTCATGTTATGAGAGTGGCTGGTAAACTGAGCTCTGCTGTTTTTGCAATCAGGCAAATAAGAAGACAAATTGCAAATCCAAAATGGCCGCCACCACAAAATGGCGAATTACATTTTTTTTCAGTACTCCATCAATATGGGTATCAAATGAAAGGACTTGACTAGTAGAATACTATACACTATGACTAATTTCAAATCCAAGATGGCCGCCAACACAAAATGGCGAATTAATTTTTTTCACTATTCCATCAATATGGGTAGCAAATGAAAAGATTTGACTCGTAGCATAATGTTCACTATATTAAAAGGGAATGAGGAATATTAACTAACGAAATGAAAACTATAAACTTGAAAAATATTTTTTCGTCTGATCATGTATGAATTAATTTAATTAAATAAAAGTTTAAAAATTTTGAAATAAAAAATTAAATTACAAATTTTAAAAACCCCCGACATAAAAAAACTAACCTTTAAAAAGTGTGAAATAATACAAGTTTGTTCATTGCCTAGTGATTTTTGATCCTTAAAAGCGTCTGGGACCTCTAAGTAAATTTAAAAATTAAATTAAAAATTTTAAAAACCCCCTACACAAAAAAAAATCACTAGGTAATGAACAAACTTATATTATTTCACACTTTTTAAAGGTAAGTTTTTTTTTGTGTCGGGGGTTTTTAAAATTTTTATAAATGTAATTTGAGAATCTTTATTTTCTTCTCCAATACAAATTTCACATGTGGATCACACAAAATTCTACTTCACAGCAAATATTTCAAAACATTAACTGAAGTATATGTTTAAAAGTTGAAAGGTTATAACTTTTGTTCAAAATTTAATAGTTTAGGACTTTGATTTAGGTTTATAAAAACCAGTAGTAGTAATAGCACCATAGAGAATAATAACTAGTTACCGATTCATCTGCTATAATAAATCGGAACTGGTTTGATTTCAAATTAATTTGCTGCATCCTTTGGATGTTTGATCTTTTTTTGATCTACTCCAGTGCAATTTAACAACTTGTTTTTCAGTGTTTATCAAACCCCGCTGAATAGAAAATCACAAAATAGAAATTAAAGGTATTTTCGCGTAATTTTAGTTTTGATATTGATTTTCTTAAGAAACAGTCTTTTCATTTTTAAATAAATCAAATCTATATATAGTGTGGGTCAATAGTGAACTTTGTTCTTCTATTAACCAGTAACAGCTATGTATTATGGAGCCCTGTTTTGGTTTGTGGCTCACTGGCTGTCAAACACTTGACACAATTTTACTTGTATGCGCTCAATAGGTTAACGATTGTAATTTTGTTGCAGGAAAAGACGTAAATTTGGACGTGAATGCGACAAGCTACTATTCAGTGAATTGTATAAATAAGAGCTTGTCGTATGAGCAGCTGCCCCGGTTAGCAGGCGAGGCGCGCGCCCTCACCAAAGTCGAGTTCAAGAAAGGTTGTGGCCTGCCGCGTGTTCCGCTCGGGGACGTGTTCAAAGTCCTGGGCGTCACGGAGGCGCGGAAACTTGCGCTGGAGGATGTGGTGCGCGATGACGACGATGAGCTGCGACCTGATCTATTCCGCGGCCTCGGCTCCCTCAAGACACTCTCACTCACGAGTAACGGCTTCTCTGTACTCCCTCGTGGGTTATTTGAATCGCTCGTCAACCTCACTTGGCTAGACCTGAGCCGCAACCGTGTGCGGCTTGAGAGACACAGTTTTGATACGCTGCCACAGTTGCGCACACTCGAACTCAAATACAACAGGCTAGATAGGCTGCCGAGTGGCGCGCTAGGCACACTGCCCGAACTGCGTGAACTGCAGCTAGGGCACAACGAGATCGTCGAGCTGGCATCGGACACGCTGGAGGTGAACAAGCGCCTCGAGGTACTCGACTTAGGCGGGAACCCGTTGCGCGCTGTGCCAGCGGAGCTGCTCGCGAATGCTCCTTACCTGATCACGCTTACGATATCGGGAGGGCGCTTTGAAACGCTGCCCGCGGGCGTGTTTGCGGGTGCACGTAGACTGCGTCGCGTGGAGTTGTCGGACAACGCGCTGTGGGCGACGGCACCAGCGCGGTTGCTGGCCGAGCTGCCGGCGCTCGAGGAGTTAGAAGTGAGGGATGCGGCATTGCGCGAACTGCCCGCTGATTTGCTAATCGGGTCGAGTGCACTCCGTAAGTTACGGGTGTCAGGCACGCACCTGGAGGTACTACCAGCCGGCTTGTTGCGCGACCAGACGCATCTCGAGAAGCTGGATCTATCCGACAACCGACTGGCCACACTCCCGCCTAGTGCCTTTGAGACGCTAGGCGCTCTCGAGGTTCTCATTTTGAAGAACAACGCTATTAAAGCCATTGGCAGGTAATAGTCCTTGACTTTTGTTAATTCGTTCTTTATCTAAAATTGTTAAAAAATATAATGTTTTTTAGAATTTTTACAGAATTTTAAAGAAGAATTTCTCATAGGTAGAATTTTTGATAATAATTATTTTTTTTACCAAGGCGTAGGCATACTCGTACAATGGCGGATGACATTGGGCGCTAGTGAATTTTAAATTATTATTCATGTATCAAACACCCCGAATGACTCTATTGTTGTCTTGTGATGTGTTATTAATTTTCCTAAGTTAAGTTTCTAATGTGTATAAGGGTTTAGAAAACGCTGCGCACTAGAGAGAGAACCGAACTGTAGCGCGAGCTTAGCGTGAACTTAGCGCGATTGGTCTTGTGACGTCAACCGCACCGGCCGGTCGGTGAATTTCGCTAGATATTTGGTCTTAATTTCGTCAATTTATGTCGTAGAACAAACATTTTTGCACTGCCGGACATGCATTCCTTAACTCTATAAATCTGCATTCGTAACTAAATTCGTTACTGATTATCATTGGATAATTCTAATTACATCTTCTATAATAACTTTTTTAATTTATTTTTAATTATATCTTTTTCATCATCATCATCATCATCAGCCCATTTTTACCCCACTGCAGGGGCTTAGGCCTCCCCCAGGGTGAGGAGGGGGGCTTTGAGCTTAACTATATCTTTAACTATAACTATATCTTTTTGTTTGACATAAAATCATTCTTTTGTAAATGATTCAAGAGGCGCATTATTGTCATTGGTTTTTAGTTACACCTTTATTAACTTGCGAATGCCATTCTTCAACCACATTGTTAGTCCTGTGCCGCTCTCCAAGAACGCTAATCATACCTACTTATGAAATGATTGTTTAGTCATGTTTTTATACATACTTTTAAAAAAGACCCATTGAAACATATTTGAATCAGAAATGTACAGTATACGATATCTTCTTGAGTTTTTTTTCAAATGGTGAAAGTGGCAATATCGCGACTCGCGACTAGTGCTACGATGCGTTTTTGTAACTTTGATTAATCTTTTGGTCCAAACATTTAGGCTTTGTGCCATTCTGCCCTGGACCAATGGCAATAGTAAGTATCCTTTAATTATTATGTCAGGACAAATATAGAATACATTGATTTATTATTAGTGGTACCATGGGAAGAAAAAATTACCGGTGGTACAATCTGACAAATCGTGAATTTCATATTTAAGCACCGAATATTCGTTTCATTTTTGATAACTCGTAATCTGTCTTCTATAAACCACTTTGATTTCCGAACTTTGAATTGTATGTATTAATAATAAATATAAATAAATAATAATAATAAAAAAAAAAAAGCAAATCAAATAAAAATTAAATAAAATATTAAGAAAATTCATTATTTAAAATAGTAATTTTATTTTATAAAATATAAGAAAGAAATTAATAGTGAGTGGTTGTTACAGAGACACGTTTAGTGGACTGGTCAACCTCGAGAGCCTGGACGCGTCAGGTAACGGGATGATGCACGTGATGGAGGGGGCACTGGACCACACATCACGGCTGCACGACCTCGATCTGGCGCACAACCAGCTCACCACGCGCCGAGGCTGGCGTCTGCCGCGCTCGCTGCGCACCTTGCGCCTACACCACAATCAGTTACCGGAGCTGCCGTACGAGTGGCGCCGAAACGCGCGCGCTCTGCGCCTGCTCGACCTCGCGCACAATCGTCTCACCGAGTTGCGTTATGAAGATTTCTCGTTCTTGCGCACGGATCCCGACTCTGAGGTGAATTTGAGCCACAACAAGATTTCGACGATCGACCTGGCCGAGAACGAGTACCTTGAAGAACGGAATGAAACGACATCCGCTTCTGCGATGGTGCGGCTCGCCGACAACCCGTTCAGTTGCGATTGCTTCTTGTACTGGTTCATGCGGGCGCTACGCGAGGGCGACGGCCGTGTGCGCACCACGATCGTTTCGCTCGAGAATGCGACGTGCGCTTCTCCGGAGGCGATGCGTGGCAACACATTCGCCGATGTCCAGTTGGAGGCGTTGCAATGCGAAGTATCATCGTCCGAAGGCTGCCCCGCGGCCTGCGCCTGTGCTGTTAGCTTACACGATCGAGCGCTCATCGCCGACTGTCCGGACGTGACAGCAGTGCCTCTGCTGCCTACCCTTAATGCCACGTTGGACACTGTGCTTCGACTCGAACGATCCAACATAACGCGATTGCGACCTGGCAATCTACCTAAGTCGCTGGTCGAGTTAGACCTGGCAAATGGCTCGCTCACCGAAGTGCAAGTGGGAGCGTTGCCGCCGAGGCTGCGTAAGCTGCGTCTGATAGGCAACCAGCTGCAGTCGCTGCCGGCCGCTGCCGCCGCGCACTTATTGGCTCCGCCTCGCCGCGTCTGGTTGGCAGGCAACCCTCTACGCTGTGACTGCATTGGCGCCCCGCTGATCGCGGCTGTGCAGCAGCACTATGCACAGGTTTGAAACTATAAGCCATTTACGAATCGTTAGCTTTTAATAAATTGATTCAATAGACACGAGGCCTTACGCCGCCTCGAGTTATGTTGCGTTTTTTATATGATTGCGGTCATTTTTCATTACATGGGGCGTTTATAACGAATAGATAATAATAAACACATACGGGATTTAAAATATAGGTTTATACAAAAAATTATAAATATTTCTTTCTCACTTTCTAGTTTTATGACACCAGTCACATAATTCAAAGATAGCGGTTGTGGTTGGCCCCATATAAATGTAAAGATTCGAGTGCAGTTCAGCCAAATTAAAACGTTGTAAATTTTTAAGCGGCGTTTTTACCCAACTACGGCGAAGCTAAAATGACAAAGTAACCGATATTTCTAAAGTCAGGAGTGAAGGGCCACCCTAATGGACCCTATAGACTCTGAAAACTCCAAAAAGCGGATGGGAACGGATTTAATAAATTCTAGATTTAAAAAATGTATTACTACGATCGAATTCTCGAACCTAAGGTTTTAAATATATGAGTTGGGTTAGGCAATTTAATTTAATTAAAAAAAAACTAAGATTGGGCGCCCATCTCCCGATTGACAACAGGAAATCCCGAAAATGTTAAGATTCAAGCAATCAAAATCTTGTACACACATCTCCGGGAAATAAATTCCAATAATATACATTTAACTAAAAAATACTAACTTCATGGCGTGTTACAACGGCGCACGTCACATACTGAAAGTATACGCTGATGTTTCTTCTAACGCGCTGAAATAAGTATAACTTCGAAAACCCGATTACTGTAACTGAAAAAAACTCTAAAAACACTCATAGAAAGAAGAATTCAAGATATTACATTTCTATAGAAATATCTTTTCTTATAATACAAAACTTACATTAATTACAAGCCTAATGGGATGAAACAATACATGTAATGGGCCGGGGCGCCCTCAGAAGTGTGAGGCAATCATTGAGTGCACCCCAGTCAAAGACTGTCTGCCACCACGATCAGGAGGCTATCGCGGCTGGCACGCACCCTGCGCATCGCCGTGTCACTCTTTTTTCCAGAGGATGGCCTGATCGCGTAGCGTACCCTGTTGGGATCTTAAGATTTATAAAAAAAAAGTTATTTATAATGAAATGTTATATCGTGAATTGTTATTTTTATTTCATTAGTATTTTTAAGGGTTCCGTACCTCAAAGGAAATAAAAACCCTTATAAGTTCACTTCGTTGTCCATCTGTCTGTCTGTCAATTTGTGTAATTTGTAGTTACATAATTATTTTTATTGATATATGCGTTTACCTGTCACCTGGAGATGAGCTCACCGTGGCTTATAGTCCAAACTCCTTGACATGAAAGCCCGCTGATGATAATTATTACCATATTCTATAGCGAAGTAGTGAGTCTATAAATGCGCCAGGGTCGGCGATATCGAGTGTGGTTTGTTTACAGGTGGCGGATTACTCGGCGCTACGTTGCCAGGACGGCGCATCGGTGGCTTTGGTGACGACGGGAGCCCTGTGCCCCGACGCGGCCGTGGCGGCGGGCTCTGTGTTGGCCGTCTTGGGTCTATTGCTGGGGCTGGCCGCCGTGCTCTTCTATAAGTACAAACACCATGCCAAGGTGTGGTTGTTCGGACGCGGTCTGTGTCTGCGCTGCATCGCCGAGGATGACCTCGACCGCGACAAACGCTACGACGCGTTCGTTTCCTTCTCGCACTTGGACGAATCGTTCGTGATCGACCAGCTGGTGCCCGCGCTGGAAACGGGCCCGCGCCCGCTGCGCCTCTGTGTGCATTTCCGTGACTGGGTGCCCGGGGAACCGATTCCCGCACAGATCGCCTCATCCGTGCATGAATCGCGCCGTACTATCGTCGTGCTGTCTTCGAATTACTTGCGCTCATCGTGGGGCCGAGTCGAGTTCCGCGTGGCCAGCGCAGAGGCGGAACGTGAGCGTGCGCCGCGTCTCATAGTGGTGTTGCTCGGCGACGTAGGGCCGCTGGACGCACTGGAGCCGGAGCTGCGCGCCTACCTCCAGACCAATACCTACATTAAGTGGGGCGACCCCTGGTTTTGGGACAAGCTGCGGTACGCACTGCCACATCGCCGCAACGTCTCACCCGCGCCGGCCGATCGCAGTGTGCAGCGCCGTAGTAAATTCGACGATCGCCTCGAACTGAGCGAGCCCGAAAAGCCACTCGGTAATGGACACGGACCGCCAACCGACGAAGCGACTTTGCCGTCGACCGTTAATACGACGTGACTATGATCGCCACGTCTACGCCTAATCTATTTCTAGTATACTGTAGAAAACATAGAACATATTTATATGATTCGTCGATAAATGAGAACAAAAAATCCAAGCTCCACAAGAGCACCTCAGAAAGGTGTACACGTGTGCATCAATGGGAATCATTTTGGGGTTGCCCGAAGATAATTCGCAGTTTCGGTTTCCGAACAGTTAAGTTAAATAAATAAAATAAATAAATAAATATTTGGACGATTAATGTGCGAATCCACTCGACGTAGTGAGCTACCGACGGGCTCGATTTGGTCCTCTGGAGTGCCATTTACCCGTGTCATGACGTATCACCAAGGGTTTCCACGTTGGACGTCAGCGACACTACACGCCTAGTCCGCTAGTTAAACATTATTTCTATGAAGAATCTCTATTTTTGTAATATAGTGAATAAGAAATGTGTTGAACTTTTCATGAATATCTTTAAGATTATATGTTGATTTTGTACCATGTCAACATGTTATTACTGTGGACCTTCCACGTAACTCCATTCTATGCCTCCTCACCAAAGTATCTGGTATACTCGTTCACTAGACAGAGAGAGTACAGAAGTGAAGCTCATGTATGTACTTCACTTCTCATACCTTCACTCAGCCATTGTGCTAAGGTTGTCCATTGCCTCTTACGTAAACAAGCGTGATGCAAAAAAAAAATAAAAACTGTGTTGAAATGCTAAATGCTAAAAAAGGCTAAACTTTGATTTTATTTTCAATTAATATTGTATCTTAATAGCTGTTGGTTTTCCCACAATAAATAAATAAATAAATGGAATGTAGGTATCGTCTTGTAAATTGTTGTAGAATGTAGAGCATTGTTTATTACAAGCTTTTACTACTTACCTACCTACTATCATACATATAGACTAATATTGTTAAAGTATCTTCAATTTGTCTAGAAGCAGCAGCACGAAGATTAGTATACCTAGTAGGTACTAAATTTCATTAAAAATAGATGGCCAACCTGCACTTTCCACCAACCGTATTTGATTGAAATGTAAAGGCACTGGGCACTTGTATCATGACGTATTACAAAATTTACTATTTGATTACCTTCTTAAAACACCTGATAGTATAAAATAATTGAATTCACTTTTTAAAGTGAAGTCTAAACATCCACTGACTAAGCAGCCTAGTTGTAAAAAGTTTTATTTTTTTACCACCTACACTTCTCAAAAAGGTCTCAAAAAGGACCGCGCACGGGAAAGCGTAGCGTCGCCCCCCCCCTCCCCCCCTGATCTAGATGGACCGATGATCTGAAGAAATCACCGTTGGATGCAGCAAGCCGAGGATCGTGTCGCGTGGCGTGCTATGGAGGAGGCTTATGTTCAGCAGTGGACAGACAAAGGCTGAAATGATGACTACATTTCTGTCGGTCAGCGCACGGCACTCAGGCTCGATTCCGTATCTATGTGCACATTGCCTAAGCGCGCTTGCTGATAAAATGTTTGCACTCTCTGCACTTCGTAAAAAAATATAAAAACTAATCCAGTTATACTGGAACATATTTGGTACCGTTTTCGTGTTAAAGAAAGACGTGAAATTGATTTTCGAGGTTACCCAAGAACACTTAATACTTACGTTTATTTTATATATCTACCTAGGTATTAAGTGGGGGGGGGGGGGCTTTGACTTTTAGGTGGAAAGGAAAGGAAATGTTTTGTTCACTAAAAACCGTATAATTTATGATAAGTACCTAGGTACACGGAACTAATTCTATTTGCGTACGGAAATACAAATACTTTAAAAAAATCGAGGAGCAGGATTTTGAAACCATGCAAATGCATCGGATATCGGTCTCGGATCTTGGTTTGCTATTATCAAAAACGGTGGTTAAGCCGTTGGGCTATTTATTCGTTTCTTACTAAAACAGAGTTACTACAGGAACAGGACCAAAACCATCCACTATGTTGAAAATTTGTCACTTCAAGCCGATGTAGGTTAAAAGAAAGTTAAAATGTAAGAAATGTTACTGTAATGCTCCAGCATTTCTAAATCCTGCCAGAATTGGTCGAGAGCGGCTCTTGCCGAGCCTCCCAATGAAACACATATATACAAAATCTTAATATTTAATGTAAAAATTATAGTAAGTATGTACAGCGTGTACCCGTTCAGTCATCGGCCAGTGCGGAACCGGCGTCAAAGATATGTACAGTAGTAGCGGTGCAGGACGGGGCGGGAGACTGGTCTAAGCTATATGTACAAAGCCGTCGTCCCTACCTTGCACCTACCCCGCGGCTGCCCGCATTTGCGCGCTACCTGCGAATAAACAAGGACACTTAAAAAGAGCGACATCGACTGTAGTAGAGTTCGACGGGTACTCGAGTATCCGGTCTGGCAAAAATCGAACAATGCCTTATACGTTACGTTACAAAAACTTAATAAAGCTAGCGCGTACCTACTGTGTCGTCTGCACGGGCTTAGGTATTTTTAAACGACGCCTTTGAAATAGACGATTAAAAAAAAAACTTGATTATAGACAAAGGTAGCTGATGTTTCCTTTAAATCGAGCACTATTCATTTTGCTAATGTACATTAGCTCTTTTTAGCCTAACAAAGTAGCCGCGTCACTCTTTCAGCATTTGTTTTTACTTCCGAACTTTGTTCATGTCAATATAAAAGCAGACTACTTTTGCCTAGTAAATTCTCGATATTAAGCAATTATTTATTTATTTGTATTGTTAAGGACTACTTATGTTCGATCATCATCAATTTTAATGTTATCTGGTTGGGATTGTCTCCATTTACTTAGCCAGATAAATTTTATCATTTCATTTATTTATTTTTTTGTGGAAAGCTGATAAATTCTTCGTTATTTGTGTCGTACATACTTTTTGTCTATAAAGCATTGCTAAAGCGACTACTTAACTGAAATATTGAGTATTTCAAAATTTATTTCCACATTATTTTAATTTATTTTATTTTATTTATTTAGGAAAACAGACAGCTTATATATTACTAACAATATAGAATGAGAACAAAGTTTCTGTAAAGCCATTAAGTTGTTTTCACATATATGTTTACAATGCAACGAATGGAATAAACTTATAGCTAGTACAATCACAATAATAGAGAAGTAGAAATTACAATAATTGACAAGTAAATTACAAAATAATATAAAAGCAAAATTACATATAAAAAAGAACAAAAACTTCAAAAACAAACAGTTATTCTGATAGTTCTATGAGTCGCAGAATTCAAAGAAATCAGATGCTAGTGCTCGCCTCAATCCAGCAATAGTAGAAGCAAACAAATCAATTTCGGGGTGAGCCTCCACCAAACGATTAAATTTAGCAGGGGCTCTGCAAAAAAAGGAGTTACTAGGATAGCTGGTGTGGGAGCGAGGAGTAGATAACAAAGGCATCGATCGTAGAATTCGGGACGGTGCATTAAAGTTAATATTACGAAGAAGGGGAGGGGAATCAATATAACAATTAACAATTTTATACAGGAGTATCATATCAGCTATATCTCTTCGTATATATAGAGGTAAAAAATGATACTTTCTACAACTAGCTGTATAATCGTCACCAACACACCCACTTCTATACCGCAAATTACGCAAAAATCTTTTTTGTATCATTTCAATTCTAGATATATATCTATCATAGAAGGGACTCCATACCACTGAACCATACTCGAGGATGCTGCGCACATAACTGCAGTAAATAATTTTTAATGTTTTGATTTTAGTGAAACTCTTACAGCATCTTATAATGAAACCCAGCGTTTTAGAGGCTTTCTTAACTATACTATCGATATGTTGATCGAACATTAGTTTAGAGTCTTGATATACTCCAAGATCTCTCAAACAACCAACTTTGACCAATAGGCAGCCTTTCAAAAAATAATTTGTGCTTACTATATTAGTTTTGCGGGTAAATGTAATGGAATAACATTTCGAAACATTAAGGTCGAGTCTGTTCAGGTCACAGTACTCTTCAAATCTTTTTAAATCATTTTGCAAAAGTAAAGTGTCGTAATCGCAACTAATAGTCTTAAATATTTTCATATCATCTGCATATAATAAGAACTCAGAGTGACGAAAGCAGCTACCTATATCATTTATAAATATAATAAAAAGCAAGGGACCCAATAAAGACCCTTGAGGTACACCTGAAGGTATCAGATTCCATGAGGAGATGTAGCCGTTTATTGCAACAGCCTGAGTGCGGTCATATATATAGGACGTGAGCCATCTAAGTAAGCTGCCATGGATTCCTGCGCACAGTAACTTTTGGAGTAATATAGAGTGATCAATTCGATCGAATGCTTTACTGAAATCCGTAAATATAGCATCAACCTGTGCGCCTGACTCCATGCCAGCCGTAACATAGTCATTGAATAATAGTAAGTTAGAGACCGTAGAGCGACGCTTAAGGAAACCGTGTTGTTCGGGTATGAAGGAAGACGCCAGTACTGAGTAAATATGATTATAAACAATTCTTTCAAAAACTTTAGCGAAAATACATAGTTTTGAGATGGGTCTGTAATTCCTAACATCGTTTTTATTGCCACTTTTATGTACAGGCGTAATAAAAGCTGATTTCCACAGTTTAGGGACAACGCCTTCAGTGATAGATCTATTAAACAACACATAGAGGTTCCGCCAGACTTTGAGAACACATTTTTATAAGTAGGGGAGGGATATTGTCTGGGCCAGCCCCTTTGTTGGTGTCTAAGGTTTCGAGCAATCTTAGCACGCACGTAGCATCAATAGTTACGTCTGAAAGATAGGTAGTACAATTGAAAGTGTTAGAAGTGTTGGAGTTCGTCCATTGGTAGTTAACTATAGGTAATTGGGGTGCATTATTAGGGGAGAGAAATGTTGACTGGAAGTAGGACGCAAAAAGATTACAGACGTCCTCACCATTATCAGCTGAGGCGGCCCCATGGTTCATAGTAGATGGTAGGCCGAGGTTGGACCCTTTAGACATTTTTACATAAGACCAGAAGAGTTTGGGGTTAGCTGTGATGGAGTCCTCAGTACGAGAAATATAAAACTTGTATTGTTCTGCTTCAAGTAGCTTAGCTCTTTTACGCAGCAGTGAAAAAGTAAGGTAATCCTCTCTATTCCCATAATTCTTGTATTTCAACCAAAACTTGTATTTCTCCTTTAATACTTTTATTAAGCTAAGTTTGTACCAAGGTGGGAAAGCACTAGAAGCTACCTTCCTGTGGGGTACATGTTTGTTTCGCAAGCTGTCTATCTGGGCACAAAAATAGGCAACAGCGTCATCAAGTGAACCAACTTGCAAAGTCTCACGCCAGTGTATTTTATTAAGGTCAAAACACATAGCTTCATAGTCACCTTTATTATAGAAGTATTTAGTTCTAGCATTTACAGTAAGAGAAGAAGGTGCAGAGAGAGACAATGATATTTCAACAGACCTATGATGGACATCCTCAGGTACGAGGGGATCAGAACAAATCTGAATGTTAAGATGATTATTAGAGAATATTAAATCCAAAATTCTGTTATTTACATTTAATGCATGGTTATACTGATTTAAATTACATAAGTTTATCGTATCAAAGAAATATTCCTGAGCAGAGCCCGAGATACCCGACGATTCTAATATGTTGTCAGAAGTATTCCAGCTCAAGTTTGAAAAATTAAAATCACCCATGATGATGAAATTGTCATTAGGGCAGGCACTAATAATTTCGAAAAGTTTATCTGTAAAATTCTGTAGCTGCGTCACATAACTATTACCCTCATTTTCACTACACAAATATAACGTACAGAGGTGGGTTTTAACAGTAGATCTGTTGTTCGTAGTTGATACCGTAACCCAAATATCTTCCGCCGAGGAACGCCACTCCGGACGCTCAGTCACGGCAAGTTCACGACGTACAGCTAGAAGTACACCACCGCCATATAATTGATTCGTAGTACTATAGTTCCTATCACGCCTCCACACCAGATACCTACCATCAAACAATTCCTGGTCGAACACTCCATCTATTAACCAAGTCTCAGTAATCGATATAACATCAAATTCATTAATAAGTAAGTTTCTTTTAAACGTATTAGTTTTCGTGCGCAGTCCCCTAGTGTTCTGGTAATAAATGTTAAATGATACAGAACCCTCCATTGATAAATAAAGTCTGGGTATGTAGATGCTGTATAAAAGAGTGATCGGTAGGGCAATAATATGGAGTCCCTTTATTTTTTATAAAGTTTTTTTCATTGTAATTATATATTTGGATTAAAGCGAGACGATTAGTAATTGAATTAAAACCGTAACCGGGTAGTATGAAATAAATTTTTCGTAGTGGCATTAATATTTGTTCGATAACTCGTTTCATAAAAACAAGACAAAAATTGCAAAGTAAATAATACCTTAACTTAATAGACTTAGCGGTCAGATTCGCATAGCATAAGTAGACAATAACGTATATGAACAAAATGACAATTAGTAATACAAAAGATATTGATCGGTGCGGCACAGATGAGTCAGGGCTTACTAACTCACGGGCCCGTATTAAAAATATTGCATAGCATTTATAAACTAATTTACTTAAATCGTAGAAAGTGACGAACACCAGCAACAAACAACAAATCAGACAAGTCTTTGGAGATCTTTCTCGCATTTTATTCGGAATATTGGTGACGCATCTGTTTTCCTTGCGAGTATTTTGCAGTGTTTGACCCAAATATAACGAAAGTTTTTTTCATTAGCAATTACTTTAGCCTTCTTCAGAAGAGATTTGTTATATAGGGTCAAATGATCGTTTATATACACTCTTCCCTCACCAGACATTCCTAGATCTTTAAGTTGAAGAACCTTATACTTTCGTGCAGCTGCCACAAACTCTTCCTTAGTGTACCGGTTGTTAACTGCGACAACAATACATTTATTTGTATCTGATTTAAAACTGGGGACGCGAGCTACGTAATTTATATCCTCCTTTTTTATAGGCGACTGGATAATGTTACCAATGCCTACGACAATATCATAAAGATTTTCATTTTTCTTTAGAGGGACTCCTTTAATCTCGATGTTGTTAGCGCGAGAGAATTGTTCCTTTTCATGAAAATCTTCCTTAATTTTCAATATGTCGGCTTGTATAGTTGTCACTGCCTCGGTACGCTCTTCAACCTGCTTAAGTCTGACCTCCAAAGCGATGACCTTTTCGGAAACATTTTTGATAGACTCGTGTGCAAATTCTACAGAATCCTTAAGTTGCGACATGTCCGCTTTTATTGCCTTAACATCCCTTACTAGCGATGCTAAGGGTTCCAGCTGTTTCTGAATTGCTGCAAGGGCAGCTCCAAACTCTTCAAAGTGCGCACCAAACTGATTTTCTGATTTTAAGGGTGCGACGGGTGAAGAGGTTTTTTTTTGATCAGGTGTAATTTGCTGTTTATGCGGATTTTTGCATGCTGGGCATTGCCAGGCGTTTTTGCGTTCTCCAAGCTTACGATAATTGCTATCTGATATACCAGCACAAGGAAAATCATACTGGCACTTACAGAGCGCACATGTTGCGCCATCCCGACACTCACTATTACATTGCGCACATTTGAACATTGTGGATAAAAATAAAAAACAAAAGATAAAAAAAAATACAAATAATAAAAAATTAATGCGGTCCGGAAATTGACAATCCCCGACGGTCAACAACCTGTTGCACGTCGTTCACCGGTTGCAATTGCGATTTGTAAAACAATAAATTAGTACATAGCTATTCAATAGCAAATTAAAATACACTATGATTTCCAATTCCAACTTTCGCACTCCAATTCTCAAATGAAAAATAACTAGGTTTTAATGTATATAGGTTTCACTTTTGTTACTGAACCAGCGAAAGAGTTTCGTCGCTTGAGTACACAATATGCATGACAACACAGTCTGACGGCCGTCAGCGAACTGAGTTAAGTAGGTATATTCTCGTACTGTGCTACTCAGGTGGTCTTATGTCTAAACAATATTGTAAAATAATTATCTTACATATCTTTGATTTATCTTTACATTTTATACATGTGCATAAGGCACACAGTTTCAAAATGATTCGCAGTTTTCAAAATGTGGCGGCTGCCATTTTAGGTAGCTACGTCGTCGTACAAATATTTTACAGTTAGTGTCCCGACTGTTTTGTGGAGAAAATAACATGTTTAATAATATACTAAATGTTGATGTTGGTATTATCAAGTGAACTATTTTGGCCTTTTTCGAAGCTAAAAAAACGTACTAAATGCCCCATTAAAAAAAAGGCTGATTCCTCTCAGAAAAATACGCAAGAAACGCACTTAAAAAAAAAAAACAATGGTTCTAACAAAAATGTGTAGGTACATTATATTACGTACACAGTGACAGGCGATACTTCATAACTTTTTTGTATAAAACTTTCGTAATCTTGAATGTCAACCGGGATCTTATTGTAAAAGCGTAAGAATAGTCCTATGACTCATTTTGTGATTTTATTGAATTGGCTAACATTGATTAGTACCTAAGTTTATATTTTCAAATATTGAGATTTGAGACGACAATCTCATTAAATTAATTTCCTCAAACTTGCCCCTAAAAGATATTTTATAAATTGTCCCTAGACCCTTATAAACTGGATGCATAGCCCGCTAACGGCGCGCCCTGTCAGCTCAGCTGGCGCCGTCTTGCGCTTAGGGAAAGTTGGACGAGAAAACTTAGCGCAGCTTCCCGAACGCTGCCCTACCGAGTTGGATTCGTCGATTTGCCTTTTTCTCGAAGTTAGATCTACCAGGAAGTTTCTGGAAGTTGGTTGGTTGAAGAAATAATATTCTGCCAATATTTATTAAAAGTTCTGAATTAAACTCTAAGTTATTCAACGAATTAAAATAAGTAGACCACTTTTGGTGCGCTAATAGCTTTTTAAACATCTTGTCATTTGTTTTACCCTGCAAAAAGTTTTTGAAATCTTGAAACTGGTCAAAACCTAACAAAAGTCGAACCGGACAGGCCTGACAGGATAATTTTTAGCCGGACACAACTGTAATAAGCGGACATGTCCGGCTGAAGCCGAACGTCTGGCAACCCTAGTTGCGTTCCAGATCTCGAAGTGGGAACACTTCGCTTTGCTAAGCGCGATTAAATCATATTTAGCTATTTTTACGCATTACTTATTACTCTACAAGTTCTACATTGCAGCTAATAACCGTAGATGTAAATTTTCGCTTGACGTATTTCAGACTCTGACGAATGTGTGACGTTCGTGAATGATGGTGCATCCAGTGACAATAAAACGGGCAGTTCAAGTGAATCAGTTTGATGTCATTTCATTCATAGATACAATTTAATCACAATATTGAGACCTGCATACGTAATAAATGAATAATTACTTTTTCACAAGAAGCGACGCGACGGTCAGTCACGCGGTCGGTGATGGTGGTGCGCGTTGTCTCCGTAGTCGTCGTAGTGCAGCCGCCGCTCCTCGTCCGGCTCTGGTTCCGGATCTTCCGGTTCCTCATAGTCATCCGGCTCCTCGGGCTCCGGCTCCCCGTCCGGCTCATCGGGCGGCACGCGTGGAGGCAGAGCCGGTACCGACTCCTACAAGAGGCACCGCGTTACGACGTTGGATGTTTTCAGCCAATGGGTCTCTTGGGTGAAGCCGCACCTTCGGTGGCCGCCACCCGCAGCCAGGTAACGGTAGACCGTCTGGACCCAATGGGCACGGTGCGTCGAGTCCCGGTACGCCTTGCTCGCCTTTGTCGCCCTTATCGCCTTTACGCCCGCGCTTGCCAACTGGACCCTGAACACATGCCGAGAGTGTTTCGTACCGGTTGCGTTTTCCGCCGGCCCGGACCGAGTTGGCGGCCGTGACGACACATGCGAGTCGTAGACCGTTAAGCGATAGTCGATAGAGCAGCGAAACGAGCGGAGGAAGAGCGACAGACGAAGAGACGCAGAGCAAGCAGACGCGGTCGTGAAGCGACGGGCCGCGCGGTAACGCTTACGGGCTCGCCCTTGTAGCCCTTGTCACCCTTCGGTCCCTGTCGACAAACAATAAAACTTCACTCTGATAACGGTCTAGGGCCGGTCGGTCGAGTCCAATACACGACTGACTGCGACACTGACCTCTTGGCCGGGTATGCCGTCTGTGCCCTGAAAGTGTCCAATGTCATTAATGAGGATAGAGTGTGTGGCGTATGGACTGTGAGGTACTGCAACACGTACGGGTAAGCCGGGGTCGCCCCTCTCGCCCTTGGAGCCGGGCTCGCCCTGTGCGCCCTGCGTCACAACGGTCTTGGTGAGGCACCACCCTGCCCTGCATGGGACCTCGGGGGCGCGGACACTTACCTTCATGCCGTCAAGTCCGGGCGGGCCCTGCAACCGACAGCAGCGAATGAGCGCGCGGCCGGACAACGTGTGGCCTCATGCTTTGGGTATGCAGCGTTCATTTATTTGCAAAATCGACATTATAATAAATAGTAAGGGACATACATATACACATTAATAAATAGTAAGGGACAACGACATAGAAAAGACACAAAGAATGAGTCTGTTTCGAACCAGATCCCAATAGAAGGCCCATATGTCACGGTTTTTTATCTAAAAGTTTTCCAATTTTCATAAGTTATTGAATTTACTGCATATTTACTGCGTTTTGCGCTTGATTCCCATTTTTGCACAAATCAAAGTACCTAGTTCTAACTAACTACTGAAATATTTTCGATATTTGATACAATAAAATTCTGTTGTTCTTCTATCAAATTCAGGACTAATTGAATTAATTAATCGATATAAATGTATGGTTAAGTACATTCATCTGCTTTGACTAGTTGAGCCTCTATGTGAACATTTGTCACTCTAAATACTTTGGTCGGATATAATATATACTTCGAGAAATATTAATTAGAGTTGACATTATTTTTTTTTTGGATTTCTGAACATTTGTGTTCTGCTGTACGGCTATGAGTGAATAGATTATCTCCACACTCGTAACATAGATACATTCTCTAAGTATGGTGAAAACCGAGTTAGAGTATTTCGACCAATTTCTTATAATAAGCAGTCAGACCGACATGCGTTGCATAACGTTGTATTTAGGATATATAAATATGCAGTATGTATTTATATATAACAATTAATAAAATAAGAAAATAAATTAATTCAACACAATAACGTAAAATATCATGAGATATAAGATGAGATCAAGTGTTTTTTCTTAGTAGATAGTTCACATACTTATAATAATTTGACAACTGGACTTTGCTCCTCGCTCGCCAGCGCAAGTCGATCGACGGCTCGGTTACCTACGTGACATTACTCTAAATAATAGAAAAAACAAGTTAGCCCGAACTACAATAATGTTCAAAATTCACGCTTACCTTTTTCAGCCCGTTGCGTCATTATCATACCTACATTTTTTTTCACTCCGTTGTTCATACCGAAAGAGAGAGACAGAGAATGTAATAATGACTCGATGGTCCGTCAAAGTATGAGATTTGGCATCTTGGCAATTATGTTCTCATGGGGAATGGAGATGTTAATGGTTTGGTTTTGCGTCGCGCCCTAGGCTACATGGTAATGAGTTTGATGCGGTGGATAATAGTAGACTCAAAAGGCAACGCCTTTTGTATGGAGATGGAGGCTGGCAGCTTTTTTTTGATATTTCCACGGTCATTAATCACAAATTGTAGTTTCAATGCAGGACAATTTAATAAACAAAATCTGTAAGTAGATATATCCTCTGAACTCAGGCAGAAACGACTTATAGAGAATAGAAGTGTTAAATGTATAGCTTAAATGTTGCTACTTTTAAATCTTTTGTCTTAGACTCAACTGAATTTAGAGGTAAATTGTCTTATAAATGTTTATCGTGTTGCTATGTATTGGAATTCCAATGTTCAATTGATGGCGGCGAAATATTTCCGCGCTGTTTTCCGGCATAGGCTCCTGACTCTTGATCATGACGTTTCCTGACAGCTGTCTCGTTGTCACACGACGATGTCTCCATTACTTCATGATCACTCCGAGGGGCGCGGCGTGAAACTGTTATAGCTTCATGTCCACCTAACTTAAAATCATTGCACAGTTAGTTTGCGTAATGAGTTTATTTACCTTACTGCGTAGGGTAATGATTTTAATCTTAGTACTATGTAGTTATCGACTCGATTCTATGTAATTACACATTTAGGTGAGTATCTAGTTACACATATCGACTTAGACTAGGATGACTACGAAGTCACGAACAATACGATGTAGAAAATCAGCTTTTAAAGACTGTACAAAATGATAGAGAATATATATCTTAAAATGAATACTTTTTGAAGTCCAAATTGTCTTCATTTTTACGTCATAGAAATCTGGATACTTGAGTAACTGTAAGTATACTTGACATGAGATTACTGCCATTAGGTGATTTGTTTTACTTCAAAGCGGCCTCTCTCCTGCAACGTCTACAATGTAGTGACAACAGAATCCTGAAGATAATCGCTGCCAGACCAGACTGTCCCTTCAAAAAATACTGGGTGCGGACAGCTATTGGTCTGCTTAAATAATACTAGGTAATTTTCTTTTATTTGTTTCACTTTCTAATAAGAGATAATTTTATTTGTTTTTACATTAGCTTTAAGATTATTAAATAAATGTTTATTTATTAATTTATTACCTACTACTACCTCGAATAAATGCCTGGTTTCAATTACATCATATATAATTTATTAATGTACTTGACAGATACGCTGGGTCACCTATAACGAGTTTGTATGTCAAATTCGCATTTATGAGATGTAACATAATGTCTGCTACCACTCAAAGGGAACGAGTCACACTTGCTCGTTTATGATGTGGCTGTGAACGGGGAGCAAAGTGTTCAGCCGACAGCAGCAAATAGTATAGTGGCGCAGTGACAGAAGGCCGAGTCGAGCGAGGCATGCCAGGCGGTGGCGACCGAGAGAGAGGGCCAGTCGCCGGAAGCCGGAAGGAACCACAGCGGAAATAGAAAGACACCAATCGATGCATCATTTGACATGCTAATTTATTTTTTTCCAAAATAATTATATGAACAACAATAATATCGCGACCTCAACGTTTGCGGTACAAATGACAACTTTCGGTTGGATAAAAAACTAAATCCTTATTTTAAAAGACCTTAAACCACAATACGTACGTACAGGTAATGAACGGACGAGTCGAACGGAGGCGGGACGGCAAAATCACTATGTACAACTTATTTCGAAAAGTTTACAATTATAATTCGCACCTCGGGGTCGCTTTCTTTGTACACTTTAGTACCTAGCGCAGTCTTACCTCTAACTTTAATTTACAATGATGGCGGGCGCGCAGGCCTCGCGCCCCCACGGCCAAACGGATCCTCGTGCGGCGGCGTGGGCATCTTTTTATCTGGAGCCGGCATGTTCGCCTCTCGTAATTTTTCTCCTAATATGTTTTTCTCACATACATATTTTCTACTAGCTAAAGTACCTACCCGTTCATCAAAATGTTCTTACTTGCAAAAAGATGAAAATTTCTCAAAGAGCAAAGTCAGGCTAGGAAACGAACCTGATTACCCCTGGGGGCGGGGTTGCGGGGCAGCGATTTAATGTTTGTAGATATATACTCGAAAATAAAAGCATACGTGGGTCAGAGAGTACATCCGCCCCGGGCGCGGAAGTACCTTGTGTGCCGCAGGGGAGCGGGAAAAGCGATGTCCGCCAGGCGTTGACCTCGTTCGGCCGTTCGTAACGAAAATAACGATTTTACATATATTTAACACTTATGCTAATTATTTACACGATGAGAACGTTTAAAGGAATGCGTGAGGGCCACGAGGCAAGACGGACGACCCGTGTGTCTCGGGAGGCTTCCTTATAAAATGCGATATCTGGATTGTCGATGTTTCAGTCGAAAGTGGTGCGACGATCGCCACCCGGGAGTGGCGAGTGTCCGGCGCCGCCTGCGAGACTGGGCGCGGTGCGGCGGCTCCCGCGGCTTGCCACTACGTGTATGCGAAGTCCGGCGGCCAGCGGTTGTCCTGCACAGGGGCAGGGGACGCGCCGTCAGCACGCGCCACTAGCCGTCGCCCGTTCAAGAACCCGCCGCTGGTGCACGTCCCATTCCAAATCTTACACGTTTAGACCGTGTGCTTCGCATCTATTTATCAAAATATTGTGCATCATAATGTATTCATCGAATATGAATGTTGAGTTTGAACGACGACGCACAGGCGGGTCGGAAGGCGAGCGGGAGAGGCGTTAGCTCCGGGCGACAGTTAGTGTGCGTTTGGCATGGACCCACTTACCCTTAGTGCTAATTTCCCACCGCCATCACCACTGCGACCGGCGCCGGGTTCGCCTGCTGGTCCCTGTAACAGAAGAGTTGTAGTGTGTGCTGCGTCATGGCGGCCTACGTCTCTCGCCGCAACAGTGCTACTCACCGGCAAACCCATAGGGCCGGGGTCGCCTTTTAGTCCTTTTTCACCCTGAAAAATGAATTCAGTGTAAACATTTCGAAATCAAAATGCGTTCAGAATGACTGGGGACGTATTCATTTAATATTTGGGTGTAATGTACGCCCAAGTACACGACCTGTAGGATCCTCTTTTATATTTTCCAAACCGCCTACAAAGCGTGACGGGCAATCCCCTTCCAAAGACATCAAAACACACCTAAGAGACAGCCAACAGTTGCTACCATAGCTAGCCGGATTGCTTGCGATTGCTGTAAACTAGAATAAATTTTCTGAAAAGTTTTTTTTTTATATTTCAGATCATTTGGCTTAGTAATAAATACACTGCTGTATGTTAAAACGGAGAACGTAAAAATGGCATATTTCAAAAAATTTAAACAATGTTACTATGAAATTGCATTTCACTTGTAGTTTTAACTATGTAGTAACATTTTACAATAAAAATTAGAAACAGCATACATTTTTTTTTTCAAATAAAAAAAAAAAATCTGTTGCGCACTAAAAATGTCGACGATCCACCTGAGTTAAAAGAAAGGAAGGTGTCGTGTCCTCAGCCGCGCCTCGTGTTGTAGTAAAACAAAAATGAATTTACTAACACAATAAATTTAATAAACTTTATTTAAAAACTATTTACAATATTATAGAACGCAAGTCTGGACAAGAACTTGCGTACTTGTGGTGCAGTGGTGTTTCTACTGGTGACAATTCAAGTTCTTACTAGGTATTTTATATGTTTCATGAACTTGCGTTTCGCTCTTTGATCGGCCTGACGTGTTTTGACAATTTTATGTTTTGTCAAATCAAAAAACGTTTGGTGTCATTCGAAAGTCCAAAATATTTGGGCCGTGCGATGTCACGTGTACTGAGCCTGAATTTTATATAATTATTGTTTACCTTACAGTAACGCCGAAAACAGACAATTTAAAAAGAATTGATGATCGATGACATGATGACCGCTTGGCCAAGTGGTTAGCGACCCTAACTGCGGAGCCAGTGGTCGCAGGTTCGATTCCCGCCCGGGACAAATATTTGTGTGTATGAACAGTTGTTTCGTTTGTGGGTGTAAAATATCTATATACTATTTATATATGTATTATAAAAACCGGCTCGCACATGAAGGGTTCCATACACTGTACAATATAAAAAAAATCACGTTTGTTTCCCCCTTGAATATTGTTTTATTCTGTTTTTTTAGTGTTTGTTGTTATAACGGCAACAGAAATACATAATCTGTGAAAATTTCAACTGAGACGGACAGACAGACAGACAGACGGACGGACAGCGGAGTCTTAGTAATGGGGCCCCGTTTTTTACCCTCTGGGTACGAAACTCTAAAAAAGGTATTATTATTGTTATTCCATTCCATCAACCTCTTTCATACCCGGCTGCAGGGGCTTAGACCTTCCCTCAAGATAAGGGAACTTGGAGCTTAAATCCACCACGCTGCTCCAATGCGGATTGGCGGATCGTAACCACCACCATCTATTGACAGCAATCGGGACCGACTTCTTAACGTGCTCTCCGAGGCATGGTTTCAGTGATAGTTAATATACTTAAGTCAAAAACTCTTTGGTACACGCCCGGATTCGAACCACGGCCACATAGCCTTATCGATTGTTTCAAATCGATAAGTCCATGTGGCCGCTGTTCGCTGTGCTCGGGCTATCACAACACGTTATAATACTAATAATTATTATTAATAATATATTATTATTATATATTATCTACTAGCGACCGCCCGCAGCGTCGCTTGCGTAGACTACACATTCCTGTTTTAGGTAGTATTAACATTCGAAAGGGTTTATACGTAGGTACTTTTTGATGAAACTAATATTGGGTGCACCCATTCAAACTTTCAATCTTCATTCTCCCCACTCCTTTAAGAAAACCGGTACTCCCATACTTTTCACCTCCCATTTACCACCCTTAAAATGTGAAAATCCAAAAATCCTGAAACACGTCATTATATATTTATTTAAAAATTTTTATGTTTCTAACTTTAAGAACAAAGATTCTCATACAAAGCACCTCCATCCCTCCCTCTTTAAATTTGAAATTTCCAAATATTCCTTTCTTAAAAAATTAATACTCACGCTATAAAATAAACCACTGTTCCAAAGTTCGGCTTACTAGACTTAGTAGTTTCGGCTTTATCTACGCTGATAGATCAGTGAGGACAAACGACAGACAGCCACAAAAAGTAACTGATGTCACTCTTGACAACCTTCTCTCACGTCTGCAAAGTTTTATTAAAATCTGTTCAGCCGTTTTGGAGATTAGCTCGAATAGATACATAGACGTACAGACAGACAGACGGACAAAAAGTAGTGTATGTCACTTTTGACCACCTCCTTTTCATACCTGTGAAATTTCATTAAAATCGGTTTAGCCGTTTTAGAGATTAGCTCGAATAGACAAATGGACGTACATACAGACATACAAAAAGTAGTGTATGTCATTTTTGACCACTTCCTTTCCACATTCGTGAAGTTTCCTCAAAATCGGTTTAGCCGTTTTGGAGATTTGCTCGAATAGACAGACAGACAGATAGTATTATTTTATACATATAGCCTATAGCCTTCCTCAATAAATAAACTATCCAACACAAAAAGAATTTTTCAATTTGAACCGGTAGTTCCTGAGATTTGCGCGTTCAACAAACAAACAAACAAACAAACAAACAAACAAACAAACAAACAAACAAACAAACAAACAAACAAACAAGTATAGATACTAAAAGCTGAAGAGTATAGATACTAATATTATAAAGCTGAAGAGTTTGTTTGTTTGTTTGTTTACTCTATATATCTATACTCTTCAGCTTTATAATATTAGTATCTATACTAATATTATAAAGCTGAAGAGTTTGTTTGTTTGTTTGTTTGTTTGTTTGAACGCGCAAATCTCAGAAACTACTGGTTCAAATTGAAAAATTATTTTTGTGTTGGATAGTCCATTTATCGAGGAAGGCTATAGGTTATACTACATTACGATACGACCGATAGGAGTGGAGCATCAATGAAAAATGTTGCAAAAACGGGAAAAATTATTCCTTTTGAGAGCTTCCGTCGCGCGCGCTGCGTAAACGGTTGATGTTAAGCAAAAATCATGTATTACGGAATTGTTCCACTCTAAAAGTTCTAACCAAAAGTCTACGACAGCATATGTGTATCTTTTAAGGTTAGCTTAATATAACCGTTTTAATGAAAATCAAATTTGTTCTAACATAATGTACTATTTGCGAAGATGTTTTTTAAACGTGATATTAATCCTTATCAAATTAAATACGTTAGTGGTCTTAAGCATTTTACTCATATCATAATTGCCCTTTACACCATACAATTTAAATTAATATCTTAGCAGTTTTTATCGAAATACGATAACTATAGCGGGATAAAATAAAGCTGTCTGCTTCTATTCGTTAACTTTTTACTTCCAAACCACGTAATAGACTTTGATACGGTTTTCAGTAATATCTTATTTTCTTATTATCTTATAATCTATATAATGGAAATACTTATTATAAAGCTGAAAAGTTTGTTTGTTTGTTTGAATGCGCTAATCTCTGAAGCTACCAGTCGGATTTGAAAAATTCTTTTTGCTTTTGATAGCCTGAATCTAGCGGAGGGTTATAGGCTATATATATTTGAAAACAAACTGTCTGTCTATTCGAGCAAATCGGCTTCGGCCAAAACGGCTTAACCAATTTTGATGAAACTTTACACACATGGAACATCCATATGTGACATACAGAACTTTTTGTATGTCTGTCTGTACGTCCATCTGTCTAAACCGATTTTAATGAAACATCACAAGTACGAAAAGAAGGTCGTCAAAACTAACAAATGTTACTTTTTGTCCGTCTGTCTGTACGTGTTTCTGTCTATTTGAGCTAATCTCCAAAACGGCTAAACAGATTTTTAGGAAACTTTGCAGACGGGAAAGAAGGTTGTCAAGAGATTTGACATTAGCTACTTTTTGTCCGTCTGTTTGTCTGTACGTCTATGTGTCTATTCAATTAAATTTTATCTATTCGAGCCAATTTCCAATACGGTTAAACAGATTTTAATGAAATTTTGCAGACGTGAAAGAAGGTTGTCAAGAGTGTCATAAGCTACTTTTTGTGTTTAATCTGTCTGTCTATCTGTCTATCGTCTGTCCTCACTGATCTAGCTCCATACAGCCGAAACTACTAAGTCTAGGAAGCTTAAATTTGGAACATAGGTTTATTTTATGACGCGAGCATTAAGTTACGAAAAGCTTTTTTAGAAATTTCAAATTAAGGATGGGAAAGGAGGGACTAAAATAATGACGTGTTTCAGGGTTTTTAGAATTACACATTTTAAGAGTGGGAAACGGGAGATGAAAAATTGTATCGGTTTTTTTAAAGGGTGGAAGGGGAAGAAGATTAAAAGTTTGAATGGGTGTAACCAAAATTGGTTCCAGCAAAAAGTACGTATAAACCATCTCGGACGTTAATAGTACCTTTAACAGGAATTTGTAGTCTACGCAGGCGAAGCTGCGGGCGGTCGCTAGTTATTATATAATAATAAAAATTATTATTATTACTCAAAAAACAAATTTAAAAACATTTTTAACTATACATACATACATACATATGAATACATCACAACAACGTCTAGGCCCCAAACTAAACATTAGCTTGTGTTTTGGGTACCAAGCGAAGACACCACATACATATAACAACCAAGACCCGGTACCAGTAATAATATTCATCATATAAATACTGACCCGACCTGGGATTTGAACCCGGGACCTCCAGCTTCGTAGGCAGGGTCACTACCCACTAGGCTAAGCGGTCGTCGAACTATGGGCAACACAAAATCTGAAATTTCTAGTAGCGAAATCGGCCGCGAGACGGTCGATGGCCAGTTGAAATAAATTATTAATTGGTCATCATCATCTCTATGGTCAATCACACAATTTAGACTATAAATTGCTATAAATTGAACGAATAAAAAAGTACGGATTAAGTGTTGCTATATTAGAATATGGCATGTTTTCATTATAGGGTAACATTTGTTTGTCGTGTCGACAAAGCGAAGTCACGGTGACATATTTTCTCGAGTGAGTCTTGCATGTTAGGGAAAACGACAGACAAGTTGAATTCGACAATTTTTCTCGTCTCGTGTGACAATTTTGTCGTGCGTCGCATGTTAGCCCTCTAGGGCAGGTCCAACTTCGCCAAAGATATCAACCGAAGGATTCAACTCGACTGAGCAGTAAACCACGTATTATCTCGTCCAATATGGCGTGTGAAGTCGAAAAACTTCAACGTTTGTTTTCTAGTGATAACTGATGGATCGGAAATGTAGTCTTTAATTTTGATCCTGATATAAAAGCTAAAGGTTACTTTGCGAGCTATTTATGGTGGTGGTGGTAATGATGGTGAGAATTTGTATATTCGCAATATTTCGTAAAAAAACATTATATGAACGCAAAATACCTAAGGTCCAAATTGTGGGTGACCAGTCAGCGCGTCCAAGTGTATGCTATATTTACCAGTCGATTTAGTTTCCAGGGAATGTACCAGAACGAGGACGACGCAATTAGTAATTCTTACTTAACACATTCGTTGTCAATTAAATAGTATGTTCACAAAAAAATTTGCATGATCGGTATGTTGGATAGAAGAATGTGGTGGTGGAGGCTGAGGAGCGATACGAACCGTTTTGCCTTTGCCACCGGGCTCGCCCTTCTCGCCCTTGATACCGGGAGGACCAGCGACGCCCGGCAGTCCGATGGGTCCTGGTGGGCCAGGTGGTCCCATCACCTGTAACACGAGTGCGTTCTTAGAATACTACACTACATTACTTGCAAAATGTGCTCACTATATGCGTAGCATCTATCAATTTATAAACAGCTGCTCAACAGACTTTCTTGTACTCGCAGACCGGGTTTTATGTTCATACAATTAAAATAGTTACCCCGACTGATCACGGGTAGTTCGGATGCTACTAAGTAATACTAATCGAATGTTCAAATATTTCTCTAAACGCCTTCTTAGAGTCTTAACGAATTAAATTAAAAGCCTAGTTCACAGTGCATACCTACCTTTGATGACCGGTTGGCCGAGTGGTGAGAGACCCTAACTGCAAAGCTAAGGGCCGCGGGTTCGATTCTCGGCCGCGAGAAATATTTGTGTGCATGAACATGTCTATTTGTTCCGTGTCTGGGAGAAAAAAAAAATCTATATACCTAGGTAAATATTATAAAGATTATTTAAATATTTATATCAATTGTCTGGTATCTATAGTACAATCTTTGTTTAGTTTGGAACTAGATGACGTTGTGTTGGATGTCCGTGATATTATTATTATTACCTTGTACACGCAGCGTGTTTTAGTCAAACATAGTGAAATATAGGAAACGGCTGATGAGTAGGTAGGTATTGTTACTTTCAAATTATAAAAACAAACACGTTAATAGTGACACAACTTCTCTACGGCTTAGTTCGTGTAACAAGGTTTCCAGATGCTCAATCATAAACAGAATGAGCAACATCGGTCCAGCGGAGGCTTACTCTTGTGTTTTAGTTTTAAAAACGGATTTCACTTCTCATTAAAAGTTACAATATGGAAACCATAAAAGCCTTTGGTACTGAAAATACCATGAAAGCCGCACTGCTTCTGAAAATAAAAAAATTTAACGCACACATGCCGCATTGACCTATAACAGAAGGCCTCCGATGCAATGGTAGGCGCCAAACAAATTGTAATTCAGTGCTTAGCTGTCCCCATAGCGGCAAGTCGACTGTCCAATATTGTGTAAAGTGAAATATTGGTGACTTCTTGCAGCTGCTGCTTATATTTATTGGAGTGCATTTGGAGAACATATTATTTTAATATTTGTGTTGTTGAACAAAATGCACAATTTAAAAAAAAAAAAAACAGTCTACGTCCTGAAAGTGCGCTAATTGAAAATAATTATTTAACATTGAAATACGTCTGCGTGGTCTGCACGTTGATATTTCGGCGTCAACCCAGATATCTATCGCTGATAGATGGTACTCTCCATTTATGGTCTATTGGGTAGGTACATCTGCATGTCAAATAAAGAATTGACTGATTGTTTAGTTTTTATTGTATTTATTTATTGTTATGATTTGTTAATATTTTATTTAATACTAGCGACCCGCCCCGGCTTTGCATGGGTAGCAGAGCATATAAGCCGAAATTATTTTTTTCTGTCGTAGAGTCATATCAGCTTGTTGCGTCGAACATGTGGATTGGATTTAATTACCTTTAAATATGACGTAAGTTCATCCTACTTGGAGTATTTTTAAAGTATTTTATTTCCAATTCTATAAATACCTATATAGAAAAGTAAAGAATAATTACATATAACCTAATCTAACCTAAAAACGCGTGTCGCGTCGTTACGTATGGCCGCCCGGCTGGTCGCGCGATATATATATTACGCAATAGCTTCTAAGATATTAATTTAAATTGTATAGTGTAAAGGGCCATCGTAATGTACATAAAATCCTGAAGATAAATGACGTATTTAATTTGATAAGGATTAATACTGTATCCGTATAAATTGCTTTCAAATTACCTTATCATATGACACCATTTTTTTAAACATAAAAATAGGTATAGTAAGCTGTCCATGAAAGATAGACATATGCCATCGCGGACTTGTCTTTAGTCCTATAAAAGATACACGATTCCTCCATACATTATTTTGTTATGTCTCAAAAGAATTAGGCAAGCGTTTTCGATGAAAGATCCCAGTCGGCTTGATTTTTTTCCAACTTCTTCAACAATAATCGTCATATTTCAACAAATTTGCACAAAACATTAATAAATTATACACGTACACCTTTCTCTTGAATCACTCATTTGCAGGCTCTGATCAGAGTATTAGTGGAACATTTGGCACGGAGGAAACAAGCGCAGAGTACGTACTAAAAGTGCGTGGAGTGCACAGGTCGTGGACACTTACCATATCGTGTCCGTATAACTCGAATCCAGTTCCGTCACCCTGCAAATTCAACGGTGGCTGTAAGATTACGTTTACAAAACACAAATATTTATTCTTCTCACTATAAAAAATACGACAGTCTTAGGGCAGAGCCCTGATTGGACAGATGGACTAAAAACTGATTGTGAACGATGTCAACCTAACGATACGAGGAATTCGAAGGTCACACGCCATAAAAGTTGGTACCGTCATCACGTTTCTTGGAACAGATTCTTTTGTTTTCATGTTTGACCTTAAAACGAAGGATAACCGTAGCAAGTAGAGCGTCGGTATTAAATATACTAGAGGTGGGTAGTCACCTGGCGCCGTCTTAGTTTCCGGTACTTCTGGCGGGCGAAGGCCGGAGCAGGTGCGAGACAGCGCCGAAGCCGCGCCACATGCAACAGAAGCCTCGTCATCACCTCGTCGCGGCAGCGTACCGCGGCTGTGACGGGAGCGGGTCCGTACCGAATCACCCTTGTCGCCTTTGTCGCCTTTGAGTCCGGGGTAGCCTGGCGGGCCCGGTAAACCTGGCGCGCCCAGCATACCCGGTGATCCCATGTCGCCGTAGTCACCTTTCTCGCCTTTGATGCCCGCTTCACCCTGCAACAGGTCACATGTAACATGAGTCTAGAGTTGACCACTGGAGTGAATGGCCATATTTCGTTACAATCACCGGCTTGCCGGGCGGCCCTTGTATGCCGAGTGCGCCGTCGACTCCGTCCCGGCCCGGCGGGCCCCGCACACCCGGCTCGCCGGCTGCACCTGGACAACCCAAATGGCCCTCAATCGCATCGACCCAAACACATAAACGCCGATCGAAACGCGGAGCGAAGCGACGGTCGAGTGGGTGTCGGCCAGTGCGATGCGGGTTCACGCGTGCTCACAGGCGTCTCCGCCCCGGCGGCGCCGGCCGTAAGTCGTCGTCACCATGGTCAGTTGTCATTTGTACCTGTCCATCGGAACGTGGAATATTCCCGGCCGTCATCTCGCATGCTAACATGCCACGTGCCGAGTGCAGACAGTCCATACACCGAAATTAGCGAGTTCACTCGCCGACGAATATGGATTCGATGCGGAAAATTGCACGGCAGATTAAGAAAGCAGAAAGATAGAACAGAGAGTGCCACAAGCGGGCAAACGCAGAGCGTGCTTAGGGCCCGCGGGCAGGCGGGTGCATGCGTGCGAGCGAGCCGTTACCCTCTTGCCGCGTTTGCCGCGCGCGCCCTTGTCACCCGCGGGCCCGATGGGTCCAGGCTGGCCGGCATCGCCCTTGTCGCCGCGCAGCCCGTCCGGCCCTTGAAACGGTGTAGCGTGAGGCCCTTGTGACGCGGTGCAGTGTGCGTGAGTGGCATACCTGGCGGGCCGGGAGGGCCGGGCGGCCCTTCGATGATGCCGGTGGGGAATGCGTCGCCCTTTAAGGTAGTCGTGAAGCCACGCTCGCCCTTGTCGCCTCTCTCGCCCTGCAACAGTCGCCATTTTGGCTCATTCTCTAAGACTCGGTGGTCGATGAAATCGGCCTTAAATCCTTACTAGTGAATAAACTAAACTACGTCTACTGGTATGTCCACACTATTTCATGAACTTGAACTAATAAACATAGAGATGGTTATAGAGTCCTAGATCAGAAACAAAGTGGGATCAATCTAGAACATTACTGTAAGTATATTCGACTGATCAGAGAATGTATAACGAAAATGATAACGAACAACGAAAATGAGCGAGTGAATTAACCACAAAAAACTATTAAGATGAAGTTCATGGTTAAGTTTGTATACATGGTAAATAACCACGATGTGTATATAATAGATACGAAAATTAAATTATTTTTCAATAATATATCAAATGTGTGTCGAGTCTTGTTTAACGTATGGTTTCGTAGCCATTTGAACACCAAAAATTTATCATAAGGCTTTGTTTAGAGTTGATGCAATATAAACTACTCAATAACTGAGTCGGCTATAACTCATAAACTAGTCGTGATAATTTTTAAACTGAATTCGTATTAAGTGTAAGATTTGAAAACAGTGCTTGAGGCAATTAAGTGACGTTAGACTATTTTTTTTCATAAACATATTTGGAAAGACCTTAAAAAAATCATATGAATTCAAATAAACCTATTTGATGAAACTTCAATCGAAAGAGATGCAAAGATACCTATTTACTCTTCATAAAAAGAAAAAATATATAAAATATTAGTACATGCCTATATGTAGCGGTTACACCACGCCTTTCAGATTGATAGTGTCTGAATAAAATGACTGAAACTACAGGTTCATTGCGAATATGGCTGTCAGTGCTAACGTATGTAACTCGTGGCTCAGATTTTGAAGTGTGTAAATGAATGTCTTTGGGTGCAAATTATGTACGAAAATGACATTATTTTCCCCTCAGTCCCAACTGACAGACATGCTCAACCCTAAAAAGGTCATGGTAGGTAGGTACAGATTGCTAACTGACATTATTGCCTATTGGTCATCTCCATTAACTTCCCTTACCACTGTAAATTTTTGGCACACATGTCGTAAGTTAGTTTTTTTTTAAATACACCACCAACACTAGAGCAGCGTAGTGGATTAAGCTCCAAGCACCCCTATCCCCAAGGGAAGCTTAACCCCCCACAGTGGGGCATAATGGGTTGATATGGTATGGTAAGTAGAATAGGATCCTCCAAGAAAATGAAGATAAAAAAAATTACAAGGACTTCACGTTTTTGGAATCTATAAATCGTTAACAAATAAAAAATTATAAAATAAATATGAGCATGTTTAAAACAATCCCTTTGTATCATTAAACAGAATATTTATATTTATTGTATCAAAACTGTCTTAATTAGGTACCTATTAAGAGTCAAGAAAAGTTGGCACAGCAACATTTAGATGTGATGGCTGCATACAATTACAATACAATGATTGGTCATCCCTCGTGAATAATTGCAACTGTTTAGCAGTTTGACGGATATAAATTGGTATTCGATGGGTCCGTTAAGTACTTAGTAGCAAAGAAGTTGGGCGCCAAGGAGGCAAGCCACCACGGACTTACCTTGGGACCCAGCGGGCCGGGTGCGCCTGACGGGCCAGTGGGACCAGGTGGACCGGGCGCGCCGCGCTCACCTTCTCGACCAGGCTCACCCGCAGGTCCTGGCCGCCCGTCATGCCCAGGCAGCCCTTCGGGCCCCTGAGGCCCGACCGGCCCCGGCGGTCCGGGCTCGCCAGGTTCACCCTAAGTAAACGTTACATTTCAAAGATAATTCTTTAGTTCAAATAGATTAAACAAATTGTATAAACGAAATATATTGACATCTAAATGCTTTATTACACCAATAAAAGCTCATGCAGATGCATGCGGCGTATATGGATGAGGGTGTGCGGGCGACTCACCTTAAGCTGTATGACGGTATGCGCCGACACGTTGTGGCCGGCCGCCTGCAGCCCCTGCACACCCAAGCACATCGAACAACGACATACACTGGCTACAAGCGTGACGGCAGCTACAGTTATGACTACGGCTACGGCTACAACTATGACTACGACGGTAGTTCACTACGGACTACACTATACGTTCCGACCACTGAAGGGCCTACCTTCACGGCTATGATTTCAGCAGAGGTGTACGGACTGATCTTATAGCTGTCCACTGACCGCTTGACACCCTGAAACCGTGAAAGCACCTTCATACGGATTTTCGTCTTACGTAATCTGCATCGCGCTCAACTTGTGCTGCCGTGCTTCCAATGGTTTCTTTCCATAACACAAAGTGAAGCAAAAAAACACAAGTCAACGGCAGTCCAATAATTTAATGCGAATATATCGGAAGGAATCCTTGGTCATAATATATATAAAGAATATAAAGGTTCCATAATATTAACTGGACATACATTTTCCATTTTTCTTTTTGTCTCTATGTTGATAAAACAATTAGTGAATGGAACGAACTGTCTTCCGTAGCACAGCGCTTCCTTGTAGGGAAGATAAGGAACATACGTCTTGTAATGCAGAATCAATGATGTTTGTCTCGAAGTTGTAGGGAGTGGAAGGATTAAACTCAAATTTTACACAGGATGTAAATAACTAGTAGGTTGTCAAGCTTTTGCAACATTGAGGTCCTCATGGCAGAACCAAAAATATGACCGGACTTTTGTAGTTATGTGCTAAACGATTTTTTGTGCAGATAATATCTAGGCCGTTGAAGCTAGATCTCCGAACAGGTAATTTAATTGTATGTTTTAGGGAAGCCCTTTCGTAATCCTCGAATCTTTACGGCTTTCGGTGGAGCGTATCGCAACGCAACCTTCTGTGATGCAAAGTGCGATCGATCAGCACGCTCTCTGTAGCCGTGACTAGTGGTAATCCTCAAAAATATAGATGTATATTAGATGCCGAGCAATGTATATTGCAATTCGTAATTGTTATTCAAGTAGTGGTTGTAGACACAGAGAGTTCGAATTGTACACATTTACTCACGTATGGTGCCGGTACCAAAGATATATAAATTTACGTTCAAAATAATGCAATATCTAACATCGAATTTTGTATTATTCCAAAGTTGCAATTAGTCAAACCGAGTTACCACTGACGAATTTAGCTATTTTAGAGGCTAGACGACATTGTTGGAGTACGGTTAACAAAATTGTTTTATGTCATACCAAGTCGTGTACAAGAATAATTTACTTTAATAAAAGAAAGGCGATGTTACCTTGAGAGCGGAGAAGACGTCGAAGCCGGGGCTGCCGTGCTCGCCTTTCTGGCCCTTCTCGCCTGGCCGGCCCTGCGCATCACAACGCGGCTTAGCGCCCGTCGTTGCCGCCACGCCTGGCCACAAACGGCGAGGACGCGGCGACTCGTTTGGAAATTTTTACTACAAAATCTAAGTCTGAGCAGTGCCAGAACCTCATTTCCATATTATCTTTTTGTCTCTAGAAATATGTGAGTGTAACCAACCCTTGATCAATATATTTAAAAAAAAACTTGCCATTTTGTATTGACTAACCCTATTTATGATTTTCTCATATCTAATTTCTAAATAGTTAAAATAATATGCTGCCTGTGGTTACACCGTTATATTTCTAGTTGAACATATACTTATTAAGTAGGCATTATTATCGTATATTAGTATATATTAGTATATTGCTTATTAAGTAGATGTAACTGCCTTCATTTAATCGGAAATTGCCCGTGTAAATGACTGAAAATGTAGCGAGTGTGGGAGTGTGTGTCAAGCAATGCAGTCAAAAGGGGTCGATGTGAGGAATGATCCGCCGACAAACTTACCGGGTCGCCTTTCGGCCCGTCCAGCCCGATGGGCCCCTGCAAGCGAAGTCACATTTCGATTAGAGTTCATGTTCGAAATTTCGGCATGCAACGAAAGAAGTTGAAGATGTGTGTCTCCAAAGTGATAGTGAGATCGCGGGCGTGTGGCCGCCACGCAGAGGACAGCAAGAGACAGTACAGGAGCCTTGGTACTGCGGACCCCCCGCGAGCGCTGTCGCAGGTGAAGCCAGAGGCAGTGGTCGTGAGGAGTCCGCGGACCAGAACGGAGAAGGCCGTGCACAAGACGAGCCGTCGACGGTGCGCCGAGGCGGCCCATTAAGTAAGAAATAAAAAACACGGTACCGGGAATCCGTTCTTGCCTGGCGCTCCGGTGACCCCCTGGAATGGGACACGGACACAGAGCGTGACTAAGTGACACTAGAGGGCGCACGGGAAAGAATAGGGAGTGAAACTGACCGGTGCGCCTGGCTCGCCAGCTTCGCCCTTCTTGCCTTTTTTTCCACGCTTGCCCGGCGGCCCCGGCGGACCTGTAACGAATGCGCACATTAGCTCTGCTCGGTCGTCGCTCGTACCTAGACATACCACAAAGACTACTAACAAGCAATCGCGGGCTCAATACTCGTACGAATGTCGACATAGCTAGTTAGCTTAGTCCAATCACGATAATCATTTGCTACGTAGTGAGTCTGCTTGTGATTAGTTTGCATAGCTCAAGCCGCTTGGGGAACTTTAAGTCTTAAGCCAGAGCTCGGCCGCGAGCTAAACTACAGTTGAGGCTTAGATCACAGCGCAGGCTATTTTTACTCTAGTGTAGAAAGAGAGAGAGAGCACAGTGGAGCGGAGCGCAGAGAGTAACGTTTTTCGAGTATATGTATATTTATTTCTTTGGTACGCTCTGTAGACCAAACGGCTTGATACATTTTAACATATGAAATGTCGTTAGATTCGGCTTAACCGTGGGGTGGGAATGATATGAGGTTATAATTATTTAAATATGGTGTCTGCGATGCAAAAAAAGAGAAGGGTTAAAAAAATTCTTATTAGCACAATATGGGTAGGTATCAAATGAAAACTAGTAAATAATCTAAATATACTCGCCCCGGCTTCGCACTGCACTGGTAGCAAAGCATATAAGCCGCAATGTTTTTTCTGTCGTTGTGTCGTATTAGCTTGTTGCGTCGAATATGTGGATTGGATTTAATTAGATTTATATGTAATTTCATCCTACTTAAAGTATTGTTAAAGTATTTTATTTCTAATTCTATAAATATTTGAAAAAGTAAAGAATAAATACATAAAAACAAACTACAATATTACAAAATTTGTATACAATATTGATTTCTGTCTAATTTTACAAAACGCGTGTCGCGTTGTTCGGTATAGCCGGCCGGCGGGCTCAGCGTGCGACGACGCCAGGGTGCTTGTCGTGCGATATTTTTATTTCGCAATAGCTCTTAAGATGTTACTTTAAATTGTATGGTGTGAAAGGCAATCATAATCTGCATTAAATGCTGAAGCTCAATAACGTATTTAATTTGATAAGGAATAATACTGTATCCGTATAAATGGCTTTCCAATTACATTATCATATGACACCATTTTTTTAAACATAAAAATAGGTATAGTAAGCTATCCATAAAAGATAGACATAGAAGATAAACATCGCGGACTATTCTTTAGTTCTATAAAAGAGACAATCCGTTCATACATTATTTGTTATTTCTCAAAAGGATTAGGCAGCGTTTTCGATGAAAGCTCCCAGCCGGCTTGGTTTTTTCCGACTTCTTCAACAATAATCGTTATATTTCAGCTAATTTCTACAAAACAATAAATTATACACTTGCCGTAGGATGATTTGATAATTCGTAGTTTCGCGAAAATTCTAGGGATTTTGCGAAAATACGGATAATTAGACAATGGTAATTATATTTTTCAATCTTACGGAAATAAGTTAGGTTTTTTGCGAAAACGCCAGTCGCCTCAGTAACATTAAACATTCTTAACGCTGATAGGCTTAATTTTTGCTAGCTGGCCATCTCTTACTCTAATTGATTCCTATCTTTTCCTATGTAGCTTTAAGGTATTATATCATATAGTTATAAAGGGTAACTTTACTTTTTTAATATCGGGTATATAATAAATATCGGGTCGGCTTTCCATTGTAGCCTGGCTCATATCATCCATCTAGTATAGTTATTGTATAGTTTAGGTAATTAGAAACATGCTGTAAAACCATGGATACACGGAAACGCGTAATTAACATTATCGTAATAAAAAAAAGAAATTTAATTACATTACGTACTTTTTGAGGTTACAGTTTTAAGCCATTTTTGCATTAGCATATTTCACACTGTTTCACACTTTAATATTGCTTGACAGTTGACTCATATTGAAGTGCATTGAAAAGTTTATCAATTAAAAAAAAAAGAAATTTGAAATTAACACATCTAATAACATTGGTAACTACTAAAACCCGATTAAAATAAAGAATAAGTACAATAAAAACCGAATATATGGGTAGTCCGACTACTGTTCCAACCTACCAGGAACATAAAAAACGTGCGAGGCGAGCGAGCAAAGCGAGCGTGCCGCGACAGCAGCCCCCGAGCGCCATGCAAATCGAATTTTCACCCGTTACTAAAGTTAAGTTAAAAAGTTTGTACTTTTTTAAATTTTGAATTACGGAATAAACAAACAAAGCGTTTTCAATGTATTGTTTTATGTGATAGTGAGTGGTATTTTGATAAATATGTATTGAAGAATCAATTCAATTAATTTCAATAATTCTCAATCAATTTCAATCTATATTTTCTTAGGTGATTTGCAAATGTAATATATCGTGCGTGATGTGGTGATGAGACTATTAGGTACTGTTTAAAGATTATTGTTAAATAAACCCCATAGTTTTTAATACACATACACATAAAATTTATTTGGGAATTCAGTCTATTGTAATATTAATTTAGTTTTTAGCGATTTACTGCGTAATTCAAATGTTTTAAGTTAAAGAACGGCGGAAATCCCTTTGTTGTAGGTATGCATTTTAAAGTTTTTTTTTTGTTTATTTTTCGCATTTCCTGTAAAAAAATTATGATTGGTGTTTCTTCTTCCTTCCGCCTTTCCCCTAAATACATATTTTCTAATTTTTCAACAGGCTATAATGGAAAGCGCTACCATACATATCAATCATAGAAAATTTACTAGGTACACTATCCTAGTAATATTTTAAATTCAACTACGAGTACGTTACCTCTTATTACAAATTACATAATTAACAGCCTTCTTTTATAAATTGGTGCTTAACTTATTATTAAACTTACACGTATGTACCTACTTTCGTGTTGTTGTGATGTAGGTAGGTACGTTAGATCTTAAATATCAAAACTATTGCTTTCTGATTCTGTTCTGAGTCAGCAATAATTTCACTTGTATCTGTCAATTTGCACTTACAGACACACGTCTACATAACTTTTCGCATTATTTTTCAAGTCCAACTACAAACTTAAATACATTAAATATCGAAAAACTGCTGGCTCGCTTACAAATAAAACAACGTAATGATTGATGTTTTTGTGGGGCGCTCAAACCGGCCAATCAGTTTTCTTTTTTCATAATAACTAACGATTCTCTTCGCAATTTTACTAAGGCGTCTCGCGTTTTCGCGAAAACACTACCTTTTTTCAGTAAGATTGAAAACCTTTGTCTTATTATCCGTGTTTTCGCAAAATTCCTAGAATTTTCATCATTATTCATCCTACGACACACATAAACTTCCTCTTGAATCACTCCGTTCATTGGTGTCAATAATATGCCAATCCGTTCGGTAGTTTTTAAGTTTATCGCATTCAGACAGACAGACAGACAGATGCGGCGGGGGACATTATTTTATAATATATAGTGATCCTATAACATTTTGATCCCTCTACTCTCTAGTGGGCGGTCCCTTTAGCGTAGACGGAAGAGTACCTAGTAGGTACCTACAACATGACTATGTCGCGCACTGAACATTTGAACTAAGTACCTATCGTAAAAGTAATGGCGAATAATAATATGACAACTTCGTTTACGGTTATTTTGTTGTTAAAGCTGTTGTTTTCCTTCACATAAATAAATGATTAAATAAAATAAATAGGGAATAATAATAATACCTAATACTTGGGACATCCCACACAGCGCCATCTAGTCCTAAACTAAGCAAAGCTTGTGTAATGGGTACCAGACAACTGATATACATATTTAAATATCCGTTTTTTATAATATATACCTACTTATATAGATATTTTATACCCAAAAACGGAACAAATAGACATCCTCCATGGATGAGATCCTCCATCAAAAATATTCCTGTGAAAAATTAGCCACGTCTCGCAACTTTCACCGTATCATAGGGTTTTATCATGCGAAAAGGAAGATTGCAGAGATAAACCTAGTTCACAAATAATATTTTTGTTGAAATTATTATTAATTATTATTAAATTATTATTTTAAATTAATAATAATAATAATAACGTATACATCATAACAACGTCTAGGCCCCATGCAAACTAAGCATTAGCTTGTGTTTTGGGTACCAAGCGAAGACACCACATACGTACAACAACCAAGACCCGGTGCCAGTATCAATATTCATCATATAAATACTGACCTAACCTGGGATAGGATTCGAACCCGGGACTCCCAGCTTCGTAGGCAGGGTTGCTACCCACTAGGCCAAGCGGTAGTCAATTATAATATATTATATATTAATTAATATATGATATAATAATAATAATTATTATTATATAAATAATTTTAAACTTAAATATTTTTTTTATTCTTTTTAAATGCCGGACTGTAGACATATTATGTCCAACATGTAACGTTTTTACGTTCAAAAGCCGTTTCGAAGGAACATATTTTTTAACGTATTAGTCCTGCCAACAGATTTAACATTATGAGCTTATGAACTGTGATAAACTACAGACTACCAACTAGCAAAATCAGTCCTTATAGTGTTATTCAAGACTATTGTTTTAGTACTTATAAGATACTTATAGTGTGCTACAACCCTGAATTCGGGCGCAGATTTAGGAGCATTAATTCCTTATAACGATCTTATAATCAACTTACAGAATGTCACTAAGCCCTGTACACTTACGGAATCGCAATCGCTTCTATAATGTTCTGAGAGCATTATAGAAGAGTAGCACTTTTGATAAAGAAATACTTAAAAACGTAAGTATATTTTCTATTAATTAAACTATTATAATTTTTATTATTTTTTAACATAAGTAGCAATAATATACTGTAAATATAGTGTGTGAACTCGCTGGGTAAGTCATTTTTGTTGTAAATGGGTACTAAATTTTAGTTAATTTCACAGAGCCCTTTTAAAAAGAGCACATAGCACATTTATAGTAAAAACATTTTTAGACAATTGCCATATTTTGAACATCCTCCGCATTGAGTATGTTAAAAGAAAATTGTAGGTAAATCAGGTATAATAGCAGTTTCAATCCAGATAACTCACCTCCAAATTAAAACAAATTAGGGTTTCTACCAGAACCTACTAATCTATAAGTGAACTTTGTTACGATTTCCGTCATTCATGACAAAATTTTAGGGATGCTCTTTATATCTATTTGTCATTTTCCTTCTGTAACCACCGCTCCTTTTAAATCGATAAAGTTCCAATCGAGCTTTATGGCGGATTCGAACATAGGCACAAGTCGCGTCGCAGTAACTAGTTCTAGGTGCAGCGGGACGTAGTCTAAATCCATAATAAAAAATTACAAAATGAATTAGAATAGCTTACACTGAACAAAATGACGGACATGGACTAATAAAGTGATTGATCTAGTAACTTATGTGGTTATTTGATCTAATATCGCTCTGATTAAGTACAATTGCATTTAAAAGAGTCTCGAACAAGAGTATAACGACTTCAACTTATAATAATCTACGCTTAGTGTGTTATAATATTTTGTTCACTTACAAAATTCTATTAAAGGATCAAAATATTATTCAGAACTGTTTAATCTTTATGGAAACAATTATAGGATACTCATTCCTATAAGTGTCTTATAAGAAAATCTTGTAGCTAACTAGAAAAACATGGTACATTTCATAAGCATAATTATGCTTGTGAAATGTTATTGTTAGTAAAACTATCCTCTAACTTCTGTACGTTATTCTTGTAGCAATCTATATGTTGGAGATATAAAAACTAATGCTCTTGAATATGTTACAGCTTGTCCAAGGCTATTATAAGTAGCATGCTCTACAATAATGCTTTAATAAGAAGGTTATTAGTAGAGATAGACTTATAATCTTTCTTTATAGGATTACTTTGCTTGTTGGGTAAATAGCTTAAAAGCTAATCCGATTACGTAGGCAAACTCAATACGCACGGCGTATTGACAAACAACTTAACTAATTTAATATTTTGATATACTATATTTAACAATGTCCTCTAAAAAGAAAAATAAATTTTAGGTTGTTATAGAAATAAAAAAAATTTTTTTCTATACAAAGGTACTGATGATGAAAGAACGTTTATCTGTTCAAATCTGAAGAACCCATCATCGTGCTCTCAACAAATTCTTGGTATTACACTATGACGGCCAATGTTTGTTTTGAATAAGTATTAGGTCGGGCATAAAGTCTTTTCGCATATATTTTGATATACTTTTAAGAAAATCTCTTTAGCTGTACTAGTTGCATATGGATGGTTTTGATACCATTAAAAAGGTTACATTTCAAGAAAAGAAACAACTCAGTAAAATATTGTTTTCCTCCGGTTTTCATTTGTTTTTCTTTCTGTCAAAATGAGTGAATCTAATGAAGAAATCCAAGACATTTTAAAATTTTATTATAAAAAAAGGAAAAATGCAACGCAAGCTGTAATTTTTTTTTTGACGTTTATGGCCCTAATGCAGTGTCAGTAAGAGTAGCAAAAAGTTGGTTGAAACGTTTCCAATCGGGGAATTTTGATGTCAAAGATGCACTTTGCTGTGGTCGCCCTGTCACGGCTAAAGTGGACGCCATTTTTTTTTTAATGGAGCAAGATCGGCATATCAGTAGTTACGACATACATGAAGATCTGGGAATTAACCACAAAACAGTTCGACCCATTTAAAAAAGCTGGGTATACAAAAAAGTCGATATATGGGTGCCACATGAGCTCACTGAAAGAAACCTAATGAACTGTGTACTCATTTGCGATTCTTTATGACGATTAACGTTTCATGCAGATTATGATTGTCCTTTAAACCATACTATTTAAATTAATATCTTAGGAAATATCGCGAAATAAAAAACATCGCATGACGGCGGCCGGGCGCGGTGCATAGAAACATAGAAATGTTACTATGGAACAGACAACACGCCGCGAACAGTGCATACGTGCGCAGCAATGAGCAGTCATAGATATACGATTTCATCGTCACAGAGGCGACATGCGAAACTTTGTTTATACTCTGCTTATTGAATTGAGTAATGTAAGGGAACGTAGTAAAATAAATTGAAAGAGACAAAACTGACGGTTTTAATTACAATGTCCCTTTTAATTAATACAGTGTATACATATTTCCCCATTTAAGTAAAACAATTAGACATTAAACTATAATTGGTACTGAATATAGGTACTAGAATATGCGCTTGCACTATCTAGACCCGACACTTATCTCACTTTGCCTTATCGGTAAAGAAATGAACGAAGTGCAATGAAAGTCATCGTTAGCGAAGTCAAATTAGCTTTGGAATTTTCTGACTGAAAAATACTTGTGACAGACAGACAGACAGATGGCATAGGTTGAATGATAAAGAAACAAAAAAAAAATCAGTTACACCTAAGTCATATAGTTCCCCAACATTTTATACCTACGTATCCAAACTGTACGGTTCACTCTTTATAATCTATGATTTTCATGTAGAAATGGCGGCAAAATTTTGATTGATTTTAGTTAATGGTTTGCTTATCAATGTTGTACATAAAGAAATATTTTAGTTTGTTTTTATGTATATATTCGTTACTTTTTCAAATATTTACAGAATTGGAAATAAAATACATTAAAAATACTCCAAGTAGGATGAACTTACTATTAAATCCAATCCACATGTACGACGCAACAAAGTGATAGGACACTATGACAGAAAAAACACTACGGCATAAATCCTCTGCTACCATGCGAAGCCGGGGCGAGTCGCTAGTTATATTATGTTTTTAAGGCGAAAGGATAAAAATTATTGAGCTTCCGTCCAAGATGAGAGACAAACAAGTGTATTTTTTCCAGTAGTAAGAAAATTTAGAAGTTCTAAGACAAGTTAGAAGAGAAATATTTGATCAGCGATCGAAATACCACCTATAGTAAGGATTCCACCGCAGATGCGGTCTCCCGATCTAACGCAACGGTGTCTGACGAAGCGCTATAAATACAAACTCATAAAAGCGCCGCCCACGCATCTCGACGCCGAATAGATAAAGGACACGTATTTTTATCATTTTCTAATTTAAAAACATATGATAAATTATTTATCAAGATTACATTGATGAAAAAGGTGCACTGAATCGAATTGACTTTTTTTCCTATGGGACTGACTACCACAAAGAGCGGAGTTCCTTCCTAGGTCAATTATCGCCAATACGGCCATATTACCAAAAATACGTTAAAAAATAATCATCGTATTTGTAATTTGAATTGAACATTAATTCGTGAAAAGTTGTTTGATTCTTCCTTGACACGCCTTGACATGGGATTTGAAGGGAGCGAAGTTACTTTCATTCTGCTTTCAATTCTACTTCGAAGTCTGTTTCACGTTATTTTATACTTCGTTAAAGATTTTCAGTACTGCTTCAAATAAATTCATGTTAAAGTTGCTCTCGTCCAGACTCATATCTATTCCCGCTCGAGTACAATCGGGTAGTAAGTACCAGATCAAATCAAGTAGCGATCGCAGGAACAAAGAAGGAATCAGAATTAAAGTCATATTTATTATGTACAATTTTTACACAGTGTACATGAACATTAATAAAACATCTTAATAGAGGTCATGCTGTCACTTCCGTATCACAAATATCAACCCGCAATAAACGATTCAATCACTTTTGCGATCGCCGGCTAGCTTCACTAATTCGTTCCATGGTTCCAGGCCAAATGACATCTGTTTGAAATGGACGAATAAAACTAAAAGCTTCAATAGTTCACACATATTCATCCGTTTCGGATCACGACGTGCCCTATTTTATCTGAAAACTCGTCGGATTCATTACGAGGGCAAGTGATCCCCATCGATGCGGGCGCGTCGCGCTGACGCGACGACGTGTCAGTACGACGCCAACCTCTCATCACGCGAATAAAGGTAAAACATCAAGAACCCTTTCTTAGGTAATCCACTGAAAAATGTACTTACAGTAGGTACGTATAATTTCCGAAAGAGTAAACCTTTATGCGTAAATTCTGATCGGGATTATTTGGAAATCTGATCTTTCAACGATATACCAAAACCGGTTTTTTAATATTTTTTCGGTCACTTCTGTCGGAAAGCGTTCTGAGCGAGGGTCAACATTAGTTGAAGTTTTTCCACTTTTCAACTCAGCACATCTACGGGCGACCGTAGAATATGAGGAAACATTAACCCCTAATGCATCTCGTTAGTCTATTTAGTTGATCCGTGTATTTCGTTTCCTTTTCGATACTGTCATAGCCCTCACATTTAGTCGGCACTTTTTACGTTACTTTTTACGCTAATTGTATTCTTTTAGTTGCAAGCTTTTTTTTTCTAAACCACGTTTTCTACAATTCCGAGCATATTTAGAGCCATATGAGACATCTTTCATTATTTTGTAATTTTCAATTAATTACCGATTTTCACTTTTATCCCGACAAATATTTTTATTGATTTAGTTTAAGTCTTAGTAGTGCTTGTACTGTTGTTCTGTATTGCACAATGACATCCAAACCGATACACTAATTTAAAACCATTAAAACTTCCTATATCTATGGCTAATCCCTCAAAATCACGCGCATGCGCCTACACTGGCGTCGAGAACAAAACACCGATATGCCGTAACCGCTAAGACGTCTGGTAGTTTTTTGCTGTAATTCGGTTAAATCGACACTTCGAAGTTGCGATTGCAGAGCAGAGTGTGCAAATATTCCGGCGCGGGCGCGGTGTTGTCCCTTGGACGCCACTTGAATTGATTAGCGGCTCAGTCAGGCGGCTGAGCGGCTCATCTCTCAAAGAGCACTCGCTCCGGTGACGCGGAGAGCTCGCTACAGCCGACACACGTCAACGTCGACACACGCTAATTGCTCTTCGCCCCGCACCAGGTCGCCCGCACAAGGGTCACGAGACAATTTTTTTCTGCCGCCATGCCATCGAAGCACAGTCGCACTACCAGTCTAGCTGGCCTATTACTAAACAGTAATTATACTAATCATTGATACGAAGCACTCTTTAGTCTTTACCAGGCATGAGGAATCATACAGGCAGGCAATAACTAGGTACTCGTAAACGTGTAATTTTATCTCATTTTATCTACTTACATAATTTCATTAGACTGTGTACGTATGCACAGGCTATGATAAAAAGCAAAAACTGACTGATTAGGATTGGTTTAATAGCCGCAGAACCCCGGCTACAAAAACAAAGACCGCGGGTTTAATCCCCGCTTCGGACAAATATTATCTAAGTGTGTTTGTTTGTTTCTTGTATGACTGTAAAATATAAACCTATAAACCCAATAAAGAAGATGATTTTAATTTTACGAGCAATTATCTTTCCTCATTTTTGAAGGATCAAATCCGGTTTACAAGTTTACAACGACTTCTTATCAGCTTCTATTTACAAGTTATATGGCATAACAGGCAGTGGAATTAAGTATATTATTACTAGTAATCACTAGTAATGCAGGTCGTATTTCCTAAATCGTTACATCTACTTACATTCAGTCCACGACAAAACTTTAACACACTATACAAATTTCATTCTATTTAGTTAACTGAACAATGAATATTAATCTAATCTATAGTGTTAGTTTGTCATGCAGACAGAGCGTCTATATTCGTAGAGAAATAGCAGTTTCGTTCATTATCACTGTCGGAACATGATTGATCCCCACTCGACAGTGGTGCGACAAAACTATAACGCACTTTCAGCTGTACTATTCCATTTGTAGACGAGGAAAGTTGATTTTGATTGTAGATTTGAGTTGAAAAGTATTTGTTATGTACAAATAATATAATCATATTTATCTACTTTTTCATAATGCCCCGCGAAAAAAGGCTTAATAATACTGAGATTGACATAATTAATAGAAGTAAGAAGAAAAATTATAATATAAGCCAAATTGCTCAATTAATTAATCGAAGTCGTAAAGTGATTCAAAACTATTTAAAAAATCCTGAAAATTATTTAAAAAACATTGTGAAGGCCGTCCAAAGGCGATTAGTGATAGAGACAAACGAGCGATTTTAAGAATTGCATCAAATTCAGCTTTGACAGCTAGGGAAATCGCCACACAATCAAGTGTAACAACGAACGTGCGTAATGTTCAACGCTTATTAAAGCGTTTTAAATATTTAAAAAGAAATAAATTACGGCGTAAACCTGTTTTAACGCCAATACATAAAAAAGCAAGATTAGAGTTTGCCCAAAAATATATATCATGGACAAAAAAGTGGCAAAAAGTTATTTTTTCCTATGAAAAAAAAAAATAATTTGGATGGACCTGATGGTTATCAGTTTTATTTTCATGATTTGAAAAAGGAACCTAAGTATCTGAGTCGTCGTCAAATGGGAGGAGGCAGTGTAATGTTGTGGGCGGCGGTTGGGTACCATGGAAAAACTGACTTAGTGTTTATGTCTAATAATTTAAAGAGTAAAATTTATTTAAAGATCATAGACGAACAGTTAACTAAACACGGAAACAAGATTGCTGGAAAACAATATATTTTTCAACACGATAATGCCAGAGTGCACATCGCGAACATTGTCCAACAATATATCTCGGATAATAAAATCAAGACACTGAGTTGGCTATCAAGGTCCCCTGACTTGAACGTAATTGAAAATTGTTGGACGGGCCTAGCACGGGCTGTATATAGCAACGGCCGTCAGTTTGAAACGGTAAAAGAATTTAAAAAGTGCTTACTACAGGAATGGGAAAAATTGGATCAAGAAAACATTAAAAAACAATTTGATTCTCTTCCAAAAAGAATGATGAGTGTTTTCATGAAGCAAGGGGGAGCTACACGTTACTAAAATAACTAATATTTTTTTTTAAATATTTTTTATTTGTTTTCTTTTTGAATGTGCTATAGTTTTGTCGCGCTGATACCTGGTAAGAGTGCAAAAAATATTTTTTATATATACTTATCGTAGCTCTTAAACTTACGAAAATACATTAATTTATCATCGAGTTGAACGTCTTTAAATGATGAATTCTCATACTTTGTAATTTACGCTCGTTTCTTAGAAATTTTATTATAAAAATAAGAGTATTTCATAATAAACTAAAACTATACAGTAAAGTAATAAATTATTTTTGCAACAGTCCGTGACAAAGTAGGTATACCTACTTGCTACGATATTAATCAAACGAACTTTTATAAATAATTGCTTGTATCTCACGAAACACTAAAATCTGAGGGTGGAAATACAAATCTACACGAATTGTGCTACCTATAGCTCGGCAGTCCCTCTCAATCCAGCATGCCAGACATTTTGGGAGGTGGTCTTGAGTATTTAAAAAACGGTCAGGTGTGTATTGAGCTTATCATGAATTATAATGATAATGATAATATAATAACGATCACATTAAATAATGATACAAGTATAACTACCTATTAACTTCATCGGTTATAGCTCGTAAACCAGTTGACCCTGGACAGTTCCGGTAATTTTGTAGTAAGTTCATACCATGTGGTATTAATGAATTTTGCAATGTTTTTTAAGCTATTGCATAGCTTCTATCGCGGGCCTTGAGCGCGGGGACCGAATCCAGAAATTCCGTAACGAAAAAAAACCTCACGCTCCCCACTCCGACGGGCACGGAGGTGTGGCTTGAAGGCCGTGTTTTTTAAGCTATTGCATAGCTTCTATCGCGGGCCTTGAGCGCGGGGACCGAATCCAGAAATTCCGTAACGAAAAAAACCTCACGCTCCCCACTACGACGGGGACGAAGGTGTGGCTTGAAGGCCGTGTTTTTTTTTTAGTTTAAGTAGGCCGATCCCGGCGGCACTGCAATGCCGGGCCGACCCGTGACAAGAGTGGAGCGAGCCCCGAACTCAGCGTCGGTTTACAAAATTCAGTTTAATATACTGGTCTTGCAATGCAGGAACTTTCAGATATTAAGCTGAAAAGAACAGATACTACACTTTGATCTTAGCCAAAAGGCCGAGAAGCGATACCGAATATACTCATTAAAACTACATATGGAGTGACAGAAAAATTTTGATAGCGCGATGTACGTTTTTTAAAACAGCGCCATCTATTATAATCTGTTGCACCTATTTGTGTATGATTCACTCTTAGTTGTTGTGTTATTTTTGTTTGGTTTTTGTGTAGTATAAATACCAATTTCGCTTATTATTTTTAACCGTATTTTATTTTTATCGATGATCTCACAACCACCAATCACCAAAAATGTCGAAAAACATACGTTTCTTGTATAGGGACGCCCTTTGATTTTTAACTTTATTTTAATTATTTGTTGTTATTGCCGCCATAGTTGTACGTATTTCAAAAAAATTTCAACTCTAAGTGATGATCTTATAACCACCAATCACCAAAAGCTATTGCATAGCATTTTGTATCAACTTATGCAATATAATTATTTATTTATTTTATTTATGCAAAATAAATAATTATAATTGCATTAGTTGATACAAAATGCTATGTAATAGCTTTACCGCGGCAGTCCTCGAGTGCCACACGTCTTTTTTTTTTATTTCCTTGTTCTAGATACTTCATAACAAATAAATGAGTACCTGAACATTTCCTAAATAGATACTACATATTATCTGTCCACTTTGAATTTTTTTCTGAAAATTCTATTCAATGTAGATTACCTACATCTGATTTTCAAATGGTTTCATTTAGAAACGTAGTCGGGGCACTAGTGTGGGTATGATTCTGAAATCAAATTTCATGTGTGATTTAACAAAATGTTGTTTAAAAACAATAATACCTAAGTCTGTTACAATTGTAGTCACTAATAATCACCGAGTCTAACATTATGCTCTCGTTCTTGATCGTTTCGAAGAATGAAACGCTCTATCGTGATTATTAAACAATGACAAAAAAAAACTTATAGTTATCAGGGTACTTTGCTCCTGGTTGATCCGATGAGGTTTTAACTTACTTGGATATGTGTTTTGATGTTTGAACACAGGTATTGATCGTATTTAATGAAAAGCATTTATATATTCGTAATGAAACGTAATAGTGTTTATTTTCAGAACTCGGTCCTAAACGTATGCCCATGCAGAGCTTCAAATAAACAAGTTGAACGGAAACAAACTGAAGGGTCGTACAGCACTCGATTACCGACACTGACCGACCCACATATTCCGATCGCACGCGTGTAAACATGGATGCGAACTCCATGTCACCATACCAACTCACAGTCACCGTCTTCATGTCAATATAATGCGTAAATTTTACCTTTACTGGTATTTATTTATCCAATTCCCTGCTGTCCGTACCTTCGGACTTGCCTCAGTTCATAGTTAGTGCGGTCAGCACATTGAACCTTCGATGTACCTATTACCTTAATGAAATACGCGGTAGCTGTATTTATTCAGATGCGATTACTTATGATACAACAACGTCATTATAAGCAGAGAGAGGTGGCACGTTTACTTAAACGGTACATTTACTGAGAAACTTCAAAATAATATATGGTAGGTTTTTTAGCTTACATAAATAAAGTGAGCGTCACCAATCCTCATTTATTTATTTATTTAGTATTTCTGTCTTTAACTTAAGAGAAGTTATTGGTTTGGGTTTGATTTTCGAAAATCGAGTTTTCAAGATATCTCCACGTTTTGAGGTCCTGGAAAGCCATTCTAACTATTTTCGGCTGGACGTCCGTATGTGTGTGTGTGTAACTTTTTTTTTGTCGTATGATATCTTGAGAACGGATTAACCGATTAAGACCCACCATACGGCGTTCGAAAGGGTTTGTTGAGACTTAGATCTGATTAGATTTTAAAGTCAATCGGTCGAGCTGTTTCAAAAACATTCAAAAAATAAAAATCAATAAATATTTTTTCTAAGGTTTTTTTTTAGATAACTTTGAGATTTTCCAACCGATCTACGTGAAATTTTCCATACGTTTTTAGTGCATAAAAACTGTGTTGAATGCCGCCAAAAAAATGAAAATCGAACGACGCGTTCAGAAAATATCGCAGTTTATAAATTTTCGCAAAAGTGTTTTTAACATAAATTTGAGACTATACGCCCAATCGATTTTCGACTTTATACAAAAAAAATTATCTTACAAAATCGCATAGAATGCCGTAAATTGCATTTAAATCAAACGAAGTGTTCAAAAGATATCGCAGTTCAAAAATTTCCAAAATAACGTTTTCTTGGAAAATGTCCCTGATTTTCGAGCTCGAATAACTTTAAATTTATAGAAATTCTATTTTTGAGCTTGGAGAGCTCAGAAAATAAACATTGTGAGCTCGAACAGCTCAACAAACTATGAACATCGATATTTTGAGCTTGAACAATAGCTTTCAAGCTCAATAGCTTTCTAATAGGGATATTTTCGAGCGCTTTGATCTCGAAAATAGCGTGAAGTTTCAGGGATGGCCTGTAGGGTAAACCGATTTTTTTGTTTGACAGTAACACCGAAATCAGTAACAAGTTGGAAATGAAATATACCTAAGTACTTTAATGGCGTGCGTAGCAGCGCCTTTCAAAATTGAATCACGCAGAGTAATAATAATTGGACAGTAACTTGGAGCTTCGGTATGAGGCTCCTATTATATTCATTCATTTTTATTTCGTAGTTATGTAGGTAACATAATATAAAATAACATAAATGCAGGTAACGTAAAACTGCAGCTCGAAACGATTCACAACTTAACTCGAAATTGTCAATAAACAAGTAACGTTACCTTTATGGGGCTCTCGTCCCTCGCCCCTCACCTCCGTTCCTCACCAGCGTTTGGCCGGAAACCGAACCCGTATTCGATCAATAAACTTCCGCGCCACCGTGCTCACAATCGCAGTTTTTGTTCAATTCATTGGATTGTAACCGTTCCAACGGGCGGTGTATTGGGCTATGCTATGGGCATTGTTCGAAGCAATTAAACGAATGAAGCGGGCGCATCCACAACCGTCCCACGGCAGCGGTCGTCCGTGACGTCACACGGGTCGCCGAACCGCAACTGTCGTCTATGCTCACTAGCGAAGGAAGCTGCGACTTTATTTCACTCCATACGTAACTATAGGTATCTAAATATGTAACAGGAAAGGTAGAAATGTATTTAGGTGACTCAATTACTAAAAGCAATCTACCATTTGATTTCGCGGTCTATGTGCACCCGTTACGTGCCAAGTAGAATTTCCCCAATTTGTTTGGCTAGAACTAGAACTGCCTATCTCCGCTAGCCGCTTGTTTCAAAAGTTACAAACCACTATCTGCGATACCATTTTTTTTATCATGTTATTGTAGATATTTGTCTTATTTTATGTATTTTTTATTTAACTAAAATATAACTATTGCTTATGTTATTTTGTTGTTCTCAAAACAAATACCAAGTACGATTTAGTATAATTCTTTTAAAAATTTTCAAAATATTTAATTTTTACTCGTTTTACACACAAACAACATGGGCAAAAAACTGAAAATGTTAAATGCTTTTAACTTTATTTTGTATCGGTTTTTCAAAAAAGTCGTCAGGATTCAATACCCAAACAACTTAAATTTAGTCAATTTTCAATAAATACACAAGTTTTCACATAATGAAAGTCATAATTTGAAGTTTGTGTACCTAATATATATGTTTACGGGTAATGCTAGAAGATTGAGTAAACCTAGGTTTACCCGAGTTTACTTAGAATTACCCAAGGATTTTTGGTAATATCCTAATAATTAATTGAAATACATTTTAATTCTGGTTTCCTCCATACTTACCTAGCTGGATGGGTAATGTTGTGTTGCCTCAAGAGAACACAAATCAAATCACTTCAATCGTCGGTACTGCAAAGTAGTTTTCAATTTGGCTTCATTTGCACTTTTAACAGAATTAATTATTTTCAAATATTGTCCAGCGAGCATGGGTAGACCTACGTGAGTATAGTTAAATCCCGAATTAAAATTTAATTCAATTGTTATTCGAACATGACCAAAATTCTTGGGTAATTCTTAGTAAGCCCGAGTAAACCTAGCATTACCCGTATCAGTCTTCTAGCATTACCCGTAACATAATACAATATAGTATTGAGAATGATGACATTTCTTATCACGTTAAGAAGTAAAATATACCTGAAGACCTTGAAGTCATGGTATAACTAAATAATAAACATAGGCTACGATAAGAATCCTTAGCGCACACGCCAAACTGGCACTTGAAGGGTTTTCAATGTAAATACTTGTTCAATTGTGAGTTGGCCTCTCCGACGCAGAACAAGAGGAGGTGATGACAGACGAGCCTCAATCAGTTGCTATAATGGAATATTTAATTTGGATAATCGAATGAGGATCAACGTTGACTTTACTCCTTTGTTCAGTCCGACTCATCCAATGACTTTTTCGATGAAGATGAGAGCGCAGTACGTACAAAATAAACAAACAAATGGATTCGTTGCAGTACAGTTCTTAGTCACGTCTGACGTAAAACAAATATTAACTTATCTAGTTCTGCTTCGTACCTACTTGCTATTAAATTTTGTCCGGCGCCGCCGGCGACGTTTTAATATACTTATAATGGACTTCCTGCGAGCCGGTTTTATCATTTTTCCGTCGAGGGTGCAGGCGCAGGGTCGCCGGTTAGTTGCCGGCTATGAGGTTGAATTGAACCGAGGCGCTGCCACTGACAGGGCATTAACGAACGTGTTTACGCCGCTAGTAAAATTTATACGATTTTTCGGTTTGAATTGTAAAAGTTATCGCTGAACCTGTCAAAACGGACTTTGATTTCAACTTCGACACTCCAGAGTTTCCAGAACAAGTTTCACACCACCGCATACTTTATCAATCGCGAACACTTTTTACTGCGCGTTCTGCGTGAACTCATTTCGGAACGGTTCTACAAAATGTCTGACAAAAATTAATGCCCTGATAGGTTAACGTTGATGGTCGCTAAGTTGCAAAGTCAACGCTGTTGTCATCAAAATTTCCCTAACCGAAGTGATCATTTCCTAGATTGTAGATTATAGAGTGTTATGGCGTTAAATATGAAAATACCAAAGCTAAAAACTGGCCATTGAAACATTGAAACGTAATATTGACCTTGAAAGAGAATTATTTATATAGCAATACTCAACACTTGTCGAACCCTAATACGTTGGTTGTCAAGTCGACTCAATTTTCGGAATTCAATTTAAAAAAAGTTTTTATTCAATATAAGATGTTTACACACACTTATTGAAAGTCAAAATAAATTGATTAGGTACCGGTTCAAAAACTAGAAGGAGAAGACCGGCAAGAAACTCCTCCCTGTTTATTTTATTTAAATATATGTTTTACTTCATTGTTGTTTTTTTCTTTAATTTAAAGTGCATTACAACTATAACAATGATGTCCATGCGCACTAATAATTTAAATACTCGCTAATACAATAGTAAGCTTTTTTCACGAGTCGGACTTTAACTCCTTTATAAATTGATTAAAATTCAAGTTTAACATTTCTTTTGGATTTTTATTATAAAAACGGATACAATTTCCCGTGAAAGAATTATTAACCTTTGAGAGCCTGAACCTGGGAATTGATAACATATACTTATGTCTAGCATTTAAGTTGTGGCCATCACCCACCCTAGAGAAAGCATTTAAGTTTTTGTTTTTATAAATGTACTGACAAAGGACTGTTAAAATGTTACTTTCTCTAAAGTGAGCCTTTACACTATCTCTAGATTTTAATTTATATATAGCTCGAATAGCCCTTTTCTGCAGAACAAATATTGTTTGAATGTCAGCGGCCTTTCCCCATAGCAGAATGCCATAAGACATTATGCTATGAAAGTAGCTAAAATAAACCAGCCTCGCTGTAGGCACATCGGTTAGTTTTCTTATTTGCCTCATTGCAAAAATAGCAGAGCTCAGTTTACCAGCCACCCTCATAACATGAGGACCCCATTGTTAACTATTTAATTTGAATTTAATTAATTAATTGAATAACCTAACAAACGGTTATCTTGCGTTATTATGTCGAAACCCATAAAAAATTCAGCTAAGAAATCTATATCTATACTAATATTATAAAGCTGAAGAGTTTGTTTGTTTGAACGCGCTAATCTCAAGAACTACTATTTTCGAATTGACAAATTCTTTTTGTGTTGAATAGTCCATTTATCGAGGAAGGCTATAGGCTATTATTATATCAGCTACGACCAATAGGAGCGGAGCACCAACGAAAAATGTTGCAAAAACGGGAAAAATATTATTTTTGAGAGCTTCCGTTGCGTGCGTTGCGTAAACGGTTGATGTTAAGCAAAAATCATGTATGACGGGACTATACTAATACTATATTCTATTATACCATAATATTATAATTATAATATTATTATAATTATAATTAAAATACATATAATTATAATTATAATATTATGGAGCTAAAGAATTTGTTTGTTTGTTTGTTTGTTTGTTTGTTTGAACGCGCTAATCTCAAGAACTACTGGTTCGAATTGAAAAATTCTTTTTGTGTTGGATAGTCCATTTATCTAAAAAGGCTATAGGCTATTATTATATCAGCTACGACCAATAGAAGTGGAGCACCAACGAAAAATGTTGCAAAAACGCAAAAAAAAAATCTTTTTGAGAGCTTCCGTTGCGTGCGCTGCGTAAACGGTTGATGTTAAGCAAAAATCATGTATGACGGGATTGTTCCCCTATGGCAATCAAATTTATTCTAACATAATGCACTATTTGCGAAGATGTTTTGTAAACATGATATGAATCCTTATCAAATTAAATACGTTTGTTACCTAGGAATGGAGTGTTAGGAAAGGAAAGGGGAGAGAGAACGCGATGGGGAACGTTTCTGTAGTCCAGCCGGGCGGAGCCAGGCACGACCGCTAATCATAAATAAGTAACGACGTGTTTCAGACGTTTTTATTTTCAAATTTCAAGGGGGAGGTGGGAGTCAAAAGTTTGTATGACAGTAACCAAAATTTATATCACTAAAAAGTACACAGAAACCATCTCGAATGTTAATAATAGATCACTTTAACAGGAATGTATAGTATACGCAGGCGAAGCTGCGGGCGGTCGCTAGTTAATTTATACAATGATAGAAGAGCGAGCCTCTGCTTTTCGCGAGAAAGAACGATATTTCCATGAAATAATAGCTGGCACAGGTTAGTGCACTATAACGATTTTGATATTTGTTGAATAGTTTGTATATTACATAGTTATTTCAAGATATATTCGTTGGACTAAAAATATTGTTCGTTTAATTATGCTTTTGTTGTCGGTTTCAGTTTGAAATGGGGGTTTCTCCTACATTTAGACGTTATGTTCCGATTGTAATCGGAAAGGTATTTATTGCATGTTTTTTTATTTCAGAGAAGATGAGAGATAAAGCCGATGACAGCAGCATAAATGAGTTGAACGATATTACTAATGCTGTGAAGAATTTACAACAACTAGAGGAAAATAGACAGCTTAAAACAAAAATTCCATTTGTGCAAGAAATTTTCTGCAATGGCAGGTATTTTATTCTGACAGTAAATTAATATGCTTAAGTGTGTTAAAATCCAAATTTATGTTATATAGGTAGTATACATAAGCAGGAAATCACATTTAGCTAAAAATAATAACTTTAGTGGATGTGGGGCTACAAAGATGATGCGACTAGGATAGTGCCAGGATTAGGGACAAGATCTTAAATAATATTACTAAAACAGTATTCATAGAAATTTATAAATGGATGGACAATAGATGACCCTCACATTGGGTTCTGATCAGTTGGCCAAAACAATTTATTAACCATGCCACCCGCTATTGGTTCCAGGCTCGGGGATTAGGAATGTAACACTTTACCATATAGGAATAATTAGTTAGATCACTTAAAATATAATAATAGGTTATATAGTAATTGATGCTTCCAATGACCATAAGTTATACCGTTATTTAAACAATATAATGTTTTGTTTTTTTTTCTAATTTTCAGATATTGGTACTGCTACTATCAAAAGAATAAAAAAGCGACAGTCAAATGCAGGTGTTTGGAATTCTCCCGGGAAAAAGCTTCCACATAAACCAACAGTTGCCAATTTGGATAGTTTTGACATTAACGCGATCAGGCAGAAGATCAATGAATTCTACACAGTGGAGAAACCGGTGCCTACTTTACGTACCTTGTTGACAGATTTAATAGAGAGCATTGAATTTACCGGATGTCATGAAATTTTGCGCAAAAGTTTATTATCCAATGGCTTTGAGTTCAAAAAAAATATAGACGAGCGTAGTATAATCATGGAAAAATATGACATTGCAGCATAGAAGCACAGATTTTTGAGAACCATTAGTAAATACCGCCAGCAGGAAAAGCTGTTGATTTATCTGAACGAAACATATATTCATCAAAATTATAAGCCGAAAAAATCGTGGCAAGGTCCATCTACTAGCGGTGTGGTTGAAAAAAAATTCTTAGAAAAACTTAAAAAAAATTATTGTACATGCTGGATCCCAAAATGGATTTGTGCCCAAAGCTCTCTTAGTTTTTAGCACAAAATCTTTGTTAGCGGATTACCATCTTGATATGAACCGACAGAACTTTTTAAAATGGCTGCAAGAGAAATTAACCCCTAATTTAAGAGAACTAAGTGTAATAATAATGGATAACGCAAGTTATCATTCAACTCAAGTAAATAAACCACCCACAATGCATCAGAGAAAGGCAGACATTCAAGATTGGCTCACTACCAATGGAATCGCTTATGAAACTTACATGTCGAAGGAAGAGCTGTTGTGTCTGGTGGACAGATACAAGCCCGACCCAAAATATGAGGTGGTCGAAATTTTGAGAGAAAATGGTCATGCAGTTCTACGGTTGCTCTCACACCATTGCGACCTTTACGCCATTGAACAAATATAATTCCATATTTGAAAGGAAAGTTGGCAGCAAAAAATTGGGTCTTACTGTAAAAGAAGTAGAAAAAGCAATTTTATCGGAATTTGGGACTGTAACTCCAGAGGACTAGAAAAAAGTGCACTGATCATGTACTGCATATGGAACAAAAATATATTGCTTTGCTTATAGCAGATATGGAAAAGGAGATGAAGAAAGGTTTAGTAGGAGGAGTAAAAATAGGAAGCGAAAGAATAAGAACGCTAGCTTACGCATACGATGTAGTGATGCTGGCTGAGAGTAAAGAAGCAATGGAAGAAATTTTGAAAAGGATGAAAAAATATACAGAAAGGAAAAAAATTAGAGTTAAACGTAGAGAAGTCAAAGATAATGGTATTTAAGAAGGGAAGAAAGAAAAAAGAAAAGAACGTATGGCAATGGGAAAAGGAGCAGAAAGAAGAGGTGGAAGAGTTCAAGTATTTAGGATTTGTGATAAAAAGAAACGGAAGAATGGACGTACACGTTAAAGAACAATGTAGGAAAGCAAATAGAGTAATAAAAAAGGTATGGGGAATCGGGGAAAGGAGTTTTAAAGATGATTTTGAGAGGAGGATGATGCTCTTTGACTATTTGGTAGCAGGAGTGATGATGAAAGGAGAAATATGGAGTTTTAAGGAATGGAAGGAAATAGAGAGAGTGCAATTGAAATATATTAAGTGGACTTTGGGACTAGATAGATGGGTGCCAGACTATATAGTTTACAGAGAAACAGGATTCGAAGACAAAATTAAATATAGAGGAAAAAGGTTATTGGAAAAATGTCTGGAAGAAAAGGAAAGAAGTGTTCGGAGAAAAATTAAACAACAGAGAGAGGTTCTATAGAGAAAACGGCTATAGTGGAGAGGGGGTGATGAGGAGAAGACAGGAAGGTGTGAAAATGGAAAAAGTGATAGAGAGAAGGGAAGTGGAGAGGCAGGGGCAATGGGAATATAATAGGATTTTGTAGACAAGATATAATATAAGATACAAAGAACTAAATGTTTCCAAGAGACCAACGAACCTAAGAGAAAGGGGGGAGCGTGGAAGCCAAAAAATTATTGCAAGGTTAAGGTGTGGGAATATGGAAATACTGGATGGCAGAGGAAGATAGAAGGTGTAAAATATGCGGGGGAGAGGGAGATTTGGAGCACGTAATGGGACACGCAGGGTGGAAGATAGAACGGGATAAAAGAATTACTGGAGGAAAGTGGGAAGAGAAGAGCAGTGGAATGGGTGCGGAGAATCATAAAGTTAAGAAAGGAAAAAAAGGGAAATAAGCATTAAGTAGGGGAGGGTAAAAAGCTAAAAAAATAAAAATAAATAAATGTAGATAAACGTATTTGTGTTCGGGATCGGCAGAATAACAGCGATGGGCATGCCTGTTTGTGGCAGGCCATCAACATGCTGAGCCGATCCCGTTTGCCATTAAAACTAAAAATTAAAATATAGTGTAACGAACTTTGTTTATATATATATTTTTGGCAATAAACGATTTTTGATTTGATTTTTGGTATAGAACGGGATGAAATAGTCACAACATTAGAGCCATCATTACATATTGTTACGAACGGACAGAGTAATGACCGCCATCTAGCGTCAACCAGTGAAACCACTTTGTAGAAGGGTTTTACAACAAGGACAACATGAAACCCCTACTCAATACTAGATGGCGTTAGAGGAAAGAACCGCGGGGCTTTCTGGAACTATCCGGTCTGGTCGATTGCGTTCGTGTGAATGGAGTGATTTCTGGAACGCTCGAGAAGGTTCTTACGACTCATATAAATAGCCGCAGGAGCGTGAGCGATCTCAGTTTAGTTTTGGGCTACTTTCGACGCGACTTCGAAGCGAAACTAGTGATACAAGTGAAATCTACGACTTGGCTGCGATCTAGGAACATCGTTAGTGCTTAGTGTTTGGACCTAGTGTTAGTGAATAAATTCTTCAAAAGAGTCAGCAGGTCTTTCTCTCCAAATTCTACGAACCCTAACACGTAACAACTGGTGTCGGAAGTGAAATTTGGAGATGCCATTGACTCCGAGAGAGGACATCAAGGAGGGCGTCAGGACAAGGGCACAACGAGTTGCGGAGGCCACGCCTACTGAGGACCAAGCTCCGCCCACTGTGGGCGGAGCCACACCCACTGGCCCCACCCGTCAGGCCCCGCCCACTGACCACGCCCCTCAGGCCCCACCCACTTTGACTCAAACCACGCCCATTGGCTCCGCCCACCGGGACACGCCCACTAAGGCCACGCTTACTGGCCCTCGCCCACTAGGCCACGCCCACTGGACAAGCCACGCCCACCGGCGACACCGTGCTTTCTACAGCCCCTCAAGTGGCTCTTCAATTAGGAAGCTTAATTGAACTGATGCAGGCAATGAAGGCTTCACAAGAATCACAAGAACGCAAGCTGACTACGATTCAAGTTTCAAAAGGCTGAAATCAGAGCGATTCGAGAATCACAAGAGCAACAATAAGACCTCCAAGAAAAAGCGCTTCAGGCTATAAACGATGTAAGTGACACGGTGATTAAGCTCTGAAAAGATGTGGACGTTGTGGAAGAACGAGTTACCGGGTTAGGATTGGATGTTGAAAATGTGAAAACCGGTCTCGCTGAACTACAGAAGAAAGTAGTGCGCCTGGAAACCACGGGAGTAGTGATGTCTAGTGGAACTACCGGAGTGGCGCAAGGACCAAGAGTGAAAGTGCCACCATACGATTGCACTACTTCTTGGAACGCTTATCGTCAACAATTCCAGACTGTTGCTACTGCCAACGGATGGACAGAAGAACAATGCTTGACCGCTCTCACTGTTGCGCTCAGAGGGCAAGCTTTGTCGGTCCTGGAAGCACTGCTACATACAGGAAATGGGTTCCAAGACCTGATGGAGGCACTTGAATCCAGATACGGGGAGCGACACCTGGAGCACGTGTTCCGTGCCCAACTGCGTGACAGAGTCCAACGCTCAGGAGAAGGACTACAACAATGGGCGTTGGAAATTGAAAAACTCGCCAGGAAGGCACATCCAGGAGCCGACACCAAGATGGCAGACACAAATATTGTTCAAGCATTTGTCGACGGAATCAAAGACCTAGAGGTCAGGGCTGCAGTGAGGCTTCGTCACCATACCTCGTTAAAAAAAGCTTTAGCGCATGCTTTGGAGGTCGAGGCTGTTCGCCATGACATACGGCAGACCCATAAGATCCGCGAGGTCTCTGAAGAAGTCAAGGAGGTTAAGGCTCCTACGAAGAGAAGTTCTGGAGTCACGTGCTACAAGTGCGGCGAGAGAAGCCATCTTCAACTCAACTGCCCGCAGAAGGTGACCCAGATGGCAAGGATGAAAAGGATCTAAGAACAAATAGAGGAGCTGAAGAAGCAAGGAGCTTCGTTCCATGGCCGGGATCAGGGAAACGAATAAAAGCCAGGACTGAGGGGCGAGTACTGGCTGACGCGGAGGAAGCCCCGATAACTTTTATCTCCCAGGCATGCAGCGGGAATAGTCTTGCGATTCAGGGGACTATTAACGGGACGGATTGCAAAATGACTCTAGACACAGGAGCCTCTAGAACAATAGTGAATCTGGTAAAAGCCGCAAGAAGACACAAGAGGAGAATTAACTGTCGGCTTCTTACTGCCTCCGGTCAGCCAATACCCGTCCTGGGAGGAATATCAGTTACGATGTACGTAGGGGGGTCCTCATACTCTCATAACGTTATCGTAGCTGAGATTATGGATGATTGCATCTTGGGTGTGGATTTCATGAAGAAACATAACTGCAGAATTAATGTCGCTGACGGAGTTTTCAAGTGTGGTGAAGAAGAAATCTTCATTCTTGGAGGCGCCTGCGGGAAAGTCGCATGTGTAAAGAAAGTCATTATACCTGGACGAGCGGAAGCTCGGGTGCTGGTGAAACTGCTACCAGCTGGAAAGAAAAATTCAAACAGATGCGTGTTGATCGAAGACACACCTACCAAGACATCGGCGCAAAAACTGATGACGACGAGAACCCTTGTTAGTGGAAGCAGTAACGCCGTGGTCAAGGTTGTGAATCTTGATGATCGCGAGATCTGCTTGAACAAAGGGGACGTCATTGGAAAGTGCGAGGAAGTTGTCTAAATGAAAAAGTGTAGTTCGATGACAGGCGCAGACTCAGCAAACAGCAACAACTACGGATTAGTGACTGAGCTACTCGATGACTGCAAGAGTAATCTGACTTATTCGCAGAGCATGAAAGCTAAGAGGTTTTTACAGCGCTACGCGAATATCTTCTCTAGTCAAGAAGGGGACCTTGGAAGAACGTCGATGGTTCAGCACAGGATAGATACCGGAAACGAGAGACCAATTCGTCAACGAGCAAGACGGATACCAATTGCAAAGGAAAAAGAAGTTGAAGGTCTTTTGGAGTACATGAGAAAGAATAAGATTATTGAACCGTCTGCAAGTCCGTGGTGCTCACCTGTGGTATTAGTGAAGAAGAAAGATGGTAGCACGAGATTTTGTGTGGACTATAGGCGTCTCAATGATGTCACTAAGAAGGACAGTTACCCGTTACCTCGAATCGACGACACCTTGGATACCTTGAGTGCCTTGAAGTGGTTCTCGACCTTAGACCTAAAATCTGGATACTGGCAGGTGGAAATTCATCCAAAAGACAAGGAGAAGACAGCGTTCTCGACCGGTAAAGGTTTATGGCAATTTAACGTCATGCCCTTCGGATTGTGCAACGCACCTGCCACATTTGAGCGACTCATGGAGTGTGTACTGGCAGGCTTAGTTGGAGAGGCTTGCTTAGTCTATTTGGATGACGTCATCATTGTCGGCCGTGACTTCGAGGACCATTTGCGAAACTTGGAGCGAGCGTCAAAATAGAGGGAGCCAAATTAAAGTTGAACCCGAAAAAGTGTCGTTTATTCAGGATTGAGGTCAATTATCTCGGCCATGTTATCTCCAGTGATGGAATCCACAAAGCCCCGCTATTCTTTCCTCTAACGCCATCTAGTATTGAGTAGGGGTTTCATGTTGTCCTTGTTGTAAAACCCTTCTACAAAGTGGTTTCACTGGTTGACGTTAGATAGCGGTCATTACTCTGTCCGTTCGTAACACTACTCCCCTCTTAGAGGTGCTCGTCCCGAGCATCGTTGTTACTGCCATGGTAGCGCGCCAGACGGTCCGGTATTGTGTCTTTTTTTGGACTAAAGAAAAGTCCGCTATGGCATATGTCTATCTTTTATGGATAGCTTACTGTACCTATTTTCATGTTTGGGTCATATGATGAAAAATGATGTCATATGATGAGGTAATTGGAAAGCAATTTATACAGATACAGTATTAATCCATATCATATAAAATACGTTATTTACCTTCAGCATTTCATGCAGATTATGATTGCCCTTAACACCATACAGTTTAAATCAATATCTTAGGAATTATCACGAAATAAAAAACATCATTACAAACAAACAGAAACATAGAAATATTACTATGGAACAGGCAACACGGCGTGAACAGTGCGTACGTACGCAGCAATGAGCAGTCATAGATATACGATTTCATCGTCACAGAGGCGACATGCGAAACTTTGTTTATACTCTGCTTATTGAATTGAGTAATGTAAGGGAACGTAGTAAAATAAATTGAAAGAGACAAAACTGACGGTTTTAATTACAATGTCCCTTTTAATTAATACAGTGTATACATATTTCCCCATTTAAGTAAAACAATTAGACATTAAACCATAATTGGTACTGAATATAGGTACTAGAATATGCGCTTGCACTATCTAGACCCGACACTTATCTCACTTTGCCTTATCGGTAAAGAAATAAACGAAGTGCAATAAAAATCATCGTTGCAATGTTATATAAACTTTACTTATTCTTAAACAAAATAAGCTTAGTTAGTTTCTGACTGAAGAATACGCTATGACAGACAGACAGATGGCATAGGTTGAGTAATAAAGAAGCTAAAAAATAATCAGTTACACCTAAGTCATATAGTTCCCCAACATTTTAAACCTACGTATCCAAACTGTACGGTTCGCTCTTCAAAATCTACGATTTTCATATAGAAATGGCGGCAAATCCTTTTTGATTAATTTTAGTTGATGGTTTGCTTATCAATGTTGTATACAAAGAAACATTTTAGTTTGTTTTTATGTATATACTCTTTATTTTTCAAATATTTACTGAATTGGGAATAATATACATTAAAAATACTCGAAGTACAATGAACTTACTATTAAACCAAATCTGATATGACACTACGACAGAAAAAACTACGGCTTATATGCTCTGCTACCCGTGCCAAGCCGGGGCGGTTGCTAGTTCATTATAAATACACCCAGTGACAGGGACTTGAGTAGTGAGTTTGAGGAGCCGATTTAGTAATTGGATTCTGATTTTGAGAATGATAGTTATAGGTAGAATAGTTCTAGGTTAGTTCAGAGAATGATTACTTAGTAACTTTTTAAAAATAAACGATGGAGAAAACTGAAGTATTGTAACTTTTTGCAAACCCCTATTCTTTTTAACCCTCGACGCAAAAAGAGGGGTGTTATAAGTTTGATATGTGTATCTGTGTATCTGTCCGTGGCATCGTAGCTCCCAAACGGATAAACCGATTTGGATGCGGATTTTTTTTTATGAAAGGTGAGTTAGTTGGACGTGTTCTTAGCTATCTTTTATGAAAATCAGACCAAGATGGCCGCCGCCACAAAATGGCGGATATCATATTTTTTCACTACTCCATCAATATGGGTATTAAATGAAAGGGCTTGACTAGTAGAATACTATACACTATGACAAATTTCAAATCCAAGCTGACCGCCACCACAAAATGGCGAATTACATATTTTTTCACTACTCCATCAAAGTGGGTGTCAAATGAAAGGAGTTGACTAGTAGAATACTATACACTATGACAAATTTTAAACCCAAGATGGCCGCCACTACAAAATGTCGAAATATTTTTTTTTTCACTATTCCATCAATATGGGTATCAAATGAAAGGACTTGAATAGTAGAATACTATACACTATGACAAATTTCAAATCCAAGATGGCCACCGTTACAAAATGGCGGATATCATATTTTTCACTACTCCATCAATATATATCAATATCAAATGAAAGGACTTGACTGGTAGAATTACAATACACTATGACAAATTTCAATTCTAAGATGGCCACCACCACAAAATGGCGAATTTAATAAATTTTTTTCACAAATCCCTCGTTCAGGGTAGCAAATGAATGGGCTTGACAGTCGAATAATATACACTATATTGAAAGGGAATGAAAAATATTAACTTACGAAATGAATATGAAAAACTTGAAAATTATTTTTTGTCTTATCATGTATGAATTAGTAATTTAACTAAATAATTAAGTTCAAAAAATTTGAAATAAATATAATTACTTACATTAAAAATTTAAAAAAAACCCCCGACACGAAAAAAAAACTAACATTCAAAAAAACTATATTTGATCCATAAAGGCGCATTTAAGAATCAAATATCATTATACAATGAACAAACTTGCATCATTTTACACTGCTTAAAAGTTAGTTTATTTTTGGTGTCGGGGGTTTTTTAAATTTTTATTTTTTTTTTTTTTAATATCTATCTACCTTTCAATAGAAGGAGAAAGCAAAAAAGATCATCCCTGCTTTACGTGTTTATTTTATCACCTTATCGGCGTGATTGATATGTATATTTATGCCAAATTACAGCTTTCTAGTACTAAGGTGTCTGACCTTAGCCGCGGACAGACAGACATGGCGAAACTATAAGGGTTGCTGCAAATTTCAACCAACGCTGCAAATTCATATTTTACGACTATAGGCAAAAATTTAGCAAACCAAATCGCAACAGAAAATGCACTTCTTCTTCCTTCTCACCCCGACAAATTAAATTCACCGTCACATTCCTTTGTATTACTCAACACAGATGTTGCCGAGGTTTCGATACTCATAACGTCACTTAAAACCAATAGTTCCACTGGATATGACCACATTTCCGCTAATGTTTTAAAACAAAATAAATAAATTCTCACAGGTCTTATTGTACATATCTGCAATCTCTCTATTTCTTCAGGTAGATTCCCTAATGTATTTAAACACTCTATTGTTATCCCAGTTTATAAAAGTGAGGATAAAAATTTGCTCAAAAATTACCGCCCGATTTCTGTATTACCAACTTTGTCTAAAATTCTGGAACGCATTATTAACAAAAGACTTATAAATTATTTAGAATCATGTAATTTGTTATCCGCAAAACAATATGGTTTTCGCAAAGGTAAGTCTACGGCTGATGCAGTATTTGATCTTACGGACCATGTCGTTCGCGAACTTGACGCTGGAAGGAAATGTTTAGCAATTTTTCTGGATCTCGCGAAGGCATTTGATACTGTATCTGTGCCTATACTGATGCGGAAATTAGAAAGTCTAAGAATCCGAGACCTACAGTTAAAGTTGTTTGAAGATTACCTCACTGATAGAATGCAGTGTGTAAAAGTTGAAAATTATGTTAGTAACCCACTCCAGATCTCCCATGGAGTCCTCCAAGGAAGTGTTCTTGGGCCGACTCTTTTCCTGATCTACATCAATGATCTCTGTAACCTTAACACTAAAAATGGCACTATAATTTCTTACGCAGACGACACCTCGCTTATATTCTCGGGAAAAAGTTGGGAAGATGTATTCCAATATGCACAGATTGGTTTCAACAAAATTTCTATTTGGCCTCGCAACAATTTACTGAGTTTGAACACGGATAAAACGAAATATATGACATTCTCAATTCTGAAAAAATCCCAACCGCTACAGGATATACATAACATTATTTCACACTCACATTCCTGCTTAACTTCTGTTACTTCCTCCGAGTGTCTATGTTCAAAATTAGAAAAGACAACTACTGTTAAATACTTGGGTATCGTATTGGACAACCAGCTTTCATTTCAGCCCTACATAAAATTATTATCTGGCCGAATACGCAAGTTAATAGCTATATTCAGAAGTATCCGTAATGTGGCAAATGATATGACTATCAAAATTTTATATTACGCCTTGTGTCAATCCTTGTTGACTTACTGTATTGATTCTTGGGGAGGGGCTTCTAAAACATACTTACTACCACTTGAGAGAGCTCAGCGTGCTGTCTTAAAAGTCGGATACTTTCTACCCTATAATTACTCAACAGTTTCTTTGTATGAGGAATTCCAAATGTTATCTGTTAGAAAATTGTTTATTCTATCCTTAGTTCTAAAACAACACAGGCAAAACCCAGATAACTTAAAATCTTTAAATTTTAGTAAACGTCATCACTTAATATTCCGAGTTCCCAAATTCAAAACTTTTTTTGCACATAAATTTCATTGTTTTCTTGGTAGCCACTTATATAATAAAATAAATAAAGTCGCTCACTTTTTTCAAATGAATTCATTCAACTACAAAATAACGGTCTCAAAATGGCTTCAAAATTTGACGTACACTCAGACTGAAGAACTTCTGTCTATCGTCAGGTAGAGTGTTTATGATTTATCGTGTTTGCAGCAATTTTATTCTGATACTTTTTACAGTTTTATACCTACGGATCCTAAATGAAATTTTATATACTTTAAGTTATACGTAGAGACACATTCAAAAGTACGCACACATATGAACACACACACACACACACCTCCAAGCATATAAATAGACACATACTCATACAACCATCGCACATTAACAACCGTCACATTCGAGAATACAAACTGTATGATTTAGTCCTAAGAACGGAGAACACTGATGCCTATAATACAGGGTATCCTAGTTTAGGCATCAGCGATCTATCCAATTTGATTATATGTTTCTGCTTAACTATACATCTGAATTTTACAAGTTAGCATATGTTTGTTTTTGTGGAAATAAATTATTCTTATTATTATTATTCCTAATTGACTACGGAACCTTAAAATCAGGTTTTAAATGGCGTGCCCATCTTACAAGAACATAGTGCTTGTAGTGATTTAGAAAACATCTCAATTGCTTTGACATCTGTTGGCAATTATCAAGATTGCGTATTCCTAGTTCATAAATGTTAGCCATATGTACGTATTTTAAATTAAAAAAATCTCAGGTTTACGTTTTGATGGCCAGGCTCTAATATTTAAAATTTTAAAAAAGAACGTAAAATTTTTTTGGTTAGAGCAAATAACTCCTCCAACTCAACATGTCATTCGTTTTTAAGGTGTAGATCACGAAAATATTTGTTATAGAAAATTCGTTTTTCAAAAATAGTCGCTAATAAGTCTGTAGGTTATTTTCTGAATTTTAAACTAATTGATTATATTCAAATTGTCTGTATATTTTGAATTAAAAAATCACATGTGACATAGAAATAGCAAAACAGTTAATATCACTATGGTAATACCTACTATCTAATATTTTTTGGTATATCGCTGTCATAAGTTTATAGGTAGCATATAGGTAGCGTTCACACGTACCGACGTAATTTACTGGGCAGGCCCATTCACTTTGCCACCGGATATCCCGGCGCCGCCGCCGGCTACCCGGCACGTGTGAAAAGACTAAGTTCTCACCGTTAAGGAATGCTGAAGCTTCCATTATCAGCTTAGCAGTATGAGATAATGACTTCCAGGGGCCAACTCCAGAATACTTAACTAAGATTTGAGGGTATTTCCCGATTTCCCTGGGATTCCATTATCAGATCCTGATTTGGTGGACCACCTCGAAAGTATAGTTTCTCAAAGAATTTTTTTTCCAAATCGGTCTACAATTGACGACGGCAGAAACTCCTCCTTTTTTAAGTCGGTTAAAAAAGAAGTAAAGCGGGCTCCGCGAGAAGACTCGCTGACTCGCTTCGTCGGCCCCTCGCTTAGAAAGAGCTTGGCTTCGTTCGTTCGGAACCTCCGCGAACTTCTGGCTCCGCTTTGCTATAAAAAACATTTTAGGGGAAGTGCTATTCAGACCAAATTGATATAGTCTGCTTGCAATTCGCCTCTATTCGTTTCTATAATTGAACAATCAATATATAATAAATGTTTTTTTGTCATACTAAATGTGCATTCATGCAAAAAAAAACTTTTAATTTCTTTATAAAATATGAAGATATATACTATTTTGACTGACCGTTTGGTCGAGCGGTTAGAGACCCTAACTGCACAGCCAAGGGTTGCAGGTTCGATTTCCGCCCGGGACAAATATTGGTGTGTATGAAAAAGGCTATTTGTTCCGTGTCTGGGTGTAAAAAGTATTTATATGAATATTATATTAAAAAAATATATAATGTTCAAGTATGTATACCAGTTCTCTAATACCCTATAACACAAGCATAGTACTTGCTTTCTTTGGGACCAGATGGCGCTGTGTGGAATGTCCCAGATATTATTATTAGATTATGATATATAGGAAAAATACAGGAAAATTGTAATTTAGCAGTAATGAAATGTCTAATTGGAAACCCGTTCCGCTATGTCTAAATAGAGCCCAAAGATAGAGCCACGTGATACCTACAATGAACACAAAGTAACGCCATACGAACCATGCACCTACCTACCTACCTAGTCACTAACCGTCTCTGGTGCGTCAATTACAACTGGACAGCAAGGTCATATTTCTACGGTATATACCTATATCTACGGTTTGTGAAATTCTATCTAGAGAAGTGTATAATCTAAAACTTAGATAAATGTTTTATTGTTAAAACTTGCTCAGTGTTGTTGCAAATATGATCGGGGTCGCCTCTCTAACCTGGAGGACACATGCAGTCAGGCAGGTCAGTCCAGACAGCATCGCGCGCAGCACGTCGCAGACGATCAGCTGGTGGTTGGTGTGGCTCCAGTACGGCACTGCGTAGTGCCGCATGCTGTTCTTCGAGCAGTTGCAACCGTTGTTGCAACGCATGTCCTCTTTGCACGCTGTACCCGCTGGACAGCAAGCTCATGGCGCACGCACACCACAGCACGACGCTGTACGCGACCGGTTCTGAAGGACAGCTCTCCGAACACTCGTCGATTTGAAGCCTCTTCTTGGGTGGCGGATCCGCGGCGAGCCGGGCGTCGGACGCCGCCGCCGTCGTACTTCTCCAGAACCGCTTCAGATGCATCGCGTGCTCGCCCGCTGGACGGGGACGGACCGCAGCAGCCTCATGGCCCCGGCCCTGTCATATCGCGGGCCCTGCCGTCGCCCGCCAACACGAGTCCGGTTTACACAAAACGTCAATACCTATTCGCCGCTTCAAATACGCGATCGACGACAAACAGTCGCGCTTGTACAGTATACTAGCAAGTTGAATCGATCCAAAACGCCACGTTCAGGGTTCCGAACGGTTACGTCTTGTGGCGCGTGCCGTATTTTAGTTCGAGCACGCGGTCGACGGTTGTGGTCGAAAAGTTAACTAACCTCCTACTCACACGGCAGTCTGAACGTTACTGAATCGTCAGCCGGCGCGCGACGAATGGTATGGCGGAGTGGAGCGGAGCGAACGAGGCGGGGCGCCCGCCGCCCACCGCACCGTCGCGTCCGACCGCCCGAAGTGAAAGCTTCGCGTTCGTCGTTCCAAAGCTTTGCGAGCGGACGGATTGTACCGACGCTCGCCAAAACTAGAGATCGGACACCCGCAGACGCGTGGTATTCGCAGATCAACTTTTGAAAAAATAAATAAACCGGCCAAGTACGATCCGTACGTGCTCAGCGGAACGCATGGCTCGTCCTCACTGTTTAATAGTGTTTCAAAATTTAAATTAAACTTTCACGTCGTCTGTCTAACTTATAACGATGACCTATTGTCATTTTTTGTACAAATACAAATATGTAATTTGTCACTCGACTCAGCACATTATTTTAGTAACCCAATCTACTTTTACGTATTCGTAGCTATCGTCTCATAAACTGTATAATAAAGTGTCGAAGTCCATAGGTAGGTGCTGGTTCGACTTACCGTGGAGCTATTTTAAACCTCGAGTATCTATTTGAAAATAATTTGATATATTATTTACTAGTAGTACTACTGAGTGGATCCAGTACTTCCGATACCTTCCGATTATATCATTGGATCAGCTCGATGGTACCTTATTATTTGTAACTATTACCAACAAAATTACAAACGCGAATTTCAGTCCAAGTTTCAGTGCGCCCCGGTTTTTAATCCCGCAAAATTTCGCAATGTCACTTCGATACTCTGAAGTAACATTTATGACTCTATTAAAACCAAACGCTGCTGTCAAATTAATTTACTCCATGGTTGATTCCACTAGTGGGCCCAGTAAAATTTTGAGGTTCATATATTCAGTGCTTAACATGGGTGTAAGGATAAAGATTTGTGCATCCTTTTGTCTCCACTCTATATCGGTTGCTGTTATAATTTTATTATCAAACTAGTAGACGCAAGGTCTTCCCCCGCGTAGACTACTTGTTTGTGTATGAGGGGGAGATCTATTTCCTTTTGTTCTTTCATACAATTATCACTTTTTTCTCCGTTCTTGCAATGACACACAGACATTTCAATTTTAATTATAGAACAGGTGAATGCTACTGAGATAAAAAGTAGCTTAGATTACTTTCAGAAAAGTCCTCTATTTGTAAATGAAAATTCCATCAAAATCTAGACAGCCCTTTCATAGGTCAGCCCAGACAAACAAGAAAACAGACAGACAAAAAATTTTTAAATCTGTGTTCGGTTTTTAATTACGTGCAAATAAACATAAAAGCATAAGAAAAAAGTTGTTCTTTTGAAATCACAGGCAAACGCATCAGGTTTATTTTATTTGAATAAATGGAGAACGACCGAGACTTCATTACTTTGCATGGTTTTGATAATTTTTAAAATTTTTTAAATTTACGCAGAAATCGAACAGACAGAAACAAACAAAAATGATAAAAATGCGTGTTTAGGTTTTAATTTGGAATTGAAAATACTATGAACGTAAGAAAAGTCTTCATTTCGAAATTTTGACCATCTAATTGGAAACGTGAGTACATGAAAATCCTGGTGGACCAATTTGTCGCACCAAGTAGTGGAACCAACAGTCTGTAAAGAAAAAAAAAACATTACAACGTAATCTACGACAAAAAATCAGTCAGTACTGCATCGCCAGGCCTTCTATAGATAAAGTGAATACGATTTTTATTGAAATCGTCTGGAAATAGCCAATTTTTTTAAACGCAATCTCTTTGATCAGATTTCAATTTTAGGCTTGTTGTTTACATAGGTCCCTACATAAGTTTTAAGATTATTATGTTATTAATAATAATAACGTATACATACATCACAACATCTATGCCCCAAACTAAGCCTTAACTTGTGTTTTGGGTACCAAGCGAGGACACCACATACATATAACAACCAAGACCCGTTACCAGTATCAATATTTATCATATAAATAATGACCAACCTGGGATTCGAACCCGGGACCTCCAGCTTCGTATGCAGGGTCGCTACCCACTAGTCTAAGCGGTCGTCAATTATTATGTTATTAGAGGATAAGTACATCAATGAGGATAAGATAAAAAAAGCAGTGGCTGTCTACGAATCGGCCAATGTGTGGCCTGTCGGAGGAAGACTGGAAAAAAATAATTGTTTCCAGAGCTGGTCTAGGCGGATTAAAACTAACATAGAGAACAATGGGGAATACTTTGAAAAATATAACATAAATTGTTAAACGTATTGTTTACTTTTTGTATGCCTCAAAACTTATATAGTGACCCTTGAACCAGCATTAATTTGAAGTTTCCATTGTCTGACCGTTTATAAAATCACTGCTCAGTAAAACCATTGTTCCCAAATACTAGATGTAGGTACCTAACGTCACGCCCTTGTGACGTGCCAATGAAAAGTGGAAATGTGTATACCTAATTGAAAATAACTACTTCTTAGAAAATAAAGAAATTTAGGAAATGACAATTACGGTTTCCCTGTCGTATAAAATGTCTACTCATATTATGGTCTATAGTCTCATTGTTAGAACGTTACGTCTCCTCTTCACTCCTCTCCTGAGCGCCCCGTGCCTATGACGTCATTCGCATTTAAATATACTAGTAGGTAATTTTTCAATATATAATTGATCTACGAAATCATGGAATTTTTTTCCAAAGCAATTTAATTGAATGTGTCCATAAGATGTATTAAGTGCAATAATTACCATATCTGTTACTACTTATATCACATACATAGAACATACATATAACTATAGAATAGATTTTTGAAAGCTTAATGGCACTAGGCTTATAAAAATAAGCTTAATTAACGCTACATATTGGATTTCAATGATCAAAACGCTGTTTAGACGCAATCAGTCAAAAAACCTGACGCCGACGTACCTACATAATTTCCATGCTTGCCCAACCGCCCAATTTAAATGCATCCCACAAAGGTATAACCGTCTCTTAGACTGCGGGAACGGTGTCCAATAGCCGATTTTTGGTCTACATGTGGGCAACCCATAAAAACTCCCAAATTGGTAATAAAAAATAAACACCTCGTAAAACTATAACACGTAAACGATCTCGACTCAGATATTTTTTTGTTCCTCGACCCGATATCGACTCGCTCGGAGAGATCCAAAACTATTATCTTGATTATTTTTTAATAAAATCATTAAATGGGAAATAGGCGGCCGTCTGCGCATCTTCAGTATAAGTATCAATTATACATCGGAGGGAGACTTTCGACTATGTTTATTGGGGAAACCCTTTTCGTCCAGGTTGATCCCTAAACACCCATATTTAGTACGAGGAGCGACAGGTTTCACATTTCGTTCAGAGCGATAGAGACCTTCTGGGAAACTATAGTCGAAAACATATGTCTGTCTGACTGGATACAGTACGAAGGTGTTCAGGAGTCCGAAGCTAGGCGGCTGGTACCTCGTCATCTGTATGCGAAGAGATGCATGCCGGCAATTAGAAACGACGACGCCGCCTACCACTATTTGAAATGCAAATACCTCCCGATAGGGTTCGGCCGGAGCGTGTGGCTGACGTCTCGGCACTTTCGACGCTTTTTAGTCGTGGCGGTGAGATATCTCAATAATATGAGGGTGCTATAATAGCATTTGAAGTGCAATAAATAACACTAAAATTAAATAATATGTTTCTATTACTTCTTCTATGTTACGATATTGCCATTTTTTTAAAAACGAAATAGCATTTTTTGACATCTTCTCGAAAGTATTACACTACGTGTTCGGTAGTCAGATTTGTTTCGTCCTTGATGGCGCCAACGGACCAATCCTCACATTAGATGGACGGTAAAGTGGGATTAATAAGGTCGTCAGGTCGAGTCTAGGCAGACCGTGAAAACAAATTGTTATTGTCAGAGTTGGAGCGTCACTAACGAGACCAGCGACGCCGCTATCTGCGATCTGACAATTGTAAATAATTTATAAATCTTGGGATAAGTCCCCCTCAACGATCCGCGCTAACGCCGCGCCGTTAACAATGCGGGCGCTATCGGTCGATCTCCGGAACTGTCCCGCTTCTTATACCAAATCGATCAGTTTTAACGAGAGCCGCCCTTCCCCCCCCCCCCCCCCCCTTGGTTTAGATACACCGTAACGAATGTTTATCGCTTGCGACCATCTCTTGACGTTTTGGAAATGGTCTATGGACCCCACAGACGCGCATCTCTCACTGCAATAACATATTTGTTGTTTTTTTAAGTGAAAACCAATAACTAGTTAATCCGTATTACGTTGCATGGCGTGGCCCGTTTTCTGGGCTGTAAAGACAAATTTTCCAAATAAAGGGTATTTTCGAGTCAAGTTTCGATACGTAGTTCCAACGAAGCGGATATTCGCTCCCCTGTCTGACCCCATTTTCATAAAGTCTTATCTTTTTGTCCGACTTGACTTCACTTTGTCAAATTAAGATTATTAAGGGAAGCGGAAACTTGTAGAAAGGAGGAAGGAGCTACATCCCTAGTTTAAGTAGGGAGACTAAGTAAAATAATATTTTTGTGGGACTAAGTAGTTTTCTAAAAACAAGTGGCATGGTCATCATTGATTATTTTATTTTATTTGGAATACCAACAGCATTCACGCAATTAGTAAAACATTAATAAAAGGAATTTAGAAATCGATACCCTATTCTAAAGGCATGAAGTTCTTTTTCCTCTAAATATAAAGCGTGGCGACGCGTTGCCATACCATGCCAACTTCATCAATTTCGTCAACAATCAGTTTTATACCCTCGCCAATAGATGTTTTACATAAAAAAGCTTGAATCCCGCAATGGGTTAGTGTTAAGTTTACTATTGTAAGTGCAGAAATGTACAAACTTTTTTATCTGAAGTTTTTTAGAACGTATACATTATTCTTTTCTCAAATCTTTGCAGAAAAGGGGCTGCTAGAGTGGTATCAATGCTCATTACCTATAGTATAGTAACTGACACAGTCTCCGGCAGCATGAAATTATACCACAAGCATCTTTGATCTGTTAGCTTAATGACTATATATCCACGCTAAGGTGTTCGTTGTCTTTGATTATGAGTATAAACTATATTTAGGCTTATATTTATCACTTGTTTTTATCTTTGTAGTGTATTCTTACTGTTTTTTACTTTAAACTATCTAGCACAATCCGAATAGAACCTCTTTTGTAATGACTGTATTGATATTTGATCCTTTGATCAATTTTACTTAGTACATTTATAATTTTTTATCACTGTTTACCTTTTATGCAACGCGAAAAACCATTTTGGTCAACATTTGATCTTAGTCTCCAGTCCCTTCTACGAAGGTAATGATTTCCACGCCATAAATGCTTGTATTGCAACATCAGCCGACTCTTTAGAAGATGTTAGTGTAGATTCATTTTTCGAAATTGATAATCTTTATCCGTCTTATCACCGTATGGTAATATGGAGAATCCTCATTATGAGGATCTCAACATTTTATTGTATGAATCATAAAGTGTAGGTACGCACAGTAAATTGTGTCATTCTGAAAATCCAGAATCTGTTTGTGTTGACAAATTTTGAAAAGCTATGTCGTACAGAGTTATTTTGTCAAGTTTCTCCGGTTTAGAAACAAGGTAAAGCTATTTCTGTAATCATATTTTAAAATGTCTTTCGAGTCTAATGCCTGCTAATAGGCTGTCTTTCTGGCGGGGACAGCCAACTTTCGATTAATTTTAGTAAATAGAGAGCAAATAAATAGGTACTTTTTTAATTTGTACTTCCTTTTTTATAATAAATAAAATTAATAAAAAACACAATGAAATAAAGTTTTATTTTCAGCTTGTATGTATTTTTCTTAAATTAAAAAAATCGGTTTTTTCATATGGACAATTATAAGAGCAGATTGAAGCTGAAAGCAGTATCTCAATTTTTGAAGCCTTTATTTTTAAACCAAATAGCAGTATCTCAGAAAATTAATATAATTGTACAATTTATAGCAAATCTGAGTATGTCCATGATACATATGGTCAAAAATATATGTAAATTATGTTTAACATGTTTAAAAAAAATGTGTTTTACAAGGTGCGAAAACACAGTTCACAAAATGTCAATTTTCTCAAAACTTATGCCGGATGAGTTAACGCCTTTCGGTTTATGAGGGCAGTACAGCGGCGCTCGAAATTAAATAACGTAGGTAAGCGGAAAAATTATAAAAAGTAATTACAACACAGGACAAGCGATTGAACAAAAATTTAAACACATAATATTTAGAGCATAACAAACTCTGTATGATATATTTTATCCAGCTAATAATGTTTGACGACGGATTTTGAGAAAAACCCATAAAATGCATTTTGAAAAGGTCCTCTCACACAACAATTTCTTAATGCATGCTAATTTTAATAAATTTTTTTAACACATAATGTCTAAAGTTAATCTTGTTGTTACGTATAACTTTGCCCCAGAAAGGTACGAACAGAATTTTAGGAGATATTATCCTTCAAAAATATGATTCATTTTACTTCTTCGAGAAATATTAAATTGTGAATATTTACATGTCTTCTTACCTTAGCAATATATCTACAAATACAGTATGACAATTCTAAAACGATGTAGCCGATACGCGGCGCGAGTGCGTAGGCAGAAAACTAATTATGTCTCTGAAATACTTATCTATCAAGTATACATATATTTGGCGTTGGTACTGCGCCACATATGCTTATGATAACATAATAAGAAATGACTTTCGTCAACTGTCGAATAAAATTAAGAATATGCTGGCAATGGTATTGGTGACCTTTTAAAAAGCATTTCAATCAAATTTTTGTATATTTTTAAAGGATCAGAGAGATCGTGGTATATTTTCAATGTTTCTCGAGTATGCGTAGAATGTGCAAGTTATGTTTTAAGATGTTCTTTGTGGTAGTACAAATGTCGTATATCGCAAATAATCGAGTAAGGTTTCTGAAAGTCCGTTCGTAATTACATGGGTCGTATATACAGAAGTGATGTAGTGTAGCCCTGGAATCACTTTAATATATTAAGAAATTATTACGGTTCAAATGCAGGCAAATCGTTGTTGTAAATTTTAAGTAGTTTTGTAATTATTACAGTAAATAATAAAGTCATATCAGCCGTAACAGCCAGCCGAAATAACGAGCGTCCGACGGGGAGCCACATATTAATGTTCCAGTCTTTATGTTTCTATCATAAAGTCATTAGCACCGGCTCAGATTAAGAGAATATGTACCCCCCGGCTCGAGACCGCATTGGTATCGAGAAAAAAACCGGTCCAGTCCAGTACGAAAAACTCTCTATCAGAGTCGGACAATTTATTTGAGACACCTGTGAGAATAATTTCCCGTAAACACAGTTCGTTACATGAAACATACGAATAGTTTAACTTGAAACGGCTGGCTCATGAGAAGGTCGCTTCGTCTGGACTCATTATAATATACAAACAAGTCTTTCATTTATCATTTTTAGTGATTAATAAGATTGAACCTAATTAATTAAAATAGAGTGATGAGATAAAAAAATTAACTTTCTAAATTAAATCGTTACAAAGACACACACACACAAATTCAAATAATTTTAGATAATATAATTAATAATTAGTAGAAGTAATGTTCCGCGTTTGCTCGCTTTGCTTTCATCTGAAACATTTTAAAAATAATAATCTACTAATACTTTAGATATTTATTATACATTTGAAAAGTCCCAATCAAAGCTTTGTTGACATGTCCGTAGTAGTTTTTGCAATATCTCAGTACACAACAAGACATTTCAAACAGCACCAAGGACCTCAAGAACAAACTAATTAATATCACATTTTTTAATTTGTACCAATTGGCTTTTCTATACTTCATACGAGTAATCTATTGTAACTATGATAACGTAGTGCTTTATTTGCGTTATACAATACTGTTCACTTTGCGACTTAATTACAATCGAGCGCGAAGAAAAAAATCAACGGATCTCCTGCTTTCGCACGAACTTCTTACGATATTGGAAACGAACTTAACGAAATAAAGTAAACACACATATTTTGGATAATATTTTTCGAAATAAATTTTTTTCGCAATAAAAATAACACAACTGTATCTGAATAAGCTTAAAATTTCGAAATATAACATTCTGTACGACATTTCGATCGAACAAACCGAATTAGTACGAAATGTAACACCGACGCATATCCGACTTCCAACTAAGGGCACCCTTAACCACTACTGCCGGTTGTCCGATTCTAACAATTTTAGTCTCAATCGATCCCCCGTTTAATCACCCCGAGCCTTTTTTTATTTTTTTCTTATTCGGACCTAGTTCTCGAGATATCGGGCTCTCAAAATGAAAATAGGGGAAAAAAATTGCGATTTTTTTCGTATTTTGCCGAAATTTTTTTGTTTTTGAAGTTTTTCCAAATTGTCTTTTGCCATCTTGTAGAACTCGCCGAGCTGCGTCTTTTGACACGTTCATCTCGATATCTCGAAAACTCTTCGTGCAATCTGCCTGTCTCACAAAACTCCCAAATGATCCCCTATACTCCAACGAAATGAAAGTCATTTCCAATGACAACATTTTTAATGACAAAAATATAATTGAATGGGTATGTATACGAATAGGAACAACTCGAATACAATGTTTTACCGATTTAGAATTAACCTACTGCTTAAATTAAATTATGGTATTTTTTACCGGTCAAACTTCAAAAAGAACACTGTAAAATATATTATGATTTAAATATAAAGTTTAAATTTGTTTAAAACAACAAATCTGCGTCGCTTTGGTTTTTGTTCTTTCTGTTCACACCATGTTCATATATGGCGACATTAGGCCTCTGAATATGACGCGGGTATAAACCGTCGTCTGTACTTTAGTGTCACACATTTCGAACAGCACGTGACGCGTTTTGTACTGTAGTAGGTACATAGAAATCTTTGTTTATATGATATAGTATGCTTATATGCTATATACATCCAGCACTAAGTCGTCTATCCGTCTATGGCTTACATCATTGATAACATGGTTGATTTCTTCTTCTTCTTTGCAATAAAATATGGTGTAATTTGCTTTTATCAATTGTGAAATCTTTATTTTATTTTATTATTCAAAGTTTTTTCCTAATTTATTGCTCAAAGGACAAAGCTACGCACTATGTATAGTATAGAGCTAGGCAGAAAAGTAAATTAATAGAAATATGTATTGATATCGTGACCAGATCATAGAATTGATCTTTTCATGATGTGTGTTCGCTTTCGGATCCATTTGAGATTCGGCCAAGAGCAGAAGAAGGCTTCTAAGCGATTCGTACATTTTTTGTTTAGAATACGTAAATACTTCCTAACTTACCGAACAACTTTATTTTAGGAAAATACACACTAACTTACGAAAATATTTTAATAAAATAATTTGATAATTAGGGAATAAAATAATATGTTGTCTGTGTTCGTTATGTACCTATGTGATCAAGTGCCTGAGTTGTGACAACATTCATCAAACAAGGAATAAACGCGAAAACTCCATTTGTACACACTTATTAGCATTACAGGTAGATTTAATAGATAAATATTTTTTTAACACGTCCTCATTTTGCACATCTTGGTGAGTCTGTCATAGCGTTTGCATATTATAATATATAGCAATAGCAAATGTCAAAAAAATGATTGAGCGGCCTCTCGCACTCGCAAGTCGTTTAAAAGTCCACATTTATAATTAACACAACTATTATCGTTACGACAAATACGGGAAACACGGTATACTTACGTCTCGTTTGGCATGTGGTCGATTGACTTCATAGTAACTTTAAGCGTCTTTTATGGTAGGGGAGCCCAAGAGGGGATTTCGGGATTCACTAAAGCGCGGCAGATTAACATACAGGCAGGAACCTAGTACCCCAATAAATACCTCCACCAAGTATTAGCCCCGTATATGTGGCCGCGCGTCAAGGATAAAGGATCAGATTAGTAAAAAAAAATTGATCATCTGAAATTCTCGAGCGCGTCAGATTAAGGTAGGGTAAGTTAGTTATATGCTAAAAAGTGTATATTCCACTGATCTGACAATTTTCGATTAACGATAAGAAGTAGGTGGGTTACAAACTTGTAAAAAAAAACGTCATCTTGACTTTCTCGAGCGTGGCTAAATTTTTTTTTATTTTGAAGGTAATAATTCAACGTTCACGAATAATATATAATCTGACGATTTCCGTAAGGCGAAGTAAGGAAAAATAATCGATAAAGTTTAATGCTCAAAATCACAATTCTCAAAAAAAATTATATTTTTTATACTTATTTTCTCATAAATAAAAGTTTTGTACTTCAAAGAATATTTACTGTTTTATTTGCATGCTATTTTTTCAGCTCTTTAATTTGTTAAGATTTGATAAACTACAAAAAAAATTCCTTCCATTGTCAGATTAGGCGAATCCCTCCAGATAATCGTCAGATTATGAGACAGCACGTTTAGGGTATATAAATGAACCATATATATCTTAATCTGACGCGCTCGAGTATTTCAAAATGGCGATTTTTTTTGCACATTCTAATAATGGCTGCGAGTTTGGGTCACATCCAAATCGTCAGATTATTACATAAGATCCTTCTTTTAGGTTCACTTAACATCCCCTTTGAAAATCTGACGCACTCGATTAATTTTTTTTTTTTCGTTTTCAACCCTTACATACGACCACCCCCATCATGAAAACAATCAGATTAACATACGTATATTTTCATAAATACGTAGGACATGGATGCTATTAATATCTGACGCGCTCGAGTATGTCCATGCAACTGTTTTTTTTTACATTTTTGAAAATTTATAGCCGCTCCCCCCCGGTGAAAGTGTATATATTATATGACATTTTTTTCTTCTTATCATCTAAGCTTCGCAATCCAATAGGTGTCTTTGACGCTCGAGTAAATTCCGATTTAGCATCCTGGGCTCCCCTACTATTACAATGAAACTCACACTTAACTCTGGGTACGTTTCATTATTTCCAGTTTTTTCGGTTGATAGCGATAGCAGAGCGGCCGCGGGAAGTGTCCGACCGAATATTCGGTTTCGGCTTTCTAGATTTCGGCCGTTTTTTGAACTTTTGGCCGAAATTCGGTTTCGCCCGAAAGAAAAATTCATCTTTCGGCATATTTTCAGTTTCGGTATAATTTTGACTTTCAATAAGTGTGTGTAAACATTTTATATTGAATAAATACTTTTTGATTTTGATTTTTTGATTTCGGCTGAAAGAAAACATAATTATCGGTGTAAACCGAAATACATTTTAACATGTCGCAACAAGCTCGCTGAACCAGAAGGGCAGCTGTCACACCCGCCACGTCATACTTTGGCCGATATTTTGGCTTTCGGTTTCGCCCGAAAGAAAATAAAATTTAAAAGTTTCGGTCTCGGCCGAAAGGAATTAAAAAGTACAGTTTCGATTTCGGTTTTGGCCGAAAGAAAATATTGGGTTTCGGTCGGACACTAGCCGCGCCGCGGGCGCTCCCGGCGAATCGTCGAGCTGCACTCGGCAGACGGCACGAAGCCACGTCGGTGCACCGCCCACGAGTGATTAATGTTCATTTTGACGTGGACCTTATAAATGACAGCGAGACCGAAATCGAAGCACAACGAGCCGCCCTTCGCCCGCGCCACATACGTCGGGCCCATGAACGCGACCGATAAGATAATCCTCTCGGGATAAACAGAAAAATAAATCGCCTTTCCCCGCCCCGTGTGGTCGAAAAAAATCTAGAGCGCGAGTCAAGATCTGGAGTATCGGTTGAGAGATGGGCTTTTCTCGCAGAGAAGCAAGTCAACGCACCGTTTACTAACGCATGGATTCGTCGAAAATTCAACTCTGATCGACTAGGATCCGGACGACCGACAAGTTTTACCTTTTTGTAATTCTTGTTATTTATATTTAGATGCATGTCCGTTTAAATAATAAAAAAAACAGCGGTCGCACCGTATTTAAAAGCTAGCTATTTAATATTATTGTTATAAAGGAATAGCGCGTTTTCGTGAAATACAAGACCTATATACCGCTAGTGAAAAAAAGCCACCATCTATTATTTCACATGAGATCTATGATCTTAAAGGATACAACCAATTGACTGTCAGTGACCTATGGCTTTCCCCGTTAAAAGTCACCAGTGAATCACCAAAGTAATATTCGATAAGAAAGACAAAATAGTGGTGTGGGAAGAGGCGCTTCGGGCGGCCGGTGCGTCTGGAAGTCTTCAACTTTGTCGTCCCGTCTCCCTCCACTCGCGCGGTGTGGCTCCATTTGCAAATTACATTCGCGCATTTTGTCGGCTTCGGATTTTCGGGCACTTTCCCTAACGCGTTGTTAATGGCGACACCCGCTTTTTCAGATGAAACCGTTTTAAAATCTTATTATTGCTAGGAGAAAACGAGCGCTCAGTTCGTAGGCGGGAAGGAGCACCAAACCAGAAATATATTGTGCGGTATCTGGCGATTCAAACTTCTTTCCACGTATTGGGACCGTCAGTTCTAAAAGGACATACCTTCGTGAACCTATCGCATATGGAACAGAAGGAAAATTATTGCAGTCGGCATGCGGCATGGAGTCATCTACAGTTGGGAGGTACAGTGCAGCATGGCATCCTCCGCAACGGCACGACGTGATTTGAGGATGCTCAAAGGGTCGAGCGGCATTTGCATAAATTTGCTTTAAGTAAATGGGGTCCCCTGACAACTTTAATCTCGTCTTTCGAATTTATCGCCGTCGACTGCGGGGTAACGAGTCGAGTCGGGCGGTCGTCGGCGCGACTTTGTCTGCTGTTCGCTAAATAAATATTGAATTTCAGTTTCGTAAGGAATTTAATTACCAACGTGGACGAGGGTCCAGCACGGGCCCTCCGCCTCTAATGAAATAGTTCTCTCTTCGGGTGCATTTTCTTCTGTTTGAAGAATTGGTAATTATCTGTTTTTTTTATACACTTGGTCGCGTAGCGCGCAGTGATCCCACTCTAATTTCCATGAAATATAGTTAATGCTAATTTATCGGTGTACTTCTATTAGAGAGCTGTCGAACTCATATTATTTTATGTCGTCTCAATATATCAACAATTAAAAGTAGAATTCACTATTTTAATCCACTCGAGAAAGTCATCAGAGATGATGGCTTAAAGAGTTCAAAGAAAATCCTTTAAATAGTATGTAATGCGCATGATCTAGTATTAGTATTTTAAGTACTTAACTTACAAAGACTTCCAACTTAGCCTTTAATCCATTGTGGAATCAGAATTGTTTGTATTCCAGGAAGTTTGGTTTCTCTTGCCTAATCTGCGCGATGTTACGATGGATCATAAAAGGGGACGACAAAATTTTGGGACATAGAATGCAACAGAGTAGAAACCTCGCATACAATATTGCATGTGCGAGGTCATAACTGACTGCTATTGGCCGCTGCTAAAACAACAAAGACAAAATAGTACTAGGAATAAATAATTTGTGCACCAAGAGAGCAATCCCGAGCACAGCGAGCTTTTCAAAACTTCAAAAAACAAAATAATTTGCTTTAGTATTTTTATTATTTAGTATTTTAAGTAAACAATTTTTCATCTTACTGGCGAAAACATGCTATATAGATGTAAGAATAATCATTGTAACTTGATTAAACAAGACATAACGTCTTTTGCATGCTTCGCGAAAACACAAATACTCTTCTATTCTATACAGTTTCCACAAAATAACGGTTAAATTTTATTATTATAAATAAATAATAATAAACCAGTAGAATTGGTTCTCCTTTTCTTGATTTTACGAATTTATTCGGTCATCTTTTAAATTTTTAAGGTTAGGACTTTTGTGTCTGTCCGAGTAAATTTATTATTTTAATGGCAATTAAAAAAATTTAAAAAAAAATTCAAGTGGACCGTATTGACATATTACATGAAAATGCTTAATATAAGAGTTACAAATATATTCCTCTTTTAATATTAGAATGCACGCTTTAAAAGATATTAAAGAAAATCTACCTAAAATCATTCTAGTAGGTATCCCCAAAGTGGCTGAGTTTAAAACTAGGAAAAAAAGCTACGATAGGTCTTCACATATTTTAAGAAAAATCTACAAAGTCCATAAAATCAGGAATAGGGGTACAAAACCTAATTATTTAATATCTTTTTATAGATCGCAGATTTAGAAAGTATTAAATAGTAGTATTATAATATTCTTAGTGTTTTTTTAACTTTAGATTTCAATTCAATTCAATTCAATTTTATATACTATAAAAACCCTGCAAAATATGAACTGCCAAATTTGCCACTCTTTATTCATGTAAAATTCAAACAAACATTTCTGAAAAATCTCAGAACGTAATATGTATGTATATATTGCGCACCGGGCGAAGAAATGTAAAATAATGACGAGCAACACAGAAGGGTAGAAGGAAAATGTAGGGTTGTTTAGTGTGAAGTATTTACGACGCGGCGATGTTTGCCCATCTGCCCCAAGCGCTTACTGACAAAACTATCGACCTTCACTTCACTTATGACACGTATGTACACCACTTATCGTTGTCAAGTGAACAATTAAATACTAGACTTGAAAAATAGGTCTGTTTTGCAATCCTTACTTAACAGTAACACAATATTTAGTAGAATATCGTATCATTTTAGTACGACGAATGAATTCCTAGTAGGTCAAGCATTGTTACATTTCTTATTATCCAGCCCGTTCGTCTTATTTCAAACCTCGTAACATCGTGGTAGATAACAAAATCATAGTCGGAAACTTTTAATCGAAATAATTAAGAAAAAAGTCACATCAAACGGCTGAGTCAGTTGACAAATGAAACTTTTTGTTAATTACTCCAAAGACCCGGAAAATTCGCACGGCAAGTTCTATTTGAAAACGCGCAATCAGGCGGTCGTTTTTACGATTTTTGAAAATCACATCCAGTAAGCGAACGCAACGATACCGTGCCCTTTCATTCAATTTGGATGTACACGTCACGGTCTGTGAACAAAGCCGCGACTCGGCGTGGGCGGTTGCGAGCCTACATTACGATGTGACAAAAGCTGCGGTCGCTGCTGGTGATTTGTTACGATCTCTCCATTAGCCGCCGCCGCCCTAATGACGGGCACTATTAGTTTAGGCCGCCACATCCCTTAATGTACCGGCCGCTCCGGACTTTCCTCGTCGGTCCGGTCTCTGAATACCGCACGAACGATTCCGAGTGACCGCCACCGACCGTCCGCCAAGTAGTTTACGAACAAAGTTCACTTGTTACATATTCAAATAAGTAGTAGTTTCGGATTACAGATCACGTAGCGAGTTACTAAGGAAATAGTCTCAATCCACGACTTCGAATCGACATCGCTATCTCCGTTTCAATCCCTCTTTCCCGATCTATTCCTGAGTGACAGAGATGGCAAGAACAAATTCCCAAAAATACCTATAGAGCCAAAATTTGTAGAATCATTAAGAAAAGATGGCTCTAGGGCGGTACGTTTTAATTTTTTTTTAAATTTGCGTTAGTATCGAACTTACGGCTGGCTCATTCTTTTCAAAAGACAGAAATCATGTTTTTCAGGAATTCATTCTAAAGCACCTAAACAAGATATCAAAAAAAAACAAAAACCGCCCAGTGACAGTATTTCTCCTATTACATATGTTTTTTCTGTAAATATTGATACAGAGATACAGCGAGGATTTCCCTCTTTTTTGTATGAAAAAGCTACCCCGTTAAATAGGCATTGCTTTAAATTTTACAACATGGTCCAGAAAATCCTATATTTTTAGAATTTTTGGAAAGGTAATAATAGAGATGTAAAAAGAAAACGTGAAACATTAATGTGACGTCACTACTACATGCAGCGGTCGACGATCATACAAACAAGTCCAATACGTAAAATATCGTACTTATAATTATTGGTAGTAATGACGTCATCGGCTAACAATTTTTAACAATACGTAATTTCTTGAAAATCCGTACATAATACTTAAAATAAGCACTAGAATAACCCAGATTGTATTTTCATAAAAAAATATTCAAGTGTAATGAATATAGATCTCCTCTCGGTACCATCTTTACACAATTCTTTCGCTTATCGACATTCATCATTCGCTTCATGTATAAATAAGCTCGTCGGTTTCAAATGGTTAAAGGGCTGTTTTTTAAGATGGCGCCATTTTTAATTTTAAATTTTATAAAGCGATCAACTCATGTATTTTTATTGAGTTTAGGCTGTAGAACAAATTAACATCTCGGATGCCACTGTAACAATAATAGGCACAATTTTATACCAACGTGTTACACAGCAGAAGCCCTTTCGAAGTAAAGATGAGAGCACGACTTAAATACTTTCGAAATTTTGAATCGCTTCCAACTTATAAGGGATTTAAAGAACGTCTAGTGAACTAAAAGTGTCGTTTGCAAGGCCGACGGCGTTTGCGTCCTTCGCAAATGTACTTTTGGGCAGAGCAAGCGTTTATCGTAAAATCGATCATGACGGAAATTCGTGGAGTAGAATAAAAAGATAAGTCTTAACTGAGCTAAATCTTTCGTGTCTGCGCGTACTCCACATTAACTATTAACTATTCCATTTGATCACGGACCTCGGTATGACGTCTGCGAAATGCTTGCGTCGTGCGTCGAGATTTTATTTATTTCGTCGTCGTTTAGTCGACGTTACAACCGAACCTTTAAGATTTGTGCACAGAAGGTGTACCATATTTTACCGACCTCGCAGCTCGCGTAATTCATTTCTCAGTTTTAGCCGAATAGTCGTAAGTTATGGAGCCCGTCGCGAAGAAATATGTCCGTTACCGGACTTAATCGCGTGATCGAGGAATATTATTTGTCGTTCCGAAGCAGTTCTAAACGACGCGACAGCGGTCGAAGTAATGACGCTTCGTAAAACCAGAGTAAAGCGCTATCCGTTAAACGGTTCGACCGACTCGCAGAAGATCTCGTTACGGAGTATGTCAGCGTAAGTCCTATAGGGTGAGGTAAAGAGGAGTGCCCCTCTTTGCCTGAACATATACCTGATGTACCTAAATATTATTCATCGTAGTTGGAACTGCGTGCCGGTCATTTTGCGATAGTTTTCAATTCGGTGTTGTTTTAGCGTTGTTTTAGCACTATCTAAACTGAGGCAGTTTAGATAGTACTAAAACAACGCTTTAAATAATGAATGAAATACTTTGTAAACGCAGTGGGGTTAAGCTATGCCCTGTCGCCGGAGCAGCGCTATTCGGTGGCCGGGTGTTCAATTGGAAATAAAATGAAATTTCGACGTGATTTGTGCAGGCAGACCGCCGCGAATTAATACGCTGATTTATGGGAAGCGTCGGCAATTAACGTCGAGTGCCCGCAACACATTGCCCGCACCGGCATATGACACCGTCGCGTCGGGACGGTGGGAAATAAACCGGTTGTAAACGACGAAATGGATTTTTCTGAAATATGCGGGATATGCGGTGACAGGTAATCGATCCCTGGGAGGCGACACGGCATCCTCAGTCTCGACACGTTTCGCAGGATGTTCAGATGTATTATAATATCACAAGCGCGAAGTTTCAAGCGAGTAACTTACAATTGCCGTGGAGCAGGACGCTTCTATATTCTAGGGGCGCCGCTCGTGGGAGTCTTCGGGTCGCCGACTTGGCGCTTCGGAAAGAGCTATTTATTTTAAAAGGAGACAAGACGGGCCTGACAAACAACAACTCTTGAATTTATTCATAGCCGAGGCGAAGCGCTTCCTATCTGAGATTTATAAGGCGCGATATCGGTTCTATGCCGCGTGTTCCCCGCCTCCCTCTTCGCCTTTCCACCTCTGAGCATCTGAACAGCGGTCATACATAAAATATCTAATTTTTTCGCTTTCTGGATTCCCGATAGATAATGAAACAAGAGGGCTTCGGTTTTTGTATAGCGATCCAATAGAAATATGTCTTCTCCCGCCAAGCGCAGCATCAAGAGCTTTCCGGCTTTCGTAGATAAGGTATCACATTTTCCAAAATAATGCATCAAGGTCGTTCGGTCTCAGTCACCATTAATGCATCAGAGTGGAAAAGTAGCAATTTACAAGCGAGCGCTCTCCTCCGGGATGCGACGTGCTCCAGCGGATTATACATCAACAGCGCGAAGACGCTTCCGCTCACTTATGCTGTGTCATTGAGATGTTGACGTAGATGAGTTTTGAGTATAGTACTGGTCCAACGTATAACAGCAACATCTCCCTCTACTGTAGCATATACGAAGCGTGTAATATTTTATTTACAACTACAAGCGTCTTACAGCGTGAGTGTATGCTAAACGGTCGGGCGGCTGGCCTGAGGAATCGAATAGTGTAAGGCACTTTTCGACTATGAAAATGATTTTATACAAAATTATTTTTTATATTTTTAAATAATATGTGAATTGGCCGATCGGTCGTGTGGTTAGTGACCCTAACTGTAGAACCAAAGGTAGCGAGTTCGATTCCTGCTCGGGACAAATATTTGTGTGCATGAACAATTCTATTTGTTCCGTGTTTGGGTGTTAAATATCTATTTAGGTCTATATTATAAAGAATATTTAAATATGTGTATCAGTTACCTAGTAAATATTTATTTAGTTTGGGACTGGACGTTGTGTTGTATGTCCCAGGATTGTTTTTTAATGTGAACGGATAATAAAAACAGTTCGAATTCGAGTTGCTCTCGAGTGGAGAGTGTTCCCTAGGTACTATAAGTCATCAACATTGCCTAATATGTTTTAGGGTTCCGTATCTCAAAAGGATAAAACTCGATCATAATAGGATCCCTTTGTTCTCTTAAGGCCGCTTATCGGGGTATCGAGGTGAAATTAAAACCATATACTTCTACAAGTCTACAGTTACTTGAAGCTGTGGAAAAATTAAACTCCTAAGTAAACGTAAAAAAAGATATGTTTAAGCGAGCAACCGCTCGCTTGGCATTCCTTTTGCACTCCTTGTATGCTTCCCTTTTATTTTCCTTTTCTTGTAGATCTGAAAACTGTACATTTGTAATTAAATCATAAAAATTATAGTCTTTATTTCAAGTACGTAATCAATCATTGAGGTTAAGCAATGTTATGCGCGCTCCTATGTACCTACTTTGTTCGGAACCCTCGGTGGGCGAATCTGAATCGCACTTGTCAGTTTTTCTTTTAAATCTGACTTCATTATAGGCTATAATTTTAACTTTGTATATGGAATTAAAAATTTAGGATTTTTGTTTGATTTTCCTGTGAACCACGAACCTATGATCTTTATTTTTTATTTTTTTGTTTAAGGTTCGTGATTTTGGAGACAGAGTGGGATGCTTGATTTTCGTATAAATATTTTTCAGTTATGCATTTAACAAGTACTTATAAAAAATATATTCGTATTTCTCATGATGAGCTTTTTCATTCGATTCATAGCATAGACTTTATAAACTATAGGCCGCTTGTATTTATAAGCAAATGGTACCTGTTATTACACAATATAATTTTTTTTGTGCTGATATTTTTTTAACGTGGTTTTATTTTTTTATTATTTACATCTCAGTAGTTCTACTTACGTATACCTACTACAGGTAAATAGCTCAAAGTTGGTTTTCCATGAGATAACATACATCGATGACAATTTTATATTAACGTTTTCTCCGTTATTTGAAAAAAATTATGGAACCACTTAGGACTCTATTTAGATTTTCCAAACCGTTAAACCGTTTTCGATAATTGATGGACATACATAAAAAACCACTTTGTGTCGAATATAGAATGTCCTGGATTTTTTTAAGTACGGTTACAAAGTAATAAGTCAAGCATTCTTTTTTCATAAAGATTTTAATTTAAATATTTATGTGATATCCACTTTTATTTATTGTCCACAAATATAATATAAGAAAAACTCACGATAAGCGCATTAAAAATAACAAAGCTTGTAACTTTGTTACACCTGTAAATATGTGTCATAGTAGCAAGCGAGTTAAAAGAATTAAAACAATTAAAGGAACATAAAATTTGTAAAAAACGGTTACATGTAAGGCTAGCCGTATAATCACAAGACATATTCTATAGTGTCTGTACATACGTACACATATACTTCATTGCAGCATCCCCGCTCTTGTGGAACGAAGAGCTCTCAGCGAAGAGTCAAAAAAACTGCACTCGCAACGCTTTTGCTATGGGATGAAGCAAATTGACGAGTAGATCGTATTTCATTGCGCCGTCAACGAATTTAGTTGATAAAGACAGAGATGCAATTACAACGAAAGCGAGAGAAACAGCAAATGTTGTGTCACGGTTGTTATGGGAATAGCTATGCAGTGGAATATCTCCTAAGCTTTGATGACATATATATCCATATGGTTTTGGCATCGAAACACATATATAATCTAACTGTTCGGTTATAATTGACGCAGAAAGAGACGGTAAAAACACGGTTGGTATGGCTTGACTAGAATACGTGGTGTGTTTACTTACACAGCAAGCATTTATCAAAAAAAATGGAGAGAATATAGTACGAAAATTGATTGAGTGTTAATATTATGATAATTATTAAAGGCTGTCTGGCTTAGATTTTCAACGCTTGTATATTAATGTGTTATTATACAAAATTCACTGTTTATTTCCACAATCCATTTCCTTAATTTATAAAGATATTTCATAACCACAAACACCACCACATCACTAATCTTGCAGTTCGACTTAAAGAACGTATAAAACGCCATTAATTAAGAAGAAGAAGAAGGTATGCTCCCACTCTGACAGCATGCAGAATACGCTAACTCAAATGCGAGCCCAGATAATTTATTCATTTAATTCTTAATCGAGTGCAGATTTAAGATGCGACGGAAACTCATATATTTTAAGTTTTATACGCGGGATGAAGTTGCCTGGTCTCATGCATGACGCAGTGCATTCAGGACACGTTCGCGAGTTGACGAAACCGACTCGTGTCGGTTTCCCAATCGCTTGATGCAAACTTCAGTCAATTTTTTTAGAGTGCTCCTTACCGACCCTTGCATTACACACATTCACTTTATTTCTTTCGTCGCTCTAGTTTCGTTTCTATGCGGCCTACGAAGTATACATTTGCGCTCTGCTTAGCGCAACTTTTTGAAACCACTTTCTTTTAATGTCCTTATAATATCCAATCGAGTAGCGCAAACCGTAGAAAATTTAGTAGAATGATCGTTCTGCATGGAGCGTACAAAAAATGGAGAATCTTTTTTACCCACGACAGAACAGAGACTTTTCGTTAGTCCTATAAAAGAGGAACAATTTCTTCATACATTGTTTTGTTATATATAAACAGAATTAATTAGACAGCATTATCGATGAAAACACCTCATCGCGTCGTCGGCTTGATTTTTCCGAAGTCTTCAACAATAATCGTCATATTTCAGTTAATTTGAACAAAACATTAATGATCTGAACACAAAAACCTTCCTTTTGAATCACTCCGTCCATTAGTGTCAACTATATGAAAATCCGTTCGGTGTAATAATATAGTTTTTGAGTTTATCGCGTTCAGACAGACAGACAGACAGATGCGTCGGGGGACTTTATTTTATAATATGTAGTGATATATATATTTCTTAATAATTACTCCAAACCAGTTTCAATCGAACATCGTAATAAATGTCTACTACACGAAAAAAGCTATCTTGAAGCTGAATGCTTTAGATGCGCAGAATTATAAGTATAATAGAAAGCGGCCTTTAAAACCCCTATTTCATAGTAAAAGAATGTTTAAATAGTAGCTCATATAGTGCGATAGGCTAAAAAAAACTGTCATCCCTTTTTCGCTACCCCAAGTAGGTTTAAAAACACTTAAAATCTTTACAACTTACAAAATGTCGATTCTGTCTGTTTAATATAAATGCATATTAATTTTATTCCCTTAACTCTACTTCAATAGACCTATTTCCTACTAGAGTGTAACAGGCAGGACAGACGGACGGACGGATTTTGTCTTTAGTTACGAAACCCCAACATACGATAAGTGCGACCAATCGATATATCCATCTATATTTAGAAATAATTCAGTTTTATTATCTTTCACAAAATACAAATAAAATTTCACAAAATACAAAAAAAAAAATACAAAATAATTTATTTCTTTCACAAATCATACATGTTGACAATAGTGTGTGATCTTCTTTTTAAGCAAATGAAGCCTGTGCCAGGAAGATCCGCTCTTTAGTAATGACCTTTATAAATTAAGTTACTTTATAAGTTATAAGTGTATTTTTTTGAATATTTACCTGCTATTACAATTAAATGTATATTTTTATTTTAATGGTTAATTACATTCAAATGAAATTGTAAATTTATTTTAACAAATATTAATGAATAATAACAATATGTAATTGGAGATATAGGTAAATAATTTATAAGCATGAAAATGAAGTAATTAAAAATTGAGGAATTAATGTATTTAATATAAAAGAAATAAAAGGCTATAATAATAATAACATGAACTTTTATTGAGGGTTCCTATTGATACTGACGTTAAAGCGAAAAAAAGTACCTCTTAATTGTGTCCGCCGCCGGCGCGATGTATTAATTATAAATAGTCTTTAGTTTGATGAAAATTCTGGTATTATTTATTCAATGTGTGTATTTATTAATTAATCTAAATTCTATTTATTACATCAGTATGGACTCGCAATGAAATTACGTCATTTTATAGATTTTTGACGTTAATAAAAATACTGTGTTCAACTGTGTCAAAAAAGTGTACCTATTTTATTTTGTTTCTCACTCCTGCATCTTAATATTCGGATCTATTGTCTTGCTTACACACCTCATTAACACAATGTCCTTTTCCTCTCACTATCTCACGTTCAATTAGATATAATTTTCTCTTTTATATGTATTTTATCATTTCGTTCCTTATCTGCCCATAAAATTGTAAATTTCAATTTATTCTTTTTATGACATTACTGAAATTGATAGAATATTTCCACAAAAAATTACACATAGAAATTACCCCACTTTCCAAATGACCATTCAACGACAGTCGGTCATGAGCAAAACTATATGTTTCAATATGAAAATTGTATTCACATTAAAAAGCGTGTTATGCGGGGGGTGAGGGGTACGGCCGACAATCCAACAAGTCATGACTGTCCCAGAAATTTGAATTAAAAAAATTATCAACACCCAGAATCAATTTCCATTATTTATAAGTTACGTGTTTGTTTTCGATAAAGGCGGCCGCCGTGGATTTATACTACGCCAAATTGGAAACGCAAAATGTCGTTCCCGCCAAATTGGAGCAACGGCCTATAGAGTGGGTGGGGTGGCGGTCGCATGTTTATTCCCACACACGCACACTTGACTTATGAAATACCTGCTTCTGATAAATTAAAATCTGAACAAACAAAGCTTGTGTAAGCACATCTCGAGGCGGAGCTAACTGTTTTTATTCAATCATAAAAAATTGCGTGTCAAATTACTAATAACCACAAGATGATGATGATGAAAAAGCCGTTTTGAATAAGCATATCTTCCCTAGTGCCTTTGGTGATTTGTAAAACAAGTCTAAGAACTTGCTCTGACGTAATATCCATGTAATAGCAGAAACCGGATCAGAATCGCCAAAACCGTTTTCCAAAAGCAAATCAACTACAGCGTTCCCTGGTAGTCATACCTCTAAAAGATATTTAAAGACTTGCTATGAAGTTATAACTATATAATGTAAAAACCCACATCAAAATCAGGTCCCTGAGTTTTTAAGGAAATGGTGACAACACACAGCTTCTTACCCCAAACGCATATATAACAAAACAATGTATGAAGAAATTGTTCCTCTTTTATAGGACTACAGAAAAGTCGGCAGCAGCATATGTGTATATGTGTATCTTTTATGGATAATTTACTAAACCTATTTTTATGTTTAAAAAAATGGTGTCATATGATGTGGTATTTGGAAAGCAATTTATGGGGATACAACATTAGTCTTTATCAAGTCAAATACATTATTTATCTTCAGCATGTCATGCATATTATAATTGCCCTTCACACCATTCAATTTGAATTAATTTTTTCGAAGTTATCGCGAAATAAAAACTATCGCACCATAATTTAAGCGGCCGAGCCGGGCGGCCGGAGCCCCTCACCGACACGACATGCGTGATGACGAAATAAAATACATTAAAAATACTTCAAGTAGGATGAACTTACGTTACATTTAAATCTAATCCATATGTTCAACGCAACAAGCTTATAAGACACTGACAGAAAAAAAAACACAACGGCTTATAAACTCTGCTACCTGTGCGAAGCCGGGGCCGGTTGCTTGTAATATATAACAGTACCTTATTAAACACAAACTTCTTTAAAAAGCAATTTATTAAAAAATACAAAAATAATCTTCAACGTTTAAATCTCAAAAACATAGCTATTAAAATATGAAATATATATTTAAATGCTTGGAACATAGTTTTTCTTAGCGCGGCCGAAAGCACTATAGTGGATTTATGAGAAGTCACTGAAGGGTTCTCTAATTCACCTTCCAGCTCCATCATTAGAGCTTTGTCTCGGTTTGGAGTTTGGAGTCATTCGATGGGTTTTCACAAACAGTTTTTAGAAAAGTGCTTGTGAAAACCCATCGAATGACTCTAAAATCAGTGTGGTTGCTAGTAGTCACTGGTGGGTTCTGTTATACATTTTGCTGCTCCATCATCAGATCCTTGTCACCATGTGCTTCACGAGCACTCTTCATGTGCTCGTGAAGTGAAATCTAATAAGTCCACACTCGTTGGATTTAATAGAAGGCATTGAAATGTTATTTTATCCACCTACCAGCTCCATCAACGGATCAGCTCGATGGCACCATAATTATTGATCGTCATTAAAATTACACATATCTACAAAATTTGAATTCAATTCGATTAACCGTTGAAGAGTTCCTCCGTGTGGAGATAGCCCTGGCTACATCATCAGTTCATGGTGGGACTCATGGTTTAACTATATAAATGCAGTTTGTATACAAAATTTCATAACCGTTCAATCAAATCAAATCAAATCAAAATAATTTTATTCAAAATAGGAATACAAAAATTCTCTTTTTGAACGTCAAAATACAAAATAAATAATCACAATGAAACAAAACATACAATCGGAAAATTCACATCACAACAAAACAAATTAGGTAAGTGTCTAATAATAAATATAATGATTGTTCAAATCAGCAAAGCTAAACACTACTAAACACTGAGGACTTTCCTCGCAAACGAACTATCCTAGCTGCATCATCAGTTTATGGTGAAAATCTGGCTAGAGTTGAATTCTGATAATTCAACCTTTATACAAAGTTTTGTCTCCGTGCTACTTATCATTGAGGAGTAGCTTTATGAGGAGATAATCTTGGCGGCAGCATCAGGTCATGTTTATCATTTTAGCGTATTGTCATCGAAGTTACATATGTATTCCAGATTTTTTTAGCTAATCGGTTGAAGAACTGGTCTAAAATTCAGTTGCAAAGTATGACCCATCCTACTTAATAAAAGCTTCTAAAAACGCGCTGTACGCGAATATATACATATAGCTGCAGTATGTACGGAACCCCACTGCGCGTGGGCCGACATGTGGCTATCTGGTTTTTTTTAGATTTAAAAGTAACATTCAAGTTATTACTAGTCCAACTCGTTCTACACCGCTACACACACGGTCCTTATTTACCAATTCAATTTCAAGTTTTCGTCAGACACTCGTAAGTTACGCACTTCACTTAAGTGTTTTCCATGTAGCATTAACACATCTTTACGAATGAGTTGAAAACCCAATATGTCCACTTTTATATACGTCATAAATATATAGGTAAACCCAGAGGAGCTTAAAGCTTTAACGATGCCATAGAGCGTAGAATGGAAGAGAAAGGAATATACTAGAAAGCTCATCTGGAAAGTGATTTTTAATTTATTTCACAATTTTAGTTTATGTCAAATGATGGTTGTAGTTACATAATGTAGGTATATACGATATAATATACATATTACTTTTTTGAAAATTGTAACTGAAAACGTGGTAATAATAAAAAAATTAAAACACCCGACTATAGTGCGAAGAACGCATTATGAAATGAAAAAAATTAAGGATATGACATTTCTTTAGATACCTTTGTTTTCATTTTCAATACCTAAGCAGTAGTCGGAGCTCTTACATATTGCTAAAATCTTGAAACCTAGTGAAGCTGCAACCTGTTGGAATGTATTGCTCCGACTTAGGTTTTGTATATGAAAAGAAAGGTATTTCTAAAGAATTATCATACCCTGCATTCCGACTTTTTTTTTTTTCTTTTCTTTTTATTTACATATTTTACTTTTCAAGTCTAAGATAATTATTACGTGAGGAAACAAGTACTTGTTATAATATCGTTACCAATCACGCATTACAGGATAAATCAATAAAAATGAAATGTGCAGATCAATTACTCGAACTGAACAGAGCTTAAAGTAACTGATTTGAGTAATCGAGATTTATTTAAAAACACATTAATCACACGTAAATAGTTATTTGAAAACATTATCCGAAAAATGTGGGTATTAAAACTGAATCGAAACATATTAACACTGCAACGTAAACACAATATATATCACAAGGATGGAGTCAACGAGTATATACTAGACAAGCTTCCCGCCCGCGGCTTCACCCACGTGAACTACAGTTGTACCGGCACAGCTAAATGGACGCGACGTTCCAGAATATTGTAAAACTTTCTAGAAATTTCTGCAACTTAACTACTCAAGAAATCTGTATACCTACTTTAATCAAAATTCATTTAGTCATTTTAGCATGTACAATAGCTATCCCAATCAAGTCAGTCTCAAATTCGGTCAGCCGTTTTCGAGATAAACCGGAACAGACAGACACTACAATTTTATTAATACATCCAAAAAAATCACTTTTCACTTCTGACAACGCCCTCTTTATGTTTGCAAAATTTTAGAAAAATCGTATTATCCGTTTCGGCGATTAGCCTGAACAGACAGACATACACAAAGACAGTAATTGACCAACTTATGTCACTTCTGATAACCTCATTTTATGTCTGCGAATATTCATTCAAATGGTTTAGTCGTTTTGGAGATTAGGTGAAACAAAAAGACCACATAGACAAAAAGGACAAATATAAGAACAGTACATCACTCCTGACAACCTATTTTTAATGTCAGCATAGTATATGATAGATAGATAGACAGATAGACCGACAGACAGACAAACAAAAAGTAGCATGTGCCACTTTTCACACTTTTCTTTTCACGTCTGCGAAGTTTCAATGAAATCGATTTAGCTGTTTTAGAGTTTAGCTTGAACAGACAGAGAGACGGATAGACGGACGGTATTTATTATAATGTCACTCCTGACAATCTTTTAATTACATTTGTGAAAATTCATTGAAATCAGTTCATCATTCATTCAGTTCAGTTTCATTGAAATCAGACAGACAAACAGACAGATGCTACAATTTTATTAATATAGAAGATATGACAGACATTGATGAAGCTTATTCAAAACATGAACCTTTGCAGTCGGTGTCGTATTATCATTGATTGAGAGTCCTTTATGTCCTTAGGTAATTTATTGTATATTCGGACACCTTCATCAATTATACTTTTTTTCATTTAATACTTAAAACTGAGCTTTTACCCTAGTCGGGTTTTCCTATGTCTGTCACATCGTCGCCAAAGAAGCGGGTGCCATACCACATAATATTATGCGCCCTCATCATATTTGTACATAGTTCGCTAACTTTTGTAACGAATCGTCACATAACAGTTTTAGTTTTCAACCTGCTAGCTCCATCAGCAAACCTTCGTCATTATGTGCTTTGAGAAGTGCTCGTGAAGACAAATCTAATGTGCTTAAACTCAATAGGTTTCACCCTTGGATAAACCGCTGAGAAGTTCTGTCCTGACAAAACAATCCTGACTGCATTAAAAGAACATGGCCACCATATTATTGTACACTCATCTAAATTTTAATTTCGTGAATTGAGAGCAAGCGGCTAAAAAATCAACTACTTTTTTACTTTTGCAACTTTTAAAAAATTACATACCCAGTTCCCCACCCAACCACGCACGCACCCACATAACACGAACGTTACAAGATGAATGAAAGCTTTTAAAAACAATTAAAATATAAATTAAAATGTCGAATACTGAACAGTTTTTGATTAGTTTTTGTATCTTAAAAGATAGGTAATAAATCGTGATTTCGAAGACTTAAAATTCCGATGTAGGTACTAAGCAAAGCGTGCTCGGCGCCGATATTACACAAAATATATTATCATCAATATTAAAATATTCAGCCCGTAGCGGCCACATAGACGCACGCATCGGAAGGATACACACGATCCGCAGAAAAAAAAACCGAATGTGTATTTACTGACGTAGCTTTCTTCAAGTAAAGTCAGTAAACGGCCCGAGTGAGTGAGAACGCTGTAAATCAAATCGTACAATATTCGAATATAAAACACTGTACCGTTGTCGTTACGGTGCGAGATGTACCTACCATCATGCAGATAACCGTAGAAGTAATAAGTACTGGACCGAGGTACCCTTCAACAAAGCGCACCTGGACAACTGCGGTTATTTCTCGAACCGGGACACGTTGTACATAAACCGTTTTCGGTGGTCGAAATGTTTCCGCTCGTGTCGACCTTTTACTGAATAAAGATAACAGAAACGTCATGATGTTTCGACTTTAATTTGCCACCAACACGAGGGTAGAAACAAACAGAGTGTGGTATGGTAGTGAAGGACTTGTATATAAGGATTTTCAATTTATTTCTTGGAATTTCTTTCTTTTTATAAAACACAAAAATTTTGTAACAATATCGTAAAATTCCTTAACCGCGCTGGAATCGTAAAGAAAATATTATTGGTACCCAACCAGACGTAGAGCGTGAGAACGCTGCAGCCGCTTAACCGCTTCAAATACAGAAATTGTTATCAATGAAGCAAAGATAACAGCGAGACTTGAAAGTGAGCAGTCAGCCGGCAAATGGCGAAATGGCAGCGAACGCGTTCAGTCTCCCGCTACCCGCGCGTGAAATTACGCGGAAAACACGCGCTACGCCACTTCTGCATAAAATAATATTTTGTCAGGCGGCCGCGGTAACGGAGACGCTCACAACTTCAGCGTACATAGACGGGTACGTCATTCCCATAGAGATATGAAAATGTCAAGAGGTCTTACCAAAGTGACGGCCAAATGTTCAAAATTGATGACCAGCGGCCCTGCAGTTGCATCCAATTTAAACATGAACGTAGCCATCCCCTAGTTCCTATAAGTTTCTGGATAGTTCAGTAGGTTTGAGTAGAAATAGTAAAGTCATATTTGCTACATTGCGGAAGGTAAAAATAAAAATTAATGTCTTTAGGCGGACGAAAAATGGGCCAACACAGGTAGAGCATCGCTGTCTCATTCCCATAGATACCAGCGTAAACATTGTAAGTTAGCAAAATTTTAACATCTTTTGTTATTCCATTCATTATTACCGAAAAATATAAGATCTAATTTTGTTTGTGTCAATTTATTCACATTTAATTCTCAATTTATCTATTTTTGTTACTCCATATTTGACCGAAAGAGAAAAAAAAGTTTTTATTAAATTTCAATGTGGCAACATTAACAAAAAATATTTTTTTTATTTGTAGTGTCCGCGCTAAAAGAAGTCATGCGGCAAAAAAATTAACTATATTTAAAGTGGTTTTTTGTCTGTATTTGAGTGTATGAGAATTTCGTGGAATGTGAACTTAATTTAAAAAAAAGTGGTTTAAAATGCCTAAAGTCCTACGAAGTACGACCCGAGAAATAATTCTCAAGATGAAAGAGTTTACGCAATCCGCAGTCAGCGCCGCGGAGTCTAATCTGTCATGAACTTGTCAGAATGTAGTTTTTGGCGTCATTTTACTGGGGCGCCATGATAAACTATCACAAACCGTTTATATATGGCCACTTCCTCTATGTATTGTTCTCTATTTCAATTGGAGTAGTTAGTCGTTCCTATCAATTTCTATGTTTTTTGAATTTAAAGCGTTCGGACGCCGTCCACGACGCTAACTTACTAGGGAAAATAATGTGTTTTTAAATAAAATATTGGAAACATTTTCTATAAAATAGATTTATAATCGATTACCTATTACGTTTAAAAGTATCCTCAAAGCGATATTTAAAAAATTGAAAACCGAAATTTTTCTTTACAACTAAAGACAAAACAATAAGAAGCGATTTTGCATCCCCTCAAATAGCAAGCATCCCGATATAAGACTGCACGGTTTAGCCCCGAATAGCAAGGGATTTTCGTGTGGGGCCCCGCAGGGTGGCGGCCGCCACCCGCCCGTGCATCATAACGTTATTTTCTGCACTTTAATGTATGAAAAGTTGTTGAGTGTTATATATTGCTGAAAATTAGATTAAATTTGCTAAAAAATTTTCTATATTTCAAATCATTTGGTCCAAAAACAAATACACCGCTGTTTATTAAAAAAGATAAGTGAAAATCGGAAAAAAAATTATAAACAATTTTGCTGTCAGATTTGCGTTTTATTTGTAGTTTTAGCTATGTATTTACATACAACCTTTTAACTAGTCATCAATCACTATCAATCAATTGTCGCTGTCAATTAAATGGGTCGGAACCTTCAATCTGACCAAATATGGTTAATAAGTAGGGAATATATTAAAAACATAAAATAGAAAGATTCCATACAATTTTTTCCAGAAAACAAAAAAAAAAGACATCGCAAAAATAAGCACATAAAATGTCGATGGTCTTCTTGAAATAACTATTAAATTTTTAATTTTTTAATTTTTTTTTCTTTTATATGACAAGTATTTTATCCTACCTTCTAATTAAAACACCTTTAAACCATTTACAATGACACTGGCATCAAAAATACCGGTAACGGCAACCATCCGTAAATCGGTCCATAACCGTCCCAAAAGGGGACGCTTGCTACTCGGCGCCAGACCGTCCCGAAACAGGACGCTTGCTATTTGGATAATATTTCTTTGTATAATTGTGGATGTTGCCTTCGAGACGTTTTCTTTTAGGTGTAACGTTTTTGAGTTATAACTGATAAATGAGGGCACATTCTTTTCCATATATGTAATCTCAACGAGTGAGACACGAGATTCGGTGCTCAAGGAACGAAACACAATACGTATTGCTATTACTGCCATTTCATTCAAGGTCACTAGTAAGTAAGGCCTTATGTGATAAACATGGTGAATTGTGTGTAAAGTTTTTATGTAGTGTGTGTATACCAAAAACAGAAAGATAAAAAAAGTGTTGAGTATGTAATGCAACTTTATCTCTCTTGATATTTTAATGCCTCCGTGGTTATTTATTCCCTTCTGAATGCTGCAGAATACTTTTTTCTCCCATGCCGCTCAAAGTTAAAAGCAAATTCACAAAAATATTTATTGTGTCAATAATGTGACGTTTGCTGTAGAGATGATGGAGAATAGACAAGTTTAGATTGGAACTAATAAAAACCATCTTATTTTCTTTTTGAGGGAATATCGTAGTCAATTTGAATTAACTTTTGTTTATTTTTAAGGACTGGACCTGATAATTCACGTTATTCATTGCGATTCGGGTACAGCACACCTGCACATACCTACTAGTAATTAAATGTTCGCACGGAGAAAGCTGGTTACTCCGTGTGCCACCTTTACCTAGTAATCACATACCTTTCGATATGAAATGTAAACAAAGTATGTCGAATATATTCCGTTGGAAGTAAAAGACGTCAAAACAAGTATTTTGTTCATTTGTTTTGTATTCATTGTACCTTAAAGAATGCCCAGCGTATGTTAAGCTGTGATTGATAAAATCGTATCCAAAAATACTAAAACTGAAGCCTTCTTGTCGGGCGTAAGAGGGTTTCGTTCGACGCGCGTTATGTTTAGGGATGTTAAATTTATTAGGTATATATTTACGTACGCATCCACATTCGAAATGGCCGGACGTTAAATTTAAATTTAAAATTCAACTTTGAAAATACTTCGATCGTAAACGTTCGGAGCAAGGAAAACAATACTTTGACAATAGAAAGAAATGCGAATCTGCCTGTCGGACGCTGTAAGCCGGCCACACTCCGATTAATTTCGGAGTCATCGTAATTCAGTCGGCGGGATAAATATTGTCGGCCGCCGTTTATTAAGAGACCGTAATGTGTGCTCCGGTTCGTGATCAGGCGTAATCCTCGCCCTGCTGCGCACCAATCCGGCCGAGCGATCCGTCGTGAATTAGATAACAATGGTCAGTTTATTGAATGAGTTTGAAAAGCGATAATCGGTAATTGGTATACGACATCGTGCCTTAGCGAGACGATCGACTTCAATATGAAGAAAGAGTTTGAATGTTGCCGTTAATGTGTTAGAACGCCGATATGTTTTGTCGTTTATTTCGATACGTGATAGCTGAGTCACCTAACGTGGTTCACTAGGGCTATCATGTATGATTTGTTCGGAAAAGATTTCATTCCAATTTCCGTGCGGGTCGAGAAGTGAGCCGCTTTGGCCGATTTGATGCCGACCCTCCGCCGAAAGATTTGCGATTCGAGCGAAAGGACAAAGATGTAAAGGATCCACATAACGAAAATGCACACAAGTAGAATATTGTTACGTTATGAAAAAAGAAAGAATGTTTGTAAGCGTAACAACAATGTGAGTTCTAGGTATTATGAGGCGATGATTACCTCGTGGTTTGCTCGGATAGGTATCAGCGGCGGAGTACAGACCTTTTGTGCAAGGGCCGTGCTGTCGGGATGGAATCTCGCCGTCGCAAATGAAACTCACTGATACAATAAAGAGCGTTTACTATATCTAAAATCAATTATAGAAATAAAACTAATTACAAAGATACGCCGCGCCCTCGGTGGTCTTGTCGTCGGTCTGTTTGCGCGGGCGTTCGAGATAGATGATTTACATTGATTCGATTGTTCGAACTTTATGATGGAAGCTACGTTATATGCGCATATAAAATAAAATGGGAACAGGCCTTTTACGTTTCGACGTTAAGGGTCAGAGATTCGTCTCGCCCGCGTCGTCCAGGCTTGGACTCGGCTTCGTCGCAGGGGCGGCGTGGCGGCTGTCGCTCGTTTTGGTACAGGCCGGCCGTGGTGTCCTGCTCCTGGGCTGGTTCTCCTCCGTCTTCTCCTGGTCCTCGGGCAGCGGTCTTCTTTCGTCTCTCCTCCCGGACAGTGTGTATTTGGATAAAATAGTTACCGAAGTTACAATATTGAGCAAGCAGGTAGTCTCTTCAGCCGATGACCGCGACGTCGAGAACGAGATGCCTTCTCTTGCCTTGATATTCCCGTCTATCCTGACGGATGGTTGGGTACTTGGGGCGCGGTGCGAAATATCGAATTTAATATAGACTGATTATACTAAAGGTTGATCGACCGCTGCTTTGCTGGCGGTATAAAAACGTGGCAGGAATGCATCTCCGCTTCTTCCTGCGGGAGCTACTCGTGGAGCGATCGTCTACGTCGCCCACCACTCCTTGATAAAATTCGACTCTCTTTCTCGGATGTCGGATCCCGAGTGCCGCAATAAAATTCAGCTCTGCCTGCCTATCGCTGAGCGGGTCGCTAGCAAATCGTTCGCGAGGGTGCCATCTATCGATATTTCACGTCGTTGCGTTTCGGTATGCCTCTACGCTTTGTTTTGCGACTGTGGTTTGTCAGCAGATGGCGCCTCGCGTCCCATTTTTGCCGGGCTAGAAAATTTATCTATACCAATATTATAAAGCTGAAGAGTTTGTTTGTTTGTTTGTTTGTTTGTTTGTTTGTTTGTTTGAACGCGCAAATCTCAGGAACTACTGGTTCGAATTGAAAAATTCTTTTTGTGTTGGATAGTCTATTTATTGTGAAAGGCTATAGGTTATATGTATAAAATAATACTATCTGTCTGTCTGTCTATTCGAGCAAATCTCCAAAACGGCTAAACTGATTTTGATGAAACTTCACAGATATGGAAAGAAAGTGGTCAAAAGTGACATACACTACTTTTTGTATGTCTGTATGTACGTCCATCTGTCTATTCGAGCTAATCTCCAAAACGGCTTAACCAATTTTAATGAAATTTCACGGGTATGAAAAGGAGATGTTTAAAAGTGACATACGTTACTCTTTGTTCGTCTGTATGTCTGTACGTCTATGTGTCTATTCGAGTGATTCGAACTAATCTCCAAAACGGCTGAACAGACTTTAATGAAACTTTGCAGACGTGAAAGAAGGTTGTCAAGATCTGTCCTCACTGATCTATCGGCGTAGATAAAGCCGAAACTACTAAGTCTAGGAAGCCAAAATTTGAAACAGTGGTTTATTTTATAAAGTGAGTATTAATTTTTAAGAAAGGAATATTTGGAAATTTCAAATTTAAGGAGGAAGGGATGGAGGGGCTTTGTATGACAGTCTTTGTTCTTTAAAGTTAGAAACATAAAAATTTTAACATAAATAAATAATGACGTGTTCCAGGGTTTTTGAATTTCCACATTTTAAGGGTGGGAAACGGGTGGTGAAAACTATGGGAGTATCGGTTTTCTTAAAGGAGTGGGGAGAGTGAAGATTGAAAGTTTGAATGGGTGTACCCAATATTCGTTTCAGTAAAAAGTACCTACATATAAACCATTTCGAATGTTAATACTACCTAAAACAGGAATGTGTAGTCTACGCAAGCGAAGCTGCGGGCGGTCGCTAGTGTAACAATATATAGGACACACAACCTGACACAGACGAACTAAGCGAAATATCTTAGCTTCTATCTTTAACTATTAAATATATTAATAACAATAATACATCGGACATCCAACACAGCGCCATCTCGTCCCAAAGTAACGAAGGATTATGGTTGTGTTATGGGTTACTAGACAGCTGATATACATGGTTAAATATTCTTTTTTTTATTATAATATATACATATATAGATAATTTACACCCAGACGCGGAACATATAGACATGTTCATGCACACAAATATTTGTTTCAGGCAGGATTAGAACCCGCGACCCTTGGCTCTGCAGTTCAAATTCAAATTCAAAAAGTTTTTATTCAATATAAGATGTTTGCACACACTTATTGAAAGTCGTAATAAATTGATTAGGTACCGGTTCAAAAACTAGGAGGAGAAGAACCGGCAAGAAACTCCTCCCTGTTTATTTTATATAAATATATGTTTTACTTCATTGTTGTTTTTTTTTAATTTAAAGTGCATTACAACTGCTATAACAATGATGTCCATGCGCACTTATCATTTAAATACTCGCTAATACAATAGTAAGCTTTTTTCACGAGTTGGACTTTTACTCGCTTTATAAATTGATTAAAATTCAAGTCTATCATTTCTTTTGTAATTTTATTATAAAAACGGATACAATTTCCCATGAAAGAATTATTAACCTTTGAGAGCCTGAACTTGGGAATTGATAACATATGCTTATGTCTTGCATTTAAGTTGTGGCCATCACCCACCCTAGAGAAAACATTTAAGTTAAGTTTTCATTAATGTACTGACAAGGGACTGTCAAAATGTTACTTTCTCTGAAGTGAGCCTTTACACTATCTCTAGATTTTAATGTATATATAGCTCGAATAGCCCTTTTCTGCAGAACAAATATTGTTTGAATGTCAGCGGCCTTTCCCCATAGCAGAATGCCATATGACATTATGCTATGAAAGTAGCTAAAATAAACCAGCCTCGCTGTAGGCACATCGGTTAGTTTTCTTATTTGCCTAACTGCAAACACAGCAAGGCTCAGTTTACCAGCCACCCTCATAATATGAGTACCCCATTGTAAATTTGCGTCGATAGTAATGCCCAAGAACACAGTTTCATTAACCAAACTTAATGAATCTCCTCCTCTAGGGTCTCTAATCACTCGGCCAACCGGCCATATTGCATTTTATTTTTAATCAGAAATAATAAAATGCAAGTTTCTTTTCTTATAGTTTATCGTTAGTTAAAAATACAGAACATTGTCATAGAACTAAATGTCATCTGCCCTTAGAATATTCAAAAAGAATATAAAAAGAATTCAAAAGGAAAATATATGAAGACGATTGTCGACTTTTTTATGAATAGTCCAAAAGCAAAAATAAAAGAGCTCTCCCTGGAAAGGTGTTGTTAGTTCTTGTTTACTGAGATGTCACGGACTATCTGTTTGTTAGAACTTTGTCTTACCGTTCCGTCTCCTTTGTACACACTTATTTTAAGGTGCGACACATTTTTTGTCGCTCCTCCTCTTGTGTACTTTTATTACATTTGTTTTACGAATGTCAACACACGAATGATTGGCATGTCATTTTTGTTAGCCTCGCCCAAAGTCCCGAGTGCTACGGAGTCTGGCTTGAGTATACAGGTGCGATTGAGATATGACGTGACATCAGAAGTCGGGGCTCTCTCGTACAAATTGGCGGTAAGCCGATTACCGCAGCTAATTCAGCGCAGACTCTCTGCTACGATCCACTTCCTGACCCAATTACTGGTAATGAAATTATGAGTTTGCACGCCGCCGGACGTATAGGCGGCGACCGTCCGCTACCCAATGGATATCCACACCGAGTGGTTTAATTTGATCGGTTATTTTTGAATTTATAATGCCCAGCATTGTGTTTATTGTAAAATGTGTACAAGTACATATTAAATTTCCGCTCACTGAGTCCCCGCGGTCCATCCGCCGTCCGTTGCACCATTTAAGCGCAGTGCGCAACATCCATCACGCGCGAGGACTGCACACGAGTCGTTTCCTTATTACGGCATTTACGACTCACTCGTTCCGGTGCACAACAAGCGAGTGAATATATTTCCCGTTTAATTCGTCAGCGCCGACCTGTCCGTTAGCTCGTTCGACATCGTTCTACCTCACACTGTATAACGACATAAATACGATTTTTCTAAATAACAAGGCTCAATATTTCATATAGGCAATCTTCTATTTGAAGTTGATTGAAGTAAAATTAATAAAGCGTTTAAGTGCGAGACGCACTCACGCACCGAGTGTTCCGTGTCACACGCAATATATTTGTGTCGTGTATTAACAAAAAAAATTGTTTTCTTTTATGCAGCCCCCTGTCTATTTTTATAGATGAAAAAAATAATTTTGCTTTACGTATTTGATTCCTGATTTGATTTTAACCCCACATGACGCGACAATTTTTTTTCGTCTCATTTCATGAACTAATAAATATTTTTAATAACAGTTCTATTCAATAATCATTTTCGGTTCAAGACATGACAAATATACTTTTGGGTGATGGAATATTTCGTTTTCGAGATAAAACATTATAACAACCCGTGAATAAAAGGGTGTTTGTTTTGATAACAGCTTGCAAACATTTAGAATAGGCGTTTTCAACCCCCGACGCAAAAAGAGGAGTATTATAAGTTTGATATGTGTATCTGTGTATCTGTCCGTGGCATCGTAGCTCTCAAACGGATAAGCGGATTTCGATTTTTTTTTTTTTTTTTTTGTTTTGAATAATGAATCAGTCGTAAGTGTCCTTAGCTATGTTTGATGAAAATCAGTACAAGATGGCTGCCCCCACAAAATGGCGGATATCATATTTTTTCCCTACTCCATCAATATGGGTATGAAATGAAAGGACCTGACTGCTAGAATGCTACGCAGTATGATAAATTTCAAATCCAAGATTGCCACCACCATAAACTGGCGATTAACATTATTTTTTTCCCAATTTTCTCAATATAGGTATCAAATGAAAGGGCTTGACTAGTAGAATACTATACACTATGACAAATTTCAAATGCAAAATGGCCGCCACCACAAAATGGCGTATTACATTTTTTTTCACAAATCCTTCGATATGGGTAGCAAATGAAAGGGTTTGACTAGTAGAATAATGTACACTATATTGAAATGGAATGAGGAATATTAACTAACGAAATGAAAAACCAAAAACATGAAAATTATTTTTTGTCTGATCGTGTATGAATTAGTTTGTAACTAAATAACTAAGTTTAAAAATTTTGAAATAAAAATTTTTAAAATTTAAAAAACCTCCAACACAAATTAAAAAAAAAGATTTTTTAATTTTTAATTTAATTAGTATTTGTTGTTTAAATACAGCATATGGCACTTAATTACAGGAATACCAAATTCATAACAAGTTCAGTTTTTGCAATAAATCTCGTTACAAAAATGGTCTAAAACTTACAAATTTAATTACTCCTCATTTCTTTATTTTTGAAAAACTAAAATTTAAAAATATTTGTGGTATAGGTACTCAATGATTTTTAAACAATGAGACCCCACATACCAGGTTTCGTTTACCGACTAGGTTCACATTTTTTGCTTTTCCGTCTATTTTTCATGTATGGGATCCTCTATTGAAAGACAATTTAATTTAATTTCTAATTAAATCAGATTATTCCAATTCCAAACCGACAGATTACGGACACACAAACAGACAGCTGAGTGACAGCAATACGGCTGCGTGTTGCCCTTTGGGTACGGAACTCTAAAAAAACATATAAAAAAGTATTGGAAATCGAGCTTTGTGCGACTTTCGGACTGTTTGTAATTTTAGGTTATAGTTTAGGTTTAGGTCGGCAGATTATACGTGAGCACTTATCGTTTAAAGACGATGCGACATCGCAGCTTTCGAAACGCGAAAATGTATTCAGATATAGAAGCATCTTTTATGATGACCCAAATCCGGCAATAACGCGGCCACGCCGTCCAACACAATATCGTTTAGCATTACATTAGGGCTTCCAATTTTCATTTTATGCAAAGACGATCCAATTTCGTCACCCGGGCGTACCGCCCTGTCCCGCCCCCCGCACTCCACCATCGGGATAATGCTATAGAAGAATGATCCAAATTGAATCGGCTCGGCCGCCGCCTTCGAATTCTTCGTATCCTTCGGTTGAAACGTCGCGACCCTCCGATTTTTATTAAAATTTGCCGATTTCAACAAGATCGGATTTCGTGACTGCCGCAACAGACCGGATTTTTATGGGGATGCTGCTATGTCACACTGCGTCATAAGAAAGCCCAATGTTTGTCTTAATCATATTTAGACGCGCTAAGCCTAGGCTTGGATCACTGACTTGAATGCATGAGCCCAGATAACCAACCGCTCTAGACCACATGAGTATATTCAGCTTCACATAATTTATTTGAATTACCAGCTAGCCATTATGCAGCGAACCGAAATTAAAAATCTTAATTTTTCTGTGGTTAATCGCACTCAACTATATGTTTATTTAACGTACCCCTCAAGACCGGTTCGTTCTGACTTTGGTTCGCAGGTAACCAGCATTAACCGGTGCTGGTTCCGGGATCGAACCGAGCCGGATCGAACGGGACTTATGAAAAAAGGACATGTGTTATCTACTCGATATTAACAGGAGTAAAACCGGGAGCGAATCGCACCCAAATCGGAACCGTGTATTCCGGGCCTTACAGATGACGTCTTGTGAAGCGGGCGCTGCGTCCGATACGACGCGCGACGCAGTGGCGGCGCGGGCGGTGACGCGTGCCGAGTCAATGGGCCGCGAAACGCACGATAGCCCGACCGCTCGCTCCAAACAAAATACACATATATTTTGTTAACGAATTGATCGCACGTAAAAAACGATATGATAACGTAACACGCGGAGTATTCAGTCGTTCGATGTTTTATGGCGTTGAGCTCGCTTCGGGGTACCGTACTGAGAAATTTACTATCTTTGACGTCCGATTTTTCCTCAAACTACGTATTTAATACTCTACTAATCTTAGAGCTTTACTTGTATAATTTTTTTTCAGTATTTGTTCACTAAAATTCTGATAATTAGGAGACTAGAAAAGATAATAAATAACAAAGCACTAATGTGAAATGAGAAAAATATAAAAAGTTTTTATTTTCACAGAGTTTCGTACAGTTTAGCTCGAGATGTTTGATCTCCAATTACATTACGATTCTAAACTTTTTAGCATTTTATATATTTTAAGAAAGATTCGCTAGCCGCGATGTTTATCCGTTCTCAACTGATTTAGATGATTATAAATACAATGTATTATCACACTGCTCTCTTACAGACAGAGCGCACTATTATTTGAAATGATTGTTTAGGATTTTTTGGAAGAAATTAATATCATATTATTAACCGAGATAGAAGAATTGTTGCTATATAATGCAGGTGGTTCGGTGAGTGGTCGGTAAAGTTATTGCCATTAGCACAAGAAGGGTGGCGTGCCGTTATCTCTGTGTCATCTTAATGTTTTGCAGGTAAATATTGTAGCATTACGCCACCCTACGGGGATGGTGCGACGCCTCCGGCCTTCGTTCCGATACTCCGTAAAGGACCCGCAGAGGAACGTGGGACGGAACAACTTATTGGCCCTTTGTTTACGACAGTTTTGTAACCGGCCATTATGAATAATTTAATTTATTGAAGAGAAACTTTTTTTTGTCTGGGTAGGAAAAAAATTGTTGCGGATCGACGTCATTCATACGTATAAGTACTATACATTTGAATCATTTATTGATGTGAAACATGTAATGGCGCGTCGAGTGAAGTATCGAGAACGTATCAACAAGTTTCTTAACAGGCCAAGTTTGTGTATATGTATGAAAGTGTGGTTTTATATTGGTATATATAGGTATACTCTGTTTATAGAAATGGTTTTAATAATACTTATTGATTAGGGAAGCGAGATCATTGCAATACTTTTTAATCTTAATACACGCTCTCTCCATCCGACGACAACACTGCTTGTTGCGCAGTACGACACGTAGTACGGCCTAGGAGATATATTTGCAAATATTTCTTTCTTCGACATCCATTACTCCACACGCTTAACGTGCCGAATTCTTTACCGTAGAAGTAAAATAATAATATAATAATAATATTGTCATCTGTCTATATCCCGTTTCAATTTGATCAGACAAATGTTTAGTCGGACGAAAATAAAACAATTGACTAACGGAAAACAAGGGATATAATTGAGAATTACAAGGAGACTTCAACGTCGACCAGCAGCGACACGAAGCTGAGCCATAACTTTATTACTTACCTACTTACGGGTGATTTCCTATACGACAGCTTTTTTAAATACACTCTATGTAAATCCAGAAGAATCCCCGGGTTTATTCACAATATGTGGTAGGTAATTATAAATTTACCTATATAAAATAAATCATAACTCCAAAACAATAATTTTTGGATTGGCGACATTTTGGCACTTTTTGTAAATATGTACTGTATATAATATAGTAAATTATCACCTACGTGACTACTTTCCTTTTTTTTGGTGAAAGTTTATTTAATTTTTGGGTCCTAGCATTAATTACACCTTGAATATTTTTGTATATTTATACTCCAATAATTATCTTCAACTTTAATTAAAAGAAATCCCTTGTCGATCTGTTGAGCGTTATAAGCTATTTTACAAAAATAATAATTAAAAACCTACTTGTCACGCGGCGAGCGGTGCGGGGGGGGGGCGTCCGCCCTCACCGCACCTTGCTTTATTTAGTAACTTAACTAGCTTTCCGCCCGCGGCTCCGCTCGCGTAGACTACGCAGTCGTGCCGGGACCCCTTTTTGCAGGATAAAAAGTAGCCTATGTCATTCTTCAGTTTATAAACTATATCTATGTGAAAAATTATAGCCGTCCCGGTACAACTGTGTAGTCCGTACGAGCGGAGCCGCAGGCGGAAAGCTAGTTTGATAATAAAATATAGCCCATGCTACTCACTGATAATGTAGCTTTCTGTAGGTGAAAGAATTTATAAAATCAACGTGTAACTGTGTAGTCCACGTGTGTGGAGTGCGCAGACAGAAAGCTAGTAGGTATCTTTATAAATTATAGCCTATGTGTTATTCTGATATATAAACTATATTATTTTAAAGTTTCATTAAAATCCATTCAGTAGTTTTTGCATGAAAGAGCAACCAACATTCAGACATCCATACATACAAACTTTTGCGTTTATAATATTAGTAAGGATTGAGCACACAAAAAAAAATCACCACGTCTTATGTTCCTCGCGACGCTTTGTTTTCGTATGTAAAGAATGGCAAGTAAACATGTTTTAAGTAAATATTCCAATAGAGAAGTTTACTAATTTTTTTTAAGCTAAATAAAACAAAAGTGTGAATGAATCATGAAAATATCTCTACAAATAAAGAAATTATAGGACATTAAAGTCGTCCTTGCAAAAAATAATTTCCCTATATATTTATATGTATATATAAATATTTCGCAAATATCTATATAATTAGGTCTCGTAAATGAAATTAACGTTTCGTTGTTGTTTTTTTTTCTTATTTTATATTTTATGTTTTTTCTATCCTAACCAACAAAGACAGATCCGACCATTGGGTCTGAGTCTGAACTTAGATTTGTTCAATGCATAATTTATCATTGGCTTTTGAAAAATAAAATACTTACAAAAAAATCTGGTCAAAATTGCTGGTACGTAACCCTAATAAAGGTAATCAAATCAAATCAAATCAAATCAAAATATCTTTATTTCGTAGTTATGTAACATAATCTTGAAATACGTCTTAAGAGTGAATTTTATTACTTTGTGGAAAAACGTCACCACAAAGGCGCATTCAAAAATGCTGGTACCTCTCAGAAGAATACGCAAGAAACTGAGGGACGCTCTTTTTAACAAAATTATAAAAAAAAAAATTTTAACAATAAGTGCTTAAAGAATAATATTATTGAAACAAACCGATAGGCGAGCGGCTTACACCCATGGATTTTTATCATCTAAGTAGTCTGATACTTTATAATAAGCTTTTGCATAAAGCTTTCGTTTTATTGTAGTTTTAAACTTATTAAGGGGTAGATCTTGAATGTCAGCTGGGATCTTATTGTAAAAGCGTATACATTGCCCTTTAAAAGATTTCGTGATTTTATTGAGGCGGCTGACATGATTAGCAAGTTTATCTTTGTTTCTTGTATTAACATTATGCCGATCACTATTTTTTTTAAATAATGTAATATTTTTTTTTACGTACATAATGTTTTCAAATATGTATTGAGATGGCAATGTCATTATATTAATTTCCTTAAACTTTTCTCTAAGTGATACTTTAGATCCCAGTTTATAAATTGCTCGAACAGCTTGCTTCTGCAACACGAAGATTGTATTAACATTAGCAGCGTGTCCCCACAGCAGAATGCCATAAGTCATTAAACTATGGAACGCACTGAAATACACCAACCTCGCGATTTCTATGTCCGAAAGGAAACGAATCCTTTTTACAGCGTAAGCTGCAGAACCGAGCCTTCTCGCCAAGTTAGTGATATGAGGATATCTGTTTTTATATGTATGTATAGGTACCTATATAGGTATTTTATATAATATTTCACAAATATTGCGCTGTAATATTTCATATTATCAGCCAAATTACTAATAATGCAATATAAATAATACTTCTAACCAGAGATCGACATGCTTCTAACTTAACAAATTTTAGCTCAAAAAATACTTGATATGAGATATTGCCGTCCTTTTTTACAATGTTAGCGAGATGCAGCAGACGACCAAGGTCATGCGTAAATAGTCAGACTTAAAAGTACGTTTACCTGTCCTATTGGGTAATTTGGAATAATTCGTTTTTATGAATAACGCTTTTGACATAAATAAGGGATTGTATTAATTTACTAGCTTTCCGCCCGCGGGCTTCGCTCGCGTTGACCACAGTTGTACTGGGACAGTTAAAGGAACGCGACGCTCCAGAACATTGTTACACTTTCTAGAACATTCTGAAAGTTAACTGCCTAAGAAATCTCTATACTTAATTTGTCTATACCTAATGTCTGCATAGTTTCATTAAAATCTTCAAAAGTTTAGCTTGAACTATATAGACAGACAGACAGATAGACAAACAAACAAACAAAAAGTAGCGCATGTCACTCCTCATACCCGTCTTTTCACGTCTGCGAAGTTTCATTAAAAATGGATTAAATGCTTAAAAGTTTAGCTCAAACAGACAGAGAGGCCAGAGAGATCAACAAAAAGTATTGTATGAAACTCCTGACAATCTTTTATTCACATATTTAAAATTTTCATCGAAATAAGTTCAGCCCTTTTGGAGGTCAGTTCGGACAAACAGACGGACAGACAGACAGATAAACAAAAAGTATTGTATGTCATTCCTGATAATCTTTTTATCATATCTGCGAAATTTCATTTCAATCGGTTTAACACGTGGTTACATAGATCTCGTCAATACATCAAGTTTAAGTACCAACACGATAGGTCTGCGATTGCTGGTTTCGAAAATACAAGCTTTTAAAAATTTGGTCACGTGGTCACTTAAATCTCGGATTATGGACAATATATTTCTGTAACTCGTAGGTTCGGAGATAGGTATTAATTTACTGTTGTATTATATTTAATTAAGTACAATATGTACGATGTCGTGATAGCCCAGTGCGCAACGAACCTGTCTGAAATTTATAAGGCCCCATAGGGCCATGGTTCGAATCCGGGCGTGTACCAATGAGTTTTTCTGACTTGAGTACACAATATCACTGACACCGTGCTTCGGAGGGCACGTTAAGCAGTCGGTCCCGGACGCTGTCAATAGATGGCGGTCGTTACAGTTCCCAACCCGCAGTGGAAGAGCATGGTGGACTTAAGCTCCAAGCCCCCCTCCTAACTCTGGGGGAGGCCTAAGCCAATGCAGTGGGGTAAAAATGGGCTGATGATGATGATGATGAAGTGCGATATTATTCGTGCAAATAAAGAAGAAATTTTATAATGGCCGCACACGTTGTGGTGTTCTATAGTGACAAAACAACAATCAATATTTTTTTTATAAATAAATAAATTACTTCACTCAAGTGCAATGCGACAATCTTGTTTGGTAAGGAGAACTTTTTAAACTATGGCTTAAAAGTTACGCCTCCTCTCCCGCGCTTACCTCACAATTGCTCATTCTAGAGGCCTTCGCCAAACCTCTGTATGTATTTCCCCTGTGGTATAATGCTTCCTATCTCATTTTCTCAGTGACAGACAAACAAAAACCAGCCTATGTCACCCCTGATAATACCTTCTGCACGTCTGCAAAGTTTCATTGAAATAGGTTAAGCCGTTTCTGAGATCAGCTCAAACAGACAGACAGATGGACAGACAGACAGACAGATGGACAGACAGACAGACAAAAAGCAACTTATGTCACTCCCGACAATACCCTCTGCACGTCTGCAAAGTTTCATTGAAATAGGTTTAGCCGTTTCGGAGATCAACTCAAACAGACAGACAGACAAAAAGTAGCCTATGTCACCCGCGGTAATGCCCTCTGCACGTCTGCAAAGTTTCATTGAAATCGGTTCAGCCGTTCCGGAGATCAACTCAAACAGACAGACAGACAAAAAGTAGCCTATGTCACCCGCGATAATACCCTCTGCACGTCTGCAAAGTTTCATTGAAATCGGTTCAGCCGTTTCGTAGATCAACTCAAACAGATAGACAGACAAAAAGTAGCTTAAGTCACCCGCGCTAATACCCTCTGCACGTCTGCAAAGTTTCATTAAAATCGGTTCAGCCGTTTGTAATCGGTTCAGCTATTGTAAAAAGAAATTTTTAAGGTTTCTTTAATGCAATCCAAAAATTTACTTTTACTGGTCTATAATATGGTCTCCGAAATATCCGCCGAGGAAGCCAATCAAACGTTGGCGAATGGTTGCAGCCACCTTTATAATGGGCAATTTCTTATACTATGGGTTATTTTCATGTTCGTGTCGATACATCCATTTTTTTTTTATTTTTCTTTTATTTTTTTATCCTACGGACAGAAGTGTTCCCGCGACCATCACACTGCGAAACGCAGCTCAAAACCCGTACCTAAATTCTGCATTTAATATCCGATAGATCAGCTCGCCTTGAAGGGCCACGCGTCTCTCTCCTAGAGGTTTACGCTGCTTTCGCTCGAGCTCCTGTTTTATTAAACAAAGTGAGTATTTATCGGTGGATCAATATGAGTGCGCGTCCCGGCCGGCAATCTCTGTCACAGTCCGGGCACGTCCCGCCGCGGAGGGCGCTCGCATCGTTCACTGCTAAGTTAATATTTCGGGACCTCCGTCACGGAGGTTTATTTAAATGTCGGGGGGATAAAAGTGACGCCGAAGTTCGAATGCAGACGCACAAAACGCGACCGAACCGTCACATCACCCTGGGCGTACGATTTTTGACGAACATGGACACCACAACATTCATATATATATGAATAGTAAATATATTTACTTCATGGATGCGGCATCACCATTGTTGCACACAGTCCGCTAATTTTTGTGACGTATCGTCACATAATTCCATAGTCAAACAGTTCTTTTCATAGCTTTTCTCCATTTGGTCTAAATGAAATTGGGCGTTTTCCTAGTTATGGTGAGAACCGATTTATGCGTAGTAATGTATATTTCTACGCACCACAAGTGTTTTCATCTACTTATTGGCGAAATTGACGTCACTTGGCCGTTCGGCCGATAGTATTCTGTTTTTGGCTAAACGTTAGTCACTATCGCCTCTACGTTATTGTCATCCACTGTTATCCCACCTCCACAGTGCAGTGGTGTGGCTGTCGTAGCGATGCAGTCCGATCAGATCAGATTAATCCAATAGCATCGACATAACGTAGGCATGCATTTATGTAAATTAAAATTGTTGCTATGTTAATATTATGATACTCGAGGGTTCGGGGGGACTTGTGTTCCCGCTTAAACACTCGGTCGAGTGGTGTGGGTTGCTGTATACGACTATACTATATACTACAAATGTACTATAACTCTAGCAACGTGTTATTGATATTAGTCTGCATAAAAACAAAAAGTCCGCTTCTATGAAATGAATATGGGGTAAAAAAGAAATGGGTTGTTATTGCCTATGAAAATTGAGATCTGTCTGACTCTATTATTATTTGTAGAAATAATAAAGGAAGGTTGTCGTGTTCTCAGCCGCGCCTCGCCGACCAGTAGATGTTGTAGTAAAACAAAAATCAAAGCGTAGATAAAATTAATTTAATAAACTTTATACAAAAATTATTTATATAACACAAGTCTGGGGACAAGGGCTTGCGTACCTGAGTGAGGTGCGGTGGTGTTTCTGCTGGTGAGGATTCGTGTAATTACAAGGTATTTTATATGATTTCACATGCGTGGTTTCGCTATCTGATTGGCTTAACGTGTTTCGGCAATTTTGTGTTTTGGCCAATCAGAAAACATTTGGTGTCATTCGAGAGTCCAAAGTATTTGGGCCGTGCGATGTCACGTGTACTGAGCCAGGAAAAATATTGTTTTTGAATAAAAATAAATGACGGTGAAAAATGATCGGAAAATGTTGCGACATCGGGGTCACCGATTTGAACTTTAGTATAAGCGGTAGTATAAGTATAAGTTTAGTATAACTTTAGTATAAGTAGTACATATATATGAACAACATTTTGTTAGGGTTTGCAAAAATATATGATCATATTATCATAAAGTTAGATGTTTAGTGATTCCGATGAATCCACGTATATAGTCATTCATAGGCGCAAAGTTATGCAAAATTGTAACAAATATTGAATATACTTCTAACTTCAATATTTTTTTTTTACCATCCCATCACTGAATATAAGTCACATAAAACGTAATTAAGTGTGTCTCCACAATTCTTGTTAAAAATAACGTAAAAAAAAACAACTGGTATATAGGACACTTTGCTGTCAGTCAGTACACGACCACTCTAATAAGATCACTGCAAAATAACATGAGAGCAATTTAATCGTATTTATGTACATATGGGCATATGTTTGTCTATTTTTAAATTGAAAACAGGTTTAATCGGGATGAGTCTTAGCTATGTTCCTATCTGTCTGTCTGTCTGTCTGTGCGTCTGTCAGCAGCCTCTTTAGCTTCCAAATGTATTAATTTCACATTTTGTAATTGAAAGCAGGTTTAATCTGGATAGCTTTTAGCTGCATTTTTTCTATCTGCCACGTCGTAGCTACCGAATTGATGAGCCGATTTTAATGCCTTTCTTTGGAGGCTAGTTTAATTCGAAAAATTTTAGTTTGAATCATTGTGAAAGATGAAGTTTTTTACAAGTACTTTAAATAAAAAACAATAAATATTTAAAGTTATAGTCGAGTTACAAAAGCTGATAGAATGTTTAAATTTTAAAATTATTTAAAAATCTGAAATAAAACAGATTTATTAATTTTCAAAATATTTTTGATCGTTAAAAACGTCGAGTTTTTTTCAATCAGGAATTTTCTAAATTCAAAATTTATTTTTAAATTTTTTAAGTGAAAATTTTTAGCATCGTTGTTATTTGAAAGTCGATGAAACGAAAAAGCGACAGTGAAAAGAGACAGATACATAAATTCATAAGATTTAACGTGGAAGAAAATAAGATAGGAAGCAGTATACAGTGTTTCTTATGTTCGTAGTTCTCTTTGTGCACTGCTTCGTACCCCTTCAATCGTGTTCGGAGTTTGCTTGGGCCCGTCGTACGTGTGTTAATACGTGTTTGTGCGCGCATGCGTACTACAAAGTTTGAGAAGACATCACAGCAACCGTGGTGTTTTGTATGCGCGTACGTATTATTTATAATAAAATTCTTCAAATATGCCGAAAACGAATGCAGAATATTGTCGCGATTATCTAAAAAAAAGGGAAAACAATATTAAAAAGACAAGAAAAAGTTCAACGGAACGTGTTCGTGAATTTTGTACACGCCAAAAAGCGTTGTTGAATGTGAAAATGATAGTTCTATTAGTATCATTTATCGAAAATGTAAGCTCTGAGTCTGAATAAATCTATGTAATATTTACGAATAAAATATAAAATAATTATCTAACTTTATATCACTATGATCATTACTTAAGCGTACAATTATTCTCTTCTCGAAATTTTACATTCGTTTCATTATCTTGAAACAAAATTTTTTGAAGGTTTCACTTATCATCATCATCATCAGCCCGTGTCTCTCCACTGCAGGATATAGGCTTCTCCCAAGGCTCGCCATCACACACGGTCCTCCGCCTTTCGCATCCAACTACCCCCCCGGTATGGTACTTATACCACGTGTGAATTGCACACATGTTTTTTTTTTATATTTTTAATATAGTTTAGAAATAAGTTGACGTTTTACATAAATCTTGAAATTATTTATCGACAAATCTGTTATAATGCTTGGAAGTTTATAATAATTCTTAAACAGTTCTTTTTCTTCTTTTTCTTAATTAATGGCGTTTACTACCTATAGCGATTTCACCATTTAATGAATTACATATTTTATGGAGCATAGTAGTGGGTACTGCGAATTTAAGTTTATTCCTAGCACGAGTGTTAACATTGTGTACCTATATCACAATTCTTTTTAAATTTTGTAACATTGTTCATATATACATTGACTAAGCACTAAATTGCATTTTAATGAGTTTAGCTTTAAGTGAATTTATAGGGCCCATTTTACGTAAGTGCAGCACGAATACGAACGAAGAGGGCTTCTGTAGAACCAAAATATCATTGATATCAGTAGTGCCGCCCCATCACAAAATACCATATGACATAATACAGTAGAAGTAACTGAAATCAACCAATCTTGATTATTAATAATATTAGAAAGTAGGTACCATTGTTCATTTTATTATTTTTTTAACAGGAGTAACTTTACTGAGTCTCACATACAAACAAATGTCGATTTTTTTGGCGCGGCGCGGCGGTCCCGCTAAACTTGATTTAAAACAGCTCTTATCTGGTACTAGATTACACTCCCGGAAAACGACGTTCAAAGGAAAACCTCACAAAGATGCAAGTTTTAACGCAAAAACAAAAAAAGATTATAAAAAATTTAAACCAAAAACTAAGGCGTCTCCAAAATCTAAATAAAACTTTTAAATATTACGTTGTGGTGTCTTTAGAGAAGTTATACAAAAGTATTTTTTTAAGATATACTTAATAATATTTTCAAACATCGACAATTGAACACTTGTTATATTATTATTTAACATTTCTCTAAAATTTGTAGTTTCATGCTTATGTATAGGTACGTATCGTAACGGTATCATAAAAAGTCACGTGTCAAGTTGTAACACGAAAGAGGTTTTTATATATTCTCAAAAACAAAACACGAACCAAGCAAGTCCCCGTTCACAGATGTCGTACATTTGAATGGAGTTAACCCAATCTGGCCGGACGACGGACCTCGGTGTTAACATAATTGCCTCATGCGTTATGCATGTCGGTACACGCGACCTCAGCAGTCAGCACCCTCACCAGTGGACATCCCGGTTAAAACCCTAATTGGTCGCACTGGTTAGACACTCTTGTATAAATACTTCTTACCTATACTCCACAGGACACGATATTGCAAGAATTGCTTTACGTACTCGAAATCAAAAATTACTGCACGCCATCTCTCGAGAATCAGTTAGTTTAAGCCATGCTCAAACGCAAGGTTCGGAAAGCCCTGCGAGGTGATAGGTTTGTGAAAGTGATTGTTTTTTTGCTAATAGTATATATATAGATATATAGTATATCGATATATCAGAATTTCGAAATATGTATATAAAAATATAATTCATTGGACACTGGATTTCGCGCACACGCGGCTCCGTATTATTAATGTAGTACAAGTGCGATAGTTACAGGTTACAGCGCAGAATAATTGTTTTGAATAGCATATAGTAGAGACCGCCATTGCAGTTTGAAATGTGGATCAAAAGTGTTCCGAAACGGCGGGTGTGAAGGCGAGTGCACGGACGTCTACGGACGGTCACCGTCAGATGTTTTGCCTATAAATCTGCAATTTGCATACTATCAATATAGTGTGTAGGTAGTTGGATAGACTAACCAAAATTTTAATTTTGTTGCTTAATTTCCATACGATATTACGTAACTAATATCCGAGTGTCCCCTAAAGGTAAAAATTTAAAAAAAAAATCACTCTTGCGAAGAAATTATAAACTGAAAAAATCGGCAACAAAATTATATTCGTTGGCAACCATATATCACACGCCACTCCATCCGTACTAAGTAAAGTTTCTCAATTTCGAGTTTTGATGTAACTATAGAATGTAAACGGGGAGTTAACTTCTGAACATCCAAACCTCTTCGCTCATATATCGGATAATATTTTATTCATGCGCTCTCATGTTAGTTAAACCCTCAACGGCGCGCATAGAGAATTAATTATGTGCTTAATGAACTATTACGTTTGTGGGGATGAACTAAGTGACGGTGGCCTCGAGTTGATGCTAAGTGTACTCGCCATTACACAATATTGGTTTTAGCATATGAGGCTTTGCATGTGTGGACTAAACCCTTGAAGGGACATCCCCAGATAATGAGACACTTTATAGAAAATTTTGAAACTTGTGAGATCAAAACTCGAACATTTATTAATGAACTTCATTACCTATGTACAGCCTTCGACACCGAACTCTTTTAGAAACAATGGGTGACATGAGTGCTTGTAGAGAAAACTGAGAATTAAGAAAATATATTTCTTCACGTTGCTTTGCTTTGCAAAAAACCACTTATGCCCGGTTCCTTAAAGATCAGTCCATGGAAATGTAACAAACGTATTGTCACATTTGGGCTGAAAAAAATAATCCATGCGCATAGCTTTTTTGAGGGTTTCTGTACCATCACCAAAAGCAACTCAGCGGTTTATCCGTGAAAATGTAACATGACAACAGACAGTTATAGATTTATTAGACAGTCTATAGAAAATCGTAAGAAACATTTTAAACAAATGTTTTATTAAAAGTCGTCTATTTTTTTAAGTTTAATCAAATTTAAAAAAGAATAAGATTAATTTATTTAAAATAGAACAGACTTAGATGTGGTGTACATGGAACAGGTGAGAGTGTGTACGTATTTATGTGTTTGTATATTTATAGCTACCTACAAAAAAGGTTGTTTGCGAATATTGATACAAAGAACTTGTTCTTAAGTATATACTCTCGTGATTAATGATAACGTGATGATTTAACACTATTTTTGTTATCTTAAATACACGATAATCCTAGATTTGGGATTCACGTTCTTAGAATTAAGCAAACTTTATTTTTTATAAATAACGTTATTAATATATTTTATAATATGTTAAATCTAAAACGAGACAGCGTGCGAGCTCGAATTACAAAGGATCACGGACACTTGGGACTGTATCTCTTTGTAAAGATCTTCTATTGGGTAAGCGAAGCATATACTTACCAACGAAAAAGATTTCATTTGAGATATGTGTTCGGTATTTTGTATAACCAGTGACTTTTGAAGTAATAGGATTGCTGTGGAGCCTTTGCGTGAACCATAACAGCGAACCGCATGTCGATCCTTAGCAATTGTTATAAGGAAACTGGCCCTTTTTTTGAATAATCATTATGCTAAAAGTTAGCACTCATAAATCTAATTTAAATTACCCTACTTCACGAACATTTTAATTGATCGCTTAGATTGCTTCCTTGCTATTTGGTATTACTAAACTTCAGAACTAAGTCTCTTATTCTTCCAGTGCATGCAACGAGGAAATAAAAAAGCGGCCAAGTGCGTGTCGTGTCAACCTACTTTCATTAATATTGTTTTTTTTTATTTCACTTCATACATGTGGTTCATAGATTACACATACCTTCCGAATTTCATTTATTTAACACCATAAGTCCCTTATAATTAAATAACTTATTAAATAAACGAACACTTATAATTTCTTTCGTAATAAAAATTATAGTAAATAGATTCCGCTTTACCATTGCGAAAACTTGAAAATAAAAAAAATGAAATTGCCAAAAAAACTAAAACGCAAAAAATAATAAACCTTTTGTAATATTTAAACTTAATAACTAAGTTCTTGAATTAATGTACTTATACCTAAGTAGTTTTCAGTCGGCGCCAAATAAGCAAATCAATTAATTACGGAAAGCGCGGCGCAAGCGCATTTTCGGAACGTTAATATATATTAATTTGATTTGGTTATTACTTTAAATTGAAGGTAATTCGGTTCATTGATTTTTTGGCGCCAACTGAAAATTACTTAGGTATAAGTACATTACTTTAAAAACTTAGTTTCTAAGGCTAAATAATAAAATAGTTTTATTATATTTATGCTTTTTTAGTTTTTCCCCGGTTTAATTTTTTGTTAATAAGTTTTTTTTATAATTTTTCTAATTGTGCTAATTTCGGATTATTCAGTAAAAAAAGCTATGCATAGTCATACATTACAATCAGTGAGTGAAGAATCAATCACCCCCCGTTTTCCTGGTCTCAGGGTTCGATTTTATTTCAAATTTATATGGGAGTAACGTCGGAATACCTACACGCTTTGTAATAAAAGAAAAATTATCAGAATCGGACTACTCTGCAAAAAGTTATGCATGGTCATACATTACAATCAGTGAGTGAAGAATCAATCACCCCCGTTTTCCTGCCCTTAGGGTCGCATTTTTTTTTCAAATATATAAAAGACCAACTTCGGTGTATACACTTTCCAATCGTGATCATACATTACAATCAGTGAGTAAACAATCAATCATCCCCTGTTTTCCTCCCCTCAGGGTTGGATTTCTTTTTTCAAATTTATCTATCTATAATTTCGGGATACACCCTTTCTAAAAAAAAATTATCAAAATCGGACTACTCTGCAAAAAGTTATGAAAAAAATATACACGTCGATTTAATAATTATGCGAATCGTGTAATATGAAAATGTGAAAGTGTCCGTCTGTTGAGAGTTCAAAATATCGTAAATTATGAGATGGAGGTCGCAATTAAAATTGTAATATTTCGTTTAAGCATAAATTATTGCACTCTGCGCAACTAGAACGCTGAACACTTTGATGCACGCAGTGTACATATTTATTTGACTTGTCAGAACCATCAGGACACAGAAATTTAGAGAAAGGAATGGAGGATGACGATACTGATTAAAAAAAAAGAAAACTAAATATATTATTATAATCCCTGACATTAGACATAATAACTAATGAACTTTTCCTTTACTGATATTGAAATGATCTGTGGTTATTGACTATAGTGTGTTATTTAGAGAGAGGCATATTTTATTTTATGACAAACTGTCATCAAAAAATTCGTACGTAAAATATGTAATAGCTTCTATTGTGTTAAAGTTGTTTTACGGTCTTACGAATGTTTCTTTTTCATTTCTTGTGTTATGAATTTGCGTAGCTTTTTATATACGCACATCCATACAAAAAAATTAACATAATCAGAGGATAATAAAATCCGTTATGAAGAAACATATCCACTGCAGCGCCCCTTGATGGTCTGGCCACTAACCATCCGACATAGCTTATAGCACTTCACAAACATACAGCATGTATACAAAAAAAAAATATGATAGTATGGAGGATATACGTATATAAGTTAACTTTTACTAACCTTGTCAAAAGTAGCAGCAAATTTATCAAATAAAATCCACCACGAACCACGTTACCGCGTTGTGATACCTAAACCAGTAGTGTGGAAGCACTAGCAGTGGTAGTGTTACGTATGAGTCCTCAAAAGATCATCGGAAGACGGGCACCTCGCTAATAAATAAGTCAGACTGTAATTACAAGTACAAATATACTGGTAAACTTAAAAGAACCGCTGTGTCTTAGTGTGTGGTGTCTTAGAATTACAATTTATAGGCCATGTAAGGCCCCGTGCTACCGTTGATAAATAAACAAGCACTGCTCAGGCCCGCCAGCGGGACCGGAGAAATTGACCGCAACGATATTCCGCCCATGCGAGCCCCCAATCTATCCTTGGTGGCCTCCGAACCGTCGAGAAAATTACATTTTTAACCGGAAATCGTGCCAAAAGGGTGGACATGTTTATTTAAAACGGTTTCGTAAAATCACACCGGTCCGCTGTGGACAGAATAAATCACGCGAATTTAAATTTGGCCACGCAGCGCCGGTCCCTTATTTGTGGGGGACGGACGAGTGACGAATACGCCGATAAATACGCCCTGGCGGCGGCTGGGGTTGGTCGCAAAATTTGCTGAGATCGTATCTCATAAATAAAAAACGGCGGCTGTGAACATGTATATATATCATGTCTCAAAACTGTGAAAACAGTAGGGTCAAGTGCCCTATATTAAATTTAACGTAATATATAAGGATTCGCCTTGGCACGCCTGAACTTTCTACTTCGTACATCTTTCCAATTCCTTACGTATAACGTATATCCCATTATTCTCTGACGTTCTATAGTTTTCCCATATTATAAGCTTCGCCCTAGGATCTGTTAAAAAGCTTTGTGTCATTTACCTATGTACCAACATACGGAAGAAATTCATGCATAGGGAATAACTTAGTTTTAACACGAAGGAATAATAAATGAACATTACAATTTATTTGTGCAGTACACATTGCAAGGCTTTGCTTGATTTCGTGGATCCACTTTGTTTTCGTGTGTAATGTAAATGACACTTTATCATAATACGTAAAGGGAATACTCTTTTTGTAATTGTTGTTACCTAACATATGTACATAACTATTATTTCATTACTGAAATGGTTAATAACATTAACTTAACGTTAAATGAATTCATATATACAAATGGCTTTATTTAAACAAAACGCAGGAATTTTTACCGCATTTTATGCTTGCAAAATATTTTATTTTCATTTTATGTAGGTAATAAAAAATCTAAAATCATCGATTTTATTATTATTTATTATTATTACGACCTCGATTCATTGCTCGGGGTATACTGATGCCGTTTTGTCCAAAGCCAGGAATATCAGAAAAGCGTTTGTGATGTAATGAATTATTGTTTTTTGTGATCGCACAAGGCGTGAAATCGCCGACCATCTTACACCCTCTTTAATTTATTAGACTACTAAATTGCAATTGAGCAGTTCACGTGATTTAGTAATAAAGTGGCGGCATCGTCCCCCAGGGTCACCCTCAAGCGTCATTTTATGTTAGGACCCTCAAAAAGAGACACAACGCGGCGGTATGCCGTTTGGCTTAGTTCGGGAATACGTCAGAAGCTGCACCGTTTTTTGATACGTCGGATACAGGGGTATTATAAGTGTAAAAACTTTACCTGTGTGTCTGTGATGAAGTAACTTCATTTACCGTTTTTATTGTTTGAAAGCTGCTTTTAATTACCAATATTTATGTTCACATATTGAGAAACATTATGTAAATTATTGTGAAGTCAATGTAATTTTGGCCAGCCCCGCCGCCATGGCAATGTAATCAAAATTTCAAATAACAAAAATACCGCTTTTATTCTAAGTTATTAAAGATAAAATTTTGATATTATAGTGTCAGTAGATATTAGGCCAGATCATAGATCCAGGAAAATTGCCTTTATTTTCTAAGTTAGCTACAGAAATGGAAATTTGGCTAGGATGTATCGGGGATGCAGCTGCAACAGTAAATAAAATTGAAGCTTTGACCAGGTTACATAGGTTTGATGTGCTACCGAATACTTATAGCAAACGCAATGAAAATGGAATCCGCTGACGAAGACTTCTGGAACGTCAAGGTACGTGATTTCCATCCTAAGAGCTGCCTAGTGCAAGGATTAAAATACATAATTTCGATTTCATACAAATTCAGATTATGTATGTTTTCGGAACACGAGCCGGGATGCTCATTTTTGACAGATTTTGATCGGAGAGTTCTTATAGTGTGCTTAAAGGTACAAGCGGCGAGTTGTAAAGAGTTGTAAAAAGTAAATAAATATAATATATTTTACGAATCTATCGTCTTTTGATTTCAACTTACCATCTGGGGGCACGGCCGTGCCCCCACCAAGTCGAGCGAAAAAGCGTCACGGCCGTACCATCCTTTTCTCGAAGCAATTCAGACCATTTTCGACCCCCTGTAACTTCGTTGTGGATAAAACTAGAAGACTGAAATTTTCAGTAACCATGCAGGCATATTATATAAGCATATGACACGTATATTTTCAATTTGAACCAGTATTTTTAAGAAATTATAACGGGTCAAATTTCTTAATTTTGTCACTCACTGACTCACCGATCATCAAAATTCTAAGGCACTTCTAGCAGACCTAGAAGCTTCAAATTTGGAATATAAGTAGTGTTTGGTGTATGAATCAAGGAAAAACTAAAAAATCTAGAAAAGACCGCAAAAAAAAAATTAAGCCCATACAGCCAAGTCTTCAGTTAAATTTTTCAATATTGGCTTTATTCGTAACGATGTTTTATTACGGCAGTTATTATTATATTGCGTGCGAAGCCGCGGGTTTAAGCTAGTCCCATATAAATATAGGCGCATGGTAGTGCCCCTGCCAAATCGAGCAAAAAATGGGTATTCCCGTCATGAAAACACGTGTATTAAATTATTTTTTAATGCAAAAAACGTACCTACGTGCGTATTCGTACTTATTACGAGTGCGTAAGGTTGTATAATATATATTAGAAAAACTATATACATATAGATATACATATATACAATAAGTAGAAGGTACCGAAAAGGAAAAAAGTAGAACTGTCTACAAAATACAAAAAGAAATGAGATCCCATCAAAAACAATACTTGTCAAAAAAACCAAGTCTCGCAACTCAGTTGTTCTGCGGTAAAAAGTTGTGAGATCCATGTAATACCAAGTCGGTTATTAATTTATTCGGTTATAAATATATTGAGACTTGGCCATCGCACTAAATAATTGAATTTACATGTGTTTTCAGGCGATTGAATTTACACGTGTTTTCAGGCGATGGCCAAGTCTCAATATATTTATAACCGAATAAATTAATAACCGACTTGGTATTACATGGATCTCATTTCTTTTTACCGCAGAACAACTGAGTTGCGAGACTTGGTTTTTTTGACAAGTATTGTTTTTGATGGTCTAAGTTATACATATTATAACGACCTTACCTCAAGAGGGTGTGCACTAAATAATCAAGAAAAATGAGAAAGAACCCAAAATTACAAACAAAGTGGCTTACAATACGCTAGCTAAAGAGGAGATCGACAGCGTTATCCGGCTCGGTGTTTCTGAAAATATAATCAGTTTAATCCTGTAATTCTCGGGAAGAGGGTTTATAAAGCTCCCGATCCCATATATTCCACGACATAAGAGCCTAACAGTGGCTTATCTCTAACACATTTCTCTATTTGCATACAGGTATACGCTGCGACTTACAAACATTATAAATACTCCACGGAGTCAATTAGTTTTACAAAAATAAACCAAACAAGAGGAACAATAAAATTATTATATTATATTCTTTTATTGTACGTGTTACAGAGGATGTAGGATGTAGGTATAAGTCCTAGTACACAGAAAGGATCAATAATGAACAATTTAGTCGTGGGTGAAGGAGGATTCAAAACGTACTGTAGTCAACTCCAGTGCCTATGGTTCTTGGACGCACCTACTTCAATTGAGCGTATACACGTAACATGTTCTCATTATGGTGTGCATTAGCAGCTACGGGTGTCCTGTGCTACTTGAGCCCGCTGCATTTGTAGACGGTTGAGGTTTTTTCATTTGACCCAAACTATCGCGCTCCTGTCGGCGTCAATTAAGAGACGTTTTGCCTAGATTCCAAAGGATTAAGCAAGAATTGGCACCCCACTGTCTTACGCCATGCCTGTGAACCTTATATATCAAACGCAAGGGCACCAAATCGGCATATTATCGCTAATTATAGACTCGTGATTTTTATAATTTTTAATTAACGCCTACGTGTGTGCTTTTCATTTGGTACCATCTAAGCACGCGACATTGTAATTATCAAGAGGTTTCAAACTTAAATATTTAATAAAGAAATATTTAAGTATTCTTCAATAAAATGCAATTCAGTCTTTTAAATGTCTGCACTCGTAAAGTGGTGGTACCTTTGTTTTATTTATGACATGCGTAGACTATTTCAAGAGTGACAAGTGGCGACTCTGTAACATTATATTGGGTTGTGGCTGTAAAAGAGAAATCCATACTCAGATCAGATCAGACATCGTAACAGAGATTTAGAGCACATAAAAACTAACAGCGTCGGCGCGCCGTCTAGCTCTCAATGATAATTATTATTGTGGATCGTTTCTACTGTAATATTAACCTCAAATGGAATCGAGTAAAGATAATGCTTTAGTGTTCATTAATGGCGCATTTACATCAAAATGCGTTTATTATATATATATACATCATTTCGTACAAGATCGGTTGTCGTCATAGGTAGGTATTTGATTTTGATTAGTTGACAAAGATTTAAATAAAAATAAAGAAAGGCCACGGAAGAGACTAGCAGAATTGTGGAGGTATTCGACACAAAAAGTAGCGGACTATGAACAGCTATGGTGATGCCGTATCCCTCTAATGATATCATCATCATCATCAGCCCATTTTACCCCACTGCAGGGGCTTAGGCCTCCCCCAGGGTAAGGAGGGGGGGTTTGGAGCTTAAATCCACCACGCTACTCCACTGCGGGTTAGGGATTGTAACGTCCGCGATCTATTGACAGCGTCCGGGACCGACTGCTTAACGTGCTCTCCGAGGCACGGAGTCAGTGATAATTAATGTACTTAAGTCAGAAAAACTCATTGGTACACGCCCGGATTCGAACCATGGCCTTATAAATTTGAGACAGGTTCGTTGCGCTCTGGGCTATCACGACACAACATCTAATAATATATCAATGTATATAACCCGTTGAATTTAGAGCGTGTGATGTATCTGTTTCTATCTATTAATACTGATTTATTTATATGGCCAATGTTTTTGCTAATATATCGTAGAAATAGCATACCTATGAATATTTTTTACGCTATTAAATTTATTTGAATCAGTTTTTTTACCACGTAGAGGAAAAAATATAATGCCTGCGAAGGGATGTAAAAGTATTTAATATTTGCATAAAACTACAAAACTCTTGTGTCTTCCTGTCTTCTTCTTATTTTTTAGATAATGGATTTGAAAAATATATCTTCAAAAAAACCGTATAGGCAATTTTGTTTTTATCAAAGCATTTTTTGGTAAATAATGGTTATAACCTCGTTTATTTGTCTTCTTCACTTTAAAATTTAAACGATCTCTTTTTAATCACTGGCTGTCCCGGCTGCAAAAGCTTTCACTTTAAAAGTTTTTTCTAATGCGAGTGGTCAAATTGTCAAGACCAAAATAAGGACAAATATTTATTGCTAGAGCGAGCACCACTCGAGCCGGACGATACGAGCCACCACTTGGCTTGATTAAATTAGGACTGCGGGGCGTGGAGTATTGCGTCAAACCCGCCGAATACGTTTCGCAACCGGAACTTGCTTATTCCCTGAAAAGCCTCGTGTTGCGTGTCGATCCTCGCTCCCCTAGCCCCATATTACCCTGACAAATCGCTTTGACCGATTTCTGGCGAAGCTCATCATTTTCGCAACTTTTGACTTATTTAGCTTATTTAGTTAGACCTGTTTTTACTTTCGCAACATAAGTATAGTCTACTTTTTTGTTGAAAATTACCTCAATTAAAAATGTACATATGTCATTCTGTGAGCCTTTTCTGTACTTGAAAAGTTCGTAGTTTGACCGAACGTAACATTTCCTCTGTCAGAATATTTTTAAATATTCACTGTAGGCCCCACCGATAGGCTAAACAGGAACGAAATAGGAAGAAATAGTATTAAGAATACAATTAACACGATTTGCAGTAATTGTAGACAGATAAAAAATATACTTATTTATTTTTTATCCGCATGATCTCGTCGCGCAAAGGGTATTATGGTGGCGTGGCGCGAAGTAAAACGTGGCTTTGCAAGAGCAACGCTATCTCGCTTCTCGTCTTAATTTCATTAAGCATGCAAATGTGCGACGATTAAAACGCGCCCCTCGCCCCTCGCCTCTCGCCCCGCCGACGCGGCTGTTCCTGCACGTAAATGTCAAACAATTAAAGGAGATAAAGTGAAAACGATCCCGACCTGTTAATTCATTTCATTCGCTTCAATTTCTTCAGTTATTCTAGAAAGTGATAGCTTTGTGAATAGGTATGTATGGACATGTTCATGCTAAACAGCACCAAACGATATGTGAATATTATTGTTTATGGGCGTTTATTTATTTTGCAAAATCTTCCAGGTAGGTATTTCGGATTCATGGATCGCTTCGTGGTACTATAAATGGCGGTCGACTGGGGAACGAAAATATCACAACACGACACACGGATGACACGGACGCACGTGAGCTGCACAGGAACAAATTCCGTGGCGAGTCACCAGTCGCGTCTGATGGCGCATTGACAATAAATCTCAGCACATGTTAAAAGTACTTATGACTCTGTGATTTTAACTCTTGTTATTAATAATACAAACTCAATGAAATAACATTTCATAAACATGAAGTACCTAGCTCAATAATTTTTAGTATTCCATAACCGAAAGGCGAAAAACGGAACAATTATCATTTAATCTAGCCGTCCGTTTATCTGCTTATCTATCTGTTTTCCTGTCCGTATGTCATAATTATTTTACTTGGAGGCACTATTTCAGGTATGAATTGATATTTTTTCGAATGCGCCTTTGTGGTGAACTTTTTCCACAAAGTAATAAATTCACTTGTGACGTATTTCAAAATTATGTTACATAACAAAGAAATAAAGATATTTGACTTTGACTTTAATAATAAAATTTATAAGATAGGTGTATAATGTATAAATATATAATATATTTGACGACCGCTTAGCCTAGTGGGTAGCGAACCTGTCTACGAAGTTGGAAGTCTCGGGTTCGAATCCCAAGTCGGGTCAGTATTTATATGATGAATATTGATACTGGTACCGGGTCTTGGTTGTTATATGTATGTGGTGTCTTCGATTGGTACCCAAAACACAAGCTAATGCTTAGTTCGGGGCCTAGACGTTGTTGTGATGTATACGTCATTATTATTATATTATTAAACCGCCACCTAGCAATACTGAGGGAGCATTATGAAAAATTTTGGGAATTATTTTGGGGTGGACGTCCATGAAACTGTGTGACGTAGGTACGTCAATTTCCAATGCATATTAACGTATGGGGTACTTAAAGATAAATATTTAAAAATTAAATAGAAAGTTCAAAGTGATTTTTTTATTTTAGTCGACAGTTGTTCTTATAGTCTTCCTTCCCTTAAAACTAACTGCCGTAGCAGAGACCGCACAAAGGTCGCATTCATTTATACCTAACGTTCGAGTTTGGTGATTTCTTCGGGTCTTTGGGTGTAGGCGTCGGATGCCGGGTGTCCTATTACCTTTGTATCCCATAAAGCAGCGACTCCGAGCAAGCTATTGTGTCACATGATACGATCGCGGCTGGATACGCAATGCGATGCGACACTGTGTCTGTGACATTCGCTCAGGTACTAAACCTAGACAAAGAACACGAGCAGTCGCACAGAGCGGTAACACAATAAGTTCGTTTACAACATTCAAAGGTTGGGAATGTAACCTCCGAGTCGACAGAGGCGTGACTGTGAGCCTTTTTCATGTAAATAAAGGTCGCAAGCAGTCGTGGGCGGCACGTGGGCCACTCGCCTCTATCTATCCCGGTCCCTGTGCAACAGTGCGATGCGCGACAAAATGCTGTGCGATATATGTTCGTTTATAATTTATACTACTAGCCCGTCGTTAACTAACACGTATTATTCCCCAGTGTCAGTGTAGAGTTATAACGCCTCGGCGCACCGCAACTCTGCCGTAATTTCCATGTAATACAGTTTATTGGCTAAACATTTTCGTGTGTAATAATAAATAGAGATCATTTTGTTCTTTGTTTTGCTCTCCGGCGAGCGTTATAGTGGTAGGTACATCTAATGCTCAAACATATTTTTTAACCTCAGTTACCTAATCTTAGTTCTAGGCTAGCGCGATGTTCTCGATCTATCCGTTCCTGTCTAATGCGATGCGACGTTAAGTATTATATAGCTACGATCGTGTTAAGGCTACAATGACGCGTAATGCCATTCATTGATTACATAGAGGTATCGACGTCGTTTTGCGTACCTCCCGCTGTAGGCGGACAAAGCTTTTTAACTTTGTCACACGACATTATCTTGTTTTGTCATACCCAAACGCATACTTTACATTCACTGAAATTTGTAATCGTGCTTTCTCTTATAATTTGTATTCACACTAGGCCCGGAGAGTGCGAGGTGCATGTCGTCATAGCTCTATGATTAATTGTATGGCTACACCTGCATTATAGAGGTGTAAGGGTGCTACGCAATGAATGCCATAATTAACGGAGTTACACATTATTGTGTCCCGCCTTTGTCTATACTCGCAGTGGTCGTACAATAGACTGAAAATAAGATATCAAGTTGAAATATTAACATATGATTCGCAGCTGAATTTCGAAATGTTCAAAATCTCCTAAAATGGCGTAGCGCGTGTCGACACAATGGAAGGTGTAATATGGCAACGAGCAGAAAATGAGCGCCGGGTGTCGCAGATATTGGAAGCCGCCAAATGGACGGGCCAAGTGACGCCAAGCGTATATATAATGCCATGAGAAAAACTTCCACGGCTGCATGCTATGTGATGCGGGCTCTATTATATATTCTATTATTATGATTGATTTAAACGATTCGCAAAATATTAACGTTTTGTGGACTTCTAAAATTCTTTCTGCTAGCAAAAAAAGCAATTTGAGACGCTACTTGTCTGGTCGGGAAAAAAACTAGAATTGATCAGCAACCAAAGTCAAGTTGATCGCTTTTAAAGTTGTTTCTGTAGCTAATAAAATACTTATAATTGATAAACAAAATTTTGGCTATATTTTATAAAACGTTGGCTGTAAATTTATTTTGTCTATATTAAACTCTAGTTGTGCCGTAAGAAACATACCCGACTTATTTGCTGCATTCAGTAATTGAAAAATACTATAATCATAAATATTTATATTGTAAATAGCCTTAAGTAAATAAAAATACTATACTAAATCAAAATAAAAGTATAGACAAACGTACACCAGAAGAAAAATGACGCATATTACGTTATGAAATCGCGTCAGAATCACTGGATTTTACAAAATAAAGTCCGCCGCCGCGTCTGTCTGTCTGAACGCGATAAACTCAAAAACCACCGAACGGATTTCCATATGGTTTACACCAATGGATGGAGTGATTCAAGAGGAAACTTTATTTGTAAAATTTGTTATTGTTCTGTGCAAATAATTTAAAACGTGATGATTATTGTTGACGAAGCCGGAAAAAAATCAAGCCGCCTGGGAGCTTTCATAGAAAACGTTGCCTAATCCGTATGAGATGTGATAAAATTATATATGGAGGAACTGCGTCTTATTAGTAGGACTAAAAAAATAGCATATGTCTATCTTTTATGGATAGCTTACTATGCCTATTTTTAAATTTAAAAAAAATTGTGGCATATGATGTGGTAATCGGAAAGCAATTTATACTGATACGATATTAATCCTTTTCAAATTAAATATGTTATTTACCAACGCACGAAATTTACCTAAAAATAACTTGAAAGAATTTTTTTATAACCATACGTACTCACAAAATGCTTACTTGGTTATCAAACAGTTATTGAGAAAGCTAATAAGTACGTTCTGAAAGAGTCGTATTTGAGATATGGCAATGCGTTTCAGGTCATATTTAGTGATTCGAATGTCTAATTACCATTTCGGAACTTAGAAGTTTTAGGATTTATAGCTCTGGGAAACTATCGACGATTACGTTATATTAACCTCTTGATAAATGCTTTCAAGTTAAATGAAAAACTATAGCGTTCCGAAACCAATGAGCACTAAATTTAATTGAAATACAACGTGTTGGATATGCCAGTTCCTTAATATTACTTTCACATGATAAAAAGGCAAAACTGTCATGTAGGATAATAATTGCTACTTAGGATCGACCATAATTACTTACGTTTCTACTTTTTAGTCTACATAATAACGTTTGGTACCATCAGAGTACATTTTCAATCTCCCCGAGAATGGTCATCAGGAAACTCATGCACTTTTTTTTTCAATAAAATCATCTATATGACGATTTTTAAAAACGTTATTCTAGAAATGGTTTAAAGGACAGATTTCTCCTAACACGCCTGTTTTTTATAGATCTTTTTCAGTCTACTGCTTCAAGAAGTAAAGTAGAAAAAATATTACAGCAGCAGAATTGGGAACAGAAAATTTCGTTCTAATTCCATTTGCAGAATCGGAATTTGTTTCGATTCTTGAGCCCAATTTGGTTCTTTTTCCCACTCTGGTACTCGTTTTCAAAAAAAAACTAACCGCATTCTAACTTGAAGCGGCAAACATGGAATTTATTTTTATAATATATATTTCGCATTAACCGAACATTCCTTCTATCTTTAGGTAATGGACGCTGCTGTCTATTCTGTTACTCTACGTTGTTGCAGTGGAGGCTAGTTGTTTAAGTTGCCGAAAAATGTTCCTTTCAATACGGAATGCTCGGTTTGTCGAGTTCTCTAGATAGACCGTCCCATGGGGCGTGTTCGGTTGGAGAAGTTTAGACAAAGTTTGTCTGGGACAAAACCGCCGTAACACGTGGTGCTAAAACGACGCTTTAACGTGTGGCTGCGGCACATTGACACGACAGTTTCCAAACTAACATTGTCGTCTTTAATCACCGCCAAAGAGAGACAATCTCCAATTTGTGTATTATATCTTAGGCATCAAAAGTGGCGAAACATAACTCGCAGACACCCCGCTGTTTTATGTTCGTGTAAAGATATTTTTATTTTTATTACACAATATTTCCATATTTTAAGTGTTGGTGTAACGTCAGCAGACAGTAAGCGACTCTTTGTCAGCTGCATCGGAGAACGGATTTAGATTCATATTGTGAAATGGCAATCACTTTAAAACCTCCCCCAAATCAAGAACACATCCAATAGCTTTATGACATGTGAATTATATGGCTTGTTCATACACGCTAGCGGAGGAGGTAAATGTATTATTATTATCACCCTTTCCATACGTATAAATACAGCGTGTATTTGCAATTTGACATTTATTCCATATAGTAATTATGCAGTGAAGTAAAATAAAAATACTCGTATTTGCGAAAATCACCCTTCGACTACGAGTATATGATTTCATGGTTACTGAGTTAATAACATTTTAATTTTTTCTTTTAGAAATTGACTGATGTGAAAGATTACTGATAAAAATAAAAAAAATCAAACCAAAATATGTTTACTTACTGAAATACTCATGCATGTGCGTACGTGTGCATTTCATTTTGTACCTATTAGTGTTTCGTGAATGACTTCATAAACTTTAAATGGCGTGTCAAACATTATTTAGTATAGTGAATACAAATGTAAAATATCTGTAGGACAACTTAGTGGACAAAATATCGGCTACCACAAATAAGCAAAGTGCGGTTGCGATCCCATCGTGCCTGGGATCGACGCGGTTAATACACTGCAATTTTATTATTGGGAAACAGTTGCGGTGCGCGGTGTCGGAACTTCAAATATGAAATTGGCACTTACATAGCGAACGGAACAACTGAATGATGTAACGCTGTATTAAATATTACGTATAATAAAATCGGAGCGTAAATTTGGAACGACGCCAATTCTTCCTGACGACAGGTTTTGAATATAGCCATGGATTTATGAACCCAGCCGCTGAGTAACGAGGTGCGGGCGATCCACACCGCACGCGTCATGCGAAGACACCAACGCTCTGATCGAACTACTTCTGATCCGAGGGTGTAATTTATCTTGATTGTGTTCGAAAATGAAAGTACAATTTTAAAATTAAACTATTATTTTTCATAGCATTTCATTGCGCCTGTGATTTATAAGTCACTGTCGAGAGGTAATTCCTCGTGCCATAATTACTAACGCAGGGATAAAATTCTGTGGGGACATGCTGAGCGGGCGCTAAGTTTGGACAGATCACTAGGACAGACACATTACTAATTGATGTATATGATTTAGTATGTATATCACTAGATATTATAAAATAAAGTCCCCCGCCGCGTCTGTCTGTCGGTCTGTCTGAACGCGATAAACTCAAAAACTACCAAACGGATTGGCGTATTATTGTCACCAATGGACTGAGTGATTCAAGAAAAAGGTTTACGTGTATAATTTATTAATGTTTTTTGGAAATTACTTGAAATATGACGTTTGTTGTCGAAGAAGTCGGAAAAAATTCAAGCCGGCTAGGCGCTTTCATTGAAAACACTGCCTCGTCCCTTTGAGGTATAACAAAATAATGTATGGAGAAATTGTGTCTTTTTTATTGGACTAAAGAAAAGTCCGCGATGGCATATATCTATATTTTATGGACAGCTTACTATACCAATTTTTATGTTTAAAAAAATGGTGTCATATGATGAGGTAATTGGAAAGTAATTATATAAAAATACTGTGTATACATATTTCCCCATTTAAGTAAAATAATTATACATTTAACTATAATTGGTACTGAATAAAAGTACTAGAAAATGCGCTTGCACTAACTAGACCCGACACTTTATCTCTCTTTGCCTTATCGGTAAAGAAATGAACGTAGTGCAATGAAAATCATCGTTGCAATGTGATGTAAAGTTTATACTTTACTTACACTTAAACAAAATTAGCTTAGTTAGTTTCTGACTGAAAAATACGCTGTGATAGACAGAGAGACAGATGGCATAGGTTGAGTAATAAAGAAACTAAAAAATAATCAGTTACACCTAAGTTATATAGTTCCCCAACATTTTATACCTAATACGTATCCAAACTGTACGGTTCACTCTTCATATAGAAATTTCATGATTTTCATATACAAAATGGCGGCAAAAGATAAAAATTTGTTTTGATTGATTTTAGTTCATGATTTGGTTATCAGTGTTGTATATAAAGAAATATTTTAGCTTGTTTTTACGTATATATATATTCTTTATTTTTTCAAATATTTACAGAATTGGAAATAAATTACTTTAAAAATACTCCAAGTAGGATGAACATACTATTAAATCCAATCTGATATGACACTACGACTGAAAAAAACACTACGGTTTATATGCTTTGCTACCCGTGCGAACCCGGGGCAGGTCGCTAGTATGTATATATAAGGTTGTTTGGAAGCGATTTCTTTTAGCGATGAGACCGCTTATTGTACCAAAGTTTGTTTTATGAGATATGTTGTTTATTCTTTTTCTAAGAACTTTTGGTGTACAATAAAGATTATTATTATTATATAAAAATAACAAAACAAACTTTACTGACGACGGTAGTACGACAGCTGGTACTTTAAACCGTGTTCGCCTAAACGTAGTCGATACTTATAGAGCGTGCAGAGGTTATCAAACTAAACAAAAATTTTCAAGTGAACAAATGACGTAAACTGACGGTTACCAAGGAAAACATGTTGAAAGTTTTATTATTTCATTTATTTATAATTCTATTTTTTTTTAACTCTTTGTTTGGCTCGGTGCTACATGCTCTGAATTATGACTACGTGCAGCCGAACACGCTGTATATTAGGTGACGTTAAGGAACACATGACGTCAATGGCTAAATTAAATTTAACTTTTAGTACAGATTTTTAGGAAGACGGTCCGGTTCCATCTCCAAAGATTGACGTCTATTTTGACTCATGATGACGATCGCGGTGGAAATGATTTAATAACGAAATACTCAATAAACTTAAAAAAGTCAAGCTCATTGAGTCCGACAAGAATCTCTTAATGAACACATAAAACGAAAATTAAACAAATGTTATATTGCTACATCGCTAAGGTCCAATACGCCCGCAGTGATCCCTATGATTCCGCGTCCTGTGATGTTTTTAAAGTCCTTCTCGCATCCCGTGAGGCCGGGCCTCGAGCGTTCTTCCCGTTAAGCCCTTAACATTCAAATGTTTATTCAGTGAATTACAGAGGACTCGCGAAAACATCGGCCCTTTATTTATTTTCATTACAACGCAAGACCGGGGGATTTGGCCCTTGTCACGAGTGGAGTCGTCGTCGTCGCTCCAATCGTCCGCGGAATAAGTCCATAGACTAATAAAAGGCTCTTTATATTCGTTGGCGCGGGTCGGTTCGAAGCGGCAACGAGCGACACTTTCAATATTTCATCTCACGTAGCATATACGTCAAAACATGCACTGCTTTAAAATAAACGCTTCTCCCACAGCCTGGGCAGATTTCTGTCCCGATATAAATACGGTTCTAGTCGTATCAAGCGAACGCTGCGCCGCCGTGTCTGGTCTGTCTCGTCAGCTAAAGTTAGTATAGTGACAATATTGAGGCCATACAAAAAATGTTTCTCCGTGTTGTGTCCTACAGAGGCCATTGTAAAAAGAAATATGAAGTTATGTTAAATGATTTTATGCTTCAGCATCTGTATGACAGTCGTACAGTAATAGTAGCTAACTTCATGTTTAAAATATGTAATAATTTAGTCGACCGTTAGAACATTTCAGAAAAGGTAGAATTTAAAGTTCCAGTTCGGATGAGTCGTCAACCTATTGTCTTCATGAAAGATTTTCTCGGAAAAATTCAGGAATGCGTGCACCTCTGCACAGAATTAGTCACAATTATTATAATAATTTTGCGCACATCGAATTACACTATGACTCTTTCTATTCCTACAAAAAAGTTATCAAAGATTCTATTTAAATTTCATTTATATTGTTGTTGCTAACTCTGTTTTCGTTTGTTATTTTTGTTAGTTTTAGTTGTATTAATAGATTTTTATTTAATTTTTTGTTTAATTTTTTTGTTTTGTTTTCTCTATATGACTGTAGCGACTATATATTATAAATATTTGGAAACATTTTGTCTAAACGTTACAATATTCCCAACTTTATTTCTATATCCTGTAAGTGTAATCCATGTAAACGTCTGTTTTTGTTTTCTGCATAAATAAAAATTTAAAATTTAAAAACCCCCGACGCAAAAAAAAACTAACCTTTAAAAAGTGTGAAATAATACAAACTTGTTCATTGTCTAATGATTTTTGATCCTTAAATGCGTCTGGCACCGCTAATTATTAGGTATTTTAAATTTACTTAATTTTTATTTCAAAATTTTTAAAATTTTATTTAGGTAAACTAATTCATACATGATCAGACAAAAAAAATTCTAGTTTTTACTTTTCATTTCGTTAGTTAATATTCCTTATTCCTTTTTAATATAGTGAAAATTATGCTACTAGTCAAGCCCTTTCATTTGCTACCCATATTGAGGGATTTGTGAAAAAAAATGTAATTCGCTATTTTGTATTGGCGGCCATCATGCATTTGAAATTTGTCATAGTATAGTAGAATACTATAGTATTCTACTAGTCAAGCCCTTTCATTTGATACCCATATTGATGGAGTAGCGAAAAAATATGATATTCGCCATTTTGTGGCGACGGCCATTTTGGATTAATTTTCATCAAACGTAGCTAAGAACACTCCCGACTAATTCACCTTTAATATAAAAAAATCTGCAACCAAATCGGTTCATCTGTTTGGGAGCTACGATGCCACGGACAGATACACAGATACACACACACGTCAAACTTATAACACCCCTCTTTTTTCGTCGGGGGTTAAAAAAAGGACGAATTAAACGGCGCTTTGTACTTTTCAAAGTGTACTCGAGTAGATATTTGTATAATGTTTAAAGTTCTGAATATAACCCTTACACAAGGATCCTTCAATAACTCCGTGGCACGCCTTGGCTAACCTTTGGCCTTTGACTGACCGGCTGGCCGAGTGGCTTAGAGACTCTAACTGCGGAGCTAAGTGTTGCGGGTTCGATCCCCGCCCAGGACAAATATGTATTTGTGTGCATGAACATGTCTATTTGTTCCGAGTTTGGGTGTAAAAGTATCTATATATGTATATATATTATTAAAAAAGAATATTTAAGTATATACAACAGTTGTCTAGTAATCCATAATACAAGCATGTACTTGCTTACTTCGAAACTAGATGACGCTTTGTGGGTATTCCAGTTATTATTATTATTACGCCTTTTTTATTGTTGCAAGCTAAGTTACCACAAAAGATAGAGGAAACTCTCAATCGGTTTTGCTCTCCATAAAGCATCACAGACGATCACAATACCTAACTGATCCCACAACGCTCTCTACGCGACCTCCGCATAATCCGCGCTGAAGTCAAGGCGGCTTCCGCTCACTCTTTTGTTCTTATGCAAATGCAAAACTTGTAGAAAAGCAATCCAATTTGACGCTAAATCCCTCGAGATATAAGTGCAAACCGCAATCCTAAATGAGGCGTCGTGCGCCGAACGATACGAGACTCTGTATGCGGTGACTTAGAGTGCGGAGTGGCGACTCGAGCCTTCTGCTTTGCGTTTTAGCGAGTTTTGGGTTATAATCTAAGTCCCGCACAAAGACGGAGCTCCGCAATTACGCTAGTGGCGGGGCTCCGTTCGAATATTAACCGCTGCCTATTTAAACGCACTCGACGCCCCTGCATGTATATACAATTGGGCATGCGTGACGTTATTTTATTCGGTCGAAAGTTCAAGGAGCTTTACCGAATAACAGCCCTTGGTCGTCTCTCGCTATGCGCTCGGCTCGTATACGTGATTTCCGTTTTGAGGTAGCAAGTCATATGTAAAGCGACCGTAGTCTATTACTCGATGTATACGGATTAATGAGTTTGAAAATGTTTATTAATAGTCACGTTTAAGATGTTGGTAGGCCTCCAGGTGAAGCCTCTCGGCGCACATTTGCAATTCTATAGCCGACATAAATTATTGCTTGTTGTTATGAAATTCAAAATTTTCGTCGCAATATTTGGGACCGATTGTTTCGTTCGCGAGGGTCTCGGTCTAATCGCTTCGCATTTTGTGTTCAAACACTCGCTCGGGACTAATATTAAGTGACGTTGCGAAAAGCTTCTTCATAAGCTTTTCGCAATTAATTTGTGAATTTTGTAAGTTTGTTTTATGAAATTGTTCTGTTGCAACAATTTAAACTGTTTTAATAATTTTAATCTTGAAATAAGCCGGACGACAACCGTTATAAAATCATAACGACAATTTTTTTTCTGTTTGTTCGAGGCAGATTTGTCTCGGGTTCTTTGACCCCAGACGCAGGGCCGTAGCAAACCTCGACTACGTTATCCACCCCCACTCGCGTACGTTCTCTGAATGATAATTGGTACGTTTATATTTTATATTTAAAGTCAGGAGCTGAAGCGACCGTCATTTAAATAATGCTTTGTGTGGTCACAGACTGGGAAGAGGGAGGGGTTGGGGCGGTCACTCGCAACTCAATAGCGGTGAAGCTTAGCGAATAGCGCTGCCGAAGTTTTGTCTGAGACAGCCGTAAACTTTATGAGTTGGTCGATCCCGGTAAAATTCGATGCCATAAGAGTAATAACTAAGTAGAGGTAACACTGACACCACATAACCAACGCACGATAGTAAGCCTCACGAGCATAAATACGATAGCGTGCGCAACTGACATATGAACACTTTGTTTTGGCATATAAATTAGCTAAAAACAAAATACAATCCAGCATTCGGACTATGTAACGTCAGTCGTCGTCGGGTTCTTGACGGCGGTCGTAAAAGCTCATCTTTCAACGACCCCCAAGGGTTTCGACAAGCTTTTGGAGCGACTCAAACTCGCAGTACGTGTTCATGCAGAACATTTTAAGAACGAGTCTGTAAAATACATGAGTGCTTTAACTTTCACGATCAGACTCGGAAGATTGCTGTCAGTGATTGACGTCAAACATTTCGGGGATGACTTTGCAACCATCTTCGTTTACAGCACAGAGGAACGAACTTGAGAGAAGCGTCCATTACAACAGAAGTAGTATTTCGCTCGTTTTCTCCAATCATATAAGCACTAGTCCACTGGTGTATAAACTACCCGTTTCAGCTCAAGAAAATCGTTGATACTTCCGTTAACGCTCCATTTATAGTAAACTTCTTCTGAAAATGCGATCTTAGAGTGCGCAATATCAGAAAAAGTTTACTCCTTATACAGTTCCGTACATCAAAAACAAAAAAAGAAACTTTATAACATCAGTCTGGTGTATGCCTGTCTGTCCGTTTATCACAGTCTATTTCAACCTACAGGACGAAAAAAAATATTGAAGTTCGGTAATACAATATACAACATTTGGTCTTGATGACCCAATTACGTACGTATACGTTTCGTACATATAGCATAAATAAACAAATTTCCATTTAGAAGGGCAAAGTACAAAACTTAAAAAAAGCTTTGTTTTAAAGGACATCGTGTGATATGAAATAAAAGTTCTTAGAATAAGAAAAACAAATGTATTTTTTTTAATTTAAATTTCAACGTTTTGTTGGTATTATAGAAAATATATGAAAATTGATCATTTCTTCGCTCCTCAATTTCCCAAAACTATTAAGTCTAATAATTTGTGCAAAATCAGAAATGTAGGCCTTCATGTTTATTTTACAAGAAAACCAAGGAAATAAACGAATTTTCAGTTTAGGGGTAAAATTACTGAAATAAAAAAAAAACTTTTCTCAAATTCATCATGTGACGTAGCGTATATCAAATGAAAGTACTCGTTAAAAGAAACACCAACATATATATTTTTTAAATTTTAAAATACTTAGTTTGATACATACATATTACAGGCTTAACTTATAACATAAAGATTCGAATTTAAAAAAGAAACATACTAGATGTCTTGATAGTTTACAGTACGGGAACCTCTTCACGCGATTCAGACTCGAACTTCACCGGTTTTATATCATTATAAATATGTAGTCGTTTTAATTTACAAATTACTAATGTTTCTTACAAATATATACATGAAATTTAAACAATATAAATTATTTACCATTTATTCCGCTTTTAAGGCAGAATAAATGTGGACGGATATAAAGCAACAGTTTACGTAACTTTTTTCGTGAAGGCACATTTTCAATAGAGACCATAACTTCAAAAGAGGTCAGACCATCCAGAATAAAACTCTACCAAACTCTGAACTCTACCAATGTGAATGTGATTGGCAGAGGCAAAGAGTAGATTTTTGGTAGAGTAGATAACACGTTTGTATTTTACAGATACTTATTCCTAACCGAAGCGCAGAGATAGAGTTGTCGTCAAAAATTGTATGTTGACTACGTTCACCGAAATCAAGTTTCATGTGTTGACGACTTAGAGAAATAACGCATAGAGAAAACATCGCAATACAACGTCAAAAAATTAACTGGCCAACTTTGACGGACTATATTCCATTCGCGCTAATAAAATAGTGACTCACCATGCTACTCGATAGTAAAAGCGTACTTATACTGAGGTGAAAATTAAACCATACAAATCATACCCATTTATTTTCATCATAGGATCGTTGCGAAATCTTGACTCCGTCATAATTTAACATTTTTTTTACAGATAATATTAACAATAAATTCCCAATCAAAAAATATTAAAACTAATAACAATAATAATAGACTACGTGTGTATTAATGGGGAATCAGAATTTTTCAAAATTAATCAGTATCGTCAGAATTTTCACTGACATTTATAATAAAAGAATTGTGTTCCGCGAGTTCCTTTATATCATCTAAGTTCAACATGTTTTTTTCTTCCTTGACCACGTGGTCACAGCATTTCTTCCATTTTTTCGAATCTGTTGTTGCTATTGCGCCAAAAAACAGCTTATCTACATCTTTAAGTATAAATGTTGAGTTATTGGCAGCAATATAATTTTTTATTTCGGCCCACACTAACTCAACTGGGTTGAGTTTACAATGATACGGCGGCAGGCGGAGAATTTCAATGCCATTTGCTTTAGCGGTTTCGTCGACTAAATAGGTAGCTTAATTAAATAATTAATTAGCTAATAAATAGCTTAAGTCCACCACGCTGCTCCACTACGGGTTGGGAACTGTAACCACCGCCATCTATTGAAAGCGTCCGGGACCGACTGCTTAACGTGCCCTCCGAAGCACGGAAATAGCTATTATATTGCGGGGCAATTTCGTTAACTTTCAACATGAGTTCCTTTTTTAAATAACTCATATCCATTCTCACGCCTTTACTTTGAAGTCAGTCTATTATTTGCTGCTTATTCCATTGAGTTGTCGATATCCTGTCAGATTTAACAGAGTGATAGGGAGCGTTATCAATGACCACTACGCTTCCCGGTTCAAGTTTTGGTAAGATATTTTTGAACCAGTTTATAAATTTTTCGCCGTCCATTTCTTCGTGGTAACCTTTAGTTGATTTTGATTCAAATAATAGCAATCCCCCATTCAAAAATCCTTTTTCACTTCCAATGTGCAAGACGATCAGCCTTTTACCTATTCCCGTAGGAGCGCCCGGGCCATTGAATAAACCGGCTCGATAAGCATCCTTGTTATTCTTGATCGTCAAATCTACCCATGCCTTTGTTTTAACGTGTCCAGCACTTACCCACGTTTCATCAAGAAAATATATTTTTTATTGGCTTTCCTGTGTCCTTTAATTTTTCTTAGATATTTTCGTCGCCACATAACGATGTCGTCTCTTTCTAGTAATAATGACCTGCTCTCCCATTTCGCAAAATCTAATGTCTAATGTCGGGTGAAAATACAATGAGTGCAATTTTCTCCTTAAAGGACATTTGTTTGAATCATCTAATTTGCTAATCTTAGATAGTCTGGCTCTTTTCTTTACAGGCGATTTTAGAGCATTCATTTCCTTCTGTTCTTTGATGATTTTGTAAACGGTATTTTCTTCTGAAAATAAATGAAATTGCGGTGTTTCTACACCGCATGCACTATCCGTTTTTACTACAATATTCTCCACAGTCACGTTTTGGTCATCACACTGCTTAAAGTACTTAAAAACATTATAAATCACGCGTCTTGCCCCATTATGAATTATTGATCCACTTTTATTTTTACGAATAGGTGAAGTATTCATTTTTGTAATTGACGAATAACATGTCCGTACTGTCTGAAGGACTCACTTCAACTGTCCAAAACTGCCCAGTATCAAGACGATTTTCTAATTCGCTACGCTCTGATTGGGCAAGTGGCGTCGCTAAGCCGAGTAGCACGGATGAGTACTATTTTCTTAGCGGGAATGGACTATAGTGTGTGTGATTTTACGTTCTTACACTCCGGAACGTCAACCTGACCTGCGTAGGGATACCAACTAATAATAATTTTCTAATGTACTGGGAAATTTATAAAGAAGGAAGTATTTATATAACTTATAATTATTAGTGGTAAAAATATTATTATAATCTATACTAATAATATATAAAGAGTTTGTTTGTTAATTTGTTTGTGTGTTAGTTTTTTTGGTTGTTTATTTGAACGCGCTGATCTCTAGAACTACGAGTCGGATTTGAAAAATTCTTTTTGTATTTGATAGCGTAAATTTTGGGAAAGGTTTGTATATATAAAATCGTACAGCCTGTCGGTCTGTTTCAGCTAATCTCCAAAGCGGCTGAACCGAGTTCAATGAAATTTCACACATATAAAAAGGAAGTAGTCAACGCTACTGTGGTTACATACGCTACTTTCTTTCTGTCTGTACGTCTATCTATCTATTCGAACTAATCTCCAAAATGGCTGAACAGAAATAGATGAAACTTAACAGATATGAAAAAGAGGTGATCAAAAATGACATACGCTACTTTTTGTCTGTATCTATGTATGGCTGTCTATTCGAGCTAATCTCCAAAACTGCTGAACATATTTTAATGAAACTTCACAAGTATGAAAAGAAGGTGGTGAAAAATTACATACACTGCTTTATTGCTTTCAAAATCGATATCCAAGAGTGCTGTAGATACCGATCACGAATTTGTGATCAAAATTGAAAAAAAAGTTAGCGCATTTTTGATCTTTTTAGTTACTGGACTGATTGCTGTCAAAATCGATATCTAATGGTCTGCGTGGACTCTGAACACGAATCTGTGGTCAAAATTAAAAAAGTGGCCGCTGTTTTGAATTTTGCACATCAATATACGCATCTCTGACTAACTTTAGGGGTCTGAATTCATTTAACAGTGATTTAAAAATCCAAGATAGCGGTATCGCTCATAATAACAAAGTCATCATTATGCTCGCTTCCGACTAACTTAAGAGTTCTATATTAAAATTTAATAGTGATTTTGAAATCCAAGATGGTGCCATCGATTTGATCGATCACACGTTTGATCGCTCGCTAAAACACGTAGTTTGAGTACAAACTCGATAGGTCTATGACAAGAATTTCAAAAATATGAGATTTTTTAAAATTTGATAATGAAGTCACAAGATCTCGCTAAAACAAGAAGTTTGAGTATAAAAAATAGATCTGTGACTATTAATTTCAAAAATATGTGCTTTTAAAAATTTGGTCACGGGGTCACATAGATCTTGCTGAAACATGGGGTTTGAGTACCAACACAATAGGTCTGTGACAACTCATTTTAAAAATATGTTCTTTTAATAATTTGGTCCAGAGGTCACATCGATCTTGTTAAAACATGAAGTCTTAGTATGAGCACAAACACAGGTCTGGTCTACTAATTTCAAAAATATGTGCATATCGAAATTTGGTTACGTGGCCACATAGATCACGAATTTTGTTTCCTACTTTTGGAAATACGAATATAATTGTACAATAGTTATTTTTTTGATAATAATAATTATGGAAAATATTTTGTGATATTAGCCCTGACGACGTCGATATTTTCTGGGATATGAAAGGCATCATCCTACTATTTATGGTATTTCTTCTGTGGTAGAAGTGATCTCGAATCACTAAAGTTCGATTATGCTATATCGATTTCTCGTCAAGTTCTATTAGATGATTCCGCGGTTAAAGGTCTGAAGCACCCAGCAGTACAATCTCTGATTACTAGGTAGTATAAATATAATTACTACTATTATTTATATAATTATAATTTCTAGCAACACTTAGATTGTGTACTTGAGACGACGTTACTTATAAATCTATGTCGTGTGACGTCGACTATTAATCCAGACATATATTACATCCATGGTCGACGAATACTTTATCAAATCAAATAGGGTGAATAGATTACGCTCTGCTTTCAAGTTTTATTCAACAGAATGAATACAGAGATATCGATTTAGCACAGAAAAGATCCTTTTCTTATATTGTATACCGACGATGCAGAGAGTGCATCAAAATCTAAGAACTTGTTACGGAAAGTTCTTTGGTAGTGACCAACTAAGCTCTACCTCTAATATCACCACGAAAGAACGAAAAAATATGTAAAACCGACATTCTACGGGGCAACCAGCAAAGAAGTAAAACCAGGAACAAAGAATGTCGTCTGACTGTATAATGTTTAATTACTAACTTGGACATTATCGTAAACGAACCTAAGAGAAGTCGATTATCGTTCGAATGCACTGAGAGCAAAACGTCGCCGTCGTATCGGGCGGCCACAACAATTACCTAGAGTATCGATTACGTATGTGTTTCAAAAGTCAAGAATTGAATTGCACAAGTTTGCACTAACAACACAACTGTAATAAACACCAGTTGTTCCGCAAGAGGGGGACTTGAGAACTGCGGCATGCGCAATTCTAGAGCCAACCGCAATCTGGCGGGTGGACCAATAGCACCAATGATGTTTCAGTAAAAATGAGCCAACTTTATTCTGAACGGCATCCGAAAGTTGATCCGCAATGACATACATGCATATATACATACAAAGATTTATGATACAGAAACAGATAGATCCCATCAAAAACAATACTTGTCAAAAAAACCAAGTCTCGCAACTCAGTTGTTCTGCGGTAAAAAGTTGTGAGATCCATGTAATACCAAGTCGGTTATTAATTTATTCGGTTATAAATATATTGAGACTTGGCCATCGCCTGAAAACACGTGTAAATTCAATCGCCTGAAAACACATGTAAATTCAATTATTTAGTGCGATGGCCAAGTCTCAATATATTTATAACCGAATAAATTAATAACCGACTTGGTATTACATGGATCTCACAACTTTTTACCGCAGAACAACTGAGTTGCGAGACTTGGTTTTTTTGACAAGTATTGTTTTTGATGGGATCTCATTTCTTTTTGTATTTTGTAGACAGTTCTATTTTTTTTCCTTTTCGGTACCTTCTACTTATTGTATATATGTATATCTATATGTATATAGTTTTTCTAAGATATATTATACAACCTTACGCACTCGTAATAAGTACGAATACGCACGTAGGTACGTTTTTTGCATTAATAAATAATTTAATACACGTGTTTTCATCACGGGAATACCCATTTTTGCTCGATTTGGCAGGGGCACTACCATGCGCCTATATTTATATGGGACTAGCTTAAACCCGCGGCTTCGCACGCAATATAATAATAACTGCCGTAATAAAACATCGTTACGAATAAAGCCAATATTGAAAAATTTAACTGAAGACTTGGCTGTATGGGCTTAATTTTTTTTTTTGCGGTCTTTTCTAGATTTTTTAGTTTTTCCTTGATTCATACACCAAACACTACTTATATTCCAAATTTCAAGCTTCTAGGTCTGCTAGAAGTGCCTTAGAATTTTGATGATCGGTGAGTGAGTGAGTGACAAAATGAAGAAATTTGACCCGTTATAATTTCTTAAAAATACTGGTTCCAATTGAATGAAATTTGAAAATATGCTTATATAATATGCCTGCATGGTTACTGAAAATTTCAGTCTTCTAGTTTTATCCACAACGAAGTTACAGGGGGTCGAAAATGGTCTGAATTGTTTCGAGAAAAGGATGGTACGGCCGTGACGCTTTTTCGCTCGACTTGGTGGAATGAATTACGCTTCAAATATGCTTAGTCAATGTGGATAGGAAAGGCCAATAGGAAACTAAATCAAATTACTACAATTTTATTGCACAAATTTGTGCTTCTCACTTCCACGTGTAAATGCGATATCTACTTCTTTTAGTAGATGTATTACAGTAAGTATCATTGAGTAGCACCTATTGCACGACAACATGTCGATGTCAGTGAGTCGAGTCGCGCAAACATCACTGTTTTGTATGTAAACATGCCGTCTGCCTCATAACGCTGACATGTGTCTTCGTACAAATATAATTTGAGCTTTAATTACTCCTGGAGGCTGTAACCAAAAACCGATGATGACAGAACAGAACTTGTGATAAGTTATTGTACTTAAAGAAATGTATAAATAAATTAGGAAAAGTGCTCATTCATAAACTGTCGTCCTACAAACTACATGTAGGGTGCGGTACTCTTACGATCATGTGTTGATTAAAAATAAAAAAATTTCTAAATATTAATATTTTTTATGCCAGGGTTGATCAAAAAGTATCTGAAATTAGTATGAAGGTAACATTTCTATTCCATTCCATCAGCCCATTATACACCACTGCAGGGGCTTAGACTTACCTCCAGGGTGAGGAGGCTTGGAGTTTAAATCCACCACGCTGCTCCAGTGTGAGTATATAGGGACCGGGGCCGCCTGCTTAACGTGCTCTCCGCGTCAAGGAGTCAGTGATAGTTATGTACTTAAGTCAGAAAAAACGCATTGGTACACGCCCGGATTCGAACCACGGCCACATGGCCTTATAAATTTGATACAGGTTTGCTGCGCTCGGGCTATCACGACTCTACGGTGACATTTGCAAAAATACATTTGTTTCCTCCTTGCTTTTAAATACAGCTTTGTGTAGATTTTTTCCATTAAGAAACCTTTTTGAAGTAACCTGTCCGTGAAAATCGATTAAACATTGCCAAAATAAAGGTTCAAAATATCAGCTATTAACGTTTAGTTATTCTTCGGTCATTCAAAACTAGAAAATCAAATTTTTTATGATTTCATTGTTGAGAAAAGTAGAAGGTTTTCCGGCTCCGTATTCGTCTTGGCGACTTTCTCTCCCATTTTTAAATTCTACATACCAAGAAACCGCTGTAGTGTATGAAAGAAAATTTTCCTCTAAGAAAATAAATATTTACAGTAGACATTTTTTTTAGAATAAAATATTTAATTACGGCCCGAAACGCAGTTCTCTCCATTTTTCAAGAAAAGTAATAATGATTTATTGAAATTTAAAAAACCTAAATAAAGAAAACGTTACCCATCGCAGACCCTATTCATAATGGCCGCAGTAAGAATGAAAGAAGAATTTTACGATTTGACCACCGCTTGGCCTAGTGGGTAGCGACCCTGCCTACTGGGCTGGGGGTCCCGGGTTCGAATCTTAGGTCGGGTCAGTATTTATATGATGAATATTTATATTGATAACGGGTCTTGGTTGTTATATGTATGTGGAGTCTTCGCTTGGTACCCAAAACACAAGCTAATGCTTAGTTTGGGGCCTAGACGTTATTGTGATGTATACGTTATACATAAATTCAAAATATCAACAAATCTCTATTTCTTATATTCTTTTTTTAATAGTTTTTGATCACTCCTCTACTGCTACCTTTCATTTTTATGCGTTTGTTTGTTCGTTTGTTTGTTTGTTTGTTTGTATGTATATTTGTTCGTTCGTTTGTTCGTTTGAGTGTTCTTCTACTGCCATTTTCCTCGGAAATTTCTGAATTGATTTCGATGAGATTTTCTTAATGCATATGTTTTACGGTTACAAGTCTGTAAGGGGTTCTGCAGTAGATGTATTCGTTTAAAATGGCTATGGCTGAGCTGATTTTGATGTGTTTATAGCATCAAATAGGTGTCACTCCAGGGCAGGTCTTCAAACATGTATTGTGGGAGGGGGGGGGGCACCCACTGGCAGAGCTAAGTGTAAATTTTTTATACTCATTCATTCTGATCGGTAACTCTATTAAAAATTTATAATTATGAATATTAATAATTGTTAATTTTTAAATTTTCACGGACTAGTTTGAAGTGCGTCACGCTCTAAAGCACTGATACCTGCTCGTTCTTAACTTAGGTTGCTGGCTGTGTTTCGTGAATGACTACTAAAAGTACATTAACTTAACAATTCAGCATTTAGTAAATGGTGACGAACTCCCTGGACAATCACTAACAGAACAGTTTAGTTTTCATTCACAGGCTCAGATACGACTTAATATTCTAATTTGACTTTATTTCTTGCGTTATATGTGTTTTAACTTATATTTATGAACCGCTGTCTTGAGCCGCAATTCGGCACAGAAATAGAGAGTTTATAAAACGTACATAGACCTAAAGCAATTTAAAAGTTGAAATTGCTAGTCTCTGGGGAGCCGAGAGGGCGGTGTAAATATATTGATTTTTTTTTATAAATACACGTAATATAAAGAAATTAAAAGATTTTTAAATATATTTCTTTTATTTCTAAATATAAACATACGTGTTAGAGTCTAAATTGACACGGTTTTCGATAAAATTATGTAACCATCTATATGGATTAATTTAAAACATAAAAAGTTAAAACGCTACAAAAGCTCCACAGATTTGAGACTATTTTTGAATTAAAATGGAACGAGCGTCTTCCTGTTCAGCGCAATTTCAAATTAACTAACTGTCAAATGTCAAAAGAGGTAAATAACGCGGAATTCGGTCCCATCAAAGTTTGAACAAATAATTAAAAATGATGGTCAAAACGATGACGGCCCGTCACTTGTATCTAATTTAAAAGATCTCAGATTAGTCGCCACCGGTAAGTTTTATGTATTTTAAAATAATTGATTATTTTTGCGCATAGGCGGTTGGGCTCAAACAGGTCCTATTACTATGATAATGAGTGTTCTAAATCAAGGGGAAATTCTATAAATTCTACTGCGGAGCGACTTCGTCTTCTTGCTGTTTCTGAAAAAGAGTCGGGTTAGTGGCTACAGGCTATTTTTTCTACCAATCAGGGCACAGAGTCGGACAACACAACGTTTTTCCCTGTCCACCAGTCTGTGTGTCGTGGTTAGGATTAGTGACTACCGTTGCTGACTATCTCAAACGGCGCAAATATACTGCCGTAGGAAGGTGCCGTTCTGGGCGCGGCGCTACGGCTTTCCAAGGTTTATTTATTTATGACCTCGGGCACCGTGTAACCGTTGCCATACTGCGACGTAATGCCGACGTAAAGCTTTTTGGACCCTTTGCCACACAGCGCTTATTTAGATGATATTTTTTAATTGTAGGGTATGTATCTGTAATTTTAATTTAGTATAAATATTTATTTTGAATTAATTTAGGTTTAATATTAAATGTGTTGTTTATTGTGTAATATGATATAATGAAACTATGTAATTATACTCTTTTTTTAATTGATTCAACATTTAATATATACCGTGTTTGACTAGACATATATCAAATTTATGAAGCGCAGCGTGTAGAGCTTACTGAACTAAACAAGAAGTTTCAAGTGAGTGGATGGAGCCAAATAACGGTTATCGAGAAAAACATGTTTAAATTCGTATTCTCTTTATCATTTATCTTTTTTGTCATAGCAATCAATACAAACACTTATTTAGAATTTATAATATGAAACCTAACACATTTTTATATAATCAAGTTTATTCGCAAACTTAATAAAACACCGGAAGACTGTCTCGCGAATTACAAAATTGGGGAAACTCTATTCGTGAAACAGCTGATAGGGTTAATGCCCGATTATTCTTTGAATTGAAATGTTACTGAATTTTTTGTTACGTGATAATTTTTAATTTAACGGTTGGCAGTAGACCGTCTGTCTCGAAATAGTATTAGAAAGTTTTGCAGTAGGGTGACCAAGCATTTGGGTTATCCGTGTTGTAGTTTTTTTCTCGGTCACCGCTAGTTTACCCCACCTGCTTACTTGAAACTTCTTTTTTAGTTTGTTAGTTCGTTTAGTTCGTGTAGATAAAACGAAGTTCTTGGTGATGTTCTAGATTCAAAGCTTCAGTGGGGTGGTCATTTGGAATACTTATCGAGTAAGCTTAGTTCAGCAATATATTATGCTGTAAGAAAAATCAGAACTTTAACTGATGTACGGACAGCTAGATTGATTTACTTTGGTTATTTCCATAGCTTGGGCTTTTGGTTATGCTAGGCTATGCTAGTTTTGGTTTGGTAAGGCTATGGGCTTTTATTGTGGGGTTCTGCTGCGGAAGTTGAGATGATTTTTATATTACAGAAACGGGCTATCCGCTCTTTATACTGTCTTGGAAGATATGAATCTCCCAGGTATATATTTAAAAAAATAATATGTTGACGGTTCCATCTCAGCATATCTATCACGTTATTATGTACGTAAGGAGAAATATTATTGACTTAATAAGAATAAGCTACCAGATACAATCATCAATATGTCGAAAAGCAAATTTAAAAATCATATCAAAAAGGTCCGAATAACACATGTAGATACCGTTTAATTACCTTGGTTGGTACGTTTTTCTTTTGTTGTTTTGCGTGTACTAATGATTGTTAATATATGTTTTTGTTTGTCCGATTGTTTTTGGTTGTATTTGTATTCGGCTAAGTACCTAATTGACGCTCTAAAAGCGATTCTTGTAATTAGATTTTGAATAAAAACATTTTTTGTTTTGTTTGTTTGTTGTTAAGCTGTACGCGTTCTTTTAGTTTGGATTACGTTCAGCCGAACACGGCGTATATGGTGCGTTTTATATACAAAAGACTTTCCAATCACTATAACCAATCTTTTTTTATTCATTGATTGTTATTTCGGCAGTCCGTTTTCGATAAAAAAAATATACACAATAAAATCATTTTATTGAAAGAATCGTCAATAAGTATTACGTCAAACGTAAATACTATGCACGAGAAAGGGTCGACTGCGGGTGTAGTGGGGAGGGGTATCACGTCGTCGATTCCTGTCGACCGAGACAAACGTCAGTCGTAGACGCACTGCCACATTAACACGAAAACTTTGTTACGCCATATGATAATATTTTAGTACCTTTAAATTTTTTGCGTATTTATATAAGCATTTTTTAAAATATTTTGTCTGCATATAAACTCCCGTTTTAACAGCGCCATGATTAAGATATTCAACTATTACTATTTCTCGACTGTCTTACTGGCAGTTGTAGTTGCCCGGAACTTTGTAGGAATAAGAAAAAATGGTCGTTCCCAGGTCATGGACGCTTATTTATATTACCGTACGAACCCTCCATTTTCGCACACATATGCTTCGACAAAACACAAACTAAGGACGCCCATTTTTATTGATGTGTTAGCTACAATCCGGTAGTACTCATTTGTTTTGTTCCAAGTTGCACTGCGTCAAAGGTACAACGCAGTACAACGCCAAAGTGCGGCTTTACTATCTGTGTCTCGTAAATATCATTTTCCAAAAAAAAACACGTTTAAGATGACAGCGTCACTATGCGAACTTGGGCGATAACTTCGATAAATCAATACAGGAATGGGCCGCAAGGGGCCGGCGCTGTCGGTTCGCTCGCTGCCCCGCCAGGTCGTTAAATAAAAGTACGGCACCGCGGGCGCCGGACCGACCCTCGCGTTTTTTGTATACGAGCAAAATCTGATCGAGGGAGCGCAGGCGGTCGGGGTCCGCGATATATGGTCCAATAAAACTGCAGCCGCTAGATCCGGACACTCGTTTCCGGATCTCCGCTTTTTTATTAAATCCGATCCTAATCGTCGGTCGCTATTTTCCTTTTGAGAGATCGGTTTATTCACAATAAAGTATTGTTTTCAAAGACGTTGACACATTGTTTTTATATTTGCAGCGAGTATGTTAGCCCTGAGACGCTCCCGAGAGCGAAACTCAGATCCAATTTTCGTTTCCGTAAAAACGATTTGGCCATTAGCCTCGCCGCGCCAAACATTTTAAACCCATTTCCATCCCTCATATAGGGAAGCTTTCTCTCATTTACTTGAAAAATGGGGTGCGAGCCCCTCGTGCAGCGCCGAAATAATATCTGGTCGGATAGCGGAAAAATAGCTGATAAAAGTTTATAGGGCGGAATAGAGGATAGAAAAGCGCGCTTCTTGTCTGTTTTAAGGCAGACTCACACATTGGTGAAAAGTTTACTATTGGAACCGATTCCTGTAGTGTGGGGAAATGCTGGATACATTTGATTTGCCGAATCGGGCCAACGGTCCAACGTTAAATGCTTGGGTGACAACTTTACTTTATTATCCAACTAACCACTCAAAGCTTGTGAGCGAGCCCACCATTACATGTAACGTTACAGCAATAACAGTCAAGAAATTGAGCACTCGTAAAATTACAATTACAACCATAATTCATAATTCTTTATTGCTTCAAGTGATACAATGCGTAATATAAGAGTTAATACACAATGCACACATGACCCTATAAGGGCACTGCAAATTTTATAAAAATTTTATACAATACTTATACTATATTTATACAATGAGCGAGTCCACCAACAAAATTATGTACCTGTCATACGCTATTACACACGGCAGAGTACAACAACTGAGTGCCACTATATTTTACAATTTCGGAAAAATACCGATTATTACCAGGTTCTATTACCCCGGCGTTGGACACTTGTAGAACTAATAATCGCTAGGGATGAAGGGTTCTCACGTGGTGACGACAAACCGGACGTCGTGGAGACGGATGGCTCTCCACTAGACGACCTGGTAAGTGACGAAACGTCATCGGTTATAGGTAGGTCTAGGCCTAATTCGTGGATATTTGGCCACGTCCAGCAGAGGACGCATGGCGGCTGCCACGGCGAGAGAAGTGGGACGCTGCAGTTCTCCATGTTTCCATCTCCATAACGTAAAGCGAAGAGACTCTTGCTATACCGGGAAATTTCTGACTACATGTACCAGTTTTCATATAAAATGTTCAATTTCATAGGCTACATTCGCCATGCGCGAGCTCATCGCAAGATGCCACCTCTTTTGTTTATCTAGCACACGAAGGAGCATTTCCCATTCCGGATCGAAACACGTTCACGAGCGATTAGATTAGAGACACGACGGGGGTTCGTTACGACTCATACCATTTTGTTCTGTATCCGACCATACATACAGGCAGCGTGCAATCTTATAGCTGTGGAGCTATTATGTGCAAAATCGTAATGGTTAATAGTAGCTGTTATAAGAAGATTGCGTTTTCATTACCTTATCAAAAACGATGAAAACTTTGACTAAACTGCCCAATGACTAAAAACATCAATTGTTCGTTCTCTGAACAGAATCACCCACAGCGTATACTCGCGTATGTCAAACATTAGAAGTGATCATACGATTTTACTACTTAAACAAGATAATAATAGATGTATTATTTACAAAATGTTCATTAAATGACTCTGCAATGTTCTGCAATAAGCGTGTAGTAAAACTATTTACATATTTACTAACTTGAACTTATTATTATCGACTACTTTGGCAATATGATATATTAAATACAGGTACTTATTAATTAAATTAATAAAAAAATATGAAATAGAATTGAAGTTTTTTTTCAGAATTCGGCTATTAAATGATCGATATTTGTTACTTAAGTAAACAAAACAAGTAAATTCAATTATTCGTCGCTTGTTTTTCCAAGAACAAAAACATTACACAAATATTAGGTAAACATATTAATGTCACCGGCGATATGGGAAGAGGTTATTGCTTTATAATGAGAGCTAAATGTTGTCTTTTGAACCGGATTAATATATATTGAACGATAAAATTCAATTCGATCCGTAATTGTGTGTGGGTGGCATGCACCCCGCGGGGTCTAGTCCCTGGACACCCGGGTCGCATAAGACACGGTAAGGGCGGCCCGCGCTGCCGTGTCCCGTCGCTCGCATCTTGGCGTTGCTCATTCACATCGAGACATATAAACGCCTCTCTTTGTTCATTTCTTGTTCGAGGACATTGCCCTACGACGCGCCACGTATTTTTGTAACAACAAGCGAGCCAATCGTTGTATCGAAACCCAAATTCAATTCATTATTTTACCCATGGTCGTAGAAGTATTACAATGTAAAGATAGAGAAAATAGTACTGTACGTGGTCCCACCAAAATAGTGGCCAAATTCAATTACGCCGTAAAATCGTGTAAAACTACTACTCTTACTGAGCGCGTCGCGTGTGAGCTGAATAGATTGCTAAGTACATGCCAAGCATATGCTGAGAGTCATGGTTTAATGTACAATGCTAGAAAAAGTCAGTTTATGGTCTTTGAGACACGTACTGGGTGTGTCACTGAGGTACCACCTGCTAAGCTGTGTGGGGTCTCTCTGGAAAGGGCTACGCAGTTTAAGTACCTGGGCCACCTGGTGACGCGTGACTTAGTGGGCGACCATGATATTGAGTGGGAGCGGAAGGCCTTATCAGTTAGTAAGAGCTAATATGATAGCCCGCAGGTTTTCACGCTTATTGGTCGCTGTTGCCGCCTTCATATAGTGTGAACTGGTCGCTTGAGAGAGGGCATGGGTCTATGAAAAAAAATGTAAATTGTGACTTCTTTCTCGGATAGCCATTTCGTATAGGGTAGAAATGGTATTGACATCTTGTGTATGACTTAGTTAATTTTTACAATTTGATGTTGATTTGTGATTTGTAGTTTGTTTTAATTTTGACTATTATATTATGTTACTAATATTTAGGTTGTAATGTAGGTGTTTTACTAACATATGAGTCTTTGTTACTTGATCTGAAATAATAAATGAATTACAAAAATAAAACATCTCAATTTATTTTCATCTCTAAGTTGTTATATTTATAACACTCTTTAGACGTTGATACTTCCATGAGACACAATATCATACATATTAGGACTTTTTTAATTTAACTTAAATAAAACAGTAATGAAGACAAATAGAATGGGGCACACGGTAGCCCGCGGCGAGGGGCGATGAGGGGCTATCTGAGTCAAAGTCAACATAATTATGTAGATTTTTGGAGGTCTTTCATATCTGTTTATTTTACGAGTCGAAGCCAAACAACCCTTCCGGGCGACCGACGTTCGGAAATTACGGCAATCTCTTATTTATTTCTTGTTTGTGTAAATTCGTTAAACGGATAATTTTTCCGCATTTTTTTATATTCAAATTTCGATCCACTAGAGGAGCTTATTAATATTATAATATATCATTACCTGCCGAAGTTTTTCAAAGACAAATAAGATATTAAATGTTGACTAGTTTTTCGCTATGAACTACGAATTTTTCCTAAAACTTTGAAAGTTATACAACCGCAGTGCTAATTTACCTACATGACAAAAAACCAAAGTGTAAAGAACTCCAGAATGTTAGAGAGCGTTGAAAAAGGCCAAAAGGTAATAAAAGTAAATGCAAAAAATAAAAAAATAAAAATCCAAAACGTGGAAAGTTAAAACAAAAAAGTATAGGAGTAACACCACCGAAGAGGAAAAGTGAAGAAATTTACTTTATTTTTGTAACAAATACAAGTAACAAAAGAAACTGTGTGAACGTATTAGGCGGCCCATTCATGATCACTCCATCACTCCAAAAACGTTCACATCAGTCCAAAATCTTCCCGTGAATGTTGAAAGTGAAACTCTTCGATTTTTGAGTGACGTCGTGCCATGTGCGGATATCCAATCGCTCCAAAATCCAGTCACGCCACGCCGATGCGTCGCGCCGCACCATCGCTCCAACGTATCGTGAATGCGGAAATCCACGAACCGTTCGCGCTGCCCCAATCACTCCATCGCGCCAAATGATCGTGAATGTGGAAATTGTAGGTAGTTCAAATTTTGGATTAGTCTGTGTGAATCCGCCGTTTAGTCATGACGTCTAGAGATTTTGTTTCGGAATTCATAGAAATTATTTACTTAATTTGCCTTTGGCAAATCACAAATCATGACAAAACAAAAAAAAGCGCAGCAATGGACCAATTGTTTTTTTTTATTTTGGTTCGGTTCGGTTAAAGTTACGATGAGTCACATCAGAGGTGAGGGGGTCGAAGGTGTCGAAACACTTAAAACGTGACACGTAATTTTCATATGTTCATAACGTATGGTTACCAGTCATTGTAAATGTGATAGAACTTTTGGGGATTCGAAAATCCAAAAAATAAACGTGTGATGTGTGATAAACATAGATAATGACCTTTGGAAGTACTTGCGTTTTGGTTTGTTACCATACCATCAGCTCATTAATGCTCCACTGCAGAGGCTTAGGCCTCTCGTCGAGATGAAGGGGCTTGGTTTGGTATTTATTTTCGATTCTATTTTCTTTTTTTAAATATGGTTATTTATTCATAGCAGTTTTTTAAAGGCCATGTTTGAACGCAAACATTAGACACTTTATTTCCACTATTGTATATTTACTGACAATTAGTCTATCATGAGATGCACCTAAGAACTGTATCATCACTAATATTTAAGTCGAAGAATTTCATTCGAAGGTTTTCTTGCCCGTAGAACTGCATCATGGCGAGATTTTAAGGTTCTGTGCCTTTAAAGAAAAAAAAAAAACACATTGCACCCTTATTTATAGGATCCGGTACAATACAATTCGTAATTAATTAATTTCGAATGTCAATAAATACGTGTAAAATACCTTACATTTTGATAATTTTTTTTGGTCGTCCTGTTGTATGTCTATCTGCCAATTCTATATTCCTTTCCTCAAAAACCGTTAAACGTGTCAAGTTGAAAATTATATTAAATACGCAGATTAGGGCTGTAAAAAAATTGAGTTTCTAAGTAAATACTATAAAAAAGATGTAACTTTTTAAACACTCAATTGACTAGTCATCGAAGCCTATAGCATAATTCTCGTTGAAGTGAAGCTGCTGAAGCAATTGTTAATAAAGCGTACTTAGAAATAATACAAATAAATAATAATATAATAAAAACTTAGAGTTTAAATTGCATGTTAGTAAGACCTCTACTTTGAAAAGCGTAATTTTTTTTAAAATAGGCCTTATGTACGAAAATATTTTTTCTCAAAATATATGAAATGAACTAGTTAGATTTTGACAAATTTTTTTCCACCATTCGATCACATGATTCGGCATTTCGCACTGAAAAAATTAAATTAAATTCTGGCTAAAGTCCCACAATGGGCTCAAGCGGACTGAAACTCACCGCAAAGCTTACACCAGCTAATCGGTGTAAGACAGATTAGACAGCCGGCGCATTGTAGTGCTTGTAATCAAGCAGAGAGGATTGAGCGGATTCACACTTTTATGATTTTCAAGTTTAATTTCGGAATGTACTTCAGAATTTTTTACACTTTAAAAAAAATTAATAATAACGTATATATGACAATATTGTCTAGGCCCCAAACTACATATATTAGCTTGTGTTTCGGGTACCAAGCGAAAACACCACATACATATAACAACCACGGCCCGGTACCAGTATCAATATTCATCATATAGATTGTTTAGTAAACCTAACTTCCGGATGTGCTACCTCACTATTCGCATCGTTTTGTCGCTATTTCTTGCATTTATTTCAATTGTCGTTGGGCCTCCTCGTAACACGCCAATAGTCGCGAGTTTCACGTTTTTCGAACTATACAGTGATGTGAACATTGTATTAGTAATTGTGAATCGTGTGCACGGTTACAACAGTGATACGCCGTCGTTCTGAAACAAACAATCCATCCAGGACTATATACATATATATATTAATAGAAAATCTTTCAGTGCCAGTATCACCCCGGTGAGAAGTAGGCACCGCACCCGGCTCACCAGGCTTCGGCAACCCGTTCCGACTAGTTGTGTGGGGCACTTCGGAAAACTATTGGGGGTTTGTTCTGGACTCCTTGGTCCTTCACCACTCGTATATCGATCCAATCCATCCCTCGATCATATCCAACATTAACTTAAATAGTGATATCTTGATTGTAATATAAAATGCATGAATATATATATAAGGTCCGTTTAAACAAGAAGTTTATGAAATAAACCTTTACAAATTCCCTTATCTTAGCTCTGCATGCTATGTACAACATATCAAGAGCAAACATAAAAAGAACACTTTTTGTTATCAACAAAAGTCGATGATCGACCAGCAAGTAGAATAGAGAAGTGTAAAAGCTGCTCTGGCGCCTTTAAGGACTGAAGCTGTAAAACTATCACGACTGGTATTACTCCCTGTCGGGTAGTCGCGGGTAGGACTACGCACAATAGGCCTATTGAGAAAATTGTTTGCCAATCGCTGTTTTGTAGCTCTCACAATGTTAGACGAGGAAAACTAAAAAGTATAGTGTGGCATCAATGAATACTCGTCTTACAGTTAATATGAAAAATGATAACAGGATTAATGAAAGTATCTAACATTAAAAAAAAAAAAACAATGCGTAGAATAAAATATTTTTTTCAAATTATTGTCTTTATTTAACAAATATAGAAATACGTTATTCGTAAGTCGAATTCTGTAATTGTAATTATTTAGCATATGGGCTCAAATGATATTCTTATGTGTCTGTGAATAACTTTTGGTAATAGTTTATAATTTAGTAATTAAAATTTTATAAGCCCATATTACCCATGTGCCGAAAAATAAATCCTAACATTTTATAAGCTTTAGCTGTGACCTTATCAATGTGCGAAGAAAATTTCAGTTGTTGGTCTAGTTGAATCCCCAGATCCCTAATATAAAAAAACTTTTTCGAAACTCGAACTATGATTTAAAACTTTATAATCATATTCAAACGGCTTTCTTTTTAACTTCCAGCTATCCAAGGGAAGTTAATGATTTGGGTCCGTTTTTCGAAAATCGAGTTTTCATCAGATCTCCGCGTTTTGAGGTCCTGAGAACTTGAGAAGCCATTCTGACCGTTTTCGGCTGGACGTCTTCATGCGCGCGCGCGCGTGTGTTTATGTGGGTGTGTGTGTTTGTGTATGTAACTTTTTTGTCGTACAATATCTTGAGAACGGATTGACCGATTAAGACCCGCGATACGGCTTTTGAAAGGGTTCATCAAGGCTTAAATCTGATTAGGTTTTGAAATCAATCGGTAGAGCTGTTTCAAAAATATTTTAACGTTTTTTTAAATAACTTTGAGATTTTTCAACCGATCTACTTAAAATCTTATATACCTTTTTTGTACGTAAAAATTGCGTCGAGTGCCACCAAACATATCAAAATCGAACGATGCGTTCAAAAGATATCGCAGTTCACAAATTTCCGAAAACGTGTTTTTTTAACATAACTTTGAAATTTTACGACCAATAGATTTTTGACTTTACACAAAAGTTTTGCGTTTACAAAATTGCGTAGAATGCCGTAAACTATGCTGCATTAAAATCAAAGGAAGCGTTCAACACATAGGGCAGTTGAAATATTTCCAAATTAACATTTTCTTTGATATGTCGCAGTTTTCTGAGCTTGAAGAACTCTAAATGTATAAAAATTCTGTTTTTGGGCTTGGAAAGCTCGGAAAATGAATATTATGAACTTGAAGAGCTCAATAAGCACGAAAATCAATATTTTGAGTTCGAACAGCTAAATAGCTTTCTAATTAATAATAAACATATAACATTTCTTAAATATATGTCAAGACCCTAAGATCTTCCAAACCTGTAACGTGACAGTACAAAGCGCTATAGCGTCAGTTCTTTCAACATCTTATCAAAGTAAATATCTTTATTTTATAATGTAGTAACATGATCTTGAAATAAGTCACCAGAGTTAATTTATTAGTTTACGGGAAAACGTCCCCCCAAAGAAAAATGAATACGCAAGCAGAAATACCGTCTCTCAGAGACGGTCTTGAAAAATATATATTAAAATAAATTGATAGGCGAGCGACGCGACGTTCATGGATTTCCATCAACTAAGTAGTCCGATACTTTCTCGATACTTTAATATATAAATGATGTGTGAATTTGACACGTGACATCTTGCATTCGAATTAAACTGAATTGTTTGTCACGATCTCTTTAAAAGTCATTTACTTTAAGATAGTTGCCGAAGATAAGACACATCATTCCATGAAACTTATAATAGTGGAGCATATTTAATGTTTTTAATGGATTTCAAGCTATCTTAAATTATATTGTAACGTTGTTTAGTGAAAGGATATGTATAATCAATATTTGAACAAGTTTACTTTTGACGCTACATTGAACGGAAGCTCTTACTTCTTTAGGTATTGTCTTTGAATAAATTCAACCAATAATAATACATGCTTCCCAAAACAGTAGAAAAGTTCTTATCACATAAAAGAATTCTTGAGTAAACTCAAGAAGTGGTAACAGATTCAGGCACATCGTGATTGGGATTTTGCTTTGAGAACAGCCTCTTCGTGGATGGCAAGTGATTAGGACGCCACGGCCGGGTGCTGATTCCTAAAAAGCTTTGGTAGTCTGCTTTCGTTCTGTTTCGTGGCCAGGAAGCGCACAATCAATGGCCGATACCGAATCTGAGGCCGATCCGAAGGGCTATTTTCGATATGTGGCGGGGTCGTCGTCCTGCTAGCCACGGCCCGTGCGTACCAAATCGAATAAAAGACGATTTGTGGGTCCGCCGGCGCTCTTACGAAGCGTTTTCAATATTCCTTATTGATCCATTAGACGTAATGATTGTGACAATAGACCTTTACAATTTGTCTCGTCTCACGGGAATGCGCGCGCGTCGTGCGCTCTAGGCGGGGCGCGCCACGGGCGGCTTTGGCGCGACCGCCGACCCAGAATTGGATTTATAGCCGGATATTGTAAAGTGGCGCGGTTAGTGGCGTGTCGGTGCCGTCAGCGCTCCCACGACTCCCGTCGAGGCTTATGGCCTGTAGGTCGTATCTGAACGCGCGGAACTTTGAACTTTGGTCTAGAGTCGGCCAAAAATAAAATAATAGAAATCATGACCAGTCGTCCTAATGCATCTAGAAGTGATATAGTCTAAATCTTTTCATGCGATACCAATAAAACAAACCTTTGTGTGTAAAAGATGGTCCATCTGTGATGGACTCCTGCAAGCATATTTATAAATATTTAGTGCGAGATTCATCACATTTAAGTTCCATTGTGTTTTGTATCCTAATATCTCATCTTCGCGCCATGACTCAATTACGACCATATAAAACTTCTAATCACATCACTTCTTTGTGCTCTTAGTAGACGAACATCCTGTACTTATAAACCTTTGGCTCTGAGATACAGCCTGTCATAAAAACTCGTATTATTTTTGGGGCGGTACTCGAATATAATGAAGATCGATTACGATAATTGTAGATGTCGATAAAACGCTCCGATATGAAACGACGGCCCATGTTTGATACCATTATTAAACCTTAATGTGTATATTAATTATTATTTTTAGATTGATATTTTGTAAAAGTTTTTGTTGTTTGCTTTTATTAGTAACAAAAAAGTAGTAATGTCTCATACGAAACTTCGAGGAATGAGATCAAGATTGCATTTTGTTTTCGTTTTGTTTATATAGTTTTTTTAATAAGTAATTTATTGTAAATAAAATAATGTAAGTACCCTCGCATATTGTCTACATAGCCTAGAAGTACACATGATGAAATATACACAACATTAAATAGGTTTCTGTAATAAAATTAGTGTGTGTTACAGCTGAAACGATGGCGTTAAGTTGTCTATTTAGGCGGAGAAAAACGTGAAAATAATGCTTTTCTTTGCGAGTCGTTGGCCGTCGCATTTGGCTTCGTAAAGTATATTAAAAGTCCACCTACCTGGTGGACAGACGCAGTCGTTGATGTCCCTGGATTCGCGATGCAGGATGCGGAGAGGAGCGGGCGCGGATGGCGTGGTGAACTGCGGAGCGTATGTCTGCGCCAGCCGCTCCAGCAGTGCTAGTCTTGCCTCCAACCGTTGTGTGCGCCACAGCGCCAAGCCAGCCGCCGCCAAAGACAACGCGCAGCAGCACCACAGCGCCGCCGCATAAACCGCGCGCGCCCGCTGGCTGCCGCACGCCGGCCGCGATGCACTCGCTTCCGACACCATCTTACAGTGGGCGCATCATCCACTCCTTGAACGAAACAATCGGGAATATTATCGGCACCGTGCGTTCGGGCACGTCACTCGTCGCCCATATCTCAGCGCTGCGAGACGAACGCGACAGCACGACCGCGAAGGGACCGCCAACGACACGGACTGGCAGCGGCGACATCCGCTGGGCGGGCGGCCGAGCACGTGCTGGTCGCTCTCGCGGGAACGGAAGCCGCCCGTCGTCGGTGCTAACTGCGTGCTCGTGAGCGTTGATTGCTTAAACGGCGCTGACACATGGGAGACGGAACATACCGCTCACCACGGAACATAACAAATAATTTATATTCGATGTAAAAGTTCATAAATTTATCCGTCGTAGGGGTCATCCCCTAATTACGTCACAGGTAAAAAAAGTGGAAAGGGTTCACAAAGTACATGCAGGTGTGACCAGTGTGAATTGATCGTCAGGCGACAAATTAGGGTCACGACCGAAATGAACTCTACATTTGAATCTTACCTGTACTTCTTCCAAAATAAAGAAGTAACATAACAAGTTGAGAAAAAAAATCGTTTGAATGTGACAACTTACAGCAAGGCCGAAGAGTAAACGACTTGTGTGATCTATACCGATGAATACAAAAGACAGACACAATTGAAAGAATAAAATATATCCATTCACTCTACATAATACTGAAAAATGTTAGATGCTTCGGTTCAGTTTTATTTATGTCAAATATAATTTTTGCGTTTAATTAAAATCGTAGATTTCATTTCGAGGTCGTCTTCGTTTTACATTAAGAATAATGTCAGCATGGCCCGAGATAACAATATACTTATAAATATCCGGTGGACCTCTAGGCAACATTAGTCTCCGTAAATGCGGCAGGACACCGTATCTTTCGTTCCCGACTTTAGTGTCCAATCTTACAAAGCTTGTCCCGACGACGCGACGGCGGGTATCCGCCGTTACTGACATTATCGCCACATCTATTATTCGCTTTTCTTAATGGTTTCCATAATTTTTCACAGACAGCACACTATAAAAGGAGACGTGCTCATAATAATATATTATACGTGTATTATGTGGAGTCGTTCGCTCTATTGGCCTTTGAGAATATATTGACACTACGTTAACTTTGTTGTGACGGGAAGTTAATACCGTCCTGGGCTGAGAAAGCACATCTCGCTAATGTACCGCGGCTACGTGTCACCGTGTAGGGACAAACATGTCGCTAACGAAGGTGAATTAAAATTCCACTCTTAGTACTGAAAAGGGTCAACTCAACGCTCGCTAAAAGTCGGGGGCGAGGGTCGCGCGCCTAGAGACTCGCCAGCGATGCATGACTGCTTGTGCACGGCGCTCGGTGCGATGATAGCCATGAGCCCAGCGATGGAAGGCAAACTCCCGAAGCTATCGCTAAACACGTGGACGCTTACCATACGAATGGGCTCCAATTTAATTTATGGTTTACCTGGGACAAAGGGACACGAAAGGCGGTGGTGTAAAACTTCCATATAATATTAAACCATGGGGTGGGAATAAATTACCCCGCACGGACGAACAGTTATATTTTACGACGGGACGAACCCGAGATGTGGACGGGCCCGCGTGGTTCTCTGCATCCCATTTTCGGCGTTTTCCCGATATATCGGTCACAAAATTATTATGAAAGCACACAGCTCGTAAGCCCGCAACATTAGCCTGGCGCACAAGTATGTGTGGGAGGCCACGTCGTGACTAACAGACCGGAAAATACGTTTAGTACTCGTAACACCGGCTTCCGGTCCCATTGTAATTTAATTTGTCATTGTAACCTTTTTACGAAGCGCCTGAGCAGCCAACAGCAGCTAGTGTACGAACTATGTGACCTTTATATGTATAACAAATTTTTAATTAGTTGAGTTTTTGATTTTTGCCGAAATAATAATGGTGTAATGACAAATTGACATAGGACTTATTGATCTATTTACTCATTCATTAGCTTGTTATTCTCATCTCATACAATTCATAACGTTATAGAAATTTTAGGTATCAAAATTAAATACCTATACATGTTATATGTTTAGTAGACAATGATAAAAGAAGGTTCCAATAATTAGTCGAGACGATAAGGAAAGTATTAATAATTACCACGTCAATATCCTCTTAATCTATTTTTACAGTTTAAACTAGATTCCTGTAATGAAATATTTTAGTTTTAGGTTTTTAGAAATAAACTGATAAAGACGTTATTGTTATTATTATTATTATTATTATTATTATTATTATTAATAATATTATGTAACAAACGAAATAAAACTTTTGCAGCGACAAAAACTTATACGTAAAGGGGGATAAAATTGATGTTATCAAAATTGGTCGGTCGATGGAAATTACTTCGACAAGTTCGGCAGCTGGCATGTGGCACATAAGTATGTCAGGTTTTACATTTACAAACCCGTTGACAATCCAGTACACTTACCCTAAAAATTAAAATTAAAACACTTTTTTAAATGTATCAAAATAATCATGTTAACTTATTTAAAAACAATTACCTTCAATGTACGTATTACGTCGTACAAGGGTTTATACCGAATCCTTGTCCTCACTAATAATTTTTTTTTTTGTTTTACCCTTGCAGCGGGAAGGCGGATTAAAATCTACAGTTTCCGCTCGCCCGAGCGCGCGGGATATGTGAGAGTTGCACACGTTAAACAACCGCCTGAAGCAGAATAAGGACGCATGTCGTTAATCCGAAAGCTCCAACGATTTCATCGAAGCGACCAGGAGGCACACTAAGGTGTCACCGGTGCGAAGATGTCGAAAAACCCCCAAGAGTTACTCGATGCGAAATAATTCGCATCGTTAATAGTTAAGACTTAAGTTATTAGTATAACGTGAAAAGTGTTTTACTGTTCACTCATTTGAGATGAGGAGGTGTCTCAGAAGTAGCACTGAAACTATCAATGGATTGCTATGATTAGTAGCTCTGGTGAAAAAACGCTCCGACGCGACTTTCATGTATTTTGAGATTGTGGGGAGCTCTAAGTCTCGATCTAGAACTGAGTTTCTGACGTACCAAGGTGCGCCAATCGCTCTTCTACAGAATTTATTTTGGACAATTTGGAGTCTGTATAACAGGTTTGGTGCCGCGTGGGCGAAAACTGGAGATGGCTAAGTCATCACGGGCTTGATGCATACGGTGTAACGAGGACGCTTATTACGTAGAGACATTTTGCTTTTAGGGCCTAACATGCCGCTAAGGCGGGAACTATAAAATTTAGCTAAGCTGCAAACACGGTTGATGTGATCCTTGAAATGGAGACGTTTATCAAGCGTGATGCATATTCGTAATTGTGTTGCCACGGAATGGGCACGTAATCCATTTGAAGATGGGAAAGCTAAAGCCCACATCTTGATACGATATTTACACATCAATAAAGTGTAAAAGGAGACCCTAATACTATTCCGCAATAGTAAGCATGGAAATGATTGCTACTTTTAAATCATTTTCATTTGATGAAATGACTTATTTTATTCACAGTGATTTCACCTGTGAAATTTCACAGACAGTGATTTTTAAACTTTACGAGCTTTTAACACTCATAATATACTATCAATCACTCAATCAATATCAACCAACATCAATCAATCAATATCAATCAGTCAATCAATATCATTCAGTCAATCAATATCAATCAATCAATATCATTTTCACAAAGTATATCATTTGCAACTAAAAATTAAATTTTAAATATGAGTTATATAACGACCAAATAACAGCCAATTTTTTTAATTTCACAACAGATTCGCGACCAAAATCCATGCACACCCATAGATATCAATTTTGAAAGTAATCAGTCCAGTAACTAAAAAGTTGAAAATAGCGGATATTTTAAAAAAAATCGGAAACCTATATTTAAATATACTAACAAGCACTTAACTAATCTATATTTATTTACAATAAAGCTAAATCCAATTTTTATTTTACATAAATCGCAACACACATCCAATACGTAAATTACATAATTGCGACACAATCGCCCTTCACGACTCCCGAACTACAAGTGAAATCACATTGAAAGCATTGAAACTGTGAAAGAGTGAAATCACAATGAATCTGTGAAAAAGTGAAATTTAATCCAAAATGATAAATGCGCATGGTAGGCGATTTCATTGAGTATTATTAGTAAGTAGCAGGTGCGACGTATGATTACGCATTTCATGTGATTTTTCAAATGCTACTTGTGAAATGTTCCAAGCTTACGCAATAGATGGTGCTATACTGGGCAGATCTTATCGCTATATCGCGCTTCTGTGTGTGCGTCCTATGCGAAATTAATCAGCTTTTTTATAATTGGTTGTTTGTAATTTGCAAAGACAATGACTTTTGGCTAGAAAGTGGATTTATTATGTTTCTTTGATTCTTTAATTTTATGATTCTTAAGCGTTCTTAACCATACTAAATGACATCAAATCGCTCAGAATTTTAGTTATCAATGGAAGCCAATATTTTACTAATAAATATCAGTCATAACATATATTAATACCTTGAATCAAGCCTGTCTCATGCGCTTTACATTCTACCTCCAAGGTACTGTGCAAATAAATGTATGGTTAGGTATCTATTATTGACTTTTACCACGTTCTATGGCGAAAGTTGTTATTTAAAAAAAAATGATGAAACTCTTTTTCGTAGACATTTTAAAGAACTAAAAATTTGTAATAATCCTCATTGACGAACAGACTTGGGAGATATTTGAGTAAATAGTTTCTTGATGCCATTGAATTAGAATATCGCAACTCCGGTACAATATCGCTGCGGAAATTTTACTCGTTTAATAAAACATCCAATCAGCTAACTATGAATTTTCCTCAGAGTAGTTGTTGTTAGAAAAAAAATTCTAAAGCTGTACATAAGGACACACTCATACAATTTTCATTAAGAAAAATATCACCTGTAGCATTTTTTATATGATTTCGTTATTTAGCAATTAGAAAATAAGTTGTGTATTTCATAATGAGCTTGGACTAAGACTTTAAACTTTGATGGTTCTTAAAATCTAAGGAATAATAATGTATAAATTAATAATAATATTCACTTCTTGCATACAACGCGCCCCGCGCCGTCGGAATTTCTCACTTAGCTCATATAGGCAAGCTGAGTCCTGAAATGGTCATATACAACCGAAGCGTTCCAAAAGCCGTACATATGAAGAAAACTGATCAGTGAATAACAGTGGAAGTGAAGGTTAGTGAACCTGTTGACAATAATGGACAGTATAAAATGCTGTCCTAAATAAAGTAAAATAGACGGAGAATCCAGGGTGTTTTATTTCCATTAGCTTTCGGTAATATACACATAGTCTTACTTTATAATTTTTATAGGAAAATATTATATTCCTGAGCTGACAATATACTTAGGCCCTCTTTTTAGCATCATGTGGGCTGCCAGATCCACAACCTTATGGGTCTCATATATCCAATCGTTATGATTTTTATATTGTAGTATACCCACATGAACCCAGGTCGTAGTCCCATATAGTGATGTTGTTTGGCCGATGTGGTTTTCAACACGATGATAGCAGAAAGAACGAAAATTAACTTATGCTGTTGTTTATTCTAGCTGAAAAATGTAAAAAAGTGCTTATTTGGAGCCCGTAGGGCCATATAAAATACCATTAAATTACTTAATACGAGGTGTATGATCTGCTTTTCTTTCAACTATACTGCAATTAAATATAATGACAAGGTTAGCACGGTGCGGTGGTTAGCACGTTTAAATTTCTCAGTGAAAATTAGCTCTGTTGACGTTCCCGACTTTTTTCTTCTTAAAATAAACGCTAACTTCTTTATGGTCAGTATTTTTAACTGTCAAACACCATATGGCCGTCAGGTTAGCCAACCAAACGCATGCGCGAATTTTAAAATAAACTAAAACAGTGCAGTAAAAGATTTCCATACATTTTTTATGCTCTATAGCAACAAAGTGCCGCTTTGTGCTGGATATGTAGTGCTGTTATGACAGAATTGCAACATAGTTGGGAGAAAACGTATTTTTCAGCACGGTGATAATTGGAAAGACGAAAAGTTATACATATAGATAACTGTTTATTCTGGTTTTCTTGATATAAAAAAGTGACAAGCTTTGGAAGTCATTGTCTAGTGTGAAGTATTTTTTCATCAATCCCCATGCAATTAGTTTATCTGCGGGAATAGGAAAACTTTCAGGAAAAAGTTGTCTAGTTATGTAGTATATTACGTGGGCGAAAGCTGGTACGAATACGAGCTAAATCGTGATTAAAAAAAGTCCTTACAAAAATTTGTTGCGTGGTGTGATTGTCGACTCAGTCCGGTCGAGCGTATACACTCAGTAAAAAGCTAACGTATCGAATAAAAGGCTCCTCGTGTTATCTCGATGTATGCCTCTCACCCCTCCTCCTAAGTTCTGTCTAGGGGTAAGGTGAGACGTACGCAGCTGTCGACGCGGTGAATATTTGATTATATCGTTCCGATCCCATCTTTACTTTTGTATTACACCATAAGTAAGTGAACCCTCTGAGCAACAAAAATAAGCTACGATTTACTCAAATATACTGGTGTTACCCGAAATAATTTTTACCAACCATTTAATTTGCCATCTAAGATATAAAAACCCTGTCATAAATGTTCCTTTATCATTTCGTTTACTTTTTGCATCATACTTTTTTATTGATTGTTGATTTATTATACGTTGATTATTGATACAATTTTATCTGAATTACTTTGAAATCGAGTAAAATATTTTTAGTTCAAAAGATACAAAAGCTACGAAACTGTTATTTACGTATCTACTTGTTTAATGGAAAGTATATTTAACTCTATTTGTCTTTATTTCAATAAAAATTTAAACGTCTACTGACTGTTTTGAATTCAGACAAATGCCTCTTTACAGTGAACGAACGCCGAACCCTTCGTGTTGAGATAGCTTTCAGATTGTCTACTAAATTGGATTGTCGGACGGATAACGCCTTTTAACAAAATTATGTTCCCAATTTCTATATCTAAAATAAGACAATCGACCTCTGCGTGTGTGTGTGGGTGTGTGTGCGTGCGGGGATGCTGGATGTGTGTGTATGAGGGGGGCGTGATTCATTCGTGGAAACTGTCAAAGAGAAACAAAATTAACAGCAGCATCTACGAGTAAAGCACGCGACTTGACCAATAGCAAACTGGAAAGCGACGCACTCATGAAGTATTATAATTAAATCGTAATAAAAAGTATTTCGCTTTATTTATCACTTGTTACTTGTTCATTCCATCTAGTAAGCGACGCGCTATAAGGAGGAGAGAGGGGAGGTCGCAAGGCTAAGAGGCAATATACTGGATTCTAACAGTAAAGCAGTATAACCAGTAGAAAGGCTGATTCGATAAATGCCTGGAAATTGGTATTTGGCCTTGAAACTAAATATGTTGTGTTTCAAAATTTTTAAAAAGTTAATTTTTAAGAAAGCAAAACAGGAGTTGAAAGATTGTATGGGATTTTCATCATTGTTAAAATTATGAATTTTATTATTTGGATTACTTAATAAGTAGAAAAAATTAAGAAATACCTTTTTTAGCATTAATAGAAATTTAACTTTTTAAGGGGCAAAACAGTTAAAAGTGGTAGTATTTCATTAGTTGAAAAGCCGTGAGTGGTCGCTAGTATGATAATAAAACCAACGGTATTTACCAAATTCTTACGTTTGACTTGTTTAGTCAATAATTTGCAAATTGACAGACCTTTTAAACAAAACGAATAAGTTTTGAACCCTCCAGGTGCGCGACTTTATAGAATTTAAAGGGGTTGATACCTCAATAGTTTAAAATAGTTAGATTTTTAATTAATTATCGATCTAATAATTATAAAGTAACTGACTATTTAGTAAGGTTTTCGTATTATATGGTACGGGACCGTTAGAGCGCGAATCGCACTTGGCTCGTTTTTTAATGTAATATTTTGCGTCGCCAGAGATACGGTTGGTAGGAAAGCATTATTTACACATTCACTCACGATAATACTCGAAACAAACAAGCCCCCGGAGTGTTCTGAAATCTAATAATTCATTGGTGATTGTATTTCCACGTGAAGCCATTCGACCCCATCCCCCTCCCCCGCCTTCGTCACCCTTGAACGACGACAAAGTACCCACTTAAATTCCGATTAAGGTCCATCGAATTTCGCCAAAGGAAATTTAGCTTGTCGCGACTTTCTTTCAGTTTTTCCTGCTTATAAATATGCAAAAGGATTTAAGAGAAAGTATAAATTTTGCTTCCCCGGCCTGACTGTCGTTAGTCTCGGTAATTATTTAGAGACGAGCCGAATTTCCGACGAAGCTCCAAATTGGGAAAATTCACCTTCTGAAATAATTTCATCCGGAAAATAGGGGTTTCATGGTAATTACGTGTGTTAGGTCAAACGGCCGGGGATGGGATCGTCCGTTGGGTTTATTGCCGTTTGTTTAGATAATTCGACCTGTTGTTTAAACTCGCGTTTTATTTTTACTGCGATGTTACAATATCAAAAAATTTAACAAGCGGGTTGTCCCTACAGAGATCTCCCTCGCCCCTCCCCTTGTCCGAATTCATCCCTCTTCCGCATTGACCACTCTTATCTACTGGACGCACTCCGCGTTTTTCCAACGCGTGATTTTTCTCGAAAGGGTCTCCTCTCTCGTCTATCGGTTCTGCGGCTGGTGTTTTATGACTCATACGTATACTTTTCACATTCTGCGGACCGTATTATTTTGAGCCAAGCCGTTATTTTGCCACGACCCATTTAACAGTGGCTAATACTTGAGGATACCATAGCATAGTGGTATAATATGACGCTTCCACTAGAACTTGGGTAGGAATACTTACAAAACTTAGTTACTAAAATGATCAAGATGACACGTCTTATACCTAGGAAATGATAGAAAACCTGAAAAAGCAACAAATCATACATCATTTTAGTCTTTCTTTTTTGGTCCAAGTAATTACATAAGAATAAAAGAAAGCGAATGATAATGACTCTGCCTCTGCTCTGAGAAAAACGTGAAACGTCATATAGGTATTTTTTGCTCTCATCTATATATAAATACGTGAAAGAAAAGCTTCGGACCCCTTTTTAAGTATACTACGCGCACAAAGGAGTGTGAGATTTGGCATAATTAAAGTGTATGTGAAGTAAGAATGCAGAAAGCTAAAGTTTATATATAATTTGTGTTACAAATACTGTAAACCATACAAGTATAAATGTCATGTGATGCAATTTGAATTGACTTACTCTCGGCTAATTATTATTGGTAGTTTCAAAAAGTGAGTACGGTAGAATTTCGACCGTTGGGCGACCACTAGTTTTTTATAATTAAGACGTTGAGTTACGATGATATTGAAATGTGCAAGAGGTTTCATTGTTTTTTTGTTTTTATCACTCTTTCGCGCTTCAGGTATATTTCACAAATTTTGTAGGAAGTTTTTTGAGCTATTTCAAAATCCCTTAGTTAACTGTATCATTATTGGCTAGCCCATTTGCAGTTCATTGACGACTACGTTATTATTAAGGACGCGCCATTTCAAAAGCTTAACTGTAAATAATTATAATGGTACGTGCTTGAGTTTGTAACACGAATACATACTTGGCCCTGTACGTGTGACAATATAACTATAACCAATATAAGACGTCGAACTGCAATATTTCTCATATACAAACAAAAATGAATTAAAAATGATTACTACGTAATAAAATATAATGGATTTCATGTAGAGACCGACATATTTCTAACATTTGTAGTAATTCATGCATTACGATGATATATGTCCATGCGAGGATTAGCTGAAAAGTCCTTAATCTTTTGACCATGCGTGCGTAATGTGAAAATGATATTGGCCGTCGTCGAACCTTTTTCTGGCATAGAAGGCCGTGCGGCCGTGGTTCGAAGCCGTGCGTGTACCAATGAGTTTTTTTCTGACTTAAGTACATAACTATCACTGACCCCGGTTGCCATCAATAGATGGCAGTCGTTAAGATCCACTAACCTGCACTAGATCAGCGTGGTGGATTAAGCTTCAAGCTCCCTCACCCTGGGAAGAGCGATAAGCCCCCGCGGTGGAGCATAAAGAGCTGGTGAAAGGAAGTCGTATTTCAGTTTATTCCAGAAAAAAAACCAGCATTATTTTTTTACAATGTTTGATTTCTCATTGACGTATATGTTGAACATCTGGCAAGCAAAACATAATACGTTAAAAGTGACCATTGCAAATCACACAACGAATGGTAAACGTGCTCGGTGATTCTTGCACTACTGATTTCATATTTTAAGTTTTAGCCGAAGCAGTTTAAACTTCGAAGTTTGAGCCTCGAAGATGACTCCCGCAATAGGCAGCCCGTTTCAGCCGATATCTATGAAATGTTGCAAAAATGAAAAAGATAATTTTAGAAGACCAACGGATTACACAGTAGGAGATCGCTACAAAGTGCGCTTTTAGTAATTAAATTGTTGACTCCTTGGACATGAAGCGACGACGTGTGAGATGCGACGTGTGAGGCGTTTTTAATATATGTAGCAAAAATGAGGTAAAAAATATTTCTATAAAATAATTTGTGGTGAAACCTGGATCTGGGCAATGGGATCCCGAAAGTAAACAAGAAACATTATAGTGGAAATTCAAGGAAGAGGAGCTTCCTCAAATGATTAAGATTCATCCATCGGCAGGGAAACCAAAGACCACAGACTTAATAAAAACTCTAGTCTCCGTGTCACTGACCAACCAATGAACCAACTGCAATGCATGGCATGGCAGCGTACTGATGGTCAGCAGATTTACTATGGTATGAATGTATTCAAGTTGATGTGTGCGTACATAGCAGCAAACTGATTTACTAGGGGTACAGTACGGTTTACAGTAGTTAGTTTGCGATGCTACGTCCAGATATTCCTAGGTTCATGCTAATGGCTAAATATTTATAAATGTTGAGTAGATGTAACTTCATATACAATGCTAATTAAAATTAACGGATCTCCTGCTTTAGCACGAACTTCTTACGAATTGGAAATGAACGTAACGGAATAAAGTAAACACACATATTTTGGATAATATTTTTGGAAATAATTTTTTTTCGCAATAAAAATAACACAATTTATGGTTTAATGTCTCTTTATGAGAAATATAATAAGTGCATTTCTTTCTCAGGCGCCTACATTGAAAAATAAAAATGAAAGTGTCTTTTCTTTCATAGTTAGATAAAACATTTTTTATCAGCTTCCCGTTGTAAATATAATGTAAACATAGAAAAATAAATTATAGTTAAAAAAAAAACTAAAAAAACACGCTTTAAAAGCAAATTGGACTAAAAATCAGGAAATAATCTTTATTAGTATAAGGACAAAGTGATTAACGAGAAAATTAATGTTATTGTGAAAAAGCGTGGGGTGCTCGATGTCAGTTATTATATTTCATTGCTTTTAAAGCGTGTTTTTTATTTTTTTTTTTAGTTTAGTTGTTTAGTTTTTTTAAACTATAATTTATTTTTTCATTTTTAGTCTTAAAATATTTTAAACTACGTTTCACCTAAATTTACATACGTACATATGTAACTAAAAATTCCTTATAAAACGATGAAGTAACGTATAAAAGAAGGAGCGCCAAATCTGCCTAGTAAAATCATCTATAAAAGGGGTTATCACGGCGATGCTTAGTTTTTGGTAAATTATTTATCAACATTGTATCATTAAATAATACAATTACAATTTTGATTTGTACAATGGGGTTTCATTAATATTTTTGTAAACATTTAAGTCATCATCATCATCATCAGCCCGCGTCTCTCCACTGCACGATATAGGCCTCTCCCAAGGCTCGCCACCACACACGGTCCTCCGCCTTTCGCATCCAACTACCCCCGGTATGGTGCTTCAGGTCATCTGTCCACCTGGCCGGGGGGCGTCTAACGCTTCGCTTTCCGGTACGTGGCCTCCATTCGAGAACTCGTCTACTCCATCGGTTATCCGTTCTACGGCAAATATGACCGGCCCATTAGCATGTAAGTGCATTAAGTTAATTATATGCCTTTGTTTCTGGAACCATGGAGATAAAAAAGTTGTCATGTTTACACATTCATGGTTGATTGACGTCAACAATTGTCAACAATGAATGATACAGCTGATACAGACATATGTGCAATCAATCACAGATTTAAGCAATGTAATATAGTATCAATCAGTATTATTTGACGTACCATTTTTTTTATGTAGGCAGAAGAAAATTGTATTTTAATTTGTTTTTACAAATATCTATAAAAACCCACATTATATATTGTTATTATAATTATATTATTTCTATTTTAGAACCAAGTTTTTCATACGCATCAGTTCGTCCATCGCCTTCTCAAACCATTGCACCATTTGGACAAGGCAAACGTAGTATGGAAGGTGGCTCTTATTCTTTCATATCCGTGCTACTAACCACTGAGGAGTATCCTTATGAACAGACAATCTTGGCTTCAGCATCAATTTGTGATAAAAATCATGGTTAACTATTAAAATGCAATGAACGTACGAAGTATCATGTTCGTGGTATTAACTGTTGAGGAGTATCCTTATGAGGAGACAATCTTGGCTTCAGCATCATTCGTGGTGAAAATCATGGTTAACTATCAAATTGCAACGTATATACAAAATTTTGTGTTTGTGCCATTAACTATTGAGGAGTATCCGCATGAGAAAACAATCTTGGTTTCTGCATCAAGTAGTGGTAAAAATCCTGGTTAGCTATTAAAATGCAACGTATATACAAAATTTGGTGTGGGTGCTATTAACTGTTGAGGAGTATCCTCATGAAGAGACACTCTTGACTTCAGCATCGATTCGTGGTAAAAATCAAGGTTAACTATCAAAATGCAACATATATACAAAATTTGGTGTCCGTGCTATTAACCATTGAGGAGTGTCATCATGAGGAGACAACCCTGGCTGCAGCATCAGGTCATGTTTATAATTTAAGTGTATTGTCATCAAAGTTACATACGTTTTCCAAATTTCAGCCCGATAGCTACAGTGAAAGTGGGTCAAAATCAAGTTCAAAGAAGTCGGTTACATACAAGCAAACAAGCAAGCAAACATACAAGTGAAGCTAATAAAAACGTGTTAAAAATATTCATGACGCACATTTCGTCTATGGAAATGTAAATTCCTATTCGTAGTATTGTAACGACCTCACAGGTTCGTATGCGACAAATAAACTGTACCCACGTTTATTTAAACACAATTACAATAACTTTCTTGAAATACGCGCATTTAATGCACGCCATAAATTCTCCACCTACTACATAAAGGGGGTGATCGACCAGAGAGCTTTACCGTGGTTTTAAGACTCACCGGCTTAGAACTGGGAATAATATTTAATAGTAAGACCAGAATAAGTGCATATTCAACTGGCCTTTCTGGTTGTTCTGGTCTTACTATTATTTATTATTTTTATTTCTATGCCGATGAATCATAAAACCGCGATAAAACTCGCTGGTCGATCAGCCCCTTAATAAATGTTGAAATATGTATTTTTTTTGTCGTTTCGACCTTATTACAGATCGCGTCAAACTTCAAGGCGGACCTGAATACAACGCTTTATGCAGTCATATACATGGTCATATACCCCTCGCTTTACTGCGTCTCGCTACACCTAAAAATGGTTACTGCAACGCGATTTGTGGCTACTTTCGGATCCGTGGTTTCAAGTGCATTGTTTGTAGAACGGCGATTCAGTTCAGTTTAATTTAAAGGTATTTGTTTGTAATTAATCATTTATAATTATTTAATTACAGGAAAACTTACTTGTGGCGGGTCACATATTCAATCAGTATTGAATGAGTACATAACAATAATGTTAACAGCATAGTGAAATAGATTTAAGATAAATAAAAAAAAACATGAAGCTATTTCAGAAACGCCACGAAATAAAATTCCAAAACGAATAAAACTTGTTAAAAATTACTTTTTCTCAAAGATACTCCCATATATGACTTTATCTTGCACAACCTTCTCTGGGATAAATCATACTTGTAGTACCGGACCAAAAAGTATCCCGCAATGTTTTAGCAGGCGTGCTCGAGCGGTCTTTGTAATTTCTCTATGTAATTTGAAAATGGAACGAACTCTTAAACCCGTACATTGATAACTAAAAAATGACTCATCTATTTAGTTTCGAACTGGTACGACAGAAAGAATGCGCCATTAAATGAATTTTAAAAAGTAAAAAAAAAATCGACATTGAAACGCGGGGAATTGGCGGCAAAATTACCTAAACTATTTTTATTGTTATAATACAGTTCTCAATATAATTAGTTTATGTTACATTTATCTACTATAATTATATAAATTGAGTTCTACGAGTGATGAAGACATTTTTACACCATCTTAAATACAAAAAGCTGCAAAAGCTATTATTGTAATTTTTTTACCACCCAAATCGGAGGACAGATACATAAAAACGTATGAAAATGTTGCACCTTTGAGAAAAGTACTATACAAACCTTGGCCACGATGTGCATAACTGGACTCTGTGATGCGTGCCTCGGCTGTCCAAGACTATTCATCGCGGAGATCTAGAGGAAGGCTTATGTCTGGCGATAGACAGCTACTACAGCAATTTATAGCAACCATGTTCTTAGCCGAGCAGTCGATCAGGTTCGGCACAGTCATTCGAATCAGCGGCTTCAACTTGTCTTTGCTTAATTTATACCTGTCGTTAATTTTAATTTTTTCATTACATTAATTTTTACTTAACGAATGATGTGAATTATAGAATAATAAAAATGTAATGTACCTTATCAGTTCTAAAAACGCATTGTTGACCATCCCTCAGGCCGCACGGATAGCGTTGAAAGGAATTAATCAATCAATATTGCGGTAGCCCGGCCGCTGTGGCGGCGTCGAGCCGAATCATATTTCAGTGAAAGTAAATATATCTGGCCGTGACAACGGTGTCGAGGCTCGTGGGAAATCCACTGCGAAGCTCACCTCCGCCAACATGACACACGCCATCTAATATTATGCCACGAGCCAAACACTCCAATTTGTGTATAAAATCACAGCGATGGCCGTTTATCTAAAATATTCTAACTCCGAACTAAAACAAAGATTGGTCAAATAATGAATAAATAAAATTAGAAAATTATAGATGTGAAAGTATGTTTGTTCTTTTTTTCTTTTTTAAAATCGTAATAAAGCTACGATGCGAAACGATTTTTTGCAAGATATCTAGTTGTAGGGGCAAAGAGTAACATAGATTACTATTTGTCCGGGTGGAAGCTTCTCATGAGGTACAAAACTGATTAAGATTTCAAATAAATGCATTTGTGTTTTTTTGTAGTTGTGGGATTGAATAGTAGTGGAAGTGGGAATCAGAAAGTAAAGTAGAAGAAGTGATATGGCATTGAGAAAAAATTGGAAAAACATGTTCATTTATAACGTTAATTATATTATATGTCCAATATTTGGACGATCTGAATAATTTGAGGACACAATATGCGAAGGAGCGGTCGGTGAGGGCATTCTAGAAAAATGAGGCTAACTAAACTTAAAAACAAAGATCTTAAAAAAAGCCCCAATATGCATCCGGAACGAGCCGGTATGCAATGATTGCTAAATGTTGATGGAGCTAAAGAGATAAAGTGGAAATCTATAGTCTCTGCTTACCCTGTTGGGAACAAGCGTAAAGTTATGTATGTATGAGTTAGTAGGTAAATGTGATGGTGGAAAAACAAACAGAATTAGAGAAAAATAAGTTCTGAAGTGAGGAGGTTATTTCGGTATTATTTCGGTTTAAACATGTCCGGTTATCCATTCGACACGACTGAATTCATTCAATAGAGATGAAGTGAGAGCTGAGTGCATTTAGCGTCGTATAAAGCGCCAAACGTTCCCCCTCCTTTCACCCTAAATACACTAATTCTATCGAGAATATAGGAAGTAATTGGAATCGAATTAGCAGATAATTTCCACTCGCCGCCTCTGCAATTAATTCTGATTTATTAATATTAATTAATAGGGCGAGCCGTTGATTACGCCTGAAAGCGCGTATTAAGAGAGCCTCCCGCGCCGACTTCCTATCCGGAATCTTCCTTGTCAAAGAGCTTATAAACAGACGCGAGTCGGCTCACTTGAAACGCTCACTTCATCAAATTATACCGGTGACGTACCGAGTTACATTTCCCTTAACAATTTCACCTCTGACGGGTAACTCCGTGCCGGGTTAGCGTAAGTGACGTCTCTAAAGTTGGGTCGGTAATTCGTTAAAGGAATCATTGCTGTTTCATTAGGTTCGTATTCGATTCCAAGTACTAGTTTTCATTTGATTAAGAAATATTACATTAAGGGGCATTTGAACGCATTTGCGTCATCCTACATGGACTGTTCTTGACATGAATGGAATCCAATTCAATCCACGAGCCCATTATGCTCCAATGCAGAAGCCTAGACCTCCATCCAGGGTGAGGGAGTTCAGAGCTTAATCTACCACGCTGCTCCAGTGCGGGTTGGTGTATTTTAACCACTGCCATCTGTTGATAACACCCTGGATCGATGGCTTAACGTGCTCTCCGAGGCACTGAGTCAGTGATAGTTATGTACTTAAGACAAAAAAAATTATTGGTACACGCCCGGTTTAGAATTACGGCCGCACAGCCTTCTAAACTTCGAACGGATTTCGCTGCGCTCGGACAGCACGACGCGGATCGATTAAAAACTTATAAACTGCATAACCGTTCGTGGTTTTTATTAGGGTTCCGGAGCCAAATGGCAAAATAGTTTCGGCATGTCCGTCCGTCTGTCTGTCTATCTGTCTGTGGTTTTTCTCGGAAACTATTGGCAATATATAGATGAAATTTGGATGGTAGGTGTAATCTATGAACCGCTACACAACGACGTAGTGAAATTAAAGAAATTTTTTTTTTGATAGGTCGCCATACATGTAACTGTAGTACGAAAAATAAATCATCGTATATTAACGCGAGAGGTATGTTAGAGTCATGTGTCCCCCCCCCCTCTAACAGCTAAACCGTTGTTTTTGGATATGTGGAAAAAAATTATGACAGCAGTATATATAACGTAGTTAAAAGGAAAACTATAATATTACAGCTAACTGGACTGTATTATTTAACGAGTAGTAGATCAACTTATAAAATGTACTTTTATAAGTAAAAATTTTGTAAAAACTCTATAGAAAATGACAGATAGCGTTTAGCCAATAAGCGAAAACTAGATACATTTTATCTTTGTAACGTTATTGTAAAAGATAATTTAAAAAAGATTTTTTTTGGTGAAAACTACATTGTATTACAAGGTCCAGTTTACACTTTCCTTTGCAGAGCTTATTCTCTTCACAATAAATACTAAAAGTCAAAGGTTCACTGTAATAAAATAAGTAATGAAAATCGTCTCTAACCATCAGTGCACACATGTTATTACTTTTCGGATTAGCCAGAGAGGATCGAGCGTATTCTAAATAAATAACGAAATAAAAATGAAACAAATTTATGCAATAATTCTTAAATTACATAATAATAATGATTAATAGTTAAGTTAAGGTAGTACGGAATCCTTCGTGTGCGAGTCCGATTCGCACTTAGCCGGTATTTAATAGGTCAAAGTACTAAAAATGAAACCATTTTCCTGTATAACGCATTGCTGTGTAATGTTTCGTAAAAACTAATACGATAATTACTTTGTTATAGTTTTTTTTAAGTAAAGTAGTTCCTGAGAATATAGTTATATGTTTAGTATCATTTTTTTGGCTCTTGGGAATGTGCTAAATGTAGCAAGAAGTACATAAAGGAAACATTTGCTTAATTTACAAAATAGACCACACCATCCCCGCCGGGCACCTAGGAAAGCTCATATTGTCGACGCCAGGTTGAATGTTGTTATGGTGTGCGTCTCAGCCGCTAAGATACTGCTGAAGATAAACTTCCCCTCTATATCTCCATAACACACCGTGTTAAGTCTTATGTTACCAACTACGGTCCGCCACTTTTACTAGGTTTTTAGTCATCTCTATGTAATGAGGACCGTAACGCGTTATACGACGTTGTAACGTAACAAGTAGTAAATATTGAATACTACATATGACGTTAATTATGAATAATCGTGTCATAAATCCAAAGTTGGATAGCAGCGGCCTCCGGAATGTGAATTTATGGCCGGCTAATGGACCGGGAGGGTGCAGTGTGCGAAGCCTGTCCGATTGCACCGAGAGCAAGTTATTGATGCGTTTCAGTTTTTCTAGGTCATCGATCTCTCAACTCAAAGATCTAAGTTAAAAAAAAACACAAAGGTTGACACAGTTATAATATACGAACTTTATACTTCTTTCACAGTGGATTGAATACATCGACAATCGACCGTTTCATGCATGCTAGACGATTTCAAAATTTTCAAATTTCTTTCTTTGTAGTTGTCATTTACTATTTTGGTCGACATACGGTTTTTTAGGACACCCCTTACCGACCCTTTCGTAACGCTCATTTTTGTTTATTATTTGTTGTGTTTATAATAACGTATACATGACAACAACGTCTAGGCCCCAAACTAAGCCTTAATTTGTGTTTTGGGTACCAAGCGAAGACACCACATACATATTATAACTACCGAGACCCGGTACCACTATCGATATTCATCATATAAATACTGACCCGACCTGGAATTCGAACCCGGAACCTCCAGCTTCGTAGGCAGGGTCGCTACCCACTAGGCTAAGCAGTCGTCATTTTGTTCTAAGGATCATTCGTTCCCCTACTTTTTTAAGACTAAACCACCTAAACATACATTTTCAACTTTAGTCATTACATTTTCCTTCAAACCAAATCGTTTTGTCAATTCTTCCACCCACGTTTCAAAGATATTTGATTTGCACAAAGAACTTAAAATTGTTCAAAAAGAATACCTCCAGTGAGACCGAGAGCATAACCCGTAGCACATACAACGGACCGTATAATTGAGTAACCTAATTTTCCATCTGAGTTCGATTAGGTCTTACTTTGCTTTGTACTGAAATATAATTTTTTCATTCACAACTTTATGTCAATAACAAAACTTCCAATTAGTATGCAACTAGTACCGTTTGGTAAGTAATTCAATGAAGATTAGTTATTTTCTTGACAATTTTCACCTAACTCCTTGCCGTTTTTGAGTATAATAAAAAATACTGTAAACCACTCTGCAAACGGAAACGAATTGGGGGCGGAGGGGGTAGGGACACAAACACCTTAGGAGTCAGGGGTTTTAAGATGCACTTTTGTGATCCTAAGGAACGTCTGTGTACAAACATTAGCATTGTGGGTTTTTTGACATCAAATTTTAAAATGCCCGTACTTTATATTTCGTGCAGTGTATCAAGCGTACATATGTGGATCCAGTTAACGGCACCACAACAAAATTTACCCAGTCCCCAGAAATAGCACTGGAAAAGAGAAGGAGATGGTTCACTTCACCGTAATAATCTACTTTTCCAGAAATAGAATTTACTTCCATTTTTTTCAGATTTGAGTTGAAATTGAGCCTAAAATGCAGAAATTTACCGTTGGTTAAAATTGCATTTATGTCACATCTACAGTCGTTCAATATTAACCAAAAATATTTAAATTATTCTATCACATTTCAGCTCCGTCACCTCAAACCACTACCAGAAGACGCGCTCGACCGCGACGTCGTCGAGTTACTTTTAAGATTTTAACATTAATGACTTTAATACTCAAGCGTGTTGCGTTGGTATGAGGCCACCCGGTCACTTGTTTTTATTTCGCGATAACTCTGAAGATTTTAATTTAAATTGTATGGTTTACAAGGCAATCATAATGTGCATGAAATGTTGAAGGTAAGTAACGTATTTAATTTGATAACGATTAATATTGGATCCGTATAAATTGAGTTCCAATTACAACAATCATAATTATGACACCATTTTTTAAACATAAAAATAGGTATAGGAAGCTATGCGTAAAAAAATAGACATATGTCATCGCAAACTTTTCTTTACTCCTATAAAAGAGTAACAATTCCTGCATACATCGTTTTGTTATATACCATTCTTTCAAAAAAATTTGAATCTTCACATTAAACATCTTGGAAAATAATAATACCTGGGACTTTGTGATGAACACAATAAATTTTATCGATTCGCCGGTGAAACTGATATGTTGGTTTCTTCATTGGAAATATACAGAAAATCATTGTACACATTTAAAACATGTAAGTTGTCTCAGATTTAATTTTATTATTCTTTAAAATATAAACCTGGAATTTTCTTTTAGTTCATTCAGCTTATGACTCTAAAATATTGCTACATATAATTTTCAATATACAAACAGAGTTCTTGTTTTTTATAAATTTTTTAATAATTATATGAATTCTCACCACGAACATAATTAAAACCATGTGTTCAAAAAGTAAGTGCAGAATTTATTCTGTATTCCTCATGCTGTGTTTGCCTGTTATTGTTCTCGCACTATACTTTTAAGATGAACTATGTAACTATATTAAGTAAGTTGCGGTGTAAGAATGTTGGTAGACCTTATAAATAAATAAATAAATTTGGCCAAGCCTGAATTATGGGTACTAGACTACTAGTGTAAATACTTAGATATAATTTTATAATATATCTGGGGCACCCCACCCAGCGCTATCTAGTTCCAAAGAAAGCAAATATTATGATTGTATTATGGGGTACTAGATAACTGATATACCTACATACTTAAATAAAAAAATATAAAAAAAAAATTAAAAAAAAAATAAAATTATAATATATACATATATAGATAATTTTACACCCAGACTTGAAACAGATAGACATGTTCATGCATATTATTTGTATATAATATTTGTCCCGGGCCGGGAACGAACCTCGAACCGCGACCCTCGGCACCTCAGTTAGGGTCTCTAAACACTCGGCCAATCAGTCAGTCAAATAATACATACATAAATAGCACAACATTTTTTATTCATATTTATACGTTAATTAAAAAGTTAAAAAACCCCCGACACAAAAAAACTAACCTTTAAAAAGTGTGAAATAATACAGGTTTGGTCATTGTCTAATAATTTTTGATCCGTAAAGGTACCTGGGACCGCTAATTGTTAGGTATTTTACGTTTACTTAGCAGTCCCCGACGCTTTTGAGGATCAAAAATCATTTGATAATGAACAAACCTGCATTATTTCAAACTTTTTAAATGTTCGTTTTTTTTGTGTCGGGGGTTTTTTAATTTATAATTTAATTTTTATTTTAAAATTTTAAACTTAGGTAGGTATTTAGTTAAACTAATTCATACATGATCTGACAAAAAAATAATTTTCAAGTTTTTAGTTTTCATTTAGTTAGTTAATATTCCTCATTCCCTTTCAATATATTGTAGATTATTCTACTAGTTAAGCCCTTTCATTTGCTACCCATATTGAGGGATTTGTGAAAAAATAAAATGATTCGGCATTTTGTAGTGGCAGCCATCTTGGATTTGAAATTTGTCATAGTGTATAGTATTTTACTAGTCGAGCCCTTTCATTTGATACCCATATTGATGAAGTAGTGAAAAAATATGACATCCGCCATTTTGTGGCGGCGGTTATATTGGACTGATTCTCATAAAACCATGTACATAAATGCATAAAACATAGCTAAGAACACTCCCGACTAATTCACCTTTTATATAAAAAATCCGCATCCAAATCGGTTCATCCGTTTATGAGTTATGATCCTACAGACAGATACATAGCCACATGCATACACACATACACAGATACACACACACGTCAAACTTATAACAGCCCTCTTTTTGCGTCGGGGGTTAAAAAGATATTATTATCTGAGACGAGAGAAACATAACAAAACTTTTTTGTAACATTTTTGTATACGCTTTATTCCCGTCGACATGATTTACGTACGCGGTTTGTTTTTGTTCAATTTTCTCTTATTCGTATAACGTTATCCGTATAGCGATTTCACCATAAATTACACAACAAACACAAGTAGAAAAACATTGTACACGCTCCACACGGAGGGCACGTGCCGATCCTCCGTTTATTGCTCAGCTGCATCGTGAGGGAGAGAAACTCTCCTCTTCCAGCGTCGACTCGCCTGGCACAAGACGCGGCTAATGAATACGAAGGCATTCTCTGCGGGCCAATAAACACACAGCTTCGAGCTTTATCGGCGGTCCGTTGGCGCTGCTTTATTAAACTTCAGGTTTATCTCTTCCTCGTACCAACAGATTCACCTTCGCTTTAGGTTGAGTACTAAATACAGTATTACATCATCCGGGTCATGCATACCCAACAATTCTTCTTCCCAATCACATTGTTAAGGGCACCGACACGATTTGTACAATTTTTTTATGACCGCAAATAAAACAAAAAAAAAATATGATCACTTTAAGAAAAAAGTAAACAAACACCTTAGAGAAATAACGCATAGAGAAAACGTCGCAATACAACGTCAAAAAATTTACTGGCCAACTTTGACAGACTAGTGTGCGTGATGTTACGTTCTTACACTCCGGAACGTCAACTTTACCGTCTATGTGTGCCTGCGTAGGAATACCAACTAATAAATATTTTCTAATGTTCGGGGAAATTAATATAAAAGTAGTTATATAACTGATAATCATTAGTGATAAAAATAATATTACAAACTATACTAATATACAAAGCCGAAGAGTTTGTTCGTTTGTTTGTTTGTTTGTTTGTTTGTTTGTTTGTTTGTTAGCTTGTTTGTTTTTTTGAACACTCTGATCTCTGAAACTACCAGCCGGATTTGAAAAATTCTTTTTGTATTTGATAGCCAAAACTTTGGGGAAGGCTTTTATCTATAAAATCATACAGCCTGTCTGTTTGTCTGTTCCAGCTAATCTCCAAAACGGCTGAACGATTTCAATAAAACTCCACACAAATGAAAAGGAATTGGTTAAAAATTACATACACTACTTTATTGCCTTCAATACTAAATCCAAGAGTGCTTTAGACTCCGATAACGAATCTGTGGTCTAAACTGAAAAAAAGTTACCGCCATCTTGAACTTTTAAGTTACTACACCGATTACTTTCAAAATTGATATCTGTGGTTCGCGTGAACTCCGAACACGAATCTGTGATCAAAATTGAAAAAAGTTACCGCAATTTTGAACTTTTTAGTTACTGGACCGATTGCTTTCAAGATCGATATCTAAGGGCCCGCGTGGACTCTGAACACGAATTTGTGATCAAAATTGAAACAAAGTTACCGCCATTTAGAGCTTTTTAGTTATTGGACCAATTGCTTTCAAAAGAGATATTTAAGGATCCGTGTGGACTCCGGTCACGAATCTGTGGTGAAAATTAAAAAAAGTGGCCGCCATTTTGAACTTTTTACATTAATATTCAATTTCGCATCTCTGACTACGTTTAGGGGTCTAAATTCATTTAACAGCAATTTACGAAATCCAATCATAATGGCAAAGTCATCATTATGCTCGCTTCCGACTAACTTTAGGCTTTTAAATTAAATTTTTTAATGGGGGTTTTGAATTTCAAGATGGCATATTGATTTGATCGATCACACGGTTGATAACATATGTCACATAGATCTCGCTAAAACATGAAGTTTGAGAACCAACACGAAAAGTCTATGACAAGTAATTTCAAAAACATGAGTTTTTGTAAAACTTGGTCACAAAGTCACAAGATCTCGCTAAAACATGAAGTTTGAGTACAAACACTATAGGTCTGTTATTAGTAATTTCAAAACTATGTGCTTTTCAAAATTTTATCACTAGGTCACATAAATCTCGCCAAAACGTGAAGTATGAGCACAAACACGTTAGGTCTGTGACTAATAATTTCAAAATATGTGCTTTTCAAAATTTAGTCATGGAATCACATAGATCTTGCTAAAACATAAAGTTTGAGTACAAACACGATAGGTCTGTGTCAAGTAATTTCAAAAATATGTGCTTTTCAAAATTTTGTCACGTTATCGCATGGATCACATCACGTTAGAATAATTAATTTTAGTACCTAATTAAAATTTTGTTTCCAAGTTTCGGAAATACGAATATAAATGTTGTAGACTACTTTTTATTTTTTTTTAAGAATAATAATTATGGAAAATATTTTGTGCTATTGATCCTGACGTCGGTATGTTCTGGGATATGAAAGGCATCATCCCACTATTTATGATATTTCTTCTATGGTAGAAGTGATCTCGAATCACTAAAGTTCGATTATGCTACATCGATTTCTCGTCAAGTTCCAATAGATGACTCCAAGGTTAAAGGTTAGAGGCACCCTACAACTTCTAATTACTAGATAGTATAAAATATAATTAAAAAATATTTTTACATTCATTTTCACTCTAATTTCAAGGAAATTTTGGATTTGAATACTAGCAACACTCAAATAGTGTAGGTTTAGGGGCTCAGGGCTGAATAGTGCTAGAACCCAGGACCGTTGCTTAGTTAAAAAACCAAATTAAGACATGGTGTAGGTCTTAAATTAAAATTAATTATTTTGAAAAGAAAAAGATCATTTGACATTAATATGTAATGAATGTTGAAAATTTAGAACTCAACGAACCAACGAAGTGACTATATTTTATATATTTATATTGCATTGATATTTTCTTGCGACATTTTTCATTTTAAACCATTTTTAAACAGTGGAGGTATGAATAGTGTCATGACCAAATAAGCATTAAGGCAGCTTGATACGACAGTTGGGGAACGGTTAGGAGACTTATAAATCTACGTCGTGTGATGTAGTCTATGTATCCAGACAATAATACATCCATGACAAACACTATTCGTTATGAGAAGCTAATATTGTTCTTACGCGGACCGTCTGGACTGACAGCCATTCAAATCGCAAAAAAGCAAATCGACGACAATGTGATATTAATTGGATTTGTAAAACTGCAAAAAAACACTAAAAATACATTGATAATGAAAAAAATGACGCTAACACGTAATCTCTAAACACAAAAACTAATAGACTGTAAAATAGGGACTAAGGAATTTTCAACAATGTCGTCTGCGTCCGTTTTACGCTTGTATTGAAGTAACAATCGGACGTCGTCCTTGAATGTAAAATCAATTGTTTTATTGTACAGTAGCGAGTTGGCATTTTCTAAAGTTCTTGGTTCAAATTTTACAATTCATATAGGTAATATGTTGGCCTATTAATATTTACTTCTACTACTGTGGTTCACTGAACCACACAGCGCATTACATTAGTAGATAGTTTACAAATACTTCAATTCAAGTCATGGTGACGTTGTTGTCATATATGTATTATGTCGAAGTCACCACGTTTCGATCGTCAGAGGTGTTAAAATTTCTATGGCTGTCATTTCCTTTGAGTGCTGATTTTCGAGAAAGTTACATAGAACAGGCAGGCAGATATATCGTATCCAATCCTGCATAAGAGCTATCAAATACAGTACGAAAATACTCGTCTCTTTCGAAAATTATTTGTAAAATAAATTGAGCAAATAAAAACAGCAGTGTTTGGTTTTAATATAGTCAGAAATGGTACCTACTTCACAATATCAAAAATCTCAAACTCTCGAAGGATCTTGCGCACTGAAACGGACTGAAACTCGCCATCTTGCACTAGATAGCTAGAGTATAAATGATTAGACGGTAAACGTAGAAGAGGCCTTTTAATCAATCCATGCTTTTATGGTAAAATATAGATAATATTTTCAAGAAAGTGATGTTTGTGATATATTTTTTATAAAACACACACATAACGCCATTTTTATTTGTTACACAGTGGTTACACAGTTTATTTGAAGTAATACAAATTTATCCGAAATAAAAAGTACGTGATACGTGTTTAAATGCTTTACGTATTTTTTGTTACTGAAACAATGTAATGTTTGTTATTGTTTTGTTACTGAATATAAAATCACAAAATCGAAATTAATAAAATTTTTGTGTTACCTACTTTATTTCTCGCTAGACCGACATGTTCCGCGTATCCATTACGTACAAACAATTTTCTGTTTATTTTCCCTAAAGAATATAGTGTTGTTAGACACTACATTATTTGATAAAATTGTTATTTATTATAATCAAATTCGTGTCGTTTTTAAAGATTAGTTCTAAGGCCAAGCCGAAATGCAGTTATGGTGAACCCCTCTACCGCTATACATTATATGGGCACGTCCGGGACGTCCAAATCCGTCGATTTACGGGGAACAACGATTTAGATCTCCAACGCCCTCCTCATATTGAACCCGACACCGACGCGATTTTTCGTAATTGTAAAATCTGTAGCTTCAGCGTCTAGTTATTTTAAGCCTAACCCTTTATGTACGTATTTTACGTAAGTCAGTAGGCTACACGTTCACAATCAAAACCTAATCCCCAGGCCCACGTACAATCTTTTGTTAGTGTAAGGTAACAAAATTTTATTTAGATTCTGTGATCATTTCTCGATAAAAATTAACAGTAGAGTATATATATGTAAATATACAATAGAAAAGGTCTGCCTTTAAGTTCCATGTGTCGAACAAAAACATAGACAGTGAGTCAAAGTAGAAGCTGCAAAACGAACCCTTAATTAGGAATAATTTATGTTTATACATATACTTGTCAACAAACGGTTCATCAGATCAACGAAACGCTAGTATTACTATATTCGTAAATAAACGTAGTGAGTAAAGATGTGTCTGTAAATCCAATACAAACATTTGGGTGTGAAAAGCTGTTTTCACGGTGGATCTCACACAATTTGACTGAGGTTCAAATAACGGACCGCGTCACTTAGTGCGATGCCATGCTTACCAGATTCAAGAAAGGAACGTGAAATTTAGTGTGGGACATGACAAGAAACATGGAGTTACTGCTACGACCCCAAAACAAAGCGTCTATCGAAATGAGCCGGAACCAACACAAAGTGTCTCTAAGCAGATGATTGCTTCTTTTTTTTTTTAATAAAATTGAACACGTGATTACTGTTGCTTTGTTAAATTGTCGTACTGTCGTTATTATGCCTTCGAGCTCAGCATCTCAGCCACACCATTATCACAAATAGTAAAAAAATTCGAGGTAGACGAAAATAGTACTAAATAACAATATGAATACTTCTCAATAGCACAAATTAAACTAAAAATCCATCAAAACTATCATAATATATCTTAGAGTTATATGAAGAAAAGTGTGACATAGTGGGCGGGCGAAATAGCGGGTGATATATGTCGATTTCCATGACAATCATAAACACGTTGATTCTAGCCGCCCACTATATTTCGACGCACTCGATGTTGCAATTATCAGCAGCAAAGAGCGCTAGTCGGTGGGACAGTTTCCGACCGGGAAATGAAACACATTTCCTGTTCTCTTTTTATCGTCCTCCCGCAGGATTGGCACTCGGACGCGGGGCCGCGGGACATTTCCGTCCACGCGTCACTCGCTTCGGTCACATGTCTGACGGCGAGTTTTTCTCGTAAGCCGTAACTAAATTCTGATTTTCAGGAAAACGGTAACGTTTTTTCGTTTACGTCGTCATAATGACAAACATAGGTACTTGTATACTGTAAACCTGTAAATTATAGGCTGGACGCATTAAGCTTCACTGAAGCAAAATTGAAATATACATCAATCATAAAGTCCTTTCAGCCATTTTAGCATAAAATATTAGAAAAGATAAATCGTACATTTCTCCAAGATAGAAGTTATCCTGTGTGTCCAAACCTTTGGACACCTTCATATGAATTTCTTCAAAAGCCGTTCAGCCCTTTTTTGTATGAATGTAAAAGTTTATAAATATCTTATTTGATTCACCCCGGTGCTACATTATTATACGTACAAAGAAAGATAAATATGCTCTACAAGACCACAGGTATCTTTACGAGACAGTGTCTATGGTTTAGGTTTGTTTGTGTTGTTCTTTACTTTAGTTTCCTCACTTTATATTTATGATGATGATTGAACAGTCGCGTTCGCATTTCGCTGCTGCTAAGTAGAATCCTCAACCTCTTCTTCACATATCTCTGGAATTGATTGATGTAGCTGAGTCAACTTTTCTAGTTAGTGTTTATCTTTTCAAGCATTATTAATATTAACAATATTATCGTTATACACATTTTCGCTTAACTTGCGCTAATACAAAAGTTATTTTTTCGTGAAACTTGTAATCTAAACTAACTAGTGTTATTAGTTCAGGTGAGATGTTAGCTTTATCTTTGTACATTCAATGTATCTGAGTTAAGACCTCAGTGTTTGTTAGTGTCGACGAGCACAGTTTATTTTGTAAATACTGACGGTAACTTGTAATTATTAACTAATTATAACTATAGTTTATATATATAAAAGCTTTCCGGCCGCGGCTCCGCTCGCGTGGACTACACAGTTGTACCGGGATTTTTTTTCTCGGGATAAAAGTAGCCTATATGGTACTCTTCAGCTTATAAACTATATATGTCAAAAAATTATAGCGGTCCTGGTACAACTGTGTAGTCCATGCGAGCGGAGCCGCGGAAAGGTGTATCTTTATAAATTATAGCGTACATGTTATTCTGATTTATAAGCTATATTTTTGTAAAGTTTCATTAAAATGCATTTAGTCGTTTTTGCGTGAAAGAGTAACAAACTTCCATACATACAAACTTTCGCGTTTATAATATTAGTAAGGATTTTTTTTTGTCATTTGCGAAAGAAATTGTTGTTATTAGAAAAATTGTAATTATTGATTACGATTTTAATTACACTGTTTATATACTCATTTACCGACACCAGAATTTCCTCCATTGGATGAGCCGTTTCGTCAATAGTGCTGAACAATTATACTAAGTGAGACATCCTCTGTGAGCTGTTGATGTGGTTTGTATTTGTAGCATGAAAGAACGTCCAGTACTATTTTATATTTGCGATTGGCACGTTACCCAAAACATAATCTTGTGACCTTCATTTTGTATGACGCTGAAGTATAAAACATTTTCATATAAAATGAAACAAATGTAAGAACTTTTTCGGATTTATTTTAAAGCATAAACATTACCAATACAATAAATAGAATAAGACATTATGTCTCTCGTCTGTCTGTGCGCAATCATTTGGAAAAGTTTTAAACTAGTTCCTTTTAGTGGATAGATGTATATTTAATAAATGTACGTATCATTTACGTTTGCTGAGCTGTCACTATTTGTCATGGAAGTCGGAAAAAATTACCGCTTGGAAGGGTATTTTTCGCATGCATCGCCTGAATGGTTTCATATAAGTAAAAACAATATATTTCAAAAATGTAGTGTCTTAAATAATCCGTGACAGTATATCTAACTTTGATATTTAAGCCAGACTCCGTTCCTGACACATGAGATTTATAGCTATAACGTGTTTGTTGTGAGTTGACATAATAATATAATTTTTAATTAAATTTTGTGTCAATCGTGCATGTAAACAATAATACTATTTGAAAACGGGAATCGTCCGACGGTACAAATTCACATCAACCATCCGATTACTATGCCGATTACGACCTGTCAGGAACGCGAATTCTCGACGGCCGATGCATTAGATGGATTTATTGGCTACAAAATATTAATCCTAATCAAAGTACTCATTGCATCAACAAGATTACTTTATAAAGACTATTGCATGTCATCATTAGAAACAAGCGAATGGCCGACAAATAAATAGTGTTTTTTCACACAGTTGAAGTTGTATGTTGATTCGAAATTGGTTCAACCGATGCAAAAGCTATTTCCTATTGAAAAATAGAACCAAAATAAAACAAGACGTCGAATATATCCGATGTTTGTCGCCGCATTGTTTCATGTGAAAACTATTGTAAATTAAATTTTAAAATAATACAAAACTTTATATACCTATTCAGAAAATAGCATTGTCAATAACTGTTTTTTAGAAGCTAGAAGTAGCGCACTTTATTATTGATAATTAAACTATGTTACATAAAATTCCTGGCCCGGCAAAAATAGGTCGCGGGCGCCATCTGCAGACAAACCACAGTCGCAAGGCAGAACGCAGAGGCGCACCAAAACGCAGCGGCGTGGAATGTCGATAGATGGCGTCTTCGCGAACGATGAGCCAGCGACCCGCTGGGCCATAGGCAGAGCTGATTTTTCATCGAGGACACTTGAGATCCGGCATTCGAGGTAGAAAGACGATTTTTATAAAACAGTCAAAAGTAGGCGTATTCAAGATGGCGGGCGATGTAGACGACCCGCCCCACGAACGTCTCCTACGGGAAGAAAGAAGAGATAGGTTCCCGACACGTTGTCCACCGCCAGCGAAGCGGCGGTCGATCAACCTTTAGTTAATCTACAGTAATTTTAGTATTTCACACCGCGCCCCAAGTACCCGACCATACATCGGGATAGACGGGAATATCTCGTTCTCGACGTCGCGTCGTGGTCGTCGGCTGAAGAGGCTTCCTATTCATTCCATACTGTATCTTCGGTAACTATTTTATCCAAATACCCACTGCCCGGGAGGAAAGCCGAAAGAAGATCGCCGCCCGAAGACCGAGAGGACACGTAGCAGCCCAGGAGCGGGACACCACGGCCGGCCTGCGCTAGATCGAGCGCCAGCCCCACGCTGCCCCTGCGACGAGACCGAGCGAAACGAACTTCCGACCCTCCACGTCGAAACGTAAAAGGCCTGTTCCTTTTTTATTTTATATGCGCATATAACGTAGATTCTTTCACAAAGTCAAGTAATTGAATTAATGTAAATTTGTATAACTCGAACGCCCGCGCAAACAGACCGACGACGAGACCACCGAGGGCGCGGCGTAGCTGTGTAATTAGATTTATTTCCATAACTGATCTAGATGTAGTAAACGCTTTTTATTGTACCGTGGTGTTTCATTTGCGACGGCGAGATACCTTCCCGACAGCACGGTCCTTGATCTAAAGGTCCGAGCTCCGCTGCTGATACCTATCCGAGCAAACAACGAGGTAAGCACCGCCTCACAACATCTAGAGCTCACATTTTATTGTTACGCTGTACTAACATCAAATATTCATTCTTCTCTTTTTATAACGTAACGATATGGCTACGACTCTCATTTTCGCAACGTAACAACTAGCTTTGGTTGCAATATACATACGCTAATATTGTAATAATAATAATAATCCACGAGAGCTTAGACGTGGGTTATTCCGTGATATAAACAATACACAAAAAAACTAAATTTAAAAAACACAAATATTATAGTTTTACTAATTTTCAAATGATTTTTGGGCCATAAAGACGTCGGGGACCGCTAAGTAACCTTACTACTTCAATTGAAACTTTTTATCATCTTACACAACAATGTATAGAGTTTAGGTGCCTGTAAGTTTATTTTCTGGTGTCCGATTCCATAGGGGTTAAAAATTATTTGAAAATTAATAAACCTGTGTTATTTCAGATTTTTAAATTTTTTAGTTTTTTTTTGTGGCAAAGTGTTTTTTAATTCAATTTATATTTAAATTTTATACTTTTTAACTTAACTGTAAACAAATGAACAAAAAGAAAAATTAAACAAAGTTTCATTATTTAAGGCTGGGCCACCTACAAACAAAGAAAAACGCCATTATAATCGGTTCACTCATTTAGGAGCTATGATGTCACACACACACACCCACACACACACAGACAGATTGAAATGGAACTGATAACCGTCCGAGAACAGTACATCCATAGGCCTCAAAAGTTTGAAGTAACGCCCAACGTCGGGCGTTAAAAATTAGCCACGTAGAACGCGTTAAACTTAAAAACTACCAAACAGACTTTCATATGGTTGTCAGTTATGGACGAAGTGATAAAAGAGGAAGGTTTAAGTAGGTGTATAATTCAATAATTTTCATTTTGCGTAAATTTGTTTATAGAAATATGACGATTATTGTTGAAGATGTCGGGAAAAATCAAGCCGACTGGGAGCTTTCATCAAAAACGCTGCCTAATTTCTTTGAGATAAAACAACGCATGGGGGAATTGTTCCTCTTTCATAGGACTAAAGAAAAGTCCGTGAGGGCATATGTCTATCTTTTAAGGATAGCTTACTATACCTATTTTATTGTTTAAAAATAAGGTCATCTTTAATGTGATAAATGGAAAGCTATTTACACGGATGCGATATTAATCCTTATAAAATTAAATATGTTAGTTACCTCTGATTGCTTCGCGACACGCGTGTTGTAATTAGGCAGAAGTTATGAATGTTGTATACCTACAAAGAAATATTTTAGTTTATTTTTATGTAAACAAACATATCCCAAGTAGGATGAACATTATGTTACATTTAAATCTAATCCACATGCTCGACGCAACTAGCTGATATGGACAGTACGACAGAAAAAAAATGTAGGCGTATAATATGCTCTGCTACCCGGGTGAAGCTGGGGCGGGTCGTTAGTATAGATAAGGTGACCTGAGGGAATTCCGACAAGATTTTCAATGAGATTGACAGGAGGTTTCTATTTCAGTCAATTATTACATGCCTATCCAATTTTCTATCAACTTTACATTACTTCTGTTTATTTAAGAAACGAACATGTGCTTTGTATCAATAAATCCTTGAAATATCGTTGGGTGCCATAAATACAAATATCAAAAAAATATATTCATTAATTTTTTGTACAAAGAGAGTTCCGAAATACGCTGGTGTAATCCCGAATAACATTAAAAATATTTATAAAGGAGTTCTATTACATCTTAAAGTTCACATTTATTTTTCAACAGCAATTACCCCTCTTACTAAAATACTGTCGCATTCCTTTAGAGAATAGCTACGCTTTCCGCTCTCGAATTAGAATTACCCCGTAAAAAAAATGACTATTTTATTGTTTAAAAATAAGGTCATCTTTAATGTGATAAATGGAAAGTGATAAAGGAAAAAATATGAACTTCTAAATTTTTTTTATACGGGGATGCTGCGTGTGTCCAGTTACTGATAGCTATTTACATTAGCTAAATCGGTGGGAACTTCATGATGGTTTCTAGATGAATGTTGCCATTATACAAATATCGGCGCGTTTGGTAGAACTTTCAAAAATTCGGAATATACCCAACTTCGGAATTCCCCCCCCCCCCCTTCCCCCCAGGTCACATAGTATACAAGTACTATATACTTACTAAAATGATACATTTTTGTTAGGTACTAAATTCCTGTATGAACATTTGGACACACGCAATTACAACTTTATTTACACTTTTAAAGTCTGAAGAGAACATTTAACCGCATTGCGTCAAAATTTAAGTACTTCTCAAAAGTAATAAAGTCAACCAGAATTATTATTAAACTTTTCACGATAATAATATAATTAATCTAACCTTTCGGTTATCGTCTACCTTAATTACCCGCTCCGAACGTGACGAAGATATAATATGATATATGTAACAGAAATAATTCTCCTCAAAAGCCTTTCTAACCTTGGAAGAGGATATACCGCATAGAAACGGTATCGACTGGGATTAGGGAAGTGTATAGCCAGACAAAGTACCCACACGCGCTCATTGTCCGCACTGTATTTAGCGATAATTCTGCGCCCGACAATGAAGTTGAGAGTGCGACACGTCGGGTATCTGCTTTATAACTTGGACCCGCTCCAGATAACTTTATACGCGCACTGCGGTGCGCCTTGCCAAGGGAAAAAATACTGTACCGGCCGCGACATGCTGATTTATATAGTACGCCAAACCGGGATGAAATTACCTAACGAGAACGTGAATTTAATCTCCATTTTAACAATAACCGACAGTAACTAATGAATCTACGAACCTTCGATTTTTACAATCCAGTCGTCAAAATATACAAAATTAAAGAAAGTATATAGACTCCACATGACAATTTCAACGTGACGATATGTAAAGTGCCAGTCTGTTTTCGACGGCGTCAGTTCTGCTGTTCACAGGATGTCGTTTAAGGTCGGGCATTTATTGAAAATAAACGTATGTCTGTGATACATGTCTGATTAAGTAGGTATACGACATTTTTAGTAAGAATAGAAATGCTTTTTGAAATCTTTTCGCATGACTACTTCAAAAAGGGGTGTTTAAATTTTTTGAGGATTGATGCAAAAAGCGAACTTAAAAAAATATGTAAACGAAATTTTCTACTTCTATCTCCAATCTCACAGCTATGCAGATTGCAGTCGGAGGCCTTATACTTATTTCAATTGATATATCGATGCTTAATGGCGTTATACTAAAGAAGATGTTTTGTGTAGTTATTAGCGACATGTGACGGCATGCAGCAAACCTTAAGACACTTTATTTTTAGACATTATTTCAAATCACACAATAAAGCAACCCAAATATTAACAAGTTGTTGATAATAACCGATTCCGTACTTTGCGCTCGACGAGTTCGTTCCAGAAAGAGTTCGGACTGTGAATCTGGAAGTAACGGTCAAAAGTTGGTTCGGGTACACCGCGGCCTGGCCTCGAGCCAACCAATAGAGCTTTTACCGCCGCCGCACTGGAACAACGTGCAATTTAACATCTCGCGTGAAACGAAACCCTATTTAATAGTTTAACTCTCGAAATACCAAAGGAATGTTAATCGAAAGGAATGAAATAACAAGGGTTGGCGATATTATGATACATTGAATACCTATCCTGACAACGCATCCTGAATTTTGTGTGACGCTCTGCAAAACGCACCAGACTTCCTTTACATTTTATTTCACTGTTATCCTGGACTTGACTCTCTTCAAACCTTATAAAGTGTGATGGCAGGGTAGGACAGTACAAAAATATTACGAAACAGCAAAAAAGGTAAAAATTTTTTTTGCACAATCAGGTATTACACATGGGATACTTGTTTATAATTTGTGTAACTGATGTGTCTCAAAACTGCAGAAGCCTCTTCTCACGTTTTATACGCAACATAAGTTGTTTCGCGTAACAAATACGAGGTCGTCTTCGCCCAGGGGGTAAAGATGCCGAGGAGGCAGCCGCGACGACAACTCACTGTAAGGCGCCTCCTTATTTCTTTATTCCCCGGCGGCTTGCAGCGGCTGTATTTTTATGAAACGTTTATGATAATGTCCGCAATAAACTCTGTTAGAATAACAAAACCGTCCGCCTCGAGATGGCATAATTTGTTGTTTTCTGCGCCGTTACCGACTTTAATCCCATACTACTGTATGGCGTGATCCGCCCATTTTCAGACTTACTATATGATATATTCGGAAGTTAGATGATGCACTCGATCATAAAGTCGCCTACTCACAAAACGGAACGGCCCAGAAAATTGGATATCGAAGCGTCGAGAGTAATGTTTTGGTTGACAAAATATTTTATCATGTTTCCTCGTTCAGGATTGCTACGCTCGAATACCATCTACATCTTTCGCTCGCTAACATGGTCATAACTTACGAGTAATATTAGACGATACGGTCTGGAATTCATGATATTCTCCCGAACCCCCCTTTGCCGAACGAAAACATTAAACCCCCGTAACTGTTTATTCGCGTCGCCGTCGAGACTCAAAAGCTTGTCTATTAAAGTGCCGCGCAATAAAAGCTTTTGTGTCGCAGCGGACTGCGGCCACTTTTTACGGAGCCATGAAGCTGTCGCACTACCCCCTCTCTCGATCTGCGCCGGACAAAAACTTTGCGGGTTTCATTTTTTTGTGAGAGGGTTAAGTTAATCTTATACAAAATGACTTTGGTGCTATTCTGTGGAGTTTGGTTCTTGTACGTAGCACGGAAAATTAATGAAATTGTCTCCGTTTAACAAATGTTAAGGTGACCTTTAATTCGAAGTCTCCTGAGATTGTTTCTACTTGTTGGAGGTATTTACTTGTAATTTTTGTTTGTTTGATTATTATATTACAGATGCAGGGGTAGCAAAGAAAATGGTGGATAAGAATGTTTATTGACCAATGGAGTGCCCAGAAAGGATGACACACGGGATTAGTGCCAGTTTGTAACGGTGGACATATTATAGTGAGAAATGATGAAAAGGATGTAACTGAAAGAGTGCTGAACATGAAGGTGGATGGATATAGGAGAAGTGAAAGAGCGAACAAGAGATGGATGGATTACGTGAAGTATGATTTTGTAGGAGAGGAATGGATACTGATATGACGCTAAGAAAGGTGAAATGGAGAAATTTTACATAATGGACATGCTACGACGACAAACAGACAGTGATGATGATGACAATTCTTAGTCTTATCACCATATATTTAAAACATTATAGGAAAAACAAACTTAAATGAAAAAATTCTGGTCATGAATGTATCGCTTTTAAACCTATTATCGATGCATAAATTAATAAAAATAAAGTCATTAACCAAACGCCCACACAAATTTTCCCGCCTTGTGATTACCGCGGAAGTACACAGCCACTTAAATAAAAACGTCAAAAAATAACATATTTTTTTTGTTTTTTGTACAATTAACATTTAGGGAAACATTGTATTGCATCGCTTTTTTTTAACAAATACTATAAATAAAAGAAATAGCCTGATGATTCACACGCAATATGCTGAACCCGTTGAATCAATTAAAATCGGTTTAGTGGTGTTTCTGTCATAAGGATGCAAACAAATAAACAGACAAAAAGAAACTGTATTTTTCGGTCCAGTGTCGACTAATAAGTCGATTTTGATTTCCCCTTAAAATATTTTCGCTAATTAACTCATTAACGTTATGACAGTTTTATTAATAATAAATAGATGCCAGTAAAAACCATAAAAAATACGGCTAAGTTTTGACGCTCACCACTTTCACTCTCTATTGAATTATATTGTAAAAATACATTTAGCCAATTCAATTCAATTTTTATTGCATTCCACAATTATTATTTTTAAATATTTACATGACGTGGGAAATAGACATGCTGTGGCCTTATTATAAAGTGCACAGCAAAACAAAATTGAAGGAAAGCGAGGATACCTTAAATCTACTAGAAATATTAGAAACATCAAAATTTATAAGTACTTGTTATAACTAAACTTTATGCGAGACCTAACTATACTAATTTATACAATCATTTGTTCATAAATATTCATGTATTATTTATAATATATTGTTTATGTTTTCCATAAAAACTTAATTTCAGTTATTTTTATTCATGTATTCTAAAAAATATTTACATTATCCTTTTTACGAGTTTGTATATTATGTTATAATATTTTTGTATTTATTAGAAGAAAACCTTCATTTCTAATAATTTAAACCTTAAATTATAAATGAAATGACAGATTCACAAAATAATACTTTGTTTTAATAATTTTTTTATATTGTAAAATTTTTTTTATTAGTTCTTTAATTTTTTATAATTTAGGATCATTTATTATATATTTTGATACACATCTAACTGTAGGTACATTCATGCACACCTACTATAATAAGGTAGTCTCATGTCGAGTTGTATAAAAAATTAAATGACGGTTAGAGTTGCAGCGAAGTGACATAAATCTTGGACACAATAGTTACAAGACAAAGGAAATCCCGTCGCGCGCAATAACACTTGCTGGAGGTGTTACACGGCTCCTCCATTTGGTTTACTGTCGCGAGCAAAAGTAAAGTCAGACGCTTCCAACAAAAATGGTCTTGATTCTTTCTCGTTATCTTTCGGTTAGATTATGTTAAATGCTAAATCTATACAAACTTTAAAAAATTCACCGCTGTTGTGCCTTATACGACCATCGAGTACATTCAAAATGAATTTAAAATTTTTCGACCTCTCAATATGTTAGATTTGTCAAATTATCGCCCGAGCGGTAAGGTCCAGATTCCGTCCGATGGACGTGGCGATCTCGGTCTGAAAGGGTTAGGAAAAATGCTTGCCGTTGCAAATTTTTCAATTCTAAAAGGGCAAACTGTCGGTCACAATTTTTATCAGACCTCGGCCTTTTTGGCTTAAACTGTAGCCAATCGTATCGCATAGGACCGGTTTTTTAAAATATTAGAATTTCTATTTCGTTTCCAAAATATGGGCTCCGAAAGTCAAAAACTCCGGATAAAAATCCAACTTTTTTCTTCAATTTTTTTTTATATGTTTGCCTTGCGCTTTAGATTCCGCATCTTTTGAGCCTTCCCAATCTCGTGGTTTTAAAAAACTCACGGAGCTATCGCCGAACTTCAATATTTCGTGAAATCGATGCCCACCAAGCTTTGAATTAGTTCAATAGAGGAGTAATGCAGACCGTTTAGTTCGACAGTCAAAGTTATCATACTTGAGCCATCGAACGAGGAAAGAGATAGGCAGGGCGCGCGTATGGCACACGTGATTTGTTCCCTGGAAGTATTTGTTGTATCTAGATCTTTGTTGATTACCCGTCACAACTAGTTCTATTCTATTAAACGAAAGGCAGATATCGATAAAAAATAATTAAAGTTTATAAAGTGGACATTTGTCGGCTTGGAGTTGTTTAGTTTAGGAAGTGTGCGCCTTCTAGTCTGATACGTTCAATGTTCGATGTTGTAGCCCCATAAACAAAAATAAGTTGCATTAAAGCACATGGACAAATTGGCCCCAAAGACAATTTGCGAATTAAGACCTTCTAAGACAATTCATTACTATAATATACAAGCCTTGTCTTTTTAAGATTAGTGTTTTGCATTTATGTTTTAACTTTATTTTGTCTCCAAAGTTGTACTTTATTAAACCGGTTTTACCGCAGCGAGGCGCAACAGTAACTGTGACCACAATCACCTTCGTCTGATAGGTAAGTGAATCAGATAGATGTCAACTTTCTAGAAAAACCAATGACATTATAACTGACTGCAAATATACCTTAGGCAAGCATCATAAGACTCTTCAACCAAACGCTAGAGTGAACGATGTAGGTCTTGTAAGCATGCGTTAAGATTGTTGAAACATGTGCTGTAAAGCTCCGGAATCAAAGCTATTATAGCTATATTTTTACGAATAGTTAAATATTTATCCATCGATATACCAATATAACTAGACGGGCTGTCAGCGTTCTAAAGTGTCCGCACAGAAAGTAATCCAAAACGCAATAAGTCCTCCAACCGGCTTGTAGTCAATGTAATGGCTTAGCGCCGAATAAACGTGCGCGATGTCGACTTGTGTCGTGTAAATTTGTAAAATTACACGTCAAAAACGCAAAAAAAGAGCTGAATATTGTATTTTTGATAAGTATATACTCAAATTTAACATTGGTTTATGCCTGTAGGTGGTTATTCAATTATTTTTAATTTAATTTGAACATTATCACGATTTAATTCACGTTCCATTCTCGTAAACAGTGTGACACGTCCGTCCCGTAATAAATATTCGTAAGGACTGACCCGACCCGATGCGACCCACGCGCGGCGCGACGCATTACGGCACAATACGGACGGTTTTGTTTCGCCTTTACCCAGGCGACTTCGCATCCTGTTAAAAATGGGTAGATCAGTGTATTTATTACTATGACAGTTAGTGATACTACACAATTCTACAACATGGTAGATCTACTATACACAGATCTACTTTCTCACCAATTTCCTATAATAGTAATCCATAAACTCCTACTAATTTATGATTCAACCTTTTAAGATTTGCAAACTTAAAACGCAATATAGGGCCGCGTGTACTCGGCATAAGTCTTAAATCCGATCGAGTTTCACTTTATTTATGCGTCACTTCGAACAAAATACCAACCAGCTAAGTCATAGCTTTGTAGGCACATATTATGGTGCTTAAATTTGTTGAGTAAATCAGTTTAGACTACCAATCCAAGTTTCGTTTAAAATAAAATCTATCTACTTACAAACTTGATCTCTTACGTAGTGATATTATGGAGTTTCATGACTGTTCATAACAGTCCGATTTCGGCACCGAATTTTAAATTTCTGTATAAGTTTTTCGCTATATTGCTTTAGTCATCAAACTTGACGAGTACTTAAGTAGTGTCTTATATCTTTTATATGCTTTAATTTGCATTATATCTTATACTTGATAATCTTTCACCCGGAAAATTTAGCTCTGTTCCAAAAATTCTCATCTTAACCCAATCGAAGGGTATTTACAACTTTTGGTTTATTTATTCGACAACAAATGTTACTTTGATCAAAATATATCATTTTAATATCGTTAATAATATTAGGAATAGAGTTCGACTTTACCAGTCGAGAGTCGCTAGTGTAATCTTCCAAGTACCGGTCGATTCGCTTAGGTAATGATAGAGGTAATATCAAAACTCGGTATCAATTACTTGCAAAAATCAACGGATCTCCTGCTTTCGCACGAACTTCTTACAACACACATATTTTGGATAATATTTTTTGAAATAAATTTTTTTCGCAAAAAGTAACACAACTGTATCTGAATAAGCTTAAAACTTCGAAATATAACATTCTGTACGACATTTCGATCGAACGAACCGAATTAGTACGAAATGTAACTCCGATGTATATCCGACTTCCAACTAAGGGCACCCTTAACCACTACTTCCGGTTGTCCGATTCTAACAATTTTAGTCTCAATCGATCCCCCGTCTAATTACCCCGAGTTTTTTTGTTATTTTTTTCTTATCCGGACCTAGTTCTTGAGACATCGGGCTCCCAAAATGAAAATCGGGGAAAAAAATTGCGATTTTTTCGTTTTTTGCCGATGATTTTTTTGTTTTTGAACTTTTTCCAAATTGTCTTCTGCCTTCTTGTAGAGCTTGCCGAGCTGCGTCTTTTGACACCAGTTCATTCCGATATCTCGAAAACTCTTCGTGCAATCTGCCTGTCTCACAAAACTCCCAAATGACCCCCTATACTCCAACGAAATGAAAGTCATTTCTAATGACGACCGAAACGGCGCGGCGGGACTTCTCTGGCTAATCAGGGCAAACCTCGAGTTTTTCGTTACATTTCTTTTAAACTAAAAATTTAAAACAGGCAAAATGCGAGTCGGGCTTGCATACAAAGTGTTCTGTACCACGGTACAATAAAAAAAAGTTTCTTGGATGGGGATCCCCTTTCATTTTTCATTTTTTTTTTTCATTTTTGTTATTTGTTATTATATCAGCTATAGTATACACATTCAATTAAAATGTCAACTGTTTACGTATCACGGTTCAGACGATGTAGCCGTGTGACAAACGGACGGACGGACGGACAGCGGACGCTTAGTAATAGAGTTCCCACTGGTACCCTTTGGGTACGTAACCCTAAAAACGAAGCCGTTTATTTCTGTCTGAATTTTTGATAGTTATGTATGCCGTAAGACCGGTTTATGATTCAGAATTAAAAAAAAATCTTTATACTTACCAAGAGCAATGCAACAATGTTGTTATTATTAAAGTTTTTTGTTTTCCTTCACAAAATTTCATTTATTCACATCATTATTATCTGTTATTAATTTTAGCTATTATAATAACATTTTTAAATAAGTAGGTATATAGATATTGTATACAATTAAAGTTACAAATTTAATATTTAACTATTTAAAATGAACATTTTTATATGTTTTAAGCCATAGATTCTTAAATAAAGTCATTGTTTTATTTAAATTAATTTGATTTGTTTGATAATAAATACTTCTCAATGAATAAAGACGTTTTCCAGCTTTTCTCCATTTTCCTCTGCCTTGGGCTATTTTATTACAGTTTTCTCTAACAATCTGCCTAATTATTTTGTCAGCCCCTTCCTTTCAAGCTCTGCTTCTCTGTAGTTTGGGGGGGGGGGGGGGGGGAGGATCGTAAGTTAGTAGACACAGTACTACTATTTTTAGGTTTCGGAAATATTTTCCTCAGTAGGGGTACCCCGAAATGCTCAGTGAAAATAAGCACAGACACGTCCAAGAGTCGTTGACACCAGCCGAACCAAGTTTCGTTTTCCAGCATCTAATAACACGACACAAGAATGTACAAACAGTAATTATACCAAGCGCCCGCGCCCAAACGTGTTTTTAGAATATTTAGGTAATTTGAAACTTTTAAATACACGTTTACCCAAACACGATGAAACTTTTAATTATGGACCTGGGGCGAATTCCAAAAAACATATTACATGGCTGGGTCCTATCCTAAGGTAATGTTTACGGATTCGTTACGAGCACATTGTAGGTACTAGTGAATTAGTTGTGTCTCTAAAATTTTGGATACATTATTTGCAAGGAAAGTTAATTATTATCTAAAAGTTAAAATTAACTCTTTATTGTGAGATTGTTCCTTTCTACAAATACAAGTGACAATAGAGTGTTTGAGAAAATTTGAAATCAACAATTATCAGTTTACAAAAACACAAGCTTAATTTTGTATTTAAAAATTACGACTTTTTGTCTGTGAACGTGATAGTACAAAACTAAGGGATGTCAGTCCTCCCTGTTCCTCTTTGACCATGACGGAACGAGTTCATCTTCTTAGGGAACGCAGCAGTTCAAGCGGCGGAAAGCAGGAGAAGCCAGAGTACACTCAACAGCCATAGCACGAGTACCGTAGGTGCTGGAAATTGACTAGTCCAGTTCAAAGCCGTGTTCACCGAGAATGAGTTTGGACACAAGTGTGATGTGTGTACCAGGTTGGGATTCAAGAAAGATTTGAAATCAATAACTGTGATTAGCTGTAACATAAGGTTGCACATTTTTAAAGAAAATACATAAATTAACGTAATTTGTGTTTGTGCTTGTCTGATTAGCTATTTCATTTCTGTACTCCAGTGCCTATACACCTCCTTCAACACGCACAAGACATTTTACGTCTTCTACTGTGACTTCGTCAAAATGCAGCCTACGCGATTTTTAACTCAACTCCATAACCCCGATAATTCATATCACAAGTTATTAGTATTTACTTACATAGACAGCTCATGTCCATCATTCCGTACACATGTGGTCTAGCTTTAGTTTGGACGCTCCCTGTGTTGACACACTTCTGTTGTTGTTGTGTTGCCGCCTACCACAGAGTAGCTGGTGCCGATGCAGAGTCAGTCGTGCGTTTGAAACGATCTAAATATAAGGCCATAATGGAGAAATATGAATTTTTAGTGTTCGCAGTGGATACGATGGGTCCATGGTTCAGGGGTGCTTTTGCGTTCTCGCGTGAGATTAGCGTAAGGCTCCGATTAATGTCGGGTGACCTTCTGAGCAAAAAATCTTATATTCAGAGGATCAGTCTAGCCACTCAACGAAACACTGCTGCTAGCATTCTCGGCACTTTGCGCTCATCATTAATATTTTTTTTGAATAGAAAAGTTATGTGTTTACACGTATTACAGGAATTAATTGTAATTTTTGACTCCAATGTGTGTAAACCTCTTAATATGTATATCAGTTGTCTAGCACCCATAGGACAGACTTTTGCTTAGTTTAGGATTAGATAATGACTGTCCAAATGGTAATAATCATTTTGTTTACTTTTTGATATATTTGAAAATTTAGACATTTTACTCCAATTCGAGAAATATATCATAACGGCTCGTCGAGAATTATCTTTGCTGTTGTCTGACTAAAATTAGTTTGTTTTAGGATTGGAAAATTTCAGAACTTCCTCGAATTTTTTAGAAATGTTTTCCCTTAAACCTTCCACAACCCTACACAATGGTGAAAATACCATCAATATTGGTTGAATATTACTTGAAATATGACCGTTTACACACCAGACGTTCCAGTTTATACACTTGCAACGTGTTTTTATTTCCTAGCAACACCCTATGGGTATCAAATTAAGAAAACATTGGTAAAGATTACATGATATCATTATTATTATTTTAATGCCTCCTTTGTTTAACAATTGTCATAAAAACTGTGTAATGCAAAAAAACGCAAATCAGCGAATTCAAATACTTCATCCACATTTTAGGTGTTTTAATGAAACACAATCATTGTGGCGCTATCTAGTGGTCATTACCCGTAAAACATATCGAAGGCACTATCAACCTATGTCATATAAGAAAAACGCATCGATATCGGTCCAGTAGTTATTTCATTGAGGAAAATGATAATAAATATGCTCAAACACCCAACTTCTTTCCTTAAACGTATATACCGTCTCCATCTAGTCATCGTCGTGGGTAAAATACGATCACCCTACTTTATATCATAGCTCACACGCCTGCCCTAAGCGTGTAAAAGCGAGTCAGATTCATTCATTCGTTTCAAGCCCGCCTACGCCGCGCCGGTTTGGGCAACGCAAATTAACGGTTTACATTATTTTAAGGGTTGAATTGTTAGTATTTTATTATGAGAACTATAACTAAGGAAACGTCACGTCTGTTTTTATAGAGTCTTTATAAACTTGGTTGTGTTCTGCATGAAAAAAATACGTTACATTATAGATAGAATAATGATTTACAGTTGTTCGACAATTTGTGTGTGCTGTAATATTTAACTACGATATCAGTAGCCATTTTTTTCAGTTCAATTAAAAATATCTATTTAGGCCTGGTTTAGTTAGTAAATGTTTTGCCTCCTTCTTACAACGAAAAAAAAAAACATTTTAACTAAACTATGTCTAAATCAACATTTCTGAACTGGACATCAGTTAGATTTTCCATACAGATAAACTTTCAGAGCTACCCGATTCAAGTGTTTTCACAGCGCTGCTGATACCCACGCAACGCCGCCCGTCTTACGCTCATTAACAATTCGTTCTCCTTAATTTTGCACCTCTTCTTTGAAGCAGAGCCCTCTTTGAAGTTTTGTTTCCAGTTAAGTTTCAAAAGAACATGTTTGAACTTTTATTATTTTATATTTCGACTTCTATAACACGATGTAACATCAATGAAATAAATTATTATCATTGAATGTTAAGTCATTGTAATTAAAAAGAACATTCATAATAAGTAGTAAGGTGCATATCAGGGGTTATTAAAACACAAGCGTCAATTTAAAAACCGAGCGTGAAAAGAGTTTTTGATAATATCACACGAGTGTTTTAATACCTAGTTATGTGCACTTCATACACAATTTTATCTATAGTAATGCAATACAAAGGTAGATACCTATTTTAAGTAAAAAGCCAAAGTCAAAACATCAAAATTATTTATTATAATAATTACTCACATTTGAATACTGCCATTTTGGAACTGAACTTGAATAATTGGGCAGGAGGCGTTGTCAAAGTTGGTATAATTTGTTAATTATGGAGCAAGCACAATGGTTATATCACAAATTGTGTTTAAAAATATTTGTTATAGTGTCAGTTCTACGATAGAACAGACTGGACAATTCTAAGATGTTTTACTGCTTTATATGACGTATAAGCATAGAATAAGGCTACGATTAAAGTAGACCGAAGATGTAAGCCGCGTGTTTGGCACTAGTCGTTCCGTGTCATCTGCCTCTTCTCAGAAATCCATAAGAAAAGAAACAAAAATCTCAAATACAAGTAACAAACACTAACATAACAGTCTCGAACAAAAATATAACTTTTACGTACCTACACAATTGCAGTAATTTTACTTTTCATTTTCAGGTAAAAATACCTTAAATGTAAAATGAATGTATCGTTCAATGCACGTATATTTGCAATCATTTTTCTTATATCTTGTGTTATCTGTCTAGTGAAGTAAAAAGTTGTATGTACCACACGAGAGCAAAGGGTTTTGTTCCTCGTCCTTTTGAATCCATCGCTTGTTCGGTATTCAAACTCAGCACGAGTAACAAAAATAAACTGTGCTCCATTGATGCACTAATAACTATTTTTTGTATAACGTATGTCATTATATTCTTGAATTTGTAATCAAAATTTTACGACACGAGTGTAAATGTAGAAGGTAGTGAAAACTGATATGACTTAAAAAACACCATGTGTACATTCTTATATTCCTTGTCCTAAATACAAAGTAGAGCAACATTACCTCACAGTCAGTAGAGCGTTACATACTGTTGGTCCCACTGCTTGGTTTCACCCATTCCACCAGTGGCTCCAGCAGGATTTTCAAATCCTCAAACCACCGAAGTTAAACCAACGGTCGTAGTTTTAACGAGTAAATTTTTGGACTGTGGCCCCACTGACGAGTTTCAACAAAAACTTATTTTATCACACATAGCAATTTTGGCGCTCTGCGTTCGTCATGAATAACTTTTTATAAGTAGTATGAACTCTCCAATAAATACATTTATAATATATATATATATATAAAATAATTACAATGTGTGAGGTCATACCTACACCTAAATAAATGCATCAATGTAACCATATTTTTTACGAATTTTAGCTTTAAATTTGTTTTTATAATTCTTACTTACCGACCGGACGTTGTGATGGGTATGCGTTGAAGGTGTGATCTAAATATTTACATGACGTTGTGACCATCTAGCCAGTGGCGTGTGATGGGTTCAGAGCATGGTTACGCCAACACGACATGTGAAGTTTCAGTTTCCAAATGATTGTGGTGGAATCTTGTTATCATAGCGCCGCCGGCGGCGCCAGCCGCCCGCACCGTGATACCTACCACAAAATCTATAAAAAATATATGGATTTTGTGGTAGTAAAAAAGATATAAAATATATTTATAAAAACATTAAGAATCAGTTTATTAAATCAATGCGTCTTTTCGTTTTAAAAACTCGTCAATGATTTCATTATAAAATAAACCTCACCTAGACCTGAAATATTGCGTAAATATGTGTGGATTCGTTTGTAAAAATCATTGTTTATAAAAGCTAATTGGTTTATAAAGCAAGAGATACCTAAGTTCTGTAAGATTTTAATTACCTACTTACTTTGTCACTGTGCAATGACTGCGAAATACATTTCTCTCAGTCCATTGAAATCCTCCAAAATTTCCATTTGGGTATTTTACACTTTAACTTCACCTAATTCACAGTTACTTTAATACAACTTTAAAACATAAAACACAATGCATTTGAAAACAATAATGAAGTTAGTTTACATCAAACTGTCTCAGTTAATAATACGTTGCGAATTTCACTTTGCAAGCCTGGCTTATGAGACGTATGAAATTTCGATACATATCAATGTAATACGACAGAAACGTGAGTGGGATGGATGCCAAATATCACTACGTGTAAGAAAGAGACAAACGTAAAAGACATCTATTTCTGACTTACGTATGAACTTCGTTGAGTCCGCCGGACGAGCTCAGTCGAGGTCATTCGGTCACGTGTCGATTCGTGTCATGATAGGCACGTCTATACGCGGCGTTTGAAACTACGAGCTGGCGGGAAATTCAAATACTCTCACATCTTCTCACTCTCATTTCTGTATTTTTTACTTTATTGTTGTTGGAAAATTTTAGACATGCATGGCTTTTTGGCTTTCAAGGAAAACACGAGCCTGCATCTAGCGTCAGAACGGGCTAAATGAACTATGATGAAACCAAAGCTGTTCTATTAACGGGGGATTATTTAGATTACTATATTAATTAGCTCTATGGACGGAGGATGGGTAATTAAAACCTAGCTTTCCGCCCGCGACTTCGCTCGCGTGGACTAACACTTTCTAGAACATTCTGAAACGTAACTACCTAAGAATCTCTATACCTAATTTCATAAAAATTCATTTAGCCGTTTTAGCATGAAGAATAGCTGTCCCACAAGTCGGTCCCAAAATCAGTCAGCCGTTTTGGAGATTAACCGGAACAGACAAGACAGACTAATAGACACTACGATATTTTATATGTATATAAAAAAATTGCTTTTCACTCCTGACAACGCCCTCTTTCTATTTGCAAAATTTCAGTAAAATCAGATCAGCAGTTTCAACGATTAGCCCTACAAACAGACAAACACACAGACAAAAACCAACCTATGTCACTCCTGATAACCTCCTTTTTATGTCTGCAAAGATTCATAGAAATGGTTTAGTCGTTTTGGAAATTAGCCGAAACAAAAAGACAGACAGCAACCACACGGACGAAAAGTTACCTTTATCACTCCTGACAACCTATTTTTAATGTCTGCAGAGTTTCATTAAAATATTTAAAAGTTTAGCTCGAACATACATATAGACAGACATATAGACAAACAAAAATGGCGTATGTCACTCCTCACACCCGTCTTTTCACGTTTGCGAAGTTTCATTAAAATTATTTAAATGTTTTATAGCTTAGCTCAAACAGACAGAGAGACGGGCAGACAGACAAACAAAAAGTACCTATTGTATGTCACTCCTGACAATTTTCTAAGCATAACTGTGAAATTTCATTGAAATCAGTTCATCCCTTTCAGAGATCAATTTGAACAAACAGACGAACGGACAGACAGACAAACAAAAAGTATTGTATGGCACTCCCAATAATCTTTGAATTACAACTTTGAAAGTTTCATTGAAATGAGTTCAGCCCTTTTGGAGATCAGTTCAAACAAACAGACGGACGGACACACAGACAGATAAACAAAAAGTATTGTATGTCACTCTTGATAATCTTTTTATCATATCTGCTAAGTTTCATTGAAATCGGTTCAGTCATTTCGCAGATCAGCTTCAACAGACAGAGAGACAGACAGACAAAAAGTAGCCTATGTCATCTCCGATAATGTCCTTTGTACGTCCGCAAAATCTCATTGAAATCGGTTCAGCCATTTCGGAGATCAGCTTGAACAGACAGACAGACAGACAAACGGACGGACAGACAAAAAGTAGCCTATGTCACCCTTGATAATGCCCTCTGCACGTCTGCCAAGTTTCATTGAAATCGGTTCAGCCATTTCAGAGATCACCCTGAACAGAAAGACAGACAAAAGTAGCCTATGTCACTCCCAATAGTGCTTTCTGCACGTCTGCAAAGTTTCCTTGAAATCGGTTTAGCTGTTTGGAAATTTGCCAGAACATACAGACACTACAATTTGATTAATATAGATTTAACATTACCCAAAAAAAATAATACGTAAGTAAAACTATAACTTTTCAATAGTTGAAATCTATATTCATTGCCGAAACTGAGGCAGAATAATTATTATCTAAATTAAGAAGACATCAATTCTAGCAGCTATCCGCAGTCAGAATAACGGATTCTTACTATTTGATTTATTTTTTACCACTGATATGACAATGCCATCGTAATGTCAATGTGTTTGATAATTATAACTCTCCGACCATGGACGTAATAGTACCTTTAGTACCTACTACCTACTATGTAGGTTCAGGACTGTGCACTCCCGAAACTTTATAATACAAAAATGAAACCTTTGCGTTATGCATAAGGTTCACTTTAAATTGTAAACCCTAAGGAACCAAAAGGAGTTTGTAGGAGTTAGCTACCGGTCCGTTTTGAGTCCGTTTCTCCCTTTCTAAGAGTTGCCCTTAGAAAAAAATATTTCATAAAGTAGGTTCATCATCAATTTTTATATATACGAATACTCGTCTAATATCTATTTTCTGGGATTTCTGGTTTTATATATCTCTTGGTATTCGGATGATAATAGTATTTTTGAAAGTTATAACGTTACATTTTACAAATTAATTAAATTTTCGGTTATTTTTAATAAGGATGTCTTAGTTTAATACTGGCATAATTACACACTGGCATAATTGACATAATTATATTTAGTGGTTGGTATGGCACAGTAAAACTAAACGGTGAAAAATCCTATTAACTAGTTTTGTTTTTTTATCGAGTAGACGAAAAGCCAACATTTTAAATACAGTGAAATACAGTGTAAATGCAATCCAGCGTCATCGTTATGAATAGGGATGACGCTGTGATATTAGACAGATAAAGGTGTATCTGTATAAATATTCGGTGCTCGTCGCACCTTAACCGCAGCTTCGTTTGGAATAATAAATAGGTTTATTGTCGTTACTCATTCCTTGGAGATCCGAGGGAGAAGAGATATTGCCATCACGGATTATAGAAATCGGAAATCTTTATTTTGCCTTTGATATAGCATAAATGTGAAATATCAACGTCAAGTAAAATATCAATTTTGATGAAAACATGAACCAATTTAGTTGATATTTTGAACAGAAATTCTATAGCGTTTTAGATAATGCAAATGTCGTCGAGTTTTTCCATTTAGTCCCTAAAAGAAAATCTTCTTGCAAATTTAGTTATATTGGGCCGTTTAGTTAACTTTTGAATGATTCGAAAGACCTGCAAGAATAAATGAACCAAAACTTACTAACTTGAATTTCGGCAGGGTTACCTTCCATGGTCCTGTTTTCCACTCCTTAAAATACACCTCAAATTCACAACACACATGTATCACAACAATCAACGATGTTAGCGGTTTCACTTGTAGATGACACAAGGGCTGCAAATCATTTTAAAGAAAAGATTTAGTAAGGGTATAGGGTATAAGGCGGTATAGTTATGATTTTGATCTTTTATAGATTTTAAGGTGTATTTGAAAATGTAAAGGATTTTTAGAAAAATAGGTAAGTATGTATTAAATTAAAAAATGTCGGAAATTACATTTATTTGACATTAAATCAATAGGTCACGTCGCTCCTCACATTGGCATAAACAAATATATCTCGGTCTATATTTTTTTTAAATTTGCGGCGTCTTAGCACTTAGACGAATATAACAATTTAAATACGGTTTTTTTAACGACAGCTGGTTTAGTTGCGATTGTTCTTAGCTACATTTCTGTCGGTCTATCTGTCGATATATTTGTCAGTCTATCAGTTTCTTGTTATATAGATGGTGTATAGATGTCATGAAAAATCTTATAAATTGGTTATGAAAAATATTGTTTATTATTAAAAGTACAGATACAAATGAAAATACTTTATAAATTGTAATGATTTTTTGCAATGAAAAGCAATGGTAAATACGCATATTTTTATTACATAAAAACTATTCCACCAATTTTTCAGAATAATTCATGGTCAGTCATTGTGAATTAAATTTGGCGCTGACAAAATACATCTAACTTAGCTTTGAACTGATGGACCGATTTATATCAAGTATAGCGTATGTTATAGTGGTTACAACTATATAAGTTACAGTCGGTTTACCCGTTCGCTAGTTTTCCGTTTTCAAAACATACAGAAGTACATACGTACATACAGAACTTGCATGTAGTGATACGTTCATTGCATATGTATTCGCGAATTGTAAACTCCCAAATTTATATTGTAATTTATGTAAGAATTAAGTTGAATTATATTATAATATTACATTATAGTGTCTTGGTTGTTAGACTAGTGTCTATAATTGTTATGTAATTAAATAAATAAATAAAATACATACAAATGACCACATTTTTATAGTAGTATAGAAGAAGAATTTATTATTATAAGACATTGACTATAATACTAAAACTATCCAGAAAAAATAATCTAAGAGTAGCACTAAGAAACTTCGTAAACTGTCTCCATTTGGTGTAAACTGTGGCTGCAAATGGCTTAATATATTCATATGACAGGTAGTGGAGTTCGTTTTTATTCTGTGTTTGGTATTTCTTACGCATATCCTTGGGGTTATTTGTAGCTTTAAATATATTTTTAAAAAAAGTATTTGGTTTTACGTAAACCAAGTAAGCCTATGTAACCATACCTATCTAATTAGAATCTCTGTCTAAAAATAATTTAAAAGTGCCGAACGGATTGTTATTGTTGATACTGTTAGAGGCGGCATAACCATACAAGTTCCTGTACCTAGAACTGATGCCATATTGACCTGGAAGATAATACCCATAGCGAGAAAGAAACACTTCCACCAACGGATCAACTGCTAAGTGGTCCAGAGAATTGTAACGTACGTGATACGCTGAATTAGAGAATTTACTTCTAGGTATTCTAGATAAAAAGTAATTGCCCAATATATCGTTCTCACGAATGTTGTACTTTAATAAATTACCTTTTAAAATATTAATTAGTGTCTCATTTTGTTGGTTACATTTTTCAATAACATTTTGCTTATTCGTAATTTTGGAAGTCACGTTTGGATGTGTCTTTTGAAGACCAATTCTAGTGTTTAAATTACCTTGAATACTTTCTTTACCGTGAATATATTTAGACAGGTCCTTAGTGATAGAATGGATTGGTAAAACTTCATTTTCTCTCAGTTCTTTTACTTTGTATACTTAAACGTTTTTCGTTAACGTTTCATTTGGCTCATCCAATTGTTCCTTTTTGAGTGGAGCTTGAAATAAATAATTTCTTGTTTGAATAAGTTTTGGAGATCGGGCTCGCGGCTCGAATCTCAGTGTATTTCTTTGATACTGTTTTCGACTTACTGGAAGCTCGTGTGTGTTTGACGTTTGCGCTGGGAAATATAATCAAACAATTTAAGTTTATACAAAGCATTTGTAAAGACAAAGGAATGAAATTAACTGAAACTGAAAAATCGTTAATATTATGGAGGTTTGTAAATGTAAATTCATATTTATTTTTTATGCTTTATAAAGCTGGGTCATAAGACGTTGCTACTTCTATTGCCAATTTAATTGCGGTATTTATATAGTTGTTTGATGGTGAATTCATAAAATAAATCAAATCATAAAATAAGTGCTTGACTGCACCAAAAAACATTTTAGTGGACGATATCGGCTATGTGAGAGCTTTCAAATTATTCGATAACATGCTAAGTAAAAAGTATGAATTCGATCGGATCTCATTTAAAAAACTCGTATCTTACCAGCAACCTCGTAGAAATCGCTTGGAGATTTTTCTTTGTTTAATGTTAACAATTCTTGAGAGCTGTCCTGGCTAGTCACATTGGGTTTTTGATCCTCAAAAGTTTTATAATTGTTATGTTTCACAGTAACTATGGCATTCGTCGCCATTTCGTCGTTCGTTACTAATAATAATTTCAAAAGCTTTTCATCCGTCGTCGGTCGCCATCCTTGAGTTACCACATCCTCTGCCGATAATGTCCTACTTGATATCTGGCAAAATATAAAAACACAATAACTAAAATAATATTATTGCAACTATAAATTCCCTATATCTACTAGATCCAACAGGTTAATCTAAGGCCGGTTATGACCCGACTTTTATACATAACTAAGTGTCGGCTAACAATCTGTGATAAACTTGTAGAGGTGGATGTGTCGCTCGCTTTCGTACTATAAATTGTAGTGAGAATGGGCGGACGACATTGTTCTAAGAACCGGTACCTGCAAGGTAAGATAGATTTTCTAGTGGCGACCACAAACCGAACGTCGTAGTGTGTGACTACCCCACGTTAGATGGACTGACGACCTGACGACCTGGTAAAGGTCGGATCGGATGGCGGATCGTCATTGGTAACAGGTGGCCCAAAATTAGGTATTGTGATGATTTATGAGAGAAACAAGATAATTTTGTTTTTCTTACATTTTGTTTGCGACCCAGCAATTTCAAAATCTCTTTGGAGCAGTAACCGTGTTTAAGTTACGATCATATTTTAAAGTCATAATTAAAAAAAAAAGTTTAGTATATATACGGATTCAACGTATAAATTAGTAAAATAACTTCACGTACACCTCTGGGTGAGTGTGAATTTTTATTCACCGGTAATTTTAATACCTACACGTTTATATTTTATAAATTGTCATAATTAATATTATTTACAACAATAAGTAATGAAGTCGTCGTAATATTTCGAGAAATGTGATCACCCTGGTTGTCGATCGTGGCGGGGTCGAAACATAAAACTTATCTTTGTTTTTTAAGTTTTTAATTAGTTTTTATTTAGTATAGGCCTTTGTTTTTCAATACTTTAGGTTTATAATTAGTTTATGCAACATTAAAATAAAACTGAAAAAACCACATTAGGTACTACTGAACAACACGTATTGACTTTGTTGGTAGATGAAAATCCATTGTATTTTACTAAGAACTTTTAGAAATTAGTAAGACTAATAGAGAGAACAAGCCTGAGTCTTACCTCAGAAACGATTACAAACATGGTGACTAAAACAAACATCGCTTTTAGAAATATCCAAATCCAATTTTATCACTGTCGGCCGATAGTGGAATGATCGTCACCGTGAAACGACTATCTGCGAATGGGGCAAGCGACGACGAATATCGGGTGACATCCCACCCATTTGCATTTCACACGAAAAATCGATTAGTTACTTTCGTTGTTTTGCACAAGTGTATACTTTCGCGCAAGTTAAAACTCGCACGAAAGTTTCTCCGAAAGAAAGAACCGACCGGAAGCAGTACACGTTTCATGTTTTGTATACCACTAATTAAACTCACCTGATCGGTATTTGCATAAGCTTTGGTTCAGTTTATTCGCGAAAAAAGGGTCGTTAGGATGTCGGTTTTAAACCTTTATAAAATGTCTCGAGCGCGGTACATGTAGTGTGGAGCGATGGGGGAAGGAAGAGAGAGAGACATAATTGCTTCATGTTTGATGCGACAAAATCCATGTACACTACGCTGGCGTAGCTACTTTATAAGGCCAAAATCTAACCATACTCATAATTAGTTGCTAATTTGTTACCGATCTTGTAGCTCTTGCCGTTTCCGAGATACAGTAGATACGATAGGGTAAGTCTTATGCTAGCGTAGCCACCCCTGTTACTTTTGAACCTATCAACTTATTTAAATTATTCCAGCGCTAGAATTTGTTGCTAATTAGGAGCTTTCAATTAGCGTGATCGAAATTATTCGGAAAGCCTCTCCTAACCCCCAATTCGCACCATTAGTGCTTTGAAAATCATGAAAACGATAAAAAACGTAAGATAGGTATATTTTAACGAATCTACATTTTGTCTAATCTTACAACTACAAACTAACTAATCTACAAAGTGTTGTCATATTCGAATGGAATCGGAAACAGGCGCATGTATGCAGATCGTATAAGGGTGATAAATTTACGAGACTCGAGGCCAAAGGCGGGTCGCATCCTGGATCACATACGCATTACGCATGGTATTTATAATTTTAATCGTATTTATTATTTGAAGACAATTATTACTGCATAGTGATAGATACAACTAGATAAGTGTTATTAGTCAGTGAGAGTTAAATATACGAGTAGTAGTGTCTAGAGTTCGTATTAATGTTTATTGGTATAGTTAGATTCGTAGAATCGGTTAAAAATTGACATTGACAATATTTATTTCAAGATCGAAATTTCGCTAAAATTTTGCTCGAGTAATTCAACAACTGCGATAACATTATCAGGAAGTATTCTTGCATTGCAAATCGAACACGTTCATACAAAAGATAACGCAAAAATACTTTTTTAATATTTATTTAATTTAAGGACAGGGAGACTAGGAAGCGAGTAATGATGACGACGTATTAATAATAAACATTTATTAAAATGCCTGGTAAACACAAGCTTTTAAACGCGTATCTTGAGGAGTTCCCTCATGAGACAATCCTTGCTGCAATGTCAGGTTATATTATCATGTTATCGCATTATGTTATCGAAGTTACACAGGTAGGTACACCAAATTTCAGATCATTCTGATCTGGTGGTTTAAAAAAAAACGGAAGTAGTTGAATTCCTGCTTGCAATACTTTAACTAAACAAACATACCTACCCATTTGCCCATATAAATATTAAGTTAAATAAAAGCTTAATAATAATAAAAAGGTGAAAATATTGTTCAGTCCCTCTTCCCACTAAAAAAGGATCATACAAGAAAATTACCTACTTGAAAACACCATTTGAAAAAGATATTTAAGTAGTCAAATATTAAGTATATATTTTTATTTCGTCTATTATTGTTTATACACACAGTAAAATAATTAACCATATTTATAATAAAATACAAATTTTTCATATTAAAATACTCAAACTTGCAATGAAGAAAACAATACCACATGCGTTGCGGTAAAAGCTCATGTGCCAGAAAAAAAAATTTCGACACAAACAACTTGAAGGCTTTGTCACCCTACTGTTCAAATGCTGAGATCGGACAGTGACTTCCCTACTGACCTACTGACATAGTTCACAGTTACGTATTTAATCAATGTTTGCGTATTTAAATATATTTTTTTGCTAAATTTCATTAAAATCGACTTAGTAGTTTAACTACGAAGAAATAACAGACAAACGTATAAATGAAGTTTTTGAAAAAATCTCGATTTCGCTCTGAGAATTACTATTAAATTACCTGGTAAATAACACCCACATGGATTTTTTTATGAAATATAAAAATAGACTTCGTACTATAGCAAAATTTATAAACAAAATTATATACTTTTGGAGAACATGGAACTAATACGAAAATATTAGGTCTTATAACCTATGAAGTTACCGTTCTTCAGTACTGGCCATTACTAAGAAAAAAAATTTTGATTAGCTATGAATAGTAAATTCAAATTAATTTTGCAAATTAGCGTTGTGTTTTCATTACATTTGAACATTTTTCGTCATAATGGACACTTTAAAAAATCGTGTAATTATGCAATATGAGTTTCGTCGTGGCAATAAACCAACGCACAAACCGTTATTGGTTTGCCCGCTTCCGTTCTGGAAATTATGATTTGAATAATGAACCTCGTGGACGTCCGGACACTTTGGTCAACAATGATGAATTGAAGGCAATTGTGGAAGCTGATGATACTAAAACTACAGCTGAACTAGCAGCAGCTTTTGATTTTAGCAATAAAACAAAACAATATTGGACCATTTGTGACAAATTGGCAAAGTAAAAAGCTTGATAGATTGATACCGCACAAACTTAACGATCATCATCATTATCATCATCATCAGCCCATTTTACCCCACTGCAGGGGCTTAAGCCTCCCCCAGGATGAGGAGGGTGGTTTAGAGCTTAAATCCACCACGCTACTCCACTGCGGGTTGGGGATTGTAACGACCGTCATCTATTGACAGCGTCCGGGACTGACTGCTTAACGTGCTCTCCGAGGCACGGAGTCAGTAATAGTTAATGTACTTAAGTCAGAAAAACTCATTGGTACACGCCCGGATTCGAACCATGGCCCTATGGCCTTTCAATTTGAGATAGGTTTTATAAATTTGAGACAAGTTAACTTAACGATCGCCAGAGCGCAACGTACGCGTTGAGACCTGCCTCGCGTTGCTCAACAGGCACAGAAATGAAAAAAAAATTAAACCGGATTGTTACCTGTGATAAAAAATCGATTCTGTTCGACAATCGAAAGCGCTTAGCAACTTGGTTAGATCCTGGTTCAGCACCAAAGCAATGTGTTAAACGAAAAATAACTTCTAAAAAGGTGATAGTAATTGTTTAGTGGTCTAGTGCCGGTGTGATTCATCACACAAAATGGCATGAGCATTACTGCAGATGTATACTGTGAAGAACTGAAGACAACGATAGAGAAGGTCACACGTTTGCGACCAACTTTGGTCAATCGGTCGTCCCCGCTGCTCCTTCACGACAACGCGCGACCTCATACTGCACAACAAACAGTCTCCAAGCTGCTAGAGTTGGGGTTGGAAGTTCTCCCTCATCCGCCATACTCACCAGACTTTGCATCTGCCGACTATTACTTTTTTCAAAATTTGGACAACTTTTTAACGGGAAAAAATTTAATTCCCGAGATACAGTACCTACCTACAAAATGCCTATGAAGAGTTTGTTGCCTCCCGTCCGTCCACTTGATTTTTACAAGAAGGGCATCAATAAACTGCCACTGCGTTGGCAAAGATGCATCGATTGCACGGGTGATTACTTTGAATAACAGAAATAAAGATTTTTGAAAAAAAAAATACTTTAACTTATTTCATACAAAACGGCAACTTCATAAGACCTAACATGAGTTTATCTCTGTCTCTTTTTTGAAAAAAGAAGTACAACGGGTCATAAGTACATGGAGTAAAGTCTGCATTGGCAAAATTATCGCAGATCAACGAATAATTGAAAACGAGTACATAGTTTTTATCTATAATTTTTATCTTTAATATTGCTGCCTGCTCGTGCCGATACGTTTTTTTTCTATTTTAAACTTTACTCCGTTCACATAAGATTTTAATTTCTTACATATACTGAATTTTAGCTATTTTTGCTATAAAGTTAATGATTAAATACGTAATTGTGAACTATGTCAGTAGGTAAATCACTGTACGATCTCAGAAATTAAACAGTAAGGTGACAAAGTATTCAGGTTAATAAGTTGATAGGCTCAAAAGTTACAGGGGTTCGTTAGCGTAAGATTTACGCTAGCGTATCCACTGTATATCGGAAATGGCAAGAGCTACCAAATGGGACTGGTGTAATAAATTAGCAACAAATTCTAGCGTTGGAATAATTTAAATAAGTTGATAGGTTCAAAATTTACAGGTGTGGCTACGCTAGCGAAAGACTTACGTTAGCGTATCCACTGTATCTCGAAAACGGCAAGAGCTATAAAATCGGGATTGGTGTAACAAATTACCACTAAATTATGGGTATTGTTGTGGCTTTATGAAGTGGCTACGCTAGCGTAATGTACATACCAGATCCGGCTCGTTGACACGCCTCTAATGTATTGGACTCTACCTTCCACACACTCTTTCTTTCACTCACTCTTGAAAAATCAGTCTTTTTTTAAATACTAAATTTCATTCGCGATTTATAGCTTGCGGTACATACACATGTCAATAAGAATAAATAGGACATCTAAGTATTATGATCAGTAATCTTTCCGTATGCGTACGAAATAGCATCGAATTTTTGTATGAAAGCATGACTATCATATCGATTAACATGATAAACCAAGTTCATCAAAGCGAATGTCATGCGGTAAAGTAATATCTCGGAACGGTTCACATGCAGACAAAAGTTGTTTCAGGCGCGTCTAACTAAATGTCAAACTTAGTGCTTATATCGATCAAACCACTCGAGACCAAACTAATGTTTAATTTTGATCAAGAATTGTTAAACTCCACTTTGGTCCGTGTACGGATCGATAGAACAAACTAAAGTTAGAAACAAAGTGAAGTTCGCGGTTCGGCGAATTGACTTTAAAACTTCGTTCCAAGTTGAACTTGTAGGTACTCGGATGAGGCTTGACTACAAGCTTACGGCTCCGTTCTAAGAATTTAAAAGTACACAGCTGATAACACCGTGCTTTCAATATTATATTATAGAGGAACACATACGACTTGAAACCATAAACTCACTGGAATTATCACTTTTGAGTAGTGGTGTGGTGGATCTAACGACTGGGCATCCGTTAAATAGTTTGGGAATACGAAATATCGGATGTGATTTATTTCTGCGTGACTAAAAACACAATCACCATTTGGTAGACCAGTATTCCGAAATTTATACAAAATGATTCCATCCCCTTCAAAATTTTAATATTGTAACGTCTCACAGTACTAAAATATAATAATGATAATACCTGGGACATCCCACACAGAACAATTTAGACCCAAAATAAGCAAGCAAAACAAACAGTTGTATATATAGTGCCCCATCAGACAAGCATAATGCGATGGGGTACTATATAGACAACTGGTTAACATAAGTACTTAAAACTTCTTTTTTTATAATATATAGATCCTTTTTACACCCAGGCACGGAACAATTAGACATGTTCATGAATATTAATATTTTCTCTGCAGAGTCTCCAACCTCTCGCGCAATCAGTTAGTTATATAATTATATGACACCATAAAATTAGCGTATTACCGTAGCTGCGTGGGGATGCGCAGACGGCCAACAATTACGTCGGTCGGCGGCCGCTGGTGCAATACTTCTCTCCACTACACCTTGCGGTCGCTCATTCTTGTGGAAATATATCATTAGTGGTGTCCCAATATTGTGTGTGGTGGTAAAGAACCCTTGGAGCGCGAGTTCGACTCGCACTTGGCCAGTTTGTCATTAAGGCTTACAAAGATATTTTCTAACACGGGTTCATAAGTACAAGACCATTTAAAAAATATTTCTCATTTTTAAATGTCTTTACCCTTAAAAGTACGAATTGACTAGAAGCCCTTTTCTGCGTTTACCGTTCAACCACTCATACTCTAGCTAGCTGGTGCAAGATGAGTTTGCAGTCCGAGTTTCAGTCTGAGTTTCATTGCGCGAGGTCCCCGCGTGCCGCCCGATCTTTACCCTCGCGAAATTGCGTCATGTCACTTCGATACTTTGAAGTGCCATTTCTGACTCTATTAAAACCAAACGTCACCACCGTCAAATTTATGTACTCTATGCTTTACCTAAAAATTCCGTAAGATCTATAAAGTTGTCCGCACAAACTTTGCCACGCCTTTCGTCCTTAAATTGTTATTCTTTATTTAGCAATTTCGACCCTTTCGTTAAACTTCCCGCCTTTTTATTTCTGAGATTATGATTGGCTAATAGCGATCACAAACAAATCCGGTTTGCAGAAAGCTAAGTATCAGTCAGATTAGCATAGATTGCGATGTAAATTGTTGACCCGTGCATGGCCCATGGGAGGGCGTCCACCGTCCATTATGTTAAGTCGGGCTTAGTGCACCTGGCACAGATTACGCCGACACGTCCCAAAGACATATGATGCTGGTTTAACTCTTGTTTCTAAACGACTTTAAAACGTTAGCGATTACGTGCCCTCGTTTCAAACATATGTTGGTTTTCATAATGTTTGTAAATCTAATTTCTGATATTAAAACATGCAGACATTTACTTGTGCTCAGTCGTATACTTTATGTACATACCTACACAATGTTTTTAAAGTACATTGTACAATACAAACAATACAACACAAATTGTACAATTATTTTGCTCCGACGTCTGCTTTTAACGAAAGTGCTAAATTTGTCGGTAATCCGATATCGATGAGAACATAACAATGTAGGATTCATATCACAGAATACCAGATATAAGCGAAAATTAAACCAGAACCCATACCATATTGCTAGAGCCGAATAAATGTATCAAGTATTCGTGATTTATATATTTTTTATGATTAATTGTTTCAACTATAGTTAAAGCTAAGATTACGATATTTGTAACCTCATTTTATGTCAATTTATTGTTGATGCTCAAGTCTTTGAAACTTTCGAACGAATTAAACTTAAACGCCATATGAGATAATTAATTAGAGAACCTGATAAAATAAAAATAACTATTGATTAGTATCGAAGTATTATTAGATACTCATCAATAGTTATTATTTATTATTATTTGCTTTATTAGCAAATGCGTTAAGCTAGTTTCAAATGTAATGAGGCAAAATCTTGTATTGCAGAAGTAGGTACCTACTAGGACAAATGTTTTGCCAGTTAGGAGTCGCGACATGAGCCTGGAACCCACAAGTTGATCCATACACAGAGTGCCGACTTAAGATTACCTATTTAATAAGGCCAGCCAGGAAAAGGCCTAAGCCGTACAAAGTCAATGTTATGGAGTACTCAGATTTGTTAACTCAGAGGCTTTAGTGTCTAAGGCACTTACCGCAAAAATAAGAAAACAAAAACAATTGTAAGAAAATTATTATAGTAACTTTCAAGAAAAAGAATAAAAACAAGATTGAAGTAAAATACTCACTGACAGAAAATGCAGAAGCAGACATCATAACATTGTTTGAAGCAATTAAACAGATACAAGGCAGTAGAAAAATTACGAAAATGAAAGGATATAGAAAAGATAGGATGACGAGTGAATCATCTTTAAGTCAAAAATATGAGAACGAAAATGATTCATTGACGCCTTCGTATAAAACCCGTCATCTCCTTTGGGCAGCAAAATACAAAGACTTAAAACGATTATGTGACAATTTCCTTAAGGAGTTTCAAGTGACAAAGATGACGAAATAAATAACATCGATGAGGATTAGTTTAATCTCAATTTTATTAACACAATTATTGTCGAAAAGAAATGGCATGCAAAAGGAAGAGTTAATTTTCGTCATTTGTAGATCTGGTATTTGTGATTTTCTTTTCGGGAACTTTTAGGAGAGTGATATTTTGTTTTAAAGAGGAACTCTGTTCAGTTACATGTACCTACCATTATTATGGTAAAAATTTGTTGGAAAATTTGTGTTTAAATAAAAAAAATAAAAAACATGATTTGAAGCATTGGTTATTTTTTTTCTTAAAAATATTTTCACTACAAAGTCCTTTATTTTTATCGATTATTAGGCTATACACTCTTTTTACCCTTTATTACCTAAAATGATATTCAAAAACAAAATAATTGGCCCTTACAACATAACATTTGTTTTACTGAAAAATTACAAACAGGGCATAACAAACATAAACAACAATACAGGCAGGTTGTCACGGTCAATATTTCCGTAAATAAGTGATTCCACGAAATTTTCACATTTTCAAACTAAGAAGCTCCAAATTTTAGCTTATGTATCCATTGACATCATTATATTTCCACCTCTTCAACGGTAAACGAAAAAGTTATAGTTAGATAAGTAAAAATAAAACTGTTTTTGCTCGCCCTGTAAAGTTGCTATTTGTCCTTTACGCTTTTTGAAATTTCTGGTGCTGATATATAATTTTAACTTGTCCAATCGGTTGGTTTTCATTAAATTGCATTGAATTTCAAATTCAATTAACACCTCTTTTTTTCTATTAAATAAAATGATTTGCTTACATAACGCCTCAGTTTTAAGGTTATTTTTTCATTCCTGTTTAAATGTTTAAACCAACTTCGATGTGACCTTTGTAGGAATTCAATTTGGAAAGTAGGGAAAAGTTTCTCGGGAAAGTAAGTAAACACTAGTGTTAGTTAGAGTTTATTTAAAAAATACTAACGAAAGAGAAAGAACAAAACACTTGTTAACGATGTTGTTCACTGTCGCTCGTCGCTCTAGCTATGAGTGCAATGGACGGACATGGTAATTAGACAAATTAGTGGCGAAACACGAGTCGGCCGCGCCCCCGCCGGACAGCTGCTGGCGGCTTGGTAAAGACAACAAACGCACTTTGCTATTTTGTGACGACAATACGGTGTATCACTGAAACATTTCTAAATTAATATCTCAAGTAGTATAATAATAATAAAAACTGTGTTGGGACATTACACACAATGCCATTTAGTACCAAATTGTGCAAAGCTTGCCCGTCACAAATACGCATATGTATGTATGCATGCGTATGTAAATACCCATAAATATTTTTACCCGGGCGGGAGTCGAACCCGTGACTTTTGGCTTTGCAAGTAGAGTCTCTAACCACTCAGCCAAAAGCCAAAAACTTTTTTGTACTTACGTAGGTATCAGAAGACAGAGGCACAAAATTATTATATTAGTCCCGTAACCTTTAAGTGTCGATTAGGTAATCAGTCTAATGAAATGTACACAAGGGTTCGGCGCTTCATAGATGTCTGGCTATATACCTATCACATACCTATAGCACTAAGTAAGTAGTACTTTTTATAAAAAATGATTAAAATGTGACCGAACCGGCCGTATGTACCAGTAATTCGCCATCGGCTTGCTTTTTATTATGAACACAGAACAGCATTTCTTCTTATGTTACATGAAGATCTGAATAATAATGATCACGTGATTACAGCACACTTAGTCCTGACGTCACGTGGTTATTACCTACAAACTCGAGCGTAACTCCTGAAATGATCTGCTCCACTCATCATTACCATTAATCAAACACCTCGCGACGTTGATGGATATTATATTTTCGACGAAAATTTATAGTAGATTGTTTTCGGTGGCGACGAAGCGCCGCCGCTTTATTCTTCTGTTTTTTTTTTTGACATTTTTCAATATTTCAATGTCATCTTAACCTTACGAGATTTAAAGTGATTATACCTACTATATATCCAATTCGAGTTTTACACAATGTCTTGTAAATGGTTCAAAAACTGTAGTTTGGACCAATGTCAACTTAGTCGCACTTTGACGTGATGGCAGAACCTTGAAGGGACATTTATATACAATTTTCGTCAATATAAACCATCAAAAACAATACTTGTCAAAAAAGCCAAGTCTCGCATCGCCTGAAAACACGTGTAAATTCAATCGCCTGAAAACACATGTAAATTCAATTATTTAGTGCGATGGCCAAGTCTCAATATATTTATATAAAACATTAAAGAATTTTTATATTGATATGCGTCACTATAAGATGCTGTTAATTTTTACGTAACAACTTAATGCTTCGAGTACGGAGATTCCAGACACAATTGATTTTCAATTGTTATGCACCACGATCGTGGTCTTAGAGACTGGACGTATTAAGACAGAAAGTCGCTTAAGTAGAGACTGAATAAATTAATAACCGACTTGGTATTACATGGATCTCACAACTTTTTACCGCAGAACAACTGAGTTGCGAGACTTGGTTTTTTTGACAAGTATTCTTTTTGATGGGATCTCATTTCTTTTTGTATTTTGTAGACAGTTCTACTTTTTTCCTTTTCGGTACCTTCTACTTATTGTATATATGTATATCTACCAGCAACGAATTTTCTTAAAGCCCTCTTTTCTTTGCGGTCTTTTCTAGATTTTTTAGTTTTTCCTTGATTCATACACCAAACACTACTTATATTCCAAATTTGAAGCTTCTAGGTCTGCTAGAAGTGCCTTAGAATTTTGATGATCGGTGAGTCAGTGAGTGACAAAATTAAGAAATTTGACCTGTTATAATTTCTTAAAAATACTGGTTCAAATTGAATGAAAACGTGTAATATGCTTATATAATATGCCTGCGTGGTTACTGAAAATTTCAGTCTTCTAGTTTTATCCACAACGAAGTTACAGGGGGTCGAAAATGGTCTGAATTGCTTCGAGAAAAGGATGGTACGGCCGTGACGCTTTTTTGCTCGACTTGGTGGGGGCACGGCCGTGCCCCCAGATGTGATGTAAAGATTTATTACTGTGTACTTATCTAAGTTTAAGAATTAAAAAATTACCAACGTTACGCCTAGACATTATCGTGGTCCCGGGTTCGAATCCCAGGCCGGGTCAGTATTTATATGATGAATATTAATACTGGCACCGGGTCTTGGTTGTTATATGTATGTGGTGTCTTCGCTTGGTACCCAAAATACAAGCTAATGCTTAGTTTGGGACCTAGACGTTGTTGTGATTGTGTGTGTTATTATTATTATTATTAACAACGTATCTAGCTAGAAGTTCCAATAGATGGCGCTAAACGTCCATGAGTACGACGTCAGTACGACATACACTTAAGAAAAATCTTCGAATAGGAATATCATTACTTTTAAATCAACATCTCTAGTTCTAGAATGTGATCAATATTTAAATTTGTTTAGAGTGGAAAATTAAAATGAGAACAATATGCAGCAATAAAGTAGGTATTTTATCGCGAAAAGGGACGAACAACGCCTCAAGTAGGTACCTATTTAAATTGATTAGGTACGTTCGGCATCTGGGTATTACATTTATAATTTGTCTTTGAACATCAAAGCTTGATTCAGTTAACACTTTAATCTTCTGCCAAATCCCTACGAGGGTTTATAAGTTTACGTAAACTTTCTAAGTAAGGTTAATCAAAAGTTCTTAATAAAATAACTTGTTGCTTGTTGCTAACGTTCACAACATGCTACAGTCACGCAGCTCCATCTAGTAGCCAATTGTAGAATGAACAAAACGAATTGTGAGTAATGCCTTGTGGTAATTTAGTTATATAGATGTCGCAAAGATGGCGCAACTGTGTTTTTATTAATTTACATATAATGAATTACCTATTCTATTTTTTACAAATAATTGTTTAGTGCAGCGTTTTTCTTATTACTATTTAGAATGATCAGCATCACAAATGGACGGGGGCTTTGTTTTAGAAGTAGATTCTGTTGGTAGTAAAGTAAAAAAACCGGCCTAATGCGAGTCGAACTCGCGCACAAAGGGTTCCGTACCACCGTACAATATAAAAAAAATATTTAAAAAAACACGTTTCTTGTATGAGGACCACTTTAAATTTTAACTTTATTTTATTTTTAATATTTGTTGTTATAGAGGCTACCATCAACCATCCGATTACTATACCGATTAAGAGCTGTCAGGAACGCAAACTCTCGACGGTCGATGTATATATTATATAGTACGTCAATGAGTCTTAGTACTAGGGCTCCCGTTGGTACCCTTTGGGTATCTACAAAACCCTAAATAGATAGCTGTATAATGATGATAGATATAAAGTAGGAATTTTCTATTGCGGGTAATAGTCTGTATATTTATTATATTTTCACGGTTAAACCGATCTATCGATCTTGATGGAATTTGGTTGAAAGATAGTTTGCATCTTAAAGACGGATATGGGTTATTTGGTAGAATTATAAGATAACAATTGTTGATGAGGTAACAAAAGGTTTTGTTTAGCAAATATAACGTTTTTTAGTAAAATTTTCATAAGTTTGGTTTGATATTATAAAATAACACTTACTGGTAAGATTTGAAAATGTGTGATTTATTAATTACTAACAGTGGCTTTTAAAACGTTTGATTTACAATTAATAATAAAATAGAACATAAGTTAGTAAGATATTAAAAAAAAAAATTAATAATCTCTAAATAGCATTCATAAATTTGAAAAAAAGTTTATTAAATACGTGTTATGACTAATAGAGCAAGATCCCAGGACCGCCAGACCTTACATTCTCAGAAATAAAATATGTGGGATTAAGTAGTTTTATTATGTACTGTGCGTGTATGCATACCTGCTAGCTTGTGCCGATTGCCAATTTATAGGTACCAGGTGCTAAAGGTGGGTAAAAATAAAACTTACTACAATCAATATTCAATATTGCTAGACACTTGCCGTAGGCGGTATCTTTTGCCGGATGCTTTAAAGTTCCTAAAATTGAATGTAAACTTACTTACGATCTCAGTCTTGATTTTTATATAATTATGTAGGTATAATATCCGGGAAACTATTGAAATACTTTCTGTAAACAGCGAGTCCAATCGGAGCGGGGAAATATCTCTCCAGAGTCCCAGACACACATTAAGGGTCACCATGAGTGTAAGTGCGATCGTTTTATAACATAGCTTTATTTAAGTGATATCATTAATTAACTGTCTAGTGAATAATTATTAAGATAATTATAGTACTTTATAATATGAATACATTTAACTTCGTAATCAATTTAAGCGTCTGGCAAGGTTTCCGCCAACGAATAGTGTCTGGCAATATTGACTCCTGATTTTTATCAATATTTATTTATTTATTTATTTATCGCATATCACATTAATTCCAAGAGTATAAATGTTTTAAATACATGTAGAAAATAAATGTGACGCCCTGCAAGGGTACAGCAACATGAGATAACAAATCATTGCAAAATTTAACAATAATACATTAAATTATATTAAATTAAATTATAGAACATTATATTGATTATAGCCCACTAAGATTATAACATTATAAGTACACATAAACTAAAAACTTATATCTTGTCATCAAAAAATTCTTTTAAATTATAGTAACATTTTTCAATAAGAAAAGCTTTCAATTGCTTATTAAACAAAATAGGTTTATCAAAACTTTTTATACAATTTGGTAAATGATTATATAGTTTGGTTACCATGGAGTGAGGGCAAGATGAGACTAATTTTAATTTAGAAAGAGGTAAAGTCAATGCGGGTAACTTAAGCTTTCAATATAACATTGGCCCACTCTTCACTATTGCATTATTTTATTTTATTTTACGATTTATTTAAAAATAAGCAAAATGTTTCTTAAGTTATTTAATACCTTAGTATATCCTTAACGCATCCATAACTCAGTGACATTGATACTGGCAATAGATTTAAAATCACAGACTATTTTGTCCGCAGCGTGATTGTGTCGTCGAAAAGATTAAGCAACAAAGTTATTTTTTACGCAGTGTCTGGATAATTTTAACAGGTATATGGCGCTTAAATTGTATTTGTTGTTTATTAGTGTTGACACATATGCAAGTATAATTTAAAATATCTACAAAGTTACAGTGAAATTGTATGATTTGTTCAAAACCGTTTTGCCGCCGGTGAAATACGGCTAACATTGGCCCGGGCGAAAATTACCAGTATCGTTTATGAATTGCTGCCAATTGCTAAAGACAAACTAGGAGAGGAAAAATTGCCGGTTGCTTACCAAAGCACTTGCGAGGGAAGCTTGTTTCCTGGGCAAGTCAGATGTATTCAAGCTCCAAACTACGAAATATTACATAAGCAAAAGGCTGAATAAGCATGGGTATGGCCAAAACAGGTTGATGTGTGGAAATGTACAAAGAAGAACACCATGAAACTGCGTGAAAAGAACGCTATAGATTCATATCTATAGCGTTCTTTTCACGCACTTTTCACGCACAAAGCTACTCTGATAAAAGACGACTTTCTGTCTATGGAGTGGGGCGATTAAAGAGCTTATATATTGCTATCATATGATCTGGATCTTGGAACAGTGTATTAAATTTGCATGTTATAATACTTTCTAAGACTCATTTTTAATTGTATTTTGTGTCAAGGATTGTAATATTACAAGTGTAATTTTAAAAATCTTGATCGAGAACAAATGTAGTACCTGTGTCAAGGCAACATTTTTATTCTGGCTATAATTTCCACAAAAAAAAAATATTTTGACGGTTATAGGTTGTCTATGGGCACTGAGTACGTTTATAAGCATAAACAAGAGGCCAAAGTTATAATGAGAAGCTCAGAATTCAAAATAATACGTAATATTTGAACATGGGTAAAGGTGGGCCAAGTATACCTCAAGTCTCCATATAACTTTGGCCCACAAGTTTTAATCGTTTTTTAAATTTTTTTTATAAGGGTGATGCTATATACGAATGATGCAATACAATCTAGACGTTTAGATGCCACCAAAAACATAGGCAACGTTTATTACAAGTTTTAACTCTCTCTTTTCCTTAACGATATTCAACAAAAGTGGGGCAAAGTTACCCACATTGACTGTACTCTAAGTCTATTCAAGTTTCTGTTATTTCTTTTAGATACTGTTTCTGCTGTGTATAGTTCTGGGTGTTTTTTTTATAAATTTACATGACTCATAGATATAGATAGATGTGAGGGTAAGTATTTGGTGTTTTATAAAATGGGGTCTACAGGATTCTCTTTGGTCAATTTTAGTAAGTATCCTGACACATTTTTTTTGTAAAATAAAGACTTTATCTACTTCGCAACAGTTTCCCCAAAGTATCATACCATTTATTTTGAATTATACAAAAGAATCAACACTGAGACTTAAAGAAAAGTAACTTTAAAATTTGCCTACATTTAGCACCTGGTAATTGTAAATTAGCACCTGTAAATTGACCGTCGGCACAAGGTAATCCTTAGATTAGAAATAAGCACCTCACCTTTTATACAAAGCTCGTGGGTTCGATCGTTTTGTCTCTTTTTGACCAGTTTGGTGAGCTTACGATTCAATCCATTGCTCAATGGTGAGAAAGGGGTTCTCTGTAAGTAGAGGAAGCTTGAAAACCTGATGGTAGTGAAATGCAATGTCACCGCAGCTAAAGACAGACCAAATTCTAAATTGCCGAAATCAAGAACAATAACACGGAAAGAGACAGCACTATACGTACAGTATCTATGCGTTTCAGCCTTAGACTTCGATTACGTTTGTTGAGTGTTCAGGAATCTTGTTTCAATTAGGCGTAGAATTCGCAGACCAAGTGCAACTACGTGGTAACCCAATGTTAATGCTAGCACACGCTAGTGATTTTTTATCTATGACAAAACCGGGGTTGGAAAGCTTTTGTTATACTCTAATCCTCTAGAAAAAAAAATAAGCCACTCAATAGTGAAAATATGTACATCAAAATGCGTTCATTGGTTCTTAAATTTAGGCACAACAAACAAACAGAGAGATAGACGGGAACAGCGCCACTTCCTGTTATATTATGTATCGACAGTATAGGTCAATAACTAGTTTCATTCTCTTCGGGCGCGATGCGGCTTGTTCGTACCGTTACTTTTGCAGTTTAGCTTTATTCTACAGTATCGCATAATAGAAACTGAAACGTATTGCCTTATGATAAGACCTATTTTTATAAAATTAAGTACTTACTTTCGTGATTCCCAAAGAACAACGGTGTCTACTAACTGAAATACAGTATGTTTTAGAACAAAAAAACAACCTGGGCGTACCCACATGAAAATTTAATGTTAGATAACATTCAAGTAATTATATCAATTTCGTCGAACTGGCATTTTTGGAAAGGGATAAGAATAATAATAAAGCTACAAAATGGATATAAAACTTTAAATAAAAAACCGGTAAGTACGTGTCGGAGTCGCACACAAAGGGTTCCGTGCCACCGTACAATATAAAATATTATATTGTACGGTGCCTTAAATATTACCCTTAAATATTTGTTTTATTTTAATTTAATTATTAATTTTAAAGGGAATATATAACTACCTGTGTAACATTTCAAGCGTCTACCTGTTGCTGTTATCAATATCGAGCAAAAGAGAGCAAAAAAATTACGTTTGTAGTATAGAAGCCCCCTTAAACTTTTATTTTATTTTGTTTTTTAGTATTTGTTATTAGAGCGGCAAAAGAAATACATCATCTGTGAAAATTTCAACTGTCTATCACGGTTTATGAGAGCCTGGTAACAGACGGACAGACAGACAGACAGACAGACAGACAGACAGACAGACAGACTATCTCATCTATATCAGACAGAATGCAATCTCGCGAGATTGGGGCTCAGGGCGAGATCTCGCGAGTTTATGAATAACAATACCGCCAATCTCGCCAATTTTGAGATCTCGCAATCTAGCAAGTCTTTCAATAATAAAACAATTATTTTATAACAAAACAACAAGAAATCCAAAGCTAAAATGAAACTCATTAACTAAGTTGAGTTGACTGTTATATATATTACTTGTTGTATGGCTATTATATATTAAACTGAGATATTATTATCAATTAATATCATTGGCGGTCGCAGCTGATGTTGATGCAATCGAGCGAGATGGATCTGAATTTGTCTGTGTCTGTAAATTAGTCAGACTGTGTTGCGAATGAAAGCATTCTATAAGTGATCTAATTTCAGTTAAAATCAGATTTTCCGTAGGCAATTTAAAGGTTTCGTATTTCGCAAACACTTTTGAGTTTGCGAAATACTACTACTACTATTACTACTAATAATGCTTGGTATTTAGCAGGATCTTTAATATATAATAACTAACAAGCATGCTGTCATATCCGTCCGACGCTCAACAATGTGCTTTCTCAAGGAGCCAGTTAGTTTTTTTGCCAATGGAGTTTTTAGCTTTTCCATTTTACGAATCATAAACCTAAGTGTTGTTTCTGCGATAGCCAAGTTAGTATCTCAACAACATAACACCTCCACAGCTTTTCTCTACAGCACAGCAACACAAAGCTTGATTTTATTAAATGTAGAAATCATGATCTCGCCCATTTTCAGCCGAGATCAATCTCGCTAGAAAAGGCCGAGATCTCGCGAAAACGAGATCTCGCGAGAACGAGATTGCATTCCCTAAGACAGACAGCCAGACGGACGGACATACAGCGGAGTCTTTGTAATAGGGTTCCGTTGTAATCTTTTGGTACGGAACACCAAAAAAACTGATAGAGTTCAGTCTTGTCCTAACCGTACGGATGTCGGATCGTTTTGTTTCTTTTCGACGCCTGCCGTAACTTTTGCATTAACTCGGCACTGGACTTTTAGACTAGAATTACATTCGTATTATTTACGCATCGTTAGTTTAGTCCTGTAGCTATTACCGATTCATACCTGAAGTTACTTTTAAACACAAAAAAGTTCGACCGCCTGTCGCAAAAAAAAATACACCTAGACACTATTTGAATATTTTGTAAAGAGTAGCTCGTCCCACTGCATTAGATCTTTCGTAAAATCGCATTCACATCTTCGATATCGAATATCAATATTTTCCCATAGCTAATTTTATGCTAAAATTTTCAGTGAAAAACAAATTAGTTACTACTACTTTGTTTGATCTAATCTTTGCAGACAGTGCAAAAGTGACCAAATCTTTAACATAAAAGACAATATGTTTGATGATCGAGAGCCCAAAGTGACAATGTCAATGAAATAAGGAATGCGCAAACTCTCGCTAGTTAGCTTATTAACGGTTTTGTTTCGCTATGTTGTACAATGTATCGAAATAAAGGAGTGAGAACTGTGTTGCGTATTCGGTACAACATGCACGGAACCCGTAACATCGTGCAGTATATACACTGTCATGAATTTAAAGAAATTTTATCTTGGTGTAGAAAGTCATTTGGTTTTTCAGGTTCTTAGCGGAGACTTAGCAAGCCTCACAGTGGGTGAGTAATGCATGCACATAATTTTTGTGACTCAGGGAAGTAATGAATGACAAGAATAATGCGTTTCACTCACGAAGAGCTACAACGAGCTTGAGTGAATTTTTTCCGCATTTTTCTCGAGCCGTGCAGTCACAGCGCTTTCCGGACATCGAAACATCGAAAACGAAAGTGATTGACGGCACTCTGTTTTCAAAGCGTACTTGTTGAAGAATTTTGTCTGTGCAAACGATTTTTTATACGCCGAGCATTTTACTTTTTTTTTTCTCGGAAGAGGAGAATCTTTTCCCTGACAACACCCGCAGCGCGACGATCTGCGGATAGTGAGGGGCTGAAACACCCTAAACTCTTTTCCCTGACTTCTTACTGTCAGCCACAGGGCTTTCACAGCGTAAACGGACGCTTCGGGGCCAGTGGGAAGCTCGAGGCATGCGAAAATTGGAAGATTATACTGGAACCAGATGGGTCCAGCGAAGTCGAAGGGGGTGTAAATCTGTGAGTTCAAGTTCGTCAAAAAACGCCGAGCAAATCAACTGCCTTGGACGGCAGGTGATGGAGGAGGTGGGCCAGTAGGCCTATAGTGCAGAACGCGCGCGCCTAGTCTGCATCTACGTCTGGGTCGGTATCTATACGAGGATCGTGGTAGTGAGTTTGCTGAGGGCGAAGAGGAGGGATCCTCGGGTGGTTTTAGCGCGGCTTTTTGGCGCGTGATAATGCCATGATGACTCCGGGGTCCCGATGGACCCCCATACATCTCTCTTGAAATTCTCTATTGAAATCCTCCCATCTAAGTATTTATTTATTTTTCGACGTGAAGCCCTTGCCGTAGCTGATTGTAATTTTTAAGCGACTTCAAAAAAGAAGGAGGTTACTCAATTCGACCGTATATATGTTTTTTATTTTATTTTTTTATTTTATGTGTGTTCAGGGATAACTTCGTCGTTTATGAACTGAATTGAATGATATTTTTTTTGTGAAAGGGAGATATCTCCGAAATGGTACCATGATAAGGAAACCAGGATCTGATGATGGCATCCTAGAGAAATCGAGGGCAACCTTCGAAAATCGTATTTTAAAGTATCGTATTTTAAGTATTTTGATAAAGTACTACTACTAGTACTATTTAATGAAGGTCGGGAGTCGATCTGATGATGAAGCTGAAAGACAGTCGAGGCAACTCCTCAACGACTTACAGCAATTACCTGGTGTTTGGACTTGATTCATTTCTATTAATGAGAACTTTGCACCCATATGGGTTATAAGTACCATTACAGGTCTGATGATGGAGACCATACACAGTCGAAGGAACTCCTTAACGATTTACAGCGATTACCTGGTGTATGGACTTAATTCATTTATACTAATGAGAACTTTGCACCCATATAGGTTATAAGTACCATTACAGGTCTGATGATGGAGACCATACACAGTCGAAGGAACTCCTTAACGATTTATAGCAATTACCTGGTGTTTGGACTTAATTCATTTCTATTGATGAGATCTTTGCACCCATATGGATTATAAATGCCATTACAGGTCTGATGATGGCGACCATACGCAATCGAGGGAACTCCTCAACGATTTATAGCAATTACCTGGTGTTTGGACTTGATTCATTTCTATTGATGAGATCTTTGCACCCATATGGATTATAAGTGCCATTACAGGTCTGATGATGGAGACCATACACAGTCGAAGGAACTCCTTAACGATTTATAGCAATCACCTGGTGTTTGGACTTAATTCATTTCTATTGATGAGATCTTTGCACCCATATGGATTATAAGTGCCATTACAGGTCTGATGATGGCGACCATACACAATCGAGGGAACTCCTCAACGATTTACAGCAATTACCAGGTGTTTGGACTTGATTCATTTCTATTAATGAGAACTTTGCACCCATATGGGTTATGAGTACCATTACAGGTCTGATGATGGAGACCATACACAGTCGAAGGAACTCCTTAACGATTTACAGCGATTACCTGGTGTATGGACTTAATTCATTTATACTAATGAGAACTTTGCACCCATATAGGTTATAAGTACCATTACAGATCTGATGATGGAGATTATACACAATCGAGGGAACTCCTTAACGATTTACAGCAATTACCCGGTGTTTGGACTTAATTCATTTCTATTGAAGATAACTTTGCACTCATATGGGTTATAAGTGCCATTAAAGGTCTGATGATGAAGACCATAAACAGTCGAGGGAATTCCTCAACGATTTACGGCAGTTACCTTTTGTTGGGCTTCCGTCATACGGTTGAATATGCCAAAATGTTCAGTTCGCACAAAAATAATAATTAAGATATAAGTTTTACATAGGAATACCACTACCTACTAGGCATGCTGATGCGTCAATTTGACACTGAATTTACGTTGCGTAATCGCGGTGCTGTCTCATTAGAGTAGCGGGTTTAGAAGCCCCATTTATACTTAATATACAAATAAGTTACAAATGCGTTCAACTAAAAATTGAAAAATAAAATAATTTTCAAAAAAAATAAAAACCGACTTCAAAAACATGAACTAAAAAGTTAAAAATAAAATTTTCACTTTAAAGAAAGGAGCATCAACAGGCGGCATATAGTTAATGAAGTCGGTGCCAACTCAGACACTTTAAATGGGTACTTACCAGGTAATAACAATTACAACAATGATATATTTATAACTATAACAAAAATAGAACAGAATTTAAAGTGTCTAAGTGAGTAGGCACCGACTTCATTAACTATATGCCGCCTGTTGATGCTCCTTTCTTTAAAGTGAAAATTTTATTTTTAACTTTTTAGTTTATGTTTTTGAAGTCGGTTTTTATTTTTTTTTTGAAAATTATTTTACAAGTTACATTTGCGATTCTATATAGAATAATGATGTCACATCCATGTAACAATATATCAATATTAATACTTTTTGGTCAGAAAAATACATCGACATATTTGAGTTTCATAAAATAAAGGAATCAATAACTTGACAAGCGCCAACCAATTACTAATTTTCTTTTGTGGAGTGGTTTCTATATAGAACTAAAATACGTCATCAGAATCGTACAATGACCAGGAACATCTTCCATCTGTTCAACATATTTGATCATTCATTTGTTTGTGTTAAGCAAGACAACAATTTCGCTTTAACTGCATCCAGACTACTACAAAAATAGAAATGATTAGTTGAAAATTTCACGCTTTTGTATAATTTCCACTAATCGTGCAATTCGATATTAATTTTGTGTAAGTTATTTCAAAGATGAAACGACTGCCTGCAAATAAATAGTGAGTTACTTTTGATGTTTCCTATAGTTTTCGACAAGCATTATGTACTTTACACAATAATACATTTTCACACCAAGTAGCGAGTGCACACGTAACCGGAATCACACTGAATTTAGCATAGCAATGGCATCGCGAAACGAAGTGAGAAAATTTATCTGTAGTTGGTAGTAGCACTATTTGTTTGGTGAGGCAACAGCAGAAGTTCTTACCAAGGTTTACACACTCGTAACACTGCGTCCGAAATAACAGATTAGAGATAATATTTATTATTTACGTTGTCTGAATTTAAATCGGTGTACACAAAAGGCCTACGGTAAAGCAATTATTCATGCATTATATAAAATATTTGTCACAGTACTTCGATTTCCCTCTTCATTTTACGCTTTTTCGAACGCACATAACAGTAAATAATTTATGTAACATAAAATTAGAAACGTAGGGCCGATAACGTGTATTTTATTGCTTTAGAAAATTCCATACTTTCATAGCGTCACGACATGGATCCCAGAATCACTAATTCATTACGTAAAATGTATTTTCAACGTAAAACCTGTTTAAAATCGCATCCAAACATGCGAAAATCAAAATAAAAACATGTACCATGACGAAAAGGTCTATATAGTCTTACTTAATTAATGTCGCAACAAATAACACCAGAATATTGTGTTAACCAAAAGCGTGTACCTATAGTCAACTTTTTTACGGAATATAAACATACACGTAGATTTCCCAAATCTTTGATTTTGGTATACCTATACAAGCTATTTTCAAAGCACGTGGCAGACGACGCATAAACCGATTTCAATGACACAAAATTCTATGCAAAATATAGTTGGCTTGAAAATTACGTTCACAAAATTTTGAAATTATTACGTAAAAGGAAATGTGACGCGAAAGTATAAAAAAAAACTGTTTATGAAAACTAAGAAAATGTCAATCAAAGACAATAAATAGTCGCTCTTGGCGCTTCCAAATTGGTGTCACTATCCCATGTCGACAAATACGTACGAGTACTAAAAATTAAAAGTACCACAACGATAAGGTCTATGTCGTTTTGCCTTAATAGCACCCCTAGTATTAGTCTCTAAATAATTCATAAGCTTATATTGTGTATTACAAGCTTTTACTTAACTTCTAATTATGTAAACAAATATTGGAAGCCAAAGAACCACTTCCTCTAAACTTACAGAGTTGATAGTTTGCACACATTACATACATTCAGACCACAATATAAGACCTCGTCATGCAGCCAGGATTGCTAAATGGTTAATCGAACCATGTTTAAATTTTACAGGTATGCATAATTTGGATAACCATCGATAATTATGATTCCATTGTGCTGCTCTTCTGATGATAGAGTTGGAAGGTGAATTACAAAACTATTCAGTGGTTTAATGTAACCCTTATAAGGTACAACACCTTCGGCTGCGCTGAGTAAGGCAGAGGCATGGCATGGGGAAAACCATGTCGCGAGTAATTAACTATCTAAGCTCAAGGTGTGATGCGTGTCGAGGAGCTGGATAGCCAAGGGTAGTAAATATACAATGACACTAACGTACCAATTTCTGATCGCTAAATACATAATACAGATAAGTTTAGATTTCTTAGTACTAAAAAGTCTACTATAACATAAATATAACATAACATATAACATAACATAAAAACTTTTAAAAAACAAGTTTTTATTTTAAAAACCAGTGAATAAAAAAAACAATAATCTATATTACTTAAACTCAAATAATATAGCTATTAAAATATGAAATATATATTTTAAAACCTCGAGTCGTCAAACGTCATTTATAATAAATACCCGCCTCAAGCTTTTAAAATATTGCTACAAGCTATAGGACATGTGCTATAGGTCCAGATATACCTACTATACGATCACAGACAAGTCAACCTTATAGACCACGCTTTGACAGGGAGTAGCATTCGCCAAGACTATGTAGTGACACTACATAACTACGTCACTAGTGAGCCGTCAGTTGGAAGCACGTCGGAAGCCATTAAATTGTCAATTTTGAACGAGCCAATGAAAACTAGCCGACCTCTCCCCGCACCCCGCCGCTTTTTGGTGGTTTCGTTTTCGTACTGACGTTTATTAAAGCGTGGTCTATAGGTTGACTGGTCTGTGTATACGATTCACTAAAACACCGATATAATTGTAATTTATTTTATGGTGAAAAAATCCACAAAGTGTTTCAATCATAATTTACACGATCACAAATTATACTTTTATCGTACTTTATAGCACGCAGTTGATCGCACTTGACTTATCAAGTAAACACTCACTGGCGTCGCGTCGTCCTCCTTATATAAACCCCTTGAAATCCCCAACACAAGCCATCTGGAATATTCTATCGTCGGACATTCTATTTTAAAATTTTAATCACATTTTACCGTGGGAAACTTCTCGGTACCGATTAAGTTTTCTTTGAGTATAATCTGCCTTTAAAATGAATTTGATTGAAGGATTTTTTTTTCTCGGAATTTCTCGATATTTCTGTGTATTTCGTCGATGTGTTTGAATATCCGTGTGATCTTCTCGAGTAGGTTTATATAACACATCGACGTGCTGCTTCTATACATAGTACATAGACGTCACAATATATATTTCATATTTCGGTAGCTATTACTTTTGAGACCAATATGCTGATGATTATTTTTTTATTTTAGTTTATTGTTTTTTAAATAAAAGATTGTTTTCTAAAAAGTTTTTTTTTAAATGTGTATTTTGACATTTAGATGTTACTTTTGTTTTCTTTCATATCACAGACGAATGTTAAACAACATTTTTATCGAATGTCAGTCGAAATAAATATAATGTATAATTGTGTACGTATCTGTTCCATGTTAAGAATAAATAAGCAAATTCTTCATTCCATTTATTTGTTTATTTTTATTTTAATCCATAAATTCATTATTAATATTAAGCCTAGGGCTAATAATTGAAAGCCAAAATTTTTTTTCATTAAATGTGTGTAAGTATATTTCAGAAATTATAGCTCATATGGAAATTAATGAATTGTTGACAGGTTGTTTATTTTATTTTTTATATTTTACGTTGACAACTTTCTTGTAGCTTCAACTGTTTCTGAGATAAATAAAAAAACTGGCCAAGTGCGAATCGGACTCGCAGACGAAGGGTTCCGTACCACCACACAATACAGAAAAACGAGCGCGACGTTAATCGAACTTAACCATTAATCGTCATTAGTAAGTAATTTGAGAATTATTGTATATATATAATTCATTTTTATTTCGTTAGTTATTTAGAAAGCGCTCGATCCTTTCTGGTTAATCATAAAAGTAATAACATGAGTGCACTGATAGATAGAGACAATTTTTATTACTTATTTCATTACAGTGAACCTTTGACTTTTAGTATCGATTGTGAAGAGAATAGGCTCTGCAAAGAAATGCAAATAACACGCTATCTGTCATTTTATATGGAATTTTCACAAAATTTTTACTTATAAAAGTATATTTCATAAGTTAATCTATTACTTGTTAAATAATACAGTCTAGTTAGCTGTGATAGTTTTCCTGTTAACTACGTTATATATACTCCTGTCATAAATTTTTTCTACATATCCAAAAACAATGGTTTAGCTGGTAGAGGGGGGACAGGTGACTCTAACAAAAATTAGGACTTTAGGAGTGTATATCTCAACAACTGTTGACTTAAATAAAAATAATTGAAAGCTTGATATCATTTTTGAAGACCTATCGTTTGGTATCTCTCGCGTTAATATACGATGAATTTATTTTATTCGTACTTCAGTTACATGTATAACGACCTATCCCAAAAAAAAATCTTAATTTCACTACGTCATTGTGTAGCGGTTTATAGTTTACATCTATCTTCCAAATTTCATCTATATATTGCCTATAGTTTCCGAGAAAAACCCCAGACAGACAGACAGACGGACGGACGGACATGGTGAAACTATAAGGGTTCCTTTTTTGCCATTTGGCTACGGAACCCTAAAAAAACTACAAACAGAGTGATGTTTGAGGGCGAGAGGGGGCGTAGATAAGATCTACGGGGAACTTGCCAAACATGTTCAGGGAAGCTAAGAAATACTACAAAAAAAGAGACTTTGTTTAGAGTTCCTTTAATAATGATTCGCGGCCTATGGGGCTACGGGAACAAAACACTGCAAAACGTTCTGTGATTTATCTGGGGTTTCTTAATTCGTTTTAAAAAGGGGGCATACTAAGACAAAAATAAGAACTGACAAAAATAAGAACAGGGGGAAGAAAAACGAGCAATAAACTTTATCATAATAAATATGATTTGTGTTAAAGCGTAAATAATGCAAACATGCAGTTTACGCTAGGCGGGCGATCACCACCAGATAGTCTAAATAACACTAATGTGTGGACCACGCAGGCGTACTCGCAAGTCGAAAGATAGTTGATCAATATTCTTCGTAGGGTGAACAAGAACTTTGATGCCAATGTTTATAGTCATTAACAACCGGGTACCTAGACAACGAGGTCACCGGCACCTGTCACCGCCTGACCACTTTCGATGCGCCTCTTTTAATATATTACTACACACTATAACTTTACTCTTACTCTCATAGTCTGATGTTAACCATGTATTAAGCTATAAGCTTCCCCCATGAATCCATCCGCATAGTCACCTTTTTTCTTACTGCTGTAGGCACTTCTCGAATAAGTGTTCCCCCCGAATCGGAATCACTAAGCCTATAGGTTTTAAATGTTACATTAAAAGCTAAAATTTCATGATTTTTGTTAAAATAAAATGAAAAATTATAGTTATCCACCATATTTATCAAACAATAATCAAAGCGTATTATGTGATATATATGTGAATTCAGCCATCAATCGACATATGACGCGAATAAATAATTTTCTGTAACTTATATAGATACATGAATAAATGTAATGAAACGTTAATATCAATTGTACAAAAAAAGTGCATGAAAAATATTATCAATACTTACGTAATAATTATCCGATACTATGATAGCAGTTTTGCGACTAACTTTCTTGCGTCTTTTAAGTTATAATTTCAAGGCACTTCTGCGCGTAACTGTTCTGTATATAAGACAAATAATATATGAACTAACTCTTTGGCTAGAGTTATTTTTATGAAATTCAGTAATCTTTAATATATGGTTTTTTGAGTGTCTAGTTTTCTGACTTGATATACACTAATTCTTCTATCAGCAGAGTATTTTTGCACACCAGCCTGCGCTCCCGCGTGTCATTCACATAAGAGCGAACTTATCAATTTTAATTCAATACTGTGTATCTTACGAAAGAAAAATGAAATTTTGGTAGAAGCACACCACTTGACTTTTTAAACTTTATCCAACAGATTTGAGTAACCACCGAAAGTCTTAAAATATAATTTTTTTAGAAATTTTAAAATTTTGTTAAAAGATTTTGTCGTATAAATTTTTATGTATTCGTAGTATCACATACGTTATATTAATAAAAATTTTACAACATGAGGTTAAGATAGTTCTAATTATGAACCAGCTAGCGGTCGTACCCAGGTCCGTCCGGGTCAAAGTCCGGTGGACTACAGAAACTTTTCCCTTCCTATTCCCTCCACCACCCCTCCTTCTTTCTACCCATTTCAATTCACGCAGATAATGTAACTTTACACAAGTGAAAGAATTTTGGAAATTCATGTACAACTGTATAGTCCAAGCGAGTGAAGCCGTGGGCAGAAAACTATTATGTTTTTAAATTATAGCCTATTTAATATTTCATTAAAATCCATTCAGTAGTTTTTGCGTGAAAGAGCAACAAACATCCATACATCTATACATACAAATTTTTGCGTTTATAATATTAAAGGATTAAAATTTCAAACTTTTATTGAACATACACTGTGTTAGACGAAATATTAAGAAAAACCTAAGCCATTTCCTTAGCACACAGCCTTAAAACTTCTAACTTTTTGACAGTAGCTCACCAAGCACTATATCCACTCAGCAAAAACGAGCAATTTTAGAATTATCAGAACTTCTTTATGAAATTTTATGTCCCACGACCGGACTAAATTGATGACTACTATCGCTTTTCTGTTTACGTAACTTACGCAAGTAATAATCATAGATGCACACATAGACACCGCATCGTGACAACAAAAACGTGAACAAGAAATATACACACAGATCAAATATACGCCACTTGATTTCGACGTATTCAATCTCAAGTAGAATTTAATGTGACCCACACGTAAAATTTGGACTTTAAAAAAACTGACCAAGTGCGAATCGGACTCGCACACGAAGGGTTGAATACCACCACACAATATAAAAAAACGAGCGCGACGTTAATCGAACTTAACCATTAATCGTTATTATCACCTATGCAATTTAAGAATTATTGTATAAATGTATTTCATTTTAATTTCGTTAGTTATTTAAAAGGCGCTCGATCCTCTCTGGCTAATCCGAAAAGTAATAACATGAGTGCACTGATAGCTATAGACCATTTTTATTATTTATGTTATTACAGTGAACCTTAGACTTTTAGTATCGATTGTGAAGAGAATAAGCTCTGCAAAGGAAAGCGTAAATTTATAGTACCTAGTAATACAGTGTAGTTTTCACCATAAAACTTTTTTTTTAAGTTATCTTTTACAATAACACCACAAAGATAAAATGCGTCTAGTTTTCGCTTATTGGCTAAACGCTATCTGTCATTTTCTATGGAATTTTTACAAAATTTTTACTTATAAAAGAACATTTTATAAGTTAATCTATTACTGTTTTCGTACTTCAGTTACATGTATGGCGATTATCCGAAAAAAAAATGTCTTTCTCAATTTCACTACGTACGTGTGTATCAGTTCATAGAATAAACCTACCTTCCAAATTTCATCTATATATTGCCAATAGTTTCCGAGAAAAACCCCAGACAGACTGGCGGACGGAGGGACATGGCGAAACTATAAGGGTTCCTTTTTTTGCCATTTGGCTACGGAACCCTAAAAAGGTTCTGCAATAACATTTCGTTTTCGATTTAATTTTCGATTTAAAATTTTTGTTTATAAAAATGAAGATGAGGTATGGTCTGCTAAATCTGTGAATCTGTCATTTTGTTCATGTTTTGATTTTGATGATTACGCTATCTAAGGTAGTAATATTGTATCTTAATATGGTGATATAACGGAAGGGAGACGAATTAGCCACGCCACGGATAGCAAACATTATTGAAAGCTGCGGGTATTAGAAAGCCGAACTAATTACTAATAACTTAATTTAAAATACGGTTCGGTGGCCTTTGATATACCAATATTTCACTACCCACCCATTCAGTTGTTATGCTAAATTACTTCTCAGATTGTATTTCGGATGTAGGTTGATTATATGTATTACATTAGTAACACTTGCCAAATTATATGCCATAATTTTACCAGTCCACAGAGTTTTCGTTATCGTTCTATCGGATCTACATCTTACTACGTGAAGAAAGGACAAATCGTTTATCCTATTGGAACCTTGGATAAATAGTCTATACTACCCTCTGTTCTTTAACTATCTCCGTGAAAAAAATAACACGTCGTATTGTTGTTCTGTTATGACGGAAACAAACAAACAGCTTTGCCGTTCTATTAGTATAGATTTATTTTGCCTGTGCGCATATTTTATGAATACATGGAGTTTTCATTTCAATATTTTTATCTTATTCCTTTGAATAATGGTCCTATTCTTTGAAAGGACACGTGTTTTGAATAGCAAATGTGGGAAATGCCTATAAGAGATAATATTCGATTTCACGGTAGGCGAGCTTAAGTCTCGTTGCGTTGCTTTCGATGTGTCACTACATATATTTCATCTATAAAATTGTTTCTTACATCCAACTTTGAGTTACATGGACTTGTGAACATCACAAATTTAATTGAACATAAAAATACTTCCTTTTTGTAACTATAAAACACTGACAATAATTTTTGAACAGTTCGTCAAAAAAATCTTTTCTGTACATAATTTAGCTCACGGGATCCAGAAACGTAAGCTCATTCCTCTTAACATATCTTTGCTCATGCGCGATTGCTTAGTTGGTACACATGACTATCCATGCTCTGCGATTTAGTTATGAAATTTCGAAAGAAGAACAATTTTTTTAGGTATTTTAGACATTCATGGTTACTACGCATTGGATATAATATTTGGCTTCTCATCCTAAGACGAATAAAAGAAAATCGATCTAGTTAAGGTTGTTAACCTTGTAGTGGCGAGTTCGATTCTTGTTTAAAAAAAAAATAAGGGTTTGTATCCCAGATACAGGCATGTACCAATAAGTTATTTCTGACTTGAATGGGTATGTAATTATTACCGGTTCCGTGTCCCGGTCCCGGTTGCCATAGTATAATATGAAACACGTAAAAATATGCATTATGTAAAAATTTAGCCTCTCCTAAGGCTCGCCACCACACACGGTCTTCCGCCTTTCGCATTCAACTACCCCAGATATAGTGCTGCCCATCTGTCCACTGGCCGGGGGGGCGTCTAACGCTTCGCTTCCCGGTACGTGGCCTCCACTCGAGAACTCGTCTACCCTATCGGTTATCGGTTCTACTACAAATGTGACCGGCCAATTGCCATTTCAGTTTGTTGATCGCTTCGGCTATGTCGACAACTTTGGTTCTTCGACGAATTTCAGTGTTTCTGATTTTATCCATCAAAGAAATAACGAGCATAGCCCGCTTCATAGCACGCTGAGCGACTTTAAATTTGTGGATCAGTCCTGCCGTGAGAGTCCATGTTTCAGCACCGTACGTCATTGTAGGTAAGACGCATTGGTTTGTGTATGCGTGGATATTAAGATTCTATCTATAATGCGATGTGATCTCAAAATCTTGTTCAGTATTGGGAAAGAATAGTGAATATATAGGTATTATAGACCAAGTGCTTAATTATGCAGTATTTATATTTATCACATTGCCCGGTTGTTTTTAATTGTGCTAGAATTCAGTTGGCCACTTTGATCATTTTTAGCAGGTTCAGTAAGTTAGCATTTTAAATTAGTAAATTTGAATTCTCTGTTTTTGTATTAATTGATATGAGAAACATTTGTTATTGTGCTAATGTTGTGAGTGTTTTTTTGAACCATATTTATTATTTCGGCCGATCAATTTTGGTATTTTTCACACTGTTCGGACTCTAAGTGACCGATTACTTACATTACTTGTTCTATAACAAATACACAAGTTGAGTAGTTGTTTAATCAGTTTCGATATTTTGTACTCCAGCACTAGGAAAAACAATGTCATTACTTCAGCCCATTTTCCACTCTTGAAAATTTATAACTCCGCTACCGAGTACTTATCGTTTCATGCTTTCCGCACTTTCAGGCATTTCCTTTATAATATTATGAGCTTAGTGAAAATAATGCAATAAAAGTTACTTGAAAGGTCAAATTTCAAACGCTTGTAAATTTATTAAGGCATCGGTCTCGCCTATTCTGACCAAAGTCCACAGTATCGATATTGGTATTGTTATGTGATGTCGAAATTATAAACAAATTGTAATTTAGTAACAATACAAATGAAACATGATTAACTTTTTTGGTCACGGACGGCTGAATGAAATAATCAAAACATTATTTATAATAAAAACAGGAGTATAATATAACGGTGACCGCAACCGCGAATTGTCTGATAATATCTTCGAGTTTACGTGTCGCCAGACCACAGAGAGATCCATGGAAAGTAGCGGCGGTTTCTGTTTTTTCTGGTTTTACTGATTCCTTGTTACGTCGACTTAATGTTTTCTTATTAATAGCTTCATTGATTTTGGCGTAACCATAACAGTACACAATATTCGTATGTCGTCGGTGTCGCCCTTTCGTAGTTATTATCTATTTTTTGCCACAACACAGGAATAAGAGTAATTTTTATCTTAGAATTCATCATCATTATAGAAGTCATCTTTGCTAACACAACATAGCATACTCAATTGGGTACCAAACAGTTTAAAAATAAAAAACTTTACTGTTACGTGTACCGATATATTGACACTTTTTTTCACGTCACGTCAATGTGATATTACTTTTAAATTCATTTCCCGGAGTATTTGCATAAGGGAGTGGCAAAATTGCATATAAGCAAACTCTATTTCAACTTTTAAATTTAACTTATTATCTTGCGAATATATGAGTGCGAAAACGATTTCAATATGTATTTCGAACTATTTAGGTCGCGTTGCCCAAGCTGTTTTATGGGAAAATATGTATGCAACCTTCGACTTTGAAATGCATTTTGTTTATACCGTTTGTGTGTCAACGTCTTCGGCGAAGGATCAATATTTATCTATTTTATCACAGTTTTATGCTAATGAATAAATTATATTTTGATTCGATGCAATACAGTTGCGAAAACTTTCAAATATTTCTAATTTGAAGTTACAGCAGAGAGGATGTTTATGAGTTATGAAAATCGGTTGCGATACATTCAAGAAGACTTGTTAACGTGAGATGCAGACTGATGCCAAAACGGGATCGCTCGGCATTGGCCAACACCAATTCACCTAACACCCGACAAGTCTTATAGCAATTTATTACATATCTGATAGCATAATGTTTCGTGATCATTTCGTTAGATGTAAGATGTACACCCAATTTATAATTTCGTCACAATTTCATTCGTAAATGTATGTATTCACCCAAGACGTGGGTTTTACAAATAGGTACGGTAATTCTTTGTTTTGATCAAATGGAAACGTCGTCGGTAAACGGAATCAGTTATTCATATGTGATAATGGAGAGACAATTGTTTGGGAGCGTGTGATGATTCCATGTCATCAGGACATGGGCCTCGTCCTACATGGATTTCCACGACGCATGGTCTTGGGTCACCTATTGCCGATGACGGTTTGCGACCTTATCTAGGTCGTCAGTCATCCTAGTAACGAGTCGTCCAGTTCGTAGGACGTCACTCGAGGAGTTTTCATGTCCCGCAGATATCGGTTCTGCTATAGTGATGTGATTGTTTAATAATAAAAAAACATGTTTTCACAAATTATAATACACATGGTTAAGAGTTTCCACGAAATATGTTTTTATTCGGATTTTTTAAATTGAATGTCGTTAACAATATATTAACAATTCATCATGTAATTTGTGTTTAATATCAAAATCGTATTGGGATGTCGTGTCAGAAACAGGTAATATATTAAAATATGAAATCCATGTTAAAAAAATATCTATTTCGAGATTGGCTCGTTTTCCAAATGTATAGCTCCGTATTTCGACATTTGAATGCCGTATGCTAATGTTGAGAATATTTTACGTAACAGAGAGGGTAAATGAAATTTTAGAAACTTTTGGCAATAATCAGAGCTGATTCGCATGACGAGTTGTGAGTGTGTGTAGTAAGGCTGTAGAGTTGAACAACGCAACAACCGGTTGAATGGATTGTGGTTGCACGGTTACAAGGATTTGCTTAAAACCATAATTATTTTTGAAATTAATTCCCATTATTTATTGCAAAAAATTAGAATTACAAAAACTCCTTTTCAGCCGCCTTTTCTCACATGCTTGATAACTAGGAAGAAAGTAATCACACGACCCCAACGTAATATTGACATATGACTTGTGCGCAATCGATATAATTTGTAATTCTAAGAGTAGTGTTTGTGTGTCTGTCAAAAGAAAATTTTTATTGAAATAGTCCATCATCGTCATGCGTAAAATATTGTGTTCAGTCGGATCAATATTTACTTTCCTGATAATGTTTTGAAACCATTAAGTTAATTTAATCGATAGCAGCGTTTGGTTTTAACAGAGTCATAAATGTCAGTCTGAAGATTAAGACAATAAATTTTATATTTGTTACTATTAGAAGATCTGAACTATTCTTTATCAATATCCGACTGGTCACTAATCTTTTTTTTTCGATTCTGGAGCTGCTGATTAATTTATTATATCTTTGTTTAAGTTTTCCCATTTTCCTGAAACAAATTAATATTATTTCAATTTAATCTCTAATAATACAGGCAAAAGTTAGCAATAAATATAAGAGTGCCAAAAAAGAATTTACATCCTTTTGCCGATATGCGTACATGAAACAACGGGATCGATGGATCGCTCTCCAAAGTAACGTGGATTTGCTTTGAAAGCCGGGTGGCGACTAAAGTACAGAGCTCGCAATGGCTCGCATTCAAATTGGCGCGCGGCCGCCATTGAAAAAATGTATGGCGGATTTAAAGGCTTTTTGATACATATGTATATCAACTAATGATTTATAATGACAATGAATTAAATATTTAAGACGAATGAATTGTAATATAACCATTTATGTTACACTTAAACTGAAAATTAGGATCGAATTATACTGTTACAATCTCAAAAATACCTTAACGCCAGCTGACGTTTTTGCAGTTTTCGTCCTAACTTAAGTAAAAATATTAATCAGTTTAAGTTTTTGCCACGAAGTAATTGTTAACACATCCTTCGTTATGGTAAATGTAATTCTCATATATGTACTGAATAAATACCGTTGATTTTATCAACTCAACCGTTTTGCTGCCTGTCTGCAACTGCCTGTTTTGGCATATTTCACTCTACACAGTCTTAAACTAAAAATCACTAAGAAAGTAACATTTATTTAATAATAATCAATAAGTAACCATACTCTCTACACATTTCTGTCTCTCTTGGGCGCAGGGATTAACAAAGTTCGTAATCACAGTTCCTACTGTTTCTCGGTTTTAAATTTATCCATGGGAAAAAAGTTTTTAGTTTTTAAAACTGCAAAATAGATGGTACTTGATTGATTGACCAAGTCTGGAGAGAACGGAGGGTGACGGGAGCTACCTCAGGGTAATTCTTCTGTCTTAAACGGGGGTTTTAATAAAACTTTTAACAATCTTTGACAAAAACTTCTTTCTGTTCATAAATTCAAAAAACGAAATTCTAAACACGACTCCTAGTTTTTTAAAATGTTTAGCAGAACTGAATACACCATCTGTCGTTATTTTGGTCACTATAGTTCCAATCAAATTTTGCAGCGGATCCATCCGAACATAGGCGCAAGTCGCATCGCAGTAACCAGTTTTAGGTGTAGCGGGACGCAGTGGAGCGAAGGGTGTATGACAGTACCTGCGGAAGCACACTTATAGCGTTGTATTCCAAACCGCCATAAAGTTTGAGACGTACTATACCAAGTACCAAAAAAACGCCGATACAAGAAAAACTAACATTTAAAAAGTCAATTCAATTCAATTCTTTCTTTAGTCTGAAATAATACAGGTTTGTTCATTTTCAAATGATTTTTGTTCCTTAAAAGCGTCTGGGACCGCTAATTATTAGATATTTTAAGTTTACTTACCGGTCCCCGACGTCCTTATAGAAAATCATTTAATAATGAACAAACCTGTATTATTTTAGACTTTTGAAATGTGATGTTTTTCTTTTTTTTTTAAATTTAATGTTTATTTCAAAATTTTTAAACTTAGTTATTTAGTTAACTAATTCATGCATGATCAGACAAAAAATTTATTTTCAAGGTTTTTTTTTTTCATTTCGTTACCTAGTTAATATTCTTCGTTCCCTTTCATATTCACTATAGTGTATATTATCCTAGGAGTCAAGCCCTTTCATTTGATACCCATCTTGAGGCAGTTGTGAAAAAAAATATGTAAACCACCATTTTGTAGTGGCGGCCATCTTGGATTTGAAATTCGTCATAGTGTATACACTATGACGAATTTCGAAATACGAAAATAATTGTACTAGTAAATTCCTTTCATTTGATACTCATATTGATGGAGTAGGGAAGAAATATGATACCCGTCATTTTGTGGCGGCGGCCATCTTGGGCTGATTTTCATGAAACATAGCTAGGAACACTCCCGACTAATGCATCTTTCAAAACAAAACGAAATCACAGATAATCACAGATACACATGTCAAACTTATAACACCCCTATTTTTGCGTCGGTGGTTAAAAAAGAAAGCGACTAAATCGAAAACGCACAGTACATTTATTAGTTGTTTGTTCCATGTTCTTTTTACCTGTTTAATAATAAGCAATAAATTGACTTGAATAATAACAATAATAACGTATACGTTGAAACAACGTCATTGGCCCAAACTAAGTATTGGCTTGTGTTTTGAGTGCCTGCCAAGCGAAGACACCACAAACATATAACAATTAAGACTCAGTAACAGTATCAATATTCATCACATAAATACTGCCCCGACCTGGGATTCGATCCCGGTACCCCCAGCATCGTAGGAAGGGTCAGTACCCACTAAGCTAAGCAGTCGTCTTTCGTGTCCAATGATTTGTATTTGTTGCGTTTGTATCACGACGGAACTCGTATTTAATAATTACTCGAACTTTCGACATGGCCATGTTTGAGCGCGACTTTATTGTGAAAACAATTGAAAAGCAATTATTAAATTTTTTTTATTAGTTTTGAACATAAAAGAACAAAATAGTAGCGTATGGTTAGAGTGTGCATTCTTAGATTGAACTATGGATCTGACGTGACTTCAATGTCCCGGTGTGAGAGGGTCGCGGGGGTGTCGAAAAGCGATCGTCGTTAGTTGTTTTCCTACAAACGGGCAACGTTAACACCACAAAATTGGTTTATAGGTGGTTGGATGGAACAATCGATTTACTATCTCTATGTAATTAACGCTGTTTTCAATTTTGTTACTCTATGGTTTTGAATAAAGAAAATAGTAGCTTTTGTTTATAAAAGTCCCAAATTAAAAACTTTCGCCGTGCAGGTTTTATTCTCATCCAAAGCAGCTAGAATGGCAATTTCATACTTAATTTTAAGTTATATTAGTATTATTCTTTCGTGTTGCAATCCAATAAGTTAGCGATCTTAGAATTAATTTGCTTTACAATGTGATATATCTACTATAGATACCTGCTAGATACTCGTCTATAGAGATACGGCTTAGAGAAAATGAAATCGTTCTTTTTTAGATTAAATCACAAATTTATTTGTTCTAATTTGAGAGGATTGAGCAACTCTTAAACTATGTACAAGTAAAGAATTGATGCCATCATGGTTTTTATAAATAGCGCCTCTACAATACAGCCTCGAGAAGCCGAAAGCTTAGCCTATTGACATTTAGGATATTTCTAATCTTATAGTGTTAAACAGACGATGTCCAATAACTTACATAATGCAACATCAAAATTCCTAAAACGAGTGTTACATTTTGCAGTTTTGACCGTGTAGTAGTGGTGCGGTAGGTAGTACAGACAGGCGGCTGCGTCGGCGGCAGCGCCTATCTTCGTTTAGTAGTAACCGGTGATTCTTGCCGACAGGTGCGCTTGCGTCGAGTTAACGGACGCGTACTGTGCTCTTTTAAGTTTCCTAAATCGTGATTTGACGCTTTCTTCCGTGGAAAACACGTCAAAGCGACGCCGTTGAACGTCGAAGTGAGAACTGTGTTCATACGAATTGTTTCTAGTATGTTCAGTGTTTTCTCAGGATAAATCACTTGAAACATGGTAAATTCATTTTATATTTCTTATATGTAATACAAACGGTTACTTTTTTTATAATAACTATATTTTTTTTTACCTTAATTGATATGAGATAATTGTTTTGTGATTAATAAACAATTAACTATTTTAATTGGCTTTTCCTTTCAAATGTAAAATTTTTTATTCAACAAAGTAAACATTACAAGCTTTGAAAATAATGTTCTTATTTGAAGACAATTATAATTAATCGATCTGTCGAATTAATGACAATTAAATAAAATTGTAAAAGTTCCATTAACACAAATTTGCTGCTGATAGCATACTCAATAAACATTAGCAACGAAGGGATAAAAATGACGTAATTTGAAAAATAAATTGTTTTTCGTATTATTATTAATTTGTGTCAAAGCAGCCACGTTACTGCAACCACGATCGGAAGCATTTAATATAATAATATCGATGTCTTTCTTTATTTGGTTACTTTATGATAGTGCGTTTCGTCTTATTTTGATGTAGCTTTTAGGATTCCATAATCAAAAAAACAAAAACTGCACATCTTTTTGGTGTATACCGGTACCATTCGGTAGTCTGTCTCAGCAACTTTTTTTGGGTCGGATAATGTAATGACTTGAGCAGTCATAAAGCTTATAATAGCAACAGTAAACTACAGTTCTAAAATTTAATAAAGTCAAAGTTTGAAAAACATATATTTTGTATGACAAACTATAAATTAAAATGTACAGTCTGAGGGTTTCGTGATTGACAAGAGTCTGTGAGAGAGAATTCGTACCTATTTATTAGTATGTTCCTGCTAACAAAATAAATTCTTATCCGATTAAATAGAAAACTAATTTCAATACAACCAAACTGACGGACATCGCAAGTCTTCTAAGGTTGCTGTTACAGGAAAATTATGATAGAGACAGCAATTATTTACATTAGAGTGATATCTACAATTCATCTTGTGCGACCGGTGGTGGTGGAATCGGTGGCATGATGAGGTGAGGAGACCTCATCACGGACATCAGGGACGGTTTCTAAAGTACCTCTGTAATAAAGCGAATAGTAGACATTATAGTAAAGTAAATTTAGTAGACGTTAATCTAAAGGAAATTCGACCAATTAACAAAAAGATAATTATGTAAGCCACAAACCCACTTTTATTAATTACTCGTGTTAATGTTGTATTCGTATCACGGTTGCACGGTTGCACTGCGTAGTGCATAATCAAGCTGGAATGAGCCGCACTCGGTCGCTTTGTATAGCATCCTTTTGTCTTATCTTTGTACTCGATTATTTCCATATAAACAGTTTTTATATTAAGATAAAAGACCATCCAATGGGCATTGTTAAAAATATTTGTATTCATAGGAATACGAGTATGTTTCCTTATTCAACTTAAAAATATTAAATAGTTTGGAGATGTAATGACAAATATAAAAAACTAGCGACCCCCGCAGCTTCGCTTGCGTAGACTACAAATTCCTGTTATAGGTAGGTACTATTAACGTTCGAGATGGTTTATACATACTTTTTGCTGGAACCAATTTTGGTTACACCCATTCAAACTTTCAATCTTCATTCCCCTTCCACCCTTTAAAAAAACCGATACAATTTTTTATCTCCCGTTTCCCACTCTTAAAATGTGGAAATCTAAAAACCCTGAAACACGTCATTATTTAAGTCCCTCCATTCCCATCCTTAAGTAAGGAATTCATAAAACAGCCTTTCTTAACTTAATGCTCACGTTATAAAATAAACCTATGTTCCAAATTTAAGCTTCCTAGACTTAGTAGTTTCGGCTGTACGTTGATAGATCAGTGAAGACAAACGACAGACAGATAGACAGACAAACAAACACAAAAAGTAGCTTACGACACTCTTGACAACCTTCTTTCACGTCTGCAAAGTTTCATTAAAATCCGTTCAGCGGTATTGGAAATTAGCTCGAATAGAGAAAATTGAATTGAATAGACACATAGACGTACAGACAAACAGACGGACAAAAAGTAGCTAATGTCAAATCTCTTGACAATTTTCTTTCCCGTCTGCAAAGTTTCTTTAAAATCTGTTTAGCCGTTTTGGAGATTAGCTCAAATAGACAGATACACGTACAGACGTACAGAAAAGTAACATTCGTTAGTTTTGACGACATTCTTTTCATACTTGTGATGTTTCTTTAAAATCGGTTTAGGCAGATGGACGTGCAGACAGACATACAAAAAGTTCCATATGTCACTTTTGACAATATCCTCTCCATATGTGTAAAGTTTCATCAAAATCTGTTAAGCCGTTTTGGTCGAAGCCGATTTGCTCGAATAGACAGACAGTTCGTTTTCAAATATATATAGCTTATAACCCTCCGCTAGATTCAGGCTATCAAAGACAAAAAGAATTTTTCAAATCCGAGTGGTAATTTCTGAGATTAACGCGTTCAAACAAACAAACTCTTTAGCTTTATTATTAGTAATTAGTAGTATTAATAAGTATTTCTTTTATACAGATTAATAGATTACAAGATGATAAGAAAATAAGATATTACAAAAAACCGTATCAAAGTCTATTGCGTGGTTTGGAAGTAAAAAGTTAACGAACAGAGGCAGACAGCGAATTTATTTCTCCCGCTATAGTTTTCAAATTTCGATAAAAAATGCTAAGGTATTAATTTAAATTGTATGGTGTAAAGGGCAATTATAATATGCATGAAATGCTTAAGACACATAACGTATTTAATTTGATAAGGATTAATATCACGTTTAAAAAACATCTTCGCAAATAGTACATTATGTTGGAACAAATTTGATTGTCATAAAAAAGGTTATAGTAAGTTAACCTTAAAAGATACACATATGCTGTTGCGGACTTTTGGTTAGAACTTTTAAAGGGGAACAACTCCGTAATACATGATTTTTGCTTAACATCAACCGTTTAAAAGCAGCGTGCGCGACGGAAGTTCTCAAAAGGAATAATTTTTCCCGTTTTTGCAACATTTTTCATTGTTGCTCCACTCCTATTGGTTGTAGCGTGATGTAGTATAGCCTATAGCCTTCCTCGATAAATGGACTATCCAACACAGAAATAGTTTTTAAATTTGTACCGGTAGTTCCTGATATTTGCGCGTTTAAACAAACAAACAAGCAAACAAACTCTTAAGCTTTATAATATTAGTATTGATAAAATGTGAAATGTTATCGTGGGGTCACTACCGCTACATGCAGTGGTAGACAACCGTACTAACAAATGCAATCCGTAGAAAGTCGTAGCTATAATTATAATTCTAGAACACCTTGAACACCTATTTAATTACAGCCACAAGTTGTACAACTCCAAAAGGGTCCAAATTGAACACTTTTGGTCGATTTTCCTTCTTTCCACTGCAGAAGAATAAGCATGCATTACAAGAAGACTACTTCAGTAAGGTCGTCAACTTTAATCACATGCCTTGAACCGGAATTTAAAAAACGAATAGGGTTTCTTTAGTGAAGAGTGTCTATGTCTTCAGTATGAGGCGACATAATCTTTTTTTTAAATTCAGTATTATTCGATTCACAAATTCATTTGAAGTCACTAATCGTTTCAAAGTTGAAATTAATTTAGGTGGGCCGATTTCTAAAATACAACTTCTCCAGAATAACTTCAAGTATTTTTTATAATGTCAAATAGGTAATTACGTATTATAGCTATGCATGCGTTTTACCATTTTAATAATCCTTACACATGTCATGCAGTAGTAAGCTTTTTGACTAAAAGGATTATTATGCCTTAAGTCCAATAATTTCATTGCAATTATTTTATAGAAACGTATACAGTCTGTTGCAGTCACGTTGCAGTAGTCCATTTAAAGAATCATTAACCTTTGACAGTCTTAATCTGGGAATTACAACCATAATTATATTTACCTCAATAAATATTTATTTTGTCGTCTTCTCTCACTATTGAGAAAAATTAACGTTTTTAACTGCGTATATAAGTTAAGTTATATTAAATGGTTAAAGACCCTAATTTTGTACAACCAAAGGTCGCGTGTCAAATATGTGTATTTGTTCCGTGTTTGGGTGTTAAATATCTATATATGTATATATTACAATGTATCAGTTTTCTAGTAACCATCGCACAATCATAATATTTGCTCACTTTGGGACTAGATGGCACTGGGTGGGATGTCCCAAATACTATTATTATCATATTATAAAATACACGCACTTTGCTGACACTATAGTATGAGTACATTACGTAAAGTCGCATAGGATACAAAGTAACACCTCGGTAACGGCGCGGCGACGCGACGGCCCAGACCTTATGCCGCGATCGCACGCTAACGGAGCTTGAGCTGCGAGCTTTTTATTTGGTACAGTTACCACAATTGTTCTTACGTACCCATTAATATTTATAACAGTTCGCATAAAAACTAGTTGCCTTTATGGTTTCATGTTCAAACCCAGCCCCTCGCGTCGTAGTCTGAGAGCTTGTATTCATAAATTGCCAAGAGTTCTAAAAGCTGAATTTTTGTTAAAACACAATACTTATTCACAGATTGTGATCAACCAGCTAGGTGTGAACGCATCAAGGCGCAACGTGGTGTCTCTGCAGGCACATAAAATTAAAAAAATAAGCAATAAATTTTTGAAACCAATTTAACCAAAAATAAACTGGTCAAGTGAAAGTCGGACTCACCCACCGAGGGTTCCGTACATAGTAGATGTATATGACTGCACATACTGTTGCTTAACCTCGCTGATTGATTAGATTTTTTCACAACTACAAGGGACTGTAGACTTGAGTATACACGTATGGTTTTAATTTCGGACGTATAGACAGACGGATGGACAGACAAACAGACAACAAAGTGATCTTATAAGGGTCCCGTTTTTTTCCTTTTGAGATACGGAACCTTAAAAAACCAAAGAATCTAGCATCAGTCAATCAACCATAATTATCTTGGTGCTCGGCGAGTCAGCAGTTATGCAATTAAGTAATAAAACACAGCGCTTGAAACAATTTTCTAAAAAATAGTAAGACTGGTATAATACTTCTTGTTTGTATAAATACGAGCAGTACCTATACAAAATAAAAATAGATAATATGATTTTCTTTTCTGACTTTTACAGACCGCAGTTTGTAAATGAGCACTATTAATACCCAATTATCAAATTTCCGGTTCTTAGTTGGTCATGGGCTCCCGGACTAACATACCTTGACATGACTGACTGAATTGTCTGCAAATAGTCCCTATCGTATTCCGTTCGCATAAATTACGATGGAAGAGCTGAGTCTAAGCTCTTTTTGTTATGAAAATAGGTTCCCTCAACTTTGATCACGCATGATACTCTTCAACTGACAAAGTCTAACTTTCCTTGGTGCGACAACGAAAGCTAAATCGAGTCGAAAATCGGCTCACGAAAAAAGATACAACAGGTTTTGATTCTATTGTAATCACGTAAAATAGAAACGCTATTTTAAACGACTCGAAGGATTTCAATTCGTCATGCAATTATCTACATCTTTGTTGTTTTAATTTTATAATTCATCTGGCTATGAAGAATATTTTTACGACTAAACTTTTAGTAAATTTGCATTAAAAATTAAATATACAATATTAAGATATATTTTAGATCTACAAATAATAAGAAAAATGCTCGGCTTGTATACTCTTGAGTCGAATAAAAGGCTTTACAGTGCAGTAAAGGGAAAATGCCATTGACATTTTTTTTCAATTCTACCCACTTACAATTGTGTTTTTTTTTTTTGGTTTCACCGTATAGTATCGCGCGCAAAATTCATAAGTTATTTGTGCATTTCTGTCACAATATAAAAATTACTTTTATTTTTGTCTGAACTAAAATATTCGTGGTGAGTAAAATATTTAGAATATTAAAGTATTTTTGTTATTATTTTCAGACTAGCGGCCATCGATACATAATCTAAGGAAAGTTAACCTGAAAAGCAAATTAAAACCGTTGAAAAATGAGAAGAACATAGTTTTTCATAAACAATGTGGACTTACAGCTTTATTGTAGCGCTGCTATGCGCCGCGGCTTTGAAGGAGATCGATGGTAAGTATCCATAGTTATCCAATATTTAAACTAGGACCTCTTCCAACTAACACATTATGCATATAAAATAAGAATTTATAGATGTAGCCAAACCTACTAACTCAAACAAAGGCAAACACGCACTTTCGAATCACCAATATTAAATAGAATTAGGTAACAATATACATAAAATGACCTTATGAGTCAATCAAAAAATTATCTTAGTAGCGTCAACGAAAGAAAAAACGTTTCGCATGTTATCGGAACGATCTCTGCCCACGGCTCGAATACCGTAGTTACGGCTTATCAACTGGTGAAAGCGTAGAAAGCGCCGCTACAGTGAACCTTATACCCTTTTAGTAATGCTGCGATATTTAATTACTACGGGAAGAGAATAGAAAAATATCCACGTGTAATGTAGACTATTAAAGCTATTATTACCACACTTGAAGTTTATGTCTTTAATCCTTCCGTAGTAAATAGTCTTTAAATTATTTTCAAAATCATAGACAAGACACGCTGAATAAAACAAAAGATGACTACCTGTCTGAACCATATTAAAATAAATAAATTTTTAATTAGGTAATTATACTAAAAAAAGAAAAAAAATCTGCCTTGTCAGTCAATGGCGTTGACACTGTTTCCTAATTTATTAATAACTAGCGGTCGTACCCGGTTCCGCCCGGGTGGACTACAGAAACGTTCCCCTTCCCATTCCCTCCACCAGCCCGCCTCCTTACACCCACTAAAATCAGTGTACAACTGTGTAGTACACGTGAGCAAAGCCGCAGGCAGAAAGCTAGTATCTTTATAAATTATAGCCTATATATTTTTATGGTCTATAAGCTATATTGTTGTAAAGTTCCATTAAAATCCATTCAGTAGTTTTTGCTTGAAAGAGCAACAAACGTCCATACATACAAACTTTCGCGTTAATAATATTAGTATATTTCCAATCAGACTTTATGGCGGATTGGAATACAACGGTATAAGCATGCTTGCGTAGATTCAGTCATATGCCCTTTGCTCCACTGCGTCCCGCTACACCTGAAATTGGTTACTGCGACGCGACTTGTGCCTATGTTCACATCAGCGATAAAGGTTGATTGGAACTGTAAGGATGTATCATTTTTAGGGTTCCGTAGCCAAAAGGCAAAAAATTTACCCTTATAGTTTTGCCATGTCCGTTCGTTTGTCTGTCTGTGGTTTTTATCGGAAAATATTGGCAACATATAGATGCAATTTGGAAGGTAGGTGTAATCTTTGAACCGCTACACAACGACGTAGTGAAATTAAGAAAAGAAAAAAATATTTTGAGATAGGTCGCGTATACATGTAACTGAATTACGAAAATAAAATCATCGTATATTAACGCGAGAGGTACCAAAAGATAGGTTTGTTTTTGCGTTTAGATAGTCATGTGTCCCCCCCCCCCCCATGTACCACCTGAACCGTTGTTTTATGCATATGTGGAAAAAATTTATTTCAGGATTATATATAACGTAGTTAAGAGGAAAACTATCACAGCTAACTAGACTGTATTATTTAACGAGTAATAGAGTAACTTATAAAATAAACTTTTATTAGTAAAAATTTTGTAAAAATTCTATATAAAATGACAGCGTTTAGCCAATAAGCGAAAACTAGATGTATTTTATCTTTCGATGTTATTGTAAAAGATAATTTAAAAAAGAGAAAACCTTTTATGATGAAAACTACACTGCAATTTACGCTTTCCTTTGCAGGGCTTATTCTCTTCACAATCGATACTAAAAGTCAAAGGTTTAATGTAATAAAACAAGTAATAAAAATTACAGAATAAGAACGATTATTGGTTAAGGTCGATTAACGTCGTGCTCGTTTTTTTATATTGTATGGTCGTACGGAACCCTTCGTGTGCGAGTCCGATACGTACTTGGCTAGTTTTTTAGGTCTTAGAGACAGGAGGCGCCACTCCACGTTTTGCCGATGTGGGAACGCCATGTTAGTTGAGGCACAACGCTTTTTTGTAGAATTTTGAATTAAATGCATTTATTTTTACAAAAACGTGGTCATATTTAATGTATGAAATGTATTTCAATCCACAATACCTCAATTCAGTGTTCCGTAAAAGAATTCAGCTGAGTTCAGATCATCGTCAGGCGTTAAAGCCGCCGCTGCTCCGCTAGCATTACGGCCTTTCCTCAACGAAATTGAACCAAAACCCCACCACGACGACGGGCCCAGTGTGGGTTGGGGTTTTCAAATAACGCAAGACAATTTCTTTAATTGGTTTTTATATTAAAACTTATATAGAGGTATGCAACTTCTGTAGTTTATATATGTATACGCTCCACAATTCGCAAAAATATCATTGTCATAAAACGGCTAGTGCAGTTTTATGTCACGGGTTTATAGTCAGCGTGATCTCGTTTGTATGAAAGTCGGAAAATTAAGAGACATTTGGGTACACGACGTCACGACTCGTGCTAATCTCCGGCTTCAAAACGGAGCACTTTTTATATGAGTACAATTTATTTGAGTTTTGTATGAGACAGATATGCTTATGCCTAAAGATTTCAAATGCTCAAAAGTGGTATTTAAATTCAGCAATCTTATGTATTATATCGTGATTTCTATTCTTTTGTACTTGGTTGCTATTTGTTGGAATATTATGATCGGAAATATAACTTTGGTTTTATGTAGACTGCGTTTAGATCACCGATAAATATATTTTATCTCTTTATAAAAAATGTTCAGAACTAACCTCGATGAAGCTGTTGATTTCCAATTTTTTCTCTTCCGATTTCTCATGTCATAACAGAGTAACGATGCGAAGAATTTGCTGATCAGATATTGTTGAAGGAACGGAGAGTAAGATAGGCTACTCTATTAAGATGGAATAATAGCAGGTATAGAACTCAAGAATGGTGTTGAAGAAACTGACGATATCAAGCAGGCGAAGCCGTGAACAAAAACTAGTAATCAATAAATTAACATTACAGGTATATTTGATATGTAGAGTTTAAAATCCATACTAATATTATTGGATACAACATAAAAATGACTAACAGATTTGGGTCTTATTACCAATGTAATTTTTTGGTGGAATATGATTACAATTTACTTACACACAAAAAAAAAGGAATCGGAACACGTTCTTTTTAATTATTTGGCAATACTTAATACATCATTTCCAATCTGACTAACGAATCAAGACCGTATTGACAATTGCGAATTTTTAACGGATCCCGATCCTAAACGAAAGGAGTCCCGATCCTAAACGATCCTAAACGAAAGGCGAAATCTACTGACTAAACAAATCAACGGAAGTTTTAACGCTACCACAGCGACGATTCACTTAAAATATTTTGCGACTGTATTTGAAATTCACACAATTAATATACGTATTTCATAATTTAAAGAAATGAGAACCAATTCAGTGCGAGCCCTGAACTCTCGTTTGAAGTTTTTTTTAACGCACAGTCATCTACACGATACGGTCCGATCCGGAAGTGATTGCACGGAAAGCGGAAATAACAATCGAAACGGGAATTAATATGTGAAAAGAGAATAGATAGTTGGTAGGAATCCATTCGCTCGCGTACGATCACAGGAGGGCATTGTTCGACCTTGAAAGTAAGCCACGAATATCCCACGACACAGATGCCGGCCACCCGATTCTTTGGCCTCAACACCTGACATGCGACGTTGTCTACTAAAATTGAATAAATACACGGATCACAACATCACTTAAGAAACTAGTTTTCAGACGTAGGAAGTTGATGCCCAGATTTTAAAATGTATTATTTGTATTTCACTGTAGCAATGCTCGATCTGTATAAACACGAAAGAGTAAATTGCTTGCAAACCGTGAATATTTACACATTTAAAATAAAGAAAACAAAAAATTAATACCTTGTTCCGTATGTTTTCAACCCCCGACGAAAAAAGAGGGGTGTTATAAGTTTGACGTGTGTGTGTATCTGTGTAATCTGTCCGTGGCATCGTAGCTCCCAAACTGATGAACCGATTTGGTTGCAGATTTTTCATATGAAAGGTGAATCAGTCGGGAGTGTTCTTAGCTAGGTTTGATAAAAATCAGTCCAAGATGGCCGCCGCCACAAAATGGCAGACCTCATATTTTGTCACTACTTCATCAATATGGGTATCAAATGAAAAGGGCTTGACTAGTAAAATACTAATCACTGAAAAATTTCAAATCTAAGATGGCCGCCACCACGAAATGGCGAAATACATATTTTCTTTCACTACTTCATAAATATGGATATCAGATGAAAGGACTTGACTAGTAGAATACTATACACTATGACAAATTTCAAATCAAGATGGCCGCCACCATAAAATAGCGAATTAGTTTTTTTTACTACTCCATCAAAATGGGTATCAGATGAAAGGACTTGAATAGTAGAATACTATACACTATAACTACTTCCGAATCCAAGATGGCCGCCAACACAAAATGGCGAATTGAGGTTTTTCACTACTCCATGAATATGGATACCAAATGAAAGGACTTGACTAGTAGAATACTATACATTATGACAAATTTCAAATCCAAGATGGCCGCCAGCACAAAATGGCAAATTACATTTTTTTTACACTGCTCCATCAATATGGGTATCAGGTGAAAGGACTTGACTAGTAGAATACTATACACTATGACAAATTTCAAATCCAAGATAGCCGCCACTATAAAATAGGGAATTATTTTTTATCCTTTTATTTTATTTTATTAAACAAAAACGAATCTCTTATATAGTTTCGTCATATTCGTTCGTCTCTCAATCATCGTAGTTTCTACATTTTTATAAACAAGTGAATGAATTTTGACACACATATTAAAGGGGCAGGTTTAGCATTTATTTCTTAGTATAGCTTTTCTTATAACGCACTGGATACGAAAAATTTTTTTGCTTTTCCGATCGTGAGTACCTACTTATCACTATAAATCTTTTTTTAAATGAAATATAGATTTTACATATGATAATTTATATTTTAGTCAGTTTTAAAAACATTCAGCTTCAAAGTAACTTTTTCCGTGTGGGTCCTAGCCCCCTATTGTTTTTATTAATATTGATTATAATATTAATAAAAACAATATTTCCAGTAACTTCAACATTTGAGATCAGCAAAAAACTAAAATGGTATAGTATTATGGGCCAACATTAGGTAAGTTGGTATCTACTCAAGAAAGTGTCTTATTCATATATATCCTAAAATAAAAATAACAAGTGAAATATAAATACATCACCAAATTCATTATTATAACATAATCTGAACTTATTACAAAAAATATCCTTGCCACGTCTGGAGTAAAATGGTTCAAGCGTTGTAGCGATCAATTAAATGTGTAGTTACATACTCGTAATCATATTTCAGGATAAATTTTACTTCTTGGTATTTGACCTGTTTTTAAAATTATTTCTTAATTCTTACCTGTTATTTACAAAAGTAAAATAAAAAAAAACGCGATATTATTTTAGATGTACTTTTTAGGTAAATATAAGAAATATCAAAAAGAAATGAGCGAAAGTGGCTTAGGGTTTACACTACTAGTAGCATGTAAATTTATTTATAAACAAGCGACCCGCCCGCAGCTTCGCTCGCGTGGTACTCGTTTCTCGTTGGAATCACTATTTTATCTCAGTCTTAACTCAGTCCCGTTCTTCCCTTTCTCGTTTTCGTACCCGTGACACAAATACATTATTATTTCCGTTTCTGCCCTTGTCCCGTCTCGTTTACGTTTCTATGCTCATCATGTAAAGGCGGTAGGGCGGAGGACGTCGGGGTTTTCAATAAACAACAACACAATTTTACGAAGGAGGTAATAATGTATTACTTACCTAAACGTAAATAATGTACAGAATTTTTTTCAGAATCTGACCTCAGCGCTACTTACCGGGTGTGACTATCATGAAAGTAAAATATTTTTGATTCAATAATTATTTTTTTCAATTAAAAAAAAAACAGAAAAAAACATCTTATTGTAAATCTAAACCATTCTTGAATCCATTTGACCAGACAAAATATTTCATCAAAATCGGTCCAGCCGTTTAAGAGGAGTTTGATTACAAACACACGTACAGAAGATTAATATAATATATTAAGATTGGCGACGGCTCGCGATTTCGTTCGTGTGTTATAGGTATGACTCATCTAACTTTCAACCCCCACTTTATTTCATATAGGGATCGAATTTAAAAAATATTTATAAATCGATGTATGCGTTATAGTATATGTAATCCCTATATAAAGTTTAATTTTCTAGACCAGTGGTTCGTGGTGTTCGTTGATATGCAAAGCAAACCCCTGTTCAACTTGTCACAAACGAAATTTCAAAAATCGGCAAAACACGCATTTAATTGTTTTGTAAAGTATTTGCTCAAGATATACGATCCATACTTAATTTAGTACACACTTTTTGTCATTCTCTCAATGGTTGCATTTTAATGAAAACTTTATTAAAATCTATAAAATATAGATGTGCAGGAATTTTCGCATGAATCGTTTATGTTCGAAGTCCCTTTCGTGTTATACGTATAACTAATATAGTCGTGTAACATCCTGCCCCATATCCCTTGGTAGTGACAACCGCTGGCCACAATATAATCATTAGTCCAGATAATGTGTGGTCCATTTCGACAGACCGAATTGAGAAATCGCCAAGATTAGATACGCACTATCTGTGTTGCTTGAGATTAATTTGATTGATGTATTACAACGTAGGTTGAACCTACGTTGTAATACATTAATCAAATAGTAAACGTAGGTTCAAACTGAATGGATTCATACAAATGTCTTGTGAAAAGCTAGGTGTTATTAATCGTGTACAATTTGCCTATAACACTTTGCCACTCTTCTGTAATCAATCGTGTATGTTTTATGTTCGCCTCTGGTACAAGTACGATAAAAAAAAAAATTCGGAACTTTTATGCATATTTTCAATTAAATTTCAAAGAATTCGTAGACTAACTCTATGCTATAAAGCCATAAATGTGTAAATATGTAGGATTTTATTTCGTTAATATTAAAGTATATTGAAAAACAATATGATGTAATAAATATGTAATAAGTGTTATGAATTTCTGTACGCCCACTCACGTTCGTCCTCTGAATAATTTAAATTCCTCGACAATCCCAAAAACGTGTGTTTCGGAAGCCAACAATAAATTCGTATTTGCTTTCCAAAAAGATCCCAGCGTTAATCTTCAGTGCGGCAGTCGTGCGAAACGCCACGCTCCATGTCATAAATGCCAAATCATTTTTAATTAATTCGCATCTTCGAAAGCAATGCTATATACCATTTCACAATGTTTTATGTTAATATGATTGTTGCATAACACACTTCAAATGAATATTGAAAGTTTTCTCGTTTTTGGAATTAATTTTAACATTGACAAATGTAAATTTTGCCGATATTGCTTTTTACATTTTATTAATATTTATTAGATTTCAGTAAAGATTGACTTAATTTTAAAAGGACATTTGCTAAAACAAAATTGTTATCGAACACACCATATTACTCGTACAGCTAATTCCATCTATTATTTATGTCCTCACTATGAAATTGGCGTTTTGTCGAACCGACCACTTTGCTCTCAAATATCTGGCGTTTGGTTAAGAATTCATAATTAAAATTTATCCTTGTGTATTTGTGATTCGAATTTAGCATAAAAGTACAAATTGACTAGATGCCCTCTTCTGCGTTTGTCAAATTTATTTACTCTATGGAATTAAGTGATTTGTACACTTTCCCGCCACTTGATTTTTCTTTGACATCTTTCTGTTCACAATATGAAAAACGTTTGATATCGCGTTATTTACAAATACGAGTTCCGCCTCGGCACCAGCGCTGCAAAAAAAGTTCCAAGGATTAATATGTGTATGGAAAAGCTACAGTAAAAGAAAGTACGGTACGTTTTTGGTTCGTACGCGGCCAGGGATCCTAGTTGACAATGAAGAATGAAAAGTGATCGTGGAAGCGGATCATCGCAATCCACATCAGAATTAGTGGCAAGCTTTGGTGTGAATGATAAAACAATTTCAATTTTCTTGAAACAAATTGAAAACGTGAAAATGCTCCATAAATGGGTACCGCAGAAATTGACTGAAGCGCACAAACAAAAACGCGTCTTGTGCTGCGCTACATTACTCAGCAGTAACAATAACGAGGTAATTTTGGATTGTATCGTTACTTATGATAAAAATTCAAATTTCATCCATAAATTCTCTTCTAAATACATGTCAATAATACGTACAACGCCATCGACGCCATGGAACGCTGGGCGTTTACTGAGGCCACTTGGTGAGCGCTCGTACGCCGCATGAACGCCAAGCCGTACGCCCCGCAGAACGCTCTTTTACTGAGGCCGTAGACTTAAACGACCGATACTGGTCAATTGCTTTAGCTCACTAGCTCTGCTGCCTCAACTACTCTATTCCAACAGATTACCACTATTTCCGGAACTTGGACAATTTCTCGCAAGGAAAAAATTTCAATTTCGATGAGGCACTCCAAACTACTTCAAAGACTTTATTGATTCTCGCTCCCACAATTTTTTAGCAAAGGAATCAATGAACTACCTATAAAATGGGGAAAGTGCATAGATATCAATAATATATATTTCGATTGATTAAATAAATTACTGCATAATTTTTAAAGTTTTACTTTTTCTATATAAAACGTCAATCTCATATGTAAGGACCTTTGTACAATAATAAGATAGCTAAAATGATAGATTTAAATATAATATTTATAATTCGAATTGTGTGTACTAGATAAGCTTCGATTAATAACTGCACCGGTGCAACGGAAGGCAACAAACGAGTATTGACCCCGGAAAATGTTGGAGAATATTTTCTTGTGGCGGTGCAGGCCGGCACGCAGGCGTGCACACGGCCGGCGGCAGCGGCATAAGGAAGTATTTGTTAATATTATATTTTTATCTTTTTGAAAGCAAAAACAGACATAGAGACAAGAGATTATTTAACTAGTTATCCTATATCGTTATAAATTAAGCCCTTTATTTAACAACTACTAAATTTGAAAAAAATTTTTAAATGAATAATAAGGAATAACAAGGTTGTGAATATTTGAACTTTCCTCTTAGATAGAGAAAGAAATATTAGACTGCCACGTCACATCCTAATAGAGCCATTTAAAATGCTTACATATAAAAATTAATCATACGCGAAAAGACTGACGTAAAAAAAATATCTGGGAATCCCACACATTGTTATCTAGTCCTAACCAAGGCAAAGTCTGTATTATGAGTACTAGACAACTGATATGCTTACTTAAATATCTTTATAATATTTACATATTTTACATCCGGACATGCAACAAATAGACATATTTGACCGGGACCGGGATCGAACCCGCGACGTTTCGTCTTGCAGGTACTAGTCGGTATGTACAACCAACCATTATTTTTAATTAATCCTTAGTAATTTATGATAGTAGGAGAGCTGCTACCGCAAATATCAATGCCTATTGCGCCATGTGCAATTGACCCAAGTTATTATTAGTGACTAAAGGTTGCCTCAAATTGAAAAGTGTCTTTGAAAAGATCGTCTTTTTGAAAATTGTTACTAGAATATGATATTTTCAAGAAAGCGGTGTTTTTCAAATAACATATATTAAAACGTAAACATGGAACGCCATCTTTATATGTTGGACAGTTGTAAACGAATGTTTTTATTTCAAGAAATACGTATTTTTCCGAAATAATATTTGTTAAGTACGTGTTTGAAAGTCTATAATTATTGTTAAAAATTGAATAATTTGAGGTTCATTTAAGACAGCTCTAGTGATAGCTCTAGCTGTAAAGGTAATAATTAGTCAGAAAGCGCCATCTATGGTAACGTATAGCAACTAGTTCGATTTCAGTTTATTTCGTTACATATATCGGATGTTTGATTTCACAACTTTTCACAAAAAAAAAATTTTGTTTCTTTTTGCAGAAAAGAAAAATTTCACAACTTTTTTTCAGATTTTATTAAAATCCGCTGAATATAAAATCAACAAATCGAAATTAAAAGTATTTCCGTGTAACTTTATTTTTGATATTGATTATCTTAAATGGTAGTATTTTTATTTTAAAATTAATAATCAATAGAATGAGTCAGTACTGAACTATGTTTTTTGAGTAGGTATTTAAGGCAGCATGAAACTTTGTGTAAAAATTATTTTATATTCTCTAAATACAGCCCAAATGGTGGTGGGGCATTATCCGGAAACTTTTAAAATAAAATTGCAATTATTATTTTTATTTAAAAATGTTTTTGAGGCACGTAGGAATTTCAATAAATTTTAATTTAATGTTTAACAAAATAAAAAATAAGTAAGCCAGACTATTTGACCGGATCTAAAATTTTGTCAGTTGGCATCAAAGTTGAGTTTGTTAATTTGGAAAAAAAATAATAAGCTAAGACTCGGCCGTGAGATTGCTACGATCGTTTTGTAGTCAATAGAAATCTAATTTTAATTACTATCATGGACGGAAAAATGTGTTTCCGCTAAGGCGCCTATCAAAATGTGGCCGCTAGTATTCTTAATGAAAATAAAATTAAATAAAATTAATTAAACTTTGGAAAAAAATTTGACTTGTTTTAAAATTGAATATAATACATCATACAGTAAAATATGTGAAGAATTTGTCGATGCCAGGTGCAATCAGGTATCATTTCGTTACATTCATACGTTCATGACGTTCCTATTCTTATTTATTTATTTATTTATTATATATTAAAACTAGCGATCGCCCGCCGCTTCGCTTGCGTAGACAACACATTCCTGTTTTAGGTAGTATTAACATTCGAAATAATTTATACGTACTTTATGCTGAAACTAATATTGGGTACACCCATTCAAACTTTCAATCTTCACTCTCTCCACTCCTTTAAGAAAACCGATATTCCCATACTATTTCCCTCCCGTTTCCCACCCTTAAAATGTGGAAATCCAAAAACCCTGAAACACGTCATTATTTATTTATGGTAAAATTTTTATGTTTCTAACTTTAAAGAACAAAGACTCTCATACAAAGCCCCTCCATCCCTCCCTCCTTAAATTTGAAATTTGCAAATATCCCTTTCTTAAAAACTAATACTCACTTTATAAAATAAACCACTGTTTCAAATTTTGGCTTCCTAGACTTAGTAGTTCCGGCTTTATCTACGCCGATAGAACAGTGGGGACAAACGACAGACAGCCACAAAAAGTAGGTGATGTCACTCTTGACAACCTTTTTTCACGTCTGCAAAGTTTCATTAAAATCTGTTCAGCCGTTTTGGAGATTAGTTCGAATAGACACATAGACGTACAGACAGGCAGACGAACAAAAAGTAGCGTATGTCACTTTTAAACACTTCCTTTTCATACCCGTGAAATTTCATTAAAATCGGTTTAGCCGTTTTGGAGATTAGCTCGAATAGACAGATGGACGTACATACAGACATATAAAAAGTAGTGTATGTCACTTTTGACCACTTTCTTTCCATATCTGTAAAGTTTCATCAAAATCAGTATAGCCGTTTTGGAGATTTGTTCGAATAGACAGACAGACAGATAGCATTATTTTATACATATAGCCTATAGCCTTCCTCAACAAATAAACTATCCAACATAAAAAGAATTTTTCAATTCAAACCAGTAGTTCTTGAGATTTGCGCGTTCAAACAAACAAACAAACTCTTCAGCTTTATAATATTAGTATAGATAAAGCTCATTTTTTTTAAACGACTTCAAAAAAGGAGAAATTTTTTCAATTCTACCGTATATATATATTTTATGTGTGTTCGTGGATAACTTCATCGTTTATGAATCGATTCCGATGATTTTTTTTTTGTTGAAAAGGAAACATCCTAAGAGTGGTACCATGATAAGAAAACCAGGATCTAATGATGGCATCCCAGAGAAATCAAAAGGAACCTTCGAAAATAGTATTTTAAATTGTAGATTTTAAGTATTTTCATAAAATACTCCTATTTAATGAAGGTCGGGAGTCGATCTGATGATAGGACCATACACATTCGAGGGAACTCCTCAACGATTTACAGCAATCACCTGGTGTTTGGACTTAATTCATTTCTATTGATGAGAACTTTGCACCCATATGGGTTATAAGTGCCATTACAGGTCTGATGATAGAGACCATAGACATTCGAGGGAATTCCTCGACGATTTACAGCAATCACCTGGTGTTTGGACTTAATTCATTTCTATTGATAAGAACTTTGCACCCATATGGGTTATAAGTGCCATTACAGGTCTGATGAGGAAACCATAGACAGTCGAGGGAACTCCTCAACGATTTACAGCAATCACCTGGTGTTTGGACTTAATTCAATTCTATTGATGAAAACTTTGCACCCATATAGGTTATAAGTGCCATTGTAGGTTTGATGATGGAGACCATACACAGTCGAGGGAATTCCTCAACAGCAGTTACTTTTTGTTGGACTTACTTCATACAGTTTAATATGCCAAAATGTTCAGTTCGTACAAAAATAATGTCTAATTAAGACTGAAGTTTTACATAGGAATACCATTACCTACTAGGCATGCTGAAGCGTCAATTTGGCACTGAATTTAAGTTGCGTAATCGCGGCGCTGTCTCATTTGAGTAGCGCGTTTAGCAGCCCCATTTATACTAAATACAAATAAGTTACAGATGCGTATAACAAAAAATTTAAAAATAAAATAAACTTTACAAAAAAATAAAACTGAGTTCAAGAACATAAAATAAAAAGTTAAAAATTAAATTTTCAAGATCAAACTTTTAAATCATCGAAATCAAAGAATAGGGATACCAAATTAAATTATGCCGCATATTTTAACATAGTGTATTCCCGTTGAGCTAGCATCATGAATTGGAAGAAACAAAATCTCACAGTAAGTAAAGGAATATAACCGAAAACCGTTGTTTTGTGCCTACGAGTATATCTCATAATTATTTTTTTTCATTACATATGCTATTACTACGACCTTTAAGACATCGAAACTTGTACCATAATGTTGTATTTTACAGTACTATGCCTATTTACTTTACACCAATCACAAACGAGCATTATGTTTGTGGGACACGAAACCACGAAAAGCAACCCGCTCGCGTCCTTGGCTTTCGCCATTTTTACATTTGAAGTATCTACCTAATTTTAATCGCAAATGTATTGAAAAACGTCATATGGTGGTCGTACTCAGTAAGCTGGCTATTATAGTCATCGGTTTATAATAACTATAATAATACATAATAATATATGGGACAACCCGCGGGTTGTCCCAACTAGATGGCGCTGTGCGCAGCGCCATCTAGTTCCAAAGTAAGCAAGTGTTATGCTTGTGTTATGGATTACTAAACAATTGATATACATACTTAAATATTCTTTTTTTATATAATATATACATAGACAAATATTATACACTCGGCTTTGCCTTCCCTAAAATAAGTCTTTACAATTCCAAATTGCTTACTTACAATAATTTTCTTTAATTGTGTCATATGCGAATACTATTTAAGGACGCTTCCGACGATAATAAATTTTTATATAATTTATTTCCTCCTACATAATTGCCTTTTATTACTCTTCACTTTCACCTAAACTGGTATACCACTGTCATTCTAAAATTAATGATCTTAGACGTATCACGAAACGAGTATACAAAATAAAATCACAATAACGAATGTAGCGGGTCCGAGCGGGTCATAGAAATCGAAACGATGCGTGTTTATATCCGAACCGGTGCCGTGGAAAGTAAACGGTTGACCTTAGTGCGGCCAGTGGTCTCAACCGGGCTCAATGCGCGTGCGCTCAATCACCATTAAGTCATTACCGTTTTATGGCTCGCTGCTAGAGAGCTAGTTCAATACCAAGTTCACATGGTTATATAATCACTTGCATGGTGACACTCATGTGCCCTGAATAAACATTCAAGTTGTAAGAGACAGTTTGCAAGACGCTCTATAATATAATTTCGTAAAAGGTCCCTTAAGCTAGGTTTAAATCAATGTAAACTAAGTCGTACTTGCGACAACATAGTTTTATAAGAAAGGACGATTCACGTTAAATTTTATTATAATAACGTAACGTAAAGTTTTACTTAGATTTACTTTGTGTAATTTAACATATTATTATCAAAAATTTTGTTAATAATCTGTGCTACACCAAGTTTGTAGCTTTGATAGCCACGGCGTATACCTAATTACTAGAAGTTCTAAAACAAAAAGCTAGTTTTTTTCAGTAGGTTCGGCGATCATTTTAGACAAACATTAATTTTTTTAATTAATGGTAACAAAACAGTCTTTAATTTTAATTGTTACCTAGATGTAAACTAAATTTCTTCAACAGACAACAGGAATTTTTTAGTTTTTACGGTTTTCACTGCATTTATCCGTCAGCGGCGAGTTCACTTTACAGCTACTAGCCGTGGCGTGGCTGTACTCCTCAATCATATCGGGAAAATCATAGCCTTAAAAGAGCTCTGTCGCTCCGTTAGACAGGTCCACATTCCGAAGTATAAACTTTTGCTCCGATTTCGGTCGTAAATGAGGCGCCTCCCAGCCGTACCGCTCCGTGTGATATCAATCAAAGAGAGCGTCTTGGCAGCTAGTCAACAATATGATACCATCTCTATTATGTAGCTACTTTAAGTGATTGTCATCGACAATTACTTCAATTGAGGGATGACACATCGACAATTGAGATTAGGTTTGTGGATCGGTTTATCAATCTGGATATTGCTATTACATAATTAGGTAATTTTCCTAATCTATAATTCGATATGATTGCAAAAAAAATGAGCTTATACTTAATTAAAATGAGCTAAACTTATATATAGCTTATATATAATTATAATTTTTTACAAAAATAATTCTACATTAAAGTATTTATACGATGCGTTTTGCTTCAATGAAGGGGATGGAAGCATTTAGAGAACAATTTAGTATGTGTTGCCAAAAGCCAACTCACACATGTTTATATTTTTGGTATAAAATATAATATTCGCGCTTAAAACGATTGTGTAGTGGCAAAATTCCATATAAACGTCGTTAAAACGGTTGCACCCCATTAAACCTTAACCGATTGGCGCAAAAAATTATAAAATAATAATAATAATAACGTTTGCATCACAACAGCGTCTAGACCCCCCAAGCATTAGCTTGTGTTTTGAGTACCAAGCGAAGACGCTACATACATATGGTATCTAGATTAGTAAAAAAAATAATAAAAACCGACTTTAAAAACATAAATTAAAAAGTTAAAAATAAAATGTTCACTTTAAAGAAAGGAGCTTTAATAGGCGTCATGTAGTTAATGAAGTCGGTGCCAAGTCATTCACTTTAAATTTTGTTCTATATTCGTTATAGTTATACCTACCTAAATGTATCATTGTTGTAATTGTTATTATCTGGTAAATACCCTTTCAAAGTGTCTGAGTTGGAACCGACTTCATTAACTATATGCCGCCAGTTAAGCTTCCTTTCTTTAAAGTGAAAATTTTATTTTTAACTTTTTAGTTTATGTTTTTGAAGTCGGTTTTTATTTTTTTTTAAATTATTTTATTATTCAATTTTTGTTAAACGAATCTGTAACTTAATTGTAATTAGTATAAATGGGGCTTCTAAACGCCCTACTTAAATGAGACAGCGCCGCGATTACGCAACTTAAATTCAGGGTCAATTTTTTTATTTAAAAAAATATATATACTATATATATATACGGTCGAATTGAGAAACCTCCTTCTTTTTTGAAGTCGTTTAAAAACTAAGTTTATACCTTTTTAATTTTTTTAATATTTTGATACTTCATAAGAAAAAATAATTAAACGCGCGGGATTTTGTTTTCGAAACTGTTTCATATTTCAAAACATGTGAAACTAATTGCATTTCAACATGTTTTGAAAAATAAACAAAAATCGAAAAATTATGAATTTCGATGAGATGTTGTGACAATCCGATCTCACTCCTCAGCCACGTGTACAAGCTGTTCTCGAGAGTCATCACTAATCGCCTCGCCCAAAGATTTGATGAATTTCAGCCTCCTGAGCAGGCCGGGTTTCGAAAGGGTTACAGCACCGTAGACCACATACATATACTGAAGCAGATTATTCAAAAAACGGAGGAGTATAATCAACCTCTGTGCCTAGCTTTTGTGGATTATGAGAAGGCCTTTGACTCCGTCGAGACCTGGGCTGTTCTGGAATCCTTGCAGCGATGCCGAATCGACTGTCGCTACATTGAGGTGTTGAGATGTCTGTACGCAACCGCGACAATGATTGTCCAGGTTCAGGACCAGCGGACGAAACCTATCCAATTGCGAAGGGGAGTGCGACAGGGAGATGTGATATCTCCGAAACTGTTCACCAACGCATTGGAAGACGTTTTCAAGACGCTAGACTGGAAATATCGTGGCATCAATGTCAACGGCAAATACATCTCTCATCTCCGCTTTGCTGACGACATAGTCATCATGGGAGAGTCGCTGGAGGAGCTCAGTGGAATGGTAAACGGCCTCAATGCCACCTCTCAACGGGTTGGACTCAGAATGAACTTGGACAAGACGAAAGTCATGTTCAACGAACATATTCTACCGAGACCGGTAACCGTAGAGGGTGCGACTCTTGAAGTTGTGCAAGACTATGTCTATCTAGAACAGACTGCCCAGTTAGGCAAACACAACTTCAACAAAGAGGCCGACCAAAAAATTCAGCTGGGCTGGGCTGCTTTCGGGAAGCTCCGTCGTCTGTTCTCTTCGCCACTACCGCAATGTCTGAAGACCAAGGTCTTCAACCAATGCGTCCTGCCTACAATGAGATACGGTGCCGAAACATGGACTTTCACGGCAGGACTGGTCCACAAATTTAAAGTCGCTCAGCGCGCTATGGAGCGGGCTATGCTCGGCATTTCCTTGATGGACAAAATCAGGAATACTGAAATCCGTCGAAGAACTAAAGTTGTCGACATAGCCAAATTGATTAGCAAGCTGAAGTGGCAATGGGCCGGTCACATTTGCCATAGAACCGACAACCGATGGGGTAGACGGGTTCTCGAGTGGAGGCCACGTATTGGGAAGCGAAGTGTTGGACGCCCCCAGCCAGGTGGACTAATGACCTGAAGCACCATACCAGGGGTAATTGGATTCGGAAGGCGGAGGACCGTGTGTGGTGGCGAGCCTTGGGAGAGGCCTATATCCTGCAATGTAGAGACACGGGCTGATGATGATGATGTTGTGACAATGCTATTAGTTTAATGTTAAACATGTGAAGAAAAATAAAACAATTTAAAAAAAATGTGGCGGATGTAATTTTTTTTACTTATTATGTTTCTAAATATATACACGAAAAAAAATTATAAACCTAATTTTTGTTAATCTGAATACTATACATTTTTTTACGCCAATCAGTTAAAGTTAAATAGGGTGCAACCGTTAACGCCGTTGCTATGGAAATTTATTACTACGCAATCTTCTCAATTAACGATGATTATATAATAATACCTCAATTTATTTTTATTAATGCGTCTAATATTTTTACGTTCAATTCACTCACGTCTGTATTGCATACCATTTTCAAACTCTTCTATGATCCGTGATTCAACAGCTTACATTATAATGCCTCAAACTCTCATCTCAATACAGATGTCTTATCGATCGCATTTTTCTCACGGGAACACTTTACCTTATGAAATCGAGCCCTACAATTTTCACGTCCAATAAAGAATGGTCTTTAAAGAAAGTCTTTACTGCTATATAATGCCTTTTTATACATAACTACTAGATTTGCGCCCGCGGCTCTGCTCGCGTGGACTACACTGTTGTACTGGGATCGCTAAAAGGACGCGACGCTCTAGGATATTGTGAGACGTCCTAGAAAATTCTGAAGTGTATTGTTTTAATTTTGTAATTTTTTTTTATTTACCATAAAGAATATCTTACTGTAACTGTGTATTTTCCGGGATAAAATTAATCTTATGTACTATTCGAAACCTTAAAACACCTTCCTACTTTAATCAAAATCCATTCAGCCGTTTTGTGAAGAATGTTTATCCCACAAGAACCGTGCCACTTCTCAGGAAAAAATTTATCTGTATGTTATTTTGATGTATAAGATATATTACTGTAAAGTTTCATCAATATCTGTTCATCTGTAGTTGCGAGATAAAGTAACAAACATACAAACTTTGACATTTATAATATTAGTAGGTACTGAATTTTAACTGTCCCACCCTAAACTTTTTGCTGTCTTTTTCATTTCCAGTTTTAGTTCTAATACATGCGATATTTATACATCGATGTATTTATATGAATAACTAACTGCCGCCATTTATTTCTCCGGTTCGTACTTAAGTTTTCGTTTCGACCCCTTTTCTGTTACTGCTTACGTCTTTTTTCTTTTCTTTTCATTTATTAGGGTTCCATACATCAAATTGAAAGAAAGAAACCCTTATAAGATCACTCTGGTCTCTGTCTGTCTATCTGTCTGTCACAGTCTATTTTCTCCGAAGCTACTAAACGAAAAATGTTGACATCCGATACATATACAGAGTTTGGTGACCCAATTTACGGATATACAGCGTAAATTAACAGATTTCCATTTTGGGGGTTAATTTTAGATATAGTATATAATATAATTAGATATTAAAGAAAATACACGAAAATTAACCATCCCTCCCGTCTCTAAAACTGTTGAGTCACATATATTGAAAATGTTAGAAATATATCCCTTCATTTATAATTTACAAATAAACCTAAATTTTTAACGAATTCTCATTTTTTAAGAGTTAATTTCGGAGGGCAAATAAACAAATTTAGGAAAAACTTTTCTTGACAACATCATGTCACGTATTAACTTAAAGCACTCGTTTTAGTAGATACAAATTTATTTCAATACGATTTCGGATTGAATAGTTACAAATTTATTAAAGAAAATGTTCAATATTTGACTATTTCCCATTTTATCTGAAACCAGCGAAATTAAAATAAAAAAAAGGAATATAACGCATCACTCATTAGTTGTAATGGTCTTAATGTTTACAAAAGAATATAAAAGAATTGCCTTGAATTCCCGTAGGAAACGGAAAATATTCGAGAAAAAAAAATGCATAGGTATAAAATCTGTTACTTAATTGCACTGAAAACTAATAAATTGTATTTGTTTAGTTGTTATTATAATACGAGTAGTTAGTATATTAATAGTAGTTACTGTATTGGTTACTAAAGATTCAGATTTCAAAAATCCATATTAGGTGACGTGATAGTTTATAATACGGAACCCTCTCCACGCCAGTTCGATTCGTACTTGACCAGTTTTTTTTTCCTTTTCCTCATTTTTCCCGTTTTACGATTAGTAAAAATTGATTTGTTCCTGGTTCATTTACAATCCTAAAAGTACTATGTATAATGAAATTATTTTGGTAATTAAAAAATACAATTGTACAACTTGAGCGGGACAATTTGATGGTAATAAATGATAATCGGTAGGTACTATGAGAAGACACTATGAGACGCAAATACTATCAAATGATCGCATGTGAATGCCACGTGTGAGCAGGAATGCCACGCTCACACCCAAATTATTCTTGATGTTTGTCTGTATATTTTATACAGTTTCTTACTTTCTTTCGCCAAATGGAATGGCTAGGTGTACTTCCCCGGTCCTGTCAACTGCACAGCTTACGGTACACCAGATTACACATCTCGGTTCAACATTAGTCTTCTCGCTTTCTCTCAAACGATTGCCTTTTCCCGTCTCGTTCGCTTACACAAAATAAATTGTCAATTTTTTCTACCTAATATCACTTAATGCACTTTTATAAGTAGTGCTTAATGGATTTTATATATTTCTCTTAAATCGTCGTACGTTACTCTGTACGTTACGTACGACTTAATTTCGTATCGTACTTAATAGAGCGTTTTACGTAACATACGTTATATATATTAAATTGAGTGATTATTTGTTTTTTCTAAGTGAAAGTTTGTACTGCGCACATAACTGCATTTAAAAGACACGAAAAGAATCCCAGATAGTAGCGGATTTGTTATAGGTATTTCAGCAAGCTTCGAAACGTAAAACAGACGTCGGCAAAAGTATTGAATACAGAAAGCCAAGAATCATATTTGGAAGTAGCGTTATTGGAGCAATTCATTGTTAAAGAGGGACGTACTCATGTAAGACATGTAAGGGCTTATATATTGTTTATATAAGTTATACATTTTATTATAATCGACAGAAAAAATACACACTTGTAAATTTTTGTAAATGCGATAATGAACTTGTATAAAAAATAGCAACGAATTTAATTTAATATTTTGTGCAATACTAATTATAAACGATTTAAAATTATTTATGACTGAATTCACATTTTTTATAACAGATTTAATATTCAAACCGTAAATGTAAGATTTTGCTTTTTTTATTGAATAGCTTTTTAAATTTTGAAGCTCGCTAAAACATTTAAAGTAAATTTTGGTGATACCTCTCTTTGTGTACCGAAAAAATCGGTTTTCTTGGAGTGACAAATGGCGCAATCTTCTCAAGCCTCACCTTATTAAGGTCGATTAGCACCCTTCGGCACAAAATTTGGCTTTATGAAATGGCCTTAGTTCTTTTGGTGCAAGAATCGCATTACGAAATAACAACCGATGGTAAAATCCGCCATAAGCAGGCTTCGCAACAACCTAACTGTGACAACACTCAGTGCCACGGAAGCTAATTCGGACGCGCTCTCCCGACGCTGCGTCCGCTCTACCGGAAAATGTATTTTTTTATGCAAATTATGATACTCAGCCCATAACCTCGGTCACTGAGTGGTTTACCGTTGTTCTTTGTTGTTTGTAGTCGACAAGGAACTCTCATAGTTTCGACCCGTCTGTTCATCCGCGGCTTAGCTCAGAGACTGTTAGTACTAGTAAGCTGTAATTAGGCATAGGTATATTATTCATTAACCTTACTTTACGCGTCGCCCAAAATGCACTTGGTTGGTTTTTAGTTCATTTACTACTGGTGGCCAAGAATCTTTCGAAATATTTAGAAGATATTATTACAGAGACTTATAATATACTTCTTAGAAATATGATGCAACTACAAATGCACAAGAGTCGTCATAATCATCTAAGCCGCCAGACTGTACTACTGGACTTAGCCCCTCCCCCATATGTCTACGAAACGTAGTCTTGGGTCACCTGAAACCAATAGTCGCCTGATACCTTTACCAGCTCATCAGCCTAACCCGTGTAGTTTCATTGTAGCCAGGAACAACGGGGCTATCGTGCTCGGAGCCCTTGTTGGTATTATGTGGACGGGCTTCACCATAAGTCACCACGCTATACTGTTGAGGGTTTGTGGTCGCAGTGGTGTTAGTCTTCTCTAGTAAAAGGAAATTCAAACATATTTCTCATTCGAATACTGGGCAAGTATTGTAAATATAAATTATTTAAGAAATGATACGTCATACCTACGAGAATATATTAATAATAACAGACTATATATACATTTTTAGTATGTTTATTCTAATTTATGACTCCTATATTTCGTTACTTTAAATCCCGAAGCTATTCGCGCTTAGGTAAGGCCCATAAATAGATGTACATCACATATATAATAATATATCGATTGTCACCATAGCTAGTCATGGGTCAATTTAAACAAGAACAAATAAAGGCTGTGATGAAGACTGTTAAGTTTTTGGAGTTATGTGACGGTTCGTCATAAACATTTGCGAACCATCTGCATTTATGGTGATGCCACTACCATGTTATGATACCAACGTCAATGCGCTCACCTATAAGTCATTACTTGAACATATCGAACCGCACGAGTGAACGGCCTGCGAGGTATTACCAAACGCTTGGTTAAAATTTGTAATTCGGACGCGCCTAAACAAGCGTTTAATTATAATCAAAGCGGATCCTGTGTTTTGATCACAAAATGAGAGGGGACGGTGTGCGCTAACGCAATGCACGACCTTCTGTCAGAGATCACGCTTCAATGCACTCAAATACTATATTTTTTACTGTATTTTATGTATTTCTTTTAACTTTCTAAGAACTTCAAAAAATATACAGGTCCAGAAACGCCATTCTGCTGAGAATAAAAATTTGTGAGGAACTCTGTAGATATTATTTTACCTGACTTAGTAGAATCTTTGATTATTCTTATGTCTAGATAGAGCCACGCAATACAATGTAAACAAAAATGACAGCCCAGCTTTTACATACTTGTATACGTAATTGTTACAGTACGTTCTACACATCCGCCACGGCAATCTGACCGTCTGTTTATGCGTGCGTGGGGTTACCAAGTTAACAAATGTTATTTAATGATGAAATACATTAATGTGGATAAATTATTATTATTATTATTTATTGTTTAAGCGAATGAAAGAGAGTGGCAAAACTTGAACATAAAGTCAAATCTGAGGGGGAAAGTTTATTAGAGAAATGTTTGGAGGAAAAAAAAGAAAGGAAGAGGGGAGAAAATTAAGTGATCACGAGATTCTACAGAGAAAACGGCTACAGAGTAGAAGAAGTGAGAAAATGAAGACAAGATGGTGGAGAGATGGAACATATGATGGAGAGACGAGCAATAGTAGAAAGGCAAGAGCAATGAGAATATAGGATATAGATAAAAGAGATAGGATCATAGAGACAAACTATAATAAAATGTTATATAAAGAATATAGAGTCAACTAGAGGCCAATGACGTAAAAATACATATTTTCTATGTAATAGGGTATAGAGGTGTAGAAAAAAATTAATGCGGCGATAATGTATTGAACGAACCCTAAAAACTTCCCAATAGGCGGTTTTGTAAGTTGGTAAGTGATTTTCTTGGATATTTTTAGTCTCCCTTCGTTATTCTTTCATGCTTTTACCGTAAACCTTTTAATTTTTAATAGTTTAAGAACGCAATCCGTGATCACAAAACTAACGCTTAAGGGGCAGTAAGGAAATATAACCAAACAATAGGTAACATTTTTCCCTATTTTTTTTGCCGCTGGCACTCTGTCTCCATTAGTAAATAATCAAAGCGTAGAACAAGTTTCAAAGTGAAGATATCTACACATGATATTATAATTTCTATAAAATATTTCGGTCATTTAAATAATTATCTATCGTGTAATAGTCCATTTCAGTTCAAAACATTTTTACAATATATTTAAATTCATGTAAGCGTCTACTTGGGGCTCGTAAACAAGCTCAGAGTTAATCAACGCTTGAATGCTTGAATGCAAATGCTTGAAGTTCTTCTGCGGGGTAAAATTCTTAACGAAATAATCCGCAGAAGAACTAGAGTGACCAAAATAGCTTACAGAATTAGGAAGTTGAAGTGACAATAGGCTAACCACATCGTGGGTGGCGACCACGAATCGCACCACCCCCCACTAAGTGGACTAGTATCCTAATAAAGGTCGCGGATCACTGTTGGTCGCAGGTGGCCCAAGACCGTGTGTTGTGGACACCTAAGAGTCATCTATGTGGACGTCCAGCGGCTCTCAAATAATGAATAATGACGCTTACATTTACTCTATATCATGTTAATATTTGACAGAAACCCAAGCTATCCTCAGACTAAGAAGAATTTTTATATAATTTAAATAGATTAATTCAAATAAGTCTTACTTATTTCACTTTCGCCTTGGAGATTTTAAAAACTATATATTTTGAATATTCATAAAGTGGACAGCACTCAAACGAGAAAAAATTATACAAATCTTCCAACGTTTGCAATTTTACACGTATGATACGAAAAGAAATAGAAATTTCTTCGGAAGCTTCACAATGTATAGGTCTTATAATTTAACGAACAGAATATTGGAATGTACATACAAGTAGTGTTTTGAATAGTTGTGTTATCGATGGAATAAATAACTTATCTACAAAGAGTTGGTCGGTTTGCAAATTGCACCGTGGGACCACTCAGTTTTATTGAACGATTGTATCTTGGTGTTATTGGTAAGCCAAGAGGATTTCTGTTACATATTAATGATTCATTTATATGTTTGTGTGTATGTAAGTGACTTTAATTTTGTTAAATAACGATCCAAATTCAAAGAAATCGTCACGGTTGTGTTTTGTGTTGAGTGAGCAGAGTAAAACAATGCAAAAGTTAGTCAACGTTAAGTCGGTGTTATCCAGAATATTTATAAACAAACATTATAACGTATATTAATCATTATATCATATATGTTTACAGTTATTTGGTGCCAAAAATTAAAAATTATATATTTATAAAACTTTGTACATTAGAGTAAAAATAAAAAATAAACGTATACCGGGGCGGTGATGTGGAGTATTACAATTTTGATAACTAAAAGTAGAAATTTATCTCAAACTTCAAGTAAAAAAGTCACATGTGTATGAACTGGAAATTGTTTCAGATCCCTTTTTCAGAATTATTATTAAAACCGTTTTAAATTATATGTATGTGCTGACGATGGCGCAGCGCCCCGGTGCGCATATAGACAGAAAGGTTACGTGCTCGCTTGGCGAAGCCTTAGATAAAATTGTAATCATATAAATAATAAAGATTAAATATTAGCTGATTTGAAATTACTTCCCAATAATACGATATGAACGATAACGGGAAAAGGGCAGTGACATAAACCGTTAAAAGTAAAGAGAATGGAAGCGCATAGTAAAAGGTTTTTATAAAAGAAAACATTAATTTCAGGTTGCAACTTCTATCCGGTTGGCGAGTACCTGAGGTTCGTGAGGATCCCTGAAAATCTGAAAGTTGGCGAAGAAGTCCTGAAGGTGGAAGTGTATCCCAGGTGAGAGTTAATGTTAAATCCATTAGGATTGATTGACCTTTTTGTGTCTTATACTGAAAGTAATGAAAAATAAATGGCAGTTTTTAGCATTTGAAAAATTAAAGAGCACGGCCGCCAGTGATAAAAAAAACGACTAAGTCTATAATATGGCAGAGACGTTTATTGAATGCGCCAAATGTGATGAATTGTAAATAAAAAAACATGTGTGCAATTCACACGTGGCAGAAGTGAAACCTTCAAGCATTTTGTTTTCAAGATAATGAGACGAATGTAAAATTTCGAGAAGAGGATAATTGTAGGCTTTAGTAATGATCATAGTGATACAAAGTTAGATAATTATTTTATATTTTATTCGTATAAATTACATAGATTTATTCAGACTCAGAGCTTGCATTTTCGATAAATGATACAAGAGTAGATACGTACATGTATACAAAACACCACGGTTGTTGTGATGCCTTTCCTCAAGCTTTGTACTACACATGCGCACACAAACACGTATTAACACACGTACAACGTTGAGAGCCTAGCAAACTCCCACTATGCCTTAGTAAACACGAGTGGAAGGGGTACGAAGCAGAACACAAAGAAAACCACGAACATAAGAAACACTTTATAATCATAGTATAAATATCATAAAGTAGGACAACGCCTTTGATGTTTCGGGAAACGCCGACACAGCGTCTGAACACGACAGTGTATCAAAGTTGTCACAAGAAAACAAAATTTTACTTTGATATTATTATTTATGTATTATTAAGTGTCGTGATATCCGGAACGCAGCGAACCTGTTTCAAATCTATAATGCCATGTGGTCGTGGTTCGAATCCGGGCGTGTACCAATGAGTTTTTTTCTGACTTAAGTACATTAACTATTACTGACTCTGTGCCTCAGAGAGCACGTTAAGTAGTTGGTCCTGATTGCTTTCAATAGATGGCGGTCATTACAATCCGCCAACCCGCATTGGAGTAGCGTGGTGGATTTAAGCTCCAAGCGCCCTCATCTTGAGAAGAGTCCTAAGCCCCTGCAGTGGGGTATAAAAAGGGCTGATGGAATTATTATTTATTGACGTGTATAACACATCTTAGCTTACAGTACGCTGCATTTAGTTGGACCAATTTCGGACATACGACAGGAAGTAAAGGTCCGCCATTTTGAAATTCTGCACGATTTCATCTTAGAAACTTCAATCTAATGTCAAAATTAAAATGGCCGCCCCTTTGAAAATATTCAATTGGCATTTGTACCGGTAAAACTCAGTTCACCGCGGTCCTTTTCGTTATGTTTTGGCCCAACTGGGTCATTCTTGGTTTTTCGGTTCTTCTCGGTGCTTTTTGAGGCATTCCGGCCTAAGGCGATCCAACTTGGGTCAACTTCGGCCTTCTTCGGCCTTTTTCAGGCTTTTTCGGTGATACCATTTTTTTCTTGGATTGTGGCCTTTTTGAGATTCGTTTTTGATACTGTTTGGTTCTTTTCGGTCCAAATAGGTCTAATAAAGTTCAATTCGGGTCAATTTAATCCGATTCGGGCTAACTCCATACTTTTCGGTCTTGTTAGGATCTTTTCGGTCCAAAACGACCTTTTTCTATTTATTCAGTCTGGTTCGGTTTTCTTCAGTCTAACACAATCATTTTCGGTAGTTTTTAGTCTTTTTCGCATTAACTCTGGTGCAATTGATGGTTTCCAAAATATAAACTTTTAACAATTTGTTCACGTGGTCACATAGATCTCATCAAAACATCAAGTTTGAGTACCAACACGATAGGTCTGCAATTGATAGTTTCGAAAATATAAGCATTTCAAAATGTGGTCACGTGGTCACTTAAATCTCGGATTAAGGACATTATAATTCTGTGACTCGTAGGATCGGAGATAGGGATTAACTTACTGTAGTATTATATTTTATGAAGTACATTATTATTCGCGCAAATAAAGAAGAAATTTAGAAATGGCGGCACACGTTGTGTGTCTATGTCTATAAACTATGGCTTAAAAGGTACGCTTCCCCCCCCCCCCCCCTCCCGCGCTTAACTCGCAGTTGCTCTGTCTAAGGCCTTCGTCGAACCTCTGTATGTATGCTTCCGGTTTTTATTTTCTCCCACGTTAAATCTGATGCATTTATGTGTCTGTCCCTTTTTACTGTCGCTTTTTTGTTCCATCGACTTTCAAATCACAAAGATGCGAGAGAAATTTTCACGTCTGCAGCTCGACTCCTGCTGAATTCGTATTTGATTTCATTAAAAAGTTTGTATGTTGAACGCGGCAACTAGGTTTGGTATTAGTAGGCACCGAGGTAGAGCTGAACCAGGCTCGTGAAGTGACCCTGTGGTTATTTCAATTGATACCGAATGCACCAAAATGTCGCCAAACTACGTTTAACAATTTTCTCGACATCGACTTTATTATCCAGTTTCACTTACTTTTTATGTAACAACACATCTTCGATTGACATATGAAAAGGCTAAATGTCGTATACAAGACTAGATAATATAATACCAGGAAAAAAAATGGGTCCTGTATTACATGCGAATACACATGCAGATGTTTATTTTACAGACGTTTTTATAAATAATATTTTTTTTAATAGTGACATAACCCAACCAAATAACTGATTAAAAAAAAAACCAAAAAAAAGTTAATTATAAAAACGAAAATAGGCATCTAAGTATTGAGAAAACCTCTGAGCGGAATTTAATAAAAAAATAGCTACCATTTCGAATTTTAAAATTCAAACTTGGCTTGATACTTGTGTACAAGAGACTAATGACTACAAGCTATACTTACACACATCGCTTACACACAAAATTTTAACCTGGTAATTTTAAGGTTAAGTGAAATCACTTAACCACATAGCAACTCTCTTCAGGGTTCCGTAGCCCAAAAATAGTCTGTATACCACAGGCTATCCTATTTCCGCTATTTTTTCATCAATTCTGTATAAATATCACCGATAAATGTTTCAAATGAATCACTATACAATTTTGTATTGCCATTAAAAAAAATGAATTATTTAGTTATTGAAATAAGGAAAAAAGAATTATTTTCGCACACCCCATCTTGTGGAAATGATTAGATTCATTTTTGAAGATGCAAATGAAGTTTCAATTATTTATTTCACGAGATTATGAGTTGTTAAAGTTGTTAACAATGTCCCTCGAGCATTATTGTGTTCAGCGTTGATTGTGGTTTTAATATGATTGCTTGGTAATATGATCGCGCATCCCTAGATTCATTGAGATTGTTGTTTAAATCTATAAAAGTATTACAGATATATTAGAACCGGTTAAAGTAATCAATATGTGAATGGGTTTGGCTCTATATGGAGTTGCGTATCGTAAAACGTTACAAAACGTAATTATTATCGGTCGCAAAATAGACTGGGCAAGTTTTGTGAAACTCTTTTTTTTCCCACGTAGAGAACGGCGGGAGGCCCGGCTTAATTTATTACTTTCATTACATCTGTGGGAAGAAACGTAAACACTTTTTAATTTAGGTTCAAATTAAAGTTCTCTTTCCATTTGGACATTTTAAATAATCATTAAGGAAGCGTTGTGCTATAGACAAAGAACGGTTAGAAAAATCAAATCGCTTATATAAGTCAGTGGTGATTGATGTTTTTATTCACTGCTAATTAAAAAAAGTGATACGTGGTTGATGCTTTGCCTTATTGAGATCAATTGATTAGTCATTGCTAGTAGTTTGACTAAACGTGATAACGCTTAATATTAACCCACTTACTTGTGTCGGTGATAGAAATATTTTAGTAAGAGTCCCATACATTATACTCGGTCGCGAGAGTCTGATGATGGAGGCACGAGGTCGACAGTGGAACTTAAATACAAAATAGTTAAAACCCTAAAAATCGTTAAGTTAAATAAGATAAATAAGTAATAGACTATAAGAGTATATAGGTGCATAACCAGATACTCATATTCAGAATATAGTTTGTCTACTGCGATCGTGACAATAATAATTATTAAATCTCAGCTAAAACCTTAAACACGCGTTGTACCGACTAAAACAAATACGCTACGCTTAAACCCTTCTATACAATGAATAGTTTCAAAATCTGGCCTAGTTGTGTCGGCGAGTGGCCGTGGGAAGGCTTCACCGGACAGGACTGCGATAGTATCTTGCTCTAAACAAATATTTCTATTTGCAAAAGTATATTGCTCTGATTGGAGTACCGATTCATGTTCCCATGCATATCTAGAGATGTGTTATGTAATTGGAAGAAAATTAATTTACAGTATTTATTTATCGCGTATTGTTCGCCTACACATACAAAATAAAAATAAGTTAGAAATATCATAACGGCGAACACTCGAATGCGACCGGATGCTTCCATTGAAATCTCACTGGGACAATATGACTGACCAGGCAGCTGTATCTATATAGATGCCATATCTTTACAATTATAATTAATTAATATTAATGTTTAATTAATACGGGGTACTCCTAGTACAGGTTATCTTTTACTTAAAAAGAGACCCCTAACAGTTAATTGTAGTTATATACGAATTATGAAATGAAGATTTTCATATCTCATTTTGAAATTCATATTATTTGTGTATCATTAGTATAACAATGACCGAAGCATCTTTACATGAGATATTTTAAAGTTTAATTAGATAGATTTTGTAGTGTAATTTTCATTTCCAATATATAATATTTGATAATGCCCATTTACAGCTGCAACTTATAGTAAATTAAGTTGAAATTACTGTTTTACTTGCTCAAAACAACAATTCATTAAGGATGATGCCCATCCTGGGCTAGGAAAAGTACTTGAGATAAGACCCATAAATGTCGATACTCTTAGTAAAGCAGCATTTTTAACTACTTCATTATTTTTCCAAAAGTACGTTTAAAATAGAAAATGACTATTGAATATAACGTTCAAGTTAAATTTTGAACGCATCCATAAATCATTTATAATAGTTTATAATGAATGCATCTATTTGCAATGTTTATTATTGAAATTTGGGTTACCATTTATGAGGATTTTTCCATCGCACGTAATTCTGGGCCGAATACGAAAGGAAAGAAAGGTTTTTTTGGAAAGCAATTAATTAAATATATTTAACTTAGGTAAAATACAATTTAAAAAAAAAATATAATATTACGCAGGTATACTTTAAAAATGCCTTTTAATGATGAAACTATTGTTTTTGTTAGCAGACTTATAATTATAATCAATAATTGATAAAATAGTTAAACATCGTATTTTGAATGTTTTTTTTTAGTTTTACTAAAAACAATTTAAATTCTGAAAATAAGTTTATTAGGGATTAAACATTTTCGTTAATGGCATAAATATTTTCATTGCTGCCATCGTTGACATTTGTAACTGTCACTCACGGTCATTCAGGTCACATGACAGACAAGTTGTGACCACAGTATAGTTTTGATAAGTGTTAACATTTCTTCTTTTATCTTTGGGAACTATCTTGTGTTCTAGACAGTTTTACCAGTGTCATGTATATTACTTATTCCCATTGAAAAAGTTGTTTGTACGATTTACACAGTTTTCATTTTTAAAATGACGCCAGAAGTCATTCTATGTATATTTATTTATATTTTAAATAAAACTCAACTTATAACTCGTTATTTTATATAATAATAATAATCTTTATTGCCAATCAAAGTTACAGTTATATTTAAAAACAAAATCAAAGGAACATAAAATAAATCTAATGCTGCAGTGAACGGCTACTGACACCTAAACTAGGACAGGTTATTAATTCTATATCATTTAATAGAGGAGTTGCATTTATTTAACCATTTATAGCTTGATGCCAGTCAATTCCCAATTTTTTAAAAATATATGTCTATATCATAAGGCTTGTTTGTATGTGAGATGGGCGTCTTTATTTAATAAAATTGTATGTATGCCATGCGGCTGTAACAAGTGATCGATAAAACTTTATTAATTACTGAATTTATAATTGTGCTTGGAATCCAACGGACATAGCTGAGTGTTCGAAAAATCATAATATATTGCAATAAAAAATTGGAATTCATATAATTTATTTTATATCAAAACAATAATATATGAAGCAATAGTCTTATGCATAGAAATACGTCAACATAAGGTCACAAGCTTAATTTAATTGTGATAGGCACGGACAAAACGATTATTTCGTGTACATGAAAAAAATAAATCATTTTCTAACAATAACGAAAGGATATTATAATATAACTTGGCTTACCCTGTGTTGTGGTATGCAATAGCCTTATTAATCCATCAATGTCAAACACGATGTTCTATTGATTTAGTTGAACTATTTTATTTGACATATCATTAATATTCGTGTGTCCGAAGGTAAAGTAGACGACGCGGTTTAGTACAAGTGACTGTGTGATATTTAACAAATGATAAGTGAGCGAAAGACGTTATTCCAGTTTAAGGCTCGATTCGAAGTTATCGCAACCAACGCGAGTCCTGACCTTTGTTAAGTTACTGGGTTTTCTTATAAGGGTATGTAACTCCTTGTTTTATATATGAAAAGACATCAAAACAACAAAGCAAATACAACTTTCTGTTTCAAAACAATGAATTATTAACTAAGGGACAAAATAGTTTATTTCCAGGGAGGGTGAAATATTGTCATCCCCGCGGGAAATTTGTCTTCCCAACTATGCTGCAATTATATCTAGCACAAAGCGGCACTTTGTTGCTCTAAAGCAGAAAAAGGTATACAAATCTTTTACAGCGTTGTTATAGTTTTTTTTTAATCGCACATGCTTTCTCCGGGCCAACTTGACGGCCATACGGAGTTTAGCAGTTACAAATACTAGCCATAAAGAAATTACCATTTAGTTTTAGAAAGAAAAAAAAATCGGGAACATCAAGAGCAAATTTTCACTGGAAAATTTAAATGTGCTAACCTTGTAATCATGTTTAAATTAAGTAATTATAAAAATGGAATCTGAAAGTCGCATGGGAATTTCCCTAACTCCGAAAAAATAATAATTTATTCGATAATTAAACTATCTAATAAAAAAAAATTTATATCCCTTAGGTAATTACTTTCTCTAAAGTGGGCCTTCACACTATCTCTAAATTTTTTTTTTATATATAACTCGAAAAGCCCTTTTCTGCTGAACAAATATTGTTTGAATGTCAGCGGATTAATATGAAAATGAATTAATAATATTGAAGAATATAAATATTTATCACTATTAATTACACTTTACGTTTATTAGGTACTAAAAAATAATGTAACATTGAATATTGTCAATAAACTTTATTTTCCGAACAATCTTATACGTAGTCTTAAATTAGTGCACTAAATCTGCGTCCATTGAGACACATTTGAGGCGGAAGGCTAAAGAAGGTCAAGCCCATGTCTGTTCTTCGCTCTATGCCTTAACTAATATCTACAGAAAAAAGTATATGTAATAGGGGAAACCCTGTTATTAAGTTGGTGTATTTTTGATTTTTCGATATCATAGAAAAACATAAATTTCTTCGAATTTTTTGTTCTGAAATTAATGATTTGTAAATTTTATATTAATACTATTTTTAAAACAAGAAAAACACACCACCCTAGGGACGAATTTTTTTTAATAATGCTGCAAATATGGAAACAGACACGGCCCGCAAGCTGTTTCGACTAATAATTTATTTATAAGTACTTTTGGGAATTTGCTCATGTCATCTCTGTCTCTCAGGAACAAACAAAAGAAGAAGGAAAGAGATAGCGACGCCAAATTGAGACCGTGGAGAGAAAGACTATCTTTCTAAGCCATGTTAAAATAAAATTGTTCGATCTGTTTCAAAATATGTTGAAAATGTAGAGCACCTTCTGCGGAATCAATATCCCGTATATCGTTCGACATTTGGCAATGTTAGGGATGATAATTTACTATTTCTTTCTCTTTAATTTTTATCAACAAGACACTTATTTTATTTTTCGTTTTTGCAATATGTTTAAAAGTTATTAGCCAGTGTCGATTCATCTAAAAAAAAAAATGTGGTTGTAGAGGAAATACAGTTTAGCTACATTTTTATTACATTACATTTAGAGGAAATACAGTTTAGCTCCGTCGTCTGTTCTCGTCGCCACTACCACAATGTCTGAAGACCAAGGTCTTTAACCAATGCGTCCTGCCCACAATGACATACGGTGCCGAAACATGGACTCTCACGGCAGGACTGGTCCACAAATTTAAAGTCGCTCAGCGCGCTATGGAGCGGGCTATGCTCGGCATTTCCTTGATGGACAAAATCAGGAATACTGAAATCCGTCGAAGAACTAAAGTTGTCGACATAGCCGAAGTGATTAGCAAGCTGAAGTGGCAATGGGCCGGTCACATTTGCCGTAGAACCGACAATCGATGGGGTAGACGGGTTCTCGAATGGAGGCCACGTATTGGGAAGCAAAGCGTTGGACGCCCTCCGGCAAGGTGGACTGATGACCTGAAGCACCATACCGGGGGTAATTGGATGCGGAAGGCGGAGGACCGTGTGTGGTGGCGAGCCTTGGGAGAGGCCTATATCCTGCAAAGGAGAGACACAGGCTGATGATGATGATGACATTTTTATCACTTCAACATGCAGTTTAAAAATTAGCTAACCCTTCATTTAACATTTTTTTAATATGCATAATATTTTATATTCAAATGTTATTTCTCGTATGTTTCTAATATATAATACCAATGTATTGCAATATCCTATATAAAATTCTATAAAGAAATAGGTACAGTTGATGATTTGCCACGATGAGAAAGCGAACAGATTCGAATGATACATTGCACACGGACGCTCGCCATCGATCGCAAAGAAAAACAAAATATTTTGTTTTGGTGTGTACATTTAGGAACATGTCATGGAAACCACGATGTAATCCAGAGAGTGAGTTTTATTACTGCATGTGCGTCTGTGTCTATTTCCTTGCGTTTGTTTCGCGTGCGAATAGCGAACTGAACTGCGACCTTGAAATATCGCAGTGAGCATCTCCTCGCCTTAAACCGTGTATCGGCAGATGCGACGACATGGGCTTCAAACCCGGAAGTTCTTCGCAGATCAGGAAATCACTGCAAAGTCGTCAAGGCAATTAAAATTCTAAACCTAAACCGATAAAAATACTTCGTCGCAAAAAAATTAAATTGATGTTTAATTTATGTGATCTCTAACCTTTGTGACATTAAAATTACGACATAATATTGCACAAGTACTAACTTTTAAATAACTTTTTATTATTTAAATCGTCACGTCTCTATATGGTCTAGATTACAAATTTTGTTTTTGCAACTTATTGTGTAACTTTTGTATTTATTGTGTAAACTAATATCTTCGAGGTCTTTGTGCGTATTCTTTCCAATGCGTAGTATGTTAAAATGCGTCTTTTCATAAAACTTGTTCGTTTGACCTATAAAACTGAATTAATGATGATTATTAGCTCGTTTATATTTCGGATCTAGTTTTATTCACAAATTTGGCCTCGTTTCGATAGAAATGTGCAAACAACCCACCGATCTGGTCGTTACGTGTTTCGAAGACGTTCTACGTGTTCACAGAAGGACGTCCAAACTAGTTTCTTTAAATAGACACGCAGATTTACAATATTGCCGTGCTTTAGTTGTAAAATGTCTATCTTATCTGGATCCACGTCGACGAGTGACCAAACAAGGCCCCGTAAGAAGCATAAGTCACAACACAGTTACGATGGCTTCAACTTAAATGTCCTATTAGACCAAAAAAAGTAAATAAAAGATTTTGTTTTAATGGTATAATAACTTCCCAAATTGCTACTTTGCCAACATTTTATCATTATGGCGGAGAAATGTTTCGTCTTATTAGTTTGATTGCCTTATAAACTGTAATGTAATGTTTGTTGTATAACACTAAGCAACTGTATGTAACTTCATTTACCTAGTTTTTCCTTGTTATGATTGCTATATCGCAGCTTGATACCAGTTTTTGAAAAATATATTACGTTTTTCATTGTTTTCCACACAGTCGCAGTTGAATATAAAACTATGTCTAATATATAAAATTCAAATACCAATACTCGCTCACTCGTAATGAACGCCGAGCCGCAACCACTGAAACGTTTCACACAAAATTTAGGGATTTTGTTTGTTTTGTGACATGAAAAAGGAATTTTTCTTGAAATTCTACCCCCAAGGGGGTAAAATGGGAAAGTTGGATTTGTATGAAAATCCGTCATTTTAAAATTAAATGCATACAAATTATTTACATTTTACGCCAGAAACTAAATAAGTCATGTCAGAAGATTTTTTTATGAGACTCGCGTCCCGGGGGGGGGAGGGGTAAAATATATAGAGGGTACGGGGGTATTTTGAGACAATTATTTTAATGAGAATTCCGTCTTTTTTAAGGTTCACTGAAGTTAATCACATAACATTCGTACATTAGGTATATTTTCTGACGTAAACATCAACTAATAATAAGGGATGTAAGATTGTATGAAAATCTATCGTTTTTGAAGTTGAATGCTTAAAAAATTATATTAGCCCTTTGTTTGGGTCCGAAAATAAAAGGATTTTTGGAAATTTGGCCCTTTAAAGGAGTGAAACAACAGATGAAACTTTGTATGGGACTTCTGTTAATAAAGTTAAAACTGTTTTATCGTGGAAAAATACACGGTTCTTGATGGATAGCAATTCTTCATGCTAAAATGGCTATGCGGATTTTGTTGAAATTTGGTATAGAGGTTTTTTAAGTAGTTAAATTTCATAATTTTCTAGAAAACCTTACAATGTTCTGGAGCATTGCGTTCCAGCAAAACTGTGTTTTAAACTATATAAATCATTATTTATCGATACGCAAAATGGTTGTACTACTAATTAGGTTGTACTACTGAATAATGACTCAGATCTAGTCATACTTTCTACTGTATAATTTATAATATTCAAATGTATAAGTTTTCAAAGACAACTATCCATGAAATCAGCAGTGGACGCCTCGCTACTTTCCGCGACTGCTAAGACTTCCTAATCTGTCCGATACTTGAGTACCTGATTTAGATACGGCCACATACATCTCTATTTTTATTACTATTTTACCGAATCAAAAATATTCATATCCTTTATATATAATTCAGCTCGAGCGCACTAAACATTCTTCGTACAGTCCGTAGACATAGTATATTCCCGAACTGTTCTTGCCAGAGGTTCCTGCTGACAACAATAATCGGAGCGCTCTCATATTTTTTCCTTTACTTTATAACCTTATCAGTAAAGCGGGCAGCTTTCTTTTTGTACTTGACATGACAAATTGCAATAAGGCTAATTAAAGTCGGTGAAGTAAAGAAAATCATTAACCGATCCAATCACATGTCATGAAATAAAATTTTAGAGACGAATATTGTCACGTGATCGCTTAATAGGACCTTAAGTAGCCAATGTCTATAAGTAGCCTTCTTGCAACTCTTCGATGATGCCAAATGCAGTGGGTTCTTTGTGTCGGCTTCTCTTTGCCTTTATTAAGCTCGACTCCGCCTCCGCAGTTTTTTAATGGTATTTTAATCGAAAGGTTTCTCTGAATATGAATACATTTGAGTGCTTTGTAAATGCTAATCGGTTTTTCTTTAATAGCTTTTACTTTCTAAGGTTATATAAGCTCTGTATTAGAAAATGGTAAATCGAATCGTCGTCGATCGTCGATTGAATTCTTCGCACTACTAAATGTGGTGGCCAAAAAAAACCGGATTGTCGCGCGTGCGTTGACACCCGAACCCTGGAATATGTACTTCGTAAAATTATCGCTTATCATACGAATTATCATACAAAGTTGATTAAAGCCAAATTAGCTATATGCGTGCATGCATTTTCTTTGTGTAGTGGTCGACGACCGGACACGGACGCTATTCACGACAAAAGCAAGTTGCGAAACCGAATTTGCGACGACATCATCGTTTTCAAATCGACCGTTCCAGCAATCGGCATCGTGTCGTCAATCACAATTGCATTAACCCACATGAATAATGTTGCATCACATTCGACTACACAGAAATCCTCTACCTCACAAGACTCCTAAGCATTTTAATTTCAACTGCTAAAATGCGTAAAATTTTGTTTATTATAAAAACAAATGATGCTTTTCCAATGCCCATCGCTTTTTGAACCAATATTTTTATTGAATCTAAATCTTAAATCTAAAAATGTTTTACAATTGCAATATCGCTACTATTGCCGGTTTATATCATTATAATAATAATACCTAGGGCATCCTACACAGCACCATGTAGCTTGAAAGTGAGTAAGTATAATGCTTGTATTATGGGTATTAGGCACCTCATCTACATAATTACATATTCTTTATAATATATACATATATAGAAATTTTTCGAGTTTTACGAATAGATAGGCACAGGACATATACACATGTTCATGCACACAAATATTTATCCCGGGCGGGAATCGAACCAGTGATCTTTGATTCTGCGGTTATGTACTTTGACGATCGCTTAGCCTAGTAGGCAGCGACCCTGCCTACGAAGCTGGAGGTCTCGGGTTCGAATCTCAGGTCGGGTCAGTATTTATATGATGAATATTAATACTGACACTGGGTCTTGGTTGATAAATGTATGTGGTGTCTTCGCTTGGTAGCCAAAATACAAGCTAATGCTTTGTTTGGTACCTAGACGTTGTTGTGATTGTATGTGTTATTATTATTATTACTTTAACCACTCGGCCAATCGGTTATGATAAAAGGTTAAAGAACTTTAATCCGTTTCGAAACCGGTTAATAAAACGTCGAAGCGAAAATTCGTAAGTAGGTAATCTCCGACCACGTGCTCGCCTTCGAAATCTCGAAGAAAGTTGGTAAAAGAAAAATGTTCATTAAAATAATAAGCATCGATAAATCACAAGCGCGTTAGATCATTTCGTAATGAAAGTAAATGAATGACCAAAGAAAGCGAGAGCTATTGGCTGGCACTCAAATTTTACTAGTGTGTCTCTGTCTAATTTTTTATTCAAAATCAATAAAGTTTTGATCATGCGAGCTGTTCTAATTTTTATCACAAGATTGTTACTATCTGTGAGCCGTTTTTCTTAACTCTCAAATTGACGGAATCAATAACTTCTAGTATAGAGATCTTAATAAATATAAATTTAGATAGTACGAAGTTTTAGTACATTTTTACAGAGAATTTTGTAAACAACAAGACTCCCACGTGCATATAGTATAACAGATACAAAAATTTGTATCATTGTTTTATAATTAGTACACTACAGCAATGTAGCAGCTACACAAGATGTCGGGTTTCATATAGTTCAAACGAAAACCATCGATAGAGGGGTTCAGGGGCTACTCTAAGTACCCCTATGTATATTCAGCGAAAATTTATAGTTTTCGAGAAAAACCCGAAATAATGCATATGTTTAAATTTTTCTCCAAAACTTTTACTACTAGAACCTTGTTTTTTAGTCCCTGGACCCCTGTATCGATGGTTTTCGCATGGACCATATGAAACCCGATACCGTGTATATTATAATTTGAGATACTGCATTTATGATAATCTAATAAAAGTGACACATGATCATGACACGCTCTTGTTTACACTTAGGTCGTTTTGTATATAGATGACAGAAATATTACACACAATATTACATTTTTGCAAAATATGCCCGTGAGTTGTGCAATATCACCTTCATTTTTCAGTTTTAACATACTGGTTTTTAAGTATTAATTTATGTCAACTATTTAAAGAATACATTGGATTAAGTTAATGTTTTCGAGCATGCGCTCAGCCGTCGCCGGACGTAGAGAGACCACGTCACGAAAGTTATGATACGAAAGTAAAAGTTTACCGTTAATACGGATACAAATCATAAGCTTTCCTTCTTAACGAAATACGTTATAATATGATATCTAAACACAGTACACAGGTCGTAGTAGCTATTGCTTAAAATATTAATGAAAGGTATACGAAAGTGCTAATATAATATTTTTCACTGCATTAAAAAAAATTTTTGGACACATTTTTATTACACGCGCATCTGCACCTACCACGCACATATACTTGGCGCTATTACCAGTAACTAATTAGTCTTGATCATTATTAATTTTATCTATTGAAGAATTCGTTTTATTTTATGTCAAGCTTTATAAATGTTGCTTTATTTTAAATAATGATACCCAGGACATTCCACACAGCGCCATCTAGTTCCAAACTAAGCAAAGCTTGTGTTATGGGTATGGATTAAGATGTGTCTTAAAGTTTCATAAAAAAAATTAATTAGACAATACTATAATGTGCCACAATTATCCTATGATGAGTTTTGCAATACCAGTGCATTTTGCTTGTGATACGTGGCGAAGCCGAGTTTGCATTGAATGAGGTGCCTTTTTCATTTTAAATTTTGTCAACTTCAACTGTTTTTGATTCTGATTTGATTTGATTTCTGGACCGATTGATTTCAAAATCAATTTTTAAGAGCCTGTATGGTCTCTGACCACGAATCTTTGGTCAGATGGCCAGAACTAAAAAAAAATGGCTGCCATTTGAAACTTTTTTGTTTCTGGATCGATTGCTTTCAACATCGATATTTATCGGTTTGCAAGGTCTCCAATCAGGAATCTGTGGTCAAAATTGAAAAAAATGGCTACTATTTAAAACTTTTTTGTTTTTGGAATGTTTGCTTTCAAAATTGATCTCTTAAGATCCGCGTAAAGGTAAAATTGCAGTCATTTTACGTAAAGGTAAATTTCGAAATCGATATCTAAGGATCCGTATGGTCTACGATCACGAATCTGTAGTCAAAACTAAAAAAATGGCTGCCGTTTTGAGCTCTTTGTATCCGGAACGAGGGCTTTCAACATCAATATCTGTAGTCAAAACTGAAAAAAGTGTCCTCCATTTTGAACTTCTTTCTTACTGAGCCTAAACTACTAAAATAAAGTCTGTAAACTACTAAAGTAAAAGAAAAAACAAGCCTGTTTATATTACTACAACAACGATCTATACTTTTTTCAATACATTTGCTATTAATACGGTCTTTATGTTTTATTTTTTTTTCCTTGCGGTGGGAAGGCGGATTAAATTCTACAGTTTCCGTGCGCCCGGGTGTGCGGGGTATGTGAGAGTTGTACCCACTAAACAACCGCCTGAAGCAGAATAGGGACGCGTGTCGTTAGCCCGAAAGCTCCAACGACTTCATCGAAGCGGCCAGGAGGCACATTAGGGTGTCACCAGCGCGAAGATGTCGAGAAACCCCTAAGGGTTACTCGATGCGAAATAATTCCGTTGGCGCAGGCCTCCGGTTAAAATTTACGTTATTAATATAACGTAAAAAGTGTTTTACTGTTCCATAATTTGAGATGAGGTCAGTAGGGATGGAAACGGTTTTTATGACATCGAAACTTGTACCGTAATGTTGTATTTTACAGTACTAAGTCTTTTTTACTATACACCAATCACAAACAAGCATTCTGTTTTTAATGCATGTAATAAAATCGATGATATTATTGCTATCTAAACAAACATATTGGCTTGGCCATAACTTGGATTTATAACCATCGTGTGGAAGTGGTGGTACTTGTAAAGTAAACTACAAATAAGTCTTATCATTAGTATAATCTATGTTCTACAATATAGGATACGTCATGTTCACTAACCAAGATAGGTAGGTATCAGTTTTAACAATCCCGATTTATAGGCTGAACTATTATTTAGCATAAAACTGAGATTCTTCAAATTAAAATTATAAACACCTCTTTATTTTTTAATCACCAAAATATTATAGGTACATCACAGAGTTAACCACGCTGCCAAAAATCCTTCCTTTCTTTTATCAACATAAAATTCTGTTGTAACCCCGGAAGGAAGATAATTGAGAGATTAGCTTCCTTCATAATCTCTCAATCAATTTTTATTAATCTACATATATCACTTCTTTTTTTTAACATGACACATGACACGCTTTTTAACATGACACATAAACTGCGGAAAGCAACACGCTTATATCTACCTAATTGTAATCGCATTATTATTGAAAAACGTCGTATGATGCTCGTACTCAGTAAGCTGGCTATTATAGTCATCGGTTTATTATAAGCACTAGGCTTCGCCTCGTGCCTATGCACCTAAACACCTCGACTATGATATGCAGCTTACCGTACTAGCATCATAATATACTATTTTAGATTCATATGCATACGAATGTCATATACTTACGTATGTTTATGTTTAATTATTTATCGCAAAATAAACATAAACAGCAGACATTATTAATAAAAATTCATTATTCATTAAAATCATTGAGTAAAATAATTTGATAGCAGCGTTTGATTTTAATTATCATAAATATCACTTCACAGTATCGAAGTGATACTACGCAATTTTGTGTGGTTGAAGACCAGTGCGCGGGGATTTTGCGGAATAGAAGACCGGCGCGCGAGGTCCTTACGCACTGAAACTCGCCATCTTTCATGACCTACCTAGAGTATGAGTCGTTAGATGGTAAACACAGAAGAGGGTTTCTAGTCAATTCGTACTTTTATGATAAAAACAGTGATCCTCTCGATCCATCTATGTATTGTTTGGCTATAAATTCGGCCATCCGCAAAGCAAATTCAAAATTAAATATTTGGCATCTTGACGCTGGGATCTTAGGCGGATATTTCCAGACTATTCTGTCTGAGTTGTTTAATGTTAAAAACAAATTCAGTACCATCGGCTTAGAATAAAATTCACATAAATGCGAATTGTATATTTCAGATAAAATCTATTCATCCTTGGCCATCCAATATCCAATATTTTAATAACATCACTCCGAACATCAAGATTCCGAAAGACAACCTGACTCTCCTAGGTTCACCCATTTTCCATGAAGCTTTTCCCCAGTGTTTGGGATAAGTGATAATTGTGAGTAATTTGACCTGATCGTCCAAAAGCCGTACGCATGCATGCTTCAAATTTGAAGCATGACCGACCGCTGTAGAAGAGTCTGTTGTCGTAGTTCCCACCGTTTTAAATGTTTATAATATACACAATCCCGCACCTTAGATGTTCCGCTAATATTATATTGTCTTTATCAATTTACAACCCGCTTATGTTATTTATACGAACACGAAATTGTTATGTGTTTGTTCCCGCTGCGGTGTCATGGCGTCAGATTTTTTCGTTGGTCGCTTGATAGTGCGTCCGGGCCAAACTCGACCGTGCCGTCTAAAGGGCAGTCGGTCGCAACTTCTCGCTGTTTGAATGAAGAAAATCGTCCGTTCGTATATCATATTTTGGGATATTCAATAAATAAAGAACTCCCCCCTTTTGACTAACTTGCTCTTCAAATTTAACGATCATTCAGACCGCCTTCTAAAAAAATTACTGTTTAAAAAAACCAAAAAAATTGCGTTTTAGTAGCAAATTGAACTATAAAGAAAAAAATAACTTAGTATGATAGTAAAGCGTTTAATGAGGCAATTAATGTAATTGTAAAAAAGCGTAGGGTGCTCAATAGTTGTTTTAAATATTCCATTGCATTCTACGATTTTTCATAATAACAATAATTTTCTTTTTAATCACTATATTTAATTATTCTTGTTTATTCTTACACTAAAATGTATTTTGTTCTTTATAGTTCGATTTACTATTAGAATGTAATTTTTTAAGTTTTTTAAACTATAATTTATTTTTTCGTTTTTAGTCTTAATATTTTTTGAACTACATTCCATCAAAATTTACAAACATACAGGTGGAACTCACAATTACCTATAAAACGATGAAATCATACAAACCGATACAAAGCTTCATGTCGGTGCTAATTTAACCACTGAGGAGTTCCCTCGTAAACAAATTATCGTGGTGCATCATCAATTTATGGTAAAATCATGGATAACTATCGAAATCCAACCTACATACAAAGGCTGGAGCATCAAGTTATGTTTATCATTTTAGTGTATTGTCATTGAAGTTACATATGTATTCTGAATTTCAGCCCAATATCTTTAAAGGAAATGGGTGACGATCGCGTTTAAAGAATCCATTACATACAAACAAACACACAGGTGGAACTTATAAAAGCGTATTAAAATTAAAATAAGCAGCGATTTTGCTCTGTTTATACTTGAGTTCTGTTTTTTTTTTTATAATTCTTTTATTCTAAATTTACCTACCTGTTACGCTGTTGCCCCATATGGAAATTTCTAAATTAGATGTTACCAATTGACAACGCTTTAAAATTCCAAATTGTGGTCATTAATAACATAACTTTCAGCGAGCAAGTTTGGACACAAGCCTCTTTACCAATGAGTGCACGGATGAAGGGATGTACCTATAAACAAAGTAGTACATTTACAAGGTTTTCTACCCAGCTAAAAAAACAATTTAATTATTTTTATTACTCATGCGTTAGATGTAACTGCAAACTGAACACATCCTTCGATAAATAGCTATTTCATTACTCATACTCGGAAAGTATGCTAGAAGTTACCTAATCAAAGGGACGAAAACACTACTTTTCGTCCCTGGGAAACGATTTTACCTGCTGTCCAATAAATTTAAAAAAAAAAACTATGTAAGCCGTGTCCCAACTTTTTGTACAACAACTCTGTTGAATCGCAGCGTAAAATTGTAATGAAAAAATATTATTGACTATTTTGTGATATGACTTTATACTTTTAATTTACTTTTAAATAAATTATTATTTAACTGTCATAGATTTGAGACCACGCTTTGACAGGGAGTAGCATTCGCCAAGGCTATGTAGTGACACTACATAACTACGTCACTAGTGAGCCGTCAGTTGGAAGCACGTCGGAAGCCATTAAATTGTCAATTTTGAACGAGCCAATGAAAACTAGCCGACCTCTCCCCGCAACCCGCCACTTTTTGGCGATTTCGTTTTCGTACTGACGTTTATTAAAGCGTGGTCTAAAGGTCGACTGGTCTGTGGCCACAATAAAAGAAACAAAAGGTGAAAAAACGGCAACTCGATCTTCAGTTGTTTTGTAGAGTGCTAATTATTTACATATACAGATATTTGTGTAAAATGAGTTCATCAGATTTGGATATGGATTTAACGCGTTTTTTTTTATTCCTCATATTCCTAATGAAAAGCAGAATGTTTACCTCGGGTGAAAGATCTATTTAGGCACTCGAACTATTGGCGCCCTCGCTACACTCGTGCGCCAAATCATTTTGTGCTTAAATAGGGCACTTTCATCCCTTGTGTAACAATCTACTATTCGCTCATCACGTGTCTTATCGCGATACCGTGGCGATAATCATGATTGGTACCGCATGCAAAATTTAAACAAACAAAACTAGATTATGACCATCTATGAATGACATAAGACATAAGAACTTGTCATAAGCCATTCAGAGATGGCTCTATAAAGCACCAGTTTTATTTTTTATTTTTCGAACCTTTCTCATAATGCTAATAGTTCTAGCGTCGTAACCATGTCGTAACAAAAGCAATAATGTGTAATTTGTGCGGTTATCAATGGGTATTGACCGAATTTTTTTAAATTATATTTGAATATTATTTTTATGAAAATACACTGTGTTCGGCTGAATGTAATTCAAACTTATAAGAGCGTTTAGAGGTTACCAAACTAAACAAAATGTTTCAATTGAGCAGGTAGCGCAAACTAACGGTTACCGAGAAAAGCATGTTTAAAGTTTCATTTTTTTAACACTTATCTTATTTATTTCTTAGAACCTTTTTCGGTTAATTTGGCAAGCTCTAAATGCTCTACATGCGGAATATTTAAGTAATTTAAAAAAATTATAGATTTTCAAAAAATTACCTATTGTTTAAAATTTATCATACTTATTGGTCACTATTACAAATTATAGCTACGATGTTCTACGTATTGCACTTGTTGTATTGCACAACAAGATCTACAACAGTAATTGAAGCAGTATTCCAAAGATATATTGACGATATTAAGACCATAGTATTTATTTCATACTTTAGTTACCATAAGCCTCTTGTATCATTTATCGAAAATGTAAGCTCTGAGTCTCAATAAGTCTATGTATACGAATAAAATGTAAAATAATTATCTAACTTTGTATCACTATGATCATTACTAAAGCGTACAATAATTATCCTCTTCTCGAAATTTTACATTCGTTTCATTATCTTGAAATAAAAATTTTTGAAGGTTTCACTTATACCACGTGTGAATTGGACACATGTTTTTATTTTTATGTCTCTGTTATTACGCCTCCATAAAATTTTATAATATTTCTGTTGAAGAACACCTATTCCTATAAATAATTTAGCAGTTTTGAACAATTTTAAACAATATCCATTGCCTATACGAGCTGGATGAGCGCATTAGCCTCGAATGAGCACAACGCCATCCTCGTAAGTAATTGGCAACTTATATCCCACTAGTTGTGTAACATACTGTATTTTTACCTTGAGAAATTTTATAAATACGTTTTTTATTTCAGCACTTGAGTTTAAAATTAATTTCAATTTTAAAATAAACAAACCTACAAAGCAATTTCCGGTCTAACAGTTATGCGCAGTGACATCACAGAACGACTGTTTCCAAGACAAGCGCGCGCTATGCGCTAAACCCACTTACAATCTAGGCATAATTATTATAATGGCGTTGCGTCATTAAGTCGGTTTTGTATTAGGGTTTACGTAAGCCGATACAACAAGCAACTAGGTTCCGGTCTTAAAACTTTTCTGACAGGAATTCTCACTCGGCCATTGTCGTGTGTTCGCCGAACTACTTTGTCGTACTTTTCGGAACTTCCCACTGAATGGACTATGACAAACGCCCATTACGTTTGTATGGATCGTTAACGACAGACAAAATAATGAAAATAGTTATGTATTTGCCTGATTCATTTGTTTCAGCTGTTTAAAACTTTTGTGTATGCCTTCCTAAATGCAAAAGAGATGCTACGGCATATTTTTTCAGTGACAACTTTTAGAAAACACTTGTTTTGCCGAACAAAAGAACTGTCTCACTTTTGCACATAAAGAATGAAAATTCTAATATCAATCAATTTAAATTTCATAGCCTCACATTGACAATTGACGAGTGATCTGGTGTACAGACAATTCTGTATAGAATTAAGATATGATTAAGATAAACCTTTCATATGAACTAGGTATGTACTATTATGTCAATAAAAAAACTGGTTGGCAGTAATAAGGACTGCCGATAGAAGTGAAAACTTATAATTTTTAGTTTTAAAATTTAAAATTTCATAATGTTTAAATTAAATTATCAGCATCAATATGGTTTTCACATCTATCCACATCGTGTTCCACCACTTTCGGTATATAATGGAATCATATAAACATGCATATAATTGTTGCTCAGAGTGTCAATAGGTGTGAAAACTAAATTGATATTGATAATTTTTATTTAAACATTATGAAATTTCAAATTTTAATACTATAAGTTCTAGGTTTTTATTTCTATCTGCAGTCCCTATAACTGCCAACTAATTTTTTTTTTTTTTAACATCCGTCCCTCTAAAGAACACAAAATCATGTAATAAAACATTTACACTATTTATTATTTATAATGACATCTATCCCCAGAGACTCGAAATTCATTTTCAATTTTCACATGTAACTATGCATGTGATGTTGATGTTGCCTGATGTTGTTTGTACTGTATTGTTTAAACACTAGATGGCGCTATTATGAACATGTGACGAGAAGCATATCATCGTGACGCGAACCCATAAGATCGACCATTACCAAAAAGGGCCCAACGTGGCTAAAGAAGTTTTCACTTCAAAAAATAAAAATAATATAGTAGGTACTGCGCACGCGCACGGGGATCGCGTATAGGTATATGTTTAAAAAACTACGCACCTCTGATTCGGCGACGATTCGGTTCTTGGCGAATTCGGTCCTAGTTGACATGGGCAAAACATAAGCAAAACACGAGTTTTTAATTGGAATCAGATACTAATTCCAATGGAAGCCTAACCAGGGTCGTGCAGTCCGGACTCCGGACCCTAAGTAAGACCGGACCTTAGGCGTTACTACAATAATTTGTAGCTGACTAACTTTTTAACAGAAGGTAGGTATTATACATTGCACATACACAATCAAGTGCATGCGTTTTATATCTAGAAGAAATCATTTTATAAAGAAAAAAAAATCAAATAATTCTCTTAATTTAGTTACCTACCTAAGTACCTACTTTTATAATTTTTTTAATTAGGTACTTAGATGGATTAGGACAACATGATTTGGGTGATCGTACTGATCGTTACACTCAGTAGGTAAAGTCAATTCCGTATGTTATGAAACAACGTACCTACCTATGCAAATACCTATTATCAGCTGTTAGGTGTACCTACTGTTTCTTAATATTCGGAATAAACTTTACAAGTAGGTACTTACTTTGTTGAGTAGTAGGTATAGGTATTTGTCAGTTTTATGATATTTTTGTATGGTACTAAATTGAATATTTGTATATGAAATATATTTAATCATGATAGAGCTTCGAGTCATACTTAAACAAACAAATTAAAACCTATATTATGCGATTGTTGATTTTAATGAATAACTTGCACCAGTAGTTTCAGCCCCTTGTGTTCATGTACTAGGTACCTAGCAAGCGGTCGTATTATAACATTTGTACTCAGCGCCATCTTCAGGAGTGCATATAAATTAGTAACAACATAGCATAAGAAAACTCTTGACTCTCAAGAAGTTTTGCAAAAAATACTTAGATGTCACTAAAGAACAAATTAAGAAAAATTTATTTCTACGTAAAATGAAGTAAGCAAGAGACTTTAGGTGACCAATGTCCATTAAGTAATAAACTCATGGTACGGAGAGCTTAACCCTGAGAAAGAACATAAATTACTTTTTACCTTGGAAATGTATCTGTGTGTTTCAAATAGTCAAACCGATCGCAATGAAATTCCATGGCTTGATAAAACTGAAATAATACAGACGTGTAAACCACACGGGCGATATGAGCGACCGCTTCTTATCTATATAAACTTACAGGAAATTTCAAAGTTTCGCTCGATTGAAAATATAAGTATGTACCTATCTACTTACTTTTGATTTATGATCTATAAACTCAGCACCTTTTGCTCAACACCCGGTCAGCGAGCTAGCAGCGACCGAGTGGTTTTAAGACACTCTTTCGTATAGATCTAAATGCTTTATAAATAACCTTAATTTTTCCGAAAAAATCAGTCCTGTAACATAATTAACCTTGGAGACAGCCGAGGGTTGAAAGGGCCTGAATTGAATTGGTTCATACAAATAGTGCATACAGTATAGCGCGTGCTATCGTTTTGGCGCACTGTGCGCTATCTATATTAATATTATAAAGCTGAAGAGTTTGTTTGTTTGTTTGTTTGTTTGTTTGTTTGAACGCGCAAATCTCAGGAACTACTGGTTCGAATTGAAAAATATTATTTTTTTGTTGGATAGTCCATTTATCGAGAAAGGTTATAGGCTATATTACATCACGCTACGACCAATAGGATTGGAGCATCAATGAAAAATGTTGCAAAAACGGGAAAAATTATTCCTTTTGAGAGCTTCCGTCGCGCGCGCTGCGTAAACATTTGATGTTAAGCAAAAATCATGTACTACGGAATTGTACCCCTTTAAAAGTTCTAACCAAAAGTCCGCGACAGCATATGTGTATCTTTTAAGGTTAACGTACTATAACCTTTTTTATGAGAATCAAATTTGTTCAACATAATGTACTATTTGCGAAGATGTTTTTTAAACGTGATATTAATCCTTATCAAATTAAATACGTTAGTTGTCTTAAGCATTTCATGCATATTATAATTGCCCTTTACATTATACAATTTAAATTAATATCTTAACAGTTTTTATTGAAATTTAAAAACTATAGCGGGAGAAAATAAATTCGCTGTTTGCCTCTGTTCGTTAACTTTTTACTTCCAAACCAATAGACTTTGATACGGTTTTTAGTAATATCTTATTTTCTTAATAACTTATAATCTATTAATCTATATAAGAGAAATACTTATTATAAAGCTGAAGAGTTTGTTTGTTTGATTGATTGATTGATTGTTTGATTGATTGTTTGATTGATTGATTGTTTGATTGATTGATTGATTGATTGTTTGATTAATTGATTAATTGGTTGATTGATTGTTTGTTTGTTTGTTGGTTGGTTGGTTGGTTGGTTTGTTCGTTCGTTCGTTCGTTTGTTTGTTTAAACGCGCAAATCTCAGGAACTACTGGTTCAAATTAATAAATTATTTTTGTGTTGGATAGTCCATTTATCGAGGAAGGCTATAGGCTATACTACATCACGCTACGACCAATAGGAGTGGAGCATCAATAAAAAATGTTGCGAAAACGGGAAAAAATATTCTTTTTGAGAGCTTCCGTCGCGCGCGCTGATTGATTTGATGATTGATTGAATGAATAATTGATTGATTGTTTGAATGATTGATTGGTTGATTGATTGATTGATTTATTGATTGGTTGTTTGTTTGTTGATTGGTTGGTTGGTTGGTTGGCTATACTACATCACGCTACGACCAATAGGAGTAGAGCATCAATGAAAAATGTTGCGAAAACGGGAAAAATTATTTTTTTTTTTGAGAGCTTCCGTCGCGCACGCTGATTGATTTGATGATTGATTGATTGAATAATTGATTGATTGTTTGAATGATTGATTGGTTTATTGATTGATTGATTAATTGATTGATTGATTTATTTATTTATTTATTTATTTATTTATTTATTTATTTATTGATTGATTGTTTGTTTGTTTGTTTGTTTGTTTGTTTGTTTGTTTGTTTGTTTGTTTGTTGGTTGGTTGGTTGGTTCGTTCGTTCGTTCGTTCGTTCGTTTGTTTGTTTGTTTGAATTTGTTAATCTCTGAAACTACCAGTCGGATTTGTAAAATTCTCTTTGCCTTTGATAGCCTAATTCTAGCGGAGAGTTATGGGCTATATACATGAAAACGAACTGTCTGTCTATTCGAGCAAATCGGCTTCGGCCAAAACGGCTTAACCGATTTTAATGAAACTTTACACATATAACAGGATGTAATCTTTTGACTACACCCTTTCCATATGTGACATACAGAACTTTTTGTATGTCTGTCTGTACGTCCATACGTCTAAACCTATTTAAATGAAACATCAATGAATATGAAAAGAAGGTCGTTAAAACTAACAAATGTTGCTTTTTGTCCGTCTGTCTGTCTGTACGTGTATCTGTCTATTTGAGCTAATCTCCAAAACGGCTAAACAGATTTTAAGGAAACTTTGCAGACGGGAAAGAAGGTTGTCAAGGTATTTGACATGAGCTACTTTTTGTCCGTCTGTTTGTCTGTACGTCTATTCAATTCAATTTTATCTATTCGAGCTAATTTCCAATACGGCTGAACAGATTTTAATGAAACTTTGCAGACGTGAAAGAAGGTTGTCAAGAGTGTCATAAGCTACTTTTTGTGTTTGTTTGTCTGTCTATCTGTCTGTCGTTTGTCCTCACTGATCTAGCAATGTACAGCTGAAAGTACTAAGTCTAGGAAGCTTAAATTTGGAACATAAGTTTATTTTATAACGTGAGCATTATAAAGTTAAGAAAGGCTTTTTTAGAAATTTCAAACTTAAGGATGGGAATGGAGGGACTTAAATAATGACGTGTTTCAGGGTTTTTAGATTTTCACATTTTAAGAGTGGGAAACGGGAGATGAAAAATTGTATCGGTTTTTTAAAGGGTGGAAGGGGAATGAAGATTGAAAGTTTGAATGGGTGTGACCAAAATTGGTTCCAGCAAAAAGTACGTATAAACCATCTCGAACGTTAATAGTACCTATAACAGGAATTCGTAGTCTACGCAAGCGAAGCTGCGGGCGGTCGCTAGTTTATAATAAAATAAGCCGTTTTGTGTTACAGGAAGAACCTAAGCGTGCAGCCCATAGAGCGAGCAGAAGATGCGGAGCTTTTCACGTACAGAGATGTGAACAGGACACATGTAGCTATCACTTTAGCACAGAGCTTGGACGAGCTGGTGGACAGCGATCGACCCAGGAACGTCCTCAAATTTAGACTTGGCTGCGATTTTGATTCTGGAGACGATATGGTTTGTATTTCCCATTCAATAAAGAAATGTAAAGTTCGAGAACGTTGATTCAAAAAGTAAATATAAGCTTAAACATTTTAGTTCAAGTGTTATTCTCATTAGAAAAAGAATCGGCTAAGTGCGAGATATATTTGGGTTATACATTTACAGAAAAAACGTTTTTCTGGTATGGAGATCCCTCTTACTTTATTACTGTTTTTAATTTTTGTATAGAATGTTAGCTTTATCGACACATATTCTAAAGTCAAAAAAAATCAAAATCAAACAATTTTTGTTCAGTATAAGATGTTTACATACACTTATTGAAAGTAAAAATAAATTGATTAGGTACTGGTTCAAAAACTAGAATGAGAAGAACCGGCAAGAAACTCTTCTCTATTTATTTTATTTAATTATATGTTTTTCTTAGTAGTTTTTTTTTTTATATGATTACAACTATTACAATGATATCCATGCTAGAGCAAGAGCCCGTGAACCCCAGACCTTCGTTATTTTATAAAAGCTGAAAGTTTGTCAGCGCATGCTCCCAACACAGGTAAGAACGATGGACTATTATGAAGTTTGGGTTACCGTGGCTTTGGCATGTAAACGGTGCTAAAGGTGTGTAAAATACCGATCTAAATTCATCAAATAATAAAGTGTGATTTTTTGGTATTACCTTCAGAATATTATTAAAAATCACGTTATTGATTGCCAGACACTTAACATCGTGGCAACCCCTTGCCAGACACCCCTAATGTTCACGAAATTATAATTCTACTTATGTTATAGTATAAAAGCTGATTTTTATATATAATACTTAGGTAATAATTAGATAATGTTTCCTCATCAGCCAGACATTTTTGATGGTTCCAACCCCTTGCCAGACAATGATGTAGGGTCGCTGTAGGAGCAAGCGCGAGACAGTATATGTATGGTGGGTGCGAGTGAGATGGCGAGATAGGTCTATCGCGATCCCTCAATAACAGATTATAAAAAAAAACCAAATAAATAATACTCAAAAATTTAATTAAAAATATATTAATAACATTACAAGTTATTATAAAGCATAAAAAAATAGATTGATGAAATTACAGATTATTATTATAGTGTACTAAAGAAAATATTATTTTATTCATTATCATCATTATAATCAATGTTATCATTTTCTTCGTCACTGTTACTCCATTCCATATCGTCGTCTTCTTCTTCTTCGTCAGTTTCTGTAGAAATATGAAAAAGTTAACGGGATTGAAAATATCAAAAAATAATGTATAATGGTTTGAAGTAGTATTATACCTGAGATAGTTTTCAGTGATTCTCTGACGAAATTTGGGAACTGATCACCTTCGAACCATTTAAAATGGTACTGATTATCTTCGAGAACCCAACCATTATTCTCGGGTTGATAAATTGTTGGAATTTGCTGATTTGCATTATTCCAAATGCTAGACACATAGTTGGCTCGCAGAAATTGTTGTAGCAGCTCGGATTTACATGGTGGCAGACTGCTAGCATCAAAATTTCGTAGTTTTTTACGGCTAAACGCTTCATTAATATCTGAGACCTGATATGTATTAATGAATAGTTGAAGCCGTGCTGCATCAACATCAGTTATATATCGAACCGACATTGTATACCTCACATATAAACCGGTGAATAATATCAAAAGTGCTTTGTTGTTCATTATTATTTTCGAATAATTCGTGTTTACCCAATTTAATGGAAGCTGTTTGATACTCTTCCGTTTTTTTTTTAAATTTTAAAAGGCCTTAACTTTCCTTTTCGGAAAAATGCAGGATTATAATCACAACCTGTGATCGCATGGAATCCTGGTAAGCTCTTGCAAAAAGATTTTCCTAACTTTACGTAAATCTCTGTGAGGTCTACTTATCTCAACTTATTCCCAGTGCCTATCAGCATCCAAATAAGTGAATCATTTTGTAGATGGTGCATATGACCAAGCATGATAGCTGCAATGTCAGTGTCGACACTTCTGATCACAATATTTACTTGATTTGGAATACTGCACGCGTGATAGACTATTTTGGTATCAGCCTCTTCATGTTTTGGACATGATAACTCTTCTACAACCATTGTTACTACTTTGTTAGAAGCATCAACAACAAAAGAATGGCACTGTTTAGAATTTATGAGAATAGTTTTATTTCCAATAAAAGGTATTATTTCATCACTGGCCCAATGCAAAATTAAAAAATCCACCAGAGCTTGATCGCGATAGACCTATCTCGCCATCTCACTCGCACCCACCATACATATACTGTCTCGCGCTCGCTCCTACAGCGACCCTACATCATTGTCTGGAAAGGGGTTGGAACTATCAAAAATGTCTGGCTGATGAGGAAACATTATCTAATTATTACCTAAGTATTATATATAAAAATCAGCTTTTATACTATAACATAAGTAGAATTATAATTTCGTGAACATTAGGGGTGTCTGGCAAGGGGTTGCCACGATGTTAAGTGTCTGGCAATCAATAACGTGATTTTTAATAATATTCTGAAGGTAATACCAAAAAATCACACTTTATTATTTGATGAATTTAGATCGGTATTTTACACACCTTTAGCACCGTTTACATGCCAAAGCCACGGTAACCCAAACTTCATAATAGTCCATCGTTCTTACCTGTGTTAGGAGCATGCGCTGACAAACTTTCAGCTTTTATAAAATAACGAAGTTCTGGGGTTCACGGGCTCTTAGACCATGCGCACTTATCATTTAAATACTCGCTAATACAATAGTACCTAAGCTATTTTCATGAGTTGGACTTTAACTTGCTTTGTAAATTGATTTGAATTTAAGTTCAACATTTCTATAGGAATTTTATTATTAAAACGGATACAATTTCCCATGAAAGAATTATTAACCTTTGAGAGTCTGAACCTGGGAATCGATAACATATTATGCTAATGTTTTGTATTTAAGTTGTGGCCATCACCTATCCTAGAGAAAGCATTTAAGTTTTTATGTACATAAATTATATTTTCATAAATGTACTGACAAGGGACTGTCAAAATGTTGCTTTCTCTAAAGTGAGCATTCACACTATCTTTAGATTTTAATTTATATACAGCTCGAATAGCCCTTTTCTGCAGAACAAATATTGTTTGAATGTCAGTGGCCTTTCCCCAGAGCAGAATGCCATATGACATTACGCTATGAAAGTAGCCAAAATAAACCAGCAAATTCTGTGAAAATTTCAACCGGCTACTATTAAGGTTCAAAAAGTACAGTCTTTCAAAAGAAGGACGGATGGACAGACGGCATAAATTTAGTAGTAGGTAATAAGATGCGACTGGTACCTTCAGGATACGGAACCCTAAAGAGAACCGCCATCTGTTAGAACTTCATTGTCATGACTACCAGAATTGCATGGTTTTGCAATTTGTATAATGACTTCTACTCATTTGTTTCCAATCAAATATTAAATTGAAAAATAGACTACATTACCTCACATGGCTTTTCCATCCACCCAGCCAATCACATTACGCCACGTCGCAGCCGACTGTCTGCTACGAGTCTGCTACGATTACTATGAAAAGATGCGGCTGACTAAAAGCTGCTGACAGTGAGATACTTATCTAATGTGTTCGCAGCCTTAATATGAAGTGCCTACACGGTTATACCTTTACGACTAAGTTCACGTCAGTTCCAAATTCATGTTTGGTGACATTTGTGTGGCGACATTGCATCTGACTTCTACCGAACAGAACTTCAATCAGCTTCAAGAGACAGAGGTTACAATCAACTTTCACTGACCGAAGAAAAAAATTAGGCTCGGGTGAAAGACTTGTTCTGAATTTGCTTGCATAAAATCTCAAATTAAAACTGAAACAAAGACACGATTTATTGTTATCATAAATATTAGCGCTTTGTTCCATAAATATATTGCAATGAGGAAAAATATTTCAATTATATTTAATTGAAATATTTTTTCTTTTCTTTTTAAATAAAATTTTGAAATATTTGAAATAAAATTTTTTTTTATCCTCTTTTTTTCTGTATTCCATACTTTTGTAATTTAATCTAAATCAACCCATTATGCCTTGCTGCAGGGGTTTAAGCCTCCCCTTGGGATGAGGGTGCTTGAAGCTTAATCCACCAAGCTGCTCCGGTGTGGGTTGATGGATTTTAACGACTGCCATCTGATGATGGTTACCGGGATCGACGGTTTAACGTGCTCTCCGAGACACGGAGTCAGTGATAGTTATGTACTTAAGTAAGAAACAACTCGTTGGTACTTGCCGGTTTCTGCGGATTCGAATTACGACCTTCTAAACAAGAAGCGGGCTCGCCACCACTCGGCTATCACGACGCCTTCTAATTTAATATTACAACTAATAAAATATTTTCATGTGATTCTCTCGATATACAGTACGAGGTCAATACACTCGACCACCGAATTTAATTCGAAGCTCGGTGCTCGCAACATACATCAATCTCTATCAATCATGACTGCTAAGGTCCTGACCAGTGAGACCTTTTTTCTATGGGTGGCGATCAAAGCATCCGCGAAGCGCATCACTCACAGCTTACTATATTCATAGTAGTTATTTATCCTTGTTTTCACATAGTCCTTTATAGGTACGACTGTAAAACCGTAATAGAGTGATATCTACGCGTGAAAGATATTTTCAAATTATATTAGGATCCTCTTTTTAAATATTCCTGAACGTCTTTAATTGTTGTCCGTTTTTCTGGTTATTAGTACATTTTAAGAAACACCATAGCAGATTTGATGGAAGTTTCATTTTTAATTAGAGATGTCACGGTAGAAAACACAAGGTATGTATCTTGACGCTGTTATTATAGCTAGAATTTCACAAAATACGTAAAATGCGCTTAAGATGAAGTAAAGATGGGTAGAAATTGGTATTTTTATTATGACATTATGGAATCAGGAAACTTGACATTACAATATATTTGAATTGAACAACTGTAAAGTGTCTTTATATTAGATCATATTCTATTGAATCGTTTTTGCGTAGATGTTAAAGAAAGGCCCAGATAAACGAGATGGTTTACATAAATCGCTCGCTAAAATATTCCGTTACATACAAAAGTGCGTGGGCCGGGAGTTCTACTGTTTTTCCCTCTTTATTTGACAATGAAGCCTTTCGATATAAAATGACAAAGGTCAAACGTTGAAACGATATTTTAATCGAGGAAGAGAACGAATTATTTGCGCGAACTAACTAGACGAAGAATTTGCAAATGAACGTGATTTTAGTCCCGCGGCTTATTATAGCCCTTTAAAGAGACAAGGTCGAAAGGTTTCGTGGAAATCTCGTTATTTGAAAATGACGACAATGTAATTGTATCAAATTACTTACTGAACCGTGTGCTTCATTCTTGTGTGTTCGTAACGTAGTCATTGGCCAAAGTTAAACATTTAAATCGGAACATTTTTGTTCGGTTGATCCCACTTTCTAGTGGTCAATCTAACTTTCTATCCCAAATATTGCTCTTATGATTGCAACATCTTTCTATCTCATTAGGTATCCTTTATAAGTTTCCCGGAGAAGGAAAATTTCAAAAAAAACCTCTCGAACAAGACGGCGGGGGTGAAGAAGCTGTAGGTTTGATTGCGTTGAGAAAACTTGTCGCCCTACACACCTGGTGTAACGGAGGAACGAAACATGGTCCTGCCCAGGTCCGCTTCGAAGGATATCTCAATCTTGATGCATAATTGTGATCGATCGTATTCGTTTACCCTTAAAGGAAAGCGGCGTGTATGAACGTATACGTATATATACATCAAAATTAAGACGTGCGAAATGCTTAGGTGTCAACTTTAGCCGCCCCGCTCTCGGACGCTCGTTTCGATGTCGACATAATGCGGAGAGGAGGAAAAACGATTTTACGGTTTTCGTTTACAACTTTTCCTGTCGTAAAAGCTCAAAAGACATGTTTAAGTGAAGCCAATGAACTGTGGTTAGGTTAAGTACTCACAGATTCGGAGCTTTGTAATGGAAGGATCTCCACTTGTTTACCTGTTCACATTATGAATAGGTAAACTACGCAGAAATAGAGACAAAAATCGCACAAATGATTCCATCTTTGCAGTACATCAGTAGAATTTAAATTTTTCAAAGCTCTAGTTGCAGTACAATTGGAAAACTAGTGAAATTGTAAATTATTCTTTATAGAGAAAAAAATTACCACGAAGGCTTCAAATCCTCCAATTTAGTCCAATTCAGACTTACCTTAAATCTAATCACCACTTTGTGAACACATACAAACGTACACAATCTTTGTAATAAAATTATAGTATCATTCACCCAGAAACGGAGTAAAATATCTATCATAATATATCGAACGAATATAATTTTATTAGTAGAATTATAGCGACACGTGCAGTTTGTGTGAAATATGAAGTGAAACAAGTAGGAATATTAGTGATCCAGTAAATATCGACAAAAAGGAGAATCTACGGATAAATTCTTACTGGGCTAAATTTTTGGGGAGACATTAGTTTTCATTAATCTTCCAAAGTACCTTAAATTTGAGCCGTGAGTTTTTTTAGGCGTTGAAACATAGAGTAAATTTTGATAGCAGCGTTTGCAGGTTAGCAGGTATTAATAGAGTTAGAAATGTCACTTCACAGTATCTAAAATATGAAACGCGGGGGGTGTAAACTTCGCGGGGGTGAAGGGCGGTGCGCGGGGACCTTGTGGAATAAAATTGAACTGAAATTCTCCATCTCGCAAAGGGTACACACCAGCTAGCTAAAGTCATATCGCAAGCGGTGCAACAAATGCCGCAGAACATGGATGCGCAGGGCATGATTCATTTATTCTACTAGTATATATTGTATTTACTTTCACCGATAACCACCGCTGCGTAGGTTTCTTTTGATAGCGGCAAGTTTGTAGCCTGATCCAACTTTGAAACTGTTGATTCAACGTAAAAAAAATTAGATACTTTTTTGTGCAAAATGTAGTAATCTATGATTCTTTCAAAGTACTTCTCTCGAACTTTAAAATTCTTGACATAGCAGTAAAAATATAAAATTCAGTCGCCTTCATCACCCAAAAAAAATAACGACTCAAATTCATGGTACGTTTCAGTAGATGCTGAGGACATCAACATTAAAGTCTATACAAAAAACTAACTAGATTGGAAGCTCTCCGAAGTCAAACCGTAGTCGGCACATAAATTGAAAACAGAAAATATGAAATTGAAACAGCCTTAACCCATTTTTATCTTCATTGCTTAAAACTAATTTTGACCTTTCTGAATGAGTCTCGAGGTCCATAAAAGTGTCATCCCAGCAACTTCGGTAAATCTTTTATTCGATATGTTCGTGACATCTCCACGAACGTTTTATTCCCTTTAAGGTCTGAATGTTTAAACGATTCGCAAGCAGCGACGATTACGCGCCATTTCAAAATTCTGTTTCTTAGTCCACATTTTTAGAGACCGGATTTTTTATATGAACCGCTTTTGGTGCTTCTGCGGCACCGGCGTAGGGTTACCAACGGTACGAGGTTTCTCGTACAAATACGAGATATGTGATATGTTTGTGGTCTGCTGTACGAGGTATGAGGACACGACCAGTTTCGTATAATTACGTACGAGATTTTGACCTAGAGAAGGGAGTTTTACACTTTGGGTACTTTAGGTGTGCCAAATGAAAAGTAGAAATGATAGAATGACCGTCAAAATAATTTAAATATACTCGCATTTACAATTTTAACACATTATATTCAAAAGAAATGAGCGGATGCGTGAACTACTAAAATGTAACTGTAGGTGCTATTAGTGAAATTTAGTACTTAATTAAATATATAAAAAAAACCGAGAAGAATGATAACTTTAATGGGAAAAAAACAAAATCTAGTTTACATTTATTAGAAAAAGAAAACACATTAAGAAAGTAATAGATTCCGCTTAAGTAACATCCTAATTTCATTAATTTTTGTCACTGGAAATGATTTTCATTTCGTTGGAGTACAGGGGGTCATTTGGAAGTTTTGTGAGACAGGCAGATTGCACAAAGAGTTTTTGAGATATCGGGATGAACGTGGTGTCAAAAGACGCAACTCGGTGAGCTTTACACGATGGCAAAAAGCAATTTGGAAAAAAATCAAAAATTAAAAAAAGTATTGGCAAAAAACGAAAAAAAATTTCAATTTTTGCCCCGATTTTTATTTTGGGAGCCCAATATCTCCAGAACTAGGTCTAAATAAGAAAAAAATAAAAAAACGGCTCGAGATAATTAGACGGGAAATCGATCGAGACTAAAATTGTTAGAATCAGACAACCGGAAGTAGTGGTTAAGGGTGCCCTTAGTTGGAAGTCGGATATGCGTCGGAGTTACATTTCGTACTAACTCTGTTTGTTCGATCGAAATGTCGTACAGAATGTTATATTTCGAAGTTTTAAGCTTATTCAGATACAGTTGTGTTATTTTCTTAGCGAAAAAAAATATTTCGAAGAATATTATCCGAAATATGTGTTTACTTTAATTCCGTTAGGTTCATTTCCAATGTCGTAAGAAGTTCGTGCGAAAGCAGGAGATTTGTTGATTTTTATCGAACTATCAAAAACAACGACGAACAATCGAATTAGAAAGTAAAATTTTAAAAAATCAAGATAAGAGTAAGCAGATGCCGGATGTTGCCTAGACACGCGATACCGAAAATTCGTACCTAGTACAGTTCCAATCAAACTTTATGGCGGATGTGAACAATAACACGTGTCGCGTCCCAGTAACCAGTTTTAGGTGTAGCGGGACGCAGTGGAGCAAGAGGTATATGACTGTATCGCAAGCAACGTTGCGGAAGCAGTATAGTCTATCCCTTATATTAGACCTCGGTACACCGAAAGGCAAAGCAGGAAAGTAACAGACAAATTAAAATATATTTATTTACGGGAAGCAAAAACTTATCACATTCGATGCACATGAAACAAAAACTTATGACATTCTTCATCACTCGACGGATCCTTCGAATCACCACCTGTGTTTATAATAAAACAATCTATTTTGTCATTTACTTACTCCGTGAAGTGTCGATGTAAACTGATAAATTTTCGCTGAAACTGTACGCTGCAAGCGCAAGCCGTTGGTTTCTTGTTACGGCCAGCACGTGCGGCGGTTTTCTTTGTGAATTTTTTGTCTGACTGCTTTGGCGGCTTCTCAAAGGATGTGGGTTAAATAAATGGATATACTTTAGTGTTGTATTCCGGTCCGCTATAAAGTTTGAGGTGAACTATATCAATTCTTAAAAAAAAAAAAAATTAATTAATTAAAAAAAACAACCGTAAAAATTTTCTTTTAATAGTGAAAACCTTTTATTAGACATAATCTTTTAAAATCTATGATTGCTTAGTTTTAAATAAAATAAGCGAATTTTATGTTACTTCTGAATCTTTTATGATCATGCAAAGTAAAACGTACGTGTTTGGATCCTTTGAAAGTTCTGATGTATGTAACTAATATAAATAATCACAAAACATATAATTTTTTTGGCTCAAGACTTGACGACCGCTTGGCCTAGTGGGTAGCGACCCTACCTACGAAGCTGGAGGACCTGTTTCGAATCCCAGGTCAGGTACTTACATGATGAATATTGACACTGGTACCGGGTCTTGGTTGTTATTGTATGTAGAGTTTTCGCTTGGTACCCAATACACAAGATGTTGTTGTGATGTATATGTTATTATCATATTATTATTTTGATCTTTGATTATTTAAAATTTGCTCAAAATTAAACAAAACGCGTGCTACCTGGCCTTAATATACTCATATAAAAGTAAACGTAAAGGGAACTAAAATACTAAATATAATTATAATAAGTGAATCTAATAAAAGCACAGAGCTTTTGGTTTATTATACTTATCTAGAAATATTTTGCATAATTTCACGTTACTTGCTGGACACTAATTTATAAGCCCTGCAGTTAAGGTTTTTCTTTCAGGTCTTGTTTCTAATATACTTGCTGTGCTTATAATGATTGTCGTACTTTACAGATATCGGCGTACTTGTCAGTGACGGTGTACGTCGAAGATGTGAATGACCACGCACCACGATTCACGGATGCACCTTACGCAGTCTCTGTCGACGAACTCACACCGATTGGTATCTACTCATCCTTTTTACAATAAACCATTATTTACACTTATATGGTACAAATAAAATAAAAATATAAACACTTAATCCCAATAGAAGTAACACTTCTAAAACGTCGTCTGTAGACTTACGAATGGAAAACAATATAAGTTGAATTTGATTTAATTTACGTGGGATAATTGGTAGATGTAAAAGATAGTTGTTGATTTCTATCATTTCATTTAGTGTACAGAGCAACAAAAAAATGATTTCAGGATAATGGAAATAAATTCAGTTTTATTATTATTACTTACCTAAAATTTATGTCATGATGTATAAAAGTAAAAGAGTACCTATAGAGAGTTCTTTAGTGTTGATAAGAAACTTCGATGATTACATGTTTCCACTTTCGAAAATATATTTTTTCATATTTTAATTGACTTTGAAGACTTAAAAGACGACTCTGTTGTATAGATGGTTCATCGACAATTGAATTATTTGTTCTCAGTGTTTTACACACATTTTCTCTTTACGGATATTTTTCGTGATCTGCGGGAATTTTAAGGCTTAGGGTTTTCATTTAGGTTTTCCTGTAAACTATGATTAAGACCCTAAATTCCGTAGTTTTTTTTTTTGCCAATTAACATAACAAACTTTCTCAAATGCATCATATATTATATAATCAAATCAAAGTGCTGATTATGAGTAATACAATTACATATGTATATATATTTTATAACTTTAAAAACACAGGTCAAAAGATGTTGAAGAAAACATACGAAGTTTTGTACATTGAAACATACGAAAATACACCATTGCCTTGCTCATCTCCGAAATAACCTATTTAAAATGGTCCATTGTCGTATATTTTTATTAGTAATTTTATTATGTCGCATAAGGCACCCAAGATTTTTTTTTAATATTTAATTTGCCTTGTAAAATCAACTTTCAAACTGAACATTCGTTTATTAACCGTATACGGTCATCGAACACTGTATATGTACCTACCAAATATAAACTTTTTCGTCCAGCTGATTCGGACATAATAGGCCAATAACAAACGGACAGAAATTAGATTGATCCTTTAGGGGTTTATTTTTTTCATCTCAGACGCACGCAATACTAAAACCGACTTAAATCTTTTAGTTTGTAACTGATCTGAACTAATTTTTTCACCAGGTATGACGATTTTCAAAGGCATCAAAGCTTTCGACCGTGACAAACCAAACACGCCTAACTCCGACGTGCAGTACACTTTGTCCGGGGACTCGCGCGGCGTGTTTGCTTTGGAATCTTCCCACAAGCCTCACCTAGTCCTGGCCAGAGCGCTGGACTATGACGCTGGAGACAGAGTATTCAATTTGTCTATCACTGCTTCGGTAAGTATTAAAAAAAACAATCAATTGTTTAAATTTTCATTACCCCAAATATTGAATATTCGGAGTCTAAATGTAAACAATTCTCCATATTAATTAAACCCAATCACAGAGATTTCGGCAACGGTATCCATCAAAAACTCCTACTAATGTAATAAAAAACAAAGTCAAAATAAAATTATCATTATTTTGGTGTGAAGTAACATAATCTTGAAATACGTTACAAAAATATTTGAATTTATTGTGTTAGGTACACGAATTACGTTCAAATCATAATTAAAATACCGAGTACCGGACGATTTTTGACAATCCCCCGTGTTAACAACAAGTAGATAGAGATGCTACGATAAATAAAAAAAAAGAAAACAACGTTACCGTAAAAGCTCTTTGAGCGTGTCCGTTGCTTTAAGAATTTATGTCCTACGTCCAATGATATTATTAAGAGAAATGAAGATATCTTCACGTCTGTAAATAATACATCTAGTATACACAACTGAAAACAGGCCATGCAATACGACTCGTGATTGGTCTTTAGTTTGAACTGTGCCACTAGGATTGGCGAATGAACGTATTGTGCATAGACGCCTGTAAAAATGCCATCTTGTATGTAAGCTGTAATTTATGTAATTTGTCTGTCGTCAAGGATCGCGGTTCTCCTCCTCGCAGCACAAACACAACGTTACGCGTGACCGTGCTAGACAATGACGACCTGCCGCCCAAGTTCACGGCAGATGTCTACAAGACGCAAATACCGGAATTTCATCCGATACTTGTAAGTATCATTTAAGTTATTTCAGGTTCAATCCTAGAGAAACAGCGCCAAAGGCTATCGCGGAGAGAAAGCGATGACAGGGTCTTGCAACGAAATATAATTCTATTTATACCACCATCTCAATTAGCGATCTAATTGCAATTTCGGGATTAGTATAAGGGAAAACGAATAGAAAATAAACAAGTTTTAAAGTAGTCAGACAGACAGCTTTCCAAAACGTTGCAAACAAATACATTTGATTAAGAGTTCAACAAGATTACACGGAAAATACTTTTCACTCCACCTATTACGTAAAAGGTCATTGTTGACCTGCGGAGCGGAGCGAAATGCGTTTTTACTCCCTATGGAGGGAAATAATAAGTGTAAAATGAATGAAACACATTGTGAGACCAAAGAGGTTGTGTGTAAAATGTTGACTGGCTACAATAGCATTAGTGAAAAATATGGTTACAGCTTATTAATTTAAAAAATATATATATAACTAAAAATCCCCTTATCTTGGGGGAGGCCTAAGCCCCTGCAGTGGAGTATAAAAAAAGCTGATGCAATGGGATGGAATGAAACTGAAAAGCGAAAAAAAACCTTTAATCTATCGATTCTATCGAATGTGAATAAAATACTGTATCATATATACCTATGACATGAATTTACTAGCAAAAATTAAAATAATATGTGAAGCATGTAATTTTTATTTATTAATGACCATGTTTTATAATATTATAAATTCATGATTGTTTTATAACAGCATAATATACAGCACTTAAATATAGGCGTAAATCAGTTGTAAAGACAATTCCCCAAATCGAATCGAACCCGTCGTTCGATTGCCTCTTCGGGTGGCCTACGTAGAATTCATGTAGAATTCGATCACATTTGACAGCTGGCGTATGGCACATACATGTACTAAACTAACACGCAGTAGGGGCTCAGTAATCTTTTGTATTTATGACGAGTAACTTTCTATCATTTCTACCATTTTCCACCTTTTCATACCATTTTCTAACATTTACTACTATTTTCAGCCAATGCATAATATTTACTTCCATCTTTAATATTTTTCACTATTTCCTACATCTTTTACAAATGCCATTTATGTTATCACATGATTAAATTTTCTGAAGCTAATATTTCCAAAACATTAGCCACATAATTATCGTGTTGGCACTCAAATTCGAATTTCAAAGAGATGTATTCATGTGATATTTTTTTTAAAACCGCTAAATTTTACAAAACTGTATTTCCAATATTTCTGAAAGAACCAGATATATCTCACTAAAACATGTAGTTTGAGTAACAACACATTACACAATGGGACAGTGACTATAATTTATAGGTAAATACATTATCTTGTCGCCTTGGATAACATTTAACTATTTTTCTATATTATGGCTATTTCAAAATTTTTGAACTAAAGTCCGTTATTACTTTTTTCGAAAAAATAAACAATTTTAAGAAACTAAATTGATTTTTTTGTTTTTAAATCGGTATTTACGTAGTTATATCATTTTGAAAATTCTTATAGCGTGACGTTACAGGGTGGAATTATAAGGTCAGCGATTGCCGTTGCATATTTATAAAAATAATGTCATTCTCAGAGTGCTGGCCATGTGCTGGCTGCCATGGTACGCTGTCGTGACAGTTTATGGAACTAATAATGAAAGTTGATGACATAATAGCTAACTATGGAAACATACTAGTTCCATGTAGCTAACACTCTGAGAGTGGCATTATTTTAATAAATACGTAAATGCAATGACTGATCTTATAATTCCACCCTGTGACGTCACGCTATAAGAATTTTCAAAATGATATAACAACATAAATACCGATATAAAACAAAAAAAAATCAAACCAGTTTCTTGAAATTGCCTATTCTTTTGAAAAAGAATAATAATAACGGACTTTAGTTCAAAAATTTGGGTATGGTCGATTGTACTTTATCGCAGTATATTTATTACTTCTAAATCTGAGGTATATGAGCATTATAAATGTTAAAGCACATTAGAGGTTGCGCTGTATTTTTTATTTCTGTGTGGTGTGGCCACAGCAGGTTTGGCCATAGTAAAGTACCTTTAATTTTTAAAATGTTTCAGGGTAAACGAATTCATAAGGAACTGGTATTTTCCCAACCGATCCACGCCTTCGATCAAGACAAAGGCCTGAACACAGCTGTGCGTTACGAGCTAGTTGCAGGAAATGAACGCAAACTCTTCTCGTTAAATAATAAAAATGGTTCTTTATTCTTAGAGAAAGAAATCGATCTGGATGCAGAAACTACCTTACCCGGTACTTAAATATTACACGTATTATATTCAAATCCAGTACATAAGATGCTTTTGTTGCAATACGTATTTTATCGCGTGTATTACACGATCCCAATTTAGCACTTTCTCTGCTCGTCCATTTTCATTTTTCTATTTCTCTGCTTGGCTCTAAATAGCCCTTGGGCGCTCTTTCTGTATCTTTTAAGTCTCTTATCCTCCCTCTTTTCTAAATTATCGTATTTGTGGCAGCCCGTCAGTTGCTCTTGCTGTTTTGTTTTAAGTTCAGATCTTGGTTTTGATCTCGGAACTGTTTACACTTTTAAATTATTTATATTTTTCAAAACATGGCTTTATTATACATTACATACTATGAGATCAAACTGTATTTTCCAGTTTCTCCTAGTTTCTACTTTAAAACCAAGTAGATGTATAAAATGCCAATAAGCCAAAATAGTGTCAATTTGTCAGGTCCGTGCCGTCCCTGAAACCCAAAAACACATGCATACTACATAACAATTAAAAAAATAGAAAAATAGTAGAAGCATCAGTAACAGCTAGTTTATTCGAATTTCCACTTCTTTTCTGTTCTATTCATTCCAAAACTTGAAACTTGAAAGTTCACAAATTAGATTTACTTATATTTTAACCCACAGCAAGCCAATGAACTTGTTTTATAAAGACAGACATATAAACCGACGAAACTTCTAAAATCATGAATTTTTGTCTTATCACCCTATTTAGTATCAACTTCATATTAGTGTCAAAATGTTTGATTGTACAGACAAACATTACTGTCTTAATACGATAAGTTAGAGATGAATCAATAACATAATTTATTTTTTATTTTTAGGAAACACTTTTACGTTGCAAATTCAAGCTGCACAAATTGATAATCCTCTCAAAACGGCACAGGCAAGAGTTGAGGTAGAAATATTAGATCTTAATGATAATCTTCCTGAGTTTGAAGTAGATTTTTATAATATCAGCATTGTGGAAAATTTACCAAACGGTTAGTATCATTAGAATAAGTTATGATGAAATCGTAAAGTTAACTAACTTCATGTCCTAAATTTAAACTACAATTGTAGGTTTTAGTGTACTTCAAGTGATGGCCACTGATAAAGATCAGGGCGATAATGGCGAGTTCACTTACCTGCTGAATGATCCGAGTGGTGCTTTTTCAATTGATTCAAGAACTGGTTGGCTTACTGTTAGGAATCAGGTGAATTATAGATTGAATATTTTATTTATATCATCAAAATATCGGCCTTTAATATGTAATATAATTTTTAATTTAATTTAGTCTGTCCTGGATCGAGAACAACATTCATCTTTAAAAATGAAAATATATGCTAAGGAGAAGAATCCCAGCGTACTCGATACCTTGCTTGATAAACAAAGAACATCCAAAAGAAGACGGCATTATCAAAGACCTCAAAGTAATAGAGATAAAACTACTTATGTGTTCCCTGATCGAACTTTATCCAAAAGCGAAAATTTGGAATACTTTGAAGATCAGTTAATGTCATTTGTAATCGTTGAAGTTACACTACTAGATGCTAATGATAACAACCCTGTTTTCGTACCAAGTAATCTGTACGAATTTTCTATTGCGTCTAATACGAAAGTCGGTACTTATATAGGAAAGGTTAAAGCTATTGATCCCGACTTAGGAAGAAACGGCGTCGTACTGTATGATTTACAAAGAACTAGCAATTTAACAGTGACGTCACCATTTCAAGTAAATGCGCAAACTGGCATTATATCACTAGCAGAATCTCCTGTTATTGAAGGACGACATGCACTTTTTATTGAGGCATCTGATCAACCAGCTAACCCCAGCGAACGGAGATATTCATTGGCAGTTGTAACAATAGATGTCATTAGAGAATCTAAAGGTAGTAATGTTGATACTGTATACTAGTATTATGTATGTGAATTTTTGGGTAATTAATATATATTTTTATCAGGACAAAAGCCCGAAAAACCTGATTTTATTGGAGCACCCTATGAATTCTGGGTTGGATCAAATGTTGCGGTTGGCACAAGTGTTGGTCAAATTCGTGTTAATGATGCAATGGATAAATATGAAGTGGTGTATGATTTGCTCCACGCCTATGAAGAAGGAGGTCAGTATAAATCATGTGAAAAAAAAAACAATAATGTCTAGCTTATATCCAATAGCATAAGTAATTTCAATAAATTTTATTATTTTTAGTGCCTTTTGCTGTGGAAGAAAGATCTGGTGTAATTACAGTTATCGACGCATTATCTAAATTCAACAGACCGATATATGACTTCGAAGCAGTAGCTATTCAAGATAATATTAATGTTACGCTTACCACGACCACTGCAATACACGTAGTGGAAGTGAACGACGAGAGAGGTGTCTTGTTGAAGTAATGTACTTCTTTATTGTTGGCGATGTATTTTATTTTTAAATTTACAATAACATGACTATTGTTTTTAGAGGCGCGCACACACTTTTGGAATTTCACGTTAAGGAAAACATCGCAGGTGCAATTATTGGACAATTGTTTCACGCGAATATAAGTTCTTTACCAGTAAACAAAACTGAAAATATTCGTTTTATTATTGCTAACCAACAAGACGTTGCAGACGATATAACTATCGGTGAGACTATTTAAATAATATCGTTTATTACATAAATATTATCATTAGTCATATATTTAGTATCATTTGTTTTTGTTATTAGGAGAAGATGGTACTATTTATGCTCAAAAGTCATTGGATAGAGAAAAGAGGGACATTTATAGAATGACAGTAATTGCTGAGTTTAGTAAAGGTATGATTTCGGGAGCAGGAATATACCAAGTGGCTATATATGTTGACGATGAAAATGACAATGCACCTATTTTTGAAATGACAGCTTATGAAGGCTTTATTAGAGAAAATTCTAAAAAGGGTACACCAGTCAATATGACCAAAAACATTATCGCTAAAGATGCAGATCTTAACGAAAACAGTGTTTTTGTATTCACACTTTTTGGTGATGGACATGAAATTTTTGATATTGATACCACTACTGGGATAATATCTTTCGTTGGAAATAAACTAGATCGCGAAGAGAAAAGTTCTTATTTTTTAAAAATTTCTGCTCGAGACAAAGGAAATCTTAGCTCAGAGGCAAAACTCACGATTACTATTGAAGATGAAAATGACAATGTACCAAAATTCAGTGAAATAATTATACCAGTCGACGAAAATATAGAACTATTAGAAGACGGACTAAAGTCATTTGTAAAGATATACAACGAAAAGAAAATCAGTGCTTCGGGAGTAATTAAAGTAGAGGCGGTACCGAAAAATAAATATTCGATAAAGACTAATACATTAGGCCCTTTATTTTCTGTTCCCGAAAACATTGCAGTAGGATCTACAATTCTTAAATTAGACGCTGTCGACTTGGATAGCGGTGACAATGGGCAAGTTCGATTTGAATTTGTTTCTGAAATATTTATGCCACCTGTGGCTGCATTAACTAAAGCTCTACATGCTAAAAGATACTTTGTTATTAACGAAAGACACGGAAACATAATTGTCGCAAGACCTTTACCGCCAGAATCTGAGTTCCGATTAAATATTTCTGCACTAGATGGCGGAGGTCTTAGCGATACTATATCAATACGATTCTTTATCAAAGATATAAATGATCACTTTCCAGTGTTCAAAAAATCCTGGTATAATTTTAATGTAGAAGAAGCTCAATATACGAGACGTATTCTCGGAAAAGTCGATGCGACTGACGCTGATTTTGGACAAAATGCAAATATAACTTACTATATTAAGTCAAACATGAAACAGTCACCATTCGAAATATCTGCTCATAGTGGAGTGTTCAGCGTGAACGGGGAATTAGATAGAGAAAAAGAAGATAAATACATACTGACAGTAGTTGCTCGAGATAATGGCATTGAAAAAAAACTCACATCCTCTGTAAGTGTAGAGGTACAAGTGCTAGATGTTAATGACAACGCTCCACAGTTTTTTGCGTATGATGAGCTTTTGGAATGGAAAAACCCAGATGCCAGTGAATATTCTAATCACAAGTTTGAATCTGTTTCAACGATTCCTGTTTATCGAGCCACATTAGAAGAAAACAGCGCGATAGGTACTACAGTCACTAGAGTGTATGCAAATGATTCCGATTTTCAAGGAAATGGTAACGGTCTGTTGCTTTATAGTTTACCACAGCGCAAAAATCAATTTAATAGTTTTGCAATCGATTCTAAGGAAGGAATAATAACTACGGTTGGAAGACTCGATTATGAAAGTCAATCAATGCATAACGTGACTGTGGTTGCGTCAGACTTGGGGTCGCCTAGTTTGAGTTCTACGGCATTATTGATAGTAACGATAACTGACGTACCCGAAGAAACAGAGATGGCAGATAGGCCTGTATTCATTTCAAGATATTATGAATTAGAAGTCGTAGAGAACGTGCAAACTCCGGTCGAGTTACTGACTTTAAATTTGACTGAACATTACGAAAACTATAAAATGAAATATTCAATATTAAGTGAAAATAGCACTGATATCAAGAAAATGTTCGTTGTAGATCCACGTAACGGTACTTTGTATCTTGTTAGAAGTCCAGACCGAGAGGTTGAAGATATATACGAAATTATTATAAGAGCAGAACGCCAAAAAATGGGCCGAGATCTCCCACATATGATTTATCCGGTTTCTGAGGAAATGCTCGAAGGTTTGACGAAATATGATGTAAAGGTGATAGTTAGAATAAAAGATATAAACGACAACGCACCGCGTTTCACAGTGAGCGGCAGGCCAATAGTAACTGCTATTCCTACCACAGCGACATTTGGATATCAAATTTTGCAGTTGCATGTAAGTTTTCAATATTTTTAAATACAACCTGCAAACAGTTTTACGACAATTGCGCCCAAGTTAAATTTAGTGTAATTAATTGTTATATATTTTTTTTATAAGGTACTAAAACTGACTAAGTTTCTCGATTGATAACAGATTTAATTTATTTAGTCTTATATTGGTACTAGGTGGCTTATGTTTAATACATGTATTATATGACTTTCTCCGCACCTTTCATGTTGAGGCCACGGATGCGGATATAGGAATCAATGCGGACATCCGCTATCAAATCATCAACGATCATTCCCAGCGGTTCGCCATCGACCCTGTGACGGGACAGGTGCGTGCCGTTGCTTCTTTCACGCGGGATGCCGGTAGGGTTTTTGGATTCGACGTGAAAGCGACCGATAAGAGTGGTGCGGATGATGGAAAGTCTGCCATAGCCAATGTCTTTGTAAGTACTACCTACGTATCTCACTAAATATAGAAGTGACTAGAAAAAATTAATACTGTTATTTGCTCGCCCCTGTCTCCATAAAGTACGAACGCGTTATGTTTACTTTTAGGGGGTAGAAACAGTACACCTGCAAGAAAATAACATTTCACTGTATTAAATACTTCATAAATATTCCTCAAAGGGTACACAGTTGATAGGAACTTACTAATTAATAGACATATTGGCCCTCTTGTGATGAAAAGTTTGATTTTAGGACTAACTAATTTTAAAACTTTTCACACAATCGCTCTCCTCGCTCTCCATCTGAGTTTCATTGGCCAGTACCCTTTTGAGTCTCATTGTTAACTAAGGAAAAGTGTTTATTGATGGAAGTATTGGCATGTAGATTAATACATACATGAATTCAGTTGTTATTTTTATATCAGTGATTTCAAGATTGCTATAGGTAGTGTTACTTACTATAACGTATGAAATATATGAATATAATGCCGTCTTTTACGACTTTTGAATTCAGGTTTACGTGTTGGACGAGAATAAACAATTGGTGGTGGTGGTTGGTGCACCTCCAACTGAGGTGGAACACCACATGGCAAACATCACGCAGACACTAAGCATGATCACGGGTTACGATATCAGAGTGCGCCGCCTTGAAGCCAACTCCAGGGCCCTATTGGAAGGACAGACGTAAGTCTCAACCATCCGTTTGAGAAGAGCTTGAAGGTCCGGGAAATATAAGAGTTGAATATGCGATATATGTAAGCCGTTTCGTGTGAAGCTAGGTTTCGCACACTATGCTTGGTAAACATCGACGTGTCGCGTTTTTCTAGAGTGAGAAACTCTATCCACAACTTCTTAACCCATTCCTTCTTTAGTTTTCATGCAATAACCGTAGTTTTGTTATTTCATTAAGCATACAGTTAATGCTAATGTTATTAAATTATTCTCAATACGTATATTGTGATGAACGTTTGCACTGTTTTAAATGATAATCTTATTTCTAACGAAAAATGTGGTTGAAAAAGCCGCGTTTTTTTTTCAAGAATGAATATTTTCGCTTTGGATTTCATTTTATTTTGGTTCACACATAGAATACACATAGATAGAAACGCAGATCTACCGAATTCGATTTTATATAAGAAATATTAGGTCTTAACCTATGAAGTTGCCGTTTTGTATGAAATAAGTTAAGGTATTTTTTTTTCAAACACCTTTATTTCTGTTATTCAAAGTAATTACCCGTGCAATCGATCTATATTTGCCAACGCAATGGCAGTTTATTGATGTCTTTCTTGTAAAAATCAACTGGACGGGAGACAACAAAGTCTTCAAAGGAATTTTGTACTGTTTCTCGGGAATTAAATTTTTTTCCGATAAAAAGTTGTCCAAATTTTAAAAAAAGTAATAGTCGGTAGATGCAAGATCTAGTGAGTATGGCGGATGAGGGACAACTTCCAACCCCAACTCCAGCAGCTTGGAGATTGTTTATTGTGCAGTATGGGGTCGCGCGTTGTCATGAAGGAGCAGCGGGGACGACCGATTTCCGACGACTGTCTTCAGTCCTTGACAGTACACATCTGCAGTAATGCTCATGCCATTTTGTAAAAAGCTATGATGAATCACACCGGCACTAGACCACCAAACAGTGACCATCACCTTTTTAGGGGTTATTTTTCGTTTAACACATTGATTTGGTGCTGAACCAGAATCTAACCAACTTGCTGAGCGCTTTCAATTGTCAAAGAGAATCTATTTTTCATCACAGGCAACAATCTCTTCAAAATTCCTTCATTTCTGTGCCTGTTGAGCAAAGCGAGGCAGGTCTCGATACGTACGTTGCGCTGGCGATCGTTAAGTTCGTGGGGTACCTATCTATTAAGCTATTGTACTTTACCAATTTGTCGCAAATGGTCCAATATTGTTTTGATGCTAAAATCAAAAGCTGCTGCTAGTTCAGCTATAGTTTGAGTGTCATTAGCTTCTATAATCACCTTCAATTCATCATTGTTGACCAAAGTGTCCGGACGACCACGAGGTTCATTATTCAAGTCATAATTTTCTGAATGTAAGCGGGAAAACTAATGACGGGTTGAGCGTTCGTTTGTTAAATTCTCTCCGTAAACGTTGTTGATGTTACGTGCCGTTTGTGCCGCATTAGTGCCACGACGGAACTCATATTCCATAATGACACGAATTTTTAAAGTGTCCATTATGACGAAAAAAACTTTTAATATAATGAAAACACAACGCTTATCAATAAACAATAGATTGATTTTGTAAAAAGAATGTCTTTTTTTTAAATGAAATTAATTTTAATTTAGAATACACAGCTAAACATTTTTTATTGTTTTTGTTTGAAATGGCCATACTGAAGAACGGCAATTTCATAGGTTAAGACCTAATATTTTCATTTGTTCAACTAATTTTGTTTGATTATGTAATTTGGATTGTATGAATAATCAAGCCTTTTTGTACCTTCTTAAGAATTCCCGCGCTCAACTTTCAAATAAAAACGTGTTTTATTACGTTGTTTCAGCACCGACATGTACATATACGCGGTAGACCCAATGTCGAATGCCGTCATTGATATGGAAACACTGCAGAAGTAAGTATTCGGTCTGCGATTGGATGTTATTACGATTTAGTTCGCTACACAGGCACTTTCATTTCGCGTTCATCAGTCAAGCGGGCGTTGTGCTGAGAAAGTTTTATGACGAAGGCAACGACCTGTTACGAGCATCAGAAAATATAGAAATGTAGTTAATAATTTATTGACAATGTACTCTTATCTAGTTAACTAATTTTCTTCTATAAAATCGATCATGTACAAGACGGTCTCCTCGAGGGTTCCGAGGGGTCTAAGTAAGAACTGGTTATTATGTACCCCTGGTACTTTATAATTTTGGTAGTTTTCCCGTCCGTCCGTCCGTTCGCGCTCTAACGTCGTTATTTTCCAACGGATTGCTTTGAAAATTCCTTTTACCGTTACCTTCGCATGTGCCATTTGAAGGTGTTTGGAGTTAAGGTACAAAATGGAGGATATGAGAAGATTTTTTATTTTCCAATGAACTGTGGCACAGATACGTTGGCCTCTTATTTTGCAGGTATTATTTTACAGATGATCGAAATTAATGGAGTGAATGAGGATTTGCAATTACTATTATAACCTAATTAAGAGGATTGAATATTTTAAAGCTAAAGGTCATAATATAATAAAATCAGCTTACTAAATTCTTACGTTTGACTCTATTCAAAATTATCTACCTGTTTTATTTTTACAGTTATGAAACACTGTACCACAAAATTAGAAATTGGCATTATTCAGATTTTCCCTTTTATTTGTGCTGCCTGTGACCTTCTTTATGGCAATGGTATTCACTGCAAAACTATGGGGTTATAGACATTATGAAGTGCCAAAGATTGTACTTTGTGTGCTCATACTCTCCGTTTGCATCCTAGCGTCGTAGTTTCCAACATTTTTTTTAAAATTGCATTTCCCTTAACTTCTTATTTTGCAAGTACCATTTTGATCTGATTAGTTAACTTATGGGATAAAATACCAGCGGTGATTACCAAATCCTTACCTTCGATATTATTTCAACTTGATACCTCTAGCCGTTTCTAAGAAAGAGAGTCTTGACGGACCGACACATTGACAGAAATTAACAGACAAAAAAGTGATAAGGTTCTATTTTTTTACCTTTTTAGGAAATAAGCATTAACCTAATGTACTTTAATTCAAAATTTTAGTAAAAGAAATGTTAATTACATTTTGCTTACGAATAATAATAACGAGTTCTGTTTATTAAATGATTTGCATTAGGTCTTTGCTGAAACGCGAAGCGGATGTCCGGCAAGAGTTGTCTGGTTTCAAAGTCCTGGAGGTGGGAGACACACGTGTGGCTCTGGCACGCTCTGGACGTCTTTCTACTATGGAGATCGGTGTGGTGGCGCTGGGCTGCATAGTATTTGTAGGCGCTTGCACCGCAGCTATCTGCATACTATGTGTGAGGAGAAATCGAAGGTTAGGAACCTCTTTACCATTCCGTTGTCTAATTTATGCTGTTTCGCTTAAAAGTGGGTTCTCATATTCACTAAAAATTTACTACTGGGCCTGGTTCACGCAGTGAGGTTGTCGGATATTTGTCACATACATCCATTTGAAGGTTACACGTTTGGATTTGAGGGTTACACGTTTGGATTTGAGGGTTTTTGTCAGTACAGGGTTTTCCCCGAATCCAACGCAATATTCAATATGTTGGCCTCTAAGTAAATTATTTTGGGTATTTCAACAAAAAAAAAAATCGGATGACCCTGCAGGCCATCCCTGAAACATCCCGCTATTTTCAAGACCAAAGCTCTCGAAAATATCTCTATTAGAAAGCTATTGAGCTTGAAAGCTATTGCTCAAGCTCAAAAATCGATGTTCATGATTTTTTAACTCTTCGAGCTCAAAAATAGCATTTCTCTAAATTTAGACACATTGAAAGAAAACATAATTTTGGAAATTTTTGAACTGCGATATCTATTGAACGCTTTGTTTGATTGCAATGCAATTTACGGCATTTTATGCAACTCTGTTAGCATAAATTTTTTATATAAAGTCAAATATCGATTGGTCGTAAAATATGATATTTATGTTAAAAAACACTTTTTCGGAAATTTATAAACTGCGATATTTCTTGAACGCGTCATTCGATTTTCATTTTTCTGACGGCATTCAACGCAGTTTGTTATGCACAAAAAACGTATAAAAAATTTTAAGTAGGCCGGTTGGAAAATCTCAAAGTTATCTAAAAAAATCGAAGAAAAAAATATTTTTTGATTTTTATTTATTGAATATTTTTAAAACAGCTCGACCGATTGACTTCAAAATCTAATCAAACCTAAGCCTTGATAAACTCTTTCGAACGCCATATTCTGGGTCTTAATCGGTTGTTCTATTATCAAGATATCGTACGACAAAAAAAGTTACATACACACTCACATAAGGACGTAAATCCGGAAATAGTCAGAATAGCTTCCCAGGACCTCAACACGTAGAGGTCTGTTGAAAACTCGATTTTTGAAAATCGAAACCAAGCACGAGATCAATATGAGTGTCTACTTCAGAATTTTATTTGAATGAGATCAGTTACTACTGTTAGGCCATTACCCATTACATTTCAGGGATCATCACCATAATCACAAATGAAAGCTTGCTTAACATTAGTTTGGTCTAATTATTACTATTAGAATAAATAGATTAAAGTAATTAATAATTAACTAATGTTTAATATTTGTTCCTCAGTTATCTCAATAGTTGGATCTTCATTTTAATAACAGTTTGTTAATAAACATAAAGTAAACTAAGAATATAATAATTTTTGTTTCATAATATTTATATTTATATAATGTATCAAATAATATTTTTAAATTACAATATATGTTTACCACTAAACTGGAATTTCAATATCAGGAACATTTGTCGAATGTTACATTGCAAATTTTTCCTATTTGTATTCATATTTACAAATCTTAGTTACTACTCAATTTGGAATGAAAAACTCTCTTCTAGTTTTATTAACCGTCCGCTATATTTTTTTCTAACAGAAAACGCCACAAACCATACTCCCAACGACGTCTTACTGCATTCTCTAATGACCATCTTGCTAAATACGGTGGAGGTCTATTCCCATCTGGTGGAGACCAATGCCAAGAATTAAATCAATCGAACAGCGAAGCAGAAACCTATGTCGACGTGATGAATCATGTGAATAAGAAGCTATGTCATCACGGTAACACAGTTGAGGAATTTGGGAAAGCGCATCAGAAATGTATTAAGAGCCAATTCGGTAGCGATTCTCACGGCTCTGACGTGTTCAGTTCAAAGCACGAGAGGATGTGTCTCAAATTTAATCAAAGACCCCCCATGGCGAAAAGGTGAGATTGAAATGTATTTTATTAAGTGCAATCGTCACTTTTATATTACTTTTAATATTTACCTAAAAATATTAAAACTGATAATTTTGTAAGGTCTCCATTATTATCATGCAAACTCTTTCATCTTGATACTGTGACATGTATATGACGATCGACACATGTAATAATCATGATTAAGAATTACTCAAATTAAATATAAACTCCGACACTGGTTCTTAACGAATCTAAAAGTTTGACACTGCAGCACTATCATCAGTCCAGTGGAAGTAAAAGTCTAGCCTCATATACATGTAGCGGTGGTCGGGTCATATCTTTTACGTTCCGCTTTGCAATGTTCGCTAGGAAAGGCCAAGACACGTCGATAACCTCACTAAATTCCAGCGGGCAGGACTCCGGCATCGCGGAAGCAAGCCGCTGTCCGTGTGGCCAGTCTTGTGTCCACACGTCGGAAGAGAGCAGTGGGTGGGTATCAAGCTCTCAGAATTGCACTGTATATAATTTTTTTACATATATATATCTGTTTATGTAAAAAACTTAAAAGAACAACTTCTTTTAAAAAAGATTTAACGATTAATTTTAAATTAATTATCAGCGTTTAAGTGTCAAACGTCTCAAGTAATAAATACTATTTTCAATAATAGCCTCAAACTCTTAATTTTTTTTTATTTCATTAGCCACTATTTTGAGCTTTAAATGCTGATAATTATTTTTAAATTTTACCTTTATTCTTTTTTTTAAGAATGCTTGTTATACAAAAAAAAAATTTGATCATATATTTTATTTATTTTTGACTTTTAGTATTAGAGTGTCTTTTTGTTTATCTTGCAACATGTAAGACCTAAGTAACTTTAATTCACCTAATTCATCAATTGATAATCATGACACCAAAACTACATTATTATCAATAATACTATACGCAAAAAGTGACGGTTGTAAGCTGGTTAATAATAAAAAAAGTATTTTTAATTTGAATGTAAAAATAACTTTTCTTTATTGATTTATAATTTTAAGATGTCTCCAACAGACGTAAAAACTAAAAAAAAAAAAATAGCAATAGGAGAATGTTAATTTTTCTATATGTCCAGGTGCAGTTACGAAGATTCTCTAAAATCGAATCACAACCAAGTGGAAATCAGAACAACAACGCACAAGCCGTACTTCCATCAGCTCGAGTTAAACATGGAACGTCCAAGGTTTGGGCGACGCGCTTCTTTTAGTCACCAGGGAATTGAGACCAGGAGATGCAATTATCGAAGGCAATCATTCTCGGAGAACATGCAGAAACATTTTCCCACACCGTCATTTGAAAGGATCGGATCAGGAGGTCGCATTTCAAAACACATATCGTCCCCGAACGTAGCAGTCTTACCAACGCATCCTTATTTCTTAAACGGTAAGAGAAATCCGAAGAGAAAAGATACGGTGAACGAACCGGTGATTGATTATGATCAAAGTGAGGGCGAAGACGTTTTTGATGTAAGAATGGGTGACAGGAGAAGGAGTAAGATCCAAAGGAGAGGATCGAAGCTGATGGAACTTGGTGGACAACCTGCCGTCTTCATGGCGACGCCCATGACCGCTGAGATAATGAGGAGGCAAGGCAGCGACAGGTTTATGTTGGCCCGACCCTTATAGCCATGAAATATTTTGAAGAAACTTGCAAAATTACATAAATTGTAGTGAAAAAAGTACATAATCATTATTGTGATAGTTAATGTAAATATATTTGTACATATTCGTAGTGATAACGCCTAAGATTCACTCAACAAAGCCTTTTTACCAATGTGTACTCTGACTATGACCCTTGGTACTTGTTTTCAGCTTAATTTTGGTGCAGTTTTATAATCCAAAGAAAGAAGAAATTAGTCTTGTGTTGAAAGTAAATTGTAAGTGTGCCATTGAAGAAGACTCGGCTGCTAGTTATTGATATGGTCATAATTATGCTTTAAAGTTGTATTAGAAGAATAGCCACCTGTGTATTTTAGCTTTAAGAATTGTATCTAAGTGCGACTTTGACTATACGTAAGTAAATATTGGTAAGAAAATATATTCAATTTTTTATATCGTTTTATTGTTTATACAAACTCCTTATAAAGTATCATTAAAAATCTTTTGTATTTCCTAAAACATCCTGGACGAAAAGCTTTCTAACTAATTAAAGGGCTCAAATCAAACAGGAAACTTCCGGACAGGCGCTAGACGGGGTGAATGGTCGCGCACACCGTCGGGTGACCACGCTGTGATGTTTCACGATACCAACTATTTCTGTTATTAGGACACTCAGGAAATTCATATAATGTGTGGCTTCAAAGACATAATATTGTTTAAGAAGTCGTTTAAACGTTAATTCCTTCCTATTTTGTCGTTGTAAACCATAACGAATAAAATTAAAATAACGAAACTCTGTGATAATTAATAGGAAACGAAGATGACTAAAGTTAGTGAAAACCACAAATGAAGAATAAATTTTTCATATCCTCAACAACTTTTAATAAATTAGTTTTTTTTTACCCATATCAAAATGACATTTTTTATTCCTTGTCCCATATCGTGTAAAGCGATATATCCACCCGGTCAACCACCGTCGTGGCCAAATATTCATACTGTTTGTTTTAGTCGACTCGAATCAATTTATATTCTTTCATCCTCCTATAGTTTTATTCTCGAAAAATTACCTTATTTATTTGGGAGTGCGCACCGCTGACATTTTATTGTCTTCGGTCGTATATACAACCAAAAAAATGTCGCTCCGTGTTCTCACCTTTCGCCTTTTGTTTTGTGTTAATAAGAAAGAAACATGTCCTGTTATTATGTCGACCTCAAATCACCATATGTACCTACGTTTCGAGAAACGAGTGAAAATATCGCTTTACGTCATCAAAGAAAACCGATAGTGGCGATATTTACATAAAAAATGACTTATTCACCGTTGTACCAACCGTGAAAACTGGTGAAACTTAAATTCCTTTTTTTTGATCCCCGACGCAAGGAGAGGGGTGTTATAAGTTTGACCTGTGTGTATCTATGTATCTGTATATCTGTGTATGTTTATATCTGTGTTTCTGTGTATCTGTGCATCTGTGTATTTATGTATCTGTGTATCTGTCCGTGGTATCGTAGCTCCCAAACGGATGGACAGATTTGGATGCGATTTTTTTATATGAAAGGAGAATTAGGCGGGAGTGTTCTTAGCTACGCCACAAAATGGCCAATATCATATTTTTTAACTACTCCATCAATATGGGTATCAAATGGAAGGGCTTGGCTAGTAAAATACTATATAGGTACACTAAGACAAATTACAAATCCAAGATGGCCGCCACCACTAAATATCGAATTATATTTTCCTTTCACAAATCCTTCAATATGGGTAATAAATGAAAGGGCTTGACTAGTAGAATAATGCACACTATATTAAACGGGAATGAGGAATATTAACTAACGAAATTAATACTAAGAACTTAAAAAATATTTTTTGTCTAATCATGTATGAATTAGTTTATATACAAAGATGATCCACAGTTTGTCACCGCACAAGTGATACGTACCATTTTTAATATTTTATAATCGACCGAACGCGTAAACCGTATTAGATAGTACCGAACCACTAACTTCGTCACAGCATGCCGTTCGGTACATTACGTCCCCCCAAACCCCGCGCACCGCACGATTGCTCTGTTTAGACGCCTCCGATGACTGACTGTATAGAGATTACTAGACTGTGGCATTGATATGTCAGTAGTTGACTCTGAAAAGAGGTATTCCGGTATTTCACATCGTAAAATAGATTAAGGCGTCTCACACTTCAAAAATAACACCCAATCTCGTACAGCTGCGGCCTATCAAAATAAATTTATTAAAGGGTTATATAGTCGAGAGCAAATTCGCAGCTACGATAGAAGCATTGTTCAACGCCGTCTGTTGGTGGAGCATTTACTTTACGACCGAGTACTTTCTTATATTAGGTCTTTACCAACGAAGTTGCCGTTCTTCAGTACTGGCCATTTCAAACAAAAAAAATTTTAATTATGTGAATGTGAATTTTAAGTTCAAATTAATTTTGTTTTAAAAACATGACATTCTGTTTACAAAGTCAGTCTTTTTGTTTATTGATTAGGATTGTGTTTTCATTACATTTGAAAATTTTTCGTCATAATGGACACTTTAAAAATTCGTGCAATTATGGAAAATGAGTACCGTCGTGGCACTAATGCGGCACAAAAGGCTCGTTACATCAACAAAGCCTACGGTGAGAACTTAACAAACGAACACACAACCCGTTATTGGTTTGCTCGCTTCCGTTGTGACTTATGACTTGAATAAAGAATCTCGAGGTCGTCCGGACACTTTGGTCAACTATAATGAATTGAAGGAGATTGTGGAAGCTGATGATACTCAAACTACAGCTGAACTAGCAGCAGCTTTTGATGTTAACATCAAAACACTTAACTATCGCCAGCGCGACGTACGCATCGAGACTTGCCTTGCGTTGCTCAACAGGCACAGAAATGAAGAAATTTTGAACCGGATTGTTACCTGTGATGAAAAATGGATTCTGTTCGACAATCTAAAGTGTTCAGCAAGTTGGTTAGATCCTGGTTCAGCACCAAAGCAATGTCTTAATCGAAAAACAACCCCTAAAAAAGTGATGGTCACTGTTTGGTGGTCTAGTGCCGGTGTGATTCATCACAGCTTTTTACAAAGTGGCATAACCATTACTGCAGATGTGTGGAGAACTGAAGACAATGATGGAGAAGCTCGCACGTCTGCGACCAGCTTTGGTCAATTCGTCATCCCCGCTGCGCCTTCACGACAACACGCGACCCCATACTGCACAACCAACAGTCTCTAAGCTGCTAGAATTGGGGTTGGAAGTTCTCTCTCATCCGCCATACTCATCAGACCTTGTACCTACCGACTATTATCTTTTCAAAATTTGGACAACTTTGTAACAGGAAAAAAAATCAATTCTTGAAAGACAGTGCAAAATTCTTTTGAAGAGTTTGTTGCCTCCCGTTTGGTTGATTTTTACAAGAAGGGCATCAATAAACTGCTACTGCGTTGGAAAAGATGGATCGATTGCACGGGTGATTACTTTGAATAACAAAAATAACGATGTTTAAAAAAAAATACTTCAACTTATTTCATACAAAACGGCAACTTCATAGGTTAAGACTTAATATGCCGTAGCACTGAATAACCCAAACGTGAAACAAAAGTTTCACGAAAGACAAGCAACACAGACAAGACCAAACCAAAACAACATAGACAAGAGTCTATGTTGTTTTGGTAAATTATAGTGTCCATTGAATATTCCAACTTAAGGGGGCATATACAAAATAACGGCATGTTTAGGTACATTTTTAGGAAGTTTGGAAAGGTATATCGTTATAAACCTGATGCTGAAATAAAGAATAGTTCTTAATTTACAATCGTGTCAGAAAAAATTTGCATATTTTTCACTCTTTCACAATGAAAAAACATTATTTTGTAACCCACTTTTGCCGAAATCTCGGAAAATGAACATTTTTCGGTACATATTACACCATCATCACATGTTTTTTTGAGATTAAAAATCATTCAAATATTGTTAATACTTCATTCCTTCTTTCTGTTAGAGGAAATTTTGATAATAAACGTAAAAGTGGCAGAAAAAAATTATCAATAATATGCAATTTCATCAAAATTTCGCCATACTATTTTGTATGAGCTGACAGTTCATTGACAAGCGAAAACGATATCGTGTTTCAGTTCGCTGTGAGCAGCGCTAGCGAAAGGTCGGGTGTATCACTTTTTTCTTTTCCATCCGAATACGTATGGAATACGTACGTATGCTAAAGTTGAACCCAATCAATCTTGAGACTTAACTGTAAATAAATTTTATAATATTATTTTATGAATTAAATTAGTTTTAAATATTTATGTTCCCAAGCAGATAGCTTAGCAATTAGACATAAAATAAAAATCTTACACTGTATATACAATTATACAGTATATGTATATATACATTAACGACTAATACATTTTTAATAATAAAATTTTTTAATTAAAACATATGTAAAAAGTGGGGTCCTCGTGAAATGGTGCCCACTACACAGATGGCATTTTTGCGTTGAATGATAATGGAAATCCTTTTCGCAAGAAAACCGTCTGCGCGAGGGTCACCCATTGCCTAACTTAATCTCTGCTGGGTTCGGCGAAGAGCTCATGTGCTCTTGCCCCATGGCCCGAGAGCCAAATGCAACGAAGTCATATGAAGAGCCGAGACAACTGTATTTACCCACTTTCTGACACTCACGAGCCTCCGCCGCCGCCGCCGCACTGGCTTTCCTAGCGGTTGCCGAGAAATAGCTAGTGTGGCGACACAGGTAACGTCCCACACCAGCGCACGGCTCGTTCCCCAGGGTATTAATGACATACCATCAGGCCGTTTTCCATCGTCTCGAATGATACGTGGCTCGAGTGTCGCCGGGACATTGGCACTGACGAGAGCTCTTCTCAGTATGTCGTTAAGTGTGGCGTAGCGGGAGAGGCGGCCAGCGCCGAAAAAGCAGGAAAGTCCATGGTGGCCAAGGCCATCCAACAGCAACTCCGCAAAAAATACAGCGATGATCTGTACAGATCTTAACCCCGAGTCGAAGGCCGACCGCTACGCGCAGGGTGTTAGGGTCGATAAAAGCGCCTGTTTTGGGGAACGGGTAGGAATGAAATCAGTGATCAGTATCTGGCCGAGGCCTAGACACTGCCAGCAATTTGGCGCTGTCTACCATTAGCAGCTTCTATTAGTGAATTAAGGGGAGCCAAGGATGCGGTGTAGGCCCTTTGAATGTTAGGCGTGGGCGGTAAATTTAGACTCGGTCCAGCTAGCCAGGTATTTGTAGCTTCATCCAAATACGCTATCTTGCAGTTTATTGCCACAAGGGCTTCAAGAATTTTATCAGCGAGATCAGAAGTACTATGGATCGAAGATAGACAAGCCGGTAAAGACACTTAAAATTTTGCGGGTTCCCAAGCCGCCGTACCTCATTGGTAAAGAGGCTTGGGTCCAAACTTGCTCGCTGAAAGTTATGTTATTAATGACCACAATTTGGAATTTTAAAGCGTTGTCAATGGTAACATCTAATTTAGGAATTTCTAAATGGGGCAATAGCGAAGTAGGTAAGTAAATTTAAGATAAAATATATTAAAAAAAAAAACAAAAAAATCACAAAAAAAGTCGCTGCTCATTTTTATTTTAATATGCTTTTATAAGTTACACCTGTATGTTTGTTTGTATGTAATGGAATCTTTAAACGCGATTACCACTCACTTCTACTGAAGATATTGGGCTGAAATTCAAAATACGTATGTAACTTCGATGACAATACACTAAAATGGATAAACATAACCTGATGCTGCAGCCAGGATTGTTTCCTCTCGAGGATACTCCTCAACGGTTAATAGCACGAATACAAACTTTGTATAAAGGTTGGATTCTAATAGTTAACCATGACTTTCACCATGAACTGATGATGCACCAGGATAGTTTGCTTACGAGGGAACTCGTCAGTGGTTAGGTTCGCACCGACATAAAGCTTTGTATCGGTCTGTATCATTTCATCAGTTTATAGGTAATTGTGAGTTCCACCTTTATGTTTGTAAATTTTGATGGAATGTAGTTTAAAAAATATTAAGACTAAAAAAAGAAAAAAAATAATATGTTAAAAAAAATTATAAATTACATTTTGATAGACAAGCGAACTTTAAAAAAGAAAATAAGTAGAAAAAAAATAGAAAATTAATGTTATTGTGAAAAATCGTGGAGTGCAATGAAATATTTAAAACAACTGATATCGGGCACCTCACGTTTTGTCACAATAACATTATCTTTCCTCATTAAACACTTTATTTTTATTCTAAAAGTAATTTTCTTCTTTATAGATCGATTTGGTATCAAAGCGCACATTTCTTAGTTTTTTTAAACTATAATGTTTTTAGAAGGCGGTCTGAATTGAATTTGAAGGGCAAGTTAGTCAAAATAGGGGTGTTCGCGCGGTTCCTCTATTTATAGAAATAAATAATGGTGGGAGCTAAGGGCGCGAGCGGGTTGCTTTTTGCGGTTTACGCATGCGGTGCAAACAGAATGCTCGTTTGTGATTGGTGTAAAGTAAAAAGACTTAGTACTGTAAAATACAACATTACGGTACAAGTTTCGATGTCATAAAGAACGTATTAATAGTAAATGTATTGACAAAAGTATTAATCATTGTTGTAATAACGCATACAGACTTGTTTTTTTTTGTAATGTGGACCATATAATAATAAAATTTTAATCTATACGAAACAGACTTTATTTTAGTAGTGTTAGGCCCAGAAAGAAAGAAGTTCAAAATGGCAGACACTATTTTCAGTTTTGACCGCAGATTTGTGAAGGGAGACCACATGGAGCCATAGATATCGATTTTGAAACCAAGCAGTTCAAAAACAAAAACAGATTCAAAGACAGTATATTTTTTTTAGTTCTGAGCACAGATTCGTGATCGAAGACCATACAGACTCTGAGACATTGATTTTGAAAACAATCGGTCCAGAATCAAAAAATAGTAGAATTTGAAGAAATGGGAAATGAAAAGGTCACCTCATTCAATGGGACCTCGGTTTCGCCATCGCCAGGTATCACAAACAAAATGCACTCGTATTGCAGAACTTCTCATACGATAACTGTGGCACAGTATAGTTTTGTCTAATAATTTTTTTTATGGAACTTTAAAAGGCGTCTTAACCCACACCCATAACACAAGCTTTGCTTAGTTTGGGAGTAGATAGCTCTGTGTGGGATGTCCCAGGTATTATTGTTTTCACTACATATTATAAAATAAAGTCCCCCGCCGCGTCTGTCTGTCTGTCTGAACGCGACAAACTCAAAAAGTACCGAACGGATTTGCATATTATTGACAATCAATTGACAGAGTGGTTCAAGAGAAAATTTGTTGAAATATGACGATTATTGTTGAAGAAGTCGGAAAAAAATCAAGCCGGTTGGGAACTTTCATCGAAAATGCTGCCTAATCCTTTTGAGATATAACAAAATAATGTATGGAGAAATTGTGTCTCTTTTATAGGACTGAAGAAAAGTCCACGATGGCATATATCTATCTTTTATGGATAGCTTACTATACTATTTTTATATTTATTATTTAGCCTCACGCTAAGCACACCGCTGTCTTCGTAAACAGCCGTGGTAGGATATCTATAACGCTTTTTCATCATAACCTTCAACACTGACCTTTCTGCCCTTTCAAACTAAATAAGGACAGTCTTTGCAGCGCTACCCCAGCAAGAAATACAATATGTTAAAAGTGATTGACATAGTGCAAAGTAAACAGGTTTTAGCGTGTCCATGCATGCTATGTCACGAAGATTTTTAAATACACCAATGACTTTTCTAACACGAGACGAGAGTGCAGTTATATGATTTTTGAACATCAATTTTTCATCTATATATACTCCCAAATATTTAGTAACTTATTCTTTTTAGTGATTCACAAGCATATGGTTTTGCAGAATATAAATCGTTGTGCACTGTGATCTGCTCCTGCTGAAATGCTGCATCTACTAAAAAGGTTGTGTAACTATCACTTTATGTCATCTGTCGAATATTTAAAAAACGATTTGGAATTCCTTCATGTTCCCTAGATACAGAAGTAATAATATTCTATGGTGATTCTATGTAAAACAAATGGTCGAATAAAACTAATGTAAATGTGCTTATTATTTACTCTCATGTTACATCAGTATATGTTTGTTAGACTTTTCTGTAATTAAATAAATAAAATACTCAATTATTTATTTACATTTTATATTACATTTATTTTTGAATTTTTCTTATTTTTGATTTCACCTAACATAACAACACTAGCAAACTACCATACCACACCATGTATTAGTAGCCGATCTGGTGGATAGATGGCACGTTTTACAATAAAAAACTACTAATTCAGCTTTGTTTGTAATTCCCATGCCGTGGTCTTGCCTTTTTTAAGTGAATCGAGCCGAACAAGAATTGTTTTCAAAGAGCGTTATTCAATACTCATTGTGTCATGAGAAATCTGAAAAAGTACGTCATTTCATTCAAAAAGGAGCAAGAAGAACTAGTCGATACAGGATAATAAAATGTTACGAAGAAATGGAAGAGACTGATTTCAAGAAGATACTGGTAACACAACGTACGGTATCTACCAATAGAAATTTAAACTGATTTAAAAAATCCACAGGTCTTGCAGTCCCCGCAACCATCGGTTTCATTGAAAATGAACCTACCCAAACCCGATTTTCACAGATTATTTTATTTTATTGCCACGAAAACGTGGCACTATTTTTTTCAACTCTTTAAACTCAGAAATAAGTCAACGAAAAAATTCTCTGCTACCCGTGCGAAGCCGGGGCGGGTCGCTAGTTCAACATATTTGAAACATTTAGGTTTTAAACTGTAGCCGCTGATAACCTTAAACGTTCTGAACTCGATAATTAAGCATTCGAACGAATACAGGCCGAAAGGCAATGACCGTAATGTTAACAAGTTCCCGATCGTCCATAAAATCTAACATGTGATGTCAAATTTCTTGTTCGATTTCTAACCGATTTCCAAAATTTTGATCTCAAACTGTAGCTACCGACGCCTTCTAACCTTTGGTATAACACTTTGAAGCGATCCGACGAATACCCTCTGAAATATAGTAACTTATATCCACAAACACAAGCGATCGACCAAAAAATCTCATCTTTCGGAAATAATTTCTCTTACCAAACGATTTCCAAAAACTTGGTCTCAATTTGTAGCTACGTTAATGGTTAAGATGTTTTTTTTTTTATTTTCGATATCGGTCCCCGTTCTCGAAATAATTTGGATTTAGTAAAACAAATCCGAAAAAATCCCGATTTTTTTAAATTTTTCAATTTTTTTCAAAAACTACTGAACTGATTTCCAAAGTTTTGGTGTCATACGATGCGCAACTAAATTATTGATCTTTTGAGACCTTAAAATCTTAGCTAGACCCCATACTCTTGGAGTTATGGCTAAAAATGCGTCTCCCGTGAAATGGATTTGATAGTCATTTTCAATGACAAAAGGTTTTTGAACAGACATCTTTAACATCGGTAAAAATTGCGGCGGATTAACTGAAAATATATAAGTTCAGTGTATCTAGAAGAAAATACAAGATATAGACTTGAAATTTTTTGTAAAATAGCCGTCCCCAAATATGTAAAGACCAGAAGGCGCGTGCCAAGTGAGGATGGTGTAAAATCTATGAAACAGCTTTGGAACAATACGTACTGGTTGACCCAAGCGATGTTTCTGGGAAACAATATTTCCACGCAATCAAGGTTATTGAAATAACGTTGTTGATTACAGTGAGAAAATCATACCAAAAGCTAATTTAAAAAAATCTTGTTTGACCAGCTATGGATAAAAACAGTAACGTTTCCGAACTTTATAATCGTACAGGGTCCATGAACTCTCAAATTTGGCTTTATATCATTACAGTTTTAAAGTTACTCAACATATACAGATTGCGGGTATTGAGGTCTTGACTAGACAAAAAATATCCTCAAGCTCAAGGTATTGAAATGTTTTGGACCCTGTGTAAAAGAAAGCATAAAAAGTACACTGGTATACCACAACAGTCGACATCTTTGAACCGATTGCACCGATTGGCCAATAGAGTAGTAGCTACATTTGGGAAAGCGGTCTAAAGCATGCTGCTATTAATTGGGGAAAAATCGGATACAAAGGCATCGCTGCAACAAATTTGATATAGATATGAACATTAATAAATTTCACTTTCAGTTGCATACTAAATTCATATGCTATCGGATTATGTTCAGTAGACGATTTAGGTTTGACCGCCCTAGACCCTGTTTAATATGCCGCTTTTTTGCTTGGGGAAGGAATGATTATTGAAATTAAACATCTTATTTTTATATACACACAATTATTAACAACAAAATGTAAATAATTAACATTTTATTTAGATTATCACTTATAGAATCAGTTTCTTTTTCGTGACGAAAACGTCCCCCCAAACAGCGTATTTTTCAATGAAAGACTTACGAAAACCAACAGAGTTTTATTTTGTGAGATCAGAGGGAGGGCCAAGACCCTTCAAAATGCGTTCTGTTGGTGCAAAGAAGGAGCTATTTATATTAGGTAGCTTGAGGGGAAATCTATTCAGCTCATCCGATCGCAACAGGATTTGGACCGCTTTCTTCCTATTTCAGCGAAATAAAACTAGTAGTTTTGGTTTTCATGAGGGTGGACTCTGGTTGCTAATTGGCTGCACATATATGAAGAATGGTCAGCTGCTGTCTTTTTAGCTGTTGGTTAATTGTTTCAAATATTTCTCGATACTGTTTTGGTCTTGTTTTTTAATGTGTTTATTTATAATTTGTTTTATGTTGCATTTGTATTTTAAGTATTATATATCCGTATTTGTTGTACCAAGGTCACATCTTTCAAAGAATTTATAACGTGCCAGCCAGTCATATCATCAAGTGAAGTTACCAAGTTACCAAAACCATTGTGGTCAATGTCAGGTCAGAAATAAATATTTTTGTTAGTTATGCTCTTTTCTAAAGATTGAATGATTTAGAATCGTTAAAGATGAATTGCTGTGTTGTTTATGAGAGCAAAAAATGCAAACGTGTGTTCTCATTTGACCAGAATTTTAAAGTATTCACTTTCAATATAAGAAGTATACAAGGAATTTTTATTCATTTTTGGTTGCTAAGGAGCGCTTGAATATTGATTAAGATGTTTATGTTTTGACGGAGTGCAAGCTGAGTGATTCCATAGTTATCCCACAGACTGCTACAAAATGTTCAATACAGAAAATAATTCCATACAAAATGATGGCGTTGTAGTTTACGCGAAGGAAACTTGGACTGCATTAGCCTCGGAACCTGCTATTGAAGATGCGAACTGCTTGGTCATTCATCCACACAAAAGTATCACCATAATTGCGAATTACCGCTCGTTATCACGTACAAATATTGAGAATTTTTATCCTCCCTTAAATCATGTGTTTGTGACACTGATGGCCTACGTCTGGTGTTAACTGGCGACATTAACATTACTATATTGGATTCTAACATGCCGAGATCTTTAGAGTATCAAAGCTTTATGGCTGAATGTGGCCTGTTACCTACTATAACAGTGCCCACAAGATGTTTATCGTGTCTTTATCATATTTATGTATCAAGCTCATTGCTTAGGCTTGCATCCATAGGCATCGTCTGCCAATCGATCATTATTGACCATTATCCAGTAATGTAAGGCATTAATAACAAATCTAAATACATTACAAATAGCTCGCCTAAATCGCACATTAATTAAAAAAGACTATGATGCAATTAAAAGTGGGTTACTGAGAGTTGGTGGTTGGTTGGTTGGTGGTGGGTGTCGTGATAGCCTAGAGCGCAACGAACCTGTCTCAAATTTATAAGGCCCCATATGGCCATGGTTCGAATCCGGGCGTGTACCAATGAGTTTTTCTGACTTAAGTACACAATATCACTGACACCGTGCTTCGGAGGGCACGTTAAGCAGTCGGTCTCGGACGCTGTCAATAGATGGCGGTCGTTACAGTTCCCAACCCGCAGTGGAGCAGCGTGGTGGACTTAAGCTCCAAGCCCCTCGCTTCACCCTGGGGGAGGCCTAAGCCCCTGCAGTGGGGTAAAAATGGGCTGATGACGCTGACTGAGAGTTGATTGGTCTATTGTGAGTGACAATGGTGACGTAAATATTGCACCTAGAATTTTCTCAGAGATTTTGATGGATATTGTGAGTAAACATACTCGTGCGATTCGACTTAACAAGACTCAATACACCTTGGAACCTTGGATCACACCAGGTCTAATGAGATGTATGAGGCATCGTGGTCGCATTCATCAACGTGCTAGACTTGAGCCCAATAATGAAACACTCCAAGTATCCTATAGAAGATATCAGTGCTTTTTTGTGGGTCTATTGCGTAAACTAAAACAAAACTATGGAACAAGTGAGTTATCCAGCAATAGACATACTCCCAAGATACTTTAAAAGTCAATTGAAGATTATGTAACGTGGCAAACAATACTGATGAACCTTCTGAATTGTTATTTTTGGAAACTACAGACAGCACACGAAAGCCCCTTGACATATGTAATGATCACTTTTCTACAATAGGACAACGTGCTGCAACTTGTGCAATTATCACAGGTGCAAATGTGACTAAAGCGGAACTAGCCAGTTCCGTTTTCGCTAGTAATGCACCCGCAGACTCATTCTTCATGACACCGACGGATCACGATGAAGTTACAAAATTGATTGTTGGGCTGAAAAATGGCATGGTTCTTGGTATTGATGGGCTAGCCAATTTGCTGATAAAACACATAAAAGATGTAGTCGTTGTTCCTCTTACTTATCTTTTAAATTTAAACCTTGCTATTAGAATATTCTTTTCCGAGTGGAAATTAACATGTGTCAGTGCAACACTGTCGTCATTTCCATACTCTTAAGTAAATTAAATAATATGGGTGACAAAGGTGTTCCATTGGATTGGCGTAAGAGTTACCTGACGGAGCGAAGGCAGTGTATAAGAAATAGACAGAAGTTGAGTAGTGGCAAACTGTAAAATTTGGAGTACCACAGGACCTACGTTATTTACAATGTACATAAACGATATCCATGGTTCGCCCATTGAGAATGTTAAAATTGTGTGCTATGCCGATGACACCGCTATTTTGTTTCACGGACTTTCATGGCCAGTAGCATTGAGCTGTGCTGAGCTGAATATGTCTCGCGTATCTAACTGGCTCAGAAGGAATCTTTTAACATTAAACACAAATAAGTCCGTGTATACCTGCTTTCACAGAACTGCCGCCTCAGCGCCATTTCAGCAGGAGCAGATCACAGTACACAAAGATTTATGTTCTCAAAACCATGTGATTGCGAATCACTAAAAAGAGTAAAAGTTACTAAAGATTTGGGAGTATATATAGACGAAAAATTTACGTTCAAAAATCATATAACTGTACTCTCGTCTCGGGTTAAAAAAGTCATTGGTGTATTTAAAAATCTTCGTGACATAGCATGCATGGACACGCTAAAACCTGTTTACTTTGCTCTATGTCAATCACTTTTAACATATTGTATTTCTTGCTGGGGTAGCGCTGCAAGGACTGTCCTTATTTAGTTTGAAAGGGCAGAAAGGTCAGTGTTGAAGGTTATGATGAAAAAGCCTTATAGATATCTTACCACGGCTGTTTACAAAGACAGCGGTGTGCTTAGCGTGAGGCAACTCTTTATACTGAGAACATCGCTGTCTGTCCACAAATCTGTCCTGGCCTCCGATCAATTGGAGGCCATGTTAAAGCGTAGGGTCTTCCGCTTGCTTAATACGGCCGTGAGGTCTTCTTTTGCTCATTGTTTTGGTCAGTTTATTCAAGCGCATGTTTATAACTCTGTAGGTAGACATTGTAGCCTAAAAGAAAATTCAGTGTACGAAGCCAAAAGGATAATTCGTAACTGGCTGTCTACACTAAGTTATGATCGCACCGAAGACGTGTTAAATATTCAATCATGATATATTATATAACTTGATGATTGGGTAGGTAGTCGTTTCTTAATTAAATTGAGTTAACTTGTAGTAGTAATATTGTTGATATTTTTTATTAGCAATTCATAATCCTATGTTTTTTTTGTATTTTGGGCAATTGTAATGCTCGTTGTTTGTTTTGTTTATTGTATGCATGTATTGTTTGGAATTCAATGTACAGACAGACATGTGTACTTGATAGTAATATATGGCAATATTGACCATATATGTATATAAATGTTTTTGTATCATGCGTATACGTATGTATGTATATGTATGTATATATGAATGTGTATGCTTTGTGTGTATTGTTTGAGTCTGAATGTGTATTTTGAATCTGTTAGTCATATAGTATATAATTATTAGTATAGAGAGTTCGACTAATTGTCATTAGCTAAGTTATATTAGTATACCGTATTAGGTTCTCACTATACAGGCATGCTGTCTAGTGTGAGGACTATAGATACATACTTTCAATTGTTATATTAACTTTTCTGCTGTTAGCGCACCTATTGCTGAGGTATTTTACAGTTCTTTTAAATAATTCGTAGATCGCTAATCTGCTGTAAAAGTAAACTTTTCTCAGTTCTTTTCAAAATACATAAAGAGAGTTTTTTAATCATGTTATGCTACAGAGCTATTAATGATTGCACCATTGAGTAAATTAATTTGACAGCAGCGTTTGGTTTTATTGGAGTCATAGAAAGAAAGAAGAAAGAAAGATAAAATATTTATTTGGCACACTTACAGTAACACTAGCAATAATGTTTCAAACTATACCATGGTAAAAATAGAAATATAAAAATAAACAAAGTTAATTAACAATAAAAAAAGCTGTATGTCAGGGCATTTGGATGCCAAGACGCTGGTTTTCTGTGGAATCAAAGAGTGGCCAATGGCTCCTATTTTATAAATATTATTCATGGCTCTGTATAGCATTCGGTTTGGCTATTCAAATTGAAAATGTTAAAAAGTAAATGTTAATAAATGTCAATTCACAATGACGAAGTGACATTACTCCATTTTGCGGGGATGAAGACTGGCGCGCGGGGATTTTACGGAGGTGCAGACCGGCGCGCGGGAACCTTGCGCACTGAAACTCGGTCTAAAACTCGTTATATCGCACCAGCTAGCTAAAGTATGAGTAGTTAGACGGTAAACGCAGAAGAGAGCTTCCAGTCAATTCGTAGTTTTTTATGGTTTTCACACGCCGCGCTCTACCAGAGCTAGAATTACAATAAATCCGGGGCGGTCAAATGACAGTCAATTCGATTATCAAACATTACAAACATTGATACTTTTATTTATAATACGATCAAGGTAAAGATTGTGATCGATGTGACGGAAAAGGAAATCTTATCGACCGCAATACAAATGTCATACCATACTTCGTAATAATGATTTAATTTTACATATGACTTTCCGTTTATTTCAACACATTGTAATTTTTTGGATTACTGATGACTTTCATTCAATGAGCGGTCATTCGAAATATTAAACTTTTCTCATTTGTGCTTTTTAAAATGTAGTAGGGTGGCACATCTATTATAATATGTTACTTTTCTGCCAAACGTAATACGTAAGTGCGTACAATTATTCGTCCTTACATTATAACTCCATATATCACGTAATCGACAAAGTGATTGCATATTTTGAAACACAAATATAAATGTCAATAAATCCCAATTCCAGATTTTCACTAAATTACTTATTTACAAAAATGTCTAGATCAGGCAATCCAGTCGAATAAACCAAAGCGATAACCCAACGATGGGCATAATTTTAAAAAGCAATTAAGGCCTGTCATTCTGGAACCGCGGGGAAAAGCCAAGAGGCGACTTAATCTTCAAAGAAATGCTTTTTTAATAAAAAAAAATTTCACTTGCTTTTTTGTCAGCGGAGACGACTTGCGATGCCAGAATATGAAAATGGATTTGCCGAACTGTCGTGACGTGTATCAATGTGGGCTGTTGAGGTAACTCTTACGTCCAATACATACGTCTAATGCAGATGAAATGTGTAATTTCATAGACAAACGCCGATTAAAGCATTATTACACGACGGCAAAGATAGAAGGAAGAGTTATGAGTGATAAGAAAATATAAAAACTACGCCACAGGCATCTAGGCATTAAAAAGGGAACCAATGGCGGTCGCGGGACGTAAACGCTTTTGTGCCCTTGCTTAACCAAGGGTAGTATTGTTTTGGATTGTTATTATGATTGTTAGAGTTTTCTTTCCTATTCTATTTAGCATTTTCTTGTGCTGCAACCTAGATACTAAAATAGCATATGAGTAATTAGACGGTACACGCAGAAGAGGGCTTCTAGTCAATTCGTACTTTATGTATACAACCTATACATTACACTTAAATTGGCATGGGGCGGCAGGCCAGGGTTGCTCTATCGTTTCAATTTATCCTGCCCTGATAACTTAATTAAAAATATACTTTGTGAAATGTCATTAGTGTTGCCATATGCTGTTTCATACCATACAACTGATCGTCAAGTAAAAATTTTGGGTGGTAATATTTACGTGTGGGACCATTGTGGGACTGAGAACATACAAATAACAAAACACATCACAATATTCATGTGAGAAAGTGTTATTTGAGACTTACCTCACGCTGAAATTTTCAAATGTAAACTGAGAATCAGCCCTCCAATTTTAAACTCACTTGACTTGCCCTAAAGTTTGTCCTATCACCTTTCACCGCGGTCGGAACAGTATTTTCTAATTCAATTTAGTAAATATGCAAATTAGGTCTGGCATGACGCAAATTGTCGTTTTTGCTTCCATGGACACCACCCAGTAAAGGCTACGTCGACGCAGGGACTTAATCGAGCGGAAGGCCACTGGAATTTTCTAACTCATTTGCCTACATTTACACCGGTATATCGGACCAGCAAAAAGTTGCTTCATATAAAACTAGTCTTAACGTTTACTTATGTACCATTATGAAACGTCGGACTTATGTGTGTTTGTGATAGATATTGCTGAGAATCTTATTGTGATCGAATAATAATTAGTTAAATACAATACTTGTAACTAAAGATTTTTTTGTCTGTTTGTCTCTTTGTGTGCTTGGAAATTTAGGAATGTTTAAAGCGATTTTGATGAAGCATTTACATTTAAATGGATGGTATCATAATTAATATCATATATCATAATATCATTATACCTTCATGCTATCCTGAGAAAAAGGGCTTTAACAGACAGACAGGCACACGGACAACTAAGTGATCCTATAAGAATTTATTTTTTCTTTTCGAAATATGAAACCCTTAAAACTGTCTCATGGAGAGGGTTCTGTACTGTGAATCAGCATTATTACCTTCTATGTATCAGATTTAGAATAAAGGTAAAACTAAACTCTTTCATATAAGTACGTTACTGCATAATACACTTGAATAGTGATCAATTGTTTTTATTAGTTCTCGTGAAATTAATAGTTTATAGTAAATTAGAAGTTTTAGGGTCAGGTTTCAAAAAGTAGCTTATGTCACTCCCAATAATACCCTCTGCACGTCTGCAAAGTTTCATTGAAACCGGTTCAGCCGTTTCGGAGATTAGCCGGAACAGACAGACAGACAGACATTTCAATTTTATTAATATAGATATACATAGAAAAAACATAATAAGAAGAAGATATAGATGAGCGGTTGACTGAGTGGTTAGATGCCCTACTGCGGAGTCAAGGGTGGGTTCAATTCCCGCTTGGGACAAATATTTGTGTGCATGAACATGTCTATTGGTTCCGTGTCTCGGTGTAAAAAAAATCTATATATGTAAATATTATAAAGATTATTTAAGATTTTGTCTGGTATCCATAGTACAAGCTTTGTTTAGTTTGGAACTAGATGGCGCTGTGTGGAATGTCCGAGGTATTATGAGTATTATTTTTGCTTAAGTTTTTCTGTAAAATATGTAAGTGAAGGTTTATTCTTCTTATTTATTTTTGATGATAAATTTTCGAATAGTTATAAAAATTCTGTTTATACTACGTATTTAAAAACCTTAACCAAAAATATTTGTATTTGTCATGATTAGCACAATTTTTTCGTGTGTTACACAATGCATTTCAGAAAAAATATTTTTTAAGTTTTTAATTTGTCCCAAAATTAGCTTCAAAAATAAAAATCAATTTAATTACTGTTGAAAGTATGGACGCCTGCGCAAAGTTTAATAACAATGTACCTGATGTGTATATTTGCGGTTATTAATCTGTGGTCGCGTTCTTGTTTAAAATTTGTGCACTATCATTTACGTTGTCTAATTACTTTTATTCAAATAAATAGTGATACAGTTGTGATTGCCCTTGTTATCATTTCATGAATTACGCTATACGTCACCAAACTCTGTATATGTACGTATGTACCAAATTTCAACATATAGGATATACCTACGAAAGTCCTAAATCTTAAAATTTCTACAGGAAACGGAATGTTTACGTGGAAAGAAAATGCTTATAAAATGTGATGCTTGCTAATGAGTTCAATCGATCTAGTGGTTACCATATGATAGTCCGGTACTATGGTACTATACGGTACGAAGAAATCGGGTTCACGTGATTCAGTTTTCAAAAACCTAGTAGGTAATATGATGATCTATAGTACGAAACCCTGTCCACGTGAGTCCGATTCACACTTGACCGGCTTTTCAGTCCGGACCGGCGCGGCGCGGCGGTGGTTCGGAGTCGGTTGAAATGGCTATCTATTTATTTGATTTAACCCCAAACATCTATCTCTTTCCGATTAGAAAAAATATATATTAGTATATTTAAATTACTTACTCGTATGTCTTCAGGAATCTCATACTCAATTTGAACTACGTGTCAGCGTAAAGTAATTTCACATCTAAGAGTGTCACTGGAGGTGAAAGACCGTCCCGTGACACTTTAAGATGAGAAATTACGTTTGATTCGTTTGTTATCGAACGCCGTACATTTTTTTTGGGTTGTACCCATATATTTGCAAACAGCTTGCGACCACTAATGATATTATTAAACGGTGTTCAAGAGAATGAAAATTTTAATTTAAATAAATTAATGAACATTGTATATTGTTCGCGGACGATGTTTCTGTGTTAATTCCTTGCTCCGACACTAGCGAATTAGAAAATAAATTAAATATTACAAAAAAAAATTCGTACACTGGCTTGAATTACATAATTTACAATTCAATCTTAACAAAACTAAAATATTTCAATTTAGACCCCACCAAAAAACTCCTTTAAGTATCACATCAAAATTTGAAAAGGTAGAAGTGAAAACCGTCAATGTGGCTACTTTTTTGGGAATAGATATGGACACAAATCTAAATTGGAAACAGTATATACAAAATATATCAAATAAACTATCTTGCTTTATATAATTGGAGACTCTCCTATGGTACGATACTTTGGGGACACTGTTGCGAAATAGATAAAGTCTTTATTTTATAAAAAAAAAATGTCTCAGGATACTTACTAAAATTGACCAAAGAGAATTCTGTTGACCCCATCTTATATACCACCAAATACTTACCCTTACATTTATCTATATCTATGAGTCATGTAAATTTATAAAAAAACACCCAGAACTATATACAGTAGAAACAATATCTAAAAGAAATAATAGAAACTTGAATAAACTTAGAGTACCTTTTTCTAAATGAAAATTAGTCTAATCTTGCTCTCACTCCATGGTAACTAAACTGTATAACCATTTACCAAATTGTATAAAAAGTTTTTATAAGCCTGTTTTGTTTAATAAGCAATTGAAAGCTTTTCTTATTGAAAAATGTTACTATAATTTAAAAGAATTTTTTGATGACAAGATATAAGTTTTTAGTTTATGTGTACTTATAATGTTATAATCTTAGTGGGCTATAATCAATATTATGTTCTATAATATAATTTAATGTATTATTGTTAAATTTTGCAATGATTTGTTATCTCATGTTGCTGTGCCTTTGCAGGGCGTCACATTTATCTCCTACATGTATTAAAAACATTTATACTCTTGGAATTAATGTGATATGCGATAAATAAATAAATAAATAAATAGATGTTATGTTAGCGAGCGCTTTGTGAATCTATTTTCCGATCATGGAATTTTAAAATTAGAATAATCGTTTTTGATCTATAATATTCTTCGATTTTGATATTTGTGAAGAGGCACGACCGCAAACGGGATCTTTGACCGCGGCTAGTCACCCTTTACGTCTAACGACTTCCGGTTCGTTCAAACATTGGCCTATCGGCTCCCTTTTCACTGATAACAGCCTTTTGCCTGATTTTATAGACCTCTGTCACTGCAGAAAATATTAGGTGGGAAAGCCCGTAAAGGCTATAAGAAAGCACGCCATCGACCGCCGCATAACACGCATAAGCCTAATTATAATTGTTGCGCAGAACATAATTTATGTTGTGTTATAAAACAGAGAAAGCATAGATCGTATTACAAAGTACAAAAAAATTCATTTGAATCGGTTCGTGGTTTTTATGTTAAAAGGAGACAATTCAACAGCTTCAGTTTTATAAAAATATTAAGTTTTTATTGCTCACATGAACGGCACACTCGAAATGAGATCGTCGAAGACCATAACTGCCAGTGAAAAGCGGTAGTTGGTTGTAGAGAAATTTGACAATTTACAAACATACCTATTTACTTTGTGTTTGTTCGCTGTAGAAAATAGCCTATGCCTGATTAATGAATATCGGTCCAGCCGTTTTAGATGAACATATCTGTTTCAGCGTCTCCTAAAGCCTATCTAACAATTTGCTTTGAAGTGATAACGTGTTTTTCTTAGAGTGATTGCGGACGAACTTAGACTTAGAGTTATGACGTTCAAAAGTAATAGCAAAGTGTTTTACTTGAAAATAAATGTATTTTTATTATTTATATTTGACGCAATAAACTGCATTGAAATTGGCGCTGTCGTTTTAGAAAAAAATATTTGCTGCAACGCTTAAAGTTCGATGATATAACAACATAACCTGAAGCACTTCTAGAATCATAAAGAATATTTTAAAAAAATGAAATTATTACCTATAAATATTTTTAAAGTTAAATCGTCACAAACTTACATAGATATAAATAACTTTAAAGGGTACATATAAGTATTTAGTAGTATAAAGTAAAGATAGGTTAATGATTTACTAAAGGTATGAATACTCCATGTACAAAAACCTTTTTTAAACGGATTGTGAAAAAAGACAAACAGACAATTTCGGAAGCAGCCAGTGTGACAAGCTACGATACGGTACTGGCGTATATATGTATAACTGGTAGGTATATTAGTTTGAGCTTCACAAGTGAGGTTTGGCATTTGCAAGGGTTATTATCACAAAAGCGGTCGGGTAAAAAACTGACCATAAACAAAATATAGGACAAGAAAAGGCCTGGCTTCTCACGATAAATTTCCGTCTGGGTCTCTTGTTTCGATCGACGGCCTCTCCTCTGAATTATTGTCATAATTTTTTGTGGGCTTATACGAAGTTGTTGTGTCCAGAAATGTTCTTAATGTACTACTTGCCTCCTGAATTTCAACAAAAAATTGCAAAACTTAGAAAAAACTTATTAAAGACTTCGTTTCACAGTGTCCGTACTTTGTGACTTTAAAATATTGCAAACTTTTATCCGCATATTCTTAACTTTTTCAAGAGAAGAAGTAGTTATTTTCCCGCGGTGAAGTTGCCGATATACCTAGTTATTTGATAGGAAGTATTATTGTGGTGCTCTTTTCCGTGTATGGAATAATGATTGAAACTGTGCTCTTGCTCTATTCCAGTTTGTTATAAAGTTGTTCAATTTTTTTTATCTATCAATACAGATATAGCTTCACAAAACAGGAAGTGATTGTTTGCTATCAGTAATCATAATTCATAAGTAACCATATCAGTAATTATCTTGTCTAAAAATTTTACAAAAAGAATATCTTCCGGGAATTAAATATTTTCCCTAAGTGAATAGTAGCTTATGTCATTCTCATTCCTTACAACTATCTTCATACAAAAAGTCAGGTCACGCAAAAATAGCTCCTGTAGGACGTGACGAAAGGACATACAGACAAAAATGTTTTAGCAAAATCCAGCAATATATGGTTTTCAATGAGCACCTGCATAAACCTACTTAATGTTTCTTTCATTTGTATTAATTTATGTTTTTTAATTTTTTTATGTATCAATTTTTATTTTAGAATACCTTATTTCGTAATATATTTTAGAAAACTACGTGAAAAAGCATTCACAAATATTTCTTCATAAATTCAAATTGTTAGTTTGTATCAGTAACTGTACTCAAAATGTTGATATTTTGTTACAATGACCGTCAGAAATCATTGTTTAGGTATAAAGAGTAGCCTAGCAATACGCCATCATTTTCTTTATTTAGTTAAATCTGAAAGTATACCGAAACAAGAGTTAATCCTAATAATACCCGGCACATCCTACACAGCGCCATCTTGTCATAAAGTTAACAAGTATTATGATTGTATTCTGGAGTACTACACAACTGGTATACATACTTAAATACCCTTCATAATATATACTTACTATAAAAATACTTTTACACCCAGACATGGATCAAATAGACATGTTCATGCACACTAATATTTGTCCCGAACGGGAATCGAACCATCAACCCTTGGTTCCCCATTTAGGTCTCTAACAACTCGGCCAATTATATTTAACTTTTTACATTGCTACAGCCACTAACTACTAAACAATTAATTGCGCCAGAAAAGAAAATAGCGGTACCAACTCAGACATCCGATCGTTTCTTTTAAAATTTTGACGATTTTTCAATACCTATCAACCGATCATGTTTTTTTGTACACACTTCACACATACGCGTGACTAAGGACTTCCAGTAAAAGGTTAAAAAATGTATAGACATGTTTAAAAACATAATGTTTCCAGTTTTAAATTCATACCTAAGCGTCGTTTATATAAAGAACAATTTGTTTTGTATTCCAATTTATTCCTGTCTTAAAACGTATTTTTGTGAATTTAAATTAAACCAAAAAACAACTCTGGTCTCTTACGTAGGACAAAAAATTAAAAACTAAAATTATTGAAAATAAGAATTTTTAGGGGATTTCAAGTGAATTATATTAAAGTGTTTAAACTGAGTTTTATAAAGCGGTCAAATATCAATTTTTTTTTTCAATATTAAGTATAAAAGTGTTGTAAACGTTCAATGAAGATATATGATATGATACGAAATGTTATCAACAACCGTTATTCATTCAGTTCGACGATAATAAATTAAATATTAACTTTCATCGTCATAGACATAATATAACTAAAGTAGGCAAGCTCCATGAGGCTATTTGAAGCTATTTGACGTCGGGCGTAGAAAAAAAAGGATGGAAAATAACTGTACCTAGTTATATCCCTATTTTACTTTCATGCCGTGTGTGTTGTATACATTGGGACACTCAATTGCGCACGCTCAAAATAAAAAAGATAGACTTACTATAATTCTGTATAATTCGATGTATAGTTTTTCTCTGTCTCCTTTTGTTGATGTCCGCATTTCGGACTGGTTTGCCTACTCTATTGTATTTTCTCTATGGTCATCGTTGGCTTTAATAACGTCTATTTCTCAGCCATTTGAATACGACGCTTGGTGTATTTATTAAAGTGAACATCTCGCACATTGGGTGACGAAGCACGTCTAGACACCGAAAAAATATTGCATTGCATCGGTATCGTCGACGGCGACGTATGGCAGTTTTTCCCTCTCACTGCGATTTCTAGTACTTGATAAATAAATTTACATGATTTAGCACGTCCTACGCATAGTCGGGAAACATTGGAAATATACTCGAATTAAATTTGAATTTACGCGTCCTTCTCGGGTTTCACTCGAGGCTGATGTTGTTAGCCCATATCTTATATTAGACTTCATTTTATACACTTCATTTTCACATTGCGCACCTCAATGCTTACGGGGCGCCGACTTTCTTTACTCCTTGATAAATTATTATATAAATGCGCTATTAACATATTTGCATACACATGGTCAACAAAAGTTTGTAGCGAATCGTCACAACTCCATAGACTTGACAAATTGAAAACTTTATGGTAAAGTACAGAAAAAAAATTGTCAAATAGCTCGAAATATACTATAGATAAATATATTTTTTAGATCTCAACTCATACTTTTTTATTGAACTATTTTATACACTAAATACATAATGATTAATTTTACTTAATCACATTAACTGTTTTGTTTTTACTGCTACCTAACTTATATTATAAAATATTATTATGTCTGTCTGCATGTGTTCACCTTTTTGCGGTTAAACTTTAATTCACTCTTGATGAAATTAGATAGAGAGATAGCTAGTTTTCTGAAGACAGGCATAGATTACTTTTTATGGTGGAAATATGTTTCTAACCCTTTCACGACTAAATCGTAGAACCGATCGTGCTGAGATTTGGTTTCCAGATAGTTTACACTCTGAAGGTGGATCTAACTTACTTGTAATATATGAAATATGTATTCATTTCACCCCTAAACCATGAAGCTTGGTAAAGTTTTGTGATATAATACCAGCTTTAAGTACGTAAAAGAATGATTTGTGTTAAAACCTGAATAATACAAAGGTGTAGTCCACGTAGGTAAACCCATGTGTTGCCGAAAATAACAAAGGCGGGTAACATTTTTATAAAAGTTGGATTAATAATTATAAAATAGCAACCGCCCGTGACTTCGTTCGTGTGGTTTTCGTGATTTCTACATTTTTTGCTATTTCGAAAGTTTATGCCGGAACTTTAAATATTTTCGAAATGTAAAAAAAAAATAGTTCAGTCGTTTCGGAGGTTGGCCCGGACAAAGAGACATGCAGACAGACAAAAATTATACTTTCGCACTACTTAGCACCTCTTTTTTTATGCCTGCGAAATTTCATTAAATTAGGTTTAGCCGTTTTGGAGATTAACCCGAACGACAGACAGACAGACAGACACTACGATTTTCTATTATATGGATAATGTTCGCTTGTGATATTTCAACATTTGGTTTAATAAATATGAAATAAAACTAACTAGTAATATTTTTACAAAAGGCAAATGTTGAAATCAAAGACACTTGTTGAAACAAAACTATTAAGAAATAAATTCCTTAGGTGAGTCCGGTAATACTTACGTAGTTAAGTTCGTTCACGCTTGCCGGTGCACGCGCCACTTACCGCTCATTCCCCGAAGCGATCACTTAACTCTCGGACATTTATATTTTGTCCTCTCATAAGATGATCCATCGAATCGTTCCGAAGCGAAGTTTTACGACGACTCCCTCCACTGAAGACTACGTCTGGAACTTGAATTGTAGTTCAATTCATTTGTACCTACTGCGAAAATCAGAGGCACACATTGATGTCTTATAGTGTCGACATCCTATTTAATCCAAACGATATTTACGATAATTTTTATTTAAATAACTTTATCACGTTTTAATGCCTAATGATGAAAATTGTCAAAAACACAAAGTGTGAAACTTCGTATGTGTTTCACGAGCTTTAGACACGTGTCACTTAAAAGAGTAATATGTACCTTTAGGTACATATAAGTCGATGAACCGGCCTGTGTCCGACTGCATATTGCCGGATTATACTCAGAGCCTGAGTTTTCACAGCTTGAATTACCATTTCAACCGCGCCATATATCATTACAATCTAAGAATTATACGTCTATATAGATATTAATTTTTCGAACGCGTATACATTACGTTCTACAAGAGTTACAATATTTTTGGTAATGTTATGCTAATTGTTATTAATAAATAGCCTTAAATTACTTTTCGTGACTATTAGGTATATTCAGTTGTCTCATCACAATCTTTACCTAAAAATTATTCATTTAAATCTAAAAGGAAAAGATACACTGGTCGTTTCCTTTATGTCAGATACATTATTCAATTATATTGTTTGTTTTTTTAGAAATTATTTATTTATGTGATAATTATTACATACGATTATGATTTTTTTTAAATTCTATCTGTATTTATCACAAGAACCCTATCAGTAATAAAAGTAAACTAAACAAATAACACGAAAAATTTGCAAAAAAACATTTAATTCCAGTAAAGAAACGTGTCCCCACTTCGTGTTATGAATCGAAAATTACTCAATTTTATTCATTTAAATAGAATATAAGACTTTACATTAAACATACTGTTAGAGTTTTCTTTTTTAAATAGTTATATTAGTGTACTGATAGAAATTATATTGTGTGATCGTGAAGTGTTCCTAATCAATAAATATATTTTGAGTATGAGTTTGACCGTCGTCGCTAATAAAACTACATGTGCTTTGTAAACTTATTATGATATAACGTACTCATGCATTTTCAAATTCAGACATGATTTAGACATAATCCTATAATCTATAAAGAACTGTCCTGGCTGACCGATGTGTTGACAGACTGGTTCATCAACGTCGAGCCGAAGCTGCTGAAGCTGATTACTTGGAAGTAGGTTTTTAGCGACTTAAGCATCCACTAAGAAAATATTATACGAAATTCTACGTCTAAGAGAGTAAAACAAGGAGTTAGTTTGTATGAAAATCTGTAGTTTCTGAAGTAAGACCCATAATCATTTATATTTTTTTAGCATTATTATTTAGAAATTATAAAGAAAGATATGTCTCAGAATTTTTTAGTCATCCTGAAGGGAGTAAAATAGGGATGAATGTTTTTACGTGATTTTTTATGTATTCTATATAGGTGAGGTTTAATAAAAATTATAATTTAGCAATTAGTTTGGAAATTGAAAATGACAAGTTCAAGAAATGACAAAATCAATCTTTATCTTAGTTAGTTATCTTAGATGCGATTTAGCAGAAAAATAGTTTCTGGATACCATTGTGTGGGGCTCGCTCGGCCCATAGATGTGCACAAATAGCAGAACATTGCTAAATCACGAGTGACCCAAGTAATGAAAGGTGAAAAGGGGTGTTTATGTTTATGTGAAAAATTCACAGATAATACGCATATCAATTTGAGATCTCATTTTAACAATGTAGTCAATGAATGGTTAAATGCGCATGTTACCGATTTTTTTAAATGAAACTCCTAGGGAGGTGTGGTTTTCGACCACGACTTACCACAACCAGAATTGGCAGGGATAGTGTATTATCACAGGTATCGCATTATCACTTTAGTCTTTCAATGGCAAAGGAAGGGTGGAGAAGAAAGTGAAAGAAATAAAGAAGAAAGAGATAGAAATAAGAGAAGAGTGAGAAAAGAGACGAACAGAAAAAAACAATCTTTGATCAAGGCAAAAAGGACGTACCTATTGAGCAAGGGCGTAAGGTTAGCAAAGAATGATGTTTGAAATTAAAAATATTATATTTTAATATTATTATTAAATCAAGTTAAAATTTATAACTTATAATTTGTTAGTAATACATTACAGTCTAAATGCAGAAATATAATATTAAATTAATCTGAAAAAGAAAATTAAAAACTTACATTTTATAAATTGACAATAATTCATTCATACGTATTAACACTATATGGAGGCGGAAACAGCGATAAAAAAAGGGCAATCAACCCTTTCTGTTATCATTCCCAAAATGGTGTTGGAGCCGCCCCGCTGCCGGCGCATCAGAGACGCGGGCGCATCGTATCGTAGAAGCTGTCGTCCTCGTAATTTATGTTCATAAAATTTCAGATAAATTTAAAAAATATTATCAAAATTAATTTAACTTCGTATTTTTGTTTTACGAATTAAGTCATAATTGAAACAAGTTCGAATTTTGTTATAAATCAGAGAAATATAGGAATATTATCTTGTACTATTGTATTCTGTCGATGTATCATGAAAATTTAAATATATTTTTTCAACGTTTTCAGAGTATGCGAGAACATACAAATCATATAGATTTTATTCAGCAAAAAATACGGCTCCTAGAGATATATTACATACTGTACTTTGGTAGCGGATCATAATTCAACGAAGCAATAAGCAATAATAATTACCATATCTTTGAATATGTAACGATGGAAACCGATCGTCTCGAATAAAGGAGTTTCGGAATTGTTTAAAACTGAATAAAATTGTTCGAACACGATTTCCCGTAAAGTGCGATGGCCTCGCGCATTGGAAAATAAACTTTATTGCCCTCTCTTTTTGTAATACATTTTATGAGTTCATATAACTCAAGGGTAGGGCGAATGTCTTGACGCTCGTTTTAATTGTGTAGGAACTTACGATGCGGACGCTCAAACTCACTGATGCACACACATCAACGGTACACCATAAACAACAATATTTAGATATTCAATGACATGATTAATTTGATCGCTTCTCTCTTCCGAACGTTTGTCTCGAGTGTTCGTTATTAGAAAATCTCGCACCTGCTGTGGAAACCTTTCAGAATTATACGTATCGATTGATGGCTCCTGGAATGATATTTTCGCAGAATGGTTGTGTAGGATATAAATATTACAATATCAAAACTTATTTTTTAATTGTGTTGAATGTTTGTATTCATCAATATGTAATATAACGAATATACATCATCACCAGAGTTAAACATGGTCCGCTAATTTTTGTGACGCTTCGTCACATAACTCCATAGTCCTAACAGTGCTTTTCATAACTCTTTTTTGTTTACTTGAATGAAATTTGGCTCAGACCTGCCTATGGTGATAACCGATCTGTATGTAGTGATATATATCTAATTTATCTATGTTATTATTATGTTAATTATTCATTTCATTTTTGGTAATCAAATATTACCAAAATTACAAATGTATATTAAATGTCTGCTGATAATAATTTAGGCCTCTCCCAAGGCTCGCCACCACAAACGGTTCTCCGCCTTTCGCATCCAACTACCCCCGGTATAGTGCTTTAGGTCATCTGTCCACCTGGCCGGGGGGCGTCCAACGCTTCGCTTTCCGGTACGTGGCCTCCATTCGAGAACTCGTCTACCCCATCGGTTATCAATTCTACGGCAAATGTGACCGGCCCATTGCCACTTCAGCTTGCTGATCGCTTCGGCTATGTCGACAACCTTAGTTCTTTGACGGATTTCAGGGTTTCTGATTTTATCCATCAAAGAAACACCGAGCATAGCTCGCTTCATAGGACGCTGAGCGACTTTAAATTTGTGGATCAGTCCTGCCGTGAGAGTCCATGTTTCGGCACCGTACGTCATTGTAGGTAGGACGCATTGGTTGAAGTGGCCGATATCCTGCAGTGGAGAGACACGGGCTGATGATGATGATGATGATGATAATTTATTATAAAACTTTCCTATAATAAAATTTCGTCAAAGAGCGACTACGTTCACATTAGTCAAAATTCCATATTTTCGGACAGTTTACAAAGCGAAAGTAATACGGTCTCCACTTTGTTCTAATAATTATATAGATTAGTACAAGACTGGAGGACTTCCCCCCTCTCCGAAATCTGTTCATCAAGTACTTATAATTTTTTTTCCAAATCTATTGTTTTAAGATATCCATTGTTTTCGATTAAAAAAAAATCATTTCAACATGTTTAAGCTCATAAAAGATGTCAAACAAATAATGACAAACAGCCAGTACGTGACAAAATTTAGAGTATTGCAAAAAAAAGGAAAAAAAACTTTTTTTTTTCTTCATTTTTTTCACAATTTCTATTTCGTCCCTCAAAGAAAATTGTTTTTAGATTTTGAACTGTAAAAACATTTTTTTAAATGATGCATTCGAGTAGATTTCTTATGTAGAGTGAAGTTTTTGAATATTGATATACATCGTCACAAATTTTACTGCCGTCTGTGTAGAGAGCTATGTTTGTCGCTCGAATAAAAGACGTGATTTCGTCTCTGTGATTGAGCGTTTCCGTAGCCACACTATAGCACAGACTGTAGGGCAGATCGACTAGACATAATATATAATAAATAAACCCCTGTGTAAGGAATATACCGTTTGAGTCATTTAGTAGATACAAAGACGTAGAAGCCACTGGTTGGTAGTAAGTGATCGGCCCTTGTAATAACAAAAGCTTTAAAAACAATAAAAATGTCGTCGTGGCTTTTCCTCGATCCGCCGTTTATTTAATTCACAGGTAGGTATACTATGGTTCGATTATACCGCGGGCCATAAAACTGGCACTTTGAGGGTTATTCGTTATTTACTGCTGTTCCGGAGTGTTATAAAATCTTAAACGCATAAATGAAAATAGTTTTGAGACCGTCGACGGCAGTTTATAGTGTACTAACGCGTTAACATTTCCGCCGCGTCACCGCGGTCGTCGATCCTCGTTCTGTGTACATTTAAGTAGTCAAAATCAAATACTATAATATTATCTCAAAAATGTCACACACGATCTAGTTCCAAACTTGGCAGAACCTATGCAATAGATATAGGTTATTATTTGCATGTATACACACTACTCTTATACATACAGATATTCATATACACAAACGTTCGTCTTAAGCAGAGAACGAACCCGCGATATTTAGATTTTGCGGCCAAGAGTGGGCAACGTCGCGACGTGTTGCGTTTATTGCCGAAACACGTAGGTATAGGTGCTTTTTATCCGATCAAAAAAGGGAACGCGACTATATATATTGCAAAAGTCTTTTAGTCGCTAAACCAATAATTAATTTATCAATCAATTTTATATTTTGTTAATTAAATTAGTATATATCACCTTTTATTATAACCCTAGCTTTTTATTCGTGGCTTCTCTCAAGAACTCACATAACAACGACCCTATGAGCAGGGAACTATTAAATGCAGTGAGCGACTTTACATGTCTCATTTCTCGTTGTCATTGCCACAACCCTAACATATCGTTTAACCTTTAGGAGGTGAGTGCACATGATCGTATGTGTATAAAATAAACTTCTTTTTCATCGAATTCAGTTGTATACTCGTTACCTCTCGAACACGAAACTGATAAAGGAAACCGTAGACAAAATATGATCAATAAAAATCAAGATTTAATTGTTTATTCCAACCGTCCGGCCTCATATGACAAATTGTAATCCTACAACAAATTAAAAGAAAGCTTTTACTGTTAACCAACTTCAAAAACTTCATTTCAAAGTCGTGATGTGAACTTGTGAAAGTCGCCAGCTGGTTGCATACCTACCTGGCCATGCACTACCACAGAACAGATGCTCTCACTAAAATACAACTTCTCTAAGATTACATTTTTATGTTTCAAATAATAACCAGCAAAGTATTTTCAAATAAGGATTTTTTTAAACATGCCTTGCTTGTCCCTCTCGCAGCTTTTAAACGTCCACTCATGGACATAAGCTTCTTCCCTAGATCTCCATAGATAGTGAACAGTTCAACCTATAACTAGCAGCGGCTCGTTCTTTACTTCGTTATGTTCGTTAACCACGCCCCTAGGGCGGTATCTTAGTTTGGTAGAATTTTTTTATGTGTGATCGTATCTGTAAATACACTAGTTTTCCACGTAACGAAGAATTTCGAAAAATTATCATTTTTGTATTATATTTGAGTGTAAGATTACGTTTCAGAATATATGATGAAGAGTTTTAATTCATTATTCATTCAAGTGTACATTCATAGAGTCGATTCTCTGTCCATAAAAATCCCATCACATTTCTAGCCAGAGGAAATAAATTATTCTATTAAATGTGAGCAAGCCTTTAGTAAACGCTATGTTAATACATATATTTAATATTCCGTAAAGTAGAAAACAGAGAACGTCATTAACTAAAAAGAAGAAGAAGTAGAAAAGTTTTATTTTCACGATTACTTACAAAATTGAACAAGCAAGTATGTGTTATTTACTGACCGATAAGACACGCAGTATCTAGTTTTTACAACTGAGATTCGAATTAGTATTGGTCGGGTTATTTTTTACCTTCCTTTTGCGTATATTTAAGTATAAACATCTCCTACGAATAACTCTGCTTGCAATTCTTTTCATTGGTAAATAATTTGTTTTAATTAATTGAATGAGAGCCATGTTAGTTACTACTCTTTTTGAACGAGCACTAGACAATGTTGACATTCACATGGTTTCTGAATTGGTGTTTCGAAGATGCACAGAATCATCTTGGGAATGGGGGTTGATATGCACTGGTCCAAGTCCGAATACTTTGAAATACTTAAATATTTGCGTCTTACACGAAAATGGTGATAGTCAACATATTCTGGTGCATGTTAACAGCAGCCTACGTGCTGCTCTGGAATTCTGCACCATCTCTCCTGGAGCGGTCAAGACTGTTTCGGAATACGATCCATACGACTGGTACCCAGCTAGGTCACTAGGCGTCGCTACAATCTTGGAACGGGGTCGGCCGGGCTATACTAGAATACAGCACTTGTTTTAACAATTTGCCGTTTCACTTTAGAACCCACTATCACCTACTATCTGTTGGTGAAAAGATTAAAACGCCACAGTAGCGTGGCGTTTGGCGTTTGGATTAGTTAGTGGTGGATTCCCTAATATTGGACGTACACGGTAGACATATTATACCTATTATGTACATATTAAATTGTCAAACTTTATCGTGAGACTCTATCGTTTGTTTATAAGCAGCACGTCTTTTATATAAGCTTGCGTTTCAGTGAAAGGAAGAAATTCCCTGAAAGTTCGAAATAAACCAACACAATATTCGATGAAAGGCGTCGGCAGTTAATGGCCAGGTAGGTATTGAAACTGTCAGCTTTTAAATCAATTCCGAATGATAGCTTAGGAAGTTGCGGTCGTCGACCTCACGCTGAAGTTGGCAAAACTCGACAATTAGCCACTAAAGACAGTTCACCAAAGTTTATGGACGCAGAGTGATTGTTATTGAATATTTCATTCTTATGAATAACTATACTTTGAACTTTCTTTCACTACGCTAAATCACAAGTCTTAATATCTTTTTCGTTGCAGCTTATTCTAGCTTTCATTCGTACAATTTTAAATTCGGAGAATGTATTAAACTGAAGAGATACTCATGTATACATTATAGATACTCATACATTGAAACTGTTACATAATATTATACTGTTATCAACATAGATGCATATAATACATAAAACTTTATAAAATCTATAAAAAAACAATGGGCATATTTATACAAACCCGTCACTAGTGTTATATAACAACTGAATGAATGAATTATGAAGTAAATGAAAAAAAAATACCACAAATAAGACAATGTCAGAAATATCGATTTATTAATTGACTGTCCGATTGGCCGAGTGGTAAGAGACCCTGATTGCGGAGCCGAGGGTCGCGGGTTTGATTCCCGCTCGGGACAAATATTTGTGTACGTATGAACATGTCTATTTGTTCGGTGTCTGAGTATGAAATATCTACATATGCATATATTATAAAGAATATTTAAGTATGTATATACGTATGAGTTGTCTGGGAAAAAGTCCCAGAGAACTTTTATGACTAGCCTAAAACTGAGTTGGATTTTAAATGAAACATTAAGGTTATGCAATGATAGTACTTCGTACGTACGGACTGCACGTACTGAAAGAGCTTCAAAAGCTATTCAACACTGTCATACATAGTGGTGTTGCGCCGAGTGCTTGGAGTGAAAGTACGGTCATCCTATTCTTCAAAAAAGGAGACAAAACGCTTCTTAAGAATTATAGACCGATCTCACTCCTCAGCCACGTGTACAAGCTGTTCTCGAGAGTCGTCACGAATCGCATCGCCCAAAGATTTGACGAATTTTAGGACAGACTGTCCAGTTAGGCAAACACAACTTCAACAAAGTGGCCGACCGAAGAATTCAGCTGGGCTGGGCTGCTTTCGGGAAGCTTCGTCATCTGTTCTCGTCGCCACTACCACAATATCTGAAGACCAAGGTCTTCAACCAATGCGTCCTACCTATAATGACGTACGGTGCCGAAACGTGGACTCTCACGGCAGGACTGATCCATAAATTCAAAGTCGCTCAGCGTGCTATGGGGCGGGCTATGCTCGGTGTTTCTTTGATGGATAAAATCAGAAATACTGAAATTCGTCAAAGAACTAAAGTTGTCGACATAGCCGAAGCGGTCAGCAGGCTGAAGTGGCAATGGGCCGGTCATATTTGCCGTAGAACTGATAACCGATGGGGTAGACGAGTTCTCGAATGGAGGCCACGTACCGGAAAGCGAAGCGTTGGACGCCCCCAGGCCAGGTAGACAGATGACCTGAAGCACCATACCGGGGGTAGTTGGATGCAAAAGGCGGAGGACCGTGTGTGGTGGCGAGCCTTGGGAGAGGCCTATATCCTGCAGTGGAGAGACACGGGCTGATGATGATGATGATGATGAATGACAGTACGGAAATCTTTCTACCTGAGTCGAATTCGCACTTGACCAGTTTTTTTATTATAAAGCATTTTATTATTTATAATATCGCCCATACCATACCATAGTATCGCCCCAGGTCTTTGCGTGGCCAACAAATTATGTAAATATTCTGTCAATACCTAAGTAGCATATGATTTACAACATGAGTGTAATAAGACATGTCACACACGGTCATCTAACTCCAAATCAGGCAGGTACTATGGGTACTAAGACAAATGAAATACATAATTATTTCTTTACCTAAATATGTAGATATTTTACACTCAGACACGAAACAAATAGGCATATTTATGGAAATATATGTCCCACACGCGAATCGAAGCCACGACTCTCAGGTCTGTAGTCGGGGCCTCTGACCATTTGACCGACCGGTGTCAGAGCTGCTATGCAAACTGTCAACTGAAACTGTCTTTTATGCTAGTATTAGTGTAGCCAGGTGAGTGCCAGTTTAATCTTTTATGTTTCATGCATTTATCCCAGAATCGAAATCCAACCCACACTACACAGTGCCACAGACACTAAAAATGCACTTTTTCCCCCTTTATTATGTTTCAATCAAAGCTCTTTTCTTTTTTACTTAGCTCAAAAGTTGGTTTCAAAAAGTGTATTTGATATGGGTAAGTGATGTTACCATATTCGAATGTTGCATTGATTTCTGAGCCGCAGACAAACTGAATCTATTCGAACTCGTCTTGCCTTCTGAAGTTTATTTCGATGTTCTGTAAGTGATGTTCCGCCGTCACCCGCATTCTACTTTAATAATCTGAAGTCGTGATGGATGGTTTTTGGCGATTTCTGGCTTTCGATAGAAATGAATTAAAGTGGGCGCAGCCGGCTGCGGGTCGTTAGCCTCGGCCGCGGCGTGTCCACTGGCTGAATAGCGAATAGCACTTTTTACGGAGATCTGTGAAAGATTTACTTCTTTTTATTTCGTTATTGCTTATTTCATTATGAAATTGAGGTTATCGGGGCTACATTAAGTTTTATTGTAGATTTGTCATTCAAAAATTGTAAGACCGATTTTCACAAAGCGATATGTCACCACAGAACAATAATTAAAAAGTTATATTGACAGATCTCTCCTGTAAATTATTTACATATATAACTCAACACTCTAAAGTTTTTTACATCCGTATATGTACAAAGTTATTACATTTAAAGTTATAGCATGGAGGATGATAATCTTTATAAAAAAACCTAAATCTATATTCTAATAATTCCAAACTGTAAACATTATAACTAATGAAATTTTCCTTTACTGTTATTGACTAGTGTGTTATTTATAGAGATCCATATTTAATTGCATTACAAATTTCATCAAAATATTTTTTAATTGTGTAATAGATTTTATTGCGTGAACGTTGTTTTAACCGTTATGTAACAGTAGTAACAAACTAAACCACAAAACATATTTACACAATTACAAACCAATAATTAAAATCTCTGTTAAAATAAAGTAGATATTGTTTTAAGTATCAGAATATTTATATATTTGTTAAGTATATTTATTTATATATATATTTTGGCTTTCCATTTATTTGATAAAATTTTCCGTACTCTGACAAGGAACCCTTGTAGTTTCTCCAACTCCGTGAATCTGTCCGTCTTTTGCCAGCAGGTAACAGCTGTTTTTCTATCAGAATTAGTGAATTGTAGTTGACATTTGTCGTGGTTATGATGTGGTTATGCATGTTTGAGTGCTACCTGTTACCTAATCTGCGCCGCTGCGTAGGTGCGTACTGTAATTCAGAAAAAAATCTAGAATGCCTCCCTTTCTTGAAAAGTAAGAGTAAAAAAATTTACTTTTACTCTTAAGTTGTATATATATTTTAAAGTTATTATAGGGTCCATTGGCACTCGTTGCAATCGGTTTTTCAAATATCACTGCTACTTTATAATTTTAATGGTAGTTTGTACATTTTTTCGTCCGTTTGTAGGTACTCTGACATTGTTATTCCAACAGATTATTTTTGACCTAAGCAGAGACATATCCTAGGACCTCTATTTATTCTTACGTATAACTTGTCACACCGATTGTCATGCCTCACCGAATGGCCGGGTGGTTAGAAACCATAACTGTAAAACAAAATATAGCGTCTGGGTGTACATTTACAATATCCATATATGTATATATTATAAAAAAAAAAATATTTAAGAAACTATATCAGTTGTCTAGTACCCACAATACAAGCATACCTTGCTTACTTTGGGATTATTATAAAATATTACAAGGATTATTTTGCAAACAGCAGTTTATGAAATATGTGTTCATAAAATAGCCTTTTTAAGACCATATTATTATATATTAAGGTATTTTTGGCGGCCCCGCTCAGAGGCGCACTCCTGTGTGCAGAGTTTTGTTCTAAAAATCTATACTAATATTATAAAGCTGAAGAGTTTGTTTGTTTGTTTGAACGCGCAAATCTCAGGAACTACTGGTTTGAATTGAAAAATTCTTTTTGTGTTAGATAGTCTGTTTATTGAGGAAGGCTATAGGCTACATGTATTAAATAATACTATCTGTCTGTCTGTCTATTTGAGCAAATCTCCAAAACGGCTGAACTGATTTTGATGAAAACTTCACAAATATGGAAAGGAAGTAGTCAAAAGTGACATACTCTACTTTTTGTCCGTCTGTCTGTCTGTACGTCTATGTCTCTATTCGAGCTAATCTCCAAAACGGCTGAATAGATTTTAATGAAACTTTGCAGACTTGAAAGAAGGTTGTCAAGAGTGACATCAGTTACTTTTTGTGGCTGTCTGTCGTTCATCCTCACTGATCTATCAGCGTAGATAAAGCCGAAACTACTAAATCTAGGAAGCCGAAATTTGGAACAGTGGTTTATTTTATAACGTGAGTATTAATTTTTTAAGAAAGGAATATTTTGAAATTTCAAATTTAAGGAGGGAGGGATGGAGGGGCTTCGTATGAGAGTCTTTGTTCTTTAAAGTTAGAAACATAAAAATTTTAACATAAATAAATAATGACGTGTTTCAGGGTTTTTGGATATCAAGGGTGGGAAACGGGAGGTGAAAAGTATGTAGGTATCTATTTTCTTGAAGGAGTGGGGAGAATGAAGATTGAAAGTTTGAATGGGTGTACCCAATATTAGTTTTAAAAAAAGTAAAAGTACTTACGTATTAACCATTTCGAATGTTAATACTACCTAAAACAGGAACGTGTAATCTATGCAAGCGAAGCTGCGGGCGGTCGCTAGTCTATTATATACACATTGGGCGCGTTTTATTTTCACATTGAGCCGCTGTCAGTTGCTTGCTTCGGTCGTATTGCTAGTGAGTGAGTCGGTGGTCTCGCAATTTAAAAAAAATAAAAACTTTCGATACCGAATTGTTCATAACGTCAATCGTTTCTCTGCCATTAATATGAGATTCATCAAATCAGAATCACAGCGACAGGATCGAAAAGCGTAATGCATGGACTGAATTATGTATAAAATTTGTTATCGACTTTGAAAATAAATAATATTTACGCTGGTGACGAAGCCGTTTATATATTCATTTAATGAATAAAGCGAGTAAGAACCAGAACGTCCTAGCCGGAACCCACGACGTAATTAATGCATAACGCTGCTCTGACAACGGGGCGACTTGTTTCTAACCGCGCCTACGTAAATTTCATATAACGCACTCTAACATCTAAAAATGACGGAGAGACGACCTCTGTAAGGTTCATATATTCGGTGTGATATATCATTAAAATTGCTTAGGGTGATTCTAAAGTCAAAAATCATTCGACTACAGTTTTGAAGGAAGTAATATTCACTCACTCTTCACTCAACTTCAACTGTCCCTTTAGGTTGTGTAGATCTCCGTTAACTTTTTCTTTACCAAAGGTATCCAGCAATTACAGGCAAAATACTTATCTTTATCGAGCGTGTAAAAACAACAATGTAGTATCGGAAACCACGAAACTCGATCTGTTTCAAGTATCGTTAATATGCGGCGATTATTCTAGTTCGATCGGAAATTTAAGTAGTTCGTAGTTCCTAAGTATAAAAAGTTACATATAAGTGTAAACCTGTAATACGCTAAATTTTGATTTTATTTTCAATTAATATTGTATCTTAACAGCTGTTGATTTTCCCATAATAAATAAAAGGTAAACTATTTTAATTTGAAGACAAAATGCTAAGTTTTGTTAGTAAACTATTAATAAATGTAAACGTTCCTTTAATTCAAAAAAAAATTTTTTTTTTCTTTCGTTCCTTCTTTGTCAGACTTTAATAAAATTAAACTTTGTTATTTATTTTACTTGCATAGTTTTGGCGTGCTCTGAGTTTTGATTAAATTTTTATTACATTCCACCACATGGGTCTTAATAAAACCGGAAAAAAAACAATAATGTTACTCTACTCGTTTTATTAAAAATGTAACTCTATTTCTAATTTTCCGTATAAATTGGCGAAACTATGTTCTGGTAACCTAAACTTTGTCCAATGTCCATATTCGTGATATATTGGGACTTAGAAGGCGTACCTGCTTATTCGTGTCGTAATAGCCCGAACGCAGCGAACCTGTTTCAAATCTATATGGCCATGTGGCCGTGGTTCGAATCCGGGCGTGTACCAATGAGTTTTTCTGACTTAAGTACATTAATTATCACTGACTCCGTGCCTCGGAGTGCACGTTAGCAGTCGGCCCCGGTTGCTGTCAACAGATGGCGTTCGTTACAATCTGCCAATTTGCGTTGAAGCAGCGTGGTGGGTTTAAGCTCCAAGCCCTTTCATCTTGAAGGGAGGCCTAAGCCCCTGCAGTGGGGTATAAAAAGGGCTGATGGAATGGAGTTGAATGCACCTACTTATTACAGTGTACATGAATTTTTCTCAGTTTCTGGCAATTTCCAGGCCAAGCCTAGATGTGAAAACAAATAAGATTATGCGATATATCTAGCACAAGGGATTACTTACAAATACAATTTACACCTTCCTGAGTTGAGTAACCTTTTCCACGCATGCGACACAGGCACTTAATAAAATAAAATAGAGCCAGTGTCGTTGCACGGGAAAGGCGGAAAAGTGGTCGGTTCCTCCCTCAAATGCCATTTAACCCGGAAGCCAGTACTGGTGACCAGAACAAGTAACGACTTTCTAGAAGCTGCGATGTCACAGTTACAATGCTAATTTACAGACAGCAGTCAGTTAACAAGGTAAAGTATCATATTTGGGCGCAACGCCTTTATCACTGTGTAAATATTAAAACGAAAAACAATTTGCTAAATCCAAATGTATTGCATACTGCTATTTTTCATTAAAATAAAAAGCGTGCTAGTTATTCAGCACAGAAAATAATGTATCCTTAACCAAGAAAACATTATTTTTTAATACTGAAGAGGATGTTCTCTGTTACAAAACATTTTTATTGGTATTAAAAAAGCTATTCTTATTTTGTGAGAACATACTCTTCGGTATAATATATTGTATTGTATGATAGAATAATTCCTTAGTTCAAGAAACATTTTTTTCTGTGTCTAACTTGCTATTCAGCGAGTGAACAGCGATGCAAAGATTTATTAAAACACAAGGCTTTTGAGTTATTTAACCAAAAATTGTTCTTCTTCTTTGCCCTCACTTCTTCCCGTTGTGAGAGGTCAGCTTTTATCATTTGGCGCCATTCATTTAGCTGGTAAGCATCGTCATATTTCCTAGGAATCTGTAATTTTTTTTTTGTTTGTGTAAAACTCGTCAAAGCCTGAGAAAGGTGGCGAGCTGCTTTTGACAAGAATAGCCTTAGACCATGTAATGAGAAGGTTTAGAGGCAGGTGCATGTCTCACAGTAGATGTCTGATGGCTTAGATGACGAATATTTAGTATGCATGTACCCTATATAGATTTATGGAATGTCTATTTGTTTCTTAATAATTACTTTTAAGACAGAATACTAAGCTCTTCCTGTTCCCAGCAGAACGACTTTAAAGAATCGTCTCATATGGATAAGCAGTAAGCGATTGCAGACTAGCAAAATAATATAAACTTTCTTTAGTAAGTCCCTCAGAGCTGTGTTTCGAAGCAATTTCGTTATATTTATTATAAAGACACCAAATGTTCCATTTTTTCCTTTGCATAGATATTCAAAGTAGTATAATCACAGGAGTATATTTTAATGTTAGTAAAAAAGTAGACTGCATAAGGATACTTTATTTAGGTGATATTTTAAATGTTATTGTTTTCGGTCAATTATAAGGTAAAATTAATTTATGTGTATTTCATTCGTTTTAAAGTACGAAATTTTAAATATTTTTTCAATCCTAAAGGAACAGCCCAAATCAATCGAAATTGGTGATTTTGTATGGGAATCGCCACTTCGGATTATTTTCAAAAGATGGTGTCCGTGAGTGAACATTTTTAACAGCAGCTTCATGCAATCATTCAGTGCGGTTTTGTAAAATCTATTACAATTTAAATGGGATCGTTAAAGAAAAATCAAAATTGGGAAAAACACAAAAGATAGTAAAAAATTTTAATAATCGAAATTGGTACCTTTGTATGGGAATTGCCACTGACTTCCAATAGATGATTAACTGTTATTCATCCCCTTCGGCTGTGTGTTTATCACATTAATAATCGGTTTTTCGTAAAATAAGTAGTGTATTTTGAGAATACATTTGATTAAAGTAAATATTATTATATTTTGGGAACATTCAATTTCATCAGACATTGCAGGCTTACACATGCACAAATTCATTCAAATGTATTGCTCAAGAACTATTCGCCATCTGATATTATGATGATTTGCTATCAGTAGAGCGATGGATGATCGAGGCATCATAAAATGCGAGAAATACAACATAATGTGTGGTTCCTGTTCTATCCTTGTTACGTAATTATGTCTAGGCGCATTTTTTCCTTCTCATATTCCTCGAATTAAATGGTGTCTCGATCAGGGATGTTACGTATGCAGATTTTTTCACATCTGCGGATACAGATGCGGATTTTAAAAGGCTCACATCCACGGATGCGGATCTATACAAAAAAATTCGAGTGTGAGGAAAAAAATAAAAATGTGTACTTACTTTATTTAATAGTAAAGTAGTGAGTGAATTACTATTACTAATTATATATTTTAGTAAATGAATTTGAAAATTTAAGCATTATATTTAATGAAAAGTAGCCCCTTTCTTTCTCATCGCGACTCGCGAGTCACGCCCTGTTACACATCCGCATCAGCTCCGCATTGCTTTATGCGGATGTTCCCCATATTTGGATGCGAATACGAATATTCGCAACATACCTGGTCTCGATCATCCGTTCTTCTACTAATACTGAATCATTATACTATTTAAAGACACTTTTCTTATTTAATAACCGAACGAAGGTCGAACGAATTTTATCCAACTCAATGAATTGTAGTTAAGATGATTAATTTTGATAATCTCTTATGAAAAGTTAGTCAAATAAATTTTAGGTGGTAGGAAATAATATGTAAGAATTATCTACTTACCCTTCTCAAATGGTATATTTGTCATTCAAAAAGTAGGTTCGATATAAAAAACCGAATCGAAATCGGCCAAGCCGTTTTAGAAAATACATAAACTGCAGCGCCATCTGGTGGTGAAAACGGTGAAACGTTTAAGAACCTGCTTTGAAGTTATACTTAAGCAAAACAAAAATAACAAGTAAAAAACCCGCGCCGTTTTACAGAAATATATTTACTGTACAGCCCCTGATGGCCATTATCTATGAAGCACGTCCGATTCAATGACGTGCTCTAAAGTGATACATATTGAATAAGAAGAACCGCATTAAAATAAAAAATGGTACAAACAAACACACATATAAACGCACAGTTACAAAATAGAAAAATTCTAAATAAAGGTACTTATTTTATTCTTAAAATAACGCAACGAAAGTGGTTTTACTGGCAAACCACGTGCCTACCGCAACTCGCAAGAGTAAAGCGAAAGGGGGGCGAATTATATGCGGTATACATTTTATTTCGTTTTAATTCGTTCTTTACAGGTACTTACTTCATTAATTTAGCAAAATCGCTAATCTTTAATTCTGCTTGTATTTTTTCTAAATCTCATAAACATATTTTCATTGAATAGGTAATAAAATATTAGGTCACTATAATACGAAAGTGAACATTCCAAAAGTTTTAGTTGACATAACACGTTAGCCGTATGAAAGCAACAATTGAGTTCCTTAAAACATTTTGTTGTTCGTCTGGCTTAATTTAACCGTGGGTGTTGTAAAGGCAGCAAAGTAAATAAACCCACTTTCTGGTTTATTCCTTTGACGAAGATATAACTTAATAACTTTGAATCGTGATAGTTATGATTTTGTCCTGAATACATTAATCGCATCTGACCCGTAACAAATATGTCTGGAATTAAAGTTATTCTTGTACTAGTGTGGGCGAATAGATGAATTTTGTAGTTTCGTATGTATAATGTGATCTTGCCTGAAATTATATTCAAAACATTGTAATGTACATAATGAGACAAAAAATCACTAAAAAACCCGTCATCGCATCTTCTAAACGCTCAAGAAAACTAAAAGTCAAAGACCTAGGTCTCGCATTAGAAGATTTTTCATTAATTTTTTCATTGCTTTTCGTTTTAACAATTAAGCGCTAATGACTAAGTGGCAAACAAAAACCGAATTGTGCTGGAAATTGTATCTGTTATTACTATTATTAATTTTCTTTAGTGCATTCTTCATCCATCCATCATCCATACTTGCCTTCACTTTTGATTAAGTCACTAAGGGCAAAAATAAGCTTCGCTACGCTCTGCGACCGCCACAGATTTCACACTGACTTCTATACAGTAAAAATGCGCTGTACAGACATACGATGTACGCTTGGAGATGGCGTTGTGATGCAAAGCATGATATTGAAATAAACAAAAGACTATATAAACATTTCAAGATATTTTAAACGCACGTGGGCACAATAAGCGAAAAAGATCAAATCATTTCGAAGATATTGAAACATAGGTGGGATCCTTTTAGTGCTTTTAGATATTGTATTTCTAAAATACTACTCGACCTCAGGAATAAATACGTCTAGGGTTTCTAAAAAGCATTAGAAATTAAGCAATTAAGATTAATCCTGTGTCACAATATTATTTGTAGTCAACGGATGCTTTTCTTGACGGAGCCTTTCTAATTATACGCTTGACGCACTGAAAAATTGCAAAAGAACACGTTATCATATTATGATTATAAAATATTATATGCAAACACATATATGCCGGTGTGCAAACGAGATGTTTCCAAATATTAAAAAAATATTTCCTGGCAAAATTGAAGAGTAAAATTATTTTAATAAACGGGTGCGTGTATATCACTTTACACCCACGAAAGAAGTGAGAAGAGAAAAGAAAGTAAAAAGTGAAAAATCTATGAATTATACACTTTTGTGCATTTCACTTTACGAAGTGTACTTTCATTAATGTAATTATTTGTGTCCATTCAGTATACGTATTACAACAGAAAAAGTTTTTTATCAATTTATCCGTGTGCACTACAAGTGTCTACAAGCTTAAAATGTTGCGGTACCACAGCGTATTGAGTAGGTTCGGATGTGACGGTTTTTGTTCGGACACAACAAAAATAGGAAAAATAGAAAATAGGAAGCATATATGTAATCCATTTTATTAAAAACTAACTTTCCGCCCGCGGCTTTGCCCGCGTGGTCTACATAGTTGTACCAGGACAGCTAAAAGGACAAGATGCTTCAGGACACTGAGAGATTTTCTAAAACCTTCTAATCTTCTGACCAGAACCTTCGAAAATTAACTACCAAAGAAATCTTTATACCAAATTTAAATTTCATCAAAACCCATTTAGCCATTTTAGCAAGAAGGATAGCTATCTCAAAGGAACTGTATATTATACCAAGCTTTAGACACTTTTGTACTAAATTTCATCATTATCCGTTTAGCTATCATAGCATGAGGAATAGTTACCCACAGACAGACGGACAGAACAGACAAATAGTCAAAAGTAGCATAAGTCACACCTGACAACTTCTTTTTCGTGTCTACGAAGTTTGATTGAAATCGGTTCAGCCGTTTCGTTCAGAGAATAGCCCGGACCGGACAGACAAACAGAGAGATACGAAGTAGCCTATGTCACTCCCGATAATGTCTTCTGCATGTCTGCAAAGTTTCATCAAGTATTCAGATCAAAGAAAGGAACAATGCTTAGCTCTCCATGAGCAGAGCATTGTGTATTTTTTATCAGTACAACATGTATACTAAATAAAACCACAAAAATGTAATATAAATAAACCCAATCTGATACTCATTGACGAAATTTGTCTGAAAATACCATCCTTTTTGTTGATATGTCTCGATTTTACTCCACTCGATGCACTATTTATTTATTTCAAATTATGTATACATGACGTCAGATACGTAATTTAATTTTTTTCTACACTGAGAAAAAGTTTTACTTCAGTAATGTACTTCGTATATGTCATTAACTGTGTGTTATTTTGAGTAAATAAGAAAATTATTATAATCTATCTTAAATGAGTAAATTATGTGTGCACGTGTAGTTAGCTGTACAAAAAAACTATTGCGTTAAATGTGTTCATTACTGAAGTAGGTAAATGAATTAAATATATATTATATTAAAGGATAAAGCTGCTCCTTTATGAAAAGAGTTACCGGAGAAATAGTAGCTAATAGCGCTCATATTACAAAATCATGATACAAAACAGTAGTTCCTTTAAGTGTTTTAAAAGAATTAAGGGGAAAAAACAAACTGTAAGCATATACGTACAAGTTTGTTTTGTCGCTGTGTTCGACGTGGTATTTATTTGTGCCGCCATAACCAGATGCGTCATCCACCCTAATAACAATAAAGAAGCGTTGAATCATAGAGGTAGAAAAAATATCGTCATTATATTTCAAGTCCACGGGATCGGCGAATCGATCCGGTGTCATCGCTCTTTTGAGAGTGCTACTCGTAGAAGACGCTTTGACGTGTCATATCTGTGTTTATATTCACGATTCTACTCGAGTTACGTTGTTCAGAATTGATCATACGAATCCTTTGTGAATAAATATTATAACAACAAAATTATTATTTTCCATCTCTTTTTCTATATTTATTTAGGTACATAAATCACAAAAGATAAATTTTATTTTATTTACATACATAAATATTAGAAAAAGAGCTTGATAAAAATTGGCGCTTTTTATACCCCACTGCAGGAGCTTAGGTGTCCCCTCAAGATGAGGGAGCTTAGAGCTTAAATTTGCCACGCTGCTCCAATGTAGGTTAGTGGATTGTAACGACCGCCATCTATTGACAGCAGCCGGGACCTACTGCTTAACATTCTCTTTGAGGCGCGGAGTCAGTGGTAGTTAATGTACTTAAGTCAGAAAAAAGTCATTGGTACACGTGGGATTTAAACCACGGTCACATGACCTTTTAGATTTGAAACAGGTTCGCTACGTTTGGGCTATCACGACACGACACTACACATGGCTACATATCTGCCAATTTTTCAAAACTTTTCATACTTTTTCATTATTATAGCAATTAATTATATGATTAAAGCGATCTGGCGAACATTCGTTAACTTCAAACACAAGACACCAAATCCAAAACATCGCTGAAAGATCGTGCATGGTCGTAAAAGTTGATGAAATTTGTTTTCCAAATTAATTTTATATTTATTTGCATTTTTTGTTTATTTGGCACATAACCATCTACAAATTAGCTCAGAATAATAAAATGAAGTAATATTTTTAATATTAAGCCTCTATAGAACTAACTATATAGCAGACATGGCCTTGTCAGATTTAATATTTTAACTTGTCACGCGATACCATTCCAATAAAAAAAGGGGCCAACTTTTACACACTCGTGTTTGAGACACAACAAACCACACACTCCCGTCACACCATACCTCTAACCATGTACTAACCGTCCGTCTCTGTGTGAATTATAACCGAATAGTAAGGTGATATTTTTAATTATGATTTTTGACGCTAAACACCAATCTAGGGATGTAACCATATTCAAAGTTGAACACCTAACTAATTTCTGTCAACAATCAATTGATTATTATGTCCATTTTATTATTGATTCCAATACTTTCCTATCATAAACATAAACGAAGCCTCATTAAGGGAGTTTTCCCTTGTAAGACACATTAATACAGTTTTGGGTTATGTACATTTGATTTTCGTTTACGATTTTAAGTGTCATAACGTAGACTATTTTAAATCTCATTTTTTGTCTTTACATATTATTTTGAAGCTAAATTTTGTGACGAATATACCTATATAAAACTAGAAGTATTTTTGTTTTACGTAACATTTCAGAGATGATGAAATACAAAAATTATTTTAGGGAACTGTTGGAAAGAACTCAGGCCATAGTGATTTGTACAAAATGATGAAATTAATAGAAACCAAATCGAATAAGACGAAGGGGTACTTAAGTTTGCATGAATAAAATAAATAAATAAATTAATTAATAAAGTATAATTATCTCAGTGGAATTAATCTACTAAACAAATGAGTAAACACGTGTTTTAATGATTCAAATTTCAAACTCCTTAAAGACGTGGAAAAGGATGTCAAAATATTTAAAAATATCAATACTTAACACGTGTATTAATTCAAGATTTTCTACAAACCAGCTATTAAACCAATCATTAAACACGCTTATCACCATTTATTTTAATTGACTTTACGTGAGGGTGAAAGAGCGTTTTAATATTTCTATATAAAAAAATAGTTTACATAGGAGTTATAATGTGCCGCTTATCAACGAAAACATATTCCTACCCCAACGACCCGTTGCGTCGCCGGAAACCATAACAATTTAAGAAACGGACGAATGCACTTCAAGGGAAATAAAGATTAGATTTATGGCCCGTAGCAGCAGCTGCACTCAACGAATATTCTAGCAAAGCACCTTAACCTATTAAACTGCCACCGAAAATACATTTCCACGGGAAGACGAACACCCGTATCGATACCACCGCCCTCGCCTCACCCATGCGGTAGTATTTAAGCTGTTGCACTGTGTCGAACCATATACTTCATTTCTAAGCCAGTTGCCTTCAGTATCGGATGGAATATATTTAATGTATATATGGCATGTAGTTATAATATTCTTTTTAAAAACCTACACAAAGAGTCAAAGAAGTTAACTGGTGCCTGGCACGAGGGTCCCTTCGTAGAAAGCACATCATAGAAGACTCAGCATCGCTGAAGATCTCCATCGGTCTTTCCAGACTCAAAACGAGGCTCAAGACTCACATCGACGGCTCGATGTTGAGACATTGTGCAGCGCTCATACTGTGTCTGCAATTTTACTGTCAATGTTTCCTTTGTTGAACTAGACTCCTTCTGCCTCCTACTATATCTAAAGATTCAGGAATTAATTACTTACTATTCCTTATACTTTTCTGCTGCATAGTACAGCCAGGATTTGAAAAAATAATAAACTAAGAATTTTTTTCAATTTATATTTAATATTAAAAGTAAAACTTACATAATGGCTCATTCAGAAAATATTTATGTTGACATTGGGCAAAGTTTACACTCGATCGCAATTCTTAATGGTGACGCAGATAGATTACATCCATTTCTAAATGCATCTAACCAATTTATACAAACGCAACAGTAATAATCTCATAGATTTATATAAATATGAGATATTAAATTCGAATTTAAACGATGGAAATTACTTTGATTTCATACTCCACCTCGATAAAAAATTATTCGCGATGTAGTCTATGTTAATAAACCTACACGGTTACGACCATGCTCGTATCGTCATAGAGATTTATAAACAAGACGACAAAACTGCTTTACTACGCCAATTAGCATTCAGTATTCAGACAGTGCAACAACAACTATGTTTCTATAATATGTTGTCTGAGGCAAAAAAAAAATACAATCATAAATTAAAGAAAACCAGCTACCATAATGTGGATGTGATTCTACGTAGCCCGCTGGCCCATCATAATAATATTATCAGAAATAATTATTCGTTCCAAATGCACCGCCAAAATAATTATTTATTCCCAAAAACCAGATGATCTTCATAATCAATTAATAAACCTCACTGAAAACTAATTACAGTTGTATAAATCAATACAACTTGTTATAGGAAACATTCTTTTTATACAGCAAGTTAGCATAACACGTCGAAATTTTATATAATTAATTATAAAAATTAACTGATACAATTACTTTTGCACTACGTGGGCTGTACCAATGCGCTATAATTAACCATGCCGTATTATAAGACACTCTAAGATTAAATTAATTACTAATAATTTGCTAATGCTAACGTCTTACTTAAGTGTACGTTAACATGAGTAAGTTAACATTATTATTTTATAATTTCACTATTTCTAGTAGACGAGGTTAAATATGAGTATTTAGATATAACTTCAATAACCCAACCTCTTCAAGAATCCCTGTATACTTATCACATGTCCCAACATAGACAGTTATTACAACGCGATAAGGTATTTGAAGCAATAGGCCATAAAAAACGAAGAATATTATGCACTAAACAAACAATCAAGCCAACAACGTGCGAGGAAAATATAATAATAATTAATAAATAATATAATAATTGAATAACAAAAAGGCAAATTATCAACTATCCATGACCCCTCGAACCGATTGGTAGAAATACTTAAGCAACAATATGTACTTAACATATACTACAACAACAAAAAATGTAGACGTAGTGTGCAAAGACGATATAAAACAAACTTTAATTAAAGGATCACTCTTTGTACACAACATGTACATCACATTAGATTCAAAAACTACGCAATCAAAGCAGTTAATAGACCTGGAAAAGTATTAAGGATGCCTGAATTAAACATACAAAAAAAAAATGAAACAATTGAAACCTATATACTTTGCCACTGAGAGGAATCATATGAAAAAACAAATACAAGAATTGAACTACTTAAAAGATATTAAAGAAGTTCCTTCAGCAGTACGGAAGCAAATGTTTCTCAATGGATAATCATAGTATCCATTGTAATAAATGTAATGCTATGGAAGAAATACGCCTACTAAAGGCGAAACACTCAAGGTAATAATATACCTGCAGTAAATATCGAAATGACGAAACCAGACACAGCAGCAGCTGTTAACACCTTCTATAGTCCTTCGCCCCGAAGGAATATTTTCAGTTTCAGGGAAGAGGACAGTATAGTTTATCAACAAAAATACATTCCCATCTCAATGATCCATCGTCGAAAACCATAAAAATTTAAAGAATTGACGATTACACTTAAAGGGAATTAAAGGAGTAATTTATGACCCGTAGCTGCATCAACGAATATTCTGAAGAAGCATCTCGACCTATTAGAATTCCACACTAAAATGCATTCTCACGAAAAGATAAATGCTCGCATCGGGACCCCAACCTGCGTTGCATCTCACCTCTCCAGTAGTATTTAAGCCGTTGCACTGTATCGAGCCATGCTCTACATTACCGTTCCCGTTGCATTCTGTATCGGATCAGATACTTGTATTGACTATATTTAATACACGTATGCCATATAATGCTCGGGACTATCACGGTTTATCAAAATTCATACATTATGGGCTAAAGGATGGGCGTTAAACTTCGTATAGATGTTGCACGGTGATTTCTCTTATAACGAAGGCATCCAGTAAAAAAAAATTATTGAAGTTCTACCAATAAGAGAATAAAAACGGGTGCTAACGTCATTGAAAAAAATAAATTAACTCATATCAAATCGAGTTCGTATGAATATATTAAACGAGTAACTAAACGTGAATGTGTTTTATAGATTTTTGAACACAATCACTACCGGGCACAAAAAGTATGTTTTATATATGTCAACTATATCTATGATGTCAACGCACACTTTGCACCGCTGCGCTGGTCTAGAAACTTGAAATTTTTGTAAGTATCTCTTAAAGTGTTTAAGTGTGTTTACGAAAATTGTTGGAAGCGTAATACATTGAAATACAACGGGGCGGGGGTAATATATAGAGCGATCGATGGGCAGATTTTTAAATGTGCTTGTCACTTCGGTTCGTTTGTACTGTGTAATATATATGCAAATGTAACGTCATTGGTTATTTTTAGATCATACATTCATATGGTGGTGCGTAGTTTCCCCACCCCTCAAACGAGTACATTGAACTTTGAGTGGGTAATTACCTCAGGTGAGAGTTCAAAAAGCCCCCAATAAATTACGTCCTCCGTACAGTCCTCTAGAAAACCTGTGCGACATAGGAATTAATTTCTTTGCAATACTTCTCAGAATATGTGTCTCACATATTTTTCAAAATAATAATCTATCATTCACGTGAAATAGTGTTAAGTAATTAGTTTCTTCCGCGGCTCCGACTTTGTGATCGTGGAATTAATAATAATTATAAATGATTTTATATTATTTTAATTATGAAATATCGATCGTGTCGAGTCGATTGTGTATCGAGTCGTGATAGCCCGAGCGCAGCGAACCTGTTTCAAATCTATAAGAGCATGTGGTCGTGGTTCGAATCCGGGCGTGTACCAATGAGTTTTTTCTGACTTAAGCACATTAATTATCATTGACTCCGTGCCTCGGAGAGCACGTTAAGCTGTCGGTGCCGGATGCTGTCAATAGATGGCGGCCGTTACAATCTGCCAACCCGCATTGGAGCAGCGTGGTGGATTTAAACTTCAAGCCCCCTCATCTTGAGGGGAGGCCTAAGCCCCTGAAGTGGGGTATAAAAGGGCTGATGGAATAGAATGGAAATTACAAAATAAATTGCCTGAATTAAAAAGTACAGCAAAAAAGTTTCTTCTTTTAAGTGCACATTTCATAATATTACACAACCTTAAGTGACCGGTTGTCTATCTGTCTGTTCCGACTAATTCCGATTTCAATGAAACTTTGCAGAAGTGCAGAAGGCATTATTGGCGGTGACATAGGCTACTTTATGTCTGTCTATTTGTCCGTCTGTCTGTATGTTCGAGCTACTCTTTAAAAGGGCTGAACCGATTTAAATGAAACTTCACAGATGTGATTAAAAGATTGTCAGGAGTGACATACAATACTTTTTGTTTGCCTGTCTGTATGTCTGTTTGTATGTTGAAGCTAAACTTTTAAGCTTTTAATGAAACTATGCAGACATTATTAAAAATAGGTTGTCGGGAGTGGTATAGGTAACTTTTTGTCCGTGTGATTGTCTGTATGTCTTTTTGTTCCAGCTAATCTCCAAAACGACTAAACCATTTGTATAAATCTTCGCAGACGTAAAAAGAAGGTTATCGGGAGTGATATAAATTGGTTTTTGTCTGTGTGCTTGTCGGTCTGTTTGTTAGGGCTAAACGCCAAAACGGCTGATCCGGTTTTTCTGAAATTTCGTAAACATAAAGAGGACATTGTCTGGAGTAAAAAGCAATTTTTATTATCTATATTAATAAAAGTGTAGTGTATGCCTGTCTGTTCTGGTTTATTGCGAAAACGGCTGACCGATTTTGGGACTCACTTGTGGGATAGCTATTCTACATGCTAAAATGACTAAATGGTATTTGATGAAATTAGGTATAGAGATTTATTACGTAAAGTTCTGTATATTCTGGAGCGTCGCGTCCATTCAGCTGTGCCGGTACAACTGTGTAGTTCACGTGGGTGAAGCCGCGGACGGAAAACTAGTATTAAATAATATTTTTGCTTGTAAAGTCTCTTAAAATTGTAGTAAGAAGAAAAATAATAAATAGTTTTTAAATTTAAGTCCAATGAATGTGCAAGAAAATACGAAATGCTGTACATGTTACGGCATTCAAAAAAAAATGTGTTCGTAGAAGAGGGTTTTTTTAGGCTAACGGGAAGTAGGTACCCTACAGACTCTGATGTACCTACTTGCTGTAGTGTCGAAACTTTCACCAAAATTTACCGTATTTTTTATTGTGTTGACGTAAAAGCTTTAAAACACCGCAGATTCTATCTTACAATAAAATAACATCGAAATATGATTTTACATTTATTCATAACGAGGGAGATGTTATAGAGGCTGATCACAGTCAATATTAAAACATTATACATTTTGAGATAGTCGTTTCGCTTGTACCTAAATAATACAACACTAACATTTCCTGAAATAAAGGTTTTTCGACAATTACTGCAAAACTTTTGAAGCAATCAAGCACGTCTGTAGAAACTTCTGATTCAAAAGAATGTCACAGCTGCTACTATACAGCTGTTTACTCACTCAAAATGTAGACATGTGTAAATTAAAAAAATCATTGTGGTGTATAGTGGCTCCATCTGTCATCGAACCTTCTTCTGGAACAGGGCGATGTTGCATCTTTAGTGAGTAAATAGCTGATTGGTATGCAGCTGAGACATTCTTTATAAATGCTGCTAGATCAGCATTGTGGGTACGCAATATTTAAAATACTTATGTAAGCTTAAATTTCTAAGTAAAAATTATGAAATTTAATTCACGCAAAGGTAAAAAGTTTCAGAGTTTCAAATAAAGCAATTAGCTAATATCATACAATATCAGAGGTTTAATAATATAATCGAAACTTGAAATGTGGAATAAATTATTAAAATAAAAAAAAAACGGGAATATCGTGTAAATGAAATATCGGAGTGTATTTATTAAATTATAATAGTCCTTTTTTCGCTTCAGTTTTATTTTACAAATAATGTCTTAATTTAAAATCAAGATATTGAGTCTCTTATCAACATGACTCCAAATAGAGTCATATATTAGAAAAAATATTCTAAATAAGTAGGGAAGCGTGTATTATTGTCATATCATTGACCTATATGGAACATTTAAATGGAGTAAGTACATTTTCAATGTTTTTTGAGGTACTTTTTTTTTAATGAGTGTTTCGTCATGTGACCACAACTCGTCTAATATTAAACGAAACCGAGAAGTGACCTGGTTATTTATTGGGAATAACTAACACTCATCGTAAAAAGCCATTAATTTTACCCAAGTGAATATTAAAAAAAAAATAACATAAAAACGGAAAGGAAACAAAATAAATGTTTTTATTTCTGCTGCCCTTGACGTGAAGCTAAGCTAAGTCCAAAGCACGCTTACGCAGAATGTCTGTTACTTAAAGACATTCTGTTGTCCATAAAATATTTTTTTACCTAGGACCGTACCACCAAGGCCACCAATGGGCGCTGCAATAGATGTGTTTGTCTAAAACGGCTTGACCTTAAGATTAAGGACTGTTCCTGGAGACTTAAGATGAGAACCTCACATGATACACGTGTTACGGTTATGGGTACGAACTTTGAATGTAGCAGACTAGAAGGCGCACGCTTGCTGAACTTAACGACTCAAAGGCAACAAATTCTGTCAACTTTATTGCCTTAAATTTTTTTTATTCCACAAATTCCACGATTTTATTAAATGAATTCGTAAGACGGTTCTTAAAGAACAGCCCCTCGATATTTTGATAAATCAACGCACATTTTTATTAAGCGCCGTGGCGCCTTGATTTTTTCCCACGGTCAAAAAAGTTTGCACGCTAAAAATAGCGATGTAGCGATCTTTAATTAAAATGCTGGAGAAGTGGAATGTTCGTGACGTGTGCATTGGTGGAGGGGAGTAAGGGTATAAAAGCGATGATAAGGAGTCGAACGGGACAGTTTTTATGAATAAGTCAAGTGCGATTATTGCGAAGTGTAGAGTGAGGTAATGGTATAATTTGTGTTCGATATTATTTGTTCTTAAGTTAGTTTGTGATTTCGTCCTATAATAAAATAAAGTTATATAAAAATTGTGTTTTAGTGCATCCCTGATATCCGGACTAGTAGCCTGTTACAGTATGTAACTGTTGTGAGGATAATTTACAAAAACCAAGACACACAACCATGTAGGTAACCAATAGCGAGAGCCATATGCGCGTCCAGCCGTCTCCCTTCCTTATCTCGGGGCTCAAATGTGTTCAAACTTTGGTTCTTGAACTAAACGATCAGTATTACTCCTCTATTGCACTAATACAAAGCTCGGTGGTTATTGGTCAGCAACGGGTTTTGCAGTAAATGTGTTTTTTTTAAATAGCTGAGCTGATTAAGATGCGACATTTCGCATTACGCGGGTGCTGTCTCCTCAGAGCAGATTCTTGATTAGTTTAAGGTTCAAAGCCACCACGGGCGCTACAATATATGTACATATGTTTATTCAAAACGGAGCAGTTTTTCCATTCGATTCAATTCAACTTCTGTATTTCTATGTGATTCTTTCTAATATTACCACCATAGTATGGTTTTAAGCATCCGACTGTTAGTCACAGGCCTACTATTCAGTAGAAAATTATAAATAAAAAAGTAAGATTTTGCATTATTTTCAGAAACCATGACGAAAACTTGAAGTAAAAACTTATCAAATAGTGATCCTTGAGAAGGAGTGAAATAATGAAATAACTGTTTAGTACGATTACTTTCATCTACGCAGACTATGAGGCACGCAAGACAGTTAAGATGTTAATAATACCCAATTATAGTCTTTAGTATTCAAGTGACTTTCATAGTACCAATACAATTCAATACCTATTGTTCACATCCATAACAATTTTCTAAAAGTATACTAGTCTGAGGAAGGAATGAGCATGTACTGTATACTGCTATTCATAGAAAAGGCTTCAACGTGAAGCAGACTAATTATTTACTAGCCAATAATTAGCTGATAACACAAAGAACACGTATTTTTGATGACTTACTATCTAATCTAATATCTAAGGGATATTACTATAGTAAATTATTGTAAAATTATCAATTCTTCTAAACGGCCAGCATTATGATACTCCTCTGTTGAACTCTAATTTAAAGCTGGTGCTCTCGTATCAAATCGAATTTGCTTGATTTAATACTGGCTAATAATAATGAAGCATATTTTTATTACTTTTTGTTTCAAATTTCGGTTTCTTTAAATTCAGTCGTCGGTACCTGGTCCAGAGGAAGTTGATTTAATTGTGACGTACTTTATCAATTATCGCCACACAACAAACAGGTTGCTTTAAGTCCTAACAAAAAAGGTCTACAACGGCTACCGAAGAATTCACCTTAATTACCGTATTAGATACTTTGAAACTTTTCTATAAGCTTCTTTAAATTAAGCTACAAATAATACAGAAATTCAAAAGTCAACAGTAAGAAAAGTATTAAAACGGTATTTTTGTAAATTGTACAGGCTTTACTGCCTGGGGACTAAAATAGCAGACGATAATTTCCTAATTATCAGCTGTAATTAAATTCTAAGTATATGTACAAACTGTGCCAAAATTTAATTTTTTACAATTTACTAAATTTTCGCGAAAAAATTGGTCTTTGTTACCAATTAAGTAATTAAGTAATGCATAACGCAAGAACAATTTTTAAATATTTTTCTGTATATTACATTTCACAGCTAACACTGATCTCTCTTGATGTTTGCTACAGAGATAGCTTGAACTTTTCACAGTTAAACCGCTTTACCGATCTTGATTGAAATTGGCCGGAAGAAAGCTATCCTGGAGCAAAACTTCGGCTGCTTTTTATTGCGTAAATGTGCTCACGCCTAAACTGCTGAATCAGTCTTTATGAAAGTGAAAAAGTTAGCTTGCATCCTGAAGACAAATAGAGGATACATTTTGCCGCAAAGTTAGCTAAAATATAGGAGTATTTTTTTTTTGTTAATTGTTAATTTTCTGTACAACTACTCACCGTTTTCCCCTTGCGCTTGTAGTGGTAGCTGGTTCTTGGCTGCCAATCGATTTTAAAAGAGCCTAATGGCGACGGCTGTTTGTGGCTGGCGAAAAGTTATGACGTTACGGATTGTTCTAGTTTTTTCTAGAAAGTTCCAGAATTTTCTAATAAGTTTTACAATGTCCTGAAATGTCTCCTTGGCGGTCCCGGTGTAATGTAACAAATGTGTAATCCAGGCGGGAACCTAGTCTTATTATAAAACTGTATAATGGAGTGATATTTGTACGTGGAAGGTATTATAAGAAAACATATTGGGATATAATAGATATTTGTCACTGAAACCAAAGCAATTTTAAGTTTTTTGATTCTTTTGTTTGTTTGCTTGTTTGGTTATAAACTTGTCACTATAAACGTACTACCGAATAAGATTTATTGTTTGTAGGCAGTAATGTTTTTTTTTCTCTTTTGGGCAGAAATTAATGATCTTTTTTGTTATTATCGACTACCGAAACAAGACTTTTAAATTTTTGTTTTGTTTTGACGTTCCTTCCCTTAAAACTCAAAAACTATTTAGCTTATTTTAATAAAACTTTTACTTTGAAGTAGACAAAATTGATTCAACGTATTAAGTAGGTTGCATTACTATTTTCAGAAGTAGCGCATGTGCAGCAAAGAGAAAGGTTAAGCTATTCGGGTTACACTCAAAAAAATGCATAACGTGAAAACTACGCGTGTTATGTTGTAAACGGAAGTCAGTTTCTTTTAAAAATAAGTAACATGTAATTAAAAATACAAATAAATTACATAAGTCACTTGTATTTGTTCGATTCACTTTCATTTTATTAACCTAATTTGAAACGTCAGGTGAAGTATTAAAATTCAATGTTACTGCGAATAACTCACCGTTAGTTAATTTTAAGCAAAAAGCTTTAAAGTGGTAAAGGAGAGGTGATTTTCGGTAATTTTAAAACCTGATTTAGTTTCCTAACAACAAAGGGCGGTTTTAGGAATTCGTTCTAACTTTGCTTACTTTATTTAACTAGTTTCGTTTATCTTTTTGGGTAACCGTTATCACGTGGAAAATCTCAACTCCACGGCAGGTTCACGAACTGTTGTACTTTTCGTTTTCTGAATCTCCACCTTTTAATCCGATAGACAAAGAACGATGCGGAGTTTCTGTTTATGTTTGACGAAAGTGCACAGAGCGAAAAGATAAAAGTTCAGTGGACTGCAGCGCCGGCTGATACTGTGTTTATACCATTTACCTTCAATTATTCCTTTTGAGTATTTTAATTTTTTAATACAAAAATTAAATAAAAGTCGTAATGCAGACATACAAACATTTCATCATATTTGTTAACGTATTGAGTAAGGTGCGTTGGGGTAAGAACGAATTTTGAAGAAGAGCGAAATATTTTATCTACGCATAGATATATTCACAACTTGCATCCCTGCTATTTTCGTCAGAAACTTGGTTTTCCATGTGTCGATCGTCAGGGCATGTCTGAAGCTCAAATGAAATGTGGTGTTGTGTCGTTTGTCACTTTTTCGTAAAGGTGTCGAAAGTTTTGAAAACTGGAGTTCCGGTCTTACCCCGAAATTGATATTTTTTTTTCTAGCTAAATTATGTAGTGTAGCTAATATTTTTAAAATTATATTATAGATCTTATTAAGAGTGCAAGTGTCAAAATGAATTTAACGTCAAATACCAGGATGTAAATGACAATGAACACATTTTTTTTTTTAATCTTGAGGCTAGTGTCATAGGTTACGTTTAATTGTATTGGTTACGGTTGTATGTATTTATCAATTTACTTAAAAAATTTTGTGACTGTGATGAATAGATAAATTAATTTGATGGCAGTTACGTTGTAAAACAATATAATTACTGTCGATACCTATAACTTGTAATGTTTATTACATAAGAACTCATTTAAAAAAAAGTGTACAATTCGTTATAAACATACAACACATATTTGTTTTGCTGTCTGACATTCTTGGTTTAATTATCTAGAGCGGTATGTATGAATGCACTAATGTGTCATTGTCATCAAGACACTTATCAGGTATCCTGCATAATAACAATTTGCCACCTGTCCCAACTGACTGTGGGACGAAATACACAACATCTAGCACTCCGTCGCACCGCTATGCTAAGAACCAAATGAAATGCGACGCATCTCCTCTTAGACACATGAGATATGTATACATATATTCGTTTTGTCTCATGTTATAACACTTTATATACAGGATAATGTGCCGTTTGTTTCCGTTATTTGGCATTCACATATACGCTAAAGTACTTCTGTACTGATTCATAAACAATTCAGCAGCCTTTCCCGTTTCCACCCGAGTACAATCTGTGCTGATACGAGTATTATAAATGAGAAGGTGTATTTGTTAGTTTGTTCTTACTTTAGGTCGTAAGAGAGCAACGAAAAACAAGAATTTTGGATTTAATAATAATGATAATAATAATACCTAGGACATCCTACACGGTACTATCTAGTCCCAAAGTAATCAAGTATGTGCTTGTATTATACGTACTAGACAACTAATATACATACCTAATTATTCTTTATAATATATACATACACCAAGACACGGAACAAATATACATGTTCGTGTACACAAATATTTATCACGGCCGGTATTCGAACCGTCGACCTACATTTTTCCAGTTAGGGTCTTTAACCACTCGGTCAATGGGTTAGTCAAATTAAACTAAAAAATCCACAGATCTTGCAGTCCCCGCAACCATCGGTTTCATTGAAAATGAACCTACTCAAATCCGATTTTCACAGATTATTTTATTTCATTGCCACGAAATCGTCGCCTTGCCACGATTTAAACTGCAGCCTCTGATATCCTTATACGTTTTGAACTCGATAATGAAGCATTCGAACGAATACAGGCCGAAAGGCGATGACCGTAATGTTAACAAGTTCCCGATCGTCCATAAAATCTAACATGTGATGTCAAATTTCTTGTTCGATTTTCAACCGATATCCAAAATTTTGGTCTCAAACTGTAGCTACCGATGCCCTCTAACGTTTTATACCACATTTTGAAGTGACCCTCTGAAATATAGTAACTTATATCCACAAACACCAGCGATCGACCAAAAAATCTCATCTTTCGGAAATAATTTCTCTTACAATTACCAACCGATTTCCAAAAACTTGGTCTCAAACCGTAGCTACGTTAATGGCCGAGATACAATTTTTTTTAATTTTCGACATCGGTCCCCGTTCTCGAAATAATTTGGATTTAATAAAAAAAAAATCCGAAAATATCCCGATTTTTTTACATTTACCAATTTTTTTCAAAAACTACCAAACTGATTTTCAAAATTTTGGTGTCATACGATGCGCAACTAAATTATTAATCTTTTAAGACCTTAAAATCTTAGCTAGACCCCATACCCTCGGAGTTATGGCTACAAATGCGTCTCCCGTGAAATGGATATGATAGTCATTTTCAATGACAAAATGTAAATAATAAATAATTGAAAATGGAATTGAAACAATTGAAGAGATAGTGAGTAATATGAGCCATTATGGAACACAAAAGTGGTACAGCTGCCGAGCAGCGGACAAAATGTAGTATAGGATTATGATAAAGTTAGATTCTACTGCAATGGCTCTGGTTCCCACTATTGCTCAAGCCAATTGATTATACTCATTATGCCTTCGATGCTAGGCATAGGCCTAGCATTTATTATTCTAATTTAGCCTCGGTTTTGATATATTTGTTATTCTGCCTCGGTCTCTATCTTGTTCTAAGTCCTAATGCGGAACTGGAACCACGCTGGTTCATATGCTGATTATTAATTGAATGAATTTTAATTATTCGTACGTTATTGTGTTTTTCATATTATGATGAATTAAAATTTAAATAAATCAATCGATTCAAAAATTTCAACATTTACGAAAAATATACATTTAAGTGAGTGACAAAATCTCTCTTCAAGCATTACATTCACTCATATTGCTGAATAAATAAACAAATCAATCTGTCACATATTTTCATTGTCTAACGAGTACATAAATATGAATTGTCAAATTAACACTTGTCCGGTATTTTATATTTTTAATTTATAATTCCAGGGCACTTTTTTTACTTTTTAATTGATAATTTTAATTTAATTTGAACAATCCAGTTGTTTTCTGTTGTTTAGAATATTTTTTCCTTATTAAGGGATGCGATGTATTAAGCCAACATGGGCTGTACTAAAACACGTGTAACGATGAAGTAATTTGTTCATAAATAATCTCTGCTAAAAATATTTTAAAAAGTGTCAAAGTTGCAACAACTTTCTTAGACAATGTTCTATCAACCAATTCAATTGAACGTGGTGATTATTTTTATTCACGGTTAAATTTTGGTTTTCTGAATTTTGCTCTGATAGGCCTCTTACGGCAATTATCGAAGAAGCATAAAAACCGCTCAAGTGCGTGTCGGACTCGTGTAAAGAGGGTTCCGTACTTTAAATCATAAAAATGCCTACATTAAACTCTCATATTAAACTTTCATTTAATATGAGAGTTTTCATATAAGAGAGAAAGTCTAGACATATAGTCGTGAAGAAAAAATTATCAAGAAGAGTCCGAATGACGATAAGCATGGAGCAAAAATGCATTCAATCTGCGCAAAAGTGCATACAAGAAACAGTTTTTTCTGACATTTTTGGTGATTAGTGCTTGTGAGATCAATGCATGTAAAAGGAATTTTCATTAAATATGTACTACTGTAACCGCTATAACTAATAACAATAGTAAAAAAAAAATTTAATCGGGTCCCCTTATAATAAATGTGTTTTTGGTGATTTGTGATTTTGAGATCGTTCTTTAAACTTAAAATTTTCATGTTCTGTGTACTATGTGTACTATGGCTGCTGTAACAACAAATAATAGAAATAAAATAAAGTTAAAAATCGATGGGGGTCCCCATACAGGAAACGTGTTTTTTTTTAATATTATACGATGGTACGGAACCCTTCGTGTGCGAGTCCAACTCATATTTAGCCAGTTTTCCATTATTAATAAAAATCTTATCTTTAATAGTAGTCCTTTCAAACTATATGTTACACGATATCAAAAACAGAACTTTTGACCCCCATTTCAAAGTTTTTGATTGTTATGACATATTAACATAGAGTTATGACTTGTGTCTTCAAAATTTCTACGTTACGAAGAAAAAAGCAATGCAAAAAAGCGTCGGTGATAAACAGACAGATTTTAAATAACCTTTTAAGGTATAGAATTGTAAAAGCAGACAAAAACAAAAATTTACTTATTTTCGGAGATACGAAACGGAATCTTCAATCAACGAACAAGGGAGTCTCACCGCAAGGGTTCTCATCGCCTTTTTGTAAAGGAAAACCTATAACGTTGTGATTTCACACTGGATTTTGAGTCCTTTGAACCTACTTTTTGATTATTTGTTCATACGTCTCACCCAGTAAATATGAATTTTGTACGCGCTCATTTGAACTTGAATAAGTTATTACTCGTCACTGTATGCAAACGAGCAAAATGGTTTGACGTATTCGAAGCCACAAAATGACTTTATTATGTTTAAGATATTTAAATTTCGTCTACTTGTATATTTGTAGCTTTGCTTGTGAAATTAATATTATCATTTTTCTTATAAAGACTCTAATACGCGTTCTCGAAATTCTCTCAAATTTAAGGCTAAATAAACTTCACTTTTGTGTAGGTTTCTTCAAATTACATTTTCTTTTTTTGCATACGAAGTCATTTTTTATTAATAACACTTAATTTAGTGAACCAATAAAATTTTTAAAATTCTAATTTTGTTTTTAAACAAATAAGTGTTATACGTACAAAATCCTTATCGATATTTCCACACTAATATTAAAAACGCAGAAGTATGCCTAATTCTAATGAATTTCAGTACAGACACAGATTAAACCTCGGAGAAAGACATATACCACCTTCATGAAAGTTTGTATGGGGAAATTCATATTATTAGTATGAACATGTGGTTTTTTTTGTTATTTTGTGATGCTGTAACAATTACATATGAAAATGCAAAAAAACATTTCTCCAAGTGATATTGAAGCCGAGATAATTAAATTTGAAACATCATCAATATACTTTTAATTATAATTAGATTAGCGTTTGACCATTATTTTAATCTACGACTCTTATAATAAATTTAATCTTAAGACTTATTACATAAATAACTATTTTTAATCAATAATACTCGTAAGTAGCTTTTGCGGTCAAAAGCATCTTTGCTTACGAAACTATCTACATTAAGATGAAAGGTCGTTGCTTAGTTAAGCCGATTACGTATCAAATAAGAATAAAAGCACGTTGTTATAAAAGAACTTATTTTCTGAATTAAATATATAAAGTGGAATAAATAACTCGGCTTCGGTGTATTTCGGAGAAATGCCGTCATAACAAGTTTTGTTAGTATTGGAATATAACTGTTTTCATAAGTAGCTGCAAAGGTCGAAATAAACAATGAACGTCAACATTGAGCGAACCTATGTGCTTTGATTATAGTCTGGATGGACCTTGGAAATCAAATGTCAAAAAAATATGACTGGCCAACTTTTAGATACTCGTGTGTGTGTCTCAACAGACCGCATGCTCTCGCTGTCCCATGCTATCCATGCACAAACCGTTTTTGTGCGTGTGAACTATAACCGAACAGATTTTTGACACCGGCTCTCTATTTAGACATCATATAACCGAAGCCCCTTTGATAGCGAACGACATGCAAAGATTCTAAAAATGTAATTCTATCGATAACCATTTATTTATCAACATGTATGTATTCCCCAATGAAAATTAATTAATCGTAAACACCGGTACAAAAATACGAATTGAACCGACTTCCTTTTAGTTAATTAAATTGTATCATCGAGAGGACACATTCACGCGTCCACAGCTCCGGCGGATGTCCAGCCTATATTCAAACAACGTGGCGTTACAATGACATCAAAAAAGTTAGTTTTCTGTCGTTAATTAGACGAGCCACACTTGCGCAAATTTCTGAAATACAACGGAAAGTAATGGGTGGAAATTTTTCTATATCGGAACACATATTTTTGAAATCACCGTTTTTTACACATATGTTTAGCTTGTGTACGAAACGTAAACTCAAATTTGTTCCTCATTTGCATTACTTTCCAGCTCGTAATTAATTTCAAACGTCAATACAATTTACATAAGACAGTTTTAGTTTATTTAAAGTTTTAAAAAAAAATACAGCCATAATAATTCTAAAATTTTATTAAGTATCCTAAGCTTTAATCCAACTAATTAATTTCACATAAGTTGATTGAAATTTATTAAAAAAAAGGAAATGATAGAAAATATTCTACTTATTCAGGTTTTCTTATGGGAATATGATTATCGTTAGTGAATTTGTATTCAATTGATAGTTTGCATTTTATTATCACAAATTTTTGGTGACTTAATTTCTACTATAAAATGCGTCATTACTTAATACATTTAAGATTGCTATTTTCACGTTATTTTAACTAATAACCTTTTTCATTTTATGTAATCAATTCATCAACATATTGAACAATCACTGGTAATATCACAAACATAAACAGTAAATTGAGGATCGATGACTCGTGTCAATGCACGCAGTAGCTTAAACTAACACACAAGCTGAGTTTGTCCTATTTTCCTGTACATGGACACGCGCAAATTAAAAAGGTGGCGGCTATGTGAAGGCTATATATCAGGGTGCAGGCACAGGGAGCGTTGGAGGGTAACTCCAGTAATTAGGTCACCCGCCCCGGAGCGGCTGGGACTTCCCCGCACAACTTACACTGAGTCCCACTAATCTCTTCTGGTTCACTCTGAATTCAGCCTCATCGTATCTGGATCTGGTAAATGTCTCAGTGTGAAGATCGGTACCGTGAAAGCACTCTTCCAGCCAAAGCTTTGAAGTAAATGTAGAGTCTAAGAACATACTCAGAAAGTAACAGTGTTACGGTCCTATCTCAGTTAATTTATGATAAGAAATATTTATCGTATGTTGAAATCTATAACGAGCGGCGTTCACAATATAAATATGCCTTAAGTATATATGTCTATAGGCAATTAATGCAGATTCAGACAGTAAAAGATGATAAATTTCTTCATCTTGCGTGTGTTTATGAGCATGGTATTTATATAATATGATTAAATAGTATTTCAGGATGAAAAACTAAATATTTGATTTTTTTTCAATAAATACTAGTTCAAGAAAAATCCTATAATTCTGTGGATGAAAATTTCGCAGATAGAACATGGGCATTGTTTTCAATAGTTTTAAGTTTAAAAAATAATATATAGAAATAAAAATAAACTAACAGAAGTTCATAAAAATGCTCATCGCAAGACATAATATGTATGCGAACGAAAAGAGAGAGTTACCTATTTAATTTCCTATGTGCATAAATATCTACATCGGATTAATAAACATCATAAAAGAAACAGTTTTACATTGTCTGAAGTAATTTTACATCTATTTTAAAGCACAGGTATATTTATAATTTTTTCAATAAGTATTTATTTTGTCAATTTGATTACTATTTATGGCACATAAAATCAATTTCAGACCCTTGAAATCATCTTTATTTAAAATCCAGTCAATACGACCACTTCTATCACCTATGAATATACGGAGTCACTTTTAGCCATTATGTCATAATTCCTGGCCTACTTTAGTTTTATTTCTATTTGATACAATAAATAATAAATATAATTATTCATGCATGCAATATAGGTACGCAGATATGCAGTATATACAATACACTAAGTAACATCACATTAACATTCACTCACTCACACTATCACTCTACATTCAGTCGCAATCTCTCTATGACACTAATTCACATACATACACTCCCAAATACTCTCTACTCTTTCTTTTTAACTTTTTTCATTAAACATTTTAAGTTCAAAATAGTTTAAACTAATAAGTCACGGGGTCTGGAGACCTATAAGAACAGGTTCGACCTAGTTTAGGCTCCAGACTCCGACAATTAGCTGTACTATTATATTGTCTTTATGTCTTTTAGTTATGAGAAATAAATAAATAAATAAATCACAAAAGTTTACTTAAAAAGCAACTTCACAATTTGTCAATGATTAGACAAACCGATAACACATTTGAAACATCTTCATTTATTGGATTTTGAAGTTTTCTTGATAAATGTTTTTGTGTATATAGCGGCAAGATAATGTTATTTAGGTCGGTATTATTTTTGATGCAATTTATGGACAGTTGTCAAAAAGGATAATGACTTCGGTCTGAGTAGTATTGCCAATTCGCTTGTGAGAGATCTATTGGTGGTGGCTCATACCTATAAATAGAAGAGGACCAAATTTCTTGATGTCATTCTAGACGAACACATGTCATGGTACAACTAAATAGAAGCAGTGCCGGCAAAAATTAGATAACTTACATGACTCTTCAAAACCCTGAGATAACTGACTTCAAAACGTGTATTAAACTCTGTCTACATATCCCTAGTACAAATGATTTTTACGTGTGTATACCGGTATAACGACGTGCTATTCAGACTAGATTTGTTGACATTGAGGGGTCACAGAGATCGTTGTTAAAAGTAATCCATTTTAGACCGTTCCGTTTTCTCATGAGTGACGTATATGAAGTCTGTGAATTATTCACCGTCAATATATTTTTTCACGCTATATTAAAAATCCGTAATACATTGGTTATTGGAAACAAATCAAATAAAAGAAGAAAATAATTAGTTCTCTACTTCTATGAAAATAGTACTAGAACATTCTTTGCTGGTCGACAGTACAGCATACAGGCCTATTTAATAAGAAATAATAAACTACTAATTTGAGATGCGCCATGATGAGGTCCTAGTTTTTTTCTAATAGAATTAAAGTATTTATCTACATAAAACGCTGTTGTAACAAGATTAGGACTCGTTGAAAAATAACAGCAAACAAATAGAATTGATAACGTTAAGCTCCCATGACCCCAAAGGTAGACTTACCAAAGCACGTATGACAAAACTGAGGGACTAATGAATATTAACTATTAATAAACAAATATCCTATTTATTATATTTACTTACATGTTTGTTTATGAGAAATGTGCAGATTTTATATACCACCAACTACGTCAATCATAAAAGTACGAATTAACTAAAGCCCTCTTCAACGTTTACCGTCTACCCACTACTCCAGCTAGCTCGTGTAAGATGGCGAGTTTCAGTGCGCGAGGTCCCCGCGCGCCGGTTTCAATCCCGTCAACCCCGTAAAATTGCGTTTGACATTGTCGATACTATGAAGTAACGTTTATGACTATTAAAACCAAACGCTGCTGTCAATATTTCCTCTATGACGTCGATCGTCCCACGTACACCCGCTAAACCCACATGTAGTATACACACCCTCACTTATACCCTTTATTTTTGTTTCATCATCATCATCATCATCAGCCCATTTTTACCCCACTGCAGGGGCTTAGGCCTCCCCCAGGGTGAGGAGGGGGGCTTGGAGCTTAAGTCCACCACGCTGCTCCACTGCGGGTTGGGAACTGTAACGACCGCCATCTATTGACAGCGTCCGGGACCGACTGCTTAACGTGCCCTCCGAAGCACGGTGTCAGTGATATTGTGTACTTAAGTCAGAAAAACTCATTGGTACACGCCCGGATTCGAACCATGGCCTGATGGGGCCAAATTTGAGACAGGCTCGTTGCACTCTGGGCTATCACGACACGATTATTTTTGTTTACTTTAAAGTTATTAATATTTCAGGTTTTATTTTCATTCTATTGATATACAACAGCGAGTTTTTTTAACACATACCTAACAAAAAGCCCCAACAACAAATGTTCAAAACAATTTGTAAATCAAAATAAGCATTTTTATTTATTTATTATTTATCACGTTTATGTAACTAATCAGTCCTAAGCGAAGCAACGGAGTCTATTTTGCGTTGTTTACATTAGTTCAGGAGCTCATGACTTAAAAAAGGCAAAACTACCAAACTTAGATTATTTAAACTTTTAAACATTTAAAAAAAATTTTTAAATTTTTAAACCACGGTCAGTCAGTTAGGTATTTGTGCTTAGGGGCGCAACGTTCTAATGGATGTTCAAAGATTAAAAATAAATAGAAACAAAATCCCTTAAAAACCTCATTTTCAGTATTAACAAGGAGTGTGTTTATACCAGTAAGTCAACCATATCATGGAAGTCGGCATGTCAGTAACGATACAAGTATATATTAAAACAAAGGACTCAAAATATTTTCTAATTGCTGAATAAATTCTTATTACGGTATTTGTTTCTGTAACTATTATATAGACTTTAAGAAACAAATTTTTTTAAATGTTTTTAGAAATTCAATAAAAAGTGCATTGCATGTTTATCAATAACTAACTGACTGGCAGTATGTGAACGAGCTCTGCAACCACTATCACTTGTGAAAAGTTCCTGATTTCAGAAAGTCGTGACAATTTTTGGTCACGGGCTTCCCAACTATATGCTGACGACACTTCTGTAGAACTAATTATGAACTCCATTTCGTGTTGAGCAAACGTTCCTTCGACTGATGTATAGCTATGTTTAGTCAATCAGAAGATGTGTGACGGAAGGGGCGCCCCACAAAAAAAAGTAAATTCACACTAATAAAACAAAATGTTTAAAATTTTAAAATGTTGATATCAATTTGAGACTTCACTTCACTCACTAAGTTTAGGTAATAATAAATAATTAATGAAAATATCTGGGGGCACGGCCGTGCCCCCACCAAGTCGAGCGAAAAAGCGTCACGGCCGTACCATCCTTTTCTCGAAGCAATTCAGACCATTTTCGACCCCCTGTAACTTCGTTGTGGATAAAACTAGAAGACTGAAATTTTCAGTAACCATGCAAGCATATTATATAAGCATATCTTCAAATTTCATTCAATTGGAATCAGTATTTTTAAGAAATTATAACGGGTCAAATTTCTTCATTTTGTCACTCACTCACTCACCGATCATCAAAATTCTATGGCACTTTTAGCAGACCTAGAAGCTTCAAATTTGGAATATAAGTAGTGTTTGGTGTATGAATCAAGGAAAAACTAAAAAATCTAGAAAAGACCGCAAAACAAAAATTAAGCCTATACAGCCAAGTCTTCAGTTAAATTTTTCAATATTGGCTTTATTCGTAACGATGTTTTATTACGGCAGTTATTATTATATTGCGTGCGAAGCCGCGGGTTTAAGCTAGTCCCATATAAATATAGGCGCATGGTAGTGTCCCTGCCAAATCGAGCAAAAAATGGGTATTCCCGTCATGAAAACACGTGTATTAAATTATTTATTAATGCAAAAAACGTACCTACGTGCGTATTCGTACTTATTACGAGTGCGTAAAGTTGTATAATATATCTTAGAAAAACTATATACATATAGATATACATATATACAATAAGTAGAAGGTACCGAAAAGGAAAAAAATAGAACTGTCTACAAAATACAAAAAGAAATGAGATCCCATCAAAAACAATACTTGTCAAAAAAACCAAGTCTCGCAACTCAGTTGTTCTGCGGTAAAAAGTTGTGAGATCCATGTAATACCAAGTCGGTTATTAATTTATTCGGTTATAAATATATTGAGACTTGGCCATCGCACTAAATAATTGAATTTACATGTGTTTTCAGGCGATTGAATTTACACGTGTTTTCAGGCGATGGCCAAGTCTCAATATATTTATAACCGAATAAATTAATAACCGACTTGGTATTACATGGATCTCACAACTTTTTACCGCAGAACAACTGAGTTGCGAGACTTGGTTTTTTTGACAAGTATTGTTTTTGATGGGATAATTTATTTACATAAGACCACAACTTAAATATTAGATTGGATATATAAGCTGAAGTTATCAATTCCTGTGTTCAGATTTTTAAAGGTTGATAATTCTTTCATATATCCGATAAATAAAATAAACAGGGAGGAGTTTCATGCCGGTTTTTCTCCTTCTAGTTTTTTGAACTGGAACCCAATAAATAGTTTTGAATTTCAATAAGTACATGTATCTTATATTGAATATTTTTTTTATGTATTTGATTTGATTCTATTAAACCGGTAGCACTTTAAAAGCAGCCAAATTTGAAAAACCTGAAAACAACGAACCTCACGAGCGAAACGAAATCGAGGTGAAAAAAAACCGAAACTAGTGAAGTACAGTACCGGTACAACTTCTGTCTGATGAAAAGGAGGTTATCACGGGTGACAGAAGTTGGTTTTTGTCTGTCTGTTTGTTAGGATTAATCGTCGAAACGGCTGAATCGATTTTACTGAAATTTTTAAAACATAAAGAGAGCGTTGTCAGGAATGAAAAGCAATTTTTTTTATATAGGTACATATAAAAAATCGTAGTGTCTGTTAGTTTGTCTGTCTGTTCCGGTTAATCTTCAAAACGGCTTACTGATTTTGGGACCGACTTGTAGGATAGCTATTTTTATGCTAAAATGGCTAAATGGATTTTTAAGAAATAAGGTATAGAGATTTCTTAGGCAGTTAAGTTTCAGAATGTTCTAGAAAGTGTTACAATGTTCATGAGCGTCGCGTTTCTTTAACTGTCCCAGTACAACTGTGTAGTCCACGCGAGCGAAGCCGCGGGCGGAAAGCTAGTCATAAATAAATATTTGATCTCGTATATTGTACTTGTATCAATTACAAAATGTGTGGTTTATCTAAGATAAAAAATAATAATAATTGATTTGGTATTCACTTCAGTTATAACGCTCGTCGCCTTTTTATACTGTTAAATCTTAATATGCATTTTTTACAAAAAAAAAATTATTCTCATGTGAAATGCAAACAATTAAACATGAGTAACGGTCGCAAAATGTGAATAGAATTAGGTAACAAATTGTGCAGAGGGGCGTGCTAACGGTGCCGCCCTACCCACCCCTAACCTACTCCGCTCTCATTGCGTTATAACGAAATTTGGATTTTTCAGCCGGTTTTAATATTTCCAATCTGGGCGTGGAGAAAACCATTTTTCAAAGCTCTACAACTCCTGAGCCATAGAGTAATAAAGTAGATGTAATACAATAATGAAATAGAAGTCTGGTAATCCCCTGACTGAGCATCGTCCCGTTGAGATTTATTTATAACTAGCTTTCCGTCCGCCACTTTGCTCGCGTGGACTACACAGTTGTACTGAGACAGATAAAAGGACGCGACGCTCCAGAACATTGTAACACTTTCTAGAACACTCTGAAGGTTAACTACCTAAGAAATCTCTATACATTATTTCTTAAAAATCCATTTAGCCATTTTAGCATGAAGAATAGCTATCCCACAAGTCGGTCCCAAAATCGATCAGCCGTTTTGAAGATTAACCGGAACAGACAGACAAACTAACAGACACTACGATATTTTATATGCACCTATATAAAAAAAATTTCTTTTCATTCCTGGCAACACTTTCCTTGTAGTAGCGAAAATTTCAGTAAAATCTGATCAACCGTTTTGACGATTAGCCCTAACAAATAGGCAGACAAACACACACACAAAAACCAACTTCTGTCACATTTGATAACCTCCTTTTTATGGCTGCGAAGACTCATAGAAATGGTTTAATCGTTTTGGAGATTAGCCGAAACAAAAAGACAGACAGACAACCACACGGACAGAAAGTTACCTATATCACTCGTGACAACCTATTTTTAATGTCTGCATCGTTTCATTAAAATCTTTAAAAGTTTAGCTCGAACATTCGTATAGATAGACAGACAAATAGATAAACAAAATGTAGCGTATGTCACTCCTCACACCCGCCTTTTCACGTTTGCGAAGTTTCATTAAAATTGGTTTAAATGTTTCAGAGTTTAGTTCAAGCAGACAGAGAGACGGCCAGACGGACATCGAAAAAGTATTGTATGTCACTTCTTACAATCATTTGATCACATAAGTAAAGTTTTATTGAAATTAGTTTAGCCCTTTCCGAGATCAGTTCGAACAAACAGACGGGCGGACTGACAGACAGACAAACAAAGTGTTGTATGTCTCTCCTGATAATCTGTTTATTATATCTATGAAGTTTCATTGAAACTGGTTCAGCCGTTTCGGAGATTGGCCGGAACAGACACACAGACACTACAATTTTATTGAAATCGATTCAGCCGTTTTGAAGATTAGTCATAAAAGTCAAACAGACAGACAAAATGCAGATTTTGTCACCCATAATAATGCCCTCACTGTCAAAATTTCACTGGAATCGGTTCAGCCGTTTCGGAGATCAGTTCGAATAGACCAACAGACGGACAGGCATATAGAAAAAAAATTGGCTTATATCACTCCTGATAATGCCCTCTGCACGTCTGAAAAGTTTCATTGGCATCGGTTTAGCCGTTTCGGAGATTAGCTGGAATAGACAGACAGACGGACAGACAGACGGACAGACCGACAAACAAAAAGTTACCTATGTTACCCCCAATAATGCCCTCTGCACGTCTGCAAAGTTTCATTGAAATCAGCTCAGCTGCTTCGGAGATTAGCCGGAACAGACAGACAGACACTACAATTTTATTAATATAGATAGAATAGAATAGAATAGATAGAAGTTTTCTCTTAGCATTAATTTGAATAGACCGTGTGTTCGGACCGTGAGAAGTTTGAACTACGTGCAGCCGAACACACGGTAGAACATGCATAGAACGTATATATTGTATAGTGTTATAGAGCGTGTAGAACTTATCGAACTAAACGAAAAAATTGTGAGCCGTCACGGGACGCCTGGCAGATGTGAAACATGACAGGAACTAAATGTAGCATAATGAAAAATTAAATATTACGATTTTTTTACAGAAAATGATCATCATTTATTTAATAAACATTTATTTTCATTAAATATAAAAATTAATGTTGCAACTACTGAATTCTTTTAATATGTGACTTCAGTAATAGTATTAAATAGTCTATTTCACGAGGCGGCGCGCCCCACTATAGCTTCGCGTAAAATGTGCAGGGTAAGAAAGACATAAATGCTATTATATAGTTACTGGCCGGCAGTCGATCAGTTGATTCGACATTAAAACGAATTAAAAAAAAAAGAAACAAAACGTAAGATTTAATAATATATTTAATAAAACATATTTAAATAGATGAAAAATATTAATATAAGGAACTTCCTCTAAACGTACCTACCTACCTAATTTGCCTACCTACGTATCTATCCTATCGTGGCAGCACGTCGCCACGACATGCGTCGCCACGCCAACTATCAGTTTTGTACCTTCGCCAATAGATATTTCACATTAAAAGTTTTAAATGAGCAGATGGTGCAAACTAATGGTTACCGAGAAAAACGTGTTTAAAGCTTATTTGTTTTCAACTTTTTGTTTATTATGGTAAGCTCTACACATTAAAAGTTACTACGTTCAGTCAAACACCAGGTGTATACATATCAGTAGAAAAACCCTTCCCAACTTCGGGAATTAACGAAATCCCACCACGTTCCTCCGGCATGTGTTGGTGCCAGTTAACGTCTTGACTTAACTATTATAATCACTTACAAGATTTTATTAAATTAATAGAACACTACCGATAGATCTGTTTAATACCAGTGTTTCACCGGTGAGGCGTTATGTATATTAGAACAGCGAAATGCGCATACGGTTTGTATTAGCTCTCCAGTGAAGAAAAAGCTCCAAAACTTCTGACCATTTTCTAGAAACGAACCCATCATACATATATGAAAATGACTTTGAAAATTTCGCGGTCTGACTCCATAGATGATTTCAATTCTCAATAATAATAGTTTAGTTTTATGTTTACGTATTTCAAATCAGTATAATATGCCGTTTTGTCTTTGCTCCTAGATTTGTGATGTATAAGTTTGCAATTTAGAGCAGTTATTAATCATTTTATCCTGTGGTATCAATTAGCAGTTAGCAAAAACTGGCCCCTCTTTGTTGGCCTTCGTCGCCGGCCAGATACGGTACAATGCCGAAACGTTCATGTTACGTTTTTACGAAGTAAGTACGAAGGACAAAATAGACATTTTAACTCTCATAAAATTCTTTTCCAACAAAAAATGTTCTCAAAAGCTTTCAACTATAGAACTAAAAACAACGTGATAATTTTCAAATTACTCCTTATACTAAATTGTTTTCTAAGAAATATTTTACTGTGGTCTGACAAACTGTATGATTTTTCGAATTACGTAGTTATCACTTTAGAGTAAGTTTTCATACGTATTTTTCGGACGATTGTTTCTCTAGAAAGGTTGGAATTTAAAAAGATTTATTTGTGTAAATACAGGTTCATAAATGTGTTTGCAGTTTTGGCTTCCAGGGGCGCTGCAGTTGATGTATTTTAATGGAAGGTAGGTATGTAGTTGGTGGGGGTTTTTAAATATTACTTTTGTTCCTAGAAGTACGGTAGAAAAAAGATATAAATTAATTCGGTGCCATTCGTCTTCAAAATATGATTCATGTGAGCTTACTAAATTTTATTTATGTCGAGGTCTCAAATTTTACGCTCGTTATAGTAGTTTTTCATGCAAACTTTAACATCCCTTTCCACCTTTAGTTGTAAGGGGTTCGTAGTTTAGTAATAAACGTACACATATATTTCTGCTATTTATGAGACAATTCCTTGACAAAAAGTATCCCATTAACTGTAATATATTACATATATTAAGTCTGCATTCGATATTTCCGTCAAATATATGGTGCATCTTGCCAGATCCAGGCAGCGCCGAGGCCACCAGACGCGGTTAGCGCCACAAGCTTGAACAAAATGACTAAATATGTTGCTTTTTAATATAAGACCCGATTACCGTCCTTGTAGACGGGAACACATTTTTGAAATTTAAAAAACATTAAGTAGGTACGAGATGAAGGATGACGATGAACGATGACGACAGTACAGTAAGCAATCTTTAATTTGTTTTTAGGGATATGTAAATGTAATAAGTAACAAATAAATAATTTTCGAAGAAAATAATTTTCTTTGCATTTGAATTTAAATAAAAAACACTTAGAACCTTATCTATAAAGTTTTGTCAACCATTAATACATAAACTTGTAGGATTACGTTTACTGAAACTTTTATAAAGAAAATGGTGTTTTTAGACAACACAATTTGACACAATGTTTCCTAACTTGAGCTGTGACCTCACAAACATTAAGTACATTGGCAACGTAGTGTTTTAAATATTGGATTTAATACTTTATTAATTACTTATTTTTAAGATACTTGGGAATAAAGTGGAACAAAAAAGCTATCGAGTGCGAGTGATCTCGCACACTTAAAAACTTCAATCGAATCGTATTATTTAGACAGATATCAAAGAAAAACAAGGCCTCAAACTAACTTAGGTATATCCATGTTGTGTATAAAGACCGACTGGCATTTATCATCAGTAAAGTTTATTCTTAGGACTTTTTCATTATAGGAAATTTATAGTGGTGCTGCTATCTAATAATTTATTTATTCTTTAAAATTTTCAATCGATTATTTCGTATACACTCTTAATTGTGTAATATTACAAAACAATAACTTAAAATCTACTTAACAATTTTTTTCAACGATATTACTTTTGAGGGTTCTTTATCTCAATAAGAAAGAAAAAAAACCTTTTAAATTCACTTCTCAGAAACGCGTGAAGTAATCAAGTTGAAATTAGTATAAAATAGATTAGCTCTATAAAGTCTTTTGAAGCTGTAATAAAATCGTGCTTTTAAGATAAAGCAATTGAAAAATGTACATATGCTTCATATTTTGATGCTTGTAAATAAACCAAAACCTATAAGGTACTTGTCGTTGACCTAGAATCATGAAATTTGGCAAGAAGCAGTGTTACAGCACAAGTAAAAGGAAAAATTCTAAAATTGTTAATTTATATCAGAACAAAAATATTTTTAGTACATTTATTTAAATTTACATTTGTTTTTATGCTATCTGGCGGTGAGTAGCTATAAACACTTTGTATAATAGTAGGTACCAAAGGAATCGTCAGGGCACGAGTCTGACTCTCACTTGACTGGTTTTTTTAATTATTTTATTTTATTTAAAACAACCATATTAAGTCTCTGCATGTGCAATGTTTACTTGGGAATTAATATTCCACGAAGCTACGTATATAACAATATGGAAATTGATAAAATATCTGGCGTATTAACTGATTAACTCATTTTACTTATATGTGTAATTTCACTTTTCAACTAAACGGTATCCCATTTCCGTCTAATCCACTAATTATTTAAAAGATACCTTCCTAACTGGCCGTCATTATCAAACCGCTCTATAAAAATGTCTTTCCATAATAAAGTGCATCCAGGTGCATACCGAATAACTCCTGTACAATGCAAATACCAAAACACGGCCGTTCGGGAATCGATCCCGCGCCCTAGTGCCCCTGGCCCACTTCCGTGGCCCGTCGTGCCACCTAGGTGACCTAAAATAGGCAGTTCAAGGTTCACTCCAGGCGGAAGCTGCATCCTATGCACAAATGCATATGCCATGGTAGTAGTAGTACCAAATGTATACATATATTACCTACTAATTTTATTATTGTATAGGGGTAAGAAAACCGTCTATTTGTTACACACAGTGTTATTACAATTTTGAAGTTCTTAAACATAGTTATATCTTATTAAATTATATTAGTGCTTGTTGGAGTAATTCCTTCATGAGTTTGGAGTTAGAAGAAATTTGCATAGCTTTAGATATGTAGATGCGTCATCTTCGTACTTTACTAATGAAAATAATGTCACACGCACACCTTAATTACGTTATTAGACTTTCACGTTATATTAAACGGCTTTTTTTCTTGATATCAACACACAGGAAACTACACACAATTCGTTCCTTCGTCGATCTTAGCGACACTAAACGAAAACGAGTCAGTTAACTCGTATCGCGTAGTCCCCTCACTGACGTGTTTATTTACTTCCTTTATTATTAATCTCATTGAATTAATCGCTCTGATGGCACATTCACTTTATTTGGTATAAATACATTAATCCAATAGCCGTCTCTTCATGTAACAAATATTTAAAATTAAGATTATTTACATGGAAGCGCGAAATAATCCAGATGTGGACGACGGAGTGAATTAGAAAATGCGGCGCGATTGCGGTTTTTTTCTGCAAGTGAAACGAGCGAGGTCAAAGCTCGCACAGTCGAAGCTTTTGCAGCTATGGCATTGTTATCAGTCGAATGTACTTTTTAAATAGTCACGAGCGAGTTTCATCCATTTAAATTTCTTGACATTCATTTAATTATGTCAGCTTGACGAAGTTACGTTTAGAAATTCTGCCACCTTGTCACTCGAGTTAGGTATGCATACATAGCTACTTTAAACAATGTCCTATTCCTAATGTCCTAACTTTCTGTTCTGCAATGATTTTTATTCTGTGAGCGCTGTGGTCACTTGTGTATCACCAATCGTGTACAATGTATGCATACCTGATTTTTACTTATGTGTGGACGTTGTACGAGCGTATAATAATAAATTTAAATAAAAATATAAATGGATCCTTTATAAAATTTAAACCTCTTAATTATAAGTACTTTATATAGTAATAGACTGCAGCGGTAGCGAATGCAGGCTCCGAGCGAGGGGTGGGGAGGCTGACCTAAAAACGCTGGGTTCACGGCCTCCCACAAACAAGGTTTGCGCGACATTGACGGCTTCGCTGCACTCGAGCGGCACAACTACTGCACTCTTAATGCTTGTTTTTAGTAGTTATAATTTCATTATTGTCTGCTTTTAGAACTCTTATCGTTTTGTCCGTCTGCACGTATGTCACAGGCATATAATTCGAACATCTTTCCATCGTTCCCGATGTAATTTCACAGTCAAATATCTTATGCAATATAATTCTACAGAGTATAATAATATATTGTATTGTGTCATTAGACGGATTTATGAAAACGCAATAAATCATCGGTGACTTTATATATAGGAAAAAACAAATCAAATATAAATCAAGTAACGTTGGCAAGTTCTTGAGATATAGATATGCAATTTTCAGTTATCATCAAAAATGTGTGATTGGTGATTCCTAAGGTAATCGTTTGTAAATTACCTAAATAGCTACTGAACCATAAATTGACGTGCGCCCGACACGCACTTTGTATTTCATGGCAGCAATAGCTGCGATAGCTTACAGCGCTCACCTTCAAGATATATCTTGAATTTTATAAAAGCGTACACATCAATTATACATAACATTGCTACAACTACTTTTACCCGTTACTCTTTGCGCAGTACCACTTTTTCTACTTTGCTTCTAGATCACCTTTAATTTCGAAACTTGGGTAGTTTTGTATATACCTACTCTAGGGGAACCGGCGACCGATATAAACCGTACCCTATGTTACTCTCTGTCCTTTCGACTACCTCCGTGCTAAAACTACATCGTTTAGTTGTTCCGTCACGACTTGAAGAAAGGACAAAAAACACAACTTTCGCATTTATAATTATGTCGGATTCGCAATTTTTTGGCTTGTCCGTTTTATAATTTTCATCCTGCGCCCTATAAGTATTCATGAATGAAATTGAATGTTAGTGTAGTTCTATACGCTAGAAGGATATATTGTAAATACAAATCCAGTCTCAGAACAGTTACGTTTATGTGCAAATATATTCGACGGGTCTAGACGGGTCGGGGAGACCACAATAAGGAAGTGGCCCTTCCGCGCTTTAGTACAGTGGCAGTTTGAATTGGCCTCCGTGTTGTTTGTAAACACGCATTTGGGAGATGCGGCTTAAGCCTTACTGGGCCAAGGGCACCTTCAGCGTTAGAGGCCAAACGAAAACTACCCTTGCTGCGTGTGTTGCGTTAGTTTGAAATTTTAGAGCTATAATGAAATTCAGCTTGTGGACTTTAATGGCGCAGTGGATTAAGTTTGGTCTCCAACGTTAGAGCCTTTGGGTTCTTTTTCTAATCTCTTGTCCCCAGTCTTTTTTGTTTTTCATTTTGCGTATTACCCACTAGAAATTGTGTTGTCATTTTTTTTTTCCTATTTACTCTCTTTGTCGAAGTTTTTGTCTCATGTTTTATATTTAAGTTTAATTTTCATATTTATTGATAATCGTTCCTATGTTTTATTTTCATCTTTTTTTAAACGACTTCAAAAAAGAAGGAGGTTACTCAATTCCACAGTATATATGTTTTTTTTTTATGTGTGTTCAGGGATAACTTCCTTGTTTATGAACCGAATTAGATGATTTTTTTTTGTGGAAGGGAGATATCTCCAGAGTGGTACCATGATAAAGAAACCAGGATCTGATGATGGCATCTTAGAGAAATCGAGGGCAACCTTCGAAAATCGTATTTTAAGTATCGTATTTTAAGTATTTTGATAAAGTACTACTACTAGTACTATTTAATGAAGGTCGGGATTCAATCTGATGATGGAGCTGAAAGACATTCTAGGGAACTCCTCAACGATTTATAGCAATTACCTGGTGTTTGGACTTAATTCATTTCTATTGATGAGAACTTTGCACTCATATGGGTTATAAGTGCCATTACAGTTTACACAAAAATACAGTTTACATTACAGTATAGTAAATTGACGCATCAGCATGTCTAGTAGGTAGTGGTATTCCTATGTAAAACTTCAATCTTAATTATTATTTTTGTGTAAACTGAACATTTTGGCATATTGAACCGTATGAAGTAAGCCCAACAAAAGGTAACGCCTGTAAATCGTTAAGGAGTTCCTTCGACTGTGTATGCTCTCCATCATCAGATCTGTAATGGTGTACTAACCCATATGGGTACAAAGTTCACATTAATTGAATTTACGTTGCGTGATCGCGGTGCTGTCTCATTTGAGTAGCGCGTTTAGAAGCCCCATTTATACTAAATACAAATAAGTTACAGATGCGTTCAACTAAAAATTGAAAAATAAAATAATTAAAAAAATAAAATAAAAACCGACTTCAGAAACATAAACTAAAAAGTTAAAAATAAAATTTTCACTTTAAAGAAAGGAGCATTAACAGGCGGCATATAGTTAATGAAGTCGGTGCCAACTCAGACACTTTAAATGGGTACTTACCAGGTAATAACAATTTTATAACTATAATAAATATAGAACACAATTTAAAGTGTCTGAGTGAGTAGGCACCGACTTCATTAACTATATGCCACCTGTTAATGCTCCTTTCTTTAAAGTGAAAATTTTATTTTATGTCTTTGAAGTCGGTTTTTATTTTTTTTTTCCTAATTAATACTCGCATCCTATATATTCCCCCTGTCATTTCCCCATTATTATTTGTTTTCTTGTGTTCTTTGCGTTATTTATTTATTTACTTTTGTTTTTGCGCCTTTTCCCTGTCTTGAAATTATATACTAAATAAGTAACGGGATTATATTTAGATTTTTCCTACTGATACCAAACACTGGATTATATATATTTACAAGACAAGCATTCAACACTTTTTACAAGGCGATACCTGAACTTAAAAGCGTTATAACTCACATACAAATTTATATACTAGTATATTTTAATATATATAAATTTGTATACAAATTATACAACTTTATGTGAAGCACTGCTATGTGACAGTTGAACTGACTACTACAATGTATATGTTTTTGTGTATGAGGTTTGCGTGTACAAACGGGCCAGCTTAGTTAGTGCCTACCGTGTCTGTTTTGATACTGAATACGTATCGCCGATACACTTTTTTAGGGTTCCGTGCTTTCGATATGATAAAAAGGAACCCTTCAATGTAGCATAACCCTTGTGTCTGTCTGTCTGCCTGTCGTAACCAATTTTCTCCGTATCTACTGGATAAAAAAGTAGGAAAAAGTTGGAGTTTAGTGACCCTAACATGCATGTTCATCGCGGTCAACGCGAATTCACAACCACAAAAAAACCATTTAATGATTTTTTTAGGGTTGTGTTGGTATATAATTGCCATACTCTTTTGTAATTTAATAAATAAATTTAAAAAATATAGGTACAACGTAAATATACGCATTTTAATTTTAAGGTTAATTTTATAAGGCAAATACGAGAAATATAAAAAAAAACTTTTGTCAAGTGCATCGTATGACTTATCAAATCGAAGTGCTTATTATCAGAAATACAAATATTATTTTATAATGGTAAAATACATGGTTAGAAAAGATTTAAAAAACATATACGAAAATTTGCCATTCTTCCCTCTTTATCTCCGAAATGACTAAACCTAGAATTTTGAATAAAATGCGAAATATATACCATCATTTACATTTAAAGGAAAACCTAAGCGATAAGGAAATTCACATATCGGGGGTTAATTTTTGTGGGTAAATCAGAAAAATAAAAACTTTTTATAAGTGCACCATGCCACTTACCATATCGACAAAAATGCTCATCATGAGAATTACAAAGACATTTGTTTTATAATTTTAAAACGATTGATTTTATGGATATTAAGGAATTTATACGAAAACTAACCATTGCCTCATATCTCAGAAACGAGAGCGTCTCATATTTCGAAATGAACGAAAACGTGAACAAAATGTCAGACTCACTGATTAAAGAGACAATATGTCATTATCATTGTTTTAAACAAATATTTTGTTAAATAACACATGAAATGTATATTTCAAAACAGTAAGTGGTGTATATTCGTACTATACCGTATATTTTTTTGCTCACTTTTTTTTTAAATCACGACGCGGTGTCTCTAAGCATCCATGAGTTGAACATATTAGAATACGTGTAATATCTATACGTATCCTAATATGTAACATCACGCTGCTGTTCTTTCTAGAAGGAGAGCAAAAAGAGAAAAACTCATCTATAGCATTATTTTACAAAATAGATCTAATCTAATCTAAAATATCTGTATATCTTAAGATTTGACACTTTCATTCGGTGAATGTAATCATACACTTTACCTGATTCTTATTATTATACGAATTATTAGAAACAATATCCTTTATATGAAAAATTGATAAATAGCAATAACTTTGATGAAGCTAATGTAAGTCGATTGAGAGTGACGTTTGCGTAATAACATTACCGCATGAATGACGTAGTCTGAGAAAAAGCGACTCGAATGAACGAGGGGTGTCTGTTCTATTGAAGTCATTCGGTGGGGTCGCGGGGGTCAAAGAACCCGTCGGAAATCGTCAAGGAAAAATAACGTTGTCACGGCTATTCTCTAATATTCGCCGCAAGTTTTCGCAAAGAAAACGGAACGTAATCCAGATGTGTATTCTACAGCTGTTTGTAGATTTCATATCTCAGGAATGTCCGTGATATTTTTTCAGTCGTTATTTCAGAAAACTGTCAACTAAGTTATGGATTTAACTAACTATGCAAGTAAAACCAGCTCTCATTGGTAATTCATTTTGACTGAGCGATTGGTCGAGTAGTTTGAGACCCTGACTGCGAAGCCAAGGATCGCAGGTTGGATTCCCGTCCCTAACAAATATTTATGTTCATGAACATGTCTATTTCGTTTCATGTTTAGGTGTAAAAATAGCAATTTATACATATATTATAAAGAACATTTAAGTATATATATATCACTTGTATAGTACCCATAATACAAGCATAATTATATATTATATTTAGTTTATATGCGTGATGTTACCGTAAATTTTTTGTTGGATGCACTTTTGTTTCTATTTTTTATATAATCTATTTTTTGTAATAAGATATGAGGCCCTAGGTCTATAAGAAATTAAATGTTTATATGTAAGTTATGTAAAAGACTGTTTGTCTCTAATAAATAAAATAATAATAATAATAATAGTTGTTTACTTTAGGATTAGATAACGCTGTGTTGGTTGTCCCAGATATCATTGTTTTTTTTATATATACGAAGGTAAAAGAGAATTTCTTTGTTTAGTACGTTTCAAGGCTATAACTATTATGAAAGAATTTTGTGGAGAAGTAACTTGAAGGCTCATGTGGTATCAAATGAGGAACGCGGATGGGCAAGGGATTCTAAATAGTAATGCAAATTCTTTAGTAGTCGCTCGTAAAGTCCTGGATGCGGCTGGTTCAGGTTTGATACTCTGAACCAGCTGCATCCAAGACTTCACGAGCGAAATAACAAATACGTCTTATGGCCGATGACATAAGACGTATTTTTTATTTACAAGAGAAAGGAAATAATCTTTTAACGGTGCGTACGGAAGTAAAAGGGAATTGTTTCCTTGAAGTCTCTAGGTGATTCCGCGACCTCTGGGTCGACGACAGCATCTAAGTACTTGGATTTGGAAATTGAATACTAAAGGATAACGTTTATAAAACTTATGAAAAGATGTACCAAAATTTTATTAAAGCCGTTGATATGTTCTTACACGTTAACGACTACGTAATACGACAGTTTTGTTTATCCTCTCCTTTCAGCAATCCGTAATTTCCGTTTAAATAAGGTATATGTTAATAATTTCGAAATTTGTTATCTGCTTTTTATTAGTAACGTCGCGTCGCTTTACAATAACACGTTCTCTCATTTGAACATTATCTAGTACCATAATACTATATAAAAAATCCCTGGAAACAAATTGCTCTAATTCATTTAGTTTTTAAGACATTGGTTAGGAGCGCCTCAATTAAAAAAATAAACCATTTAGTTTCTTGCAGTGTTGAGTGGTAGAGTGCATAAGTTAGCTTTAAGACGTTGAAACGTGACAACAGAATGCCCTGTCTTAAAATAAATGTTTTTTTTTTTTAATTTAGGCTAGTAGTTGAACCTGACTTCTTCGTATAAGTAGGCTACAATAGTAACAACTAGTAGAATTAAACTTATAACTTTTATAAAATTTTAAGAAATGCGTAAATACGGTTTTTTCTTCACGAATATTCGTTATTTTTTATCATATAAGATATATAGCCTCATCTCTGAATTTACCTGAATATCAGTTTAATTATTTCTAATCGGTAAAAGCCGGAACATAATAATATGCAAGTCATAGGAAAGTTTAAGGGACCATCTCGGGGTCTACTTCTATATAATACAGTTTAAATTATCCAAATGTCTAATACCATTTCCGGTGAATCGGGAATCCAAAGACATAGACGCCGAATATAGAATCTCATCTTTCTTGAAATCGATTGAAAAAAGGAAATTCGGATTTTTTTTCTTATAAAACTATGCAATGCAATTTTTGAGTAAAAATTAACAATTACCATGAGATGTTGGATATCTCATATCATCATCATCATCATCATCAGCCCGTGTCTCTCCACTGCAGGATATAAGCCTCTCCCAAGGCTCGCCACCACACACGGTCCTCCGCCTTTCGCATCCAACTACCCCCGGTATGGCGCTTCAGGTCATCTGTCCACCTGGCCGGGGGGCGTCCAACGCTTCGTTTTCCGGTACGTGGCCTCCATTCGAGAACTCGTCTACCCCATCGGTTATCAGTTCTACGGCAAATATGACCGGCCCATTGCCACTTCAGCCTGCTGATCGCTTCGGCTATGTCGACAACTTTAGTTCTTTGACGGATTTCAGTGTTTCTGATTTTATCCATCAAAGAAACACCGAGCATAGCCCGCTCCATAGCACGCTGAGCGACTTTGAATTTATGGATCAGTCCTGCCGTGAGAGTCCACGTTTCGGCACCGTACGTCATTGTAGGTAGGACGCATTGGTTGAAGACCTTGGTCTTCAGACATTGTGGTAGTGGCGACGAGAACAGATGACGAAGCTTCCCGAAAGCAGCCCAGCAGCAGCAGAAATATCTCATATACACAGAATAAATCTCATCGCTTATACAATTCCATTTATTACTGAAAGCAAAAATAAAATTAAAAAAGAATAAAATTATTGAATTTTCAGCGCCACGCCTAGTCGTGCTTAAGAGGAAAAAAGTCATTTTCTCAAAACTAATTGGAGATTTCATAGCGTACTTAAGAATCATTAAGACAACTTCGACAAGGAACTTAAAAGTCACGAAATGGGTCAAATTTTTCGGAATCGTGTCGGAATTACGACCCCTGTCGAGCTTTGTTGTTCGCGTGCGCAAACATCTAGGCGTTGTTATAATTATTCTCGGGAACGGTTCGGGGACGTCTAAACTCAGCATTCGGAGTACACAAGTGGGTCAAACTTTTGGGCACGCGCACCAATTAAATGGCGCTCAAGTTTTAACTAGAGTCGCAGCCAAAGTAATCGACTCAGGCGTCGGACCTCGAGCATTTAATTTCAGGATCAGAAAAAGTCTTCCAAATGTTGAGATCGCTTAATTTTTCTGAACACGTTTTTGTTAGGTTCAGACGAATTCGTAAGGAATGCTTTTTGGAAACGAATAACCTTAAAGATAGCCAGGCAAAAATTGAGACCAAAATACTGTTGAAAAGGGCTTGGGTCATTTGTTTCATGACGTATGCTATTGTAAATCTCAAATTTTGTGTGTATATCCTATTTCTTAGCTAAGTTTTGAAATGAATATCAGTTTTCTCTTTCACTGATTCCATTTTAACAATTATAATGATTTTTGTCGTCTCTGTCAGTTTATTTTTATGTCTTTTTATAATTCACCAACGGCTCAATTTTTCAATGAAAGTTGGTATACACAAAGAACTCATCATCGCACAGAACATAAGTTATACATCATGTTGATAACTCCATCAAGAAAATTTCCAATCCAACAAACAAGGTTTTTTTTTGCTCAGGTATTATTTCCGATATGGTGAATGGAACAATTATCTTAGAGTACTTTTGGAAAGGAATGGATTTACACAAAATCCTTAAATCACAGAAACCAATTTAATTTCATTAGTGAAAAAGGAAATTAAAATTTGTATGACAAAATTATACGTAGATAATACGCGTATCGCCACAAACCCTTGCACAAATAATTTACTAACGAAAGGATGAAACACGTTATAGGTCTCGATTTTCAAAATTCATCCTTTAATAATACGAGGAAAATCAAAATATATTCGGGAAAAATATCAACAACGCATTGCAACTTGAAACTTTCAAATAATCTGCTAAACGAATAAATAAACGTGTTTGTCATGCACCAAACTCAGTACCGCTATTTGATAGAAATATGTTTTCCAGAATTTCGGTAACACATGTTGAAATTCTGCTCATAAATCTTATATACAAATCCATCACATATAATATTTTGGACTTAGCACTAAAAACGTGAAACGGTCAGTAGCTCAGCCCTTTCCCCACCACTCAAAAGTGATAACCCATTGTAGTATAGGGTATAATCGACGAATCATATTCTTGTCGGCTTGTGAAAAGTAAGCCATTATCGCAAACGCTTTTGCATTGTTACATAGAAATGGTCGGATGGTCTCCCGAAGGTCATTGGATCTTTATGATGAATGAATATAGTTTTGTCCTTGATGTGAGACGCTCAGTTGCTATTGTAATGTTGGCGAGATCTAGAGGTGTTTACCATGATATCATAGAAGGTACATTGATCTTCACAAATGAAATCTCTAATTAACGTAAATAATCATGTGGTCAGGCTGAGTTCCGTTGTCTAGGTTTTACTAAACTTTATTGAATTTTTATTACGCACTAGTAATAATTACGTAGAGGCCACACTGCGTTTAAGGTTGTCACTTTTGTTTCATAGGTCAATAGTATGTAGAACATGACGACAACACCGATCGACAACCATAAGCGTTTAATTAAGTACCAGCGGTACTTTATAATTTTGCTATGGTAGTTTGTTTATTCGTCCGTCCATAAATTCAAATTCAATTTCAAAAAGTTTTTATTCAATATAAGATGTTTACACACACTTATCGAAAATAAAAATAAATTCATTATGTACCGGTTCAAAATACGTTTACGCTTTATTTAAGGTGGTTATTTTCCAACGAATGTTTTTTTAAGCTTTTAAGAGATTCACTTTAATCTCTAGTTTCGCAAGTACCTACCATATTGGATAAAATGGAAAAAAAAATGTCTTGTTATTTTTATCTCTATATCGTTTTTAAAGAAAGTTTTTAAATGGTCAAGTTAAAGTTGAATAAGTGCTTACGAGTATAGTCTCGTGCTGCCGAACAGCCGAAGTATATAAAATAGGCAAGTTTTTGCTCAAATGTGCATGAGTACGTTTGGTTCAAATACCCGGTTTGTACTTACTCGTCAACACGTGTCGTGGCTCTGAGTACGTAATAGTACCACCACAGATTAAAATAGGTTGTCTTATTTTAGTCCGTGGTCAGGTGCCATTTATGAATGTGTTTAGGTATGCGTATGACCAGTCTTTCTATGTTTAGACATTGGTTATTTCCAACTCATGAATAGGCATATGGCTTAAATGAAAAGCCTAACGTTTTTTACACATATACAGATATATACTTGTTTTTGTAATTAACGCAATCTGTCTGAGATAGACTAATCGTCATCACATCACCATTATCATCATCTCAGCCATAGGAAGTTCACTGCTGAACATAGGCCTCCCCCATTGATTTCCAACAGGACCTACTGGTAGCGGCCTGCATCCAGCATTACAAAATTGTTAATAATGTTTTTTTTATTAGAATTGTACACCGCGATTCAACAGAGTTGTTGTATGAAAGTTGGGAGATGGATTGCATAGCATAGTTTTCTTTTAAATTTATTTGACATCAAGGAAAATCGTTTCCCAAGGGCGAAAAGTACTATTTTCATCCCTCTGATCAGGTAACTTCAAGCGTACTTTCCGAGTATGAGTAATGAAAATATTATTTACGTTATTAAATTCTTTAAACATTTTCTATAAGCTCCCATTTGATATCACAGTAATATTTTATGGGCAGAAATTGCTCAATTTAATTATTTTTCTCAATTTTAAAATTACTGTCACTAGCTCTTTAACTATGCAAGTGTTTAGGTATAGTTGAGTTTCAATCAATGATCAGAAATAAATTTTAAATAAATAAACATTTTTCAGAATTTTTTGTGTTAGTTCGTTATGTTTTGTACAGGGGTTTTTATGATTTTTTATTTAGTATTTCTTTCAAGGTTTTCAAACTTAAGTATAAACATTTAATAACTTTTTTATTTATAAATTAAACTATCTTTAAATTGAACCAATCAAAAACTTATTAAAATCGCTTCATATATCTGAGAGCTAAGATGCCGCAAACAAACATCATACACGCAGACATAAATGTAGCTAAAAAGAATCTCGTTTAAATCGACTTTCAATGTAAATAAAAAACAAAGTGAAATATCTGCCCGTTTCGATGCTAGGTTACCGCAGACAGACACACACACACAGATAGACAAATATAAATGTACAGGTGGACACAACGAAAAGGTATCTTACAAGTATAACTTTATGTCGCTCACATTAAGGTCAAAATCGTTTGGCCAAACGGTCAATATACGAAGAAACCCGATGCCACCTTTTCGTTGTGTCTACCTGTAGCTAAAAACGATCCCGTTTAATTCAAACCGGTCAATCCGTTTAGGAGCAGCGATGCCCCAGACCGACATACAAACATAGGCTTAAAAGTTATTACACTCCTGATTTTCGACGTCGGTTCGGGTTCAAAATGTGTACAAAATCGGGACATTATTTAGTATATTACTAGCGACCCGCCCCGGCTTTGTACGGGTAGCAGAGCATATAAGCCGTCTGTCGTAGTGTATTATCAGTTTGTTGCGTCGAATATGTGTATTGGATTCATTAGTAAGTTCATCCTACTTGGAGTATTTTAAAGTATTTTATTTCCAATTCTGTAAATATTTGAAAAAGTAAAAAACATATACATAAAAACAAACTAAAATATTTCTTTATATACAACATTGATAAGCGAACCATCAAATAAAATCAATCAAAACAAATTTGCTGTCCTTTCTATATGACAATCATATAGAAAGGACATATAGTTATATAAGCACTGTATGTTTTCCGAATAAAATAAAATAAAATAAAATAAAATAAAATAAAATAAAATAAAATAAAATAAAATAAAATAAAATAAAATAAAATAAAATAAAATAAAATAAAATAAAATAAAATAAAATAAAATAAAATAAAATAAAATAAATAAAATAAAATAAAATAAAATAAAATAAAATAAAATAAAATAAAATAAAATAAAATAAAATAAAATAAAATAAAATAAAATAAAATAAAATAAATAAAATATTGCGGAACTGTATGACATAGGTGTAACTGATTATTTTTTAGTTTCTTTATTACTCAACCTATGCCATCTGTCTGTCTGTCACAGCGTATTTTTCGGTCAGAAACTAAGCTAATTTTGTTCAGGGGTAAGTAAAGTTTATATTACATTGCAACGATAATTTTCATGGCACTTCGTTAATTTCTTTACTGATAAGGCAAAGTGAAATAAAGTGTCGGATCTAGTTAGTGCAAGCGCATTTTCTAGTACCTATATTCAGTACCAATTATAGTTTAACGTATAATTGTTTAACTTAAACGGGGAAATATGTATACACAGTATTATTTAAAACAGACATTGTAATTGAAACCGTCAGTTTTGCCTCTTCCAATTTATTTTACTACGTTTCCTTACATTACCCAATTCAATAGGCAGAATATAAACAAAGTTTTGCATGTCGCCTCTGTGACGATGACGTCGGATATCTATGACTGCTCATTGCTGCACACGTATGCACTGTTCGCTCCGTGTTGTCTGTTCCATAGTATGCACCGTGCCCGACCGCTGTCGCGCGATATTTTTTATTTCGCGATAAATCCTAAGATATTAATTTAAATTGTATAGTGTAAAGGGCAATCATAATGTGCATGACGTACTGAAGGTACGAATTCCCACAAAACATTAATAAATTATATACGTAAACCTTCTTCTTTAATTACTATGTCCATTGGTGTCAATAATATGCCAATCCCTTTGGTAGTTTTTGAGTTTATCGCGTTCAGACAGACTGACAGACAGACGCGGCGGGGGACTTTATTTTATAATATGTAGTGACACTGAAATAAGGTTATAATAGGAGTCAAATACTGACTAAGAGGAATGATAATGAAACTTATACAAATATTTCTTCCAAATATCTTAGTACTGCCGATTCCCTAAATTCTAAATGAATGGAATAGATAGAATATCTTTGTTATTGTATAATGAACGCTTACGTAGCGAATACTACTAGAAATGTCTGTATTTAGATAAGTTTTCTATTACAAATTGGGATTTGCTTAGCATAGAATTACAATTTTAATCCTTAAACAAATAACGAACTGGATTAAAAGTTTTCGTACCAAATTAGAACCCGAAAAAGCCTAACTTTCAACGCTTATCTCTTCTGTGAATTTTGTTCGATTGTTGTAAATAATTGTTTGAAATTCAGGTTTCTCCGTCGTTATGGATTTAAAGCAAAGGACGCGTCTCTTTCAAACAAATTACACCAGATCAGATGTTATAGTAGATATAACAATTTGAATACCATATTTTATTAATTTTGAAAAAAAAACCCCCGATTATCACTGGAGCAATGACAAATTAAAGTTTGTGTATTTATGACTCGCGTGTGACGTCACTCAGTACGGACTACGTGGAATCAACCTAAACTTACTAATTTAAGAGACTGAAAAGAGCTACAAATTTCAGCCTACTGTCATCAATATTAGACAGATCTATAAATTGCTGTTAAGAAAGGGCTACGCACTTCAACGCCCCGTGCAAAAGCTGTTTAACGATTATGACATTAATACGCATTGTAATCTTGGTATGTTTTGAATCATAGTCTCATTTAAGTTAGTACTATGTTTTTATAAAGCCAAAATTTCGAAATTTCTATAAACGTCGGAACGTGAAATTTCTTTAACTATAACGTCGTAATAGCTAGTAGCTTGGTTTTGTAGCTTACGTTGTAAAAAGGATTTGTTTCCTTTCGGGCATAGAAACCGCAAAACTGGTGTATTTCTGTGTGTTCCATAGTTTAATAACTTATGGCATTCTGCTGTAATACAATATTCGTGTTGCAGAGCGCGTTGTTTGAGCTATTTATAAACTAGGACCTAAAGTATCACTTAGTGACAAGTTTAAGGGAATTAATATATATAATGACATAAGCGTCTCAATATATATTTGAAAAAATAATATTAATTGTATAAAACAAATATTGTATTATTGAAAAAAAAATTGTGGTCAGCATAATGTTAATACAAGAAAAAGATAAACTTGCTAACCATGTCAACTGCCTCAAAAAAATCACAAGATCTTTTAAAGGGCAATGTATACGCTTTTACAATAAGATTCCAGTTGACATGCAAGATCTACCCCTTAACAAATTTAAGACTTTAATAAAACGAAAACTTTATGAAAAAGCTTATTATAAAGTATCGGACGTCAAAAAAACTTTCTGAGAGGAACCAGCACTTTTTGAATGCGCCGTTGTGGTGACGTTCTTCCACAAAGTAATGAATTCACGCTTGTGACGTATTTCAATATTATGTTACATAACTACGAAATAAAGATATTTGATTGATTGATTGTAATCGTCTAAGAGCCTTTGTATGGGCGTTCACGTGCGCAGCCCATCTAAATACACATTAAAATTCAACCGAGTAAGTACTTATGCTTTTACGAGTGCTAATTAAAAGAATATAAAACCATTCTTTATAAAATTTATTTGAAAATACCTTAGAGTCGAAGCTCCCATATTACTTTACAAACTTGGAACGAAGTGTAGATAATATGTTATTTGTGTTCGATTACAAAATGTTCCAATCCGTGCTCAGCAGAGTGGGAATTTCCGACGCTGGCTTAAGTTATTTAAAAGAAACGAAGGGTATTTTTTTAAATGTCATATTTTGGATTGCTGTTTTTGATTTTTTGGTTGTTTAATCATTTACTACTAATTTACTAATTTATTTATTAATTTATGGGTGTTTAGCATTACGTTGCTATCAACACCTCAAAGTAGGTTCTTAATTAGTTTACGGTTCTAAGCCGCTAGAGGCGCTGTAGTAGTTATCATATACTCATACACATATATCATATACGACTCTTAGAGTACAGGCTAACCGCTCAGTTTAGGAGTCGGTGACGGACTGATATTTAATTACTACTTCCGTACAACCTTTATTATACCTATTTGCTAATTGCTTTTATTGTATGTTGTATATTGCAAATAAATAAATAAAATAACTAAATAAAATAGAATCATAATTCAAAACTGCTTTTTCGTTATCGTCATCTTCTAGTTATAAATATCTCACTGTTGGGTACGGGCCACATACATGCTCATTTCATTATAAAGTGATAAATAAAACATAAATTAATAAAATCTTACGACAAAGAAACCGCTTAGTAAAAAAGATCGAAAAGAGTAAGATAATAAATAACTGTAATTTTATCTTATAAATAATCTTAAATAATAATTTTTAAGATGTTACATATAATTTTATTAACGGTCGTGTCTGAATACGATACTTAACAACTAAAGTGTATGTAAGTAGTTTACGGGGCAGCACGATGGTAAATTAAATCTTTTTTATTGGTATCGATCTAGAGCAAGGGGAAATACAGTTACTTTTTAATATTTTTTTTACTTAACAGTTTTTATTGTGGTGGGTTTATAAAATTTTTAATTTTACTATTATTCTTTAAAAAGAAGTTTTTGAGATCAAAATCGAATGAAAGAAGAGGCGGGGCCCGTACACTTATCCACTGCATTAGTGCTTTCGACAAATCACAGAAAGATTTTGTCGATTACGATACTTTGTTTGACCGAAGGAAATGGTAACACTACGTGTGACTGAACGGTCTTCGTTACAGAAAAGCACTGACTGTACTGGAGTAGTTGTATTTGTGCATTCATTATTTGTTCATTTCTTAAAACAAAATTTTCTTTCCGTTTGTAAAAGAACGGAAAGAAAATTTGGTTTTTAGGTTAAAATAAGAATTTATTGAGCGATTTTCGCACAATAACATAATTTGTATATATTATATTTTTTTATTAATAGTAGCATTACAATTTTCTGATACATTGTAACCCGTCATTCGTCGATATAGTGTTCTTATGAATAAAAATAGGCATAGTATCGAAGAAAATTTTTTACTTTTCTGTATTTTCATTTATTATATTCTGTTTTAATATAGTTCCAACCTTTATTTTTTCTTTCATTTTATTTTTTCGTACGAACCGAAGAGCACAACAGAAAGCTCTCGACGTTTCGTTGAACTTTGCCGCTTATACTGAGTTTTTATTGCTTTCTTTCAAAGACTTTTTTTGTGTAATGGAAATAGCATCACGTACGTTAACGTGAGGAAGAAAAACACCTTAGTGTTAATTATATTTGGCATATAGTCTGGAACAGCTGCTTTCAATAAATCGAACAATACGCCGTAAATATACTATAAATACTTTCTGATTTATTGGGCAGAAAAATATGCATTAAAGTAACTATTTTCGTTAATTCTCTGCTGTTTTCAAGTTAAGCATGTATATTTTATAGATAATTAGTCAACTACAGTCAACAATTTCATTGATGAAATAGAGTCGGGACCAATTCAAAAATTTCATAGAAACCTTTGACTTTTTCATATATAGTGCGCACTTTGTACTACAAAAGATAGGACTTTTCTTACAATTGTGAACATTTTTCTTGCAATGGTTTGCCTGCTGGTTCTGCCTCGCTTGATGGTACTGCTTTTTGTATATATATCATTGTGAGGGGGTCGTCCGATCTTTCTGCATCTATTTTATACTTTTCATTTTTTTTCATTTCAATTATCATTTCAGTTTTTGAATCGGTGAAAACAGAATCCATTTTATGAGAAAGAATTTTAACTGAAAATTTAATGTTTATATTTTAAATTTGAGTACCTAATATGTAATTCATAAGAGAAGGTCAAACCCATTTAGTGATTAAATCTAGACGCATAGTGATATCGTTTAACGTTATACCTACATAAAAACACTGTAGTATCAACCATATTCAATAACTCGTTCACAATGTTTGTTTTGATGTGTTTTACATTAGGTATAATGAAATTAATGTTTTTAACTTTTGCTTTATTTAGTAATAACTTATTTACCTTGAATCAGTTTACTACTTTTGATATAGCACTATTTACTCTTGTTGCTGTTTAATTTTAAATAAGAGTAAGATCTCATCTGCTAACTAACAACTATGATGTGGTTGTTCTTCACAAGGTGAGGTAAGTCGTTTACGTAGATTAGGAACATCAATAGCCCCAATATTGAGCACTGCGGTACACCCAGCACTGCAACTAATGATACAGGGGATCGTTTTCCATTCACGTCCATCCTTCGTTTTCTATTATATCCTTATTTGATCTGTTAGTTCAAATTAACTATTAAATATAAATTGGGCGGCTCAAGGGTATTTTTATAGTGAAACAAAAGAATTACATTCAATTATTTATTAGGGTACAGTAGGTATGTATTTATTAGTTGCAAATTACTTCTAAGCTGATTTGCAAACAGTTTTCTTAATAGCCACGGCACAATATTTTTTGCGTTTGATAAATGATAGAAACCGCTTAGTCCTTTAGCATATCGGCAAAGTCTCCAAAATAGAGAACATCGTGGATCTTAATCAATAACTCTTCTGGCTATAAGCGGTTTCCTTTTGACACGAATTAGAAATATATATATGCTTATATAAAATACATAAAAAACATGTTCCAAGTTATTAAAGTAACTGTATAGATAAATAAAAAATGCTACTGAAATCATATTTCTATTTTCTATACATAAAATCTATATTACTCGCACAGACAAGAAAATCAATTGAAAATTGCGACTGTCATATTAGGTAAATTGGTTCCGTCTAGTTATCACGTATAACAGTGCACCGAAGAACAAATACAACGGCCGCCATTTCTAAATATTTTCTTTATTTGCGCGAATTATACTAACAAGAAACCTATTGGTTACACACTGTTTAGCCAATCTCATGACAGAATATAGAACAATGTACGTAAATTGTAAAATGTCAGTAATATAAGCACATCGCTTACTGAATACATATTGAGTCAAAGGCTGAACTTCGAGGTTTACGTTTCATCTCACACTATTATCTCACTTTCGTATATTTCGATTTAAAAGTTTTCTTACGTGTACAAAACTGTTATACATTATACTATTTTATTAGTCTTACAATGATAGTGGAGTCAATTTAACCAATGCCAAGTATTCATACATAACGAAAAAAAGATGTAAATAATAATTTTAATTCAGCTTACGTGTGTTTCTCCTTAATATGCATCACAATCGAAACATTATCAACTCGTGCATGACTGGTTACGTGATTCGCCGTGATTTGTGCTTATATTGTCGATAAGATTTCTTTTGTTATGTGCAATAAAAATACTGGATTTAGAATATTCTTTACGTTTTTTAATTTATGTAAGAATACCACGCTTTAGATTTATTATAAACTGCAGCAATAAAAAAACGTTTCTAAAATGGCGGGAACTGTATTAAGAGAATCCCTTCCCTCCTAACATTTTAAAATCGTTTCTTCATTGGTGTGGCTTATAAACGGCTTAGCTTTGTAAAACGAATAAAATGGCAGCTGGGATATGAAGTAGGTATTAAATAAATAGGTACGTGTTAAAGAAACTTTGCGCTACTTAATCATCGGTTTGTCTACGAAGTTTGTTACTACAAACTACATCAAATAACATGCATGAAAATCAACAGCGATTTAGCCATTTGAAATCAATGAAATATCTACTTACAATAAGTATTATTTCATATATTCATAACCAAATTTACTGTTCATTGAGGATTTTCATTATTTATACAAGTAAGCATGATCGAAAATCATAACCTAACGCACTAACAATTTTAAAAAACCGTTGAAATTTTGCCGCCTCTTTTATATTTCACTGAAATTTTATATCTCCGCTTAGTTAAGTGTGGACGATAGACCTAATTATCTAACACAAATATACAGTGTTTTTTAATGGAACAGTATAGACATATAGTTGTGTGCCATACCTACTGTTGTGTTTATTTAGTAAGAATGTGTTCTGTTGTTTGGATGAAGTGTTTTTTATTTATCGTTGCCTTCATTTTTCTTTTTTTGTGTTAGCCCTAATTAGTTTGTAAAGTTTACCATAATTACATGTAATTACAGTTATAATTGAGTTACAAATTCAAAATATATATTCAAATTTAACATCTAACTTAAGTTTCACTATGTTACTGTATAAGTAAATAAATATTTAACCGTAAAAGATACAAAAAAAAACTATGTTTAGAAACTAGCTCTTTTTTTGGTAAAAATGAAATTTCCGTATTTCGTTTTTTGGTCAAGTGCGATTTTTGCCAGACAAGTCGTGAAACTTATGATTTTTTACAACGATTAACACCGTTTTTAACAGGAACAAATCATTGTAAATCCGAATATGAAATGTTAATTTAATGAAAAAAACTATTTTAATATATCTACGAAGTAGTTGATAAAAAAATACTGGATATTAATTAATTTTCCTTTATTGTTCAATAAAAATTCCTAAAAGCTATTTAAAATTTTTTGCTTGTACTGGCTTAAAATACTTTTTATTTTATGTGAAATAATAAAAAAAAATATTACGATTTTCTTGTGTTTGATGACTTGCTTTCTTTAAATTCGCAACATCACTATATGATCCAAAGTAAGTTGATTTAATTGGGACGTACTTTATTCAAGCAACAACAAAGGCTCTAAAATAAGATTTAAAATATCTACAACATGAGTGCCGAATCGCAAGATATTTTATAATTTAGTTCATAATTTACGACAAGGGGATTGTTTTAAGTCCAAACAAAAAAGATCTACATCAGTTACCGAAGAATTTACTGTAATTGCTTTAAGGCTTTCCTGGAGGCTTCTTTAAATTAAGCTGAAAATAATACAGGAATCGACAAGTCGAACAGTAAGAACAATATTATTACGGTATATTTAATTGATAATGCTACATTATGTAGATACCAAAATTGTACAAGCTTTACATACTGAAGATCAAGAATGCTGATTAAAATTTTATCATTTGTTTGTAGGATGAGCCACTGATGATCGTATTTTACAATCAATCATATGGATTGATGAAAGTCATTTTTCTTATAATGGGAGTTATAATCGCAAAAATTACCACTATCGGTCGCCAACAATCCCTTAGTAACCACGTAATTACACAATCAAATATGATTTTCTTTCAATTGTGGGTGTGCTGTATTAGATAATATAATTTTTGCTATTCATTAATGCGAAGGTACATTAAACATTGAAAAATTTTAAAATATAATTTTTTGTGTGCTCGATGAACTTGACGATTTTTCATGGGATGCACATTAAAAAAAAATCATTGAATGGAGCTTCAGCACACAATTATTTAATAATTAAAACTTTTTTGAGCAGTCATTGTGGCCGCCACAATCTCTAGATATAAGTGCTTTAGTGTCTTGAATATTATGAACAATATTAATCACCTGTCGCTGCGAAAAGCAACGTGTGGCGTATTTAAATGTATTCGATTGTGTATGTATTCGGAAAAAACAGGATAACTTTGATTACTTATTGTAATATTATTATGCAATCGTCTTTAGCGACTAGACTGTTATAAAAACTCTTTTAAAGTTTTCCTTAATTATCAACTGAAATGACATCCCACCTATGAACACACTATGCTGATTTTTATTTTCTTATACTTTACTAAATCTTTGTGCTTACTTAACTACACACAAAAATAGTGCTTTTTAAATGTTACCAACTACTCTGGCTTAATTTTTTTTGGTCCAATAGAATGATTTGTTCCCAATAAAAAAAAAGAGTTGTAAAGAGTAAATTTTTTTCACAAATTCGCACATTTTTTTATCTGAAAAACATTATTTTTTATCTGAAATATACAATTCGCATTTATGTGAATTTCATTCTAAGCCGATGGTACTGAATTTGTTTTTAACATTAGATAAGTCTGACAGAACAATCTGGAAATCTCCGCCTAAGGTCCTATTGTCGAGACGCAAAATATTTAATTTTGAATTTGCACTGTGGATGGCCGAATTTATAGCCAAACAAAAGATGGCTGGACCGAGAGGATCACTGTTTTATCATAAAAGTACGAATTGACTAGAAGCCCTCTTCTGTGTTTACCATCTAACGACTCATACTCTAGCTAGCTCGTGTAAGATGGCGAGTTTCAGTGCGCGAGGTCCTCGCGCGCCGGTCTTCCACTCCGCGAAATTCCCGCGTACCGGTCTTCAACCACACAAAATTGCGTAGTGTCACTTCGATTCTGTGAAGTGATATTTATGACCATTAAAACCAAACGCTGCTATCAAATTAATTATCAAATTAATTTGCGATAAATAATTAATCATAAACATACGTAAGTATATGACATTTGCAAGCATATGAATCTAAAATAGTACATTATGATGCAAGTACGGTAACCTGCATATTATAGTCAATAGGTTTATAGGTACGAGGCGAAACCAAGTACTCAAAATAAACCGATGACTATAATAGCCAGCTTACTGAATACGAGCTTCATATGACGTTTTTCAATACATTTGCGATTAAAATAGGTAGATATTTCGTAAACCGCGAAAAGCAACCCGCTTGGTTGTTTTCGCGATTTACGCATGCAATGCTTTTGTGTGATTAGTGTAAAGTAAAAAAGGTCTAGTACTGTAAAATACAACATTACGGTACAAAGTTCGATGGCATAAAGACCGTATTAATAGCAAATGTATTGAAAAAAGTATTCTTCGTTGTTGTTTTGTGACTTGTTATTTTTTTTTTTTCTAATATGTACCAAATAATAATAAAATTTTAATCTGTACGAAACAGACTATATTTTAGCAGTTTAGGCCTAGGAAGAAAGAAATTCAAAATGGCGGAGACTTTTATCAATTTTTGCTACAGATATCGATGTCGAAAGTACTCGTTCCCGATACAAAGAGCTCAAAACGGCAGCCATTTTTTAGTTTTGATTGCAGCTTCGTGATCGTAGACCACGTGGATCCTTAAATATCAATTTTGAAAGCCAACACTCCAAAGTTTAAAAAGTTTAAAATAGTAGCCATTTTTTTTCAATTTAGACCACGGATTCCTGATGGGAGACCACGCGAACTCATAAATATCGATGTTGAAAGCAATCGATCCTGATACAAAAAAGTTTCAAATGGCAGCGATCTTTGTTAGTTCTGGCCATCTGACCAAAGATTCGTATTCAGGGACCATTCAGAATCTTAGAAATTAATTTTGAAAGCAATCGGTTCAGAATCAAAAATAGTTGACGTTAACGAAATGGGAAATGAAAAAGCACTTCATTCAATGCACTCGGCTTCGCCACGTATCACAAACAAAACGCACTCGTATTGCAAAACTCATCTTAGGATAACTGTGGCACAGTATAGCATTTATTATTATTTTCTTTTATGAAACTATAAGAAACATCCTAACCCATACCCATAACACAAGCTTTGCTTGGTTTGGGACTAGATGGCGCTTGGCGCTGTGTGGGATGTCCTAGGTATTATTATTTAAAATAAAGGAACATTTTTAAAGCTGACGTAAAAGAAAACTGATTCTTCAATAAATAAAACTAATAATGACTAGTTAAGAGCGCCAAGTATATGTGCGTGGTGCAGATGCACTTGTAATAGTAAGCAAGCTGTCAAATAAAACCTATTTTCGAGCTGTCACTTTTTGTATTTAGGTCCTTAATGTAAGTATGCCCATATTGTTCCATTTTATAAAACCGCTCTTTTTTTGTTTGAAAACATTTTGCACTTTTCAATTTTATTCACAAGCTTTAAAGATCTTTCCTACGGATTAAGTTGATTCATTACTATGGCACAGGGAATACCTAACGCAAATATAATAAACGAAAAGTTAGGAATAATTAACCTATTTTTAAAATTTGTTTAGTATAATAAAATACTTTATCTTATTAAGAAATAGTGTTTATAAGTTTCATAAATCAATTGAACAAGAAAAATTATCTTTTATACCCTAATCTTATTAAATTCTCTAAAATTCCAAAGTCAATGAATAAGTTTATTTTTGTATTATCATTTTAAATTTAGTGTCTATTGATTGCTTAGAAAATGCGATTGTTATTTTAACAAAATATTTTTATAACAAGACTTTTTATCGCGGTCGGATTTGAGAAAAAAATTGCATAAAAACAGACTGTAAAATTTCGAAGTATTCTTGATATGTAAACTTGTACAGCGTTATTGATCTCATATGTAAGGAAATTGCTTCTTTAGTTCGTGGCAAGATCGCGAATCAAGTTTTATTTCAATTCTATCCATGATCTAGTAAAATCTTTGTAATAATTTTGATTATAAAATACAAATCACAACTTTTAGCTATAATCCTGTAGAAAATGTAGACTTCCTTTCTAGATTTGATAAAAGCTATTGTAAAAGTAGGCTATAAGCTTTCTCAAAAAATAAAACACCTAATATTGCTTCCATTAAAGAGAGCTACTTAATCTGCAACGATAGACTTTGCAGTGTTTTAATGATCGAGTGAGCCTTATCGAGACTACCTTTCTGCTTGGAAACACTCCAATAATATATTTGGTATTGTAACAATACCTTTTATGTTTTCACATCACTCCACACGATCGTTTGTAAATTAAACTCGTCGCTCGGTGTATCATATGTCGTTAGCTTTTTTTGTATACGAATACCGAATACAACTTATTTTGATTTCTGATACATTTATATTTATCACTAACTTTTTTTAACAATTCGTCCTATATTACTAGGTTAAAAACCATAAGTCGTAAACATCTTAAAATAAATCTACTAACTTAAACTAGTTAATAATTGAAAGTAAACTTAAGAAACTTTACGAGAAGCCGACTTTGCCTGTCGAAATCATAATATTCTACATATATACTAAACGGGCCCGAAGGATTATTCTTAATGTTTTTCTTTACGCACAATTTAAATGTGTCTACAATATAAATATGTTCTGAAATCAGGTCTCCCGTAATACATTTAACCATATAACACCGCCTAAGTACGCGTATAAATCCTATTCTAACACCAAACACAGCAAAGTAATTTAGCGTTATTATTTTTACAGTAATGCCGTTCAAAAATTAACATATATATAAATCTAATTTAATCCTACTTCGTTCTACAAGTATTTTAATCGAACATTTATACAAGTGAAATTTCATTTTCACTATATTATACAAGTATAAATATGTCAAAGTAGCCTTTGTCAACATTCGTTATATAAAATTACTAGTTTTTACATAAAATTTTTATTCATTGCAACGTTACAATATTTTTTTAAAATTAATAATCGTAGTAGTGTATATGAGAATTTATTGAAAAATTTCATATGTAACATTTTCAGAAAATGAAACACTGCATTGTCTATTTATAGACAGTCAAACTATATTAAAATCATTTGAAGCAAAAAAGCACAGCTTTCAAGACCGTACAAATAAATGTAAAGAAATAAATTATGGGTTGACAATTTTTATGTTTAGCCAAAGGTGTACAAAAATAGCAGAATTCAAAATCCCCAATTTCATTATCACACAAGTAACTTCCCTTCAAAAGGAAATGCGCATAGCTTCAGTCTTGCAAGCGTCGACACTGTCACTGGCTTTTTTATTCTTACCGCGACTTAAAGTTTAAGAAGAAACTTGAAATTACATTTCGCTAGTTGATGGCTAAAAGTATACTGCTTAATGTTGGCCTTTCCTGCGATAACTGCGTGGTGCGGAGGAAGCGGTTCGGCGCTGACAATGAGAGAGTTTGCTCATACAAAGGGCCCGTTCTCGTAACGCCTATTTCTAGGTACTGCGACATTACTCCCCTCGCATTAGAGTGAACATGAAGTTTGGCACTGGCTGTAAAATATTGTTTTTGCCACCATTCGGCGCCATTGAACCAAAAAATCAACGTATTCACTTTCATACTAATACCGAGTTATCGGTGAGTTTGAATAAATAGCGTTAAGTTGTTGAAGTGGTAGTTTTAAGAGGAGGTAGGTTCACGTTTTCCACCTCGCTCACACCTGGGTCGCAACGGTATAAGAGTGAGTGAGACACGTCGCCTAAAACTCATAGTTTATAAACTAAAAAAAGGACTTTTTTAGATATATCTTTAGTACTTTAAGTTCTTTTATCGACATAAAGTCATGATATTTGTCGCAAAACATTGCGTTATTTATGACGAAACTTTTTTTCGTGACAATAGTACTGTAGCTAATTATAAGTATTTAAATAATTATTTTTACTCATTGGAATATTAACTGTATTTTTTTCTAGCTTGTAATGTCCATGGAAAAATGAGAATTCACAGTCATTGTCTCAAAATAATATATATTACAAAAAGAGGCCCTAAATTTAATATTTCATGCAATATATTAATAGAGATTTTATACTATTTAATGCCCCATCCGTTTTGTGTTTACCACATTTAGCAATAGCAGGGAACCTTCCGGAACTTCCCGTACCACGCAACTGCTGCAGGGACGGGCAGCGTTAAGCGATATATCTTAAGTAGAAATAACTATTTTACATCAAAAACAAAGATTATAAATACCGAATTCACAAGTTTATATCATAAAATAAAACAATCTGTTCATTGGGATTAAATGTTGTCCCGAACATAGATATTTTGATTTTTATTGAAATCACTTGTAATCCTAGACACTAGCTACAACATTCAAATATCACCTATAGGGTAGGCGTTTGATCCACCATATTACAGACATAGTCGTATTTGTGCTCTGCTACGCGGCTTTTAACGTCCTTTGAGGCGTTTAAAAGGATAACTTGACAGCTATACGATCGATTTCATCGTAAGCCTCTTTTAGTGAAATAAAAACCATCGAAGACACCGATCGTTTCAACCTACTAACTCGCTCGACCAGTCAGGATCGACTGAAGTTGACAGTTTTTGATTTAGTCCATGACACACGTGTGTAAAAAGGACAAAATAAGGCCGAACGCATAGATGTATAGGCACTAAAAGAAATCTCTGAACTTGGGTTATATACACGTGGGGGTGCGTTAGCTTAGCATAGCTAATAAAAAGGCGAGGCTCATCCTATGCCCTCGTTATGTATACAGATTTTAATGATCAAATTATATACAATGATTCTAAAAATATCTAAATTTGTTTATTTTTTATTAAAATCTTGATATATGTTACTTTATCGGTTTAAATTAAACTTTTACAACTACTGTAATAATTTTTATGTAATGTGAAATATGTCTTTGGACAGATCAATGAGTCGGTCATTACTAAAATAAAGAAAATAAGTATATTAAGCCTTTCGGATGTCGAATATAGTCGAACATTATAATTTTTTTTTTAAATTGAAAACTGACCGGAAAAGCGCATAGGTGACCGGCGCCTAACTATTCTTTACGATCGGCTTTGATAATCCAACACTTTTCTCTTATGTATTACAGTACTGCATAGAGTTATTTCAGGTTTACAGACAGTTGACGTTGCCCCATTGAAATATTTCTGACGATACATAAATATGTCCAAAAGGTTGGTCGAATAAACGTTTACGATAATTTTAAAGTTTTATCAAATTGTTTTGAACTGCGCTTTACTATACTTTGTGGCCAATTCGCTTACTCTATTGTATCCCAAATTCATCGATTTCTTTTAAAGTACATTACGTAATTTTAAAACATTACTTTCATCATATAAATCTTTAGTTACGAGTAAAAACGCACAGAAAAATTTCGTTATTATCATAAATTACTTACAGAGTTATTATTATTTAAAACGAATAAGGTAAGCCAATTTTTGTTTATATTTATAATAATTTTATCTATATTATAATATATGACTTTAAAAAAAAATGGACAACCTCTTAATATGTTTTGGTACATTTCGTATTTACATAATTTACTAAATAACATATTATTACTTTTTGACGAATTACACTTTCCAATTCGGGATAGCATTGTCAATATATTAATAATCTTAATCTACGGAATATTGTTCGAATCAACATTAATTCCAGAATTAAACCATTATGACTACAATTATTATCTTTTTAATTTAATTTTATATTAAATTTTACAAAATAATATCCCTCTGATGAAACCTCATTATATTATTTGAGCTAAGAATAGAACCCCGGTGCTGGCTCACGTGGGCAATCCAAGCTCTAAATTTATTTTTATTTTGTACTATTATGTTATTTATAAATTTTCACGCTAATATTACGTTATAAGTTTTAAAATTGTCGAACACTGAAATTTTTTAAGTTATAAGAATTAATGTTTATTTTTGCATTTACACATCTTCTAGTTAACGAATAAACATATGTTTGATGTGAGCTTTTTACTAAAGTAAAAACATGCTGCATTAAGAAAAAAACTTTATTATTGATCAATATTTCTATTAATCATTTATATGCGTTAAAGAACGATTCACAAAAACTAAGTGAACCTAAAACTAACTGAATATTATTTAGATTTCAATAGTATTGAAGTCGTGATGTTCCAAAGAATATTTTGTATCGCGACGATTAAATTATTCCTGAATTAAATATGAATTTTCATTACATAAAAAAAATTGCAAGTAAAAGCATCTATTTAAATAAAAGCAAATATACAGAATACGGCGTTATAGTTTATACTTTTTAATTTATTAAGACCATTATATATAAAGTGTCGAAGATCTACGAAAGGGTTCGTCCTGCCTTCTCGGTTCACATGTTCTAGCAATGACCCAAGAATGTCACAGAAGTTGCCAATTTTAATACATTTATAGACAGTAGTTTTAAAACGCTTTTACTCACGAACATTCAGCTGTCCTAATATAACTTTTTATTTACCAAGAAGATAATATTATAAAAGTTTGTGCATGATGTGCGTGTCGCGTCACTTCACTACTATTATTATTATCATCGGTGTAAAAATAAAAACTCTTTGAGAGTCTCTTCAACCGAACGACGAACCGGCCGAGCCGGCGTCCTTACAACTAACATCGAGTGATTATGTTTACTTATAGCCTAGACCTAGGGCGTTGGGCGTTGCCACCGCCGCCCTCCACGAGACAACATCAAACGAACGAAACGATCAACAAAAACCGCTAAAACTCACTGACCGAAGGGATATAGTGTCAACATTTGCCACCGGTATATGTCCGGGGCGCGCATGAGGCCGCCGCCGGGAGCGAGTCTGCTCCGAGTGAGAGTTCCGCACGCCGCTGTCGGCCGCCTAGACACCCGTGTGGTTGAAGATGAACGACACGGCGTTCTTGTCGACGGGCGGCGAGCGGCGCGTGATCGACTGATGGTTGTTGTTATTGTGATAATGCGAGGATTTGCGTGTCGAGGTGCTCGACGACTGCAGCGCAATCGTTTCATAATAGCGCAGACGGCCGCAGCACTTGCGGCTCTTCACGATTGCCACGAAACCCTTGCGGTACTTCTTGTTGAAGAACGCGTACAGAATGGGGTTGATGCAAGAGTTAGAAGCGCCCAACCACTGTGCCAGCGGTGTTACCACGGGGATCACCTTCTCCTCCCACTTCTGAATGTCATCTCCGAGCTTAATCCGAGCGAAGATCAAGTACAGTGGGAACCACGACAGCGCGAATAGGATGACTACCGCCACCAGCATCTTCACAACCTTCACCTTGGACTTCTGCTGCATTCGTTCCATCTGGGCGTCTTTGGTGTCAGTGGGGATGTCGCGGCGCCACACCTTGATCCAAATCAAGATGTAGCAGATAGTGATGAGCAGCATTGGCAAAATGTAACAGAAGATCAGATTACCGATGACAAAGTATAGTATCTCGCTGAGTTCGTTTGGCCAGACGTCGAGGCAGAGTCGAACTTGTGGTGAGTCTTCAAACACGACCACGAGGTCGAAGAACACGACCCAAGGCGCCGTTACGATGATTGCGAAAAGCCAGATGAAAACGATCATCATGCGCGCGCGCCGCTTTGTGATTTGACATTTTAACGGCCACCATATCGCAAGGAATCTGCAACAATAGAAATAATGTACGTTATTTCAATGTATCAAAAACATATATCATAAAACATTATTATAAACTAAAAAAAGTTTTCGGATAAAACATAAAACGCTCGTTGTGGAAAAATAACCACATACACTTTCAATAATATTTTCAATTTGTAAAAATGTTTTGTCTTTAATTTCAGTTTATTTAGGTACATTTATAATATTATTTGGATATTATACTACCACGCATTAGATAAGATTCCTAATTTTCACATTTTTGTTTTAATACTGTATTATTTTCGTTCAAACGGAAATTCAAAACCAACTCATGCGTGATTTCAAATAATAACTTAAAGTTGCGTAGTTTTTAAACTTATAAACACTTTAAATTACTTGCAATAGACTCATCATCATTAAAGAAATTTCTAGTCTGGTGGATTAATTGCTTCTGTTAAAAATAAAATATCTACACACTCATTTTATTTAGTCGTTATGTCCTTTTGAAATCATAAAATGTACCGAATGTACCATAAAATGTAAAAATGTAATGTAAATCGGAGAAAGTGAAATATTTTCATTCTATTACGATGTTTTCTGAGATACAGGTTTTTTAATCTTGTTGAGGCACTGATGCAAATTATTGTACTTAATAGATATATTCATTAAGTGTTGCGTCAGTTTATCATGAAATCTTTTGTGACTTGTTTGAAATAAATATTATTATTATTGAAGTGAAACTTCTTAAGGCACTGGGTGAGCCTAAAACGACACTAAAATGCGTCACGCTAAATTATATAAGTGAGGGAGATATAAGGAACAATCGGCTTTCACACGAGAAGCCGGTTGTACCCTATATCCTCACTACTAGCTGCTGAGTGTGGGGAGTAAGGCCAGAGCGTTATTCAGTTTCGTGTCGCTGGCAGCTGCGTCATTGCTCGGAGTGTCAATACATGTGAAAACCGTGAAAACCAGATTAATGTTGATAATTTTAATAACATTATCAAAATTCAAATTTTAATACTAAAAGTTCTAAGTATTCACTTCTGTCAGCAGTTCCTATAACTGCCAATCAGTTTTTATTTATTGTCTACGTTCTACGAGTTGTCTTTTTGAAAAAAATCAAAACAGAAGGCTTTCTTGAATTAATGAGTAGATAAAGAGGTCAACAAGATTTTTGTTTTGAAGCGTCTTTTATAACAAAAAAATCTTAAATCCACTTGATTGTGAGGATTGGACCCAACGTTTTTGAAGGAAATAATTAAGTTGGCATCAAGTAATGAGCTAATGGATCGCTTGTTAACTTTAACGACAAAGATTTATATATAGAGATTACATGAATGTTGCAATATCAGATTTTTGTCTCATTGTGCAAAACATGACTGTTGCCTAACACGGCTATATTGTGCCGTTCATTTGCTTTCGACTGTTCTTGCGAAGCCAACTTAAACTTATCTAAACATCAAATCTCAGACATTCAATTAAGTACACTATGATGAATAAAAATGTTAAAAACAATTGCTTTAGGTTAAGAAACGACACGCCAATTCGCAACAGTATCACTGTATACATCTTTTAAATATATTTTTTTTGTTATATTCATAATTTATAATTGATCATTTAAGGTTACGATAGTTTATTATTGATTGTGAGTAATAAATAATCCCCGCTCACGACTATAAGACCTCGTCACTAATAAAGCTCGACCTCTGCGAGCTTCACAAAATAAGTTGATTTTATGCGTGAACTTGGTTGTAGGAACACGGCGGTTGCGTGACCGGAAATATTAGTTTATGTTAATTTTAAGTTTCCGGCAGTTGATACCAATTACAATGTTACTTGGACGATGTGTATTACAAGCGGTTAAATTAATGAACGTGTTACAAAACTGATTTATATTGTACCAATCATTTTAAGGGAAACCGAATGAAACATCTGTTGGTCAGAAATAGTAACATTACTAAGTTTGGTTTTTTATAGGTACCTTATATAGATTAGATAAGATAGTTTAAATATTTTCCTATTTATTTTCATAACAAGAAGAAATATCCTATTATTTCGAATGATAACAATTATAGCACGACTATGGCAATAAAATGTTACCGATGACTACCTAACGAGTGTAGATTAAATAATACAAAAACATTTGGGCCATTTGACATGAAATAAATAAACGCGTATGATAGCTTAACCAGTTACAGATATACAGGGAATAAGTATAGCAGAGATTGCATTTTAGTCGTTCCGTCTATTCACATGTACTAGTTTTCTGGTGTATGAGTTGCGATTTGTAGACGAAACGGTGACCGCCCTTCTTCCTCCATCACAATTTGCCCTCCAATTGCACAGTTCTCCCTCCAATTTAGTTCACATTCGTTTCCTAGTTAAACGAGACTGCTATTCTATTGTACCGTACGCTGATGTTTTCGTTAGTCTATATAAGGTTGCAATAAATTCAAAATACCAACAAAAATAAGAGAACACTTGACATGTGCTGTAATATTTTCGTAGTAAATCCCTTACGTCTGATACAAAAAGATAGATGAGGAAGAAGTAATGCCAAGGCCTCCGCATGCTCCAAGCCTCATGACAAATGATCCAAAGCTATGTTTTTCTCGCAAGTCACAGCATTTAGTTAACATCTGAATAATGTACATAAGTGCAGATTTATGGGAATAAATTATGCCCCGAAACTTGTCAAGGATTCCATAGAGACAGCTATATTCCGGTTTTTACGATTGAAATGAAATAATATATATGTTTCTACACAAAGAAGATTTCACTTTAAAGATAATTTTGAGCTTTAATAACGATTCCTTGAAAAAAATATTTATATTCTAGTAGGGTGACTAATTTTATACGATAAGCGTAATTTAAAGTAAACTAAATCAGATGTCACTTCCATCCACACCAACCCATTACACTCCACTGCAGGGGCTTAGGCCTTCCCTCGGGGCGTGGGTGCTTGGAACTTAATCCATGTCGCTGCTCCAGTGCGAGTCGGTGTATTTTAACGACTGCCATTTGGTGACGGCGACCTGGGACCGACGGCTTAAGATGCTCTCTGAGGCACGGAGTCAGTCATAATCAGAAAAAAAACTCATTGGTACATGCCGGTTTCTGGGATATTAACCACGACTTTCTAAAGAAAAATCACGACAACCGGTACAGATGTCATTTACACTAACTGTAAATATCAAATAACACGTAAAAATTTCATATCCTAGCACTTTAGAATCTTGTCATTCCACATAAAGCATTGTAAGGAAAATACGAGTATTATAACTTATAACATAATAAAAGGTGTATATGTACAAGTTCTAAAAAACAAACGATCAGTATCTATTCACCGATATATTCTCGGATCAGGCTCGATTAATAAATCGTTTAACGAACATTTTATATACCCCAGTAAGTAGCAAGGCGAAATCCGCGAAAAAGTACCGACCGCGCCTGCATCTTAACCTATTTTCTGCACTTTAATGAAAACTAAATTAAATTTGCTAAATAGTTATCTATATTTGAAATCGTTTGGCCCAGAAATAAATATACCGCTGTTTGTTAAAAAAAAAAAATAAGCGAAAATCAGAAAAAAATTACAAACAACTTTACTGCCGGAATTGTGTTTTATTTGTAGTTTTACCTATGTCTTTACAATTAAAAAAATAAAATAGATTCCATAGAGATCAAGATTCCATACAATTTTTTTACAAAAAAATTTAAAAAAAGATATCGTAAAATTACGCTCATTAAAAATTTCGACGGTCTTCCTAAAATAACTATGCAATTTTTTAATTTTTTTTATCTTTAATATGGCTAGTATTTTATCATACCTTCTATTGAAACTACTCTGTAACATCTACCATGACATTGGCGTTTCAAAATGCTTGAAGCGCAAGCACCCATAAAATGTATGGAAAATCGATCGAGCGCTTGCTACTTCGGCGCAAAACGTATCGACCCGAATTCGGTCACTTGCTACTCGTGGGTATCGCAATTTATCGACGCAATTTTTTTAATAATATGGTGTCATTAAAATAATTGGCTACTCCATTTAAATTATTGCGTGGGGTTAACTTCTTGATTTTTTCGTTTATTTATGAATAAGTATCGGACATCTATAATTGACACGTAAGGACACGAGAAAGTCCTGTCCTCGTTGTTGGCCTTCATTCGACGGATGACCAAATCTAGAATCGTTCGTTTTAACAAAAATAAATATTCGTTTTACTTTATATTACGCCTGCATATCCGAAAAAAACAAATCATTATTTTTTAACTGAGCAGTTATGTGCTCTTGGCGTCAACTACTGACACCTCCCCATCACTGCTTTTATTCCAGACAACAATATTATGGGGTGCGGACAACGAAGCCAAAATGATGAGAAATAAACGAATTATCGCAATCGTCAGTCTCACGGTAAACTTTATAAGAAGCTACTGTAAAGTGTGTGGAAGCGAAATCAACATGAATGAACTCGCCGTTTGTTTCAATTCTCACCCACACATAGCCCGATGTCGCAAGAATATTAATAAAAGTTGGCTTGATATTGACTGGACACGTCGCGTCGTCAATAGTAATTTAATAGACAAACGGTGCTATATTTGAGTTACAAAAGTATTCAGTTAGATATTATAAAGTGAAATTTCTATAGCCTATGTCCATGTGAAATAATGTCACTTTCTATTGGTGAACGAATTTCTCGAATAGGTGCAGCGGTTTCGGGGATTGCGTTCCACATGCAATCAAAATTCGCACTCTCTCCTTATAATATTAATACAGGTTACTTTATATTCAACCGACTGATTGGACGAGTGGTTATAGACCCTAGTTGCAGAGCCAAAAGGTTCGATTCCTGTCCGGGCAAATATTCGCGTACATGTATATGTCTATTTGTACCTATCGTGTCTAAATATAACATATCTATATATGTATAAATGATAAAGAATATTGATGTATGGTACGTATATCGGTTGTCTAGTACCCATAATCCGAGCATAATAACTTCTTTAATTTAAGACTATAGAGTGTGCTGTGCAGGATTTAACAAATATTAAAAGGAATATTATATTAATTAAATAGAATATTTTTTACCTTGGGACCGAAAATGGCATGAGATGGCATTTGTGTAGTGAAACCGCTCAAATGGTTAAAACAATAAAACATTGTTCTTTTGTATCTTTAAAATGAGACAATAAATTGCTATTGCACAATAATAATATGTAACTCCCTCAAAGACATACAAAAAGTCATAGAACAGAATAAATCAATCAAATTTTCAATCATTTCTATGAAACTACTGAAGTCTGTTAATGTATGCTGTTGAAGATAAAAATATCATCAGCCCATTTTTACCCCACTCCAGGGACTTAGGCCTCTCCCAGGGTGAGGAGGGGGGCTTGGAGCTTAAGTCCACCACGCTGCTGCACTGCGGGTTGGGAACTGTAACGACCGCTTAACGGTCCGGGACCGACTGCTTAACGTGCCCTCCGAAGCACGGTGTCAGTGATATTGTGTACTTAAGTAAGAAAAACTCATTGGTACACGCCCGGATTCGAACCATGGCCCTATGAGGCCTTATAAAGTTTGAAGGTAAAAATATAAAACTTTTTAATTCTAAATTATTTCACAGTATTTTATACATAAAGACATACCCTCCAGTAATATGATTTTTTGTAGCAAATTGATTTAATTATTAAATAGCGAGAAGTTTGTATGATTGGTTGTATCCTAGATTATGAGTTTAAGCTCTTATTAAAACAATATCTAACATTAAAAATAGTTTTATTTTAATGTACTATAACTTCTGTTAATAACGAACACAATGTATTTATAATTACATTGAACTAATAAAATAAAAGTACTGAACTGTTTAATATTTCCTTTTTGTTGTGCACACATATTATATACGTTGACGATCGCTTAGCAGAGTGGGTAGCGACCCTGCCTATATACGAAGCTAGAGGTCCCGGGTTAGAATCCCAGGTCGGGTCAGTATTAATACCATGAATATTGATACTGGTACCGGGTCTTGGTTGTTATATACCAATATATATATGTCTTCTATATGTCTTCGCTTGGTACCCAAAACATAAGATAATGCTTAGTTTGGGGCCTAGACGTTGTTGTGATGTATACCTTATTATTATTATTATATTTCAAGTATTAGTACTTGTCATATTATTTTTGGTTTGATAATACATTCCGAAATACATAAGTTTCGAGTGTCTAATAACTCTAAAATTGTTAGGATTTTCATTTATCTTTCTTTCGGCGTGGTCAAATTAGTCATTAAAAAATGCTATTTCGATAAAATTGAGCAGGCATGTTGGTATAGATAATACTTTTACATTTTTTAAATGTACGATTTGTGGCATGTATCTTTGTTAACGAAGACTTATAAATAATTTGGTTGAATACTGTAATTTATATTTACGTATCTTAATATAATTGTAGCCAGCGAGGAGTGTTTATATTTTAATTTCACTTGTAAATCCATGAAAAAAATAAGAAGAAATTAAGTGTTTCAGAGGAAACGACGTTTGTTAATTCATTACTAATTAGCTTAGACATGAAATCACGTAAACAAAAACAAACATCTCGTCATCATCCCTTGGGGCCTTTCCTAAATAAACGTTTTACTGTCGTAATCAATCTTAGTCAAAATGGAATGACGCATTGTATATCATTGTGTTGTGTGTCAACCAGCCAATGTTTTCCTTTTTACTACACCAATTGCAAGAAGGCTACCTACATAAAATCGGTGACTATCCAAAGAAAACCATTAATCAATCAAAGGACAGTGTCAATTTTTTAAATTCTAAATCAAAACATGCTTGTTTTGTTGAACGCTCTGACTTAAGCAATACTCAATACTCAAACGTTTATTGCTTTCTATGTAGCAGATACTCGCATATACAGAACATGACGCGGCACAGATCACATCTTATATAGACCCTGTTGGGTATAGCAAATGAATAAGAGAGAGGAGGACTCATATACTACGAAAGCAACTACTTATCTTATTCTCTTATTCCGTTTATTAATTTTCTCTATTTAATATTTCAATATAAATAATACACACACATACATCCATACTATGTATACATATTATTATATTTTTATTAATTATTATTTTATTATTATTTTTATTAATTATTAATATTATTATTATAACCATTATTATCATTATTATTACCATTATTATTATTATTTACATACAAATTAATGTCTTCAATCTTCAATCTTGCAATCTTCATCCAACTCACTAATACATAATTCAACGATTTCAGTGTCAAAGCAAAGCGATGTTACGTTCATCACACTTCTACGTACACGTTCTCGATGTCGTTCACCAACAGTTCCCCATCACTACATCTTTAAGATGGTTATGGTAAAAAAAATAATATACGATTTATCAGTAAAATGTAGATTCTTTTTAGATTAGTCGATAAATTTAAATGCCGAGCCGTTGCACTTTATTAACTAATAATCAGCGACTCGCCCACGGCTTCTCTTGCGCGGCACTCGTTTTTCATAGGATTGTCTTTTTTATCTCTGTCTTATCTCTTTCATTCCTTTCCTGTTTTCGTTGCCGTTAAACAAATATTTACCTGAAGTGGAAGGAGGAAGGGGAAGAAATAAAATTATTCTTGTTGCCTTTATCGTTTCCGTTCCTGGCCTCGGTCCCGCCCCGTTCCGTTTCTTTTCCCTTTAAGCAAAGTAGGGGAAAATGGGGGCATGGGGGCTAAAAAAAACAATTCTGTGCATATAAGAAACATAATAAATAAAAAGATTTTATTTAATTCGATAAGTATTACAAAACGGAGCTGGAGGCAAAAGCAAGTGTAATATACAAATAAACGTTCCAGGAAAAATTCTCTAAATGCCTGTTAAAACTCTATCAAAATTCGTTGCGTGGCTTAGAAGAAGTAAGTGGTGCAACAAAAATGAGGAACTTCGTAGCGTTGCCTCCCCCCGCGCTCCGGTTTTATTTTCTCCCCGTAAAATATGAAAATCCAAAACACTAATACGTCATTATTAATTTATGATTAGGAGCTACATTTCAAGGTCCCACCTTCATAAAAATTTTAACTCTCCGTTTGCTACCCTTGAAATGTGTAAACCCAAAAACACGTTATTCTTTATTTATTTATGCTCAGTAGCTATAATTCAAATGCTCATGTTTCTAAATTCAAAGAATAAAGAATTGCATACAACGTACCCCCCTATATTCTCTCCCCCCCCCGTTCCTCCTTAAATTCATATATGATTATACATATAAATTTTCATCAAGATCGGTCAAGCTGTTCTTTAATTATAAAAGGACATACGGACAGACAGAGAGACACATAAAAATTTTAAAAAATAAGGAAATTTTAAGCAAAACATATTTATATTTCTCGTAGTGAACCCTTTCATTTGATGCGTTACATGATGCACATGACAAAACTTGCTTTTTAATTTCATAATTTTACACCGAAAAAAGTTTTTAGTTATAAATAACAAAAAATTGATTAGTAGTTACCTAAAAATAGTGACAACATAACTATTGCTATAAATAGTCAAACTCAGTCGTACTAGCTTACGAACCATTACCTTGCATTTCAACTAACTTTGTTTAAAAATTATCAAAGGTTTGCTATTTTCATGGTAACACAACTATTTTTGTTATACACTTTTTTCAGTGTAGCCTCAAACTCAAAATCGGTTTCATTTATGATTCATTCACTTAACTCTGTATAAGTACTAAATTTCAACTTCTGTGGTGAGATCATAGTTCGTTTTTTGGTCATAATTTTAAGCGTCATAAACCCTAAAAAATAATGTGATGAAAATTATTGCGTGCTAAATTGACACGGTTTGACTTTAACAGTTCTCTGGTTTGGCCAAGTCGATGGTTTGACCAGTAAAAGGACTGTCTAGACACTGGAATTGTTTCCAGAAAACATATGGATCGATTAAGCGACGTGGAAAATGAAAGCGAGTGAGAAAATAGAAGTTGAGAAGTACTTTTAGCTACGACAGATTCGCTCGTGCTTATGTCTGTTACGGTTAAAGTATGTAACATGCATTACAATACCCGAGTATTCCACGTTGTGTTGAATGATTTCTCAGAATATTGAAAAAATATATTCAATGAGATAATAAGTTACAAAAATATACTAGGATACTCGGGAACTATACAATTGTAGCTTATGCAGTTCACTATAAATAATTCTACTAGAATTCATTCATATGGCTCATTTCATCGACATTATTGGCGGTCTACAAAATATGTTCTGTGCGATTAAAACGTTCAAACTTTTAACTTTGAAACAAGCCTACAAACTCAGTGCGACCACAGACAAATGTATTGTTATTGTCCGCACATCTAAAAAGAGAAATGCCATTTACAATGTCCATTCGGCCACACATTCCTAGTGGTGTACTATATTTTGTAATTCAAATGTGATAGCAGCAGGCACGGCAGAACCGAATGAATCTTTTTCTATGAACGAAAAAAATATCTAAGCCAAAAAACAAATATTTCTAAACCTTGTAACCCATAACAACTCGGGGAACTTTAAAATATATCATGTTTTATTAATAATAATTCATTGACTGGCTGACCGATTGGTCTACTGGTTGGATACACCGACTGCAGACCCATAGGTCATATGCGGGATCGATTCCCGCCCGGGGCAAATATTTGCGTACGTAAACATGTCCATTTGTTCCATGTCTGGGCATAAAATATCTACTCGTATACATGTATGTTTTATTTAAAAACATATTTATGTATGTATTTTATTACTTTAGCACCTATAATACAGACTCTACTTAATTTGGGACTAGATGGCTGTGTCTGATATGTGCCAGATATAAAAAATATTATTATTACCCTGTAGTTAGATAGAGTTTATAGTTTAATTTCCAAGTCTTTTTTATTATATCTATATTATTCTGGACTATGAAGATGTTGTGTGCCTTCTACCGACTATAGGTTTACAAACTCTATTGAAAACACAGGACAATCTATGTCTGTGGTATATTAAGTGGTAGCGCGTCCACAACTACACGCATGTTGTAAGACGCGTTACGCCTCATAATAGTTGACTGTTTTTAAAAATGATTTAAACTCAAAATAACTATGAAACAATAGGGCTAGCTATTTAAGGCGATGTGATTCATTGTTCAGGCCGTTTTTATCAATTTTCAATCTAGGTTATGAGGTAAAATCTTTATTTAACAGAGATAAAAAAAATATTATGAGGAAATACCTGTCTTTGTTTATCCATTGGCTATTTCGAAAACGAGATACAATTAATTTCGCTCGATAGAAAAAAATCACCAAAAAACCCTTAATAAAACACTTTATCTTGTGTTATATTAAATATCATGCATCTTTAACGTTAAAATAAAAATTCAAATAGAGGTTTTACTTATCCCTATCCATTGGCTTTTTATTTTTGTCTATATAACATTTATTTTATTCGTAATAAAATATTTAAGAATTGTCGCTTGCGTTTTTATTTACAAGCAGTATTTAAGTCTTGCATTCCGTTTGCATTAGAGTATGTGGCCTATCTGCCATCTCTATCGCACGCGAGTGGGCCGGCCGGGCAGCTTGCTCCGTGTTAGCTCGCATTCCCGTTCTATGTGTCAAAGTGAAACTACGCGCCTTCGCTACAGCTATACCTCCCACCAGATTACGTCCTTCATATTTATTTGTAAGATATAATTTGCAATAAAAAAAATAAGAAGACCAAAAAAAGGAATTATAAAAATTATTCAAAACATATGCATAAAGTACTAAGGTAGGTTCAATTCAATTCAATGTGAATAAGTCATATTTTAGGAAACAGAGCGGCATTTTGGAACAGTACACACAAAATATACAGATACGATTTTCACATAAGATTTTTTTTACAATCATGTTCAACTAGCGACCCGCCCCGGCTTCGCTCGGGTATCAACAACTTCGTTGCTCCTAATAACGGCTTAAAATATTCCTTCTCTTTGCGGCCTATATCTGCCAGCCAGTTAGTACATTTATTAAACAATAATAATATAAAAACAATAATAATATAAACCCTATCCGTTGCCGATATATATTAATAAAGAATATTTAAGTATGTATATTAGTCGTCTGGTATCCATAGTGCAAGCTTTGCTTAGTTTGGAACTAGATGGTGCTGTGTGGGATGTCCGAGGTATTATATTATTATTTTTAACTTTTTAGTTATTGGACCGATTCCCTTCAAAATCGATATCTAAGAGTCCGCGTGGACTCTGGTCAGGAATCTGTGGTCAAAATTGAAAATAGTGACCACCATTTTAACTTTTTAGTTACTGCATCGATTGTCTTCAAAATCGATATCTAAGGGTCTGCGTGGACTCTGGTCACGAATCTGTGGTCAAAATTGAAAAAAGTGACCACCATTTTTAACTTTTTATTTACTGGACCGATTGCCTTCAAAATCGATATCAAAAGGTCCGCGTGGACTCTGGTCACGAATCTGTGGTCAAAATTGAAAAAAGTGACCACTATTTTTAACTTTTTAGTTACTGAATCGATTGCCTTCAAAATCGATATCTAAGGGTCCGCGTGGACTCTGGTCACGGATCTGTGGTCAAAATTAAAAGAAAGTGACCACCATTTTTAACGTTTTAATTACTGAATCGATTGCCTTCAAAATCGATATCTAAGGGTCCGCGTAGTTTCTGGTCACGAATCTGTGGTCAAAATTGAAAAAAATGACCACCATTTTTAACTTTTTAGTTACTGAATCGATTGCCTTCAAAATCGCTATCTAAGGGTCCGCGTAGATTCTGGTCACGAATCTGTGGTCAAAATTGAAGAAAATGACCACCATTTTTAACGTTTTAGTTACTGAATCGATTGCCTTCAAAATCGATATCTAAGGGTCCGCGTAGATTCTGGTCACGAATCTGTGGTCAAAATTGAAAAAAATGACCACCATTTTTAACTTTTTAGTTACTGAATCGATTGCCTTCAAAATCGATATCTAAGGGTCCGCGTAGATTCTGGTCACGAATCTGTGGTCAAAATTGAAAGAAAGTGACCACCATTTTTAACGTTTTAGTTACTGAATCGATTGCCTTCAAAATCGATATCTAAGGGTCCGCGTAGATTCTGGTCACGAATCTGTGGTCAAAATTGAAAAAAATGACCACCATTTTTAACTTTTTAGTTACTGAATCGATTGCCTTCAAAATCGCTATCTAAGGATGCGCGTGGACTCGACTAATGTATTTAAGAAAATTTAAAAAAAAAATAAAAAATTTCAGTACACTGGGTACACTGAAGTAACACTGTATGTTCACTCACGTTCTATCAGTATATAATACCTACAATAATAATTTATTTCAGTAACTTGTTTAGTAAAATTTTGGTTTCAAATGTATGTAATTATATATATAAATGTATATCATATTACAATAATTTATATGTATAACACCAAATAATCACAATCATAACAAAGTAATGTGTAATTTATTTTCATCATTATCTGAATTTGAACGCATCGAGCGTGTACTACGCTTGGCCGGCAGCTAGGTGCGAGGTGCGGCGTGCGCGGTGTCTCCCCGCGTATTTATCTAGCTTTGCCTCTGCTTCACCCCCTCAATTTTTTATTTTCCAGAGCTAACAGCGCCTTAACCGTCTCAAAACTGTCTCGATCTCAATGAGGCCAGTGAGTTTTCGATACATTTTTGCGGCTGACGCTACGCGAAGACTTTAGATAACAATAATACCTAACTGGCCTCTCCTATAGTTGACACTATTATATTAGTTTCGTAAAGTCAACGTCCTCGCTTACATAAAGTCACCCCTCGTCTGTTTCTTACATTTCCTTCAGAAATAGATTCAAGTATTTCATTTTAAATTACCTACTGAAGAAAAGAAATAATTTTCAAATCAAGACATATTGTTTTGCCGTTATGAATAAATTATCTTCATTAGAAAAAAGAGTTCATGTGAAAGAACAAAATTTTGTTAAAATTTTAAAATTTTCTTCTTCCCACAAAATACTTCTTTTGTGTTCGTTCAATAAGTACAATGATAGAAAATTACTGTTAGTCTTAGCTAAAAAGTCAAATTCTAACAATCCACACAATGTTATTCTTCAACAATATGAAATGAAATACTCCAATATAAAATATTTCTTCATGCAGTCAAACTGCTGGAACAGTTTTTCAGGGTATTGTAGTTAGTTGTTGTATTGTATGCTTAATAATCAATAAATAAATAATAAATAAAAATATTACTCCAGAAATATATTCTTGACTGACCGCTTGACCGAATGGTTAGAGACCCTCACTGTAGAACCAAAGGCTGTGGGTTCGATTGCCGCCCGGGAGAAATATTTGTGTGCATGAACATGTCTACGGTATTTGTTCTGTGTCTGGGTGTTAAATATCTGTATACTAGCGACCCGCCCCAGCTTCGCACGGGTAGCAGAGCGTATAAGCCGTAGAGTGTCCTATCAGCTTGTTGCGTCGAACATGTGGATTGAATTTAATTAGATTTAAATGTAACGTACTTAAGCCAGAAAAAATTCTTTGGTAAACGTCCGTATTTGAACCACGGTCATATAGCTTTATAGATTTGAAACATGTTCGCTGCGCTCGGGCTATCACGGCTACAATATCACTGACTCCGTGCTTCGTAGAGCACGTTAAGCGGTCTGTCCCGGTTGCTGTTAATAGATGACAGTCGTTACAATACATCATCATCATCAGCCCATTTTTACCCCACTGCAGGGGCTTAGGCCTCCCCCAGGGTGAGGAGGGGGCTTGGAGCTTAAGTCCACCACGCTGCTGCACTGCGGGTTGGGAACTGTAACGACCGCCATCTATTGACAGCGTCCGGGACCGACTGCTTAACGTGCCCTCCGAAGCACGGTGTCAGTGATATTGTGTACTTAAGTCAGAAAAACTCATTGGTACACGCCCGGATTCGAACCATGGCTCTATGGGACCTTTTAAATTTGAGACAGGTTCGTTGCGCTCTGGGCTATCACGACATAACGTTGGATTATCCATCCAATATTCAATATTGGATTTAAGCTCCAAGCCCCCTCACCTTGAGGGGAGGCCTAAGCCTCTGCAGTGGGGTATAAAAAAAAGCTGGGAAATGTAACGTTAGTCCTTCCTAGTTGGAGTATTTTTATTGTATTTTATTTCCAATTTTATAAATACTTGAAAACATAAAGAATAAATACAAAAAAACAAACTACAATATTTCTTTGTATACAACATTGACACCAGTAACCACGCGCCGGCCACGGCTCAGCGCTCAGCTTCTTATCGCGCGTAATGTATATTTTGCGATAGCTCCCAAGATATTTATTTAAATTGTACTAGCGACCCGTCCCGGCTTCGCACGGGCAGCAGAGCATATAAGCCGTCGTGTTTTTTCTGCGTAGTTTCAGCCTGTTGCGTCGAACATGTGGATTGGATTTAATTAGATTCAAATGTAATGTAAATTCATCCTACTTGGAGTACTTTTAATGTATTTTATTTTCAATTCTATAAATATTTGAAAAAGTAAAGAACTAAACATAAAAATAGGTATAGTAAGCTATCCATAAAAGATAGACATAATATGCCGTCGCGGATTTTCTTTAGTCCTATAAAAGAGGAACAATTTCTCCGTACATTATTTTGTTATATCTCAAAAGGATTAGGCAGCGTTTTCGATGAAAACTCCCAGCCGGCTTGATTTTTTTCCGACTTCTTCAATAATAATCGCCATATTTCAACAATTCTCCACACATCATTAATAAATTAAACATGTAAACCGTCCTCCTGAATACCCTGTCCATCGGTGTCAATAATATTCCCAACCGCTTGGTAGTTTTTGAGTTTATCGCGTTCAGACAGACAGACGCGACGGTCTAATATAATATGTGGTGATGTATGTATTATTCAAAAACATATTCAAGTATGTAATCACTTGTCTAGTCTAGTTGTCCGTCTATCGCGGACTTTTGGTTAGAACTTTTAAAAGGAAACAATTTCGTCATACATGATTTTTAAAACGACCACCTAGCCTAGTTGGCAGTGACCCTGCCTGCAAAGCTGGTGGTCCCGGGTTCGAATCCCAGGTCGGGTCAGTATTTATATGATGAATATTAATACTGGCACCGGGTCTTTGTTATTATATGTATGTGGTACCCAAAATACAAGCTAATGCTTAGTTTGGGACCTAGACGTTGTTGTGATTGTGTGTGTTATTATTATTATTATTACTTAACCGTTAACCGTTTACGCAGCGCGCGCAACGGAAGCTCTCAAAAGGAATATTTTTTCCCGTTTTTCCCGTTTCAACAATAGTCTATAGCCTTCTTCGATAAATGGACTATCCAAAACAAAAAAAATTTCATTCAAACTAGTAGTTCCTGAGATTAGCGCGTTCAAACAAACAAACGAAAAATATAGCCTACAGGTTTCTTCAATAAATGGACTATCCAACACAAATAGAATTTTTCAATTCGAACCAGTAGTTTCTGAGATTTGCGCATTCAAACAAACAAACGAACTCTTCAGCTTTATAATATTAAGTATAGATTTTACCAAAAAATGGAAAAACGATAAGTATTTTTTCCCATTAGCATAAATTTAAAGCGTAGTCAAAATTTATAAAAGTTTTGTGGCCGAGTAGCCCGCAACCGCTTTTGATACAAAGATCGTGTATTCGATTCCTGAGACACCAGCACGTTGGACATATGGACTAACCAAATTCTTTGACTTAATCTGGAATAGTCCAATAGTAGAGGCTCGAAAGTGAAATGATTATATTTTTGCTCCAGTCAATGACCCATTGTTCATTGACTTATCAACAAAATCAACTAAAAACTCTATTTTAAAGTACGCTTGAAAGCCCAATGAAAACTTAATATACTCTGCTTCGTGTAAATTGATTGAAATAACTAAGTTTAATGGACAATTTGCTAATAGTTTAATACAAAGCAGTTTTAGATTTCCTCAGTCAAAAAGTAAAATGGAATTTTAATAGTATGACATCATAATCTACGATATGTGTTTTTTTGTTTGCAGTCAGAATTTCTAAAATGTTAGTTTTGTTTTTTTGTTTTGGAGGTTAGTCATATAACATTTTAGAATTTAGCATCAGATTATACTTTATAGCACAAATGAAATGCTATTCGCTAACCCTTGATGTACCTAATATGAAAATGTGGTATTTTATCAATGCATTCAAATAAAAATCTTTTAAATTGACGAGCCCAGACTTTTGAAAAAAATTTGCGAGGTTTTCAATAACCTGAATAAAAATATTTTCATCGTAACCGTCGCATAGCAATATATTTTGTATTTGTTGCTTAAACAAAATTCTTGATATATTAAATCCTAGACGAACTTGGTCAGCTATTTTCAAATAAATTATTAATTTTCCAAAAAGTGATCATAAAACATCCCACTCAACACTGGAAAGTGGGCGACAACTTAAAATACAATATGAACATAGTTTAAGTAATTATACTCAACTGGATGTAAATTTTTGTACGAATTTCTTAGAAAGCTTTTACTTAATGAATTATATTTCAACTCAAACTTCCATTTATTGTAAATGTTATATTTCAATGAAATTCCATTCATTGAGTCGGGTACATACTTTTGATGAAAATATGTAACTTTAGATTAGATCAATAACCTATAGAATAAAGACAATGACTAGCGAAAAGTTCTTTACGAAGTTTCATTAAACACCAGTAGTCCAAGAGCCGACTGCACAAAACTCTCCCTAATATACCTAGCAAAATATATTTTGTTTCGAATAGATAGATCGTAATATTGAAAAACGCGAGGCACAGGACTTATTTGAGTATTTATTCTCATTGTACATAATAGCAGTTTTGTTTTTAGAGTCTCTTTCACACAATTAGAGGAAGCTTTATGTATCACTCTAGCTAGTATGTTTTTCCGTCACAGTTTATTTTTTCAAATTTACAAGATGAAAAAAGTTAAAACTTGGTGTATACCCGCATACAGAATTTGTGACCTAATCATGTATGTATAGCATAAATAAACGGATTTCCATTTTAGATCAAAATATTTTAAAAAGCTTGTCATGCGCATCATGTAACAGATCAAAAGAGAGGAATCTTATAGAAAATACAAATACATATTTTTAACTATTTAGTAATGCATATTTTATAAGATTTAAAAGAAAATATATGAAAACTGACTATTCCCCTATTATCTCAGAAACCACTAAACTAAATATTTTGAAAAAAAAAAATACAGAAAATAAGGTCTCGCTAATAGTTGACAGGAAAACGTAAGCTTTAAACGAATACTGATTTTTAATGTCAGTGAAGACAAATTAAACAATTAAATACTTTGTTGTCGATTACATCATGCGATATATCAAATTAAAACGCTCGGTATCGGGCATATATATGTATATATTAATATACCTATATATATCCGGATATATATAATTTGGGTCAGATTTAAAAACATAGATAATGCGATGTAGATGTAGGTGATTTATAGCAAGCACGGAAGCCTGTCCACACGAGTACCACTCAAACTTAACTGTCTTTTTAATAGAGTATTTTACTTGCAATAAGAAAACTTTGCTTTGGATGGCTTTCATGTTTTCATGATTAAAAGATCCATGTTTGAAAATAAAATAACAGAAATGGTTTTTTTACAATATTTCGGCCAATTTTAAATACTTTTAAGTCAATGTGCCATTTTCAAACACTTAAAATACTAAATATTCTAAATTATTCTTTTGTCCTATGAGGGAGGGATTCTTGCAACCGATTCTCATAGTACAGCAGCACCGAGCGGCATTTAATGGTGACCAACAAAATCTTTGATATTATAAATAATTGTTATCTGCGTTGGGCAATCACGTACTCGTAAATATTGTAAAACGCTTTTCGAGATGGCGTAACTGGATCAATGTGAAGTGCATTCATTGAACAAGAAAAAGCGTTTCAACACGCAGCCAGGGATACATTTTGCCGGTCAGTATAAAATCTCGTCGTGTAGTCGATTATCCTCAGTCAAAGATCGGAGTGCTTCAGCAGCAATGACAATGTTCATCGCAGTTAGTATTTTAACCAAACTAATAAGAAAATGTCTTTTTACCCACGACGGAGTTGAGATGTATATGAGTTTCGAGTTAGAAATTGTGCGTTTGTTTGTATATATGTGTTGCCATTTCTCACAAAAACTAGTGTACTGATTTCAGTGCAGTTTTTCATATTACATAGGTGTAATGTCAGAACTGCTTCTAAGACATACTTTACGGATAATGGCCGTCAGGGAGTGCTGCAATACAATAATATGACTCTTTAAAGCAGCTACTTTGATGTGTTTTTTTTTATTTCATAAATATAAAAACGGCAACTAAATTTTATCTATAATAATAGGCGACAACTAAATATTTTAAACGTATACATGCGGCGTGCCACTCAAGATGTTTAGTTAACATCTTTTCATTGTATTTGAGTCGATAATCAGGTAAAATATATTTATTTCACCCTTTTTAAACGAACACATTTTCAGTATATGTTTTACTTAACGACTTACTACGTTTATTAACTTAACGTTTATTGAGACCCAGTTTCAGTGATAATCGAAAAATACGCAGAAACATTCATGAAACCTGAGTCTAAATAAACGTTTCTGAATGTGGCAGAAGTCGATTAGAGCAAATCAACCGCTACATTTTTGTCATTTATGTACACTTATAAATTGTAATAAAATTTATATGTAAGTTGTTTTAATTAATATATTCTTGAATTAATTTATTTACAAGTCTACTATATCGCTTGGAAATTCATTAAAAATCTTGCATAAGTACTCTTCAATGAATTATTTACTTAAAAGAGCCTATTTCTGGGTGTTGCGGGATTATGTTTATTCCTAGGAATTATGTTCGTTTATGTTCACTCGAGTATCATCTATACAAACTAAGTTTCAACTATCTTGCTACAGAATTACCATTGTATTTCTTTATAGACAATGACCTTTAATTAGTTACGGGTAATCGCGTCCCATCAGACATTAATTACTTAACTTTTGTAGTGAAATATATTTAATAAAACTTACTTTCGTGGAAATTCTAAACTCGATTAAAAGTTATTAAATGAAACGTAAAAGTAATAGAAAAGTGGTCACGTTGTCGATTCAATTGAAGCGAAGTATAACTTTTGAAAGAGGTTGCGAGTGCTCATCAAAGTTCCAAATTAAATTAATGTCTTGTGTGCCCCAAAAAGCATTTATATTCGTCTATATTTTAAAACAACCATCCAAGTGCGAGCCGGTTCTCCCTTAATCAGGATGCCTTACATTTGAATTGTTTTTTTTTTAAAATAACTTAATGCGTTTTCTGAGCCAGATATCGCAATAACTTTAAAAAAACGTGGTAGTTTGTTGTGTTCATAGCTTATAAACTCCGTTATAAATTGGCGTTTTCAGTATTTTTCTTAAATACAGTTTATGGCCCATAATATACTAAATACCTAATAATTAACTAGCTACCAATCGCAGAGCCCCCCGTTTCTTTATATGTGAACATAATAACATAAAATATTTGATCTTTACGAGCTCTATACAATAATTTCTACAAACCTAAATGCCAAGGTAAGAATAAAATATTATTTCTTTTCGTTTCACATATAATTATGGGACCCTCATTGAAGAATAATTCAACTGAATTCATAATTCAATAAGTATTCGGTTTCGGATTAACATTCTACATATCGTATCAAAATTTCAGATCTATAAATAATTATATTTATGCCCTCGAAACATATAGACGGACAGACAGAGAGCAGAGTGACAGCAGTAGAACTTCGTTCTGTTCTTTCGATAGAGAACCTAAAATGTATAGACAACCCTTCGGAAAATAACACTGTCGCGAAACGTCAAAAAATTCAACAAACACTGGTAGAGAAAAAAAGAAAAAAGAACTATTAATTATAATGTACTTGATAAAATGGACGTCAATATATCGCTGTGTAAGCAAAGAAGGGCTTTAAATAATGCAGATTTATCATTTAAATATTTATTAAAGTGTAATACGTCTTCTTGATTAACTAGAAATTGCCCATGACTTGGTTAATATATCATCAGGAATTTTATTATACTTGTGCATACTGTCTTCAGAAATCGTTGTTGGTTTTCAGGTAATTCTTCTGGCAGTAGCAGGGAGTGTGATGGCAGCACCAGGTTTCCTGATCACCCATGGTCACCACACTATGATGGACGCCGTACCAGTTTACTCATCAAAGTCAACAATCACGAAAAGCAGCCACCAAGTGAATCACGGTAGCACGGTGGTGCATCCAGTGGTGCATCCAGTGGTGCATGCTGCGATGGTTCCTGTGGTGCATTCGCCGGTGGTACTCCATGAAGTGGCTCAAGTACTGGTGAAATCACCATCATCGGCAGTATCCCACACCAGTTCCACTTTACACCACACAGTATTAAAGCCGGCCACCTTGATATCTCTTCATCATTAAGTTATTGTGCATTTTCTTTTTATTATTTTTTTATTATGTTGATGTACTAAATTAACCATTGAATTTGTATTAAATGAAATACTTTGAAATGTTTTATTCAATTTGTGGCAACTTCTTAAGTACCTCATATTATATTAGAATTTCGTTTTATTTTTCGTGAGGTTTTTAGGTAATGTACTATAGAAATAGCACAAATTTAGGTTGAGACAATATTTGTGCATAGCAAATATTGTTGATTGTTATTGTTATTGATTCATTAACAATCCCTGAACTGAAAATATTATATAATATTGTAGGCATTGTCAATAAATATTATTGTTTTGTTAAATTTCGTGACGAATATCTGTTTTACGTCTATGTCGTGATAGCTGAGTGGTAGCGAGCCCGCTTGTTATTGAAGAAGGCCATGGTTTGAATCCTAGGGCATATACCAATGAGTTTCTTTTCAATTTATGTACACAACTATCACTGCCTCTGTGTTCGGAGAGCACGTTAAGCCGTCGGTACCGGTTGACGTCAATAGATGTCAGTCGTTACTCGGTAGTCGTTACTTCACCAACCTTCATTGGAGGAGCGTGGTGGGTCCGAGCTCCCTCATCCCGAAGGGAGACCTAAGTCCTTCGATTTTGATATAACTACAGAGAAAAACTTGTTATCGAATAAAACTTATTTATCGTGGCGATAAATCCATCACCAGTTTTAATATAGAGAGATGAAATATTAGATAAATTATATTTAGTGAACAAAATATAATTATAATTAGTGAATAGAACATAAAATAAAATACCATTCTTCCACTTCCACATTCAAAGCAAATGAATTTTTATGCTCACTGTTAAAAATATTACCCTGTAGGTGTATTGTCCTTCTGAAAGAAGTAAAAAGTAATCAAGAACGGAGATTCAGAAAATAAATCAGAAGCACAAAAACCACATGGCAGTCAGGGGACACCCAGCAGATATGAAATATTGAATTGATGGTTATCGAAAAAATTAGTAAAAATAATACAACGCCTCACGGAATAACTCACAAGTATACTTCGCTTGCGTAATCAGACAAAGATGCGACAAACAAATCCTTCTTATTTCACTATGTCAGGAGTGATTTTGAGCAGCTTTTACTTCTAAATAATATTATTATTTTACAATACATAAAAAGTATTGATAAGGTTATAAAATTAAACAGTCTTAATTAAAGGGACGCGATGTCTCAGATATTGTGGTACTTTATTAAAAAATTCCGAAACTTAACGGACTTATTTCATAATATCCATTTCAATTTTTTTCGTCGTGGGTTTTTGAACTTTTTAATTTACTTAAGAGTTTTACATAATAGTATAGTAGAAAAAAACTTCCAATTATACTCACTTAATTTATGCAGAATTGGTTAAAAATAATAATGTACTAATATTACAAATAGGTTGATAGATATTTACGCGTTAAAAGTCATACCAAAGTTTTGCTAACATTTCTGATGTATCTTTTGCAATATCTTAGCACATGAATATATATTTGTACAGAAGCCAAACCATACATAAAAGCCCGCTGTATACACTCACATATAGCGTGATTATGTGCCCATGCCCTCTCACCGACGACGGCGACGAGTTCACGTACGCTCAGCCGGGGTAAGAACTAGTTTGCGCCAGTTCAGTTGGCGTATAATGGACAGGGCTGCGGCTGCGCGGCGCACGCATTCAACAAGATTCATAAAGATTATTTGAGTAATTTTGTCGACGAATTACGGATTTTACCACTTCAGTGTTAAAATAAAATAAGATTATATCGATTAAAGTAGTAAAACATAAAAAAAAACAACAAAAAACTTGTTTAGGATTAATCAATTAATCAAACGGGAGTCAACTTCTAAGTGATGGTGGTAAAGATATATCGCGGTCTGTAGTCAATAGAGTAGAGAATGGCGGCGGAGAGGGCGCATAGTGGCATGAGAGAACGTCATACCGTTTGCTTTCACAGCATACGAGTTGGTTTTACCCCCATTTGCCCAAGGCGTTCCAATAGATGTTACATGTCAAAAACAATGCTAAAATGTACAACCCACCCTGGAATCAGAGATGGTCGCTAGAGTGGGACACATTTTGTGTTGGTGCTCTGACACCGTCTAACATTAATCGATCTCAGCAAACGTTGGTGTTTCAGTGACCGCTGCTGAATATTTCAAATTACGCAAATGCGCTGCCTTGAAGAATATCTATGTGTTTGTGTTGTTTGGAATCGAGACACTGAGGCCATTGGGGCCTGAAGCGCGTTGGTACTTCCAGGATTTATCGTCGGGCGTTGAAGATAGGAGGACTGATGCTTACCTCGGGCCACGCATAAGCATTGCTATACAGCAAAGTAATGCCGCCAGCCTTTTGAGTTCTCTACTTCACGGCACTGATTACGAAAAAAAAAATTATTTGTAAGTAGGCATATTCAACCTTAAACTTTATTTTAGTATCGTGTTGATTGAAAAAGAATAAGATATTATTCTTTTTCAATCAACACGATATCATGGAAGTATGAATGTCATTTTGGCGCACCACACCCCATGGAAAAAGTACAAAAAGTTCTAAGAGGTCAAACGAGAGTACACGTATAATTTAACAATAGGAGTGTATCAATAGCTGTTAATATCTATTGACAACTATTGATACCACCATCTGGCGGTCGTTATAATCCCCAACCCACAGTGGAGCAGCGTGGTGGATTTAAGCTCCAGCCCGCTCACCCGGAAGGAGGCCTAAGGCCCTGCAGTGGGGTAAAAATTAGCTAATGAAAAGGTGAAGTGTATCAATTACGACGTTTTACGTCGCACGCGAGCACGTTCATTAAAATATTCTTAGGTTTAGATTTTACAACTAAAATTATTTTTTAAATGTTCGTAGTAAAATACTGAATCTTTTAAAAAATAGTTTGAAAGTGCAACGTTAAACTTATTTAGTCTTTTAAACGCTTATTTTTGAAGCTTTAAGCGCATAACTATATTTTGGCATGTAAGGCACAAACACAATACATTACAAACATTGGAAAATTATATACTGCAAATAAAATAAAATAAACGTGCGTACATATTTCTATTCTTATGAAATTAATTTAATGTTTTTAAAGGAAAACCACCCATGTTTTAAAATTTGAAATAAAACGACTATAGCCAATAACTGTTTTTTGCTTTTTGGAATTTAACTATTCATTCTAATGTGTATTATTTGTGTGAGAGATATGAATAGTATTATTATTATTATTGTGCGTAAGAAACTCATCGTTTTAGAGTAGATGGACCAAAATTATGATGTAAGTTTGAAATACTTCAATAATTTATGTTAGTGAACATCATTTTCTAATAATTTCTCTATAAAAACAACAGATTAATATAACTTAAATTCTTTATGAATAAGCCCTTCGATTCGACTCTTCTCAAATATTTAGCCATGCACTACAACGGTAACCTTGCATACAAGCCCACATCTCTCTGTGCACTTATACAATATATTTTAAAACGAACTTGACATATTTATTTGGCTGCTAATTATTTATTAAGCTCACCTTACCTGATATTGGGTCACAGATTAATGAAAACGGTTGGATATCTTAATTCTTATTTAGTTTTTCGTGGATTCTAAAGTCAAAAATCTGCTTTTATAAATGCTCATAAAAGTACGTACTCCTAAATCCCGTTTTCTGTCGCTGTATGTCATAAATGGGCTTTGTCTATTTCTGAAAATATTTTTCAAATTAAAAATCGTTTCGAGACATCGCCTTAAGAAATAATTATCAGTGACCGCATTTTCAGAACTGAAGAATTTAAATTTATTGATAGAAATTTTAATGTTTGACTCGTGTCAGAATCGTTAGGTTTTGCAGGCATTCCTGTTTTTAACGACTAAAAGCAAGTAAAAAATGATAATACATCAACTTTCAACAAAATAATATGACACATGGACGTAATATGACATAACTGGCCCGTCACTAGCGTTTCATTTGACACATTCAAAGTCACTGTCTTTTTAAACCAACTATACATCGGCCGTTGAGAGTTTGTGGTCCTGACACATGAGATTTATAGCTATAACATCATGTTTGTTGTGAGTCAACATAATAATAATGCGTCGCTTATAATCCATCTATGTTGTCAGTAACGGTGTTTTTCGACGAATATTAAACAAAAAATTACAAAATAAAAAAACATATTTAAAAAAAATCGTTTTAATCCATTTTAATTTCATGAGTATACTAAAAATTTAAATGAAATCGTTATTTTAACTGTATTTCTTATCATAAATAGTTTAAAGCAATATTTATTTAGTTCAGTATTATTGTTCAGTAAAGTTGTAGATTATTTACAAATGACACATACTATTTCATATGATACATTACGTACCCAGTTGACAGATAATTGATGATTCGGATTTTTGTTAGTTTCCATTGTAGGTTGAAAACTGTAAATTAGAAAAAAATACCAATAAAAACACGAACTGTCGCCTCCGACAGCAAAGCATGGCAAATAACTGCATGTTTTTTTAATATATACAATATTCAAGTACAAGTCAGGCCAGGCGCCGTTCATTGTCGACCGTCGTCGAATTTCGGCTGCTATGGGTATATAAAGCTGCAACCAGTCACTCGCTGTTAGACAAAAAACCTCCATCACATCGACAACAGCCCCATCACTGGATCAACATGTTCAAATATGTGAGTGAATTAAAAAAAATATTTCTCGAATTTCATTAAACCGTTTGTAAATGAACAGCAACCAACATTTCCTTCCCGTGACAGAACAGGATATGTCTAAATAAGATTAATGAAAAATAAGAAAATGATTGTAAATAGCCTATTGATAAAAGGGGTATTTACAATTTACAAATACCCCTTTAAAAATATCTGAAATACTATCTGAAATAAATATCTTTAAAACTATAATAATATCTGAACGTGCATATTTTCATTACATCGATACGTCTTAACGTTGAGTAAGTTCATGGTCATATACAATGCATAAATTCTTTCTATTTTATTTCCTTGATTATTTTGGATATAACATTTAATTTTTTTTTTAATTTTATATATACGTGTATAGGTGTTCATAGATAATTTTATTTTTATAATAGTATTTTTTATTTATTATTTAATATTTTATTTTATTATAATTCATTTATGTGCTGTGAGACGTTTAGCGATCCTGAAGTAAAGTTTTCATCTTTTTTTACACAGATCATATTTTCCGCTTTATTGGCATGCGTTTATTCGGCGCCGGGCTTGGTGGTCCAGCATCAGGCACCAGTGGTTCATGCAGCACCCGTCCTGCACGCTGCCGTTCCGGTCGTAGCAGCCCGGACTACCATCACCAAAAGTAGCCAGTTGGTCCATCATGGCTCACCCGTCGTCCATGCTGCCCCCATCGTACACGCTGCTCCAGTAGTTCACGCTGCCCCCATTGTACACGCTGCCCCAGTGATCCACGCTACCCCATACGTAGTAAAGACTGCCCCGGTCGTGCATAGCAGCTCGGTTATACACCAAAGTCCCGTGATTAAAACCGTCCCTTTGGTCAAAACGGTCCCTTTAGTCGCTGTACATCATTAAATTTTTATATGTATTCTGGTAAGATAATAAAGTGTAGATATTTATACAATAAATAAGTACAAAAAACGACGAATGTTCTGACTGATCCTTTATTTATAAATGCTAGACAAATTGACATTTTTTAACTTTTTTAATACTCAGTTTAATAGTTATTCTGATATTTTATGTGAGAATATAGCGTTTGGCCACAGCTCTGCTCGTTTGAAGGTGGGCAGGGGGTGAAGGTTGTAGATTCTGTGACTTATCTTAAGTGACTCTCAGTGTCGGCAATAAATAAATGTTTTCATTTTCATAAATAACGTCCTCATAAATATGTTTTCTCGTTGCTCTTTCCCCAATACACAGCTGTCGTGTTTTTCATTGTGGAAAAGGAGAAATGAAGGTTTTTCTTCTTTTTATTATGAATGTGTGTACTTAGTTCAAATTTAATGAAAAGTACACTTAAAAGAAGTTCGCTTTTTAAAATATGACCTTTCTCTTAATACGTTAAAATGTCAAATTAAACCTTTTTTTAGCGCTCTGTTTTTAAACATTAAAAACCGGCCAAGTGCGTGTAGGACCATGATCAGTGTGGATTTCGTAGACAGTACGGACTAATAGATGTATATATGAAGGTATTACTAGAAATGATCTTGATAGGGCATCATCTACCTACATGACAATTTTTTCATAGTTTTAAATGCTTTCGTTTAGAAATGTCAGGATTGACACGGGAAAAGCTACTTAGAGTCGAATGTTTATTTACAAAATAAAAATGTTTCTATAGAACTTTTGTTTCATTTTAAAATAGCTTTCAACTGATACGGTGGAATAGTTACAAAAAATATTCATCCTCACTTCGGTTTAGGGGAGGTATGTCAATAAAAAATAAAATACCTTTTTCAACTAGTAAAATGTCAAATCTGCATGTTCAAAACACATGCTAAATTTCATTTACCTATGTCTATAAAAATGTAGAAATGCGGCTTATAAATCAATAAAATACTTGACGATATACTTTGTGTACGTACACCACTTCAGTATATTTTGAAATAGTATTGATTTAAATTTTACATATATTCGTTTTGATGGCCAATAGTTTACGCTTAACTATTTATATTGACACTATTTACAAACAAAAAAATACTGTAGCTAAAGTGAAAGAATTTAAAAAATATAAAATTAATATTTTCAGAAACCTACGGCGAATAAACTTTGATTAAAAACATTAAAAAGTCGGTCTTTTAAAAGTATGAAATAATGAAATATATAAATCCTTACCTTAAAATCCGAAAATAATAAAATTTCAGATTTGTGATAAGCTTTTGTCCAAGACATGTTCGCTTGAAGACCAATTTTTGATCTATGGTTTTTGTTATCATCATATCCTAAATTTAATAGTATTTAATTTATAATGTAAACATAAAAAATATAGTACAATACAGTTAATTAATTGTAACATCCAAAAATTTAAATTAAATCGTAATGACAAAGTAATTAGGAAAACACTTTAAAGCTGTAGGTACTAATCTATATATAAAATTTTGACGGATAACTTAAAAATAAACGTTTCCTGTCGAACCCGGCGCGAAATTCATCATAACGCTTGCGGTATTACCGCGTTGGATCACCATGGCGAGCCTCTGCGCCAGGAAAGAATCAGAGTGTAGGGTTTTATTTAATCCCTTCCTGACCATTCTTCTTATTATTTTTTTTACTGAACAGTCTATACGTCGCGTATTTTTAATACTCTTAATTTTATGTCTTTTATTTTTAAAACTTTAAAGTTTAATATGTCTCCGACACTGTGACGTTATTGCCTGACGTTGACGTAAAAATCGATTTTGATAAAAGACATCCACTGCAGTGGCTTGGCGGCTTGCTGGGCCTGCATTGAATTGATAACTATCTAGTTAAAAAAACCGCATCAGAATTGCCCGAACCATTTTAACGATTCACCTAAAGCGCCGCCTGGTGAACTATTACCGTAAAACATTTCTAAAGACCTGCTCTAAAATTATACCCAAGTAATTCAAAAAACTGTATTAAAATTGGCCCAGCCATTTTGAGAATCACTTCTGCTGCAGGACCCACTGACCCTGGGCGCCTATAATCCTGATAGTCCATCTGCAATGACTTCTTTTAAATTCTGGTATAAAAACTTCATTGAAATCGAGATATAAACTAATAAACAAACACACAATTCTTAAACCATACGCACATAATGTCTGTCTACGTCTCGTCGGCGTTGTGGATAAAAGCAAACATTTGTCGAAAAAGTTTACATTGGAGCAATTATTTTAGTGTGGTGCCGTTTTCGGCAAAACATTTGTAGTTTCACGAAGTGTTATATGACACCATCGTGCCAAAACACACACAGACGAGTAAGTTAACAGGGCTCTAATATTATTTTGTTATTTTTCTGTATTAGCAGTGAACGTTTGTAGATGTAATTTTCACTAAATCAGAACAAACATGATTGTATTCCGGGAATTTCAGAGAGAAATACTGCACTCAGAGATTTCCTTTATTTATTCAATTTCTTTGTCCATGTATGAAAACTGTTCACTTTCACTGATTGACTGGTGAAATGTAATTCCGACTGTTATAGCATATTAATCACAATTATTTCATGAGCAGTTAATATTAAACTATATCAATAGAACAAACGATTGTCTTACATTCCAAAATAATAATATAATAGTATATCCTACACAGCGCCATTTAGTCTCAAAGTAAGCAAGTATTATGCTTGTATTATGGGCAGTAGACAACTGATATACATACTTAAATATTCTTTATAATAAATATATGTATATGCATATAGATATTTTACACTCAGACACGGAAGAGATAGATATGTTCATAAACACAAATATTTGTACGGCCGGGAATCGAACCCGCGATCTTTGATTCTGCAGTTCGTGTCTCTAACCACTCGGCCGATTGTACTTACCTAATATTATAAATATGAAATTATTTTGTAAATGATATTAATTTTGAAGTAAATATTATGTTACATACAAATGACATATTTTTATACATCAAATTGCATCACGTATGATTAATAACAATAGATTAATTTTTTAATATAATATCATACAAGCGACCTCTGATTTTAAGTTGCTCTAAGCAAATAACGCTCGGCATCCTGTCTGGTATTTACACAATTTAGCAGAAATGACTGCCCCGCCCCACTGCGGCGGTATCAAACGTTGCCGGAGACGAATTCAGACAAGTATTAGCAAAACGCGTAAAAATACGCAACGCGAGATGAGGTGTTTAATTTATAATAGAGTAATGAGTAAATACTGTAAATACATAGATATTCCCAGATTTATTGTGAGCTACTATCGGTTATCCGTTAATCCGAAAAACATACTTTTAATATTTATTTTTTATTTGTACGTTTGACTCATACGGTTAAAGAACCAATATTCCAATAATGTTTCAACCATCACATTCCATTTATAACGGCAGTGCAATAACATCTCATGAAATAGTTCTGATATACGAAAACAGTTTATCTTCAGATATAGCAATATGCGTCCATACTAAAGCAGATTAAATAACATCTCGAAAACCACAAAGTGGATAAAACATACATTAGAACATAACTACTCCGATATTCATCATTAATTTAATAATGAAATCGTTGATGAAGTATCTCTAAATATCGGATTTGCAAAAATATGGAACACGTCTCACCTTCGTGAAAATGCTCGTGCTCAACTTAACCACACATAAAAAATAAAATCATGGGAGGGTATTAATTAAATGGTTTAATATGAGTTTGTGTATTTATTTATGTGGAATACTTTCGTTATTATTATACAAAAATACTACGATCGGCAATTTCATAAAATTTGTATAAAATTAAAATGCCTTTTGGCGTTTACTTTGACATAAACACAACAAACTACAACCCGTCATAAGATATTTGGGTATGATTATTACAGAATCAAAGTTTGTTTCAGATAAATTGGAAAATGGCCACCACGAACAGATACTTCTCAAAACAAATAAAACCAATTATTAATTAAAATGTGTTTTACTTAGTACTCTTGGTTTACCAACGAATTCATACTAAATAGGAAAAGAGAACAAAGTGTTTAGTATACGTTTTTCACGAAAACTTCATTATTACACAACTATTCTATTGCTGTCATTGAAGTTAGCGAATATGGAAAAATCTATTTAAAAATTGATAATTCGCACTAGATCGGATTAAGTTTACGTGTTATAGCTTAAAATAACTGTGGCATTGAATTCATAACAAAGGCATCCGTAAAAGAAGTAGAGTGCCCGACATACTGGTATCTCACAGAATTTTAAATTTGAAGTGGCATTGGGCAGGTCATCGATCGAATCGACCAACGCTAGAGCAGGAAAATTCTCAAAGAGCGATCTGGGAAGAACGCCCCCCACTAGTAAGACTAGTTGGACTAAAAAGTACTGGGCGACCGCCATTGGTTATAAGTAGCCCACAATTAAAGGGGGTGGTGAAAATCTAGCTGGAGGCCTGTAATAATAATAATAATAATAACGTATACATGACAACAACGTCTAGGCCCCAAACTAAGCATTAGCTTGTGTTCTGGGTACCAAGCAAAGACACCACGTACATATAACAACCATTCTATATCCACCAATGTACGCCTGACAGCTGAGACGACGATGTAACTTAATTGTTTAGCCTTATTTTAACATTAGCTTTATTGAATAATAATTCTGTTTTAATGGAAAAACGACGAGTAAAAATTTCTTTTCACGAGCTTAAATTTATTCAAACTCATCAGGAAAATGTTATTCCAGCGGTTGTGTCCTCACCAATTGTATTTTTCGCGAGCGCCCCGGCCAGGGAGGCATGTGGTTTCCTTTAATGAATTTAGAATAGACTGTAAATGTTCCGTTGACTCATTTGTATGGAAACGAATGTCGTCGGTTCCTTTTGGATATATTTACAAATGTATCGTAATTTTCTTGCATTTTGCAGTAACTATTGCTGATACGGTATAACATAAGCAAATAAATTATTTGCAGATATTTCTACGAAAAATAAGCTAGACAACATGATAATAGGTAGTACTATATATAGTGTGTAATAGACATATTTGTTGGTATTTGATAACACGCGTACCGCAAGGAAATCATAACTGTCGCTTATAAAATTCCTTAAGGAGGAGTCATTTTTTTGATAAAAATCTGCAAGAACTGCAAGAGTTCGAGTAGTACAGAAACGTAGATATATAATAGGTTAAAAAATTAGGATGTCGTAAGCGAAATTTCGAGAAATGGATTCGTTAAGATCGTCTTAAATAAATTAGTAAAATAAAATAAATGAAGTTATATTAAGTCACATGAAGTATACCTATGTCATCTGATTATTTTAGAGTTCATTTATTATCAAAATATTACGACTACAAAAATAGGTTAATTTTGAGAATGGATAAAATAAAAATATTAAATTATTTTCAAATGCATCGACCATGAAATGAAAGTGGTTGTTATAAGATTTTTTTAAGTTTGGAAATATATAATATAAAAGGTATTACATAAAATACACGGAAATCGACTTTTCTACGTACCTAAAATTATTACAGTTTGGCCAATGAATCGTGGCATTGATTGACTGTGTTTTGTCCCTTTCATGTTCCAGTAGTACTATTATATGAAAATGAGACAAAATACAGTCAGTCAGTGTCACAATTCATTAAGCAGAAGTCAAAAATTTAGAGAAAAAAAAATTCGAAATGTAGGGCTTCACAGGAAAATCTCAACGATGAAGGAACCCTCATTTTAGGGCGCAAAATAGATAATTATGCTATGTCAAGTCTTCAGTTTTTGACAACTGAGACTCACAATTGTCAAACGTTTAGGTACGATTCCAGACTATATCTATTTTAGAAAGGCTTCAGCAACGGTAGAAACACCCAATACATCCCACACAGCGCCATGTACTTCTTAATAATGCAAATATTATGCTTGTGTTACAGGTTACTAGCAATCGTTACTAGACAACTGGTATTCATACTTAAATATTATTTTTTTATAATATACGCTTATATAAAAATGTTATACCTTGACATGGTACAAATAGATATGTTCATTCACACAAATATTTGTCCCGGGCGGGAATTGAACCTGCAACTTTGGGCTCTGCAGGGTGTCTAACCGTCTCTTCCTACCAATATGATATCCATTGTGCTGTGATTTTTCGCTGTTATCGTCATATAAATAAGTGCTTATAGAACATACGCTATTTTCAGAGCATCTACATCATATTTATAAAATATCTTCGAAAATAACCGAATCTTTAGACCAAGGCAACCGCAAATAAATGAGTTTAAAAAAATCAATCTGAAAGATAATATAAAATTGACAAAAGTCAATTCTATCACTTAAGGTACGAGCGTGCGAGGTCAATGCCTGGGCCCCACTTTGAGGATAAAACCATCTTCATTCTGATTAATTAAATAACTTTTGGGTATATAACCAGTCTTTGAAGTATGAAATTAGAGTAAAGCTACGAATGAGTGGTCCTATTAATCTGCCAAAAAGGTATGACCACAATGCAAATCAATTTATCGGTAGAGTCACTTTTTCTACAAAATGTGGGAGAACAGACATAAACAACGATCATAAACTTAATTATGTATTGATGATATTTTCAAGCAACAACGAGCGACGATTGTGTTAATATTGAGTTTAATTTTTAATTTGTAAAAGTATTGTCTCATAGAAATTTATACTTTTTTATCAAAGGTAGATACTTGATATTTTTGTAACAAATTGTAAAAGAATGTATTTAGTCGAAAACTTTGGATCATTGTATATTGCTATTACGGCAGAGATATATCTTTCCACAAAATTTTGCTATTCTAATTTAATAAGAAAAAAGAAATTTTCTTAATTTCACTACGTCGCTGTGTAGCGGTTCATAGATTAAACCTACCTTCCAAATTTCGTCTATATATTGCCAATAGTTTCCGAGAAAAACCACAGACAGACAGACGTACAGAGAGACATACAGACAGATATACAGACAGACATACAGACAGACATACAGACAGACATACAGACAGACATACAGACAGACATACAGACAGACATACAAACAGACATACAGACAGACATACAGACAGACATACAGACAGACATACAGACAGACATACAGACAGACATACAGACAGACAGACAGACATACAAACAGACATACAGACAGACATACAGACAGACATACAGATAGACATACAGACGGACATACAGACAGACAGACATACGGACGGACGGACATGGCGAAACTATAAAGGTTCCTTTTTTGCCATTTGGCTACGGAACCCTAATCAAAAACCGCATTGAAATCAGTTTATTTATTCAGTAGTATGATGTGGCAAAAAGTGCAACACTGAATATAAAACGGACTTTTGTATAAATTCTACCGAATTGCCATTGTTCAAAATTTAGCAACTCAGTCCAGAAAATCAATATTTATATGATTAGGTGTCCTTATTCAACAGAAAAAAACATGGCGTTTTTGTGAAGGCGTATTAACAGAGATATAAAAAGAGATAGTAGCCGTCAATTTTTAACATTTGATTAATTTTTGAAAATCCATCTAATTTAGTGAATATTATGTTGGCAGGACGGGTAGTTGAAGAGATCACCCCCATCCTCTACGGAGCGAACCTCGTGGCTCTATCTAAGAAGGACGGGGGTGTCCGTCCAATCGCCGTCGGTAGTACCTTCCGTCGTTTGGCATCAAAATTATGTTGCCGAGTTTTACATGAAAAACTTACAAATAAGTTTGAGCCACGGCAGCTCGGTTTCGGTTCCAAAGGTGGTTGCGAGGCGGCGGTGCATGCGGCGCGTTCTTTTTTAGTCAATAATTTGGATTACGAGGTATTTATAAAAATTGATGTTAAAAATGCGTTTAATTCAGTCGACAGGGGTGCCTTACTGAAAGAAATTCGAAATGAAATACCAGAAATATTTGATTATGTTTGGCAATGTTATGGCACTCCATCAAAATTATTATTTGGAGATAACGAAATTACTTCAGCTGTGGGCTGCCAGCAAGGAGACCCGCTCGGCCCGGTCATTTTCAGTTTGGCTATTAACCCTATCATTCGTAGTTTAAATTCAAAATTTAATTTGTGGTTCCTTGATGATGGCTCCCTGAGTGGAAAAGCGACGACAGTACTGGATGACCTTAAGATAATCATACATCGTTTTTCAGATATCGGTCTGACATTAAATTTTAACAAGTGTGAGATATACATTCCGGATACAGTACACATTAGTAATCGTTCAGAAATTTTGAATGAATTCAATGTTATCACTCCAAATGTCATCGTTGTCACCAGATCAAACCTAACTCTTCTCGGCGCACCAATATTTGACGACGCTCTCCCACCCATAGTAAATAAAAAATTAGAACTTTTTGGTAATTCGTGTGAACGGCTTTTTAAGATTAAGCCACACATGGCTATATATATTCTGCGGCTCTGCCTATTTACTCCACAGTTTCTGTACTTGCTTCGCTGTTGCCCTCTATGGAAATTCCCTTTGGTTACTGCACAGGTTGACAACACATTAAGACATACAGTCAGCAAAATTTTAAATTTAAAATTTGATGATCGCTCATGGAGACAAGCAACATTGCCAATTAAATTTGGTGGTTTGGGTATCCGCTCTTCGACAAGTGTTGCACTCCCGGCTTTCCTATCCTCCACTTATAGCACGGCTACCCTCATCGGCAAGATCTTAAATATACCACGCCTAGCCGATGTTGAGGTGACTGGCTTGGCGGAGGCTCGGACAGTTTGGATTGCGGCTTTCCCCGGGGAAAAGATGCCTAGCGAGGTAGGTACACAAAATTCGTGGGACCTACCAGCAGTCAAAGCCGTACATGCCGATCTCATCGACCGGTCCCCTGACGATGCTGATCGAGCGAGACTCCTTGCTGTATCTGAAAAGGAATCGGGTCACTGGCTACACGCACTCCCATCCAAAAACATCGGTACAATTTTGGATCCCGTTTCACTGCGCATCGCTGTGTGTTTGCGGTTAGGCACAGAAGTGTGCGAGCCTCATCAATGCCCATGTGGCCGTGGTGTGGACCGGCTGGGTCGCCACGGACTTTCGTGTCTCAAAAGCGCCGGTCGTATCTACCGCCACGGAGCCATTAATGACTTGATCCGCCGGGCTCTTGTGACAGCATCTATCCCCTCATCTTTAGAGCCGAAAGGTTTGTTCAGGGACGATGGCAAGAGACCCGACGGAGCAACGTTGGTGCCTTGGTGCCTGGGCCGTGCTTTGATTTGGGATGCCACATGTGTGGATACTCTGGCTCCGTCCCATGTCCGGGCCACGGCCCAGAGTGCTGGCGCGGCGGCCGACCAGGCCCAATTATGTAAACGTCGCAAATACTCGGGGTTGATTCCTCACTACGAGTTTGCGGCGGTTGCGGTAGAGACACTCGGTCCGTGGTCGTCTGATACGAAAAAATTCGTAAAAGATTTGTCCACCCGTCTGGTCAGCACTGCTGGCGATCCCAGAGCGGGTGCCTTTTTCGCACAACAACTGAGCATCGCTGTGCAGCGCGGAAATAGTGCAAGCGTAATGGGATCGATGCCACATGGGACCAACCTGGAGGATATTTTTATGTTGTAAATATTGTAAATATTGTTAATTAGTTCTTAGATTTACTTGCAATTAAAAAAAAAAAAAAAAAAAAAAAAAAAAAAAAAAAAAAAAAAAAAAAAAAAAAAAAAAAAAAATCTACTGTCAGTTAATACAATTTTTACTGTAAAAATTATTTAATACGCCAAAAAATATAATAAAATTGTCGTAGTTGCTGCAACAGTAAAATTGTTATTAAAATTGTTATTAAAATTTTCACATACATAGCTTACATAGTTTAAAAGTCACTAGGAGTTACTTCAAATAGTTCATTTTGTCATTTTCCTTAAATGTAGGATTTAATTTATCTATAGCATTTACAAAAGGCGGTACAGACAGACCTTTTATGCATAACAGCATGAAGTTCCCTTAAGGGCCCAGTTAAATCCTATTGTAAAAACCTGGATATATACGTACCTATTCTATGTGCAACACAGACCTTTTCGCAAGGTACTCGTTAATATCTGAGTCACCACTTAACAATAAATTGAGCTTTCTTACCCGAATTGTTGCAAAATTTAGTATTCAATAAAACTTTTAACAGTGGGCGCGGGAGTCAGCAATGATGTCACGACATTGGCTCACATTTATTCCTTAAAGGGCTAATAGTGGCTTACAATGATTTTGGAGCTGACCCAAAACCGAACACGCTTAACACTGTAAGCACTGCAGTACCTGTAATATAACATTACTCACTTAGAGACTTCAAGTAAATACATATTTCTTATTTGTAATTTAATAACTCTATAGTTGCGAACTTATAATGAGCTATATATACATCGGATATTGAAAAAGACTTATAAAGAATTTTTGATTTGTAATATGTTGTGAATTTAAGGTAATATTTTTTTATTAATAAACAAGAAAAATAAGTTCATATTTATTTATATTTATTTTTTTTCCAGGTCTGTACCATAAATTTTCTTAATACCACGCTGCGCTCTGACAGGTATAAATAAACACTCGATGCGTTAAAAGTGCATTCTCGCGACATGGCTCTGCACCACGCACTGCTGGTGAGTTTAATTTAAATGTGATCCTTTTAGCAGTTGCATTTAATTACTGATATACATATATGTTCCTATAAATAATCAAACTTTTCTTGGCATTATTAAATTTTTATCTATATCAATAATTAACTCACGGCTATGTAATAATAAATTAATGTAGATTATAATAAACAATTTTTTGTATAACTATTTCTTAAAACTCCGTTCTACACCCATATAAACGTAAAAGTTTTGTGTATTGCAGTTTACTTGTTCTTCAGTAACAAGCAAAATAAACATAACTAATGTGTATTTAAGTTCAATGACAATTATTAAGGAGCCAATGTTCAAGGACAATATACTGATGTCCAATTTTACAATTTTTTAATAATATAGATTTATATGGAGCTTATTTTATTTCTAGGTATTGGCCATACAAGCAATAGCTTGTTTTCCACTACCAGGAATTCATATTCACACATCGCCAGTGGTCCATATGGTCGCACTGGAACATCCCGTGGCGGTTTACCACACACCGGTGGTACACACTGCCCCTGTCTTCCATACGTACCACTCGTCACTGGTCCAGCCAGCGCCCGTCGTCAGATACAAAGTGAAGAATCATTATCATGTGTTCGGATAAGAATTATATATTATTGTCTACTTCTAATAAATACTCACAAAGTAACTGAATCTATGTTTTTGTTAAGCTATTTTTTCATTATTTGTCACCAAAATTATTTTTAATATATTCTGAGTTGTATTAACGTACCGATGGTCGAGTTGTTAGAAACCCTAACTGCAGAGCCAAAGGTAGCGGGTTCGATCCCCGCCCGGGACAAATATTTGTGTGCATGTCTATTTGTTGCGTGTCTGGGTGTAAAATATTTATATACTAGCGGTCGTACCCGGCTCTGCCTGGGTGGACTACAGTTACGTTCCCGTTTTCATTCCACCCTTGTCTTCCCTTCCAGCCACTTACTCTCCCCTGTCCTCCTATCCCCTTACCCCACCTCTCCCTTATTAAAGTTATAAAAATTATAGCGATCCCGGTACAACTGTTTGGCCCACGCGAGCGAAGCCGCAGGCGGAAAGTTAGTTTGAGAGTAAGGAGAGTTTATGTTGTTTGCTGGTAATATAGATTTCTATAGGTGAAAGAATTTTTAAAATCACTGTACAACTGTGTAGTCCACGCGAGCGGAGCTGCGGGCAGAAAGCTAATACCTTAATAAATTATGGCCTATGTGTTGTTCTGATGTATAAGCTATATGATTGCAAAGTTTCATTAAAATCCATTCAATAGTTTTTGCGTGAATGAGCAACAAACATCTATACATACAAACTTTCGCGTTTATAATATTAGTAGAGTGTATGTATTATGAGGATCATTGTTTAGTATCCATAATAATAGCTCTGCTTACTTTGCGATTAGATGGCGTTGCATACATAAACGCTAGTTTCTTACTTTTTGTTCTCGATAAAGTGTCAGCTTATTAAAAAAATCAGTTATCTATAAAACTCCATGCCAGCATTATTTAAAAAAGATGTTTACAACCATAATATTAGGCTGGCTTTATAAGCTGAGCTATTATTAGATCTTACATTTTATCACCAACTTATTAATTTTGGTATTCATTTATATTTCTTTAATATTCTACATATATACTCATCATTGATAGATATTATTATATCAATCAATCAATCAATCAATCAAATATCAATGAGTATAGGTAATCAGAAAATATTTATTTATTATACGTTTGAAAAGCATTTTCAGTGTCTACAAAATTATTTATACAAATTTGTTGACACTGAAATATAATGAGTGCATCTCTTATATACATTTTTTTTTCTTCACATTTTATATCAGCTCACTAGCGACCGCCCGCAGCTTCGCTTGCGTAGACTACAAATTCCTGTTATAGGTACTTATTATATAGTAATTATCCTGTTATAGGAACTAATTTTGGTTACACCCATTCAAACTTTCAATCTTCATTCCCCTTCCACCCTTTAAAAAAAGCGATACAATTTTTCATCTCCCGTTTCCCACCCTTAAAAGGTGGAAATCTAAAAACCCAGAAACACGTCATTATTTGAGTCCCTCCATTGCCATCCTTAAGTTTGAAATTTCTAAAAAAACCTTTCTTAACTTAATGCTCACGTTATAAAATAAACCTATGTTCCAAATTTAAGCTTCCTAGACTTTATAGTTTTGGCTGTACGTTGATAGATCAGTGTGGACAAACGACAGACAGATAGACAGACAAACAAACACAAAAAGTAGCTTATGACACTCTTGACAACCTTCTTTCACGTCTGCAAAGTTTCATTAAAATCTGTTCAGCCGTATTGGAAATTAGCTCGAATAGATAAAATTGGATTGAATAGACACATAGACGTACAGACAAACAGACGGACAAAAAGTAGCTAATGTCAAATCTCTTGACAACTTTCTTTCCCGTATGCAAAGTTTCCTTAAAATCTGTTTAGCCGTTTTGAAGATTAGCTCAAATAGACAGATACACGTACAGACAGACAGACGGACCAAAAGTAACATTTGTTAGTTTTGACGACCTTATTTTCATACTTGTGATGTTTCATTAAAATCGGTTTAGACAGGTGGACGTACAGACAGACATACAAAAAGTTCTGTATGTCACTTTTGACTACGTCCTTTCCATATGTGTAAAGTTTCATCAAAATCGGTTAAGCTGTTTTGGCCGAAATCTATTTGCTCGAATAGAAAGACAGTTCGTTTTCATATATATTGCCTATAACCCTCCGCTAGATTCAGGCTATCAAAGGCAAAAAAAAAATTTCCAATCCGACTTTATAATAAGTATTTCTATTATATAGATTAATAGATTATAAGATAATAAGAAAATAAAATAATACTGAAAACCGTATCAAAGTCTATTGCGTACTTTGGAAGTAAAAATGCGTCTCCCTTGAAATGGATTTGATAGTAATTTTCAATGACGAAACGTCGGAAAAATTACGAATCTTTTATGGGAATTCTTTAATTTTTAACTTAATTTTATTATTATTATTTTGTATTATAGCGCTCACAGAGATACATCCTTTATGAAATTTTCAAGTGTAAGTAATGATCCTACGACCACCAATCACCAAAAACGTCGCAAAAATTAGGTTTCTTTTATGGGAATCCTTTTATTTTTAACTTTATTTTATTATTATTATTTGTTATTATAGCGATCATAGTGATACATTTTTCATAAAAATTTCAAGTATAAGTAATGATCCTACAACCACCAATCACCAAAAACGTCGCAAAAATTACGTTACTTGTATGGGAATTCCTCTAATTTTTAACTTTATTCATGTTTTATTGTTTTGAATATTGGCAATTTCAGTAATACACCTTTCATAAAAATATGAAATATAAGCAACAATCTCACACTCGCCACCAATCTACCCAAATCCGATTTTCACAGATTATTTTATTTTATTGCCACGAAATCCTGGTTTTGCCACGAAAACGTGGCACTATTCTTTTCAACTCTTTAAACTCAGAAATAAATCAACGAAAAAAAATGTTTTCGTTTGTTAAACATATTTGAAACATTTAGGTTTTAAACTGCAGCCTCTGATATCCTTAAACTTTTTGAACTCGATAATGAAGCATTCGAACTAATACAGGCCGAAAGGCGATGACCCTAATGTTAACAAGTTCCCGATTGTCCATAAAATCTAGCATGTGATGTCAAATTTCTTGTTCGATTTCCAACCGATTTTCAAAATTTTGGTCTCAAACTGTAGTTACTGACGCCTTCTAACCTTTTTTATAACACTTCAAAGCGATCCGACGAATTCCCTCTGAAATATAGTAACTTATATCCGTAAACACAAGCGATCGACCAAAAAATCTAATCTTTCAGAAATAATTTCTCTTACAATTACCAACCGATTTCTCAAAACTTGATTTCAAATCGTAGCTATGTTAATGGCCGAGATACTATTTTTTCATATTTTTGATATCGGTCTCCGTTCTCGAAATATTTTGGATTAACTAAAAAAAAATCCGAAAAAATCCTAATTTTTTTATATTTTCCAATTTTTTTCGAAAACTACCTAACTGATTTCCAAAACTTTGATGTCAAACGATGCGCAACTAAATTATTGATCTTTTAAGACTTTAAAATTTTAGCTAGACTCCATACCCTTGGAGTTATGGCTAAAAATGCGTCTCTCGTGAAATGGATTTGATAGTCATTTTCAATGACAAAAGTTAACGAACAGTGGCAGATAGCGAATTTATTTTCTCCCACTATAGTTTTCATATTTTGATAAAAACTGCTAAGATATCAATTTAAATTGTGTGGTGTAAAGGGCAACTATAATATGCATGAAATGCTTAAGACAACTAACGTATTTAATTTGATAAGGATTAATATCACGTTTAAAAAACATCTTCGTAAATAGTACATATTATGTTAGAACAAATTTGATTGTCATAAAAAAGGTTATAGTAAGTTAACCTTAAAAGATACACATATGCTCTTGCAAATTTTTGGTTAGAACTTTTAAAGGGAAACAATTCCTTAGTACATAATTTTTGGTTAACATCAACCGTTTACGCAGCGCGCGCGACGGAAGCTCTCAAAAGGAATAATTTTTCCCGTTTTTGCAACATTTTTCATTGATGCTCCACTCCTATTGGTCGTAGCGTGATGTAGTATAGCCTATAGCCTTCCTCGATAAATGGACTATCCAACACAACAATAATTTTTCAATTTGAACCAGTAGATCCTGAGATTTGCGCGTTTAAACAAACAAACAAACTCTTCAGCTTATAATATTAGTATAGATGAATTTTAATTTCGTAGTTGATAGACTCGATCCAGCTGAGACACTACATTTAATGTACTGTCCTATTACGAATAATGAGTTTGAAGCTTCATAGCCCCAGGCTCGGGTAAGAAAGTGTAGTATAATGGCAACACAGGTATATGACTGACACTGACCTTCGCATGTTCTAAACACCTTCAACAATGAGAGAGGTCAGAAGATTATTTTAAAATAGAAAATACTCTTAGGGACTGCATATTTCGGTAACGAAATTAAACAAAGTTTCCTTTAAAACATGTCATTTTCGCTTTGCGAATGAAAACTTTCCATATCGATGATCGCAAAGGTTATTTTCTACCACAAAATTGAATCGGGCAAGTGCGAGTTGTACTCGAGCACCGAGGGTTCCGTATCGTCACAATATATTTGTATTATATGTTTTTTTATATTTCGTTTCCGAGCTAGACCCGTGAAACAGCAGCATATTAATAGAAATGTGAAAATATTAGTACAAATGTATAAAAATAGAAAACAATGTGGTCAAAAAACACAAAAATTTCTAATTCCTAACTAGTTTAGTTTTTAAGATGAACCCCGAAATAATGTCAGGTAAAAAAAAATAAGTTTCTTTTTCGTCTTAATATACATTATAGATATTTTAATTGATTAATTTTTGATTCAATGTCCGGTTTTGAGTTTTACGCTGAAATATTGAAATTTCATATCTGTTACTGATCCGATTATTCTGCAATAAATAAATATTCTATCTCTAATCACATCCTGTGCGTCTGATATTGTACAATTGTCATAATATTTTTATATGTTTGTCTACACACGTTGCTAACGGTTATCTATATACGATAAAGTAGGAAGTAAATATTTGTGGATAGGTGCTACAACGACCAACAAAAATATTTTTTATATTTTCTCACATGTTTCTTACTAATAAATAACATATCGAAATGAGAGATAAATGGACCTGCCATAGAGTAAAATATAAATACAGAAACTGATAAACATGAATGTTACGTATTAATACAGTATTTTATTTATCATGTTCTTCGAATCGATAAATATTTGCAGGGCGCGGAAGCCAAACCCAGATTATTGAATACTCCAGGAATTGGGTCAAAGTACAGGAGGTGAGGGACCGCTCGAGGGTTCGGGTATGCTCGAGTAAGGCATCGTCCGTAGACTACTCAACGGCTCAAGTTTCAATCTACGTTGTCTATATACTTTATGTTTAAACTGCAAACCTACTAAGTTTCCCAGGTACTTTACACATAAGCCTGGCCGTAAATTGAGCTAGCTTATTTAATCTACGATACGGTTATTTCTTATACGACTATAGTGTTATATAATTTTAATTATACAGATCGTCTGGGAGGGTGTGCGATTCAGATAAACACGAGGCAAGTAGGTAAAAGAATACGGTACACACAGTAACAAAATCTCAAGAATTTTCTTAAGATGGTCACATTTAGTTCACAGTCAAGTGGACAGAGGCTCACAATTACTGCAACCGATGTCATGACACCACGTGTATGAACTGTCTATGCAATGTGATGTGATAAGTTCACTTCCGTTGTTTACCACTAAATGTGTCTTTTTCTCAGGTATTATTATTGTCACTATTATTATTATTAGGTTTTATAAAATATTGGAAAGACTTTAAGATACTTTATTCAGTTTGCCGATCTGTCGCGAGTTTCATCTTGATATACAATTACCACGTATGTCTTCAATATTGACAATGTTAACTGATTTTCGCCGCATATAGGTACCTAGATCATAACAGCCTTTGACAAATTCAATGGCTAAAACTTTTCCGTTATTTTTGAAAACAAAAGTATACAAAGTATATAAAGAAAGTAAGAATATCACAGCAAAAAATTGTTTTTTCTTCAAACAGTTCATTACTTACTCATTTTGTGTGCAGAATTGTCCACTGTCAGATTATACCGTATAGTAAGTCCATATATATCGCTTAAATATTACTAGGGATTCGAAGCTATATGTAAGTAAAAATTCTAATTAAAGACTTAGTTTTGTTACAAACCAACCTATAATTCTTTAATAAAAGTGATAATATAAAATTAATTAGATAACTACACCAGTGTGTCTATTTAGTGTCTTCATTTTAGTGAGTCCTGTTTCACCTCCAAGATAACAAAGTAACATCGACGATATTGGATATTAAGCCAGAAAGTGCCTTCCTGTTTCCATGGCTGTACCATTTGACGCATAAAACAGTAGTATGTTAACCCAGTGTATACTCTAAACTTTTGTGGGACACACAGGATATAGAACTAGTAAGTTTTCGACAAGCACCCGACGCAGCAAACATATTAAGACAAACAAAGACTTTGGTGAGCGAATTTGAATCAAATTGAGATTTTGGTGCCATTCCGATCGAAATCGAACAGTGAAAACCCAGCACCGATATTGGTTTTCGCAATAAATAGTTTTCATAATAATAAAATTTATTGATTTGCTTCAATGAAAAAAGTTTGTGTGAGGTGCCTAGGATATGTCTTTACACACAAACTGCATTTTTTATTTTGAATTAAATTAATACAAACGGTAAAGTATCGACTAATTAGTATAAAATTAACAACAAATTATCAATTTGTAATAATTTTACATAAATATCTTGTAAAAATTGTATATGAACTTCCTTCAAAAAAATGACTATTTAAAGTTAATACGGTACACAGTGAACGAATGCTGGCGTGGCGGTAAATAGCACAGGAGTCTAGGTCGAACAAGGTCAAGGACCTAATAACCCATATTAGGTTGACCTACTTTATTGAGCTAGTTATAGCCGTGTTAGCATCCACTCTCTGTCAAAAACAAGGTTAACTTAACGTCCTTTCGAAACAAAGTCAACTCGAATGATTGTCAGTTTTTTTAAATGGACATTAATTTATTAATTAATTTAATTTTTTTTTATAGTTTATTTGTATATCAGTCTAAACTTTGACATCTGTATCATTATAAAAGTTACAGCGTGTATATTATTTCACTCTTTATAATTCACCATAACACAACTTGGAGTAGTAGAAAAAAATTGCGAAGGGTTCACACGAAAGTCTGATGGCGTACATTAAACAACGTTCAAAGAACTGTCAAAATCTAATAAGAAACCTTATTATCAAACTTAGTACTTGAAGTTTTCGGAAATTTTATAGGTAAGGACCTAATAAATTGCTACGCTAAATTTTATCTGCATCGAGCGTGCTTTACGATTGTTCGTCTACTTAGACTAGAGTTGCAAAATGCCTAACATTTATTACAAGGTATTTAACTGCACCTTAGAACTATATAAGGGTTGCCATCTATCGTATGAGCACAGTCCGGCTTGCTCTTGAGGTCGGCTACACGAGGATTATCAATTTAATAGAAACAAAATAAGGCTCTGTCATGTACAAACTGGTGAGAATGTTATAATTAAATATTCTAATAAAATTATTTATTCTATATGAATTCTAATCTTTTTGTTAATAATTTATTTATTTTGGAAATGTTTTAATGAGACGACTAAAACCGAGTATTTGAAGGAGCATATTATTCTTCTATAACACGGTTCAGTCGTTTAATTCTTCTAATTCATATAAGTACGATAAGAAACCAGAAAGAACTTAATTTTAGAATATCAATAAGTACAAGAGAGTAATAGTATTGTAATGGTGCATAACTAAAGAATGTTTTTATTTGTGTAACCAAAAATAATAATAATAATAAAAAATAAATAATAAAACTAATTAATTAATTAACTAAAATTCTTCTAATTACTTTTTTTAGTTTGAATAGACGAGAGAATTTCCTAAATAGAGATTGTGCTCGTATTAGTGAAAGATCTAACAAAACAAATTTGTTTATTTGTACGTTATTTATTCACATTCCAGTGACTGAAAGAATTCTTTTACGTTTTGCACAAATTAAGCTTTCCGAATTTTCACTAGATTTGTAATTAAATAAAAAACAAAACTCCTTTTTTAAATATTTTATAATATAAAAGAAAATGACGTACGTCATGAAATATATCCTATTTACGACATAAGGACAGATGACGTACTCATCGTGTCTTATTAATTATTAATTTCGCTTTGATTACTATTAAATAATTATTAATGTTTACTAACCATGCCCCAAAATGTTAGTAGCGTATGAATAACATATGATTATCAAGCTTTTCAATATCGTGCCAATTTCCCGAGGGTAATCCAAAAAAAACCGTAATATTCTTGTTATTTATATTTTACTTAGCATTAGGCCCAAAGAATATGATAAGCATACTTAACTAAATGTGTTTGAATAATATTTCTAAAAAAATCCCTTTATATAGAAAAATGAAATTCTTTATATATTTTAAATATATCTTGATTTCGAGTGAAAATCCATGGCTCTCTTGTATAATTAGATTGAGGAGGGTTCGAAGAATTGTTATCAAATGCAAATATATTTTTTTCTTATTTTACGTTGTGTTCCATCAACAATTTAGACACACAAATACGAAATATTATCTTAACATAATTTTGATGACGCTGTTGTTTTATCATATTTTGAAAGACTGTTTTATAACGATAAGAATAAATTTGCTAGAGACCGTTGAATAATTTGAGTGAACATTCTTCGGAAATAATGTATTATTGATACATTTGTTTATTTATTTGTGGGTCAATGTATAGAAAGAAAAAAAGAAAGAAAAAAATATTTATTTGGCACACTTACAATAACACCAGTAATAATGTTTTAAAATATAACAGGTAAAATTAGAAATATAAAAATAAACAAAGTAAATTAATAAAAAAATAAAAATATAACAGTCGGGATTCTAAATAAACTAAAACAATTACAAAAAGTAAGTGACCAAAATGGTTTCCACTCAGCTATATGTCAGGGTATTTGAATACCGAGACGCTGGTTTTCTGTGGAACCAAGGAGTGGCCAATGGCTCGTATCTTATAAATATTATTCAGGCTCTGTATAGTATTCAGTTTGGCTATTCAAATTGAAAGTTTTAAAAAATTAATAAGTGATACCCAGTAAACAAATTGTAATCTTAAAACTTAATATTAAAAAACTTAAAAACTTAATAATGTAAAAATAGTGATAGTTGTATATTGCGAGATGTGTTGTAAATATATGTTGTATATATGTATACATTATATCATATACATTATTATTTACAATTGAAACGTAACTACAAATTATAGTTGAGGAACCTCATTTATATGATAAGTACCGACAAAGCGCTATGAATATGAGATTAACACCATAGTTTTAAAAATAAACAAGTTGTTCAATCAAAAATTACCGTCAGTCCGACTGCTCGCATTGATTTTAGTTTACATATTTCCACTACACAGTATTCCAGTATCATATACATATATGTATATATACATACATAAAAATATTATTTAAACTTAAAGTTATGTAAGTTATTATAAAATATTAGTATTTATCTTTAAAATACAACAATTTGGTAATCAACTTTGGTATTAACATTCATTTTTACCAGATGCTAAGGTTTCTTATTTTCCACATCTCATACAACAGTGTTTGAATGTTGTACATGTTTCATGCAACCACATCCGACACATCTTACATTGAATCCAATCTGATTTTGATTTAATTAAATTGTAATTATCAAAACATTCTACGCAATAATTATCAATTGAAACTTTTTTAGTCGCATTTACTATTGAATTAGCATTTTTGACTTTTAATATCTTTTGAGTGTCTCTTATCGATTTCTCGCTCTTTAGATTTAAGGCATTTTCTTTACTTCCATTATTGTTAGAACTGTAAATTCGTAATTTTCTCTTCCTTAATGTTTTTACTTTATCCTGTTTCATAATATCTAAGTTATCAAGTTCAGTTTCACTGCTAGGCATGTCAATATGTTTTTTAGTCTTTTTTTTTGCTGTAGCCCTTTTTTCTTCTCAATGCTTTTTTGTCCCCAGCTTGTTTGTTTTTTTTTTGTCTCTGTGGTAATTTTACTTTTCGCTATTTTATTTTTCTTTATTTTCCCCCGCTTTATTCTTCTTCTCTTCAATTTTATCATTAGAGTTGAAAATTTGTTAGATTGTTTAGATCTTTTAGTTATGCTTAGCGGTATTTTTGGTATAGGAGATGCTTAATGTAAAAATTTACACGGTGTTTCTCTTTTAAGATTTTAGTTCTGGGATTCATTTAAAAATATCAGCGCTGGCAATGATAGCTCAGTATTATCAAAGATGTAATTTTAAATGTCACAATCTTCTAAGGCTAAACAATCTTGAGACAAATTTAACAGGCTTGAAAACGGCCTGGGTGGCTTGTGATTTTGATTCACGTTATTCTGCTCAGACTCGTGTACAATAATTTCCAGATTATCAGTATTACTTGAAACTTGATATCCTGATGGGAACAGTTCGTTTTGATAATATAAACTTTGATTAGACTCAGATTCCGAAACGGTACAAACACTTGGTACTTGTTTGCTTAGAGATGACACTGTCTCTTTCATTTAAGGAAAGACTTTGCTCAGAATCTTGTGAGCGTTTTTTTGACGCAGACACTCTAGAAACGCCTGGTACTTGAACATTTAGAGGATTAGATTCTCGTTCCTGCGCAAGTTCCCCTAACGCAAAATCTGATTTAGCAAATCCAGCGTCAGATAGAGCATTTGGTTCGACTGGGTAGATTTCACTGCCGCGAAAACCACTAATCGCATTGGCGGGAACAGCTACTTGAGTCCATGCCTTGGATATTACCTGACCAGAGTTGTACCGATTCAGTTTTTTTGTAAATTGGTGTGCATGAAATTGTTTGTCTCAGCATTATAATATTTTTTAAATGGTCCAAATACTGATACATCTAATGGTTGCAAAGCTGAAGTAGTATGACTAGGTAAACAGGGTAATACGACTTCATTGTTCCGGGCAGTTTCTAGCATATTAACAGTACTTGAGTGTGATGAATGACTATGCAAAATCAGTAATACCTTCTCTGGCGGTTTGTGTGGAATAAAATGTTCAGTAAACTTAAGAACCAGGCGGAAGTCCCTGTTGGAATTATGGTTTCTTATTTACGCCTTTGATATTCAGGACCGGTGAGAGGAAATTGCCAATAGCGTTGCAACAAGCAACAACAGTAATTGTTTCTTCTTTTTCACCGGAAGTAACTGATTTAACTGCGTTAGCACCTTTCTTCACTAACACTATACTAATTTTATTATTGAGTTGGACACCGGTTTCATCCATGTTAAATATTATATCTGGCTTATCCAGCAAATTATTCTCAGTTAAAATAGTTGTTAAGAGTTTGAAAAAATTTGCAACTTCTGTTCTGTTAAGACCCTTTGCTCTTTCAATTGATAAACCTTCAGCTTGTCTCAAAGCTATTTCAAGATTTCTTTCAAGAAAGCTTTTCAGCTATTGCGGTCCAGCTATTTTACTCTCATTATTAAATTTGTGCTTTAATCCCAACTTTTCGGCAAACTGATAAGCTAATTGACAATACACAATCCTGTCAGGAGGATAGTCAGCGTCTCCGAGCTTCAATTTATAAGTTACCAGTCTTTTTTCATTCTCAAAGCCAAGAACAGGATATTTTCTTAGAAAAAAATATACGATAAGGTTAGATAAGAAGGTAGGTAGATACAATTTTGTATTTATACTGCTAGGTATACAAGTATAGTAATCAAAAACATACCTTGAGTTAACATTTGCTGGTTACTCTTTTCATAGCGTCTTCTTAAGGTTCGAGAGGATATTCCGTATGTTTGAGAAATTTCATTGATACCTTTTTTTGTCTCAATTTTTAGAAGGCAAGTGCTAAGCTACCTTCTATCTACTTGATGTTGCGTGGGACCACGCCTGGTTTTCGCGTATATTTGCGAGGTATTTTGCTTATCAATAATAAATATATAAAACAGTGAAGTAGATATTTATTTAATTTAAAACAAGTTAAAGTCAAAGCAAATTCGCAAAAACAGCAAAAAAATAAAATCCGTCTTTGCTTGTTAAGAAATTTTTAGTTACTCTAGGGGCAACTATCCGCGACAGTAAGTAGGGCGACTATCCTTTTTGATGTGGATACTTGCTCTTTTTATTTGCGAAATAAATAAAAAATATTTAGCAATAAAACAAAATAAACTGTGTAATTGAAACTCTAATGCATGCAAAGAAACAAAACTTGACTGAAATCACGATCAGTAATAAAAATATTCAATAGAAATTACTTACCAATATTGGTAAGTAATTTCTGTTGAATATTTTATACGTTATATATAATTATAACGCCCGTCAAAGTTTTGCCGCGGAAGATTTTTGTTCACACGAACACGTGCGTCTATTCCTATAGTTTACGCGGCATTGAGGCTACTTATTGTAGTAAAGCGCCAACATAACTTATAATCTTAACGTATTTTATTAAAAACTGGGGCATGTATCCGACTGAGGCAACTATCCGGACTTTACCCTACTTATAGACTAGAAACTGTAATATTTTCTCTTTTGTGAATGTTACAACGTACAAATATCTGTAATTTGTATTTTGAAAAGATGTAGTACCTATATGTATTCTCTTTGAGTCTATGTACTAAACAAATGATTAATTTCATTTCATTTATTATCCACAGACTGTATTTCTGGCCATGGTAGTGTTTGTTCACGGTGGGGTCATAGCGCCGCTGGTGCCAGCCATTGCGCCAGTAGCGGTGGCGCATCCAGTAGCAGTGTCTCATAGTGCCACATATGTGCACCACACAGCCCCATTGGTGCACCATGCAACTCCGTTGGTACATCACCATGTTCCGTTGGTGCATGCACCAGTGGTACACGCGGCGCATATGGTGCCGGTCATCAGGCACACTCCTATTATAGCTGTACATCATTAACAATTGCTCTCCAAGCGAAAACCAATTTTCTGTATACGTCTGTGTTTCGTTATAAAGATTGATTAATTATTTTATAATTATTTTAACGCATTTCTTTTATTAAAATTTTAATATAATTATGTTATGCATAAAACTAACATATAAATGGCTTTTCTTAGTTAAAGTCTTATGTTTTGGAGTCAACATTTTAATCTGTTTTTTAAGATTAGATACTGAGCAATATACCTATCGATATTTTATAAACTTTTTGAACAAAACTTTTAAAATTTATTTTTATCTTTTACTTTATTTCACCGCGTTATTTGCCGTGTTACATTTATATTTATATTTATGTTGATATTTGCAATTGTTTATGTATATAAATTGCTCAGTAAAAATGTGTGACCAGCATGCAAAACAATATTCAACTCAATTCTATAGACTAATAAAAAAAAGATAGAAAGAAAGAAGACTTTATCTGTCTATATCATATTATGATATACGATGGCATTTTAAACTTTTTTCCACACCAGCGCAGCGGAGTGATTCTGAACTATAGCTGTTCATAACAAGCGTGATATTTAATTAAAACTTTATCTGGAACAGAAAGGTGATTCTCCTAACAATATATCGTTTCTCTGAATGTCTACAGCCATCAACAGAGATGAGACTCACAGTAAGTGGAAATAAAGGTTTTAAGTTTGGATTTTAACAACTAACATCGGTTCGAAAACAGTTCCCAGAGGTTTCGCTAGTGTTGAACGCGAAAGGTTTTGGTTTACATATGTGTACCGATTTCATGTATTTACAAGCGAATCAGCAAGGTATTGATGCTTCATTTTTTTCCTAGCGCGGCGCCCATTTTTTACTGTTTTATTGGTCTACGCTCAGTAGGTTAAATATAAACTCGGTCGCCTTGGGCGCTTCGCATGCCACAGATTTGCTTTCGTTGGAAGATTCGCTATGATATAGGACCGTTGCTCATCTGTATGCAGCAGCGGCGTGCGACGCTGCCTCACGACAGACCGACACACCTAATAAATATCTCAACATAGACAGATTTTCTGCTAAAATAATATTTTACTTTATGTAAAGCTATTTAAAGTAGATTTGATCGATCATAGTCATGCTCCAAGGACGAGGTACATAGCACGATAAAATTTCGCCTCGTAAACGGTTCTTAAAACTGAAATATAAACCAACGTTACTTATAGTAGTCCTTAAGAGGATTTAACTTTGTAGGGCCGTTCCGTAATAATGAACTATGTAGATGCAATACAAAGATTCATTCTTTATGTGCAGCTATCTACACGACATATAATAAATGGTGCTAGTTTTTTTCTAGTAAGGCGAACAATTGAGTGTTTACTTCTATCGATTATTTCGATATTAACAAAAGCCCAAGCTCAAACTAAGACAGAATTAGTATCTAGCCACATGAGATTGACGAATTATCCTCGAGTGAAAGTTTATTACTGGCAGACCAAACGCAAACTCCTTCTTGATACTAAGTTGTAAAATGTAACTGCTTGGAAAGCCGGCTCGTTTCGGCTGGTCCAATCATAATCTGATTAATTATTATAAAAAGTGACCTCGTCTTCTTGCTATATATGAGTTCTGTAAACGGGAGACAGTAACACGCGTTTTGTGACAGAAGCCAGTGAATATTAAATACTTAACTCAGATTAAGAAAAGCTATAAGAATAATTTTAATTAATAAAGCTTCTAATGAAACGCTCAGTTCCACTACATGCTTTTTATATGTACACTATATGGTTTTTCATAGAACTTATTTTTAACGGCATTTCACATTCATTCAGATGAAAAACTTTTTAATTGATTTTTCAATACATTTGTAATCAATATGGTCTTTATGAATAGAAACTAGAACCGTAATGTTGTATTTTACAGTACTAGACCTTTTTACTTTACACCAACCACAAACGAGCATCTGTTAGTAACACATGCGTAGACCACCAAAAACAATTCGCTCCCGCCCTTTGCTCCCGCCATTATTACATTATTACGCTTATCAGTTTGTTTCAATAATATTATTCTTTAAGCACTTATTGTTAAAAATTTTTTTTATAATTTTGTTAAAAAGAGCGTCCCTCAGTTTCTTGCGTATTCTTCTGAGAGGAACCAGCATTTTTGAATGCGCCTTTGTGGTGACGTCCTTCCACAAAGTAATAAAATTCACTCTTATGACGTATTTCAAGATTATGTTACATAACTACGAAATAAAGATATTTTGATTTGATTTGATTTTGATTTGAAGTAACTACCTAATTTTAATCACAAATGTATTGAAAAACGAACGTCGTATGATGCTCGTACTCAGTAAGCTGACTATTACAGTTATCGGTTTATTAACACAAGATTACAATCGCGAAATGCTTCCGGTAAAAAGTCGAATAGCGATGAGAATGCATTTATTTTGCATATATAAAAATAAATTTATTTAATTTTGGAACATATTTTTTTATGAATAAAGTTTTAGAAAACGATAGTTACCTGCGAAAATCCGGCAGAAGGATAAAGCCTGATACATCTTCATCTTTTACATTAAATCCGGAAGTCATGTTTGGTAAGATTTTAGAATTGAATAATTGAACTTTAGAAAAAGTTGAGGAAAAAAAATTTATTGACATAAGAAAGGCATATGTATGATAAACCTGGTTTCATTTCATTTGTAAAAAAGTTGTAAATGTATGAAAAAAAAATAAAAACTGACTTCAAAAACATAAACTAAAAAGTTGAAAATAAAATTTTTACTTTAAAGAAAGGAGCATTAACAGGCTGAATATAGTTTAATGAAGTCGGTGCCAACTCAGACACTTTAAATGGGTACTTACCAGGTAATAGCGATTACAACAATGGTATATTTATAACTATAACGAATATAAAACACAATTTAAAGTGTCTGAGTGAGTAGGCACCGCCTTCATTAAACTATATTCAGCCTGTTAATGCTCCTTTCTTTAAAGTGAAAATTTTATTTTCAACTTTTTAGTTTATGTTTTTGAACTCGGTTTTTATTTTATTTTTTTGTAAATTATTTTATTTTTCAATTTTTGGTTGAACGCATCTATAACTTATTTGTATTTAGCATAAATGGGGCTTCTAAACCCGCTACGCTGAGACAGCGCCGCGATTACGCAATTTAAATTCAGTGTCAAATCAAACTTCAATCTTAATTAAGTATTATTTTTGTGCGAACTGAACATTTTGGCATATTGAACCGTGTGAAGTAAGCCCAACAAAAAGTAACTGCTGTAAATCGTTGAGGAATTCCCTCGACTGTCTATGGTCTTCATAATCAGACCTGTAATGGCCCTTATAACCCTTATGAGTGCAAAGTTCTCATCAATAGAAATGAATTAAGTTCAAACACCAGGTAATTGCTGTAAATCGTTAAGGAGTTCCTTCGACTGTGTATGGTCTCCATCATCAGACCTATAATGGTATTTATAACCCATATGGCTGCAAAGTTCATGTCAATAGAAATGAAACATTTCCAAACACCAGGTAATTGTTGTAAATCGATGAGAAGTTCCCTCGACTGTCTTTCAGCTCCATCATCAGATTGACTCCCGACCTTCATTAAATAGTACTAGTAGTAGTACTTTATAAAAATACTTGAAATACTATACTTTAAAATACGACTTTCGAAGGTTGCCCTCGATTTCTCTGGGATGCCATCATCAGATCCTGGTTTCTTTATCATGGTACCACTCCTGGGATATCTCCTTTCCACAAAAAAATAAATAATCCAATTCGGTTCATAAACAACGAAGTTATCCCTGAACAAACATAAAAAAATATATATATACGGTCGAATCGAGAAACCTCCTTCTTTTTTGAAGTCGTTTCAAAATGGAAATCTTTAAAATTGGTTAATACAAACTCATAGGGAGATTTTATTTTGGTAAACATTTTTCGTATATTGTTGTTTAAAATATAGCAAGAATTCAAATGTGGAATTTTCATTTAAAAAAAAATACATTAAGCCTTTTCTAGTCTGCTGGACCGAGAAAAAATCTCAAACAAAATTTTATTTTAACTACTACGTAAAATTCTGAATAATATTATAAATTTCTTTACGCTATTACGGAGCAACGAAACGACGTGATTTTCACACGAAGACAGTTGAAGTGGCGAAGAATAATGTAGGCTGCTTTTTATTTCGAAGGTAAAAAGATAAGAATAGTACTGGGTCTAGAACTCAACTTAAGCAGAACGGAAAGCAGCAGCAAAAACTCAAAAATCAATAAAAAAATTAAAAGTAGATTTTTCTAGTATCGTACCTAAAGTGCGCCATTCCTTCACGGCTTTTTCCTTTACGACTAACGGTTGTATTCAATCGGGAAATGGAGCCCGTAGACTAATTTATTCATCTTTGAGGGAGAGTATTTCCATAATCTGCAGGCGTGCCACTTTCCCACGAAGGTCGCAGATTTCAGTTGGCTCGTTTCAGCGCGATTTCAACACCGTGGCGGTGGAATGTGAAGGCTATGCGCCGGAAGCTGTGCGATTTATATATGTCGACCGCATGAGTATGAACGTTCTATATCAATGAATATTCGCCGACAATGCTTACTGATCTCCATATTAAATTAACCCTAGTGGGAAACTCGCAATAAATTGCTACAATTTCATTACATTTACATACATATATGTATAATATGAAATTCGGTTCCAAATAAAAAAGAGCAAAAGCCTTGCAAGTTCAATATTCCTTCTCTAAATAAATAATAGGCGTGATTTCATTACCCAGCAAAGTTATGATCATTTTATGCCATTTATAAATGCAGAACAATTCTTTTACTTTAGTTGATTCTAAAACTTTAACACTTCTTGTACATATTCGTTTAAAATAATAATATTTGTGCAGGATCTTAAGTTGACTGAAGTTTTATTTATATTTTTGTTATAAATTGTAATATCGCCTTTCACCCCTGCCCTGTAGTTTAGTTTTGAGAATCAATAAATAATATACTTAACATTCGTCCAGTAGGCTTTAAGTCGATACACTATTTATATTTTTAATCGACTTCAAGGAGGAGGGGGATTCTTAATTCGACTGAATATTTTAATTCAATTTTTTTGTGTGTATATATTAGGCGACGTCTTCGCTGATGATTGATTGGTTTTTCAACCCCCGACGAAAGAAGAGGGGTGTCGTAAGTTTGACGTGTGTGTGTATCTGTGTATCTGTCCGTGGCATCGTAGCTTCCAAACGAATGAACCGAATTGGTCGCAGATTTTTTTAAATGAAAGGTGAATTAGTCAGGAGTGTTCTTAGCTATGTTAGATGAAAATCAATGCAAGATGGCCGTCGCCACAATATGGTGGACTTCATATTGACGTATATGACATATATATTGACGACATATACTGACGACCGCTTAGCCTAGTGGACAGCGACCCTGCCAGCGAAGCTGGAGGTCCCGGGTTCGAATCTCAGGTCGGGTCAGTATTTATATGATGAATATTAATACTGGCACCGGGTCGTGGTTGTTATATGTATGTGGTGTCTTCGCTTGGTACCCAAAATACAAGCTAATGCTTAGTTTGGGACCTAGACGTTGTTGTGATTGTGTGTTGTTATTATTATATTATTATTATATATTTTTTCACTACTCCGTTAATATGGGTATCGAATGAATGGGCTTGACTAGGTGAATACTATGCACTATGACAAATTTCAAATCCAAGATGGCAGCCACCACGAAATGGCAAATTACATTTTTTTTCACTACTCCATCAATATGGATATCAAATGAACGAACTTGGATAGTAGAATACTATACACTCTGACAAATTTCAAATCCAAGATGGCCGCCAACACAAAATGGCGAATTATTTTTTTCACTACTCCATCAATATGGGTATCAAATAAAAGGACTTGACTAGTAGAATACTATACACCATGACAAATTTCAAATCCAAGATGACCGCCACTAGAAAATGGGGAATTACTTTTTTTCACAAAGCTTTCAATATGGGTAGCAATTGAAAGGGCTTGACTAATAGCATATATTGAAAGGGAATGAGGAATATTTACTAACGAAATGAAAACTAAAAACTTGAAAAAAAAAATTTTGTCTGATCAAGTATGAATTAGTTTAACTAAATAAATGTTTAAAAATTCTGAAAGAAATTTTAAATTAAAAATTAAAAAACCTCCCGACACAAAAAAACTAACCTTTAAAAATTGTGAAATAATACAAGTTTAATCATTGCCTAGTGATTTTTGATCCCTAAAAGCGTCGGGGACCTCTAAGTAAACTTAAATTACCTAATAATTAGCGGTCCCCGACGCTTTTAAGGATTAAAAATCACTAGACAATGAACAAATTTGTATTATTTCACACTATTCAAAGGTTAGTTTTTTTGTGTCGGGGGTTTTTTAAATTTTTAATTTTTATCAAATAAGTTATATTTCAAGGTTCGTTGAATTTAAATAAGAAAGAAATATTCCGGTTTTAAAAGAGTAGAAAATAAGGGGATGAATCACATTGAGCTGGTGTAATGAAGAAAATGACAGGTATTAATCAACGGTGTACAGCTGCTACTTCACTTTTAGGCTTATGATGCATGATTTTATCATTTGGACAAGGACTTCAGTATGTGTTTTGACTATCATCGAGGAGGCCACGACCCCGAACACAGCAGAAGCGTAATTAAGCTGAGCGAAAGCAAGTAACGAAGTTTGTGTGATTTTTTTGTTTTGTTTGCAATTTTTAATGTAACGATTCAAAACCGACAATTGTTTTATCGGTATCTGCGTTTTACTTAGTAGTATTCTACTAGATGCGACGGGTAATACACAAAGACGTACACAAAATTCAAATATTTAAGTAACCAATTGCGTGGGCCACACGCGCGTCCCGCCTGTCTGCCTTCTTTATGCTATGGCCCAATGTGATAACTTTAATTCACAAACTAAACGGCCGACATTATACCTCTACTGAACTAATTCAAAGCTCGGTGGCACGTTTCCTATATTTTTTATTATAAATAAATTTTATATATTTATAACGATTACATACCACGACCTAATTAGATTACAGGACAAATTAAAACAAACATTACCAACACGTTGAACGTGTTAGCCACTAATAATTTACTTTAAATATGTATTCCCCGACACATATTCTTTACTTACACCCTGAGTTTACTTTTTATGCCCTCATTAAAACATAAGGGTAGCTAACAAAACAACCTGTTTCATATGATAATATATATTATCTGTTCGGTTATTTTACGTTAATTTCGTAGTAATAAACCAGTTTCGAACATGAACGTTTGCGTGTACTCTGTAAAGCTCTTAGAAAATTCTTAACGCTTCTATTTCGCTAAAAATAAAAATAAAATAAAAATAAAAGTGAAATAGTCGAACTTTCGCACTTTGTAACGTCATTTATCCCTTGTCTAAACTTAAAATTCAACTGTCACTTTATATCTCGGAAGCATTTGAATTCTATCAGGCACATTGTCAAAAGCATTGCTTTTATATTCAAAAGTTCAAATCGTGCGTACCAGAATACTTCCATGTTCAATTAATCGGTATTTATGTTTTTACACGGCGGCGTAAAATTAGTGGTGAGGAAATATCGACAATCGACCTAGCAAACTTACACGTAACATTATCAACTTTCACATTACTTCTATTCTAGCAATTACCTATTACAGAGTACGATTACGTCGACTGAGGTCAATACACTTGTTTGCGATCGTAACTGGACTCGCAGTTTTCGGCATGAGGACACGCGTCTAGATAATTACAGATCTATTAATTAAAGTTCCGACGTTAGCTTCGGTGACCGCATCTTATTTGCTATAGACCTCTCGTCCGACCGATCCCTTGGGTTCTGTTTAGTTAGGGTGACACTTACTTATGAATGTTATCGTAGGTCCATTCTTCAGTGCGTAGTGTGAAGTTCTCACATGTGTGGTGAAATCTAAAGAAAGTCTACCGCTGCTGTGTGCTATCTATGTCCACAGCTAATAGTGCGTAAAGGAGTGATGGAGAAGCCGAAGTAGGTACGCGGACTCATGAACGAGTGGCGTTTTTGTTGCATGAGATCTAATATTCGGTACTTATTCTGACCTTTGAGTCTTTGACCACCCGATCTCGCGACACACTCGCTCACAATCCCAACTACGTGTTGCGTGTCAGCAAATTTACTCTCGACCTTCATTCAATGTAGTAATACAATAATATTATTCGTGAAACATCTTTTTGATAAAATTTATTGACTTTGCACAAAGATAGACAAAATAAAAAAGGCAAAAAGTAATCCCAGTTTTAAATTAACATCAACTTGTCGAACGTTAGGCAATACACATTTCAAACGTTTTGTCTTATTAGTGTTCATTTATTTCTATACCTATAGGTAAATGTCTGTTTGTAATAATAAATTATTATTGTCTATCCCATCCAAGACACATGAGAGTAAGAAATCAACTTTAGTGACATTTCTGTTCATTTTAAATACAACAGAAGTATCGTCAGCAAATTATACAATTTCGGGCATTATTTTTAGCAAATGCGATGAGTGATATGTAAACCAAAAACAGAAAGGCATTTAATTATACATATATACCTACATATAAAGAAAATTGAAGTGTATGTATGTGCGTCCATCAGTTTGTTTGTCTGTTTGTTTGTCTAGGTTAATCTCCGAAAAAGCTAAACCGACGTTGCTTGGACTTTTACTGACAGATAAAAGTCTTTTTACGTAATATCATAGGCTTGACAAATAACGCATAGACATACCGTTGCAGTACAACTTCAATAAAATTACCTGGCCAACTTTGACGGATTAGTTAGTGTGCGTAATGTTACGTTCTTACACTCCGGAACGTCAACCTTACTGTCTATGTGTGCGTGCGTAGGGATACCAACTAATTAATATTCTCTAATGTTGGGGGAAATTAATATAGGTGTAGTTATATTACTTATAATCATTTGGGGCTGTTCATTAATTACGTAAGAAGATTTGTGGAGGGAGGGGGTCCGACTAGGTTTTATTTTTTCTTACATGGGGGTGGGAGGGGGGTCTATTATAGTTCTTTCGTAAAATCAAAAAAGTAACTTAAAATTATATTTTAGGCGTACAACCAACTTTACAGCCTTATTTTCGCAGCTGTCACTAAAGATTAACGTTGACACTCCTTTCCAAAAGGTCCCTTATGAGTTTTGTTCAGTGTGCTCCAAATACTTTGCGTCGAAAAGAGCTATGGCGTTATGCAATAAAGTTTATAAAATTGTTATCGAAATTAAAAAAGGGAAGGCTTTAGCCGCAATATTAGAGACTAACGACCGCCCGCAGCTTCGCTTGCGTAGACTACACATTCCTGTTTTAGGTAGCATTAACATTCGAAACGGTTTATACGTACTTTTTGCTGAAACTAATATTGGGTACACCCATTTAAACTTTCAATCTTCATTCTCCCCACTCCTTTAAGAAAACCGATCATCATCAGCCCATTTTACCCCACTGCAGGGGCTTAGGCCTCCCCCTGGGTGAGGAGGGGGTTTTGGAGCTTAAATCCACCACGCTTCTTCACTGCGGGTTGGGGATTGTAACGACCGCTATCTATTGACAGCGTTAAGAAAACTGATACTCACATACTTTTCACCTCACGTTTCCCACCCTTAAAATGTAGAAATTCAAAAATCCTGAAACACGTCATTATTTATTTATGTTAAAATTTTTGTCTCTAACTTTAAAAAACAAAGACTCTCATACAAAGCCCCTCCATCCCTCCCTCCTTAAATTTGAAATTTCCAAATATTCCTTCCAAATATTCTTTTCTTAAAAAATTAATACTCACGTTATAAAATAAACCACTATTCCAAATTTCGGCTTCCCAGACTTAGTATTTTCAGCTTTATCTACGCTGATAGATCAGTGAGGACAAACGACAGACAGCCACAAAAAGTAACTGATATCATTCTTGACAACCTTCTTTCACGTCTGCAAAGTTTCATTAAAATCTGATCAGCCGTTTTGAAGATTAGCTCGAATAGACGCTTAGACGTACAGACAGACAGACAAACAAAAAGTAGCGTATGTCATTTTTGACCACCTCCTTTTAATATCCGTGAAATTTCATTAAAGTCGGTTTAACCGTTTTGGAGATTAGCTCGAGTAGACAAATAAACGTACATACAGACCTACAAAATGTAATGTATGTCACTTTTGACCACTTTCTTTCCATATCTGTGAAGTTTCATCAAAGTCAGTTTATCCGTTTTGGAGATTTATTTGAATAGACAGACAGACAAATAGTATTTTTTTATACATATAGCCTATAGCCTTTCTCAATAAATAGGCTATCCAACACAAAAAGATTTTTTCAATTCGAACCAGTAGTTCCTGAGATTTGCGCGTTCAAACAAACAAACAAACAAACAAACAAGCTCTTCAGATTTATAATATTAGTATAGAAGTATAGATGGGACAGGGTAATGAAGTTATGTGCCACATGAAGCACATTATTATCGACATCGTTATATAGGTGGATGTAGATGACGTTATTGGCATAAATGAGGCCGATGAACTGATGCAGAGCAGACATTAAACAAATAAGTGTTAAATTTGAATATAATCAAAACATTACTTTTCTGTAATACAAACCTACGAATTTTAATGTTTTTCGTTTATTTTTATAAAGGAAATTTTTAATTTTAGTAGATAAGGATCTTATGTAAGATTGGACAGGGGGGGAGCGGGTTTGAACAAATCTTATTTTTTCTTACATAGGAGGAGAAGTAGGTCAAAAAGTAGTAAAAATTGTCTTACGTAATTAATGAACAGCCCCTTAGTGATAAAAATAATATTATAATTTATACTAATATATAAAGCTGAAGAGTTTGGTTGTTCGTGTGTTTGTTTGTTAGCTTGTTTGTTTGATTGAAAGCGCTTATCTCTGGAACTACCAGCCGGACTTGAATTTTTTTTTTTGTTTTTGATAGCCCGAATTTTGAGGAAGGTTTATGTATATAAAATCGTACAGTCTGTCTGTCTGTTCCAGCTAATCTCCAAAACGGCTGAACCGAGTTCAATGAAACTTCACACATATGAAAAGGAAGTGGTCAAAAGTGACATACGCTACTTTTTGTCTGTCTGTACGTTTATCTGTCTATTCGAACTAATCTTCAAAATGGCTGTACAGATTATGATGAAATTTAACAGATATGAAAAAGAGGTGATCAAAAATGACATACACAACTTTTTGTCTGTATGTGCGTCTGCCTGTCTATTCAAGCTAATCTCCAAAACGGCTGAAAAGATTTAAATGAAACTTCACAAGTATGAAAAGGAGGTGGTCAAAAACTACATACACTACTTTATTACCTTCAAAATCTAAATCCAAGAGTCTGTAAACTCCAATAACGAATCTGTGTTTTATAATAAAAAAAAGTTACCGCCATTTTGAACTCTTTAGTTACTGGATTGATTACTTTCAAAATTGATATCTAAGGGTCCGCGCGAACTCCGAATACAAATCTGTAATCAAAATTGAAAAAAAGTTACCACCATTTTGAACTTTTTAGTTACTGAACCGGTTGCTTTTAAAATGGATATTTAAGGGTCCGCGTGGACTCCGCATGCAAATTTGTGACCAAAATTGAAAAAAGTTACCGTCAATTCGAACTTTTTAATTACTGGACCAATTGCTTTCAAAGTCGAAATTTAAGGATCCGCCTGGACTCCGGTCACGAATCTGTGGTGAAAATTGAAAAAAATGGCCTCCATTGTGAACTTTTCACGTTAATATTCAATTTCTTATCTCTGACAACGTTAAGTGATCTGAATTCATTTAACGGCAATTCACAAATCCAAGATATCGATAATCGATCGTATGCTTCCGACTCACTTTAGAGTTCTAAATTAAAATTTTAATTGGGATTTTGAAATCCAAGATGGCGCCATCGATTTGATCGATCAGACGGTTGACAAATCTGTCATATAGATCTCGCTAAAACATAAAGCATGAACACAAACACGATAGATCTGTGTCTGCAAATTTCAAAAATATGTGCTTTTTAAAATTTAGTCACGGAATCACGTAGATCTCACTAAAGCATGAAGTTTGAGTAGCAACACCATAGGTCTGTGACTAATAGTTTCAAAAATATGTGCTTTTTAAAATTTGATCACGTGATCAAATAGATCACGTTAGAATAATTAATTTTAGTACTAAATTAAATATTTGTTTCCTACTTTCGGAAATACGAATATAAATGTTACACAATAGTTTCATTTTTTATTTTTTAATAATAATTATTATGGAAAACATTTGTGATATTGACGCTGACGTCGGTATTTTCTGGGATATGAAAGGCGTCATCCCACTATTTATAACATTTCTTCTATGGTAGAAGTGATCTTGAATCACTAAAGTTCGATTATGCTACATCGATTACTCGTCAAGTTCTATTAGATGATTCCACGGTTAAAGATCAGTAGCACCCAGCAATACAACCTCTAATTACTAGGTAGTATAAAATATAATTAAAAAATAATTTTACGTTCATTTTTAATCTAACGTGGCTACAAGGAAATTTTGGATTTGAGACTAACTAGCAACATTCAGATAGTGTAGGTCTATGGACTCAGGGCTGAATGATGCTGGAACCCAGGACCGTTGCTAAGTTATAAAACTAATTTCAAACATAGTATAGGTGTTAAATTATAGTTAATTATTTTAAAAAGAATAACGTCGCTATATCATTAATGTATTGAATTTTTAAAATTGGTAACACAATGTAGGTAAGTGACTATATTTTATATAATTATATTGCTTTCATATTTCCATCCGACATTTTTATTTTAACCATTTTTAAACAATGGAGGTATGAATAATATGATGAGCAAATAAGCATTAAAGCATCTTGATACGACGTTTGGGGAACAGTTAGGCGACTTATAAATCTACGTCGTGTGACGTTGACTATCTATCCAGACAATAATACATGTATGATCATAGGCTACTTTTTATTACGGTAATAGTAAGTTAAATTTTAAGATTCGTGTAGATTAAAATACTGATAAATAAAATATTTAGCATACTGTAGGAATCTATACTAATATTATAAAGCTGAAGAGTTTGTTTGTTTGTTTGTTTGTTTGTTTGAACGCGCAAATCTCAGGAACTACTGATTCGAATTGAAAAATTATTTTTTTGTTGGATAGTCCATTTATTGAGGAAGGCTATAGGCTATACTACATCACGCTACGACCAATAGGAGTGGAGCATCAATGAAAAATGTTGCAAAAACGGGAAAAATTATTCCTTTTGAGAGCTTCCGTCGCGCGCGCTGCGTAAACGGTTGATGTTAAGCAAAAATCATGTATTACGGAATTGTACCCCTTTAAAAGTTCTAACCAAAAGTCCGCGACAGCATATGTGTATCTTTTAAGGTTAACTTACTATAACCTTTTTTATGACAATCAAATTTGTTCAACATAATGTACTAATTGCGAAGATGTTTTTTAAACGTGATATTAATCCTTATCAAATTAAATACGTTAGTTTTCTTAAGCATTTCATGCATATTATAATTATCCTTTACATCATACAATTTAAATTAATATCTTAACAGTTTTTATTGAAATTTAAAAACTATAGCGGGAGAAAATAAATTCGCTGTCTGCCTCTGTTCGTTAACTTTTTACTTCCAAACCAATAGACTTTGATACGGTTTTTAGTAATATCTTATTTTCTTTTTATCTTATAATCTATAAATCTATATAAAAGAAATACTTATCTATACTAATATTATAAAGCTGAAGAGTTTGTTTGTTTGTTTGTTTGTTTGTTTGTTTGTTTGTTTGAACGCGCAAATCTCAGGAACTACTGATTCGAATTGAAAAATTATTTTTTTGTTGGATAGTCCATTTATCGAGGAAGGCTATAGGCTATACTATATCACGCTACGATCAATAGGAGTGGAGCATCAATGAAAAATGTTGCAAAAACGGGAAAAATTATTCCTTTTGAGTGCTTCCGTCGCGCGCGCTGCGTAAACGGTTGATGTTAAGCAAAAATCATGTATTACGGAATTGTACCCCTTTAAAAGTTCTAACCAAAAGTCTGCGACAGCATATGTGTATCTTTTAAGGTTAACTTACTATAACCTTTTTTATGACAGTCAAATTTGTTCAACATAATGTACTAATTGCGAAGATGTTTTTTAAACGTGATATTAATCCTTATCAAATTAAATACGTTAGTTTTCTTAAGCATTTCATGCATATTATAATTATCCTTTACATCATACAATTTAAATTAATATCTTAACAGTTTTTATTGAAATTTAAAAACTATAGCGGGAGAAAATAAATTCGCTGTCTGCCTCTGTTCGTTAACTTTTTACTTCCAAACCAATAGACTTTGATATGGTTTTTAGTAATATCTTATTTTCTTTTTATCTTATCTATACTAATATTATAAAGCTGAAGAGTTTGTTTGTTTGTTTGTTTGTTTGTTTGAACGCGCAAATCTCAGGAACTACTGGTTCGAATTGAAAAATTATTTTTTTGTTGAATAGTCAATTTATCGAGGAAGGCTATAGGCTATACTACATCACGCTGCGACCAATAGGAGTGGAGCATCAATTGAAAATATTGCAAAAACGGGAAAAATCATTCCTTTTGAGAGCTTCCGTCGCGCGCGCTGCGTAAACGGTTGATGTTAAGCAAAAATCATGTATTACGGAATTGTAACCCTTTAAAAGTTCTAACCAAAAGTCTACGACAGCATATGTGTATCTCTTAAGGGTAACTTACTATAACCTTTTTTATGACAATCAAATTTGTTCAACATAATATACTATTTGCGAAGATGTTTTTTAAGCGTGATATTAATCCTTATCAAATTAAATACATTAGTTGTCTTAAGCATTTCATGCATATTATAATTGCCCTTTACGTCATACAATTTAAATTAATATCTTAACAGTTTTTATTGAAATTTAAAAACTATAGCGGGAGAAAATTAATTCGCTGTCTGCCTCTGTTCGTCTTTTTATTTACTTCCAAACTAATAGACTTTGATACGGTTTTTAGTAATATCTTATTTTCTTATTATCTTATAATCTATTAATCTATGTAATAGAAATACTTATTATAAAGCTGAAGAGTTTGTTTGTTTGTTTGTTTGATAGATAGATTGATTGATTGATTGTTTGTTTGTTTGTTTGTTTGTTTGTTTGTTTGATAGATTGATTGATTGATTGTTTGATTGATTGATTCATTGATTGATCGTTTGTTTGTTTGTTTGTTTGATAGATTGGTTGATTAATTGATTGATTGATTGATTGATTGATTGATTGATTGATTGTTTGTTTGTTTGTTTGTTTGTTTGTTGGTTGGTTGGTTGGTTGGTGGGTTGGTTTGTTCGTTCGTTTGTTCGTTCGTTTGTTCGTTCGTTCGTTTAGTTGTTTAAACGCGCAAATCTCAAGAACTACTGGTTCAAATTGAAAAATTATTTTTGTGTTGGATAGTCCATTTATCGGGGAAGGCTATAGGCTATACTACATCACGCTACGACCAATAGGAGTGGAGCATCAATGAAAAATGGTGCAAAAACGGGAAAAAATATTCCTTTTGAGAGCTTCCGTCGCGCGCACTGATTGATTTGATGATTGATTGATTGATTGAATAATTAATTGATTGATTGATTGATTGTTTGTTTGTTTGTTTGTTTGTTTGTTTGTTTGTTTGTTTGTTGGTTGGTTGGTTGGTTCGTTCGTTCATTCGTTTGTTTGTTTGAATTTGTTAATCTCTGAAACTACCAGTCGGATTTGAAAAATTCTTTTTGCCTTTGATAGCCTGATTCTAGCGGAGAGTTATAGGCTATATACATGAAAACAAACTGTCTGTCTATTCGAGCAAATCGGCTTCGGCCAAAACGGCTTAACCGATTTTGATTAAACTTTACGCATATTACAGAATGTAATCTTTTGACTACACCCTTTCCATATGTGACATACAGAACTTTTTGTATGTCTATCTGTACGTCCATATGTCTAAACCTATTTAAATAAAACATCAATGAATATGAAAAGAAGATCGTTAAAACTAACAAATGTTGCTTTTTGTCCATCTGTCTGTCTGTCTGTACGTGTATCTGTCTATTTGAGCTAATCTCCAAAACGGCTAAACAGATTTTAAGGAAACTGTGCAGACGGGAAAGAAGGTTGTCAAGATATTTGACATTAGCTACTTTTTGTCCGTCTGTTTGTCTGTACGTCTACTCAATTCAATTTTATCTATTCGAGCTAATTTCCAATACGGTTGAACAGATTTTAATGAAACTTTGCAGATGTGAAAGAAGGTTGTCAAGAGTGTCATAAGCTACTTTTTGTGTTTGTCTGTCTGTCTATCTGTCTGACGTACAGCCGAAAGTACTAACTCTAGGAAGCTTAAATTTGGAACATTAGTTTATTTTATAACTTGAGCATTATAAAGTTAAGAAAGGCTTTTTTAGAAATTTCAAACTTAAGGATGGGAATGGAGGGACTTAAATAATGACGTGTTTCAGGATTTTTAGATTTTCACATTTTTAGAGTGGGAAACGGGAGATGAAAAATTGTATCGGTTTTTTAAAGGGTGGATGGGGAATGAAGATTGAAAGTTTGAATGGGTGTGACCAAAATTGGTTCCAGAAAAAAGTACGTATAAACCATCTCGAACGTTAATAGTACCTATAACAGGAATTTGTAGTCTACGCAAGCGAAGCTGCGGGCGGTCGCTAGTTATGAAATAAAGGCTTTTTATTAAGTTAATATGGTCTCTTATTATCTTTTTTGTCTGTCTATTTGTCTGCTTGGGTTTGAAACGGCTGAGCTAATTTTGTTAGAAATTTTATTGGTAGAAAGAATACTTTTCAAATAGTAATTTTAGCTTCTTTCATATCAGAAATATTTATCTTATATTTCTTTACATCTAAACTTTTTTGTGTAATTTTAAATTAAAAGGTATTTCTCGGTATGAGCTTATTTATCGAGGGATCCCTTCCTTTCTGAAATGACAAAGAGTGGAGAAGAAAGTAACAAATAGCAAAAGGAAATGGATTACCGTTTTACCCTATTAAGAAATAAATAGTTAAGTTTATTTAATATATATATATATATAGTCTACTCCACGTGGGTGAAGCCGTGTACGGTCACCAGTAGTTACTTAATTAATTGTGCAGATAATACCAATACTTAAAAATACATATGTACCTACATACATACAAATACAAACGGGAATACTATATTCCACGTGACGTCCTAATAATATCTATAATGCCAATACTTACTCCATTATTTGTCAACAAATATTTTCTTCTCGTTCGAAAAAAGCTATTTCCAGCTAGACCTAGTCACCGAATTCATTGGATCGAATTTATTTGCGTATTCGGTGACCCAGAAAAATATTGGATAAACCGACATTTGAATTTAAGGACGGATTGAACAGGTCCCAGAAATGCTTACAAACGGATATTGCCTAAACTATAAATCATACTAGGAAAGCTTTTAACATTTTATTACATCTATGCGTTATGACGTCCGAGCATGCGTTCGAACTTTGCCCAAGCAATAATTATAATGCAAAAGAGGATAAACCTTGCTTTTTCTTTTCAGGTTCGATACTAATTTTCGCTTGCGGCTTCGCTCGCGGCTTCGCATGCATTATTTTCATAATTATTATCACTTAATTTTTATTTCACATAAACATCAACACACCTTTTAGTTGTCAAGATAAATTGTAAAATCATGTGATCTAATTTGCAAAAAAAAAATGAAATGCCCTGCCCCAAATACTAACAGCAGTCTGGTGACATATACTTTGCTTTTGAACCATAATATCGTCTATTTACTAAATGTCAAAGTTTTCAAAATTGGTTACTTAGTTGAGAGACATGAAACTAATAAAAAAATAAAAAAAATATAATATGTTTTACTGGGTTCAAGAATGGCTGATTACTCAACTGCACTGAATTTCCCGACAATATCATTAATGTATTTTCACACATCAGTACGTTACAGTTCTATAACCTGTACGTGATGTGAAATTGTGAACATAAAACAGTGTACGACTGACCGATTGACCGAATGGTAGGAGACCCTACCTGCGGAGCCAAGGGTCGCGAGTTCGATTATCGCCCGGGACAAATATTGGCATACATGGACATGTCTATTTGTTCCCTGTCTGGGAATAAAAAAAGTATATATTTATAAGTATATGTTTTAAGAATATTATTTTAAGTATGTATCAGTTGTCTGGTGTACATAATACAAGCTTTGCTTAGTTTTGGAATAGATAGCGCTGTGTAAGACGTCCCAGGTATTATTATTACGTACAATACTATCTACACAATTGTACCTGGAACCTGTGCAAAATTCACTGTTCATTTAATATCGAAGGGTTTGAAGTTTGCCCCGGATTATAATAATAGTTTAAGGGCACAAGGGTTCCATGAAAATCAAATTTAAGATCATTAACGACAGTAGATACATTTTGAGTATTAAAAACTATTCATATTAGAGAAATCTCAATAATCTGCAATAATAACTTTTTTCGTAAAGTAGAAACTATCTTTTTAGAGATCCAGAATGAAAGGCGAAGGTCGAATAAATAAAATTAATATTAAATCAGAATTTTTGACACGTGGTATATAGTGATGGACGTACATCGATTTTCAGAGAATTGTATTGTGTTCAATCGCTACAAACCAATAATTCAGATACCTACAGTTTTTTATGTTTTCCAAATCATAATCGAACTCAGAAATCTAATAAGTGTAAAACTAGTGAGTCAACATCTATAGTCTAGACTTATGAAAAACTTAGGTCGTTTTGATAATTGGAATGCGGCCAGTCATTGAAAATTTCTCGCGTGTTAAACAAATAGGTGTCGAGTCCTTGGTAACAAATTGGGCCATATTCCAACCGCATTGTGTACACAAGCCGGAAATTGTAACCTTGCCGCTATCGGCTGTAAGGAGGCTGCAAGTGCTTTTGCTTGATGCCTAAGGACACGTCCTTGAGTAACACGTGTCGCTGGTATTACCGCTATTGTTTTCGATTTCCCTCTCCTGTTATCCTTTATGTGACGACGGATCAAATGATATTGAATTGTCACAATGCGGTTTGTTTACGCATGAGTAGAATGGACGACGCCTCCATGCACTGAACTGTCGTTATCGTTAAACGTCAAAATTTCGAAAACTTCACTTTAAAACAATTTATTGGTTTACTATAAACATTATAGCACTAAAAAAGAATATCCCTAAATATAGATTAGTAATGTCAATACAATTCTGTTAACTGTTTTCAGTATTTTAATAGAAAATTAAATTTAAATTATTTTTTTTGTTACAATAATAATGTGTCTTAATAATAATTAATAATATTTGTTTAGATGAATATCTCGATTTGTTCCGTATCTAGGTGTAAAATAGTTATACATATATAGCACTAGCGACCCGTCCCGGCTTCGCACGGGTAGCAAAGCATATAAGTCGTAATGTTTTATCTGTCGTAGTGTCATATCAGCTTGTTGCGTCAAACATATGGATTGGATTTAATTACATTTAAATGTAACGTAAGTTCACCCTACTTGGAGTATTTTTAAAGTATTTTATTTCCAATTCTATAAATATTTGAAAAAGTAAAGAATAAATACATATAACCTAACCTAACTACGCGTGTCGCGTCGTGCCGTATGGCGGTGAAATAAATATGGCCGATGCGGCGCCGCGCCTGGCTGGTCGCGCGATATTTATATTCAACGGTAGTTCCTAAGATATTAATTTAAATTGTACAGTGTAAAGGGCAATCATAATGTGCATGACATACTGAAGGTAAATAACGTATTGAATTTGATAAGGATTAATACTGTATCCGTATAAATTGCTTTCCTATAACCTCATGATATGACACCATTTTTTGAAACATAAAAATTGGTATAGTAAGCTATCCATAAAAGATAGACAGATGCCATATGGGACTTTTCTTTAGTCCTATAAAAGGTACACAATTCCTCCATACATTATTTTGTTATATCTCAAAAGGATTAGGCAGCGTTTTCGATGAAAGCTCCCAGCCGGTTTGATTTTTTTCCGATTTCTTTAACAATAATCGTAGTATTTCAACAAGTTTTCACAACACATTAATAAATTATACACATAAACCTTTCTCTTCAATCGCTCTGCTCATCCATCATCAAATATGCCAATTCGTTTGGTAGTTTTTGAGTTTATCGCGTTCAGACAGACAGACAGACGCGGCGGGGGACTTTATTTTATAATATGTAGTGATATTACAAAGAACATTATTTGAGTACGTATATCTGTTGTCTAGTACCCATAATACAAGCATTTATAGTTGCTTACTTCGGCATTTGATGCACTGCGTGGGATGTCCGAGGTATTATTATATTTTTTATTTTAAAGAAAATGTATTTAATTGTAATATTTGAGGTGACTGGCTCTATTTGTAGGAGAGCTTTACAATGGAGTCAATGCCTCCCTACTATAAATACATGGTAAGAAAATACTTGCAATGGTCCTAAAACCAAACGAAACAACCATGAAACAACCATAGATAAATTACCTATATATTATTTCACCGAGTTAGCTCGGTAGTAAGTAAGTTCTGTAAAAAAAGTACCGGGAAAAGGCCAATAGAACATGAAATGTTAATTATTCTTCCAAATTTATTGTATGCCCTTTCCGAAATAATACACTTACGCCAACGAATAATCCAGTTAACAAAATATTTTTTAAACGCATTTTCCGGAATCGACTTCAGTTCTCGCCGCGAATTTTATTTTAGGTATGTCTTCTATCGACTGAAAACGGGTGCCTCGAAGTGGTAATTTGAGTTTTGGAAAGAGAAAAAAGTCGGCCGGAGCCATATCTGGTGAATATGGAGGTTGTTCGATAGTATTTGTTGAGTTTTTGACCAAAAGTTCGTTCACAATGATAACTTTGTGCGATGGAGCGTTGTCATGGTGCAAAATCCACGAATTTTCTTTCCACAAAACTGGTATTTTTCGACGAATTTGCTCTCGTAAACGCCGCATAACACTCGCATTATATTCTTTATTTACCGTCTGACCTTCTGGTAAGAATTCCGGGTGCACAACACCGCAATAGTCAAAGAAAACAGTCAACATGACCTTTACTTTTGATCGACTTCGGCGTGGTTTTTTCGGTTTCGGTTCAGTTGGAAGGCGCCATTCTGAAGCTTGTTGACTGGTTTGCATGTCGAACTCGTAAATCCATGTCTCATCACCAGTAACAATGCGTTTTATGAATGTAGGGTCGAAACTGACTCGTTCCGGCATGTGTTTCAGCGACTTTTACGCGATTGAGTTTTTGAAGAAAATTCAAATCTTTTGGGACTAGTCGAGGGACAACGTGTTTCATGCCCAAGCGATCGTTTAAAATTATACGAATCGATGAGTGAGACACAGAAAGCTCAGCGGGTATCTCTTTCAAACTTGAATAAGCATTTTCAGTCACCATTTTCGTCACTTTAGCGATATTAACTTTAGTTGAAGACGTTGATGGCCGACTAGAGCGAGGCAAACCTTCCACCACATCTCGACCGTTTTTGAATGCACTGCACCACTCATATGCATGTGTTTTTGATAAAGTCGATTTATCGTAAGCTTTCTGCAACATTTTCAGCGACTCGGAACACGAAATTCCATTCGCAATGTAAATTTGAGACAAACTCTTTGTTCAATGTTTTTATCCCTTATAAAAATCGGAAAGCACACTTGAGATGACCTAACAAAATCGAGCACTGTACACAAACTAAATGACAAATGGTGCTCAAACTTCGCGCCAATATAGAAAACAGTTGAGCAAACTCACCGACAAAAAAGAATTTTTGAATTTAATTTGGGATTAGAATTAAATTAACAATTCCCGGTACTTTTTTTACAGAGTAGTACCTATCTATTGTTGGACTCATATCGATAGTATTGGAATGTTTAAGTAGGATTGGCGTAGAGTGAGTTCAGAGGTACGATATGTAAACAATGTGAAAGAACAATATTGTACAATAATAATATTTGTGACGTCAAACACAGCGTCATATAGTAACCATCAAGTGTTATGCTTGTGTTATGGGATACTAGACAACTGATATACATACTTAAATATTTTTTGAAATATTATATACGTATACAGATATTTTACACCCAGATACAGAGTAAATATACAAGTTCATGCGTGTGCAATATTAGCCTCGGGCGGGAAACGAACTCGCGACCCTTGGCTCCGCATTTAGAGTCTCTGACCCCTCGGCCAATCGGTCAGTCAAATAATTATGTAAAATGTAAAATTTTTAAGGTCTGTAATATATGTATACAATATTCCATAGAGTAAATAAATTTAACAGCAGCGTTTGGTTTTAATAGAGTCAGAAAAGTCACTGTTCAGTATCGAAAACGTCAAACGCAATTTCGCGGTAGTGAAAACCGGCGCGCGGGGACCTCGCAGTCTAAACTCGGACTGAAACTTGCTATCTCGCAACGGGTACACACCAGCATAGCTAGAGTATAAGTGGTTAGACGGTAAGCGCAGAAGGGGGCTTCTTATCAATTCGTACTTTTGTGGAATATTCGCACAGAATTTCATATCTGAAGCATCTATTACGAAAACTCATTATAAAATAAACCTTTTTTTAAAAACCTATTTATGTATTTCAAAATTTTTTTTTAAAGAACAATGTGTAACCAATTATATTTTCGTTTTGAGTGTACGATACATTTTCATACATTACGATATATGACCCAATGTTTGATAAGACCTAACCTGAACTTACAACACGGCTCATGGCTCAGCCGCGCTCACTTACACCCGTCACTAACTTAGTACAGAGAGTATGATGACCGATGGCAATTAGACATATGAGTCATTCAAAGACCTATTAAGAGACATATTTTCACTAAGTAGATAAAAAGGTAAATAGTATCTTTAGATATCATCATGATCAATCAAGGTAAAGCGTTTCATACTTCCGAACGATCGAAAAAATAAGCATAATGTCAGACAGATTGGAAAGATCATATTATATCATCATCATTGTTTTAAAAAAACATTTTGTTAAATTACACATGAAATTTATTTTCAGAATCTTCATTTTCTCTTCCAGTTCGAATTTTACATGTAGCTCATATAATATTCTATTCCACAGTGAACATTTCAAAACATCATGTAGCGTATAATTGGTCTGTGGTGTTTATTCCTTTGCTGACATTTTTATTGTCACAATGCATTAACTTTATGTATATCCATGGTAGGCACATAATTAATTATTTCGACTGATATAACACTGGTTTTCAATCACAACTGGTAACCATATGTTATAAAATAATTATAAATATGAATTAATGTGGTAAATTAAAATAAATAAAATTTTAAATGACATTATGACGATTTTCAACGACATTGAAAACTTCAGGTCCAGTTCTCAAGACGTATGTTTTTAGGTTTTATCTATCGAATTTCATTGCTGAAAGTGTGTTTGTAACCCCCAATTCAAGTTTTAGAAATTGCTAGTTACAAAACGTACATTTTAGAGGAAACTGCCATTATATTAAAAAAATCCAGCAGTTTACCCGTTGTAATATAATTTAGTATCTATCTATAAATTTGTAGTATCTCTGTTCGAATTACTTTCCACAACAGATCAACCGCATTTTAATGACATTTTGCAGGCATAAAGAGGTTGTCAGTAGTGACACGGGCTACTCTTTGTCTATCAGGCTATTTGTTTTCATTCCGGAAATATTTAGAGTTTTCGCATGAACTTTAAAAATAGTAGAAGCTGTAGAATCATGAGAACCATGCGAATGAAGCCGCGAGCATTAGCTAGTCCTCCTCTAAAATGCTTTATATCAAATCTAGTTTAATATCGAGGTACTAGGAACAGGGAAATAGTGAACATATTTAGGAGAGTATGCTAAACTTAGGTGAGTTTACGGAAGGTTCAGAAAATTAGGGTGCGGGCAAACTGTAAGCAAGCTCTTGGCCCACTTTACACAAACGAAATGTTTGCGCTATGTACGTAATTTTGATAAAGTGAAACTGTGTCATAACTCCGTCGTAACTATGTATGAATCTGGGCGAAACAGCTACACTTGAGGCTGAGATGCTCGTTTTAAGGGCGTCCAAACGTAAATCGTTAAATTTCATTTTATCAGGGTCTCGATAAAAATTAATTAAAAATAAAAGAATATTATAATAAAAAAAATTGTTTTTATGTTATTATGATGAAACATGAAATGCTAAAAAGTAGTATTTTAATTTAAAACAAAGTTCGTCATCGTTGGGATATTATTATTTCTCTTTATCGAAAAAGTGTCATTTACTTTTTATTTTTTAGTGCTTCACTTGTTCTGAGTACCTTCTGGAATGAGACAGGAAAAAGTGAATAAACGATATTAACGACCTACACGTGTCGACTATCTACTATCCAAGCTGCACTTTTTATGGAAAATTGTCATGAACAGATAAATATTTTCTTTCGTTTGCTTGCGCGTAAAGGGTAAGTTCGTTTATATTCCGATATTTTCTGAACCGCAAATGCTTTTACAGCTAGGAACAGAGAATAAAATAGAAGTATCTATAACACGCGTTTTATCAGCAAGTGTCACGAGTACCAAATTAAATCTATAACCGCAGTGACATAGTTTATTGGGCTATTTGAGTACCGTATGCCTGAATAGATAAACATGTATAGTCGTTATTGTGATAGAAAAATCATTTCCAAATTTCAAAGGATTTTTTTATTTGACATTCGATACCTTATTTCAAAATATGGATCTATAATTAAAAAAAAAAATCTACAGATTTCGCGCTTCTCGCAACATTAGAGGACATTGAAAATGAACATCAAAAATAAAAACTCAACACATTTTTCTTAAACAATTTTATAAAAATTTTCCAAAAAAATTATGAACTTATATTCGAAAATTTAGTACCATACGATGCCCAGCGAGTTCCTACATCTTTTGACACTACTGCCTTTCGTCTCACTCTCCGAAACTCACTCTCCGGGGTAACTGATCTGATAATCATTCAAAGAAAAAGTTACCTGGCCAGCCCACAGTTTCCAACCGATTTCAAAATTTCTTTTTCCAAACGGTAAACAATCTATCTGCCTCGGTATTTCTTTTATTTTTTTTTCTTTTTTTCGATATTGGCTTTCGTTTTTGAAATATTCAACTTTTTAACAGAAAAATCTGGAAATTTCGTCTTTTTTTTCACCGTTTTCGACTTTCAAAAAAAAATTACAGACCTATTCTGCATCTTTTGACATCTTTGCTCTTCGTCTACCATCATAAATATCGGAAATATAGCCAAATTACACTCCTCCACGAAAACGATCTGATAAACATTTTCAATGTTAATTTCGTGTATTATATCGATAAAAATGATATTTGATAAAGTAAGTTACCTGTCAAGCGAGACGGCGACGAGGCTGTAGACAGAAGCGGCCACCGACAGACCCTGGACGTAGGGCACGGTCTTGCACATCAACCAACCCAGCACCCACGCTGCAACAAACACATACCTAATTGAGCATTCACAACGATAACTACGGCTTTGATCGACATATAGGCACAATTCCACTTTAGACTCCTTTCTTTTTTATTTTAATAAGAAATTGTAGAGTTCACTTTTTATATTGTCATTACATATTTTAGGAAGATTTAAAACAAACACATATATTATTATTTTAATCAAATTAAGATTTTAGTTTCACCTGTTTATTTTCTCAGTCATAGTACATTATGATGCAAGTTGGATATTATAGTCGAGGTGTTTATAGGTACGAGGCAAAGCCGAGTGCTTATAATAAACCGAGACTATAATAGCCAGCTTACTGAGTACGAACATCGTAGGACGTTTTTCAATGCATTTGCGATTAAAATTAGGTAAATACTTTAAATGTAATAATGGCGGGAGTTAAGGGCCATATATGGCCTTGCTGCTCAGTTAATACTTGAACGTCCCCTTATGAGTGAAATAAATACAAATAGCCAGCTCGTTATTTCTAATCACTACATAACTTTGTCAAGTAAACTAGTTCTTAATGGGGACGTTACCATTTAAAAAGATTTCATGGCAAACTTGTTGACATGATTCTTAGATAAAATGATTCTAGACTTCAAGCAAACACGTATACAATTAAGAAAATTATATGTAGGCATAAGAAATTACTACGAAGGCTGTTGCTTCTCATCTAACGGGTCCAAGTTATTTTTCTTTTTAGAGTTGGTTGGTAATTTTGATAATGGTTCATTGGTATATTTTCCTCATACTTTACATATTTATAAAAATATCCTGCCGGTATTCTATACATTGCATGATGCAGACTGCTAACAAATCTTCTTTAAAACCGATATTTATCACAGATACTTTAAGACTTCATCACACTGTTAGGTCAAGGAACAAGTGTGACCCACAACAATTAAAGTATCATATGGAACGTCGAAACATGTACGTGTAATTAGGATACGACATGTAAACGAAATCCTTTGAACAAATACACTATATTATTTGACATATATTTGTTACACTTAGTTACAACGAAATCTGTCTTCATACGGTATTCACGGCTTGTAATATCCAATTCCAAGTAACATAATACTCCGAATAACTCATATAAATCGTTAGGTTGCGTTCACTTGCCTATACGCGACCTAGATTACGCTTCGCGGTACCTTAATGGAGGCACCTGCTTACCTAGCGGTCGCGCGGTGAATTACTAATATTCATGTAGGCCTATATTGCTTGACATCATTTGTGGAACATCGACAAACAATTTAATAGACCGGAATACAAATATATAAATATTTATGGAAGCAAAAAGCTTGGAAAATAAGTTTTTACATACACAGAAGAAATATAAAAGCAGCTTATACATATTTCATCATATTCCTGAAGGTATCTGAAACAAATTTGTTAGAGTCAAGATGGAACATAGTAGTGAGCTCATATATATATGCTTTGAAATCGTTTAGAACATAAAATTACGTATTGTCTAGAAGCCCTCTTCTGCGTTTACCGTCTAACCGCATTCATACTCTAGCTAGCTGGTGCGTGATGACGCGTTTTAGTCCGAGTTTCAGTGCGCACTGCGCAAGGTCCCCGTGCGCCAGTCGGCACCCCCGTGAAACCCCGCGTGCTATTCTTCAACTCCGCAAAGTTGCGTAATGTCACTTCGATACTGTGAATTGACATTTATAACTTTATTAAAATAAAATAAATAAAGAAATAAAAATTAAAACCAAACGCTGCCGTCAAATTAATTTACTCTATGGTTTAGACATTAATAAATTAAAATTTATTATCTAAATCCTAACAAAATAGGGGACATATGTTATATATAATCAAAAACTGTCTCGTATTCGATATTGAAATTCATAATTTGAATACTTCAAATGTAATTCTGACTTTCATTCGTAGTTGATGTTGTTCATTGGCACGTTTGAGTTGTTTTCTGTATTTTACACTTTTTTTATTAAATGGATCGATGTAATATGGATGAAACTGAAATAAGCGTTAAATGATAAAATATAAAAAAATTTACTGGAGATATTTTTAGTGAAATATTGATTAGACAAAGTGACTATGCTCCATTCAATTCCACGTTTAAATTTATGAGTTCTGAATTTATGTGTCGAAAGATGAAGTTCGTTTTGTGAGACCTCGTTATCCTTTAAGTCAATTATCTAACACCTCCCACGGCAATTATCAAAGAAAATGTAAATAAAATCTTAATTAGTAATTAGTATTAAATAGGGGGAAAGTCCTTATGTGCAGCTTCGTACAATAACTTGTTGCCATCTTGTAAATAGTGACATCATCCCCTTGCTGTTGAATTTTTGGGGTCTGTGGTTCAAATAATGTGACAAATAATTTTGACAGTCTTCTCTTGATGTTAACCTTTCACTATCTAATGAGTTCTAATCTAGACCGAACCAAATGTTAACCTGAAAGCGCAAGGTCAGGGCTATATGCCTCAACTAATGCATCAACAGTTCCTAGCCAGTCTCTAAATTTTTCTGTGTGACTAAAGATGCGTGTGGTCTGTAATTAACATGGTTGAAAACTAAACCTTTTCTATTGATCAATTTCCGTCGTTTTTCGTCAATTGCATGCTTTATTTAGTCTTATCAACTGTTGGCAGTAAACATCCGATTTTATGATTGTATCCGGCAGTAAAAGCTCATAATGAACGAAGCTTTTCCAATTCCACTATACACTCAACATAATTTTATTGCATGTTAATCCGAGTTTTGATACAATCTGTGACACTTGGCCACTCTTTAACCATGATATTTTGAAAGTGTTATTATCGTAAGACTTTTCCAAAAGAATCAAAACTGTTTTGGTCAATGTCTACTTCTTCATTAATGTTGTAACTACTAATGAGTCGGTCTTGCTCAACTTTTTCAAAAATGGCATCATCTTTATCTGTAGCAAGGCGATAAAAGCGAACTGCATCTTTAAAATTAAAATTTACTGATTAAAAACTTTTAAGCCAAATTTGTGCTGCTCTTATTAATAAAACGTCAGGTCTATAATAAATAGTGAATTTCGTAGGCACTTTCACTCATTTCCTCAGATTGAAAAACAATACAAAAATGACGGGTACTAGGCTTTTCTTCATTTTTATTTTGGGTAAGAATGTTAACTTTGAATTCGTATTAAAACCAACCAGGTATAAAAAGTAAAACAAAGAAAATTATTTTGTGAAACAAAGAGGACCTAATAAATAAAATGAAAATTTGCTGAGGAATATAAAACGTAGAGCAGTGTGCTGCAAAATAAAGTGAACTTATCGATCATAGGTTTATGTAGAAATATGCACTGATATTTGAGTCAAAACCGAAATAATAATAATATCTGGGACATCCCACGCAGTGCCATCTAGCCCCAAAGTAAGCAAGTATTATGCTTGTATTATGGGGTACTAGACAACTGTTATAAATACTTATACATTTCTTTTATAATATAAACATATATATATATAGATACTTTTACACACATACTCGAAACAAATAGACATGTTCATGCACACAAATATTTATCCCGGGCGGGAATGGAACCCGCGACCCTCTTTAGGGTCTTTAACCACTCGGCCAACCGGTCAGTCATCAAATAATACCGCTTAAGAACGATGTCTAATTTTGAATCTAACAGGACAGTTGTTTTACATAAATTTGCTAGGAATTGCTGGTTGACGTAACATGGACGTTTGAACATTTCGATTTCCGGATAAGGGTCGGTGAAACGTTCATGAAAACAGCTAATGGTCCATCACACGTTTGGGTATTAAAAGATGTCAGTTTATATTCTTGTCAAGATGGCGAAAACCTACTTCAAGAATACAACACATTCATTTGACGAGGCATCCCTGGTATAAAAAAATTTAAAATGGTACAAATTTTTTTTGGCGCTACCTGAATCAGTATATTATACAAATTTTGGAAATTTTTTCCTCCTTTGTCAACCGATTATCTTTTTCTTTTTTTTTATTTAGTAGCTGACGAGTTTTAATGATACAGAGAAAAAAAATTTGGAAACAGTTCTTTTTCCCTCCACTGTCGATGTAGGGTCGAGTCTTTAATTATTAAAAACCTCTATTTGTCATATTTTCATATAACATTAAAAAAAAATTGTACACATATTGATTATAAAGAACTCTTTAATAAAAGAACCTCAATAACGTATAAATTAAAAAAAAATGGATTTCGACCAATGGGCAACTACTAGTATTTAGAATTTTACTCGATTGAATTTTAATCTGACACATTGTGCTGAGGAAATAAAGACGTTCAATGCAAACATAATCAATAATGAAAATGGAAAATATTATATAAATTGTCACTTATGAGAATTATGATACGATATTAATTTGTATTGCCCAAATGAAATCACTGTTTCTCTGGATACAAGTCCTTAATTAAGGGCTATCGATATAAACGACAGGGCCGTTTAAAAGATAGAAAGCAAGGACAAAATGCCGGCGGGTGCGGCTGACAGTTAAAGTTCAATCGGAAAGCCGAGCTTAAGCAACAGGTCGACACTGAATCAATATTTACAAAAGTCGGACCCCGCCCGCGCCCTGCAGCCGTAACTGGGTCAGGTCAGTGGCCTACCTGTGACCTGACAAAGCCGTCCCTTTCTGACACACGCTTCATCTATACAACCATCTCACTCGCACCCTGTCCTTGCCCGACTAAGAACACGCTATATCGCCATTATAATGCAAAAGACGGAAATGACACAGGCCATTTCGCGGAATTTATGTTATAACCCATGGTGATAAGCACGCGTTTCGCTTGGCAAACACCTGGCCGCCACCGCTGACGGTGCACCCCACGTACGCTGTATCGATTCGCAGCTTTCGACTTTTGTTGTAAGGATTAAGTAATGAATATTTGATTGAATTTTAATGGCGGCCGGATGCGATTGCGGCTACATTTCCGGTGATATTGTCCTATATTCCGATACCGATTTTTAAACGCCCAAACTCGACCTACTTTTTTGTATAATAAAGCCTTAAAACGTTTGCACCCGTTTCTTGGTACAGTTGTCTAAACACAAATGGGTTCGTCGATTTCGGGTGCTTAAAATTTTTAAGAACGTTTTTTTAGGCCGTCCCTTACTGACCTTTCTCATTAAGATTTCCATTTATGAATAAATCAATCACATCATCAGACATCGGTTACAATATCATAATTTAAGAATGATCGATACATAAGGTCAGCACAGTACAAGGCTGTGGCTTGTATTAAAATATGCAATAAGTTAAAGTGCAACATAATGCCGCCTGACTGTCTGTCGCGGCCGCTCAACGGGTCAAGGGACTGCTCAGACAACCACGGAGACTGTTGTACTCTAATGTACATATGCGCTTATATTCAATTAGTAACCATGTTCTCTCCTGTTACATTTTAATAACGAAAAGGAACATAATGTCTATTTCAGAGACGTTTATTTACACCCAGTTTTGTTAAAATAAGTTTTTTTTTCTGAATTCGACAGGAACAGTATACTTTAAAAAGTCAATGTAGGCCTTTGACGCGGTGATGGAAAACATTAAACATATTGATTAATTTGGTCTTCCCTTTATTCAAAGTTGTTTTTTTTTAAATTTCTTATTCAAAGCTTATATCTAGAGTTCAAAAACCATTAAACCGATTTTGATGGAAAATTAACATTTAAATAGATGAAATCAGGATTAAATATATTGCATGTGTGTCTTTTCGCTGCTTATTTTAGTAAGAAAAGCAGTATGAAGAATAATAATGCAGAACAAGGTCCGACAAACATTTTAAAATGTGTAAGAAATAGGCGTAAATATTTATGCAGATTAAAAACTAAATAACTAAAGTAATGAAAGTCATCTCATAAAGTATATTATACAAGTAAATATGTTAAGACATTATTTTTTAGGTAATAATAGGACGAGTAATATTTCGATCGGAAAGTGGAACAGCGGCGCGCGCACATTTTACGAAATATATTGACAGGTTAGTCTAGAAACTGATGTGTAAAAAAACCAAGTGTTCACAGAGCTGTCGAATAACAGTAATATTTCACATACATTTCGTATGTAAAATGGTGTGCCCGTAATTCTATTTTTTTCCCGTGTATATGCGGAGGGTTCGACCAAGTCTTTCCATAAAATCCCTTCCAATTTATCGAGTCTGTTATTTGTTTTCCGTAGAAAACTCTGACACAACATAAATGATGAGAAATCGACTAGTGACGAAAAACATTAATTAGTAGTTTTTTTAATTTATTGGAGCCGGTAAATACTGTTTTGCCTTGTATTATACTCAATCTGATATTAATATACTCATAAATAAATCAGTATTGACTAATAACTCAACTTAAGGTTATCTGTAATTTAATATATTGAAAGCTGTAATGAATAAATGCATTAATTTTATCCTTATGTAGATAATTTTATTCGATTCGATACAATACAAGTCATTCTTGATTTATGTAACCAATTACGTAAGTTATATAATAATTTATTAAATTGATTGTAGTCGTTTCAGCCACTAGAGATCCATTGCTGGACATAGACCTCTTCCCTAAATAATCTCTACAACAAAAAGTTTTGGGCCACCTGTGAGCAACAGCGGTCCACGACCTTTTCCATATCTTCCGTCCACTTGCTCGGGTTAGATGCCCGTCGCATGTTTTGATGTCGTGTTCGTGGTTGCTGTTAGAGAAACGTCTTCTCCAGAGGTTCTCGGTTCTATGTACGAAGTAGCTGCATATTGTCATTTTAACTTTGCTTGTCAGTAACGCCAGTTCTTCTTCGAATTTATATTTTACAACTTCTAAATTTTTCAGAAAAAGCTCTAGCATGGGTACGTAGTTACATTAATGTCCATATAACATAGTTTTTTTAAGGGACCATGTCTCCTTTCTGAAAATTTCTATTTCTTCAATTTCGCTGATGATTCGGTGACGTTAAATTTTAAAGTTGATACCAGGTAAAAATGTTTGCTTAGGAAAAGGAATAAGGAGCATTTGGATACTGCATTGGTGCTCTCATGCCCATCATCAAGTTAGCGTAAACTGTTTATTCGTTTAATTAAGAACCATCATAATATATATATATATAATTATATATCAATGGATAAGCTCAGTGCATATGTGCAAATGCAATTTGTCCACTTGCGGCGAACCAATGTCGTCGTGTAATTATAACTTACGTTTAGTGCTTTGGTATTCTTTTGCGGTTTTATAATAATAATAATAATAATAACACACACAATCACAACAACGCCTAAGTCCCAAACTAAGCATTAGCTTGTATTTTGGGTACCAAGCGAAGACACCACATACATATAACAACCAAGACCCGGTGCCAGTATTAATATTCATCATATAAATATTGACCCGACCTGGGATTCGAACCCGGGACCTCCAGCTTCGCAGGCAGGGTCGCTGCCCACTAGGCTAAGCGAATTTTCATTTGAATAAAGTATTGTATGGTACTAATCTTTCAAATAATAGTTGTTTAAGTATCAAAACAGTCAAATAACATTGTTATTTTGCTATTAGGTATACAGTTTCTTAATACAGAGTAGAATAAAATGACAACGCAACCTAAATTCTGCGAAAAGAAAATTTTTATTTCAGTAGAAAATATACTTATTTAAAGAGGTCAATACGGCCATTTTCGTTTGTTTAAACAAACCGCACTGTGGCGACCTGGGTCGGCGGGATCTTGTAAAATTGGGGGATAATGAAATAAACAAAACGTCTTATGTAATGTAGGCACAGGAAGAAAACGGGGCCGGCGTTTGCCCGACCTGCCCCGTGGCCTACATCCTCATGTTGAATACTTTAAAAGGGCAACAATGTCTTTCGGTACTCTAAAACACTTTTCTGTGCCTGCTCCGAGACGTTATGTAAATGAAATTCCCAGATGATGTGGATTTAGACGCTCTGTCCGTACCGCGACAATACTTAGTTAGCATTATCCGTTCTTGTACCACGTCTGGTTGTAAAATATTTATATAAGTATGTATTATAGAAAACTTGTCTTTGGTAGATCGCCATTTTCGGCACCTACTGAACATGGAATCAATTTTTTTCGTGCCAGCGCGTTTTTTTTTTCACTTATACTTACTCGGGCCGATTGCAGTGATTTATTGTTTTCCTGCTACCTCAGTGTTATTCTGCATTAGCCGAAAGATTTGCACTTCTTATGTTAGATGTTCAACAGAATTTTTTTTTTAAACTTTGTCTCACAAGATTAACTTTCTATACACAAACAGATAAACTGTTTTATTACCTTTTTAGTGATGTTTTATTTAGGTCCATGTAGCAGTAATCGTTTCAGAGGTAAAAACAATTATTCATGTGACAGTCAAAAAATTCTACTATAAATTAACTGAACTTGGATGTAATAGCACCGACGACGTATCCTTGCAACCTTGCTTATTTAATTGACATACCTAAATACTACGCTGGAACGCGCGATACGTAAAGAGATGTACGCGTTTTCGTGGAACACGTTTTGGTAACGCTCTCATCTTTCTTTGCGTGCGTGTAAGACATCAATTTTTGTTTCATTAGAAAAGGACTATTTAAATATTGGTATTACTCATAATACAGGCTCTGCCTAATTCGAGAAGATATAACTGTGTGTGAGGTATCCCAGATATTATTATATTTATTATTAAATTAACAATAAAATGTTGGTGCACAATATATTTTCTCACATAGTATCTCATTATTTAAAATATTAGCTTTCACTCGCGTCTCCGTCTTTGTTGACATAGTATACTGTCCATAAAACCCTTTCTAATTCTTGCAGCCCCACAAACTTTTTCTACTTCACTTTATGAGAATTATTCATACTATACTATTCCATTTTACAACTAGAAGCTCTACTTTCATTTCGGATCTTGATTAGTTTCATTTCTCATGGGAACCTCCCACCAGGATAAGCACTAGTCTATGTTACTCTCGACCCCTTCATCGCATTTATAGTATTAGTTAAAATAGTTCAGTTCATTCACCAAACTAACGGTTAACTGAATCGTAAAGATATATTATACGTACTCGATACATTGGTGATATAGTAGATAGGTACATTTGCCTCTCTATATCGAAGAATGATATTCGACACGAAATAGATTTCAAAGTATCCGATGGCGGCGCTACGAAAACGAGGGCTTAGTGTAAACATATTGGAGTGAATGTCATTAGAGGCGTTCAATCGTGGTAAATAACGCCGCAGTGTATGAAATGACAGAAATAAGGTTGTATTTTCTCACCGAGTGCAATATTTCACATTATATGTTATAAGGAGCCTTGAGAATAGTCGACCGAAGAAAGCGCAAGCGATAATAATTCATTTGCTTATTTCGCTTGTAACCGTAGCGATGGACTCGTAGAGTTATTTCGTTACTTCAGAATTATTTCTGCTTTTTACCCAATTAGATATTAGCGCATGCTATCACATTCATAGTTATTTTTTGTATCTGGTTTGTGTGACAATGTATGTATGTAGATACATGTGTATGTGTGTGTGTGTGCATGTGTGTGCATGTGTCTATTTAAGTATGTATATTTCTGTAGCATGCTCTGTTGACTAAAACGGCTCGATCCAGGAATTGAAATCGTCTGAATTGTGGAAATGAGAATAAAATATAACTCAAAGTGCCACACCGGATTGGTCCGTTATGAATATTACCTCACATATCTTTGAAAGAATCAATCAAAACGTTATAAGATATTGCAGGTGGGGACAAATAAAAATCACAAAACATAATTGTTTTGAACATTAAAATTTATTTTTACTTAAAAATCACATCAAATGTATTTTGGTTATTGGTTTATTACCGTCTGCAATACTTTATACAGGTAACATTCAAGTCAATTTTATAACGCTGCTGACAAATTTATTTATTCTATGATTTTATATGATAGTATATTTTCTAATTTGCAACAAAAAACCACATTTTGTATTCTACACTGTTGAAATAAAATTCTACAGATTACAAAGCCTATTTTTCTCTTTTCAGATAGTTATTTTTACGCAGTCATTATTTTTCACAATCTCAAATTTTCAAAACTAAAGTAGCATTCAGCATAAACCTCAGTTACTTATAGTTCATTTCCACCGTCGTTGCTGAGGTAATTCGTGTCAAAAAACAAAGGTTTGAGTTTTAAATGATTTATTTACTGAGCCATAAAATTAATTTGCCGTGGAAGTCCTCGATTTATTCAAGAGATTTGAATTTTTTCATTTACATAACACGGTCGTTAATTTATCGAGGGTGTCCTATTTTAGTTTTAAAAGTTAGAGAAGGGCAGTGAAAGAATTAAAAAAGTAGTAACTTACTTAGCGTTTTATACAAATACTAAATTATATAAGTGGCTTATCAAGAGGATAAACAGCAAGTCGGATACAGTCAGCGCGCAGCGGGACGTTCATATCGGTCGTGGCGCACACATAAGCCCACTTCTGCTTGAAAGTTGTGTGATTTATGCACATATTAAGTGTCCCTCTGGAATACGAGCCTTTATGCCTATTGTTGTACCCTTGAACTTTGTGAGTAAAGGATATACAAAGTAAAATATTCAACGAAACATCACTTATGTAGTAGTTAATATAAAAGCAGGTCAAATTTTCTGTGAAATAATTTTGAGTGTATTAATTTCAGTGAATGATATTACAGCTACAACCATACATTGTTAAAAGCGTAAGCTTACACAAATATTGCGTTTGAATAGAGGGGAGTTTTAAAATATTGTAAACAAAATCTACGACACGGTGAAGTTTTTTTTAATACTTAATCCTTTTTGAACAAAAAAAATAGACTAAATAAAAATATCTGTAATTTACGAGCAATACGATAAACCATTATTTTTCGTTATCCGTCGGTTATAGAGAAATGTTGCCATTCGGTTAGGCGATGCCACAGCCAACAGGCCGTACGTAACTGTGTCGGCGAACATGACAGATAGCCAATTTATTGCGATTCGATTCTCTAGCCTACGTACATTTTTCGGAGAGTTCAGAAAATTATACCGAACCGTCCTTCGCTCCTGTAACGCATTGTTAGAGCTCAATTGGAGCACAACAGATAAAATGGAGCAAATGTGGGTAAATGGGGAACGGGGTGTAGGGCAACGGGACGACCCGCTAAAACAATATTCCGCAGGATCGTGAGATCCCGCGCTCGTCACGTTCGAATACGCACCCAAAGGATAATGCGGATGTTATATAGAGAATAATAAAAATTATTCAAGCTACATATTGTTACGATCCGGGTTAGTGTGATGTGACATTTACGTAACACGCTCAGAAGGTTTTTTACATTTTATTTCGATGAATAGGTATAACAGTTTCCGCAGCGAAACACATCTTTTAATATCGGTGCTTTATAATTTTGGTATGGATTTTTTGTCCTTTCGCGCTCTGACTTTGTTATTTTAGTAACGAATTTTTAGAAAATTAGCATAGAGAATTACTTTGACCACTAGTTTTGCAAGTATCATTTTGGAACTGATCCTATAAGTCTGTACTATAAAAAAACGGGCGAAATGCGTCTGAGGCCACAATATGCGGACTAAGAAAGGAGCTTTTTGTTTGACACTATATGACCATACTTATTTTTCAACTTGTTCGACTATACCTACTCGTCTCGTGAATCCTATATACTTAGCTGTGAATTCCTTTTGTTTTCGCTATATAATATAACACAATGCCGGGTTTTTTTTTCACCTATCCAAGAACAACAGTTTAGCTAGCAGGCTGGCACTTGACTTTAACAAAAATTCATTCATTTATAGATTAAAGTTTCGTAAACGGATTCCTGAACCGAAAAACTGGTTTTACTCACCTGCAATACTTTTGATCGACCTAATAAGCTAATCCGCGGACAGACAGACACACAAACAGACCTATGGACAGATGGATGGACAGGGCGAAACTATTAGGGTTCGTAGTTAGCTACGGAACCCTAGAAATCCAGCGGCACTTTCCATGTTTATACTAACGGATACACCAGTTTTTTTTTTTGAGTATTCGTTGTTGATTTGTAAGCAACACAGCTAACGATAACCGTTCGCTGACACCCGCCCAACCCCTTCACACTAACTACTTGAGTGTACATTCGATACATGGTTTAAACCAAACGCTGTGATCGATTTGCCTTGACGGTCGTTGAGTGCTCTCGAGCAAATGAGTTACGCTGTAATTAATTTGGCTGTCAAATACAGATTTCTGGACCATGTCTACTTCCCGCTTTCTGCCGCGAGCCAAATATCGGGATTGGGAGCGTGAGTGCTTATTAAGTATAATTTATAATGGGAAGCAAATTTCACATTCCCCAGTGTATAATTAAGATTAGCTGTGTCGGTAGAACTAGATCCTAAAAAAGACCTATACAATGTATTTACAGTATTTCTTAAATTAATAGATTACTAGTATTCCCTCCACGGCTTCGCCCACGTGGATCTCACGGTTGTACTGGGACCACAAAATGGACACTCGGGTTTAGCCGTGAAAGTATTTCCGCAGTGAGAAGTAGTCTAATGCTTTTCATTGGGGTTCCAGCTATCTTTATATCAAATATCCTTAAAATCTGTTCTGTAGTTTAGCTGTAAAATAGTATAAAACATACAGATATATTTCCACTGTAGAAAGTAGCGTAGGTTCGTGTTTAGGATGCGAGCTACTTCTTAATAATTTTTTTTAAAATGTTTTTGTGATTTAGCTGTGAAAGCGTAACAAACACACATACACTTTTAAGTAGTAAAAAACCTGCCAAGTGCGAGTCGGACTCGAGTGCGAGGGATGTAAGTAAAAGTAAGTTTGATTTTGTTACCTACAACTTAAAGATATTATATACCTGAGTATTTGATATGAACTTCAATTTAATACCTCTTTGCGTTCATGAGGAAAGGGGTAGTAAGTTTAAAATTATTAAACATATTTTTATTATATGATATAATAAAAAATTTATGCTTTTCGCAATTTTTCCTTTATTTGTGCTATAAGACGTTGCTTTGTACAAAATTTCAAGATTATGAGTTTACGGGAAGTACCCTGTAGGTTTTGATTCCCTTGCGAGTGTCAAAAATTTGCAGCATAAACGGCTGTATCCCTTGATCGCGTTGGCTTGAAAGTTTGATTTTTTCACAGCTCCAAGGGACAGTAAACTTCAGTATTTGATGTGAATTTCAACTTGATACCTCCACGCGTTCTTGAGAAAAAGGGTCTTGACAGACAGACAGTCGGACAACAAAGTGATCGTACAAGGGTTCCATTTTTTCCTTTTGAGGTTCGGAACCATAAAAAAATTATCTGTGTTCTATTTCAAGGCCAAACTATTCCTATACCAGATTTCATCAACATTAATTCAGCTGTTTAGCCGTGAAAACGTAATAGAGAGACAGACAAAGACACTTTCGCATTTATATAATATTAGTATGGAAGAGATGCTGTGGCTTCATTTATTTAAACAGTAGCAAATAAAATCAATTCAAGTTATCAATAAGGAAACAGATAATAAATTTGAATACATATAATTTGAGTTTCAGCAATAAAATCGGGTACTTTTTTCACTACAGTTTATTAAATGCTTCAAGGTCGTTCTTTACATTATTTCATCGTTATCAAGGACTTCAAAACATAACCGAAGGATTTCAAACATAACCGATCACAAAGACAAGAGTCGCTTTGAGTTCTTTTAAAAGTACACTTGGAACGGTCTAAAAGAATTTTCTAAAAGGATCTTTTGTAATAATTGAGACGACCAAATCTTATTTAGGCTAGGGAAAATATTATATATAATAATGATACAGTTGGACTTCCAGATATATTTCGAAACCAAAATTAGCCAAACCGGTCCAGCCGTTTTTGAGTTTTAGCGAAACATGTAAAAAGCTTCAATACATTATTATATATAAGATTATTATTAAAAAGTGAAATGGTACGGATGCGGTTGAAGTCAATTGAAGAAAACTAAGTTTAATCTTGCACATATACCTACATATAAGTTCATAAAATAATTTATCTGACTGACAAACTTTTGATTGTACGATAAGTGTTAATTTAAACTTCCCTTATACAAAAGTCTCTTTTTTTGGAAGTTACAATTGTTAGTTTCAGGTAAGATAGTTATAAACTTATATTGCACAGAAAGGCGTGTTATCTATACTAATATTATAAAACTGAAGAGTTTGTTTCGTTTGTTTGTTTGTTTGTTTGTTTGTTTGTTTGAACGCGCAAATCTCAGGAACTACTAATTCGAATTGAAAAATTATTTTTGTGTTGGATAGTCTATTTATTGAGTAAGGCTATAAGCTATATGTATAAAATAATACTATCTGTCTGTCTGTCTATTCGAGCAAATCTCCAAAACGGCTAAACCGATTTTGAGGAAACTTCACAGATGTGGAAAGGAAGTAGTCAAAAATGACATACACTACTTTTTGTATGTCTGTATGTACGTCCATCTGTCTATTCGAGCTAATCTCTAAAACGGCTAAACCGATTTTAATGAAATTTCACGGGTATGAAAAGGAGGTGGTCAAAAGTGGCACACGCTACTTTTTGTCCGTCTGTCTTTCTGTACGTCTATGTGTCTATTCGAGCTAATCTCCAAAACCGATTTTAATGAAACCTTACAGACGTGAGAGAAGGTTGTCAAGAGTGACATCAGTTACTTTTTGTGGCTGTCTGTCGTTTGTCCTCACTGATCTATCAGCGTAGATAAAGCCGAAACTACTAAATCTAGGAAGCCGAAATTTGGAACAGTGGTTTATTTTATAACGTGAGTATTAATTTTTAAGAAAGGAGTATATGGAAATTTCAATTTTAAGGAGGGAGGGATGGAGGGGCTTTGTATGAGAGTCTTTGTTCTTTAAAGTTAGAAACATAAAAATTTTAACATAAATAAATAATGACGTGTTTCAGGGTTTTTGGATTTCCACATTTTAAGGGTGGGAAACGGGAGGTGAAAAGTATGGGAGTATCGGTTTTCTTAAAGGAGTGGGGAGAATGAAGATTGCAAGTTTGAATGGGTGTACCCAATATTAGTTTCAGCAAGAAGTACCTACATATAAACCATTTGGAATGTTAATACTACCTAAAACAGGAATGTGTAATCTACGCAAGCGAAGCTGCGGGCGGTCGCTAGTGTGTTTATAAACACGACATCCTTATTTGACAAAATATGAAGCGCGTTTAATACTAACTTTGCTATTTGTTTAGCTGAGGTGTCGTGATACGGTGGGAAGGCAAAACCAGCGTAGATTGGATGTAGGCCCGTGCCTTCGTATGACACATTCGGGTCACGTGTGACTCCGCAACTCCGCGACACGCCGCCCTGTTACTCTACTTTTTTTGAGACGAACAATTCTGATTTGTCCGTAAGCGGGATTTTTGTCTCGATTACTCGACAACCGCTCTCGAAATTATTTATATGTGGAAAGAAGAACTAGTTTTGGCACAGTTAAGACAAAGTTCTTGTACAAGTTGCTTTATGTCGAAATTCGACGAAGTATGTGTCGAACAAGTATTAAATAAGCCATAATTCCTGTTTTTCTGAACGTAAATCACTTAAATAGTGAAACATATGCCGACTTTATTATTTCCTAATTAAATGTGCTCGAGTTCCATTTTTAATGAAATTCTCTATCTAAGAAGCTCAGATCTGGCGGCTGAAGCGTCTAAGCAAATAATGTCATATTGCACGCAAAATTAAATTTCGTCTCATTTTTCCATGTACGGAGAGAGATCCTGTGAAACATTTTTTATTGACGTCCCTTTGCAAAATATATTAAAAGTGTTCCTGTTTAAAACTGTACAATGTACACGTACAATAGATGGTGAAATCGAACGTACTTCTTATTATTATTAGCAGAGAGACGAAGATGACGAAATCATATAACTACCCTAATGGCTGCGGAATCCTAAAAATTTGCAAAAGTATCGTCTTCACAATCTGCATCCTTGAAGCTATCGCTAACTGAACATGCATTATACGGATATTGGACACACAATAATTCATGACAGATAAACAACCTACATACATAGTTTAGTACAATGTCCTACGGTTATAGAAATAAAGCCATTTTATGAAAACTTGAAGACGTCATTGTTTGTCAATTATAGGATGGATATAAAAGGCGAGAGTTGGACAGAAAGTACTCACTTTAAATATTGATGATAGCAAATTGAACTGAAAGGAAACATTTTGTTATTTTCAACAGAAATAAGTAAAATTGTATTCAAATATATTTTAGAAAAGACCTGCTTGAGCGGCAAATTTAAAAATAACACTATACTTTTCTAGCACCAATCGTTGGGGTCAATTATAAGGATCAATAATTTCTTCCAAATAACATACCATCTTAAATAAAAAGAAGAACAAAAGAAAGAATATTAATTCTAAAGTTATATTGTAGGTACTTACCTACAAACTGAAGTAAATAGTTCACGTATTTAACTTATGAACTGTTGTTGTTGTGAAATAAAATAATACTCGTTTTCTCGATTGCACAAATTAATTCATCCACTGAGCAAGAGTATTTTTTATAAACCAAAGTCTTTACATGACCCTACAAACTTAATCAAATGATGTTTGATCCGGATATCTTACAGACCATCTAGTGAGCCCGTTCGTTGTTGCTTATCTACCTTAGTAAATATGAATCATTTTATTCAACGGGAACTCTATTATTATGGGCTGGAGAACCGTCTATTTGTTCTTTCTGAGATAACGCATCCATTCAATTGTTCTGTAAAAGCTACACTATTTCAAGATATTTTTCCGTGTATTCTAGTCGGTTTGCTTACAAATGTACAAAAACGACTTTGTTTTCATTACTACTCCGCACCAACACAGTTAAACGAAAATCTTAATTAAGTACTTACTAACTTACTTGATTATTCGTTTCACGAATACGCACAGGAATCTCAGTGGACCAGTAATTATTATTCCCGGGATTGTACATTTCTTTATCACTAAAATTAGTATCAACAGACCAAATAATCCGATCCGAAAAATTAGGAAATTGGTCTATTTGTGTCTGCATAATTTGACAGAATTCTAACTTTCTCTCAGGATGAAATGGTCGTAATGTCTGTATTAATAGTTCGTAACGGTAAAGTTTATACATGTGCTTATACATTAAGAAACCGAGTATACGAAGCGACTGCTACGTTAGCAACTTTTTTACTTGACTTTAGGAAAGTCTCAAAATAAGTCAAAATACTTATTTCTTCAAAGTTCAAATCGTTCTACTGTGGCTGTCCTTGCATACGTTTCTTGTAACTTCCTTTATTTTTCAATTTTTGTACCATTTTGTACAGACCTTGGTATTCGGTATTTGTCTCTTTGCATTTTGAATACTTTTTTTAATAACACCTTAAGGCTAATGTTACATTATTGTGCTATAAAAAATATGCTTCCAGTAAATCACACTGTTCCTGATATTATTAAGCTATTTTATAAACAAAAATGTCGTAATTTACTAAATACTAAATGGTTAATAAATATAACAAACAAAGAAGAAAATATCGGTACCATTGACATAAATGATCGGTACCAACTCTCTGTAACCCACGCACACAGGGACGGTATTTGCATGGTCAGTATAGTGTAGCGAGAGTATGTGGTCACACACTGTAACCAGTCAGCTATATATATTGTAGTCGCCGAGAGATTGCGTTCCTGACACATGTCAATCGGGCATGACTAGTGATGGGCAATAAATGACACTATTCATTAACATTATGTTTTATCGTATTTATTACATTATTCGTTATTCGGTTAGGTGAGGCGCCGTTCACCGATTGCCGGTCGCACTTCTAGTTACTATCTTAAAGTAAACTTATTTAATGCCAATGGAATACATTTGAGTTAATGTCTGACGAAATTTAATGTAATATTAAAATTCCCCCATTTCAGTATTTTTTTATTTTTTGACATGAAGCCCTTGCAGTAGCGGATTGAAATTTTACAAGTAGTAGGTCTACATAGTAGACAAGTTTTTGAAATGGTTCTCGAAGTTTTTTGTAATGTGATTTTTTGGAGTTAAAACTCTCTAAAGAAAAAAGTAAAGTTTCATCCAAATAAAAAAAGATCACTTTTCATTTTTTTTTCTCAGAAAATAATTAGCCTGAGTTAGAACTGTAGTGTGTAATGATAGGCCTATTAATTTTTTACATAATTAAAATTATCAAGGTTATAGTAATAATAGTTTAGGAGACAATTTAAAAAATGCATAATTTTGGGTAGGTACCTACTAACGAAAAATTAAAAAAAAAATTATTTTCTCGAAAACTATACATTTTCGCTGAACACACATTGAGGTTCTTAGAGTAGTTACTGAACTCATCTATCGATAGTTTTCATTTGGACCATATGAAACCCGACACTGTATATTAATTAAAGTATTGTAGTATTAGTATACAAATTCCGTGTGGTCGTAATCACATTAGATTAGTCAATTATATATATATATATATATATTGTATTAAGCTTTGCTCAGTCTATTGTTTCGTGGTTTGTCCCGTTAGCAGTTGTGTTGAGTTTAATAAAGTGAAAGCCAAACGGCGCTCACACGAAAGAAGCACGAGTCGTATGCTTCATGACAGAATGTGATTTCAAACATGATTTTCACAGAGCATGTGGGGGACAGCTGTCTCGAAAATAAGCCGCGTGTCTTGTACGAAAACGCAGAAGTTCTTTACTGAAAACGTGACTATCTCTCTAATATAAAAGGCTTCATAACATGAAAGCGGCATGAGATACAATTATCTTTGACAATAGTTTGCTGCTGACTGCTAACGAGAAGTATTAGCCTGAGACCAATAAAACCATATGCTGCAGTCTCCAAATATATGGCCTCTTACACATCCTTGAGATCGATTATCGACACTTCGCCAAAACTACTTCTGTAATAATAAGTGCAGTGCGAATCAAGAGACGTTCTATTTGATGGGAATATATACAGTATATCCCATGCCAGTTTGATCTTTCGCATGTGTAAGATATCCCATATATTATTATTACCTTGAATGTACGACAGGTGCCATTAATAATTAAACCACTCAAATATTGTGACATTATTTGAACCTTTTTTTCCCCATGGTGCGTTAGCGTCAATAATGGAATATCCAGTTTAGGCGAGTCAATAGAATCATCATAAACCGCGAAAAAAAGATCCCTTCAGTGGTAACGTAATATTGTTATTCACGGTTCGCCCTACATTTCCACGGATTAACATATCGTTTGTACGTAACAAAAGATTTATTGGACCATCGAGTGCCTCATTGGTAGATTTTCTGTCCGTCACGAACCATATTCCATATACCAGCCGTTCCCTCACTAGGTCAGTGGGAGCAAGGCCTTTGCTGCCATTAGTTTGTCTTCATTTGACAGCACAAAGATGTATGCAGCCTATAATTTGGTTCGCGATTCAGGGGCACAGGGGAGCGAGGCGTCGTTAAGGATAAATTATTGCGCTACTTTCGACTTTTATTGTTTTGTGGTTGACTGACTTTGTTTCTATTACTACAAATGTTTAACAAAAAAGTTTTCTTATGATTTATACTGTATTACGTAAGCTTTGTTGTGAGTCCTTGAAGTTATCTTTTTTGGACGCGTTACAGCAATACGAAGCTAGCAAGGAATAGTTCTCGTGAGAAGTTCAGTGTCAAAGTAGATTTCTACTTTTGAAATCTATCAAATTAATACTAGCCAGCACCCAATGTTATTTTTGAGTTGTTTCATAGCAAAATAATACCAATATATTATAATTTCAGGCAAATTTAAATAATATGAATTGAATTCAACTTTTGTTGTACACCTTTTTAATTAAAAACGTTTAATTATTTATCAATCGTATTTTCACCTCTTTCATAGCACCAAGTCTATAGCACACACGTTTAAAGCAACGCGAGTTCATAAAATATCCTTTTAGAGTCTGTGTTGTGTATACGATAGAAAATGATAAACAAATTCATATAGTATTAGAGTTGAGAATACGCTCGTCAATTTACTAAATAACTTGTCGTATTGTAATTTATAGCGTTTCACACAATCTCTACGCTGACGTGTTCATTCCATCTATATACTCTCTCTACTATCATTACTCCTTTCCTTACTCATTTCTATTTTACTCTCAACTGCATTCTACCTGTCTCGCAATGCATTCTTGCTCTACTTTTCACTTCGAAAAGTTCTACTTCTTACTTCTACTCTTAGTTAGATCATTTTGAGGAGTATTAAAAAATTCCATCCCAAGGATCAATTTTATGCTCGATTTATGATTTGGTAGAGCATTCAATTATCTGTGCGGCTATTAAAGTTTTAGATATGCCTTGGTTACGTTACTCTTATGTTACTTTTTTCAAATCGTTCTAGTGTTTCTCGGATGCCTCATAGTATGTACTAGCCTTGCGGCTTCATAGCTGTCTTCTTTCCTAATCTAATCGTAAAGAAAAGTACAGTTATAATGCTTTACTTTCAGTAAAAATTCGACCATAATAACCCGTAACAAATTAATTTGTTACTTGGAACTTCGTAAACTAATAAAACTTCTTTTGGGATGTTATACCAAAATGTGACGTGCCCTTTTAAAACAAAACATATAAAAGGCAAAAGAACATTTATTGGAAATGAGAGAATTTGTATTTCTTGTATTTATGAGTGCATGAAAGCCTCAAGACAGTGAAAGTAGGTGTGTGTTCAACAGCCTTTCGCTATTTATATCTAATTTCATCGGTGAAATAGCAAACCCTGTCACAAAATCATGTATAAATAGATTGCGAACACAAAAAAAACATTTAGTTTCAACGATAATTTATAAGAGTTGAAGTTGAAGGTGGTATTATAAAATTTTCGTTTTTTCTATTCCATCAGCCCATTGTACTCGATTGCAGGGGCTTAGGCCTCCCCCTAGGATGAGATGGCTTGAAGCTTAAATCCACCACGCTATTCCAGTGCGGGATGGTGGTTTGCAATGACCGCCACCTATTGACTTTTCGTTTGATATAGGGGAAATTCACAAAAAAAAGTGTTTCAAGGTCTTTGAAAGAAATGAACTATAAAATACTACGAAAAAAATGTTTATTTCATAAAAATTATTACCGACATCGTCTTTGCATTTCTGCCATCTAATAGAGAGACATTAATACTTTTTCGAAAGAACTCTCGGAAGCAGTATTTCATGAAGAAGAGTTCTAATTGTTTCTTAGAAACGAAATTTTTACATGAAGGAAGTTGTCCAAATTACTTTAAAAAAGTGTAGTTGGTTGGAGCCAAGTCTGGAGAGTACGGAGGATGACAGAGTTCCTAAGTGTATACTATAGCTTTCAAACGGTTTCTTATGCAGTACAAAATGTCCTACCATCTGTGAAACAATAACGGTGAAGAGCGATTGATCAGCGAGGTTGTTGTTTTTAATTTTACCAATTTTACGCAAACGAATCAGTATTGTATGTATAATAACCTTAAAGCATACTGGTGACTTTGCAGTAGATTGGTTTGGTACGGATATACACCGACTGTTGCTTACATTTCTTCATTAATGATTTTAGTGGCTATCCGACCTCATGCTTCATGAAAGCAACTAAAGCGGAAACGCACGGTGTGTTTATTAGTCATGTTACCTCCAAACGCAGCGTTCTTCTGAGCTGCAAATCTTCGATGTGTCCATGGTTGAATGCAGACTCGATTTTGGAAATAACTGAGAGGCGAATATGAAATTGATTTTTTGATTTTGAATTTAAATCACAGCGCATTTATCGCATTTCTGATTCATAATCAAGCCTATATTATTTAAAAAAATCAATATTTATTGTACAAGAACATCGTCATTGCACCTTAGCAACAATAGTACATATTGAACATGATCTGATTTTAAAAATATAATTAAGAAACTTTGGCATGGTTTGTCGATACAGAACGGAAATATACACAATTTATAATATAAAATTACCACCTCCAATGCGATATATTTAAAAGGATCTCTGAAAAAGCGTGCGCTAACTCGCGGACGCTTCTGTCTTAAAATTGAATGGTATACAAGTAGGCAGGTGCGAGTTTGACCCGAATCTCGGCTGACAATTTCAATGTTGAGTCGGTGGCAGATGGCTTAACATTCAATTTGCTCTCACGTTCGCCTCCCTCCGGCGTTTTCTCATAATTTTCGCTCCATTTCCTAAGAAAAATCTTATCCATTAGCCACAGAACTCATTCCCTAATAAATTTCCGGCGTGTTTTCTACTTTTCCGTTAAACTGGAAGGTAATACCCTATAGAACAGCATCGGTAAATTAATTAAGCGTTCCACCTTCCACATTAAGATCGAGGGTTCAATTCCCGCCATAGGCGTAATGCCGCTTTAGTAATATGCTAGTATTGTTTTTGTTGTAGTACTGTTGTTCTGTTTGAATAAATAATAATAGTGATAAAAATAATTTGGTAAAAATGATTCAATTTTAATGAAGTGAATTAAATAATAATTATTATTATTATACCTGGGACATCCCACACAACGCCATCTAGTTACAAAAAAAGCAAAGCCTGTATTATGGGTACCAGACAACTGATATACATATTTAAATATTCTTTATAACATGTACATTTATAGATATTTCACAAACAGACACCAAATAGACTTGTTCATGCACACGAATATTTGTCCCGAATGGGATTCGAACCTGCGATCCTTGGCTCCGTAGTTAGGGTCTCTAACTACTCGGCCAAGTGATCATCGTATTACATCGTATAACGCCATAAATGACTGTAGGATTCAGTTAATGAACTGAAAAATATACAGTTTGGATTCCAACCGTCCAGAGTTACGTTATACTTAAAATCTGCTGGTATCCTACAATTATTTTGCCGAAAGAACTATTTTTATTTGTAGCTGTTTTCGAGAAAATTAATATTTAATATTACTCGTTTTTCAAATAACCACGCAACCCTGATTCACGAACGCGGCATATACGCCGACAAGTGCCGACAAGACGGCGACTGCCTTGAAATCGTTTGAAATTTGCATTCAGCAGCGGGGCGGGGTCATGTGGCGAGGTAGTGTAAAGAGTATACGCGGAGCGGCGCGCGCGACGATTAATTAGTCGCAGTTTGACCGTGACCGAATAAAGCTTGTATCGCGAATCGATGACCTCGAGTGTTTTTAACATTAGCTGTTTGTAGTTTATCGTGTTCTTTCTTAATGCAGTTTATCGTTTATAATTGTGCCACGTGCTTCACGGGGAGATAATTAAAAGAATAGTCTATCAAACGGAATACACCACTGCAGATCAGCAAGGTTACTCAACATGCAATTCGTCTAGGCGAGTGGAATGCTCGTATTTGTAATACTGTCTAATTGCATAATCATGATATCTTAAAATAGTGACGGGCGTGCAATGGACATCACGTACATCACGTAAGTAGAAAATTCAAGGGTCATTCGTTACTTCACGTGGCATATTAAAAAAAAAAATTTGTATTATTGTGTCATGAAAACTTAAACGTTTATTCCATGAAATACTTTTTTTAATTGTAAATGTTCACCACATCAAACAAATTACAAAATAGTAAATAGGTACCCAAAAAGTTAATTCGAACGACGACGTTGATAACTGTGAATTAAACCTATGTTAATAGCGTGTTCTGTGGATTATTGTGACTTCGTGGTACACCATAATGAATGAATCATACATAGTTCCTGGTGTGATTTACTAAACCGAGGCTTTTTGGTAAATTTAATGATCATTATTTTGTGTGCGCGCGTGCGGACGCGTCGTAGTAGTAGGTATGACGTAGGTAGCCGCCGTGTGTTTACGTTTCAATTGTTTGCGTTACGTTACGCGTGCGCTGTACAGGGTTGACGAGACTGGAAATTAATTACTTTTTTCATGTTTTGCATGTATGACATTTTTTCTTGCACCTGTTGTTTAAAGGTCATGTAAACAATCTGTACAACCTGCTGATTTTGGAACAAACAAATGATGATGTCCATACTGTATATTCAAAATTTTTGTATTGTTATGTAGTAACTGTTATTTCCAATAAAACCTGCATTTTGGAGGAACTTATTCTTAAGACGCTGACAATAGCCGACGACCTTGAACAATAGCCAAGCAGCTTGCCTCTATCGATTCGGATACTAGTGAAAAAAGAGTGTGAATTCACTTCTACGCGCATCATTGAATTAAATTCGTAAAATACAAAACAAAATGAATAAAGTAAAATCTAGCTGCTTAATTAAAAATATAAATCAGAGAGGTTTTGAAACAATGTACCTATAATATGTAAATTTTCTTAATTTCAATAAGATACTACAACATTCAAAGTAAAACATAATATAAAATCGGCTAGGTTTTTAAAATTACGATCGAAAATAGCGTAAGTTTATTTCGCATCAGTAAATTATATGAATTTTGTATATATTTTTTAAATATAATTATTAGCCCATTATACTACTTAGAATACTTACTGTGGACGCATTATAGGTAAACCATAATGTTATATGAAAGTGGCCATTATCCAGTAGCAGGTGTTGCCCATAGCGGTGAATGAACTCGGCACAGTGTTTTATATTTCTACCTATTTTATGTACTGTATGTTTTAACTTTTAACACATTTTTTTTTGTAACCTATTTAATACAAAAGTCAGTTAAACGTTATATAACTGATATACTAATGAATGTTGAATATTATAAAAATCGGGCAAGATATACTCATTTAAACAAACCCTAAACAATTAATATGTTTAGATTTTATTTTGCTTTACGTAATTCTCTTAATTTGTTAAAGTGTATTATTATTTGCTGTTTTTGTAAATTTATGTATTGTAAAGCTTATAATATTTAAAAAATAATAAATCCTGATTTCTTGTCGTGTCCTTCTCGTTAGAAGCTACATACTGAAATGAAAATAGCATTTTTTTTTAACTGAACCTGTAATCTCAACATTTGAAAAGTACTTGCACGAGCCATGCATGAGCCTACTATGAGTTTACGTTAATAAAAAAATCTATGAGGAAATTTATGTCCATGGACGCCATTAAAATATTATACTTAAGGCTAAAACCGTTGTCAGGCCCTCAACTTTAAAAGCTGCTAACTCAAAAGTATTTGGATAAAAAAATCTGAAAAAAAATATGTTGTTCTTTTATTTTTCCTGCAGTGAGATTTGTAGTATTGTTAAGAAAAACGAATGTTATCATATTGAAAAAAGTTTATCAAAACGCATTTTCTCCTCCTTCAATGCTGATATCTTGCCATTAATTGTTCTTATAAATATTTTTCATTTTTTTCCATTAAGAAGATGTTATGATTTTCTAGTGAATTTAGTAGTATGAAGTGGTTATCTTCAAAATTAAAAAGATATAAATAAAATAGTGCCTCAGCGACCGAAATATGCAGCTCAGTTTTGCTCAGTGCACCCGCAGCTCTCGGGCAGTTTCGACGTGGGATTTACGCCGAATTATTATTTTCTTGATGAATTATTCTTTTGTTGACATGAAACAATGATAATAATCATTGAATTAATTATTAAATATTAGATTTGTGTTGCCTCTAAGTTATTAATAAGTCTATGAATCATGCTAAGACCACGTGCCTCGCGAAACAGAAGCAAAGAAAGCGTTTAGCGATCCGAGCGCTCCTCCGACATCAAAAATATGTCATCAAGAAATGCTTAATTTCATCCGATGGCGCTATCAATAATTTTATTATTTTAAATAATAATTTCATTTTCATTATAAATATCTGTTAAGGAAACATATTTAAGTTTATGTAGATAAGTTTTAATTCGTCTACACTTTCAGCTGGCCACAAATTAACCAATATATTTTAATAATGATTAGAGGTGTCGATGCCTTGGTTTTGAAAAATACATTATTACCGAATCATTTAATTTAAAAACTAAAAATAGAATAATAGGTTGTCCTCAATTCTATGATCCTTTTAACATAACTATCTGTATTTTTTTTTTTTTGTTATTTTTACCAAATTCCCTATTATTTTATTTTTAGTGGCTGTGGGTGGAAGCTTAGAATTTAATATTAATGTACTTTGATGTTCTATGAATATAATATATTTTTGTCACATACTATGATCTCTCTTCATTTGTAAAGATTTTTTACCTTTGATACTTCAGATTTTTTTAGCCGCCATTTATATCACTTTCACAAGGTCCCTACGATGTTTAGACCGTTACAAAATTAAAAAGTTATTGAACTGAAGATTTCTTAGGAGGTTATTCTTCATAATATTTATATTTAAACCTACGAATATATTGCCATTGGATAGATCACGTTCATCGATGTTCGTTCATCATATCTTTGAAAAGAATCGATTCAGACGTTTTTAATGTTAAACAATTTTTCTCAGTTTATCAAAAATAGCTTAGTTAATACCTATAAATTTTTATAGTATAGGTATTTTATATGAAAAGGAATCGTCAATAATTTTTTTTTTCGATTCTGTGGTACCTAATAAGCTTTATCCAGGGTAGTTTTATATAATACATCTAGCGTATATAAGGGTCTTCTTTTTCGACGCAGATATTCGACTTCATACGGAAAACAATAAAAACGTAGAGCTATTAAAGTCACTCTTATATTCAGATTCGAAATTTAAATAACTTTTTCATTACTCATACTCGGAAAGTACGCTTCAAGTTATCTGATCAGAGGGATGAAAGTAGTACTTTTTGTCCCTGGAAAACGATTTTCCCTGCTGTCAAATAAATTAAAAAAAAAAAAACTATGCAAGCCATGTCCCAACTCTCATACAACAACTCTGTTGAATCGCGGCTTAAAATTGTAATAAAAGAATATTATCAACAATTTTGTAATATGACTTTATACTTATAATTTACTTTCAAATAAATTATTTAATTTGCATAGATTTGATTTAATATTAACCATCGTCAATGATACAAAATACTGGTTGGTAGAATGCCACAGTAAAAAAAAACATAAATAAAGCGAGAAAGCGGCAATTCCATCTTCAGTTGTTTTGTTGAGTGCTAATTATAAAGTTATTTATATAAAACGAGTTCGTCAGATTCAGATATGGATTTAACGCGTTTTTTTTTACTTTCCTTATATTTGTAATGAAAAACTGTATGTTTACTTCGGGTGAAAGACCTATTTAGGCACTCGAACTATTAGATGACCCTTTTTCAAGTGTCACAAATGGGCGACGTCCTTTGGCGCTGTTTCTGTCTTTGTGATATCAAACAATTTGACTTGTTTTGTGACATCATCATAGCTGTAACGAGTGAAGTGGTAATAACCTGCGCGTTCATATACGTAAACTAATGTATTTCTGAATATATAATGCATGCGTGGGAGATAGCAAAACAATGATTTAGTAAGAACGACGCACCTGTACGGCGATCGAAATTTTATCCATAGCGACATATTTAGTGACCTCATATGTATACATTTAGATTATAAAACAGAGTGTAGAAGATGATACGGAACATGTTATACAGAAAGATATAGCTACTATCTCATATACTAGAAGGAACGGCCAATGAGCGACTGAATCAAATTACAGGAGGTAGTATGTTGTCTTTTATGTATAGTGAAATAGTCGTGGAAAGATAACTTCCTTTCTACATGCATAAATAATCACCCACTTTGTATATAAGGTATATTATGCAGAATGTATAATACTTTTTTAGTACGCGTTTCTGTAATAGCCGGCCATACCTTTAGTTTCACCATATCTTCTATATAATCATAGAGTGTTAAAATAGTAGTATAGACATCACCGCGTTATCTGTTTTCACTATGGGACCACGCATAGACATCACTCTGCGGTAGTGAGAACGCGCGCTAAATTCTGTTATATATAATTCAGCTCCTAGTCATAAATAAAAAATAATTATTGCGAGACAGTTCTGACTACCATGCCATTTGGATCATCGCTCACGCCCGTAAAGTCATACGTGAAAATTTCATTTATGAGAAGTAGAAACGCGTTTTTATCAACGGACACGTGGCTGCAGAGTTCGTAATCTTTTGTGCATCATCATATTTTCAATCATAATCACGTTATCCGCATAGTTAAGTTTTGTTGATTCCGTGCCAGTTACGTTCCTGAACCTGACCTTGCTCACTCAGACACCACTTAAGTGTGCCAACTCTCCCACATTAGATTAAAGGCTTTTCTGTGAGCCTGAAGTGGCAACGCTAATGTATTACGCATTACACAAGAAAAATCACCTCCTTGATTTATTATAACGACTTTTGTTCTCGGAACTCGGTAACTGGGCTAAAATCATGAATCCATTTCCTTAAAGTCAGCGTGACTTTTACAAACTTATCATAACACAAAGTTTTGATCGTAGTTTCTTTATTATCGAGTACCTAATTTAAAGTCAAATAAATATACATTGCATTATTTTTTTTTTAAATTTTAATACAGTATTTTAAAGATAATTTTCAGTTTTTTAGTTTAATTTATCTTACGTTATAAAAAGGAAAGATTTGATTTTTTGTTTGTTACGGATGAATTCAAAAGTACTTAAATGATTTTAATTTTTTTCACTTATAGAATACGACGTTATCAGCAAGTAACATAGGTCACATTTTATTTTAAAATTACCTTTCAGCTCGCGACTGCGCTCGCGTGGACCACACAGTTGTACCGGGACCTCTATAATTTTTAGTATAGATATTGTTTGTAAGCTGAAGAGTGCCATAGGCTACTTTTTATCCCGAAAAAAGGGATTCTGGTATAACTGTGTAGCCTACGTGAGCGCACCTGCGAGCCGAAAAGCACACATCAATTTAACACATGTGTAAGACTATAAACGTAAATGCCTCGAAACTTATCAATAAACTTGGAGATGTCCCAAGTATTATTATAAACAATAAGCGCCGTACCACGTGACTAAGTTTGATTTTTTGATAATTTAAGTGATAAAGATTAATAGTATCTAGCGCTTATCAAAAATTCAATATTCATAAAGTCTTAACAATTTTTGTCATGGGTTCCCGGTATATAAGAAACGCCGAAACGCAAAAAACCTACCCATAGAAAACAGTAAATTCACATTAGCGAGCACTCGCGCCCCTTTCCTGCGTCTACCCCATTCGCTCACCATCGAAGGCCGCGAGCCGATGGGAAAATGCGAGATAAATTATAGAGCCAGCATCCTTGAGGTCGTCGAGATAAAATATGTGTCGAACCTTTGGCCTCCATGCCACTCCGGCTCGCGAAGGACGGCCGCATTCCACTCATTGTTTTTATGGGAACGCTTCGGGGGAGCAGATATCGCCACGTTATCGGAGACCCCGTGGCACAGTGGCTTATGAGATTCCTAAGTTATTGGCTGCTCCAAAATATACTTAGTCGAATTAAAAGTGGTCGAATTGAATGTTTCTAAAGTTCCCAAAGACTCTTTCTCGTTTGAACTATTATTAAAATGATACCTTTCAACTACTTAAAATATTCGTTGAACGAAATAAATCCTAACAAATATAATGAGTAGGTACGAAAGTGAACCAAGATGAAATTAATGACACCCAAGGAAGATTATTGTGAGCTGGAATAGTACCTAGGGATGTGGAACTCAAGAATTGAGGTTGGAGAAGGTGTAACGGAAAAGGGTACGGGTAAAAATGCTTATGGGAACGAAATATATAAAAAAATACTAGTGTTTAGCAAATATAACAATCTAAAATATGATATTTCAATACGCTTGTGGAAATTCGTTCCTCAGTTATTTTGAAAGTTCCTGCGCTATGTGTTCGCCTGTGTGCGAACCCTGAAATTGACAAGGGAGCTTTTGGAGATGTCAGATCAGAAATGCACATTAAATGTTATGTCCGATTTTAAGTGAATTATATCAGTATATTTTGATTGATTTTGTATTATTGGATACATGTTTCAATCTATTAATATTATACCCAAACATGTACCTACATGCTCTACAATAGAAAAAAAATCAAAGGATCTCCTGCTTTCGCACGAACTTCTTACAACATTGGAAATGAACCTAACGGAATAAAGTAAACACACATATTTTGAATAATATTTTTCGAAATAAATTTTTTTTGCAAAACAAAATTACTCTGAATAAGCTTAAAACTTCGAAATTAATAATTAATTAATTATTAATTCGAAACTTTGCAATTTAAAATAATTTTTATTTAAAAATCTCTAACAGCCAAACCCAATTACCTATCTATCGACGGTCTAACCATACTAGGGTAAGAAATTCTATCCATTATATAGTTTTGTCGTCTGAATAACCTATCGACGGATAGACATATCTACCGTCGCACGCCATCTATTTTTAAATAGCGCAAACTATACAGACTACAGTAAGTGTCACTTCCGTCAGAATAAGCGTTACTTCCGTCAGAAAAAAAATCTGAGTTACTCTCTAGTGGCGCCTAAAGAAGTTTTACTTCAAAAAAAGAATATTTAAGTAAGTATATCAGTTGTCTAGTATCCCATAATACAAGCATAATACTTGCTTACTTTGGGACTAGATGGCACCGTGTGGGATGTCCCAGGTATTATTATTATGAGTTTTTCAAAATTGAACTTGGCTAACTTGATCGCCTATAATTCGTGAACTAGTTGACCCATGTCGTGATATTTTTCTTAGTAGGTTCAAATTATGTATCTACGATGTAGGTACCTACGTGGACTTAGTTCGAATTTTGGATTTGTTCACAAGTTGGAAAGAGGCACATGATGCAACTCTCTTAAAAGATCCATTTTGCTATCGAATATTTCATAAACGGGATATTATTTTGAATAAGTTTCAAAGAAACTTTTAACAATTTCAGAATAACTATTCAACTATATCCGATGCGACGAGGTAAGCAAAAACATTTTTTGTCCATACTTTGCTCGTACGGAAAGCTCCCAATAAAGTCTTTTTTTTATATTAATACACAACTACGTAGCAATTACAAATATGCATGACCATGCTACTAATAACATGAATGTGATATACAGCATACAGACTATGGAACCCCAAAAATACATTATGGAACCCTGATACTTTAAGATTTTGTCGGGAACTTATTGGGATCGACAGACGTCGCTGAATCCAAAAATAACTATCAAAATTTTCTTGTCTGCTTGTCTGTTTCAAGAATCAGAAAACGGACTTTGTTGTAACTTTTACATAGGTACATAGTGTCATGGTTGAACTTATACGAGTAAGCTACTTTGATTGTATAATGTTTGGATTGACTCTTGCGATACAATTTCAACAAAAATTATAGGCCAACTTTTACATACCCGTGTGTGTGACTCAACAGACCACATACTTTGTAGACCATGTAGAAACCGTCTCCTCGTGCGTGTATAATAACCGAAAAGTTAGGTGATATTTTTATTTACGTTTTTTGACGCCGACTCTTTATCCAGCCATTATATCATCAATCAAAGGGTATTTATAATATCGCTAATATCTTAAGACCATGCATAGCAGTTAAAAAAAAGTATTTTCGATGATTGTTAATCGATAGTTTTTACGTATACTTGTAAATATCAACTGTGTTAATAAAATAAAATGAAAAGGAAATGTAGTTCATTTTCTAATTTTTAAACTTACGAATATAAGACCTACGTAAGCAAGCATATCTAAAAAGTGATAGTATTGCGTGAACGGAAGCCAGGAAACATAACTATAGGGTTAAGTACCCACGCGGGTGGAATCATGGGCAAACGTTGCTAGTACCTACATCATGAAAATAACGCAAAATGTAAATGCCTTTCAAAATTTAAATCAACATCACACATAAAATAAATATAGATAACAAAATGAAGGCGTCATGAAACGTTTAAGACGTCCTTTTAAAATTCAAGGACCTTATACATATACATAGAGACCTTGGAGGCGTCAGAACAAAGATGTTATACGTCGGCATTCACCACATGTCACATTACGGAAATGTCCGTCGTTACTCTTGCGAACGTACATGACTCGTTAAGATTAACAACTCTGTTTACCTTTACAGCGAATTGAGCAACTCAAATTATAAGAGCGTATACTTACTGTACCATCCACTTCCTGATAACGAACGAAATGGATTTCGAGAAAAAGGACTAACATTTTTTAAAGGCAAACAATCACCGAACATATTTGCAAAATCACCGCGTCTGTGCGTTAACGCTTCTCTCCAAAAAGTTTTCTTCAATGGATAAACTGATTTATATGGAAAGGGTTTTATGAATCTAGCCAAGGAAATCAAGAAAAACAATCACGCGGAAGAACTCGATGTGCGGTGCTTAAACCGTTTTATAATTTAGCTGATCGTCTTTAATACTTCTATATACAAAAGTCTATATACCTATGTATATAGATAACTTTTACCATACGTGAGGTCTGAGAATGAGGCAAAAAAAAACATTTGTAGACATAACAAATCGCGGCACAGCAAATCCACTTTCATGATCGGCTGCATCAGCTCAATTTTTAAAAACATATATTTTAGCGGGCATGCTAAAACGAAGTTAGGTCCAAAGATGGGAGCCGCAGGCCGTCACGGTGGCCTCGCCCACTTCAGCAAACCCACTTCTGGGGCATTTTCACCCTATTTTCGGGACATTGTGTGACGAAAGGCGATCTAGGGTAAATTTGGCCACCCGAAGCTTACGAATCCTCATTGAATCCGAATGTAGGTCTGTAGCATTCGACTAAGTCGGGACCCGCGTATGTGGGTTAGTGCGGTGATTTATTGAATGCCTTTAGACCCGGTGTCCCTCTATTAGGGTGAAAGCTCGGCCTTTCGTGCTGAGTGTTACTACCTCCAAATTATTAAGTTCCCATTCTGGGGAACGGGGTCAGTATAAATATTCAACATGGAGTAATAATTTTAATACAACATTCATTACTCGTATTTAACATTTCTACTGACGCAACTCACGCAATTAGCATAGTTTAAGTGTCGATGGGCCGGCCACATCTCTCGCAGAACCAATGAATGCCGAAGGGATAAGTTTCTGGAATGGCCACGACGAACTAGCCGTCGCAGCATAGGACAGCTCGCCACTAGGTGGACAGACAACTTGGGAAAAGCAACGGGGCGCCGTTGGTTACAGGTAGTATCGACGAGGGAGCATATCCAGCGGTCGATGTTTGGCAAATAAAATGTCCACAAGGATTTAACACTGTTACCACGTTTTAAATAACTCTTATTTTAAAGCTTGTACATCATGTAATGAGGTAATTTAGTCTCAAAAGGCACAACAGTAACCATTTTTATTTGAATACAAATCTTCAGACTTACGCAAATGATAGTTCGTATTCTGAAAATCTAGGCTTTATGGATCCAATGCATGGCAACGGGACAGCAAAGTTTTGCTATCGCTCACACGTGGGGCTGCGGGCGGGTCATGATCAGGGACGTAAACCGGCGAATCAATCAACTACCCGCTGGGACTTTGTTACTTTGTCAACGCTCTACGGGTTAACCGCACTGGAATACGTGAAGAGAACCTTAATATATCTGAATACGCTTATTGATGCAATATCGCAATATGGACGATTAGGCTTGGCCCAAAATTTTAAACATTACCATATTTGTATTGTTTTCCGACAATATAGACCGATTTACATTTTACTTTCTAAATAAAAAAATCTAATTTTTTTGTAATTTGAATAATTTATAACATTTCTGTGACGTCATCTGGACAGATAATATGTTTATTGTTCATTTTGTCTAAGTCTTAATAAGATTATAATACTTTAATAGATTCTTGGACGTTTGAACCTTGGAATTTGGCAAAAAGCACGGTTTCACAACACAAGTAAGGAAATCAATTCAACAATTGCTAATGTGTAGTTATATTACATAAATTTATTTTAGAGTTTTTTAAATTGAAACATGCCTTCACGTGACATGACGGCGAGTAGCAATAAACACGTTAATATAGAGGTACGTTTATAACTGTCTGACTGACTCGCACTTTGCTGAGTTTGTTTTATTTATACCATGTTATTATACTCTAAACATATTTCATTTTATCACAGGTACATATTTGTTCCAATACGCAAATAGTAGCAATGACTAAAGCAAATTATAAAAATTATCATTCATCGCATCGGTCTACGCCACAGAGTAAATAAATTTGACAGCAGAGTTTCATTTTAATAGTCAAAAATGTCATTTCACAGTAACGAAACTGTCAAACGCAATTTCGCGGGGGTGAAGGCTGGCGCGCGGGAACCTCACGGACTGAAACCAGACTGAAACTTGCCAAATATACACCAGCTAACTAGAAGAAGAGTGGTTAAACGGCAAGCGCAGTACTTCTGGTCAATTTACACTTTTATGGTCGAAACAAATCAGTTAAATATTTGACGCCTCAGAGTAAAGTTCATGAAAAACTAAGCATTTTAAAACCCAGCGATAAAAAAAAACATTAAATAATTAGTTATAAAACCAATAAAATTCTGTTAATTTTTTATATTTTTTATTGTTAGACAATGCTCTACACGTATATCTGTATCCATCAATAAATGTCGCTGAAGGCCCCCAGTAAAATTATAATTTTTATATTGAACTTAGATGTCACTTTTCCGATTTTCCATTGTCCCGGTATTAAGTTGAATACATGAACTGTAGCAATTTGCTAGAGCGGATCGAGTAGCCAGATATTGCCTTCATCAATGCCTAAACTTCACTTTACAGTGACAATTGTCAATATTAAAAATGTATAACAAAATATATTGAAAAATAGGTGATATATAGGAATTTTATACACGTATTATAGAAAATATATAAAATAGAAAAAACTACTAGAAAAACTGCGACGTATGTCCAAAGACATGGAGGTCATGAACGCCGTTAAGAGTAGAAAGTTGGGATATTTCGACCATATCATGAGGAAACACAATTACTGGTGATGCAAGCCAAGATTCAGAAGGAAGACATCCTGGTTTAAGAACCTAAGAGAATGTTTTGGTTAAAGCACTAAATCGCTGTTTCGTGCCGAGTAGATATCCAAATCGAAAATCAAATGGATGAATGATCGTTAATCCCCTGTCAAGGAGAAACACCTGAAGAAGAAGAAGAGGAAAAAAACTAGTACAAAATATTTTTTCCAAAAAGGTACTTTGTTCGAAGACACCTTTTAGCTATACGATTTTTTTTTAAATAAATAAACTATTTGGTAAGCTATTGAAAAAATACACAAAGGAAAGTACGGATATAGGTAGGTACCAATTACATTGTAACCAAATCAAAAGTCGAAAAAAATTTATTAGCGTTATGCCAAGAAATTGCAATTATTTGAAGCTAACACTTTCGGTCAATCAGTGAGCTTTAATGAGACATTGGTTCCAATTTAAATATACAAACAAGAAGTGTATTTTAAAGCGATTTCTATTTCTGTTCTTCGCAGGGAGGAGTAAAAAATGGTGTTTAACTCGGATGTAAAATTATATTCGGTGGAATTTCACTTTGATTTAGGTCATCACTATCATTTTTGAATTGGAGACTTAAAAAAAAAATATCTTTAGCACATTAAATAATAATAAATAATATTTGCTTAGAATACATTTGTGTTAATAATAATTTATGAATCATGACTTTATGGATCGTTTCGTCTACGTTAAAATAGTCAAGACGTAATTACGATTACGAACTGCATTTTTTGTTAAGTCCTTGATTTTTCAACATTGTTTTCTTCTTCTTAGTAATAATTTTAATTAATCGAATGCTATTTATGTGAACACAGCCTTGTAACTAGATTGCAGCGACCGCCCGACGTATATTGATTGTGGAGCACCCTGGGATTGATTAATGCCTCGATCGGCTATGTTTTACTATTTTCAAAAGGCCATAATTTTTACCCACGAACGGACGAGACGGTATATGCGTTTGGAGTAAGAGGTTGTGAGTTTGTCCGTATATCTATTAACATTTTTTCCGAAAATTGTTGGTCGGATTTCGATGGGGTTTTTGTATTACATAGGTATTAATAAGAGCACCTTCTCTGATCTTTGACACATTTTACGAATAAAGGCCAACAGGGGACGTTGCAATAAATTATTTCGTAAAACAGTTCTTAAATATGTTTTATAGTTTTGGCCAGCAGAGGACGCTGCAGTTGATGTTTTTTTTTTTAATATTTGGGTTGATTTAGTTTCTTTTTTTTATTATATAGAAATTACCTCAGAGCCAGTTCTAAAACATGTTTTGTGGTTATAGGTCATAAGGGGTAAATGTGTCGTTCTAAAGTAGTTGGCCCAATTTTGATACAGTTTTTCGTGTACGTAGCAATCACTTTAGACTGAATTCTTAGAAAGTTTTGTCCATTTAGGCTTGTAGGGATGCTGCAATAAATGTATATTTCTAAAATAAATGCGCCAAATTTCATACAAATTTTGTTTCAATTTACATTATTTATAAATGAATTTTGTCATGGTTCAACTTTTGCACGTGTTCTGTTAGATACTTGTGTTTTTAAATGAACAGCTAGCAACAATATAAAATTCCTACGTGGATAATACATAACAGAGAATTATAAAGTATGATTAACGTCCCCATAACCTACGTTATTTTGTTTTCTTAACCGCAGCAGTAGCACTCGTTCTATCTACTTCACTTCTTAGTTTGTACTCTTTTTGCTTGTGGTTAATTTCGAATCTTGACTAGCTTTATATCGCATACGTTTTGCCAGATTAAACAGTAACCTGTTATTTTTTACCTGTTACTCCCTACAGATATTTTGATTTCGTAAAAAGATTGATGCCCTTGAGATGTGGTGGTGGAGGCGCTTGCTGAGAATAAAATGAACTGCTCGCCGCTTTAACGTCTCTATTCAAAAAGCGCTTCGCATTAAACAAAGACTTTCGTCGAATGTGCAAATGCGAATCTTTAAGATGTTTGGACATATCATCCGCAACGAAAGCTCACTGGAACGATTGGTGGTACAAGGAAGAGTAGAGGGTCAACATTTTCGTGGTCGATCACGTGCTAGATGGACAAATCTCATTAAATCATCTACGAAGTGTTCTTTTACTGAGTGTATACAATGCCACAAACAGAGAAAGATGGAGGAGTGTTGCAAAATTCGTAAGCAATCTATCAGACAATCCATGACCACGACTACTTTGCCAGAAGTGTACGTATATGACTGAGAAGAAGAATCTTTTTTTCGTTTTTTCTTTACAGCGAACACATTGTCGTTTTTATTTTTATAAGTATTTACACAAATATGGTTCTGATTTTTCATATGATAATTCGTTGACGGTAACAGCACATTAACTACTAAATGTCTTAAAGTGAAGGATATTTTTCGTGTTATACTTACTAGTAAACATGACACTTGACTCGATACTCGAGAAGTAGTTTTATACGTAGCTTGTTGCTCTCCGATAAACGTGATTTGAGCGGTTCTCCTTTAGACCGCCCGACACGACACCGACATTGTCGGCAGGGACAGTGTCGGCGGATACATTCTTCATTTGGCGACACCGACATCGATTTTGCGCCAACACGACACGATGACATTCTAGAGTGGCATTTGAAGCGATGGCAGCGTTTAATAAATTATATTTATTGTACTTAAGACGCAAAAACCAATGTACCCTAAAGCGGTTTTGGTCACCCCATTATAAAAGTTATATAATAATAATACATGGGACATCCCACACAACGCCATCTAGTCCCAAAGTAAGCAAGTATTAGGCTTGTGTTATGGTTTACTAGACAACTGATATATATACTTAAATTTTTTTTAATGATACATATATATATATATATATATATATAAATATTTTACACCCAAACCCGGAACGAAATAAACATGTTCATGCATACAAATATTTGTCATGGACGTGAATCGAACCCGCGACCTTCGCTCCGCAGTTAGGGTCTCTAAGCACTCGGCCAATTAATCGTCAAATATCAAAAATATCAAATATTTAAATGGTGTGTATTACAGCTTGTTTGAAATGTTAATTGCGGATCTGGATGTTTTTTAATTATTTCCGTATGAGTAATTTAAAAAACACCTTAAAGTGCTAAATGTTAACCAAATATAATAAAGTGACACTTATTAATTTATTTCTCTCCCCAATTTTAAAAACTAAAAGACACTAAAGCTAGCCCGTGCAGTGAACGCACACATGGAAGCTTGTATAACTACGTCACATTGGCATAGCGGTGCCGGCGCGACTCGACAGGGAGACATGCTATCGACGACATGTTTGCACCGACACCTGCACAGCACCGACACGTCGATGCCGAGCCGGGCAATAAAGAAGCTTGCTGTACATTTACATACAATTTATGCCCACTAATGTCGGTGTTGGGCCGGTGCCGGGGCCGGTGCCGGGCCTCCTAATGAAGAACCGCTCAAAGCCGTTACGTATTCAACCCACACTGCGGCCAGGAAAATCACAGAAACCATTTTATTTGTAATATTTTACGAATTTCACTAGTTTTGGGTACGACTTTCCTGCGGATTTACATGATTCACATTATTTCATTTATAATCTAATAATAAGACGTTAAGGGTTGTTAATAAGGGTATTTACACTTTAAGATACCTAAACTGTTTTTTATATAAATTCTATTTCGTGAAATTCGAAACGACGTTCCTTTCTTATAGTTCTACCCCTAAAATAAATAACAGAATGTTCGTACATATCCTATGAATTGATAGAAATATATGAATAATAATCCGTTGAAGGTACTAATATACAGAAAAAAATATGGTTTTTTTTTAGTTCAGAGACGATGGAATATATTTAATGATTTCACTTTGTGACGGTTCAATAAAACCAAAGAATTAGATATAGCATATGAACAAAGTGCTTAGCCTCTGGTTCATTATATTACCGGTTGGGTGTTAGACGTAGCTTTTATACCGTATACTATAATGTTATTATTAAAAGACGTAAATATAATGAGGACGTCGATCCCGGTTATTAAATTAATCTTATTATTTAGAAATAATCTTAATTAACGTTCAAAGTCATGCGTAGGTATTGAATTTACTTGGAAACGGATCCAATATAATTTCATCAATTGACATGACAATAATAGCACTATCGCACCTAAGGCATACCTGAGAAATCTCACTTACGGTCATCTAGTCCCAAACTGTAGCTACTTTCTTTATAATACATATACAGATATTCTACACCCAGCCCAGATAACTTACTTCAAATTATGAAATGCTGATTAATTTCTATACATGATTTTTCCCAGTAGTGCTTTATTTAGGTCTTTTTTACAAAGGTTATCATTTATAAAACAATATTAATTGCACTAATATCCTAGCTTTCAAGTCGGTAACCTATAATCTAGAATGTGATTCTACTCATTTAGTATTTAAAATTAAAATCTATAATATCAAAATCTATGTAACTAAAAATACCTACAAATTTAAACATACTATCTAAATAATGATAAACGAGAACATGTATTTAAAAAGTTTATCGATGGAGTTGTAATAAAGTGATGATTGTAAAAAAATTATATTGAACTTTTAGAACGGATAGGTTTTGTGTAACGAACTATTATAGTTCGCTAAAAAATTCTATATTATGTTTTATTACGTACATATTTTTAAATATTATTAAATGCATGGATTGTACGTTGAAAATTACAAAAGAAATAAAAGATCTCCAATAGAATACTGTCCGTCGCCATGTCCGTCCGTCCGTCTGTCAGTCTGTCTGTCTGTGGTTTTTCTCGGAAACTATTGGCAATATATAGATGAAGTTTGGAAGGTAGCTGTAATCTATGAACCGCTACACAACGACGTAATGAAAATAAGAAAAAAAATTTTTGTTTATAACGTTAAACGCCATGGGGGACACTATGTGAGCGACAGTGCAATATCGGTTTAGGTCATGACAAAAACAATATGTTTGGCCAATTTTCAGCAATGGCTTATTTATATACATGTATTCAAAAAAAACACCAATACCTGCTATTACAATTTAAATAGAAGCAAATATTTTCTATAATTACGAAGAAAACTCTTGTCGAACACATGGTGTCCCTCATGGCCCATGGGAAAAAAATCAGTATATACTTCCTGCAGGGCACGCGGGTCACACTGTCGTTCACGCACTAGTAGGTACGGATTAACGGACGGATGAAACAGTTGAGGGCTGCTAATTTGTGTATTATTATAATATTCAAAATGTTATTTTGAGAGAAGGAAACGAAAAGAAAAAAATCGCTCGTTTTCTCTCGTTTTTTTTTTTATAAACAGATTGCCAAATTCAAACAAAATTAGATCAGTTTAATTATAAAGACAAAACGCCCCGCGGCATGGGGCATGTAGGCGGGGCGCGCCAGGGCGCGCCCTCGTGAACAGTGACCAGTAATATTGGTAGTTTTGGGAAAGGTTTACGTAGTCTTAACTGAATATTTTCCAATTGAACGATACTAAAAAAGAACAAGATGGCCAACGGATTTTTATCAAAGGTCATTAAAACCTCAACCTGTATAGTGAAGTCACCGGGTGGAATTATGAGTTTAGCCATTGCCGTTGCATATTTATAAAATCAATGACACTATCACCATTAACAGTTCTGAGACTGACATTGTTTTTATAAATATGCAACGGCAATGGCTAAACTCATAATTCCACCCGGTGACTTCACTATGCGTGTATAAGAATTTTCAATATATTATATCTACGTAAATACCGACCCAAAAACAAAAATTTTCAAATAAGTTCCTTAAAATTGTCTATTTTTTTCAAAATAAAATTAAACGGACTTTAGTTCAAACATTGGGAATGGTCAATTTCATATATCTCGTAAAATTATTCGCGCCGGGCTATTGAACTACTGAACTTATGAAAAAAACGCGAAATCTCACTTTTTCATTGTAACTGGACCCATACACATAGATGACCTGAAATTCATTTTCAAGGTCAATTTTAACAATATGCAATGCGATGCAATGACAATATTTCATAGGTACAGAAATCACTTTCTTACAATTATATAAGCTTTTCCATCTTAAGGTTTTACTATTTTTGCCAAATCCCAAACTCGTTAATATTATGAAAATACTTCCTAAAATATATGATAATATTTTTCTTAAATGGCTAGTGAGACCTTCTGTCTAGACGGGAAACATCCACCGTAGGGAGATAAGTAAAACTTATATGGATATTACTTACTATTTAGTCTTGCAGATGCAAGTGCTTAAAGCGCGGCAGTAAAATCTGTACTTGTAAGTGTGCAAGACAAGTTGAGAAGTTCGACTGCATGGAATTTATTTTAATACACCGTTAAGGGGATAGTGTTTCTCTCGGCGATTTTTAATTGGCATCGCTATCTCCGTTTAAATCCCTTTCCTGTGTGACAAATTCCTGAGTGAGAGAGATGATAAGACTAAATTCCCAAAAATACATACAAAATACCCGTCGAAACGGCTTGAGGGCCGTGACTGTCTTCACCCCCGAAATGTGTATGAATTGGAACCAAAATTTAGAGGGTCATTAAGGAAGGATCTCCCTAGGGCGGTACGTTATTATTTTTTTTTTTAATTTGCATTAGTCTTGAATTTCTGGCTCATTATTTTCAAAACCGAAGAACTGACGGAAATCATGTTTTTCAAGAATTTATTCTAAAACAAATCAACAAGATTTAAAAAAAAAACTAAAGCATACCGCCCTGTGACAATATACTTTCTATGACATAATTTTTTTCTGTAAATACTTATACAGAAATACAGCGACGATTAGATACGGACCGACCCTCATTTTTACATGAAAAGCCTCCTTAACAATTTTAAGAAATAGGAGGCGACTACATGATTTTAAAGCACGACAACTTTTTTAAGGCAATTTGGAAATAAATATAGAGGAGACGACGTAGATGATGTAGAAGAGTTTTCGTACAAGTTAAAAAGAACATGGGACCGTGTGTTATCAAGTAGTCAAAGGCGAGGCTGTAGATAAAGATAGTAGAGATTTTGCACCGATGAAGCTTTTATGACGAGAAGGTACTAGGCAAATAGCAAGTGAAAGACATCATCTTTTTAATATCTCCGAAAAATACACTATTTTTGTGGGATAGCTATTCTTCATGCTAAAAGGACTAAACAGATTTTGATGGAATTCGGTATAGAGATTTCTTAGATAGTATAGTTTCAGAATGAAGTTTTACAATGTGTCCTGAAGCGTCGCGTCCCTAGCTATACACAGTGTCCACACGCGGATGAAGCCGCGGTCGGAAACATAGTGGTTATATAACATATTAAACGTTGTACAAAAACTCGATACGAACGAAACAAGTGACCGTTTTATTCAGTGCACAAAGACACCCACGTAAATAGTTAACGATTGAATACATTTCAATAAATTTGAGTTATTGGATCCGCTTCATTCGTGCGGATCCAAATCCAATGAAGTGAACGCTATCTTCTGCTTACAGATTTTATTACTTTATTAATTCAATGACTATACCGAAAATATAAAGTTTAGAACTAATTAAATAACAACTTAGAAATTTGTAATTACCAGAAAATATCACATATTCAAGAATATTGTAACTTATTAATATAATATACCTGCATTAGAATAAAAATGATGCGCCTCATAAACCAGCCCAGAAAAAACCATCCATGAGTAAAAGTGTTTACAAAATTTATTACTAGCAGTGCGTTAAATGAAATAGTAGTAATTCCACATGTGATTGGTGCCACCGAATTCATTTAACAATCTTGTCACAAAAACTGGATAAAAGTATTGAGTTACCTATTTTCGTGCAAATAGAGTAATCGAGCCAGTGGAATACCCAAAACTATGGCGGTGCTCAGCCCATGTAGTTTGTGGCCAAACATTAAATAAGTTCGATGGGTAGAACGAAAGTCAAATTTGACTCTCAATGGTGACGTTTTAGGACAGCTGCCTGAGCAAACTCATGCACAATTTAATTTTTAAGGGACGAAAAATAGTAGGTGTTCTCAAAGCGATCCGTATATCTCTCAAGGCGAATAGTCCGATTATGAGAATTATGTTTTATTGGATAGGGTATACTAATGACTCGTGGGGTATACCTTGAAGAGTTACTTAATTTTGAAAAAAAATCTTTTCAAGTGTAGAAGATCGGGGACCATTTTACAATGTAGGCCAATTTTTTTTTTATTTAATAAGCTGAAGAAACTGAATAGCGAAAAACAAACCTTTTTAGTCTTAATACTTAAGCTTCTAAACTAATTTCGACTCGGCGCCATATTAAGAAACAAACAATTAATTACGTAAATATAAAATTATGGCAACGGTATGTTTGCCATCGTAGAAAAATATTTAGGGCCACTTCGGGATCCACTATAATAAAATACCGTTTGAAATATACAATTTTGACACATCGACTTAACCGATTTCGAAGAAACACACATTAGATAAACAAAAAAGAAAATACGTTTCGATTATAGAACTTCCACCTTTTTCATTGACTGACCGATTGGCCGAATGGTTAGAGACCCTAACTGCGGAGCCAAGGGTCACGGGATCGATTCCCCCCCGGGACAAATATTTGTGTGCATGAACATGTCTGTTTGTTCCGCATCTGGGTGTAAAATATGTATATATTATAAATATATTTAAAAAATTAATATTTAAGTATGTATATCTATTGCCTGGTACCTATAATACAAGCTTTGCTTAGTTTTGGGACTAGATGCTGCTGTGTGGAATATCCCAGGTATTATTATTATTATATTTTCTTAAACTTTCATCGATTTAATATACAATAATGCCGGCTGACTGGTGTCTAAATAGAAAAATTTGCTGTCAAAATAAGATAGATTTTGTATATTGTCTATTTTGCAATTAAGCATAATAATTTTTTTGTAAATTGTTTGAAATAAACCTAGTTTGAAAATAAAAAACTACATGTGCCGAAATGAATGAGATAAATTATAATAACTTCAATTGTTTTGAAATGCCTACTTAAGTAAACAACCTCTTACAAGTGAATGTTGACGTATAAGGTAAATACTCATTCATCTATCTTTAACTTCGTACCGTCTCGTCGTTGCGTGCGCGCATTTCGTCGTATATTACATTTTCACCCTCAACGCGCCCTCAGAACGCGTCTAAAGAAATATAACTTTAATTAAAACAAAAACAAACTAAACGTAAATGTATTTCGAGATCGTAACATATTCAGTTCAAAATAATTGTCCTCTTACATAGTAAATCACAGGATTTATCTGAGATCAGTATAATGTTGGTGTCCCAGAAAAAATATATCGTAAACACTTAGAACTGAACAGATAAAAACGTGGACATTAGTCGTTAGTTAATTACCCCATCACAAATCTGGCCCCAACTAGTCCACTGGGCACCATTATCTCTCACAGATTACAACAAAGCCTTAATATATTGTTCGCGAGATTTTCTTTCTACAAATTGATATTATACTGTACGTCAGTGTACCGGTGGACAAATATTAATCTAAAATTTATATTAAAATGATTAATTGACCTTAATATAGGACCACTTAAATAAATGAAATGAGCGACTTTAAAACATCACAGTAAAATACTGTGTATGTTATAAAGTGTTGTAATAAAACAAATCAGACTATCTATTATCTAGAACGATAAGTATTAACTAGTAAGTAATACAAAATTATGACGTTCCGCTCTCAGAAATAATTTAAAAAATAACACGGAAATATGAAATAATAGATGGCGCTGTGACGACCGCTTAGCCTAGTGGGCAGCGACCCTGCCTGCGAAGCTGGAGGTCCCGGGTTCGAATCCCAGGTCGGGTCAGTATTTATATGATGAATATTAATACTGGCACCGGGTCTTGGTTGTTATATGTATGTGTTGTCTTCGCTTGGTACCCAAAATACAAGCTAATGCTTAGTTTGGGACCTAGGCGTTGTTGTGATTGTGTGTGTTATTATTATTATTATTATCTTCTTTACAACCTTATGGTAAATAATATATAACCATCGGTGACTCCGTGCCTCGGAGAGCACGTTAAGCAGTCGGTACCGAGCGCTGTAAATAGATGGCGGTCGTTACTATCCCCACCCGCAATGGAGCATCGTGGTGAATTTAACTCCAAGACCCCTTCACCCTGGGGAGGTCTAAGCCCCTGCAGTGGGGTAAAAATAGGCTAGTGAAGTAAATAATATGTCATATAAACGAAACATATTATATAATGGACCAAACGACGATTCGTTCTGATTGAAAATCGAATCGTACTAAAACTTAATAATTATAATACATGGGACAACTCACACAGCACCATCTAGTCCCAAAGTAAGTATTATGCTTGTGTTATGGGTTACTAGACAATTGATATACTTACTTATTTTTTTTTTTAACAATATATACATATACAAATATTTTACACGAAGATCCGGAACGAAATAAACACGTTCATGCACACAAATATTTGTCCCGGGCGGAAATCGAACCCGTGACCCTTGGCTCCACAATCAGAGTCTCTAACCACTCGGCCAATCGGTCGTCATAACTGAACTGTGTTACATGTAGAACAAATCAATGACTTTATTGTATTAATCGCCAATACGAGGCATGCAACCTGTAATTATTAACTCTGTTTGCTGTTTCATTCCGATTTCGGCTAGTCGCGTTCTGCATTATTTTAAAAAGTGATGCCCCTATTGTAGTAGTTTCTTACCATAACTTTTTTCAGATCTATAATTTATAAGTAATTATGTACATTTAAATGTTTATGTACATGAGTGCTTAAATTACTTCTACACTAATATTATAAAGAAGAAAGATTTGTATTTTTGTGTGTGTATGTTTGTAAAGAATAAACTCAAAAACTACTGTGCAGAATTAAAAAATTCTTTCACCATTAGAAAACTACATTCACCTTGAGTAACATAGGCTATTTTTATGGCTAGAAAAGATTAGGGATCCTTACTAAAACTTTAATAACGTAACCCAAGGTGAAAAAAATGCCATAAAACATCTTTCGTCGCATGCGCTGCGAAAACCATTGATGATAGAACAAAAGTATGCTCTACAATATTAAAGAACATCAATGACTAGCGACCCGCCCCGGCTTCGCAGGGTAGCAGAGCAATATTATGCTGTAGTGTTTTTTCTGTCGTAGTGGCGTAGACATAGGCTATTTTTTATTCCGGATATAGGGGTCACGGTACAAGTGTGTAGTACACGCGAGTGGAGCCGCGAACGGAAAGCTATATTATTATAAAAATTTTACATTTGTTTTTATTTTATTTATTTTATTTGTATGGAAAACAAACAGTATGTTTTTTTTTTGTTTCCGGGCTAATCTCTGGAATGGCTAAACCAATTTTGATATGACTCATTAACATAAAAAGAACTTTTTAGTGAGTATAGAGGGAGGGTTGATAGGGGAAAGGTGGTGAGGGGAAGGCAGGGAAGAGTAAGTGGCTGGAAGGGAGGAAGGCTGGTGGAGGGAATAGGAAGTGGAACGTTTCTGCAGTCCACCCGGGTGGAGCCGGGTACAACGGCTAGTATATTGAAATTGCGAGACAGTAAAAGTACAGGGTATCTTTGGAAATGGGTCAAGTCATAAGCGAATGATTGTTAAATCGCGAGTAACTGTTTTCACTAAGGGTGAAAATTAGTGTTGTATGGAAACCTATTATTATATAAAATAACGCAAATATCAACTCCAGGACTAAAATGAATAATGTATTTTAACGATTTTTTAAATTCAGTTCATAGAAGTTAAAAACAAAAAAAAATATTTTGTCTTAGTTTCTTATTTTTATTGAAATATTTATAAATTTATCTTATATTAAGAAGTGCCATTAAAATATCAAAGTACAGCGTAAAAAAATTGCGTAAAAAGTCGTTATTGCGTCGTACCATAAAGTAACGCTGCAGCGGTCACCTACCGTACTGTTGGGCGAGTGCTGGACCCGCATCATTCACGCAGCTTAACTCTGAACTGGATCGGCGTTATTTACAGCTCATTACTAATCACTTGAGACACTTTCCGTACCTGATAAAACAAAGTCGCTAAGTTCGTTGTACTTTGGTACCCTTACGCTAACGACCTATTGAGAACCCTATCTAATGTCTAAAAAAATCCAAATATTATAGAACAAATGCAACGACTTCTTGAACATTAAAATTACCAGCTTCACAAGGAAGTACACAACCGAACAAACAAATTATCACTGTAAAGGATTTAAAATTGTGTATGAAAACAAAAATATTTTAACAATAGCACATCTTATTATAATTAATTGTTCTGAACGTATGAACTTGATATTCTCATTCGACCCGCTCACTCACAAATGTTACTTCTCGTTGATATATTTAAGCTTACATAATAAATAGGGCTTTTGCGATTCAGTCCATCATAATTTCGTAGCTTGAACACTTTCCTCTCTGTTATAGTAAAAATAAAAATGGTTTATTTCTCACAATATTTTACAAATTGGTGCAACATTTTGAAAACACATTACCTTAATTATAGATCTTTAATTACCTATTAACTGAAAAATGTATCGTATCCTGGTTTTTCATATAATTTAAACAGATTCAAAAGGGGGTCGCATCTAATGTAAACTGGCAAGATTCTAATAAAAGTAGTTTTATTTCTTCGAATTTTCGAATTGGGTTCTTTCAAATGGAAGTATTAGCATAGAGGCCCGGGGCGGTATTTTGCCCGGCGCGGCGGCGGGCTCTCATAGAGGATGCTCTCAATCCAGCGACGTATAAATCTACTTTTATGTATTTTTCCACGAACGACATTAATAATATTCTCCAAGTACCTACACAGTAATCTCTTCATTGAAATCACCTTCATGGTCGAGCACAATTTTTCTGCATTCAATATATAAATTTATCAAATTAAAATTCATCATATTTTCTTTAATATTTGTAGAATGTATACTTTAAAAGCGTAGAGTAAATAAATTTGACAGCAGCGTTTGGTTTTAATAGAGTCATAAATGCCACTTTACAGCATCGAAAAAGTCAACCGTAATTTCGTGAGGGTGAAGACGGTCCCTCGCGGACTGAAACTCGCCATCTTGCACCAGCTAGCTAGATTATGAGTGGTCAGATGGTAAACGCAGAAAAGGGGCTCTTAGTCAATTCGTACTTTTATGTGAGAAAATATATGAAAATTCATCACTCTCCCTTTATTCCCGAAACTGCTAAGTAAGTAAGCAACATTTGGAAAAAGATTACTAAATATAAAGATCAACGAAGTATCGTTTTGAAGGCTAAATATGAAAAAAATTACAATAACTTTTCTCGAGTAAGGTGCACGTGACATATCAAATTCAAGTGGTCATTTTAAGAAATACTAATCTGTATATTTTTTATTTATATAAATTAATGTATACCATGCATTACTTTTAATATGTATTAGTTAAAGAGTTATTAAAGAAAATATACCTACGAATATCGGCTATTGCTTTCTTTATATCCGAAACAACTACGTTTGAAATTTAAAACTAATAGGAAATATAGGTCCTCAGTCATAGTTTGCTAGAAAATCTAAACGAAAATCCTACATCTTTAAATTTCGCCGAAAAGTAAAATATGCGTGAAGGGTAAATGGGTATAATTGTGTCGTGATAGCCCAAAGCGAAACGAACCTGTCTCATATTTATAAGGCCATAGGGCCATGGTTCGAATCCGGGCGTGTACCAATGAGTTTTTTCTAACTTAAGTACATTAACTATCACTGACTCCGTGCCTCGGAGAGCACGTTAAGCAGTCGGTCCCGGACGCTGTCAATAGATGGCGGTCGTTACAATCGCCAACCCGCAGTGGAGCAGCGTGGTGGATTTAAGCTCCAAGCCCCCCCTCACCCTGGGGGAGACCTAAGCCACAGCAGTAGGGTGAAGATTGGCTGATGAAGTGAAGTGAAGAAATGTGTATAAAATATGTTGCTTATTTTCACTGAGAGCTAATAAGTTCTATCGGTCTAGTGCCTACGTGTATTATGCTAGGCTACTTATACAAAGGAGTCAGGTTAATTTCCAGCCTAAATCAAATTCAGCTATTAAAAAAACATTGTCGGCAATATGATGATTTACAGAAAAAGCTGGCTGGTAGTCGTACTCAAAGTGTATTTTAATCTATATTTAAAAAAATGCAGTGTCTGTCTGTCTGTCTGTATGTCTGTTCCGGCTAATCTCCGATACGGCTGAACCGATTTTAATGAAAGTTCACAGATATGATAAAAAGATTATCAGGAGTGACATACAACACTTTTTGTTTATCTGTCTGTCTGTCTGTCTGTCAATCCGTCTGTTTGTTCGAACTGATCTTCGAAAGGGCTGAACTTATTTATTGAAACTTTCAAAGATGTAATTACAAAATTGTTAAGAGGGACATTCAATACTTTTTGTGTGTCTGTTTGTCCGTTCGTCTGTTTGTTCAAGCTGATCTCCGAAATGAATGAACTGATTTCAATGAAACTTTACGAATGTATTTATAAGAAAGTCAGGAGTGACATGCAATACTTTTTGTTTGTCTGTCTAGCCGTCTTTCTGTCTCATCATCATCATCATCATCAGCCCATTTTTACCCCACTGCAGGGGCTTAGGCCTCCCCCAGGGTGAGGAGGGGGCCTTGGAGCTTAAGTCCACCACGCTGCTCCACTGCGGGTTGGCGATTGAAACGACCGCCATCTATTGACAGCGTCCGGGGCCGACTGCTTAGCGTGGCCTCCGAAGCACGGTGTCAGTGATATTGTGTACTTAAGTCAGAAAAACTCATTGGTACACGCCCGGATTCAAACCATGGCCCTATGGGGCCTTATAAATTTGAGACAGGTTCGTTGCGCTCTGGGCTATCACGACACATCTGTCTTAAGATATGTCTGTCTGTTCGAGCTAAACTTTAAAACATTTAAACCAATTTTTATGAAACTTCGCAGACGTGAAAAGACGGATGTGAAGAGTGACATGCGCTGCTTTATGTTTGTCTGTCTGTCTATCTGTACGTTCGAGCTAAAGTTTTAAAGATTTTAATGAAACTAGCAGATATTAAAAATAGGTTGTCAGGGATGATATAGGTAACTTTTTGTCAGTGGGGTTGTGTGTCTTTTTTTTGTTCCGGCTAATCTCCAAAACGACTAAACCATTTTTGTGAATCTTCGCAGACATAAGAAGGAGGTTATCAGGAGTGACATAAGTTGGTTTTTGTCTGTGTGTTTGTTTGTCTGTTTTTTAGGGCTAATCGTCAAAAAGGCTGACCTGACTTTACTGAAATTTTGCAAACATAAAGAGAGCATTGTCAGGAGTGAAAAGCAATTTTTTTATATACATATAAAAATCGTAATGTCTGTTAGTCTGTCTGTCTGTTCCGGTTAATCTCCAAAACGACTGACTGACTTGCGAGATAGCTTTCCTTCGTGCTAAAATGGCTGAATGGATTTTTATGAATTTAGGTATAGAGATTTCTTAAGTGTTAAGTTTCAGAATGTTCTAGAAAGTGTTACAATGTTCTGGAGCGTCGCGTTCCTTTAACTGTTCCGGTGCAACAGTGTAGTCCACGCGAGCGAAGCCGCAGGTGGAATGCTAGTTTATTAATATTTTAAACAATATATACACAGTAATATAACTACATATATAATAGGTATATTGAAAGAATAACATAAAAATATGATAACTATTAAGATGATGGATGATATAATAGAGAAATGGATGATAATCAATGAAAGACAAAAAATAATAATTTGTTTTTACCACTTAAATGCAGTACTTATAAAGATATAATACGTTGTCTGACAAAGACAATCAGTAAATAAAAAGTCTTATAAGCGTAAACTTTTTTAATACGTAACTTGACATTTTTGTAGCTAATCAGTTTCATCCGACTTATAATAAAAAATATGATCTAATTTGTGCTAGTGACTTATTTTCTTTTTAATTATCAGTTGGGCGCCGCTGAAGTATATAATTGTAAAACGCGATACAGACATTTAATCAAACTAGAAAAACCATATTCGCTAATAGTTATTGTTGATGTTATATCCAAACGAGATTGCGGTAACGCTCATTTGTATTCGTAAGAACTTGGAAGCAAGAAATGCAAACTGAATCAGAAGACGCACGTGCAAGTTATTAAATCTAAAGATGAACGAAAACTCAATGTGCCCAGCCTCACTCGCGTACGGAATAACAATGATCTCATAGAGCGATGACCCAAAGTGCGCGAGAGGACCTATTAACGTTACACCTCATAATAACCTGTACAGATTCTGTCTGTTTCTTGGAAAACAAACTTTTACAAGAAATAATAATAATAACTATAATAATAATATAACACAGCGCCATCTAGTCCCGAAGAAAGCAAGTATATAAATACATAAATATTCTTTTTTTTTTTCAATAATACATAGGTATATATTGTATTTACATCCAAAGCCAAAAGCGCTGCTGTAAATAGACATATTCATGCGCATAAATATTTGTCCCGGGCAGAAATCGAACCCGCGACCCTCGGCTCCGCAGTTAAGGGTTCTAACCACTCGGCCAACCGAATAGTCTATGAGTATGTCATATGCATTTATAATGATTAGAAATAAAATACTCAAGTAAATTATTTTAATTTATACGAGTAATAAATGTCTTATCACAATGATAATATTTATGTATTATATCAAGAGAGCACACAATTTTTTTCTACTGATTTTTGATTCGTCTATTACATTAAAAAATTTGGGAGGCTTAAAACCCTCTGCAGAGACAAATAAACGGACAGAAAGTAGTGAAAATATAATAACCGCTCCTGAAAATACTTAAGCAATTTGTAGCTTTACTGAAATAAAATATTATAGTCAAGTTTTAAAGTTTCAAACCTATAAACGTTGGCTCAGAATAACGTCTAAGAATTAAAAACAAATATATGTTTTAAATGAAATGTTTCCGATGTGAGAGCAGAGTAAAATGGAAAATGTTTTGCCTGAGTAATGAATAGTCGGAACGAACTAGAAGAGACAGATATACATAAAATTACGAATACGCTCGGTCCACAATCGAAGATAACGATAAAGAAGAAGTCGTTGGAGCTTTCGGGCTAACGATACGCGTCCTTATTCTGCTTCAGACGGTTGTTTAGTGGATGCAACTCAAACATACCCGGGCCCGGGCGCGTGGAAACTGTAGAGTTTAATCGGCCTTCCCATCGCAAGGGTAAAACAAGAAAAAACGCAACTGTCAAATTTGTTTACTCTATGCCGAGCTATCAAGGGTTTAATTATCGACCTAAATATATTGTCTAGGTAATAGAGTCCTTAAAAACATTTCTTAGAAATATTACTAGAATGTTATATTGGTAATGTAATGTTACATAATCATATTAGATTAATATGCGATGGCATTATTACTTATTGAACACTCAAAATCTACATACTTCGAAAAAACGATGAAAACGTGTACTTAAAAAACTTTCCAAAGTATAAGTTAAGTGGGCACTCCAGAAAACCCACTTTTCAATTAATTGAGTTAATTTAAATTCTATTCCGAATACTACATATAAGAAATATCAACTACTAAAAGAATTGTCTTGATATTTTTTTTATTAAAATTGCTTTACCTATTCGTTTCAACATGAATAAATATTACGGTAATTACGTAGTACTTGAACTTAACCCACAAGACCAATAAATGCTAGGAATACATATAATACAAGTGAAAAAACATCATGCAGGGCAAATCTCTAGGAAATGTCGAAAAACTTTCTGTCTCGTAACAATATATGGAAACTCGTCGTTCTGACTCCCTAAGACGCTCTAATTTAACAGTCATCAAGAATTCAAACTTCAAAACTTACATAGATAGAGCAATGTGGTTACATTACGAGTCGTATTATGTTTGCTATGCAAATAAACTAAACTTAGACACGATTCGGGCTACGAATACATCTAACCGACGACGGTGATGTAATCAGAGACAATAACTAGTGAAAATTTATTTAGAACCGCAAAGGAAACTCGCACGTTAATTAGAGCAAAATCTGACTCTCTGAGAAATTCTTGAGGCATACATATATTGTATATTTGAACAACTTGAAAACAAACAAATTTTGAAATCAAAACTTATGATATTATGTACTGCGTAAATATTTCGAGATTAATTCGCTCGACACGTCATTGTAAATAACTCAAAAGCATATAAGTGTACTTTGGGATAAATATAATTAAATAATAGATAAATTGCAGAAATATTTTGAAAATCAAATATCCATAACAACAAAGATTTAATGAAGTACGATTTAAAATTCCGACCTTATGCGCTTCGTTCTATTGTTCAAATACCTAAGCTAATTCAATATGAAATAATCAATTATCACCCCACTTTCGCACACATCCCAAACAAGGTAAAAATGAAAAAAAAAACACACACACAATATGTCAAAGAATTTTCAGTATAATTAAGAAAATCTTGAAATCTATAATGACAATGGTAAATTTATTACAGTAATATGTACCTTTCAGACGCAACTTTAAAAGGGCATCTGCCCAATAAGTACTGAACAAGAAAAATCTAACTGTCAAAATAAGTATAACTAAGCTATCCTAAAGTCATTTATGAGAAAAATCAACACACCAGTCGGACCAGTATCACAAAATTAAAATTACGATTTAGGTAAAGAAAATAAAATACTGATGATATTAATATGAATATTATATGTACTAGGTAGTACATAGTGTAAATTTACACTAACATTACAATTCTTTGACGTAGCATTAAGTCGTAGGCAAAATCTACTTAATTTGAATAAAAAAACAAGTGGCCAAGTGCATGTCAAACTAAGCGTGAGGGTCGGGTAGCTATTATAAATAACAAAGTAAAAGAATAGTAACATAAAAAATGAAAAACCCAACTGCGTAAATATAATTACCTAAAAAATATGATATTATAAAGCTTGTTTTTCTCTTTTGACGCAGTAACATATTTTATCATCGTTAGAATTTCGTTTGAATAATGCAGAATTCTATATTATATTTATTTATTTTTTTTGTTTGATACCTGCTGAAACAAATAATAAAATGAACTATAATTTATAATATTCGACTTATTTAAGAAACGGCTATCCTTGATTGAAAATTACTTTTTTGCTGTGTCTTCGTAGATGGAAGAACGTTTAATTAAACTTACTAATAACACATGTACTAAAATAGACTATGTATCTTCCATCACCAATTTTTCGTCGATACTATTTAATTTTCTGTTGCTATTTTCATGAATTTGTGTGAATGATTTAGACCTAGCAGTCATGACAAAATTTAATTTATTAACCCTAGAATCCTAACGCTCGCTAGCCTCTCATAAACCCTAACCATTCGTCGATTCGACGAACATTTTTTAGGATGTTTTATTTTCATTATATTAATATAACTTCACCTTATGTTTATTACTTATACATGTGGTAGCTATTATTCTTAAAATAAAACAATAAATTTTTAGTTTTATTACAAATTATATTTATTTTATAACTCTTTTAGTAAGGCACTAGTTGAGAGATCAGAGGGGACAACATATTTATAAAAATTAAAATAAAAAAAATAAAACATTCTTCTTTGGCGTCCATAAATTATAATACATTACTATTTAGATGGAATTTAAAAAACAAATTTTTGAAGCGCATTTTATGCAATAATCAACTTTATGTTCAAAAACAATTGCACATACAATTATGATATCTCAAAAAATATTGTACTTACTCGCTAGACCCAGTTGCCTCTTGAAAGGGCTCGGCGAATATTGAGTTGACAAGTAACATTGTGACAATCGCCACACGCGCTGAAAAATGACAGCGAATTTTCTGTCGCGTATTCGTCGAGTCGACGGTTAGGTGTCAAGAGTTACGAAAAATTCTTGTGAAATTTCATCATAATCACTTGTCTAAAGATATGAAATAGAGACAAATAATAATAGATCTTTGACTTTTTATGAGCTCTTCTCTGTACCTACTTATTTATGTACTCGTGCTAAACAGTGTATTTTCTGTTGAAACTAATACGGCAAAATGATACATACTCACCTTAAACCTGGGCAGCTGCAGCGAGCCTGTCCTGGCACGCTGCAACAGCATTTTTTTTTCATATATAAATAAATTGATAGCTCACAGAACAAAATGTTTTAAAGTGGAATGGAATTCGAGCTGTCAGTTCACTTCATGTTATCAAAAGCCCATTAATTTGAACATAATTTTATAAATTCTCGTTAATCATATAATAATTTTGAAATTCTAAAAGAGTCCTGCTTGAGTTAGGTGTTGGTACGATGATTTTGAAAATAAATCTTCAAAGGGATTTACTTGTTCGCAAAGGTTTAACTCAATGCAACGACCTTTTGGGCAGCGCAAGAAACCACTAGGATTAATTAAAGCTGAAGTCGATTTGATGGAAACGAGATATTAGCATCGAAATCTATTTCTAATTTAGATTCGCTAATTGCTGCAATACTCTCTTCGCTTTAGATGAAGTTTCACTGTGGATTCAACGAGGGAAGCTGAAAATAAATAAAAAAAATTTCCCCTTTAATTAGAGTAAATAAAATGTGAATTCTAAATATTAAATAAATATTTTATGCTAGTTGGGCTATCTTGTTAAAATTTCAAAATAAAGTGTAATTTATTATTTTGTCAATACTGTCATATTATTTTGATATAACTGGTATTATTTAATATATCTCACTCATAATCAACGCCAAGGATTCGGTTCGGCAAATGTTTCGTTCAGTAAGTAAATATGTCGTGTTCCAATATTTTGAGAATTTAACCCTTAAAGAAGTAAAATAGGGGATGAAAGTGTCTAAAGGGATTGTATCATTCTTAAAATTAAAACCATGAAATTGATTATTGGCTTTATGGTCAGAAATCGATAAATACATGTTCCAAAGATTGTACAGGAACGTCGTCATTTTTAAGGGCAGAACCATGGAAATTAATATTTAGCATTTAAGTTGCAAATTGAGAAAGACTTATTTTAGCAATTATAGAAAGACTTTTACGGGGGAAATTTTTAAAGTTACGAGTAATATTTAAACTTGGGTTGGAAACTAAAAATGTAATATTTCAGTGTTTATTTTGCGAATCAAATAAATAACCCTTAATAAATGCGAATAGACAAGAGTAAACGATGCCAACGAAATCGCACGCGGTCCCTAGTACATACATATCAGGCTTTGTGAAATGATTGCGGAAAATGCGGAATAGCACTATATTAATGCGTCTTCTGGCCTGTAGGTACAGTATTTCTCTGACTTGCAATACCAGTATAGTTCCATTCTAGCTTTATGGCGGATCTGAACATAGGCACAAGTCGCGTCGCAGTAAACAGTTTTAGGTGTATAGGGACGCAGTGGAGCGAGAGATATATGACTGTACCTGCGTAAGAACGCTTAAAGAGTTGTATTCCGATCCGTCATAAAGTTTCAGGCGAACTATACATGTTATTAAATGTTGTCTCAAACTCAAGTTTTATACAGGACTATTTGAAATCGGGTTCTATTCCAAAAAGGTAATATTGACATTGACGACATAACGCAGCTTTTTAATAAACAACCCGTTTGACAATACATATTAATTTATAGTTTTGCAAACTAAAAAGTGCATGGATAAAGTGCATGGAAATGTTTGTGTTTATATGTTTGTGCTATTTTGTTAAAGCTTATTCAATTATTCTATTTGTTTACTGAGCTTAATATTGAATAAGGGTCTATTTTGATGGAGTTGTACTTTTTATAAAAGTTGACATCTGTCTGACTATATTATATTTATGGAAAGACGGAAAGGTTGTGCTGTTTTCAGCTGTTGCGCCTTGCCGACTAGCAGAATGTTTTAGTAAAACTAAAGTGAAATCGTAGATAAAATAAATTTAATCTGGGGGCACGGCCGTGCCCCCACCAAGTCGAGCGAAAAAGCGTCACGGCCGTACCATCCTTTTCTCGAAGCAATTCAGACCATTTTCGACCCCCTGTAACTTCGTTGTGGATAAACCTAGAAGACTGAAATTTTCAGTAACCATGCAGGCATATTATATAAGCAAATTTTCAAATTTCATTCAATTTGAACCAGTATTTTTAAGAAATTATAACGGGTCAAATTTCTTAATTTTGTCACTCACTGACTTAACGATCATCAAAATTCTAAGGATGTTCTAGCAGACCTAGAAGCTTCAAATTTGGAATATAAGTAGTGTTAGGTGTATGAATCAAGGAAAAACTAAAAAATCTAGAAAAGACCGCAAAGAAAATTAAGCCGATAAGAAAAAAATAAGAAAATAATACAAAAATAAGAAAAGTTCATAAGTCAGAGAGAGGGCTTTAAGAAAATTCGTTGCTGGTAGATATACATATATATAATAAGTAGAAGGTACCGAAAAGAAAAAAAGTAGAACTGTCCACAAAATACAAAAAGAAATGAGATCCCATCAAAAACAATACTTGTCAAAAAAACCAAGTCTCGCAACTCAGTTGTTCTGCGGTAAAAAGTTGTGAGGTCCATGTAATACCAAGTCGGTTATTAATTTATTAACAGCATCTTATAGTGACGCATATCTATATAAAAATTCTTTAATGTTTTATATAAATATATTGAGACTTGGCCATCGCACTAAATAATTGAATTTACATGTGTTTTCAGGCGATTGAATTTACACGTGTTTTCAGGCGATGGCCAAGTCTCAATATATTTATATAAAACATTAATATACCCGACTTGGATCTCACAACTTTTTACCGCAGAACAACTGAGTTGCGAGACTTGGTTTTTTTGACAAGTATTGTTTTTGATGGGATGAAATTTTACACGAAACCTTTTTACATTATTAAACACGAATCTAGAAGACGACGTGTGTACCTGAGTGCATTGGTTCTACTGGTAATGTTCGGTACTGATGACGATGTTTTATAAAGTTGTAATATTCGTGTTTGATGTGACGTATCGCAACTTAATTGACATAACCATGTTTGGCACTTTAGTATTTTGGCTAATCAGAAAACAATTTGTGTTATATAAAGTCCAAAGTATTTAGGCCGTGTATACCCTACACACACACACATATATATATTATTATAATATATATATATATATATTAATAATATTATTAATATACATATTATATATATATATATATATATATATATATATATATATATATATATTAATTCTATTTACCATATATGTTATATGACATATGTAATCGGTTTAATGGTTCTTAATTTTAATGGTACGAACAAGCAAGCAAACGATTAATCAGACAAAAAAATATAATATAATTTACATAATTTGAAAAACACATAAGTATAATTTTCCATATTCAATGCAGACACTATTCCGATAAACGTTTATACATAATGTACAAAGTTTAAAGTCATACGACTAAGAACGAATGAATCGCGATTAGAATAATAAAAGAATTAAAGCAATTCATTTAACTCTGTCCAATTTTCTCGTTTGACATAAAAGTTTTAGGACCATTTAACTGATAATTAAATCGTACGCGACTAATTGGGAATGCACGTTTTCAAAATCATTTTCTGCTGAAAAATTCGTTTTTATTAATGTAAATAAAGACTACGCGCGGATTGTTTTAATTTCAATGTTAATATATCTATCTATATATTTAAATTTCTAGCTATTTGGGCTAATCTTTAAAACGGCTGAACCGATTTTAATCAAATTTCATCAAGACATGAAAAAGAGGTAGTCGAGTGTAGCATAGGCTACTTTCTGTCTGTCTGATCTCCAAAATGGCTGAAAGTTTTTTTTTTCACTCCAGTAATATAAGGCTCCTAATAAACTTTCTAAATTGTAAAACTCATCGCTAGTATTTAATAAAATGACAAACATGCTATTAATTAAATCGTACTTTTTAGATGTTTGCCCTTCGAAAGTTTTAAAATAAAATGGCCTTAAGAGTATTAATAGTATTATTCTTCTATTATTTGACTATTGGTGTCGATTCGTCTGATATTAGTCTATTTAATTATAGAATTTAACATAACATTCTCGCAAAGCCTTATTTCCCTTTAACTTGAGTGTGCACACATTTTCAATTGGGTCACAACTTGACAGGATACTTGACACATCGACTGACCCGGGCGCGGCCTCAAGCTGACTAAGCGATCTAGTTACAAGAGTTCTTCTAGGTCTTTCTGATGCATGTCAAGCATTGGTGTTTAAGCCGATTCGGCAACTAGAAAAAGATTTTTCTATGCAAAAACTCTGATACTACAGATAAGCTATAGCTACATTAAGAAACATTTTATCAATTTTATTATATAAATAATTATTAATTATTTTTTATTATTAACATTAATAATAATAATATCTGGGACATTCCACACAGTACCATTTAGTCTTAAATTAAGTAAGTATTATGCTTATATTATGGGGACTAAACAACTGATATACATACTTAAATATATTTTTTATATAATATTATACATAGTGTATATTATATAAATAATAATATTATATTTGACGACCGCTTAGCCTAGTTGGTAGCGACTCTGCCAACGAAACTGGAGGTCCCGGGTTCGAATCCCAGGTCGGGTCAGCATGTATATGATGAATATTGATACTGGTACCGGGTCTTGGTTGTTATATGTATGTGGTGCCTTCGCTTGGTACCCAAAACACAAGCTAATGTTTAGTTTGGGGCCTAAACGTTATTGTAATGTATACGTTATTATTATTATTATGTTGTAGATATTTTTACACCCAGACACGTAGCAAATAGATATGTTCATGCACACAAATATTTGTCCTGGGCGAGAATCGAATCCGCGACCCTTGGCTCTGCAGTTAGGGTCTCTAACCACTAGGCCAATGGGTGAGTCAGTAATTATTCCTTATGCAGTCTTGAAGTGATAATTTATTTAGTTATTTATTTTATTTTATTTGGAATACTAACAGCATTTACACAATTAGTAATACAAAAATTTACTTAAACATACCTATTAATAGGTATTCGCAGCTAGAAACTTTTTATTATTTCCAACATATTGATACAACGAGCAAACCTATAATTATCTACTTACGGAATGTACCTATAATATAGCGAAATGCGAGCTTATGACAGCGTATTATATTCATTAACATTTATGAAAATGTTTTTGCAACGAGTTTGTTATGTTAGGTACAAGCGACCTGCCCCGGCTTCGCATTGTGTACCAGAGCATGTAATGTTAAAATTTTTTTTCTTTCGTTGAGGAGTATTTTTAATATATTTTATTTCCAGTTCTGGAACAAACTAAAATATTTCTCTGTGTGCAACATTGGTAACTTCTTTACATTAGTTTTAAAATTAATGCCAACCATATGTCATTTCGTTGGGTAATTGGCAGATGAACAGACAGACAGGCAGACGAGGCGGGCGACTTTATTTTATAGTATGGAGTGAAATTAACGGTTTTTCGACACCATTCAAGGTGTTACTGTATGTGTTTCGCAGTCAGTAACCTTATGTGAACGTTAATGTATTGTACAGCGTCGATGTGACGCGGTCGCATGTAATGAAATGGAAAATTTGAATATTTATTAAAATAAAAAACAATGAGATTTTCATCCGAATGAATGGCAAATGCTGTCAAATTATTGAACTTTTATATCTATTAATTTGATTGAAACGAAAAACTAGACTAAATATTAAAAAAAGCGAGCCCGTAATCACAAAAATGTTCTCGCTTATGTTCATATAAAAGTTCAAAATAATATTTTCCCTTTTACCACTAAAATAATAATTTGAAACAAATTATGTCGAGAGTAATCGTTTTTTTTTAATTATTTATTTAATACTAGCTTTCCGCTACACAGTTGTATCAGAACCCTTTTCCCGGAATAAAAGGAGCTTATGATACTTTTCAGCTAATAAACTATATGCATGCAAAAAATTATAGCGGTTCCGGTACAACTGTGTAGTGCACGCGAGCGGAGCCTCGGGCGGAAAGCTCTTTATAAATTATAACTTATATGTTACTCTGATGTATAAGCTATATCATTGTAAAGTTTCATTAAAATCTATTCAGTGGTTTTTGTGTGAAAAGTAACAAACATCCATTCGTACAAACTTTGGCGTTTATAACATTAGTAACGATAAAACTACAAAAGTTTAGATAGTGTTTCCCAAGTCTTCATGAAAACAAATTTGAAGAGCCCAAACTCGCGGGTTTACCATATTTAGTTTCTGTTATCCACCTTGTGTTATCCTTATCATCCAATCATCGTAATCATGTGCTATAAAAAGTGCTTGTAAAGACAAATCTAATGAGCTCTAACTTGGTGTGTTTACTAGTATTCATGGAAGGATTCTATTCTCCATCTTCTAGCTCCATCATAAGATCACCTCCATGGTACCAGAATTATCGATTGCTATCCAAATCATATATATTTGTATCAACTTGATACGAACAATCGTTTAGGAGTTCCCTTGTGAGGAGACGATTCTTGCTGAAGCACCAACAGAATCTGGTCACCAGATTGTTCGATTGTCATAAGAACACCATACGTGTGCGAAATTTCGACTTCGTAGGTCAAGAGAGCGTCTCTAAATTAGCTTGACCTAAAAGACCCAAACATACTACATACTCGTATTATGCAAAACGAGTGAGGCTTGAGAAAAGCTTGTACGTAATTGATAAGTTTCTTTGGATTTGGATTCAATAGGGTCATAATACCACTACAAAACTTTACGAGTGTCTAGGGTGTCGTAAATAAACCCTAATGGTTTCACCATGTCCGTCTGTCTGTATGTTTGTCACAGCCGTTGTACTTGCGGACTGAGTATTGAATACCTAATTCTACTCGTATAAAAATGAAATTAGCATAGTTACATGCACTAGTGGTCGTCTAGCGGTCGAAGTTCGACCGTTCTCACTTTTTTGAAACGACCAATTATAAATAAGCGACAGTAAGTCAATTCAAACTGCATCAAACGACAGACTATTAAACTCGTATGGTTGACAGTATTTGTAACACATATTAGGTATATATAAATTTTAGCTTTGTGCACTCCTATTCCACATAAACTTAACAATGTCAAATCTGACACCTCCGTGTGCGCAATATGGTTAAAAACTAAATGGTGGTCAGCTTTCCTGTTAATGTAACAGATTTTTCAAAAATGCAAATATACAGTTTTGTTTTCTCAAAAATCGAACTCATAATCCCTTTGAACACTTTTCGTTATTTTTCATAGTTTAGGATTTGGCCATACAGTCCCATCTCAAAAATTCATCCTGTAAATAGATTTTAGCCTTCTGCACTTCTACTGCATAGAAACTTTAATTATGCCAAATCTTACACTCCTCCGTGTGCGTAATAAGCTTAAAAAGGGGTCTAAAGCTTTTCCTTCGCGTATTAACGACCGCTTAGCCTAGTGGGCAGCGACCCTGCCTGCGAAGCTGGAGGTCCCGGGTTCGAATCCCAGGTCGGGTCAGTATTTATATGATGAATATTAATACTGGCACCGGGTCTTGGTTGTCATATGTATGTGGCGTCTTCGCTTAGTACCCAAAATACAAGCTAATGCTTAGTTTGGGACTTAGGCGTTGTTGTGATTGTGTGCGTTATTATTATTATTCATATACAGATTCATTAGTTATGAAATAAATAGTTTTTTTTAAATTGGTATTTATCGATTTGTTATATCCACGTTCGTTTCTAAGACGGGCGAGTGTCGGTTAATCGATCGGCTGCAGCGGGCAGGGTAACCAGGTCACGGGGCCGTTGCCCGCCCCTCGGCTCGCTGCATGCCCATGCCCTCCTAAACGATCGCGAAACGACCCAACTGCCTTACTCAGGGCTTACGAAATATATTACGTTTGGATACCAACCCCAGTCATTTAAGACGACTTCAAGTTTACATGCGAAAATATGTATTTTGGATATTTTACGAATATAATATTGTAAGTAATATATTAAACAAATAAATATGTCGATGAATTAATTGCCCACGTCTCAAATAAATACCAAATTTCAAGCAGCTGATAATGACAAACATTGATGAATATTCATGAAGTGAAAGAATGGGTATGAACCATACGAGACTAAGCGAAGCCTTCACCCCTGAGAAACAAACTTTGAAATAAAAGTCCTGCTGTAGAAAATATCCAAAGTGGTTAACTTATATAAGACATAAAAGCATAGGCCATTATTCGCCGCATTTTTTGGGTATGATTGCCATAGTACCATTCGGTGGAAAATGCAATTCAGATTTTTGCGGCCTCTAGTTACTTTAGCTAAAGCTCAATGCTACGAGTCTGACTCATGTACTCAACAGGGAATTATTAATGTAACGTTCATCATGTGTGCCATTGGCCCGTGTTTAAATAATTGAAAATGTTCAGTGCCTAAAATGGCCACGTGCGGCTACGCGGATAGGGCGGCGGCAACGTGGCCCGGGCAAGTCCGCGCTCGGGTAGGGCCGGCGGGCCGTACCTGACCCGACCTACTTTCCCGACCTGAGCGAATCTACTACAATGAAAAACGCCAAGGAATAATATCTACAGCGATACCGTGGAATAATAAACGGCCGACGATCCTAGCGATCGGAAATCGTCCGACAACTTTTGATTTTTTCGCCAAGCCGTGACTCCACCACTGAACTTCTAAGCCGCACCTTACTGTATAGCGAAATACGAAAAGTTAGCGCTCTAACGAGACAATCGATCTAGTTATCGCCGACTTTGGACTCTTGGTGGGTGTTCTATCAAGAACCAAGCGTAATTTCGATTCGACCTGACGAAATATTTTTTATCTTAAATGATGCCCATGAATATAAATCACATATTGGGATGCAACTTATCACTGCAGTCTACTCATGTCAAATATGGACTGGGACGAATCACAAATCGAATTCGTTTTCATGCGACTTATCACACGACGATTACAATATCAAACGTGTGAACGTATATTTCAAACTAAAGGAATCGGTTTGTACTCCGTCCAAGACAATATCTTCACAACATTATATTCATTTGTGATTATTTGATTGCTCTGCATGAAGTCCAAATTTATTATACGTAATATATCTCGCTCGAAAAATATCCAGTTCCGTTTCCGTTTTACTTCTAAGACCAAGAAAATTGTTGTCACCTTGAACTTGAAAAAACACGAGAAAAGCTTGCTAACCTAGAAAACGGTAATTCCCCCTGGTGCAATAAAAAGCATTTTCACGTCAACCGACGGGAACGAAAGGTGAAAAAACACGTAGTTCACATTTTCAAAGACATTTTTGAGAAGACGACGCGATGTCAAAGTCTCGTATTTGCAGCTACTTTACTGAAACATGAGTTGATATAGGTTTAGCCACTCACTGGCTCTTATAGACGAGGACTCGAACAAACATGATAAAAATTTAATCAATTCGTAACACAGCTGTTCCCAATTACCAATATTATATCTATATATTTGCATCAATACAGACTACGAAAACAAATTGATAATGAACTATGATTGTCTACTTTGAAGGGCCCATATTGCCCTCTGAATCAAGGTTATATAGTGATGTTATATCGTAGGATTTGCAATAAATGTCTATTTTAACCGGAAGCACTTCAGTAGTTAACATGTAGTTTTCGATGTAACGGAAAGAAGAAGATATGTCACAAAAAAAAAACAAAATAGAAAATGTGGCGCCAAAAGCACAAGTTTGAACGTAGCCTAACATATTTAGTTTATCGCACATAGATTCGAGTAAGTTAGAGGTGGCATGTGACGATATTTGTTCAGCGACACGTGTCCCAAGATTAATTACTATTATATTATTAATTAATGGAAATTTCTGACGATTGAAATGGATTAAAATACGTAAATATCGCAGTTATTGCATAGTAACGAGATAAGTAATTTAACTTATACAGACCGTATATCTCTCACTTTACAAACGAATTAACTTTTGTAAACGAATCCACACCTGTTTATGTAATACTTGGTCAGGATCGAACTTCCGATATTTCTATTTTAGAACTCAACGATCGGGTTTATTAAGCGACTTCAAAAAAGAAGGAGGTTACTCAATTCGACCGTATATATGTTTTTTTTTTTATGTGTGTTCAGGGATAACTTCGTTGTTTATGAACCGAATTGGATGATATTTTTTTTGTGAAAGGGAGATATCTCCGAAATGGTACCATGATAAGGAAACCAGGATCTGATGATGGCATCTCAGAGAAATCGAGGGCAACCTTCGAAAATCGTATTTTAAAGTATCGTATTTTAAGTATTTTGATAAAGTACTACTACTATTACTATTTAATGAAGGTCGGGAATCGATCTGATGATGGAGCTGAAAGACAGTCGAGGGAACTCCTCAACGACTGACAGCAATTACCTGGTGTTTGGACTTGATTTATTTCTATTGATGAGATCTTTGCACCCATATGGATTATAAGTGCCCTTACAGGTCTGATGATGGAGACCATACACAATCGAGGGAACTTCTCAACGATTTACAGCAATTACCTGGTGTTTGGACTTAATTCATTTCTATTAATGAGAACTTTGCACCCATATGGGTTATAAGTACCATTACAGATCTGATGATAGAGACCATACACAATCGAGGGACCTCCTTAACGATTTACAGCAATTACCTGGTGTTTGGACTTAATTCATTTCTATTGAAGAGAACTTTGCACTCATATGGGTTATAAGTGCCATTACAGGTCTGATGACGGAGACCATAAATAGTCGAGGGAATTCCTAAACGATTTACAGCAGTTACTTTTTGTTGAGCTTCCTTCATACGGTTGAATATGCCAAAATGTTCAGTTCGCACAAAAATAATAATTAAGACTGAAGTTTTACATAGGAATACCACTGCCTACTAGGCATGCTGATGCGTCAATTTGACACTGAATTTACGTTGCGTAATCGCGGTGCTGTCTCATTAGAGTAGCGCGTTTAGTAGCCCCATTTATACTAAATACAAATAAGTTACAGATGCGTTCAACTAAAAATTGAAAAATAAAATAATTAAAAAAAAAAAACCGACATCAAAAACATAAACTAAAAAGTTAAAAATAAAATATTCACTTCAAAGAAAGGAGTATTAACAGGCGGCATATAGTTAATGAAGTCGGTGCCTACTCACTCAGACACTTTAAATGGGTACTTACCAGGTAATAACAGTTACAACAATGATATCTGGGGGCACGGCCGTGCCCCCACCAAGTCGAGCGAAAAAGCGTCACGGCCGTACCATCTTTTTCTCGAAGCAATTCAGACCATTTTCGACCCCCTGTAACTTCGTTGTGGATAAAACTAGAAGACTGAAATTTTCAGTAACCATGCAGGCATATTATATAAGCATATTTTCAAATTTCATTCAATTGGAACCAGTAATTTTAAGAAATTATAACAGGTCAAATTTCTTAATTTTGTCACTCACTGACTCACCGATCATCAAAATTCTAAGGCACTTCTAGCAGACCTAGAAGCTTCAAATTTGGAATATAAGTAGTGTTTGGTGTATGAATCAAGGAAAAACTAAAAAATCTAGAAAATACCGCAAAAAAAAAAAATTAAGCCCATACAGCCAAGTCTTCAGTTAAATTTTTCAATATTGGGTTTATTCGTAACGATGTTTTATTACGGCCGTTATTATTATATTGCGTGCGAAGCCGCGGGTTTAAGCTAGTCCCATATAAATATAGGCGCATGGTTGTGCCCCTGCCAAATCGAGCAAAAAATGGGTATTCCCGTCATGAAAACACGTGTATTAAATTATTTATTAATGCAAAAAACGTACCTACGTGCGTATTCGTACTTATTAAGAGTGCGTAAGGTTGTATAATATATCTTAGAAAAACTATATACATATAGATATACATATATACAATAAGTAGAAGGTACCGAAAAGGAAAAAAATAGAACTGTCTACAAAATACAAAAAGAAATGAGATCCCATCAAAAACAATACTTGTCAAAAAAACCGAGTCTCGCAACTCAGTTGTTCTGCGGTAAAAAGTTGTGAGATCCATGTAATACCAAGTCGGTTATTAATTTATTCGGTTATAAATATATTGAGACTTGGCCATCGCACTAAATAATTGAATTTACATGTGTTTTCAGGCGATTGAATTTACACGTGTTTTCAGGCGATGGCCAAGTCTCAATATATTTATAACCGAATAAATTAATAACCGACTTGGTATTACATGGATCTCACAACTTTTTACCGCAGAACAACTGAGTTGCGAGACTCGGTTTTTTTGACAAGTATTGTTTTTGATGGGATATTTATAACAATAACAAAAATAGAACACAATTTAAAGTGTCTGAGTGAGTAGGCGCCGACTTCATTAACTATATGCCGCCTGTTAATACTCCTTTCTTTAAAGTGAATATTTTATTTTTAACTTTTTAGTTTATGTTTTTGAAGTCGGTTTTTATTTTTTTTTTTAATTATTTTTTTTATAATTAAGTCATGGGCGAGTTTTTAAGGACGTGAAGATGCATTAGTATACAAATGATGTTTTTTTTATAATATTTCATTTCATTGCAACAACTAAAAACCTTGTCTGCTTTTTTTTAATCATGTGTTAGCAGCAGCAGTTACAGCCTTCAAAACCAACAGGGCTTTTTTCAAAGCCACGACAGATATGATTTTATGGTATGAAATATATGCTTGTGCTGACTTTAGAATAATTCACGGCGGCGTGCTAAGATCCGTGCCTTGGAGATCACTTTAAGCAGTCGGTCCCGGACGCTGTCAATAAATGGCGATCGTTACAACCCCCAACGCGCAATAGAGCAGCGTGGTGGATTTAAGCTCCAAGTCCCCCTTACCCTGGGGGAGGCCTAAGCCACTGCAGTTGGGTAAAAATGGGCTGATGAAGTGAAAAAGTAAAGTGCTTAAATGATTCTACCAAAGTGATTCGAAACTTCACATGTCGCGTTGACGTTACCAAGCATTGGACCCACCACACGCTACTGTTTGGTTTGTAAGAGCAAAAGAGAGGCCAACAGGAAAATGAGACGGACATGAAGAAGGAAACACTTTAATTAAGTTCTTGAATAACTAACTAATTAAAAAATTCATTAACTAATCAATTAAATTAATTTTAATTAACTTTAATTGACTGACCGGTTGGCCGAGTGGTTAGAGACACTAACTGTGGAGCCGAGGGTCGTGGATTCGATTCCCGCCTGGGATAAATATTTGTGTGCATGAACATGTTTACTTGTTCTAATTCCGGGTGTATAAGTATCTATATATAATAATAATAACGTATACATGACAAACTAAGCATTAGAGCTGGTGTTTTGGGTACCAAGTGAAGACACCACATACATATAACAACCATGACCCGGTACCAATATCCATATTCATCATATAAATACTGTCCCGACCTGGGATTCGAACCCGGGACCTCCAGCTTCGCAGGCAGGGTCGCTACCCACTAGGCTAAGCGGTCGTCAATATGTATATATTATATAAAAATAATTATTTAAGTATGTATATCAGTCGTCTAGCACCCCCTAATACTTGCTTACTTTGGGACTAGATAGCGCTGTGTGGGGTATCACAGATATTATTATTATAATATATTATTAAAATTATAAATAAAAACTAGATTGCGATTTTGCAAGAATGCCCTATTATGATTTATATTAAAATCGAAATAAATTCAAAACCCGCAAATCAGTAGGCGATCGCTAGTTTCTACGTGAACATCACGGTTTTATGTTCGGGTTTTAAATTTACTAGGTGCAGCGAGGTCAGCGGCCATCGCTCGGTACTTCCCACCCTTCCTGACAAAGCGCAGTCCATGTACAGTCTAACCAATGCGGACTTAAACGGAACAATTTCGCGAGTCGGCAAACCAGCCACACACATACGTACATTCACTGAAATGTGAATTCTACATAAACAAATAAATAAGTTTATGTCTTTCCCCTAAAGAGTAAGACAGAACCATAGATACCCATTTGAAAGATCTTCACATACCTAACTCGATATTCATAAATCGTTACATAAATCGTTAAAATAACATTTCTGATTCACCGGGAAACCGGGTTTATTGACGGTATTTGTATGACCTTTCATTATTTCTAAAAAATGATCGATCTGATTTAAAAAAGACTTTTTTTATCAGTAGGAATAAATACATGATTCATTAAATATCTTTTCATTCGTGCAACTAGCCAGGTTATATTTCTATAATTATCTATATTTTGCTTGTAAAGTTTTGAAATAATTTATAATTTATTTTATTCTTGTGTAAAATAATTATAATTAACCTTCTGTAATAAACTAACAAATGGTTTTCCATTTTTATTACCCAAATGGACATAATATGTTGATATAGTACATCGGAAACTTTAACTTTCAAGAGTTTAATGCCTGTTTACAGGAATTCAATTCGAGAATTTTCTAGAATTTTTAAAGCAGTTTTGACATCGCAGTCGTTCGCGTGGAAATGATACTGATTACTCGAATTTTTCTGCTCATAAATTTTCTCCGCTTCTTTTACGCTCTATAAAAATATCCGCGCAAGCAAAACTGTTTCATGTCTTATATTAAAATCGATTTACATAGAATATTGTAATCGGGTCACGGGTCACGGCACGAGCCCCGAACAATTTATCAAGTCATTCAGTTGTGTAGCTTCCAAACGTCGATACCACGGGTCGTATTTGCTTCGAAGGCCTTAATAGGTAGAGAAATCTAGACCAATGCTAGAATATTAAGGTAACCTGAAAATTACAGGGCAGTGGCGGCGGCATAGCCGTCGGCCTCGGCATGCCCAAGACGGCCACTTAACTGCCCCTCGTACGGACAGTACGAATAGGTATACTTTCTGTTTTAAATTTATTATGTATGATGAATTAAAAAAAAAACGGAATTTAAAATATATTAATTAATTGTGTGAGGCTACGAGTACGTAGTCTACCCATCCGCATGTGGTTCTATGTGACAATGCCCATAGGCTTTCAGTTCCCTTATCGTTAAGTTTCTTTCACGTGGTGCAGCATTTGATCATGACACAATTACCACATCCGTATTTCACTGTTGTCTAGAATTCTTAACTTCTTAGGACTCTGACTTGACTCTGGATTATTTATTTATTTATTTATTGCATGTTACAAATCAGTATGTGTATATTAAAGATTAGATTTTAAAAGTTTAAATTAATGTTTGAATGTCTTATCGAGTACGACTCACTTTTTTTATATAATTGATGTTGCTTTTGCGTTATCTGTATTTATTTTTCCTTATAATGTGCGAAAAAATTATCATTTTTGAAAATCACTATTATTTATGTGGTATTTATGTTTTTTATACGATTTTTATTATTCCGGTTATTTATCTATTAATTTACTAAATGGTTTAGTTATTTATCAGATAATAATCTCGAAGCGAAAATGGTTTGTCCGAAACATTTGTAAGAAATTAAGAAAATTATTTCGAAATAATACACAATAAAAAATAAAAATAATAATAAAAAATAAATTTAGTAAATAGGTTTTAAACATCCTAAATTATACGAGTAGTAATTGGCTCGAAATCAAAAGTTTATGCATTGGTTCAAACCGCACGATCTGATGACGTCACATCCATAAAGAATGAAACTTGAAACGTAAGCTCAGACTTTAGCTTTCTTACATTACATTTGACATTTTGATCATTCTAAAAGAGTAGTTGCCACAAAGCTTAAATCCAATTTTTTTTACACCCGTATTTTCTACGAAAGCGTTATGTACCTGGTGATATAATTCGATGTTGAAAATAATATAACAAAAATAACATACAATTTTTATTTAAAAAGAAGCACTATCGTATCGTCCGAATTATGTTCTAGAAAATTCTAAAACCTTGTCGAAATTACAACTTGTCAACGTCCAATCAGCGTTAGAGTAATCAAGGAGCCTCATCTCAAGGTCAGTGCTAGAATCAATCAACTTCTGAAAGGAGGCCTCCTCACGTTTTCCTAGCCATGGTCAGTCACAATTGAATTTCTGAATTCACTTAGAAATCGATTCATTGGTGAGCACGTGTTTACTTTTAGTAAACTGAATTCAACTGAAAGTTTAAATTAAAATAACAATCGGTGAAACGCCGGCGGAGTTCGTTCGTCAAGATTAATTATTTATTAGACTGAACATCGATTCGTTTGGAAAAACCAAAAGAATTTCGTTTCAAATGCATTCTTTTTATGTGATTCTTCAGACCACGGCAGTTGAGTGATGTTGAAAATATTATCATTTTCCAAAATATAAAATTGTCTCGATACAACAACGAAATCTAAAACAAAATAAAAACGGGTGATAATATAAAACTTACTAGTTTTTTTTTTATTCCTCTTTTGCAAAATAAAGTTTTACATGTATTTTAATAATCAAAGCTACTATTACAACGCGATTTTACAACTTTCTCTGAAATTCGAAACATTTCTTTTATTTCTTATTTATTTATTTTCTTATTTTAATAAATTGGTTTAGCATTATCATTATTCTGAGTAAATATCGGTTGTCGGCATTAACCGTTACTACTTCATTTTTAATCACTAATTTTGTGCCAAACTATTGCATGAAATTTAAGTTTAAAATTTAAATTTTATTTCAATATGTTTAAAGTTGGTTATAAACAATCGATTATTTTTTATTAGTTAAACTAATTCTTATATAATTACTTAAAAAAACACTGAAACCAAAACCTTCAAAGCACGAGTTCGACTCGCACTTGGCGAGTTCTTTTCTCATCATCTATCTGACACATACTCTCTGAAACCATTCCAATGAGTCCAAACACGATAACTCTGCTGTGAGTTGGTGAGGTGCGCGAGGCATGCTCCAGGTTCCAAATGATGCTGCAGCATCAGGTCAAGTTCACCAAGTTTTTACAAGATATTTGAAGTAAATGGATACCAACTTTCGAATCAAACAGACCTTTGGAAATCGCTTCCATCCCTTCATCAACTGGAAAAGAGCTGATAATCTTCAAACGGCTGAACAGATTTTCTTGGATCATAGCTAAGAACACTTTCGATTAAGTCAACTTTCAAACAAAAGTACAGAATCGAAATCGGTCTGATCGCTTGGGAGCTGCGAGACCTCAGACAGACCCGCAGACACACACGTCAAACTTATAACAGCGAATTTTATTTGAAGGGGATTCCCTGGAAATAGGTAGAGCGGCTGAACCACTCATATCTGAGGCGCCATGCAACAGAGTTTATTTAGTAAACACTAAAATTTAAAATAATAATAAAAATGTCAAATTAATTATTTTCTGCCTCCCAACAATAAGAAATTTAGCTGTTAAACAACTCAGAAAGAGAAGGGTTTTACGAAGGTTTTTAATATTTTTTTTAAACTTATCGTGTTAAACTGTAGGCGAAAAAAACTGAACTAAATACATTTTGAACAAAGAGTTCGGGCCCGAGCGCTTAAGACTGTATTAGGATCAAGGTCCCTTCCTTTAAGCACCCTGTCCCCTTAAAACTCCTAATGTAGGACACCGAAAACTTTACCTCTACAACGGGTGGGATGAAATTGTATCTGATTTATATAAGTTTTTGGAGTTAGGACGACGATGTCTTAAAGTGAATACGGAAATGACTACGGCTTTTGTGTTCGAAGTGTTTTGGATTTAATGTGAATTCGTTCTAGAATTATGGACTCTATCTCTAGGTGCATCATATCGCTCGATCGCCGCTGTCACTTATAAGTGATTTTTTTTTATGAACAACTTGCCAAGCGCTGGCAAGACGACCAAAGCGGTCAGTTTTTATGGCGCCATGGCATAGCCAAGAATGTATGAAAATTTGCCGCCGAGTTAAAATTGCCGCGGGGCGTAATTCCCTCACCCCTGCAGAGTCGATACGATCCGGTTCTACAGTTAGAACTGACACCACACACACTGTTGTACCATGTGTCCCTTGTTTTTGTTTTTTTTTTAATTACATTTGAGTGAAAGAATATAACTTATACGAATTTATTACAGTATGACTGATGTCCTTAACGTAAGTTAAGTTAACTGTTTACAACTAAGTTACAAACTTAAACAGATTCTGTCGACGGTTACGGTAACTCGTTTTACTGTCCGACTGTACCTGTGGAGATAAGAAAAGATTTCCCGAAAGAGCTAACTCCATTAAATTATTACCAAAGTTTGGCCGCGACACTCTTGATAAATAGTGGTCTCCGCCACCCGAATAAGCTTCATTTTAATATTTGTACCGTAAATTCATTTTTATTCAAATATTCTTGATATACTTACGTACAACACCTGCAATAAATATATTTATGAATTGAAACCAGTATATGTTTTCTGCGAATTTCAGTACGTATTTTAACTTTTGCGCATCCTTTTTATTTCCAATACAAGTCGTGAAATCGAGTCAAAATTTCTGAAAGTGTTTCTTCACGATTTCAGTAAAAATAAATAAATAATAGACACGCGACACAAGTATTTTTGGCTCGTTCGCTATTTTATTTCAAACAGAGAGAAATACAATAACTAGACATAAATAAGGCAGCTTAAGAAAGTAACTGCGTGGGCCGGTTAAGTGGCAGGAATCCTTTAACGTGATCACCGAAAAATTGTAACCATTTAAATGCAAATTCACCACCAGCCCACAAGCAAGTTATGGCTTCAAACTGAGTCCGCTAATATCATTTGAGATGAAGGCTCAAAGGGTCACAGAATCAGTGATTACAAGACGCAATGTTACATGGCCCCAAATATCATAAGTGTAATAAATCTCACAGCAGCGTATGGGACAATAGAGAGTTTCTGGAGAGAGAGAGAGAGAGAGAGAGAATTTTTGGAGTTTCAGTACAACTTTTTCTCGGCATGCTTTTTTTGATTAAAGTTCACCGTATACATTATATACGTGCAACACGATGAATCATGTGTAAACTATATTTTTTTATAAATATATCACAAAATTCTAAGTTCTCCCAAGAGAAAACTGGGTAGAAGCCGAGATGTTTACACGAATGTAACATGTCGGTTTCTACCCATTTTCTCATAAAGATGTCTTCGCATCCAAGGTTTCTAAAACTATTTGTCATCATACACCAGATAATGTTACAACTGGGAAATTTATATGTTACTACGATAAAAGTAAAATACCAACTACTTTAATGTATACACGTATATTATGAACGTAATTCTCATAACGTTTGATTTACGTGATCAAACTACAACAACAATGAACAAGTGTCGGGCCGGGGCGAAAAACTTTTAGCTACGAGTGGCCGAAGAGAGAGCCCTTTTCATAGCCCCTACTTACATGAAGTTTCCCAAGGGCTGAAAAAATTAATGGCACGTATCTACAATAGAAAGCGATTAAGGCAACTGCTTTCATTTTGACAACGCGCTAATAACTATTATTAATAATATTAATACTTAAAAAAAAACATTATCTCTGTCTATATAGTACTGATTACACAGATTTAATGAAATGTAGGCAAATGTGTCCCTTATAAAAGACTTTATTACTTAATGATAATAATAATAATTAAAATGACAACTTGACTTGAAAAAAGTCACGGAAAAGAAACTGAACAAATAGACAAGTTCATGCACGCAAATATCGAACCTGTGGCCCTTGGCTACGCAGTTAGGGTTTCTTACCACTTGGCCGATCGGTCAGTTATATGCAATATCAACACGTAGGTATGTAAAATCCGTCAAACAATTTTTAAGTTATATTCCAACAATCATAAATTAATACAGATAATTTCATATATCAGTGTCGATAACAAGCTAAGATAATGTAACAGTATCATAAAAACAATTCGAGTTGTGAAGCCTTGGCTTCATAATCCATCGTTAGCTTTTTGCCCGACTCAAGTTAGAGATTTCAGAGAGTAAAAATAACTTTCACAAATTTTCACAAGTTTTACAACAAATTACACCGCTAATTATAAAATATAAGAAAAAAAAACAATTTTTAGTATTCCGTATACGACAGCACCGTAAAGGTATAATAACTTTCAATATTAAATGTTAAGAAGATTTCACGCATATTTAGGACCCTGAAAATATTTTATAAATACGTTTAGGATTCCCTATTTTTTCTTAATTATATACAAGGTCCATTTTTTTCATTTCCAAATGTCATTTTTGAATAACATCGCTTTTATAACAATTGGAAAATGAATATTCCATGATCCGGTGAGAAAAAATAAACAACTTTTGTCCGCAACTCTGCCCGCATCCACTTACGTAACTCAAATAATAAAAAATAATAATAATAAAGTTTATGGCATGCCATAGAATCATTACACAGTTACAGACGTTTTTTCTAACTAATATAACTTCGTGTGACGCCCCGTTGCTTGGGGCTTAATAACAACTTCGGCAAAGGGCAAAAATGGCAAATTACTTTTCACTATGTTTTTCCTTCCGCATTCCTTTGGCCATACCACTCCTTCTATTTCACTTCTTGGTTTAAATCTACAACTCGAAGCTTCGCTTCGCTTAAAAATAGTTTTGTATGACACGGTAACCTTCAACCAGGATGAACACGTAGTCTGTGGTACTCTCAGACCGTTGAACTACAATTTATTTCTTTTAAAAATAACATCGTTTAGTTGCTCCATTACGACGTGAAGAAAGGACAAATAAACGTATTTTCGCATTTATTATATTAAATACTTATAGGATACTTTTAATATGCCTTTGTGTATGACAGTGATTAACGTAAAAATTATAATATGCCCGAATCCATATTTTGCTCTAAGATAATTTCCTTTGTGGCATTAACGTTTATTATCGAAAAAACCTTCGGGACGCTTTGACACATCGTAACCAAACATAATAAATGTGATGATGGGTAGGCGCTTTGTAAAGAAAATTAGGTGCTTGGACAGCAACTGTATTTTCCGGAAGATAGGACGTAGCAGGAAAATACAGCCGAGATCAAGGCCAGCCTTCATTCTAATCGAACGGGTAATAAAACTTTACTTCTACTATTAACCTTGTAATGCAAATATCTATTTTACTACGTATCAACTTGCTAATAGAACGATGACAAACAAACTATTAAATTCTAAAAACCGATATGAAAAAATAGCGATTTTAGGTCGAACGTGTTTTTGCTGTGAAATAAAGTTCCATTAACGTATATGTTTCGTATATGGTCGCTTATATTTTCATAAAAATACGACATAATTAATTTTTTTTCAATTAATTGTACATTATTTTTTATTGTACATATCAAATATTCACTAATGTTGAAAAGTATCATTACATAGATTCGAAAATAATAAAATTCACATCTGACTCGTCTTTATTAACTGTCATGACTAAAGCATTAAATTAATTGGACAGTAAATAGAATAAATAATTAATTAATAAATAATAAATAAAAACGTACACATGACAACAACGTCTAGGCCCCAAACTTAGCATTAGCTTGTGTTTTGGATACCAAGCGAAGACACCACATACATATAACAACCAAGACCCGGTACCAGTATCGATATTCATCATATAAATACTGACCCGACCTAGAATTCGAACCCGGGACCTCCAACTTCGTAGGCAGGGTCGCTACCCACTAGGCTAAGCGGTCGTTAAATGAAAAGAGAGTATGCAAATAAATTAAAAACATATGATATAAATTACGCCTTACATCTATTATAATTATCTTCATTTAACAGATGTAAAAGCTCGTAGCAAAAAGTTGAGAGAAGAATCTTTTTAATCTTCTCTATCTTATTGCGTGAATACGCAAATATTACAGGAAAAATTAAAAAATGCAATTTGTTTTTCTATAATTACAATCTGGAAAATAGAATTTTTCTTTAATTTCAACTTGAGCTAGGTTCTTATGAAAAATAAATTATACTATAATGAAACGGCGTTTACATCACGAATTCTTGTTCCATTCCACCAGTCCATTAGGCCCCACTGCAGGGGCTCAGACTTACCTTATGGTGAGGGAGCTTGGATCTAAATCAATCGCGCTGCCAACACGGCTTAACGTGCTCTCCGAGACACGGCGTCAGTGACATATATGTACTTAAGTAAGAAAAAACTTATTGGTTAACGCCTGGATTCGAACTACGGCCGCACGGCCTTCTAAACTTCGAACAAGTTCGCGACACCGAATTCTTAGTACACTTTTAATTGCAAGTTTGCAAGTTTTTTATTGGAATAAGAATGACTAGAATAGAAAGTATATTTATTGTCCAGATATGGCTGTAAAGGCTAGATACAAAACACAAAACTCTTAGTTGAGTGATGCCTTTGAATATTACATCGTGGGTGCTGTATAACAACACTTTTTGGTGCATTCTTCAAAGAAAAGATGTGGGAAGTCTATAAAAGTTCGAGTGTACAATTACTCCGAGCAATTTGATTACCACACAAACCATAATAGCTTATATAGAATGTCATGTAAACGTGGCACTCAATGCGTGGCACGCATGCCATCAAATACGATCGAATGTCCTACCGCAGAGTGCTTATACGTATGAATCATAGACATATATATACTAGCGTAGGAGACCAACTGACATTTAAACATCGCATGACCGAAACGGAAATGAGTATGTGTGCAAAATTCACATGTGGTTGAGCCAGTTTTAGTGATGTGCATGGGTGTTTTTTATATTATCGATAGCACGTAGTACTTTCATGATAATGTGTCGTTGAAATTACCGCGTTATCATAAGTCGAAATCGGCAATCCTATTTATTATTTTGAATCTGCTATAGGTACTACATAATTTTTGTTTTGAGTTACTTTTCCTAACTTTTAGTTTTTTAAAATGACAAATCATCAATCAGTCAATTCAAATGCCATTTCCTTTACTCCAATAAATATTTTTTTTGTTAACAGTTGATAATAAAAAATTTGCAGAAGTAAAGAAAGCGTTAACATCATTATAGAAATTTTAATATTTAGTTGAATACAAGCCAAGTAATAAATAAAACAATATAAATAAACGATTTTTATTTTTAATGACAATACGTCACGTTGCAACGCATAACAACAAAATTTTAACTCTTTGTAAACAAAAAAATGAGAGTGTACAAAACAAAAACATTTACAATGGAGAAGTTCATGATGTTCAAAATATACAATTTAACTCGATAGAATTGAAAGATAAACCAAAACTAATAAAACAGTGAAAGTTTTTTTTAAATTCGTCAATAAATGACTGAGAAATAATTTATTGAAATTTATGTATTTTCGTGCAGTTTGACAGGCGGCCTCTTACTGCCCGTGACGTCACATTGCCTACTCGATCGATTGTCGTGTCGTCTCACTGCACCACCAATTATGTCTCGAATAAAATTCCTGTATTTCATCCCAGTCTATAATATCTTTTGTTTCTTTATGTAATAAGTAGTTAAGTTTTATTTGATTATAAACAAATTTTTATAAAAGACAAAGTAATAATTTGCCTAAAATTGATATTTACACTGTGATGGAATTTTTTCTTCAAATTTGTCATAAATTAGTGCTGAAAAGTGCTAGTTTTTAAACTTTACACGTAAGTATTTACCTGCGTAATTATCTAAAGTCTGGTTTTTAGGGTTCCGTATCTTAATAGGAAAAAACGGGACTCTTATTAGATGTCCACCTCTGTCCGTCTTTCCCTCCGTTCGTCTTAGACTTAGCTTTTAAATTTCGAATATTTTGTTGTTTCTTTTTTAATTTTTGTTTTAATTTTGAACATTTGTTAATTTTTTTTTTTCGTTGACTCAAAGGTTTAGGCTCTAAAGTTGAAGGTTCTGGTGATATATCCCGGTAAACGTAGGCTGACACCGATCGCTTGGGTTTCAAATTGACCTGTACAGAAATTACAGTTGGCATAAATGCTCTGATCTTAGATATTAAGTATATACTACGGCGTAGTATACTACTTAATATACTAAGTAAGCACATATGAAAAAGAAAGAAACCGCTACCGGCACGAATTCAGTGGGTATGGATCCTTTCTTCAAAAGTCGTCGGTGCTTTCGTTGGACAAAACAGTCTTCCTTGAAATATCTACTGCAAACGAAAGAATATTTTCGAGGCGTCCAACTTGTTTTATTTAACATTCTTATCCATTGTTCTTTGGTAATTGCGTTTACAGGAAACCTGGATATTATGAAATAGTCATCATTAGCACGAATCATTTTTTAACACCGCAGTTTCTTGGAGGAAATTGAGGTTAAATTATTGTATACAGTTACTTCGTCATTCAAAGTTAAATTATTTACGACGTTCTTAATCAGAGAGCAGATAGAGCATCAGATTTTAAATCATAAATAAATAACGATTAAAATTAAATAGAACATCAGATTTTAAATCATAAATAAATAACGATTAAAATTAATTGTGTATATATCTTATATTTTCATTTGAAAAAGGCTTGTATTTACATATATACCCTATGTGTAGTATATATGTATAGATGTCATACTTTCTCTTACAATGTGCTGCCAGGCTAAATAAACCTCACAACATGTTTAAAAACAGTTAACGACACCATTCCAGTGGAACAGGTGCAATTAGGTAATATCAAATTTACAAAATATTTATATTTGAAAATATCGACATATCGATAGATTTTGTGCAATCCCTATGCTTAATTGTTTGATTGTAATTTTACACAATAGTTTTGTATCGTACACATAATTGTTTAAAATAACAAATTATTTACAAAATAAAGTATTTACCGTATACTACTGATGTATAACCAAGTAAATTTAGGATCGCTTTTTATAAAAATAAGCATTAAGATAACAATATGTTATTGGCAGTACTTACGGGTGAAATGTCTCTTTATTTGGATTATTAACATATGTTACAGTGCAATTTAAAACTGAACACGACACCATTTTTATCACAAGAATAAATTTTTGTAGAATTCAAAACGATTATAACTCAAAATAGAAAACAAAGCTGGACCTTATTTTGACAAGTGACTAATGAAGACTAAATGTGTTCAAAGAGGTTTTACGACAGATTTTCTTGCATTTCTTTCTCGCATGTAGGATTTCCGCAAAGAGCTGGATGTCATTCGCACACTGTGTTCCTCTCTTACGCTAGTATATATACCTTTATGGTATGAATATCATCATTTGTTTGTCCCAAAATCAGTAGGTTGTACAGATTGTTTTCTTAACCTTTAGACAACAGGTGCAAGTAAAAATGTCATACATGAAAAACATGAAAAAAAAAAATTCCAGGCTCGTCAACTCTGTACAGCGCACGCGTAACGCAAACCCTGGAAACGTAAACACACGGCGGCTACCTACGTCATACCTACTACTAAAGACGCGTCCGCGCGCGTGCACACAAAATAATGTTCATTAAACTTACCAAAAATTCTCTATTTTGTAAATCACACCAGGAACTATGTATGATTCATTCATTATGGTGTAACACGAAGTCACAATAATCCAAAGAACACGCTATTAACATAGGTTTAATTCACAGTTATCGTCGTCATCGTTTGTATTAACTTCTTGGATATTTATTTACTAATCTGTAATTTGTTTGATGTGATGAACAATTACAATTAAAAAAGTATTTCATGAAATAAACGTTTAAGTTTTTATGACCCTATAATACAAATCATTTTTTTAATATGCCGCGTGAAGTAACGAATGGCTCTTGGATTTTCTACCTACGTGATGTACGTGATGTCCATTGCACTATGTGATGTGATGATGATTTTAAGACATTGTGTCTTAAAATAGTGACGGGAATAGAAAATCTAAAAGCCATTCGTTCCTTGACTATGCAATTTGACAGTATTACAAATACGAGCATTCCACTCGCCTCGGCGAATGGTATGTTGAGTAACCTTGCTGATCTGCAGTGGTATTCCGTTTGATAGACTATTCCTTTAATTATCTCTCCGTGAAGCACATGGCACAATTATAAACAATAAACTGCATTAAGAAAGAACACGGTAAACTGCGAACAGCTGATGTTAAAACCGACCGAGGTCACCGACTCGAAGCACAAGCTTTACTCGGTCACGGTCAAAATGCGACTAATTATAATTAATCGCCGCGTGCGCCGCCCCGCGTATACTCTTTACACTTCCCCGCCACATGACCCCGCCCCGCGGCTGACAGCAAATTTCAAACGATTTCAAGGCAGTCGCCGGCTTGTCCACACTTGCCGGCGCATGTCCCGCGTCCGTGAATCAGGGTTGCGTTGTTATTTGAAAAACGACTAATATTAAAAATTTATTTTCTCGAAAACGGCTATAAATAAAAATATAGTTTTTTCGGCGAAATTGTTATTGAATACCAGCAAATTTTAAATATAACGGGACTCTGGACGGTTGGAATCCATTCTGTATATGATTTCCATCGTATTAGCCCGCTTAAGTTAACAGGTGTTTCTCCTCTATTATTTTGTTTCATACCTAACCAATGCTTTAAAAGGCTATAGTTACAAGCGGTCTGACACATAACTACGAAACATAGACAGACCGTTTGGCCATGTAGTTAGAGACCCTAACTTCATAACCAAAGGTTGCGGGTTCGATTCCCGCCCCTGACAAATATTTGTGTTCATGAACGTTTCTATTTGTTTCCGTGCCTAGGTACACATGGAAATATCACAAAATAATATTTTAACGTGTATATCAGTAGTCTAGTACCCATAATACAAGCTCTGCTTAGTTTGGACCTAAATGGGGCTGTGTAGGATGTCCCTGGTATTATTATTATTTACAAATCTATCCAAAGAAAATTATTAGAACATCTTGCGAAAACCGCTATGATCGTATCCATACGAATGTGTTCATATGACATATCGAGCATATCCTAAATTCTTTGGTGGTGAGGTTTATTTGTTAGAATATCAAGCGAATCCCGCTCAATAGCTTTCAATGGGACTGGCACAGGAACATAATTTAGTACTCAATACGTAGTTACGTACTTATACTGGTTCAAAGTTCCTAATGGAATAGGAAACCTATTAAGGCCCAAAATTATTGGAAACGTGCGAACGCGAACGAAACTTCAGCGTGTGTAAGTAGGAGTGGCTGGATTACCTAGCATTGAAATAAATTGAAATTCAAGGACAAATGGTACGGCAATGGAAAAAGACAGATGGAACGTATGCTATACAGCCAGGGCCTCGAGGGAAAATTTTAGTCAGGAAAAAGGCTTTTCCGCTAAATAATAACACTTTTCATTGGACGTATCATTAAAATGTTCAATTTGTATTAAGGGATTTGCAGGTTTATAAAACAGAAAGCACATTAGATTCAGTCCTATAAGTCGTGCTTGATCTGAGGTATACATGGCTATTGAGGCGGCGCGGCGGCGCGGCGCGTCGTCTTGTCTCTACACTCTCGCTTTCAGAGAGATAGCTGTAAATTTCAGCTTCATATACCAATATACTCAGAGTGGATGTGTTTACATCTGTTCCTCTCTAGTATTTACTTTTTACGCAATGTTGTTTTATGTAAATGTGTAAGCAGAGCGTAAAACTCTGGGAATAATAGATACAATGTGCTTTGTCTGATAAAATGTATATAAATGATAGAATGTTTTATTTCAGTTTGAATATGTAAAACATTGATATACAAATTACGAAACATATTACAAAATTTTCGTAATTGAAATTGTGAAAAATAATTACACGAAATAATAATTATAAAACAATATTATACGAATATCTAATAATTAAAGAATTACCGTTTAAGCTTAGCCTTACGTTAGGAACAATTTTTGCAGGAAAGGAATTGCTCGATATCTCCGTCGAAGGGATAGAGAGTAAGAGGATACTATTCATTCTGGTGGAAAGATCCCACGGGATGTAACCCTAATTAGGGTTCAAGCTTCAAGTTGTGCTTCGAATTGTGATATGGGATAGTAATGAACATAGAAATCAAGAAGTAAAATAAAACAAGTGGTGTGTCTACGCAAACCAGAAGGAGTCGCGGGCAAAACTTATACAAAAATAATACATCTTTAACTTCTGACCGTACTCGGTATAACATTCCTTACTGTAACTTTTCTTTTGACTATGTGTTTATCGTATTCTACACGTGCAGTATGTGGGTGAATTACGCGAAAAAATCATATGAGGCCCTCCGTGTCCACGAACAATAACGCGTTCAGGCTTTTGATGAAGCTGCCTCGACAGTGTAGCGCGTCGGGCATGTTTGCGCAGGCACGCACCGACTGCTTCTATACCACGATACGCAAGCGGTGCGTATCTCTGGTGCGCCGGGTGCGAGGCGGTCCCAACACCCTGGCGATGATATCAAAAAGGTATGATTGTCCTTTTATTGGTCGCTGTTGCCGCCTTCATATAGTGTGAACTGGTCGCTTGAGAGAGGGCATGGGTCCATGAAAAAAATAGTAAATTGTTACTTGTTGTGACTTGTGTTCTTTCTCGGATAGCCATTTCATATAGGGTAGAAATGGTATTGACATCTTGTGTATGACTTAGTTAATTTTTACAATTTGATGTTGATTTGTGATTTGTAGTTTGTTTTAATTTTGACTATTATATTATGTTACTAATATTCAGGTTGTAATGTACGTGTTTTACTAACAAATGAGTCTTTGTTACTTGATATGAAATAATAAATAAAACAAATAATCTCGAGGTAATGTACTAATTTCGTTTCTTTGTTAAGATGACGGGCAAATTTTATGCCTTTCTACGAAGGCCAGTCTGTTGCCACGAGCCTCGTGAAACTTATTTTTAGTAACTACAAAAATTCCTTAATAATAATAAAACTTCTGACAATAGCATTGAAGTGCGCAGTTACTTTTATTTGATGTTGTGAAAATATATCATTTTACAAAATCTCTTTTTGGTACATTTTTTATATTTCATAACAGCGTCGTCGGACTGAATTTTCCTCCAATTTAATTTCTCCAAGCAATAGATAACATTGTAAGGCGTGGGCTGACGATGAAATTGATCTCCAAGGCTTGTCCTTTATATTGTGAATTTTTTTTCTATGATTCATTACAGAGAACTGCGTTTATCAAAAGTAATAATGAAATCATATTTTTCTATTCAATTTATTTATTATATAATCTTCTGATCTGCCCATCTCTCTGATCTGGTAAATATCAGGTTCGGTATGAAGCAATGAACAAATTGAATTGTCACGATTTGCCTCATACGCTTTTGAATCAAATCGCATGTAAATTGAATTTGTTATGCACCGAAAATTTATCATAGAGTGAGATTTAAAAAATAATTTTTTTACATTTCTTTTTCAATAGGGAGTTATATGAAAAAAAAATCTGAAATCAATAATGGTTAACATACAAAGTAATAACATAAACATCAGTTCAACAAATTAAAGAAAAATCTTATTCATATATTCATATTTATTTATTCCACAAAAGAAGTGCTACATAAATTGGTAAATGTTCCAGAACTTACATGTCTTATAGTGTAGTCATCAACAAAAGGAAAAAAATATAATTTTAACCATAAAACTATGTCAAAAAATAAAAATAAATTAAAATAAAACCTAAATGAAATATAACAATAAATAATAATAAGGTTTACAAAAAACACAGAAAAACAAAGTCTTAGAACACATAGGCGCGATCTATCTGTTACAAAGTCATATTTATATACTCATTCACTGATTACAGTGGGTCTTTCAATAAGAGGTCTCTCAAGCGGAGCCTAAATGCTTCGTCCGTTTGTTTATTTCTTAGTTCCACAGGAAGCCGCTCGTAGTAAGTCTGCTCACATATCATATGATCACATACAATACGTGGATTCTTTTCATCGAGTGCCAAACGACGGGGAGCTATGTTTAATCGCCCGCTTGAACGGAGTTTCTCTAATGTGACTCTTTGAAACTTGGAAATATTTGTTCTTATGAACATTATTACTTCAAAGATGAATAATGAGTACATCGTCATAATCCGATGTGTTACTAACAAGTTCCTACAAAAGTGTCTGTGCTTCACTCCTGCCCGCGTTCGAAGTACTCGTTTTTGTATAATTAATACTCGCCTCGAATCTGTGGAGTGTCCCCATAGGAGGACCCCATACGACATCAACGAGTGAAAGTGCGCGAAAGACACTTGTCTCAGCGAGTCATCCGATATTAAGGGCGCTGTTTGTGGCTACAAACAGGGTATTTCCAAAAGCGGAACCCTGAGGAATACTCAGATGTACTATACCGTCATCCTATTGATAAATTTTACCGTTCAATTGCACCTTTACCACCTGCTTGCGATCCCGCAAAAAAGACTCAAACAACCGGTAAATTTGCTGTTAATGCCATATTGTCGCAACTTATTTAACAATAATCTGTAGTCGATCACATCGAAGGCCTTGGATAAATCGCACAAGATACCAGCCATTTTATATCCTTCATCCAGACCAGTTACGATGCAATCAAATATTTTGTTTGTCGCAGCCGTAGTTGACATTTTTTGTCTATATGCGTATTGGTTTTCTGTCAGTAAGTTATGTGTTTCAAAGTGTTTCATTAAATAGGATGATAAGATGGACTCTACAATTTTAGACACGGTTGGTACTATTGTTATTGGTCTGTAGTTATTCACATCACCTTTATCCATTTTCCCTTATAAATTGGACAGACTCTTGAGTATTTTAATACGTAAGAATATATGCCGGTTTGAAACATATTATTAATCAAAACGCGAATATCCGATACGACAGGCTATACACACAACAATAAGTTTATTGACATATCAAATGCTTCCATAGTTGTACGTTTTTTTTAGCATCGGCCTTATAATTATAATTACGATTAAAATGTTCAGGACCTGAAACGAAAATCTATCTGTTCATTTATTTAACTTAGTAAAATTCTTATTTAAAGTATTTTCCTATTTTGAAATGCTTAAAATAGCTCGTAATATTATTATGACGAAAATTGAATGAAAGAACATTTGCTGTTATACTTCTTTAAAGAACAATAACCGTAGGTGGTAAAATATAAAAATCTATCGTTTTTATAACTTTATTTTTTATTCAATCATAAATTAATGAAAAAAGAAAAAAGCTCATTGCCATATTACTACAAAATACCTCCCACTGCTTAACATACAAGCTTCTAGTTGTCACGCTTGGTTCACACAAAGATTTACGAATGAAAATATTTTAATTATCAAATAAAAGTTCAGTACATGGCGTATTCAAGATCCCCGCTGCGATATTTTTTGTACTGTGTTTTACGTCATAACAGTAAACTAGACGAAAAGCCAAATAACGGGACGGTTATTAGTATTACAATCGAAATCTACGCAGTCAAACGTCTGTGGTCCCTCTGGTTTTCATAGCCTAGAATGCGCTCCAGAACAAAATATTTTTCTGTTACATACGTGATTGTACGCGACTTACACTAGCTGTTCGTTTTTGTAACAATACATTTCTTTATATTGTTACGCCCCCCTCTACACCAATTATCGACAGATTTCCGTTACCATTTCTATTCCCAAAATTTGCTGGAAAACAAGGGACGATTCACGTAAGTCGATATGATTGTTTTGATATGCGTTAGAACGTTCTAGCCCACGAATATAAAATAGTATTCGACAACGTGATGTGATTCAGACAGATTTAAGTTAGTGAAGACAACGAAGTTAAGATAAAGTATTTAAAATAAAATAAATCTGTGTTCAGGACAAGTGAAAGTATCGTGTGGATGAGTAATATTATTTCCCTGTGAACTGTTATTTTAGCGAAATAAAAGCATAAAGAACTTTTGATTTACTGAACGTGTAATACAGAACCACGCATCGTAGCTTAATCACCTAAAAGTAGACCAAATGTTTCCTTTTAATTTAGGAAAAATCCTTTCCTTAAATCGCAAGGCCATGAGCGATCGTAAAATTGTGTGCGTGAGTTACGATGCATTATAGCTCATAAACGCGAGGGTTTTACGAACATTTTATTTTTGTACTTGAGCACACTCTCACGTATCGAAAGTGACAAGACATATCCAAGAAGGGAAGTTAATTGGCGATATAACGAAATTGTGCTGAAAGCACTACAACTTACATCTGTAAGTAATACGACAGAATGAAATACCGTGTGCTTAGAGAGGACTTCACATAAGGCCACTTTCAGTTTTAGTGTGTCCGTCATGTTTTTCGGAACTTCTCTTATAAAGGCTTAACTACTGGTAGGCTATGGACTTGAAACAAAATTTTAAATTTGCGCTGATGGTCATTAAAATTAAAAGAAATCAGGTTGTAAAATTACCTCTCAAAACTTTATTTTTTTCTATTTGCAAATATCTATATAGTTCCCAGATATTTATGAAAATTCATGTGACTGAAATTATCCATGAGACGTCATCAAGGCGGTTGAGCTTATTTTACTGTTTTCCACGGTAAAAAACGAAAACTAAAAAAAAAATTGAGGCAAGTTCACTACGTCAAAATTAAATGAAGTTGTAATCGTTATGAATTAATATTTTAATACTTATCTAAAAACTAAAATATGTACCGAAATTAAAATTATTTATTCGTAGTTAAACATATGTTCAAACCTGACAGTAAGTCGCTTACATTCTCTTATCGGCGTCGGTACATCAATACCTCTATTTGGAAATATTGTATTGTTTTCATTCATACAAAGCCAGACGGTACATTGAACGGTCAATAAACCGATCAATCGTATCCAAATTGATGGATCCAATTAAATTGTACATTCGCTTTAAAATGACAGGTTTTTCTATTGAGTCCCTTTTAGCAGCAACAGACTGTAATATCTAGACAATATTATATACCACTTAGAAGCGTACCTCATATTCATCATTAGAATTTCATGCTTGCACTATGAAGTACACAGCTCTTCTTGAGTATTAAGTTAAAGCGTTTGAACCATAAGCCCAACACCTTGGGTTAGGCCCGGTAACCTCCATATTCACAGAAGTAACTTATCGAAAGTGAGTCAATACGCCCATGACTAGAATGCAACCCAAGACCATTATCAAAGGCGGGGTGCTTATAGCTACTCGACCAGCACAGCCACCAAAAAAACTTACTGAAATCAAAAGTGTAAATTTGAAGAGAGAGCCGCATAAAGTACAATGAAATCACATAACAGTAGACACCGTGCGGTTTACTATTAACTAAGTTTGAACACGCCCTAAAACCATGCAAAATAATAAGTGTTAAACCTAAAATATTTGTATTAAAATTTAAAAAAAAACTAAATATATTTAATAATTTTAATGATTTGATAATTACATATCATACAGTATTTACACTGCAATGTTACTTTGATACACTAGGCTCAGCCTGTGTCGTAAATCGAACTTAATATTATTAATTAAATTACTTTGTTTATTAAATGATTTCATTTGGCGCTTCTCCAACAGGCTAACCTTTAAAATATTTAACCTTTCAGTACCATTGGAGCGCGTCCCTAGCCAAACTGATTCCTCCGAGTTATGAGACGCGAACTTTAAATTGTTAGCGCTGTGCAAACGACCTCCGGGCTAGAACAATGCGTGTAGACGCCACATTGGCTGGACGAGCGAACGAACAATTTATTATATATTTTATTACTATAGCTAACAGAATCTTTCCAAGTGAAACGCTTTTATACACGCTTCTGTTGAAATAGGTTTATTTTATTTAAATATTGTTTTGAGTCTGTTATAAGTAAAAATACAGTTATTTAATTATTTGCCATTTTAAAAAGAAACGCTTTTTAAGTTTTTTTATTTACTTAAGTACTTAACTTTTGTCGTGGATTTTTTGAACTTTATTAAACATTTTTATTTATTAATTTTTAGAAATTAGTAATTCCGTGCGCAACAGGGGGGTTTTCATAACTAGAAGATGATAACAATAAAGCCATTTTGAGTAAACATATCTACTGCAGCACCCTGGTGGTTTCCAAACGTAAACTAATCTAAGAACCTGCTCTAAGGTAATAAATCAGGCCGGCCGTTATAGCAATACATCTACTGCAGCGCACCCTTGCAGCCTGAAATCGTAAAGCAAATTTAATAACCTGCACTGAAATGATACCCATGTAATACAGAAAACCATATCAAAATCCCAGCTGTTTTAGACAAACACATCGACTGCTGCGTCCTCCGGTGGCCATAACCGTAAACGATATTTTAAGATTTGCTCTGAAGTTATACCTGTGTAACCCGAAAAACTGCATCACTATTAATCTGGCCATCTACTGCTACGTTCCCTGGTGGTTTAATACCGTAGCACATGATCGAGTACTGCTTTGAAGTAGATATCTATGTAATACAAAAGACTGTTACAGTCTATATACCGTCGTGGTCTGCGTAACATAGATAATTTATTAACTGATTTTCTGTTTGGATTTATTATGAAAACTTGATTTATTTTAGATTTGGTAACAATCACCTAAATAGCTTCGTAGTCCGAAGCTCACCTGCCAAGCAGAAAGCTCTAGGAGTGAATTCGTTTGTTTGGGAACCCAAAAAATATGACATTTTGCATATCAATCCTACCTCCGTGCCGAACAGTCAGTCGCCCGAGACCATGTGGATTTATGCGATGGAGCACGCAATTTCTTTTTTTTTTTTAATTTATTTGGAAACACACAGTCATTTACATCTATGTTCATACGAAAAAAACTTAATATCTAGACCTAGAGATTCCTATATAATTAACATATTTCTAATTTTTAACAATTCTAACAATTTCTAAATATCCCTGCGCTAGACACGTCCTCCGGCAGTAAATACTTTATGCTATCGTCTTAGCCAGGGCAGATCGCTAGTAGGTATATACATTTTACAATAATATATTATTATGCCACCAAAGCCAGTTGCCCGGCCGATTGGCAAAATTACATTGCATCGGTTTTCGGAGTATTTTTATCTATAATAAAAACGGCCAAAAACTTGCCTTAAACTAGTCACCCGGAGTACATAAGAATAGAGAAATCTTCTTGGTACGTTATACCCGATCTACCTAATCAATTCATTTAGACTTTCAATAAGTGTGTGTAAACATCTTATATTAAATACAAACTTTTTGAATTTTATCTGTCTACTCCGTATAGGAAGCAAACTTGAACATACAAGAATACAAACATAAATGGCAAAACTTTCCATGATTTAATATCCAATTACGTTACGAGACATACTCGTACAAAGCTAACTTCGTGTAGTCAATCAGACGCAACATAAAACACTTTAGCCGTGAAATCGGAATAAGCAAAGTTTCCAAGGTCTCTGCCATAACAAGGAAAGAGGGTGGAGTTGAAACTGGTCGTTGAGATTATTCGCATGAAACTAATGTCAGGGAGTGACAACAGAACTAATATTCATTCAAATTAACTATCATAACTTTACTGTTATGCAAGAAATCAGTTTAACTTACTCTAATCGTTACTTAACTTACACTTGCATTGAAGTAATGTAATGGTCACATTTTCAGAGTAGGCAAACAATTCTTCTTTCTTGTGTGAAAATTATTTATATTTAATACATGAATACGAAGTTGAGTTTGTTTGTTTGATAAGTTTTTTCTGGCTACAAACTACAGTATCCAAACTAACTAACTAACTAACCTAACGGGGTCTCCAACATACGGAGTCAGTGATTATTATGTACAGAAGTCAGGAAAATCTCATTGGTACATGCCAATTTCTGGGATTCGAACCACGACCCTCTAGATAAAAAGTGGGCTCGCCACCGCTCAGCTATCACGACTTTAAATATAAACTAAAAACTACATAAGTGATTTTAATAAAGGGGAGAGGTAATTTGAAACGTGGAGTCATGTTACGATACCGTTTTAATAAGGTTTTTTTAGGGTTCCTATCGATAGAAAAAAGGAACCCTTATTCGTTATCCGTCTGTTTGTTTGTCTGTCAAGACGTTTCTTTTCAGGAACACGAGAAGGTATGAAGTTAAAATAATATGAAAAATAATCAAACTTCAAGGTCAGCGTAATCGAAAATACGGCCATTTAAGCCACACATTTTGACACTCCCAAATAAATAAAAAAACATAGGGTGCTTTCTGTTACCTAAAATCATAAAATTTTCCAATAAGCTAGGTCTCATGGCACAAGTAAAACAAAAACATGGTACATAAGAACAATATTTTTTGTGATTACAAACATTTTTTTAGTACATAGCACAAATACATCGTGTGGTAGTATGGGACCTTCAGTGCACGGGTCCGACTCGCACTCTGCCAGTTTCATTTTTTATTGGAGCGCACTTTGAAAAAGGTGTAAAATGAGAATGATGAATGATAAACGCGAAAATTAGTTTGTCTCCAGGTGAACGACGGTAATATCATCATAAATATCATACAATATGGTCATGGCATTTTATTTATTATTATTACATAGATGACAAATGTAGATTAGAAAGTAGTATAAAAAAACATTAAATAAATAGATAAACGGAGTATTGGTTTCTAAATAGAGCAAATCCTTTATTAGCTTCTTTGAAATATATATTTTGCGCTGGTACATTCCAAGGAGTATAATTAATTTGATATTTTAATTATTTAATCTGAAATTCGCTGTCGTTATCGCTTCCGCTAATCAGCGTGCGATGACTGGCGAACCGCGCGATTCGCGCTCATTAGGGCAATAATGAGGGCCATTCACGACGACGACCGTTCCACTCGTTTTTAAAAACACTTTTCACTCTATCCTCGCGTTCTTCATTCATAATTATTTTTCTTTTCGTTTTGCTCAATCGTAAGGGATATATAAAACTAAAAGTTCTTGTCGCCTTATAAACTCATCAACGCACCAGACCAAGTTTTGTCTGTGACTTGGCCCGCGTGGCTTTCATGATTGTATTATTTAGTTAATAATCTCCATAAAATTTAACGCATATAATGATTATAATATCTGGAACACCTCACATATGGTCATTTAAACCTATGCTCGTACAGTCCCAAATATTTTTATAATGCATATTATATAATAATATATTTTTCACATCCGATACGGAATAAATAAATATGTGCATGCACACAAATATTTATCTTGGACGAGGATCAAACCTGCTGTCTTTGGTTTTGCAGTCGACAACTTCGACCATTAGACCGATCGGTCAGCATATATTTATTAACAATTTAAAAAAAATTACCATCTTGTTAAAAAAAAAATAGTAGAAGCCCTAAACAAAAAAATTGCCTATAACAAATCAAAATATTAAAAACATTTTTTTAATTAACGGCAAATGTTCTTTCGAAAATTTCAAAGATAAAATATAAACGAAGGGGCGTACTTTTTTTTATTATAACAAGTAGAACACTGCTTTGTCGAGTGCACCAATTTTCCAAAATGTTGACTTAGAGGGCTTGTAGGATTGATCTCGCCCATATATTTCTATACCAAATTCATTGCATAAGTACAGCTATTTTTGTTTCAAAAGTTTAAAAAAATGTTATGTAATTTTAATGATATGAGTAAAAATACGATCTATGTGGCTACTGCGGATCCTTTAATTATAATGTCAAATTTAAATGTCATACAAATGTACGTGTAGAAATGGCAGTATATAATATGTAACATTGAGATTTTACTTATACAGATAATAGTGAATTTTCATTTATAATTCGTAAAGCCTTCAATAGCTAAATAAATTACGTTATTAAACAGTATTTGTGAAACAAATTTAAAATGCAATTATGTTGTCGATGTCCACACCGTGCTTCAGAATATAAAATATGTAATGACAAGAAATTTCTGATTGTCAATACGTGCCAAGGGAAATAATACTTCAATGGCGCATAACCGAAGGATGCTTTTAGTCGGGCATTAGCAGCCGACACGATCGCGCAAGGACCCTGTGATACTCGTTACGACATTTTCGTTAAGAAATATATGTTATTTGGTAACCAACACGGCTATAACCCTATTTACTACGAGTATTATGACGGTTACGCTCGTAAGGTGGATTTTCTGAGGTATGCTATCGTCTTTAAATAAACTCATTTCCGCATATCTGACTAAATTTTTTGAAACTCCATTCTAGATCACTTTCTTACTTACTACTTTACTCTTAAAACAACAGCGTGATGTCACATACCCAATACATTGAACCTCGATCTATAATATAATTAATCTAAATGTTAAGTATCGTTTAAATAAGCTCTAGTTATAATCTTTCTAACGTATGAATAAAATACAATAGTTTTAGATGACGGAGACCTCAACTAAAATTTAATTAAGAGATTTCGTAAAATTCATTTTAAAAAATCGAAAGGGAATCGAATCGATCCTGATTTTAAAAATTACGACGGAAACGATTAAAGGCTTTAAAGGGTGATAAAGGAACTACGATAAAGTATAAGAATGATACAAACATAGGCAGCACGTCCGGGCTTTTAGGATCGATGACCTACGACCCTTTATAGGGTCCTCTGTAAACTTGAATACCATCAAAAAAACGGCATTATAATAATATGATATTATATTATATAGACTTCTAAGTGAGGTTACTAATATGAATTAATTTCATTTGTTCAACCGATCAAACCGAACCGATCAAAATTAAATTCATAATCAAATTTACACTCTATGTCTTTAATACTTTTTAAGCCTCTATACCTTTTAAGGTGCGGGTACGTTTGTAATTGCTTGTAGTGTTACGTACGTGTAACAATATTACTAGAAACATATTTAAAATACCAATGTGCGTAATATAAAAAAAATTAATCGTGGGTTAAATTTCTCACCTTTAATTAATCTATTGCCTACATAAGCGTGAAGGTCGTGTCTGGAAATTCATCGTCACCATCGATTCACCGAACGATCGGAAGAATTTTATAGAAACAGTTCTTTAAAAAAATCTGCACCAGAAAATATAAATAATGCAAAGAAATAATAAATGTAAAATCAAGATTTTCTGAAGCTTGCTTTTTTATTTCATTGTGTACCATGTGATTGTATTTTGCAGGATTTGAATAAGTTATTTATGACGTAGTTCAGAAGAGGAACGCATATAAAATGCTTAAAATATGCTTTTTGCTCACCGAGAACCATCTCGGCAAGGAAACAAACGTGACAAAACATAACTCAGCACAGTTTCCTAACTTTTCTGACTTTTTACGATACAATCGATGGTTTTTTTTATGGATTTCGTTAATATGGTTTAGTAAAGAAAAACAAACGGTTAAACTTTTTCTATACCGGCAGATTTTACTACCCCGTTATACATATTAATATGTAAAATTAATATGTATAATTTTAATAGATGATCTTTAAGTGAAAACAATGAAATACGTATTTTTTAGGTTTTCTTCGTGTCGGTCTCGCACACGAAGGGACCGTACCGCTGTACAATATATATAAACACGTTTTAGGGTTCCTTAGCCAAATGGCAAAAAAAGGAACCCATATAGTTTCGCCATGTCCGTCCGCCCGTTTGTCTGTCTGTTTGTGGTTTTTCTCGGAAACTATTGGTAATACATAGAAGAAATTTAAAAGGTAAGTGTAATCTATGAACCGGTACACAATGACGTCGTGAAATTAAGAAAAATTTTTTTTAGGATAGGTCGCCAGCTTAAGTACGAAAAAAAAAATCATCGTATATTAACGCGAGAGGTACCAAACGATAGGTCTCAAAAAATGATATCAAGTTTGAAAACAATTTTTTTTATTCAAGTCACCAGTTGTTGAGATATGCACTCCTCTAAAGTCCTAATTTTTGTTAGAGCCCCGCCACCCCTCCACCAGCTAAACTGTTGTTTTTGGATATGTGGAAAAAAATTATGACAGGAGCATATATAACGTAGTTAAAAGGAAAATTATCACAGCTAACTAGACTGTATTATTTAACGAGTAATAAATTAACTTATAAAATGTTTTTTTTTATAAGTAAAGAAATTGTATAAATTCTATAGAAAATGACAGGTAGCGTTTAGCCAATTAGCGAAAACTAGATGCATTTTATCTGTGTGATGTTATTGTAAAAGATAATTACAAAAAATATTTTATGATGGAATCTACATTGTATTACTAGGTATTATAAATTTACGCTTTTCTTTGCAGTGCTTGTTCTATTCACAATCGATACTAAAAGTCAAAGGTTCACTGTAATAACATAAATAATAAAAATGGTCTCTAGCTACCAGTGCACTCATGTTATTACTTTTCGGATTAGCCAGAGAGGATCGAGCGCCTTCTCAATAACTAAAGAAATAAAAATGAAATATACTTATACAATTATTCTTAAATTACATAATAATAACAATTAACGGTTAAGTTCGATTAACGTCGCGCTCGTTTTTATATATTGTATGGAGGTACAGAACCCTTCGTACGCGAGTCCGATTCGCATTTGGCCGGTTTTGGTTTGGTTTGGGGCTGCTTGTAATTTTAACTTTATTTTATTTTTACTATGTAATATATATTATATGTAGTAATACACACTTTGTAAAATATTCAAGTGTTTACCTATTACGGTTCTGACGGTACGGCCTTGTGACAGACGGACAGGCAGACAGCGGAACCTTAGTAACAAGGTGCCCGTTGGAACCCTTTGGATACGGAATCCCAAGAACGGAACAATTTTATTATTATTTCGTCCTCTCAGTCACAGTCATTTTTCTCACAGACTTATTGGCATTGTATGTGAAGTTTAGAAACTAGAAGTAATATGTGAACCTCTATAAAATGGTGTATAAAAACAGAAAAATGTATTTTAGGTCATAGGTCGCCATACGAAAAAAAAAATCTAGCGCACGCTATGGTATGGAGTATCTATAGATAGGTCTATAAAAAGGATATAGAGGTTACTAGATGGCTTTTCTTAATGAGTCAATAATTATTTTTTTCAGAATAGTTGTTGAGATACGCACTCCTAAAACTAAAAAGTGTGTCCTTTCACTTTTAAAATATGTGGTGGAAATTTTTATTTTATATTATATTATTTATTATTACTTTATATAGTTTATTAATTTTATTTATTAATATATTTAAAATAATTATTTCTACTGCTTAAAAAACTTTTTAAATAAAAATTGGTTTGAATAAGATATTTTGTAGTGTTAGCCGTGTGATGGCGAGCCCGCTACTTATTTGGAAGGTCGTAGTTGAATTTCCAGGAACGGGCATTTCCAATGAGTTTACCCAATCGCCATCATCAGATTCCAGTCGTTAAAATCCACCAACTCGCACTGGAGCTGCGTGGTGAATTAAGTACCCTCATCCCGAGGGGAGGCGTAAGCCCCTGCAGTGGGGCATAATGAGCTATGGAAGTATTTTTCGAGATTTTCGTTTTTAAACTTATTATATGACTGTTAACCATGAACAATCATCCCAACTACGGAACCCTTCATTGTGCATGGTCCGACATGTACTTGGCCGTTTAAGCATCACTCGGTACTAAAATATTGAGATATAACGACAAGTATTAGTATTATCTTGGGGATGCACAAGTGACTGACATTTGCGTCAGTCGATGGCCATCGCGGGATAACTCTCCCCGCTGCATCCACGGTCCCCCTTTTTCGTGCGTAGTATTTATGTTTCACTTAGAAAAATATTTCACTCTGAAAATTTTTAGTATAATTTTTTTCTCATAAATGGAGTCTTAAAACCTAATATGTCTTCAAAACCTTTGAAAAAAATTAATAAATTTCCCTATACATACACATTGGTTCCCCGGAACGACAGGTAGAGTATGGATTTCTACATGAAGTAGTCATCGCGTATCCTTTTCGTTTGATCGATATTCATCAACCGTTTATGCAGGCTCTACGTTTCAAATGCTTTTTAGGCCCTTTTTTGAGATAACACTAATTCGGCCAACAAGCTTTCTAGGGCGCCCTTGCCGACCATTAGGCCAGTACGAGGCTTAGTCTTATTATGATATTGTCATTGTCAATATAGTTTTAGAGCATTTTAGTTGACGTTTTGAAAATACATTTCCAAGTCAAAGACTTAAATAAATTAAAATGTATCATACCCAAGAATCAAAAAATAAAATAAAACAAATACCCTAATTAACAGGTTATGTTTGATTTTTTTTTCAATTCGTTAAAAGTAGTTAAACGTATAAACACCTCAATTCTCTCAACCCATACTATCAACGCACAAACTGTTTACGATCCGAGTTCAAAAAAATCTTTAATACAATACAGTAACATAACGACGCTTTATCATCCGTTGGATATTCTTGGTAAAGCTGGTGCTTTAAATTGTTGTAGTATATCTTTAAGTCCGCTAATATGGTACAAGTATCAATAATAAAATTACTCACGGACAAATATGTTGGACATCAGGGTAGCGGGCAGGCAAAACACGATGACCAAGATATCAGCGACCGCCAAGTTGACGATGAAGAAGTTGGTAACGGTGCGCATGCGAGGTGAGCGGCACACCACGGCGATCACGAAGCAGTTCCCCACGAGGCCCACCACGAACACCAGCAGATATGCAGCGCAAAACAGCGCCGTCATAGCGCCACTGTGCCGGTACAGCAGCTCCTCAGGTGCAGCTGCACCCGTGCTATCTGAGCGGTTGGCTGACAGGTTCCATGGCAATATAGCTAAGGGTTGCAAGTCTGGTAAGGCGCTAGCCCCACCCGTGCCCGCCAGCTCAGCCACGCTGCCAGCCAGCAGCTCTGCCAGGCCGTGTGCTTTATCACGATGATGAGTTCGGTGTCTCCCGTGTCTCATCTCGTGACCCGATGCGTTTGATAGATTGAACAGCTCTGTCGTTTCATCCTCCAGAAACTCCCCACTCGGAATCCTCAGGGGAGCCATTTTTACGCGTGATGTACTATGGCATAGCGGGAAATCATATGACTTTTATTAAAAGAATACCTACGCTACTTGAAACAAAAATCCCACCAAACCGTCACAACCGAGAGATCTAAAGTCACGAGCACAATGCGAACTAAAGCGTATCTACCTAATGAAAGTCACAGGAATCGAAACAAAATTCTAAGTAAAGGTTCTGACACGGCTTAAAAAAGTATGAAAAGTTTCGTAGATGTTCAAGTGAAGCGTAGCAACAGATACCGCGTGTTTGTGCCGCGGCGCTCTCACGCCGAGTGCCGTAGCGGCTGTAGCGGCCCGTAGCGGCGTAGAGGCGTAGGCTGCGGCCCGGGACGCATGTGCAGCCCGCCGAGGACGGAATGCAGCTCCGCGTTCCCGCTAATGGACCGTTTGCATCTCATACATTTTAACGTGGTCTTTTAGTCTTTAAATTCAATTTTTGGACGCTTTTACTGTTTTGCGCGCTACGAATTCTCAATGTCACATTTAAACCGACTTAGCTGGATAGTAAAAAATAAATGTAACTTTTCATATCGAAACATATATGATATATATGTTATATGATATATGATATATATGTTTCGATATATATGTATGATATATATATGATATATATGTTTCGATTTGGGACGGGTCTCCGGTAGTTGGCCGAGGGACTTATACTCTTTTACACAGAAATCATCAGGAGCTCAGATCGGAAAGATAGTCTTCTACGGAAGCGATTACAATTAGATGCGTTAGCATAATAAGTCTTAATACACGATACTTTGTAAGTCAATATTCAAAAGAGTTAATGTTTCTTTGCAGTTTTATTTTTCGGAGCTACGACCCTAAGTCTGTGTAAATTTAATGAAGCTCATAACATGTAGAGTTCATATCTGTAGTATAAAAAATAGTACTCTACATATTGGTGAAGGCTTCTAAATGAGCAAAACCTGAAGAAAATGAATACGAACAAAGTCTTCCAGGTTTTTCCAACCGATTATGTCGACGAACTTTCGAGCAGGAATCGAAGCATGTATTTAGTTTTTTTCTAATATAATGGCGACCTCAATTTAAAAATACAAATTTCTGGTCATTTCACCATGTCCACGAATAATTAAAAAAATACAATTCTAGTTACCTCAACATTTTAGTCATCGGACGGCCTAAATACGAATTAACTTTAAATCGCACAAATATTTGTTTTTTGGGCCAAACTACAACGCGTTAAGCATGTCAAGCCAATCAAGTACCAAAACACCACGTCAAATGCTGATGTTACAATAATATAAAACCCCTTCATCATTATGAAACATTACCAGTAGAATTATCGCATTCAGGTACGCATATCTTCGTCTAGATTTATGTTTTGAAATGTAATAGTTTTTGTAAAAAGTTTTAGTAAATTTATTTTAACTGCAATTTAACTTTTGTTTTACTGCAACGTTCTACTGGCGGCGAGCCGCTGATCTGAACACGACAACCTTCCTTTCTTTCTATTAGTGAAATAGTCTGACAAATGTCAATTTTCATAGGAAGTTTAGCTCTACAAACCAACACCATTTATTGTCCCTTAAACACTGTGTTCAGCTGAACGTAGTTCGGACTTATAGTACGTGTAGAGCTTACCGATGTAAACAAAAAGTTTTAAGTGCGCAGATGTCGCAAACTATTAGTTACCGAGAAAAACATGTTTAAAGTTTTATTTTTTTATCCCGTATCTTATTTATTTTTTTATACTTTTTGATTAGTTCGTTAATCTTTACACGCTTTATAAGTTTGGACTACGTTCAGCCGAACACGTTGTATATATTTTCTTATAATATAAAAATCGCAGTTTTTTCACTATTTTCTAATAATTTATTATACCAAGCAAATCAGATGCAAAAATGCTATTTTGGCGTATATTTGTTCAATTTAGATTAATTTACTTGTATACTGTAGTTTTAGCCTAAACAATAACCCAACTAATATTAAAATTTAAAAGTGTGTATGTATGTTTGTTAACAACTTGATATGCTACACGAAGATTGTTGAAGGGACAAAGAGCAACATAGACTACTGTTTATATTGTTAGAAGATTCAAATAGAAAACGATACTAATCAAGGTTCTAAATGAAGCGAGCTAATTTTCTAGATGTCAGATATTATATTATGCTAATAGGAGTATCAAAATGTCATAGAAGTAAACTAAAGAGATGTGTGTGTGTCTACATGACGATAAATTTCATGCGAAGAAAAACAGTTTATTATATTTATTTTTGTATGCGTGTGTTGTTGCCTTGTTGTGTAAACAACAAATCTAGACTGCCCTTGCTCATATAGATATCGTTTCCGTGTCCTTGGACTAAAATCTTATCACGAAGGACGTCAGCGCAGGATTCCACTTTACGAGAAACTCGTCGAGCATGAACGTCGGCTAGAAACTTGTTGTAGCAATAAAACGCCGCATTTGGACAACAGCCGCTTCTTTTATCTCCTACGTCCACTGTCTCCAATACCACTTTATTTTGTGTTGTAAGAAGAACTCTTCTGAAGTTTTGATTTGAAAGCGTATAGGGGCATCGAAATGTAAAGACAGGAAAAGTTGTATTTATTTGTGCAGTCTGTGGTTTGAGCCGAACCGCGCTTTCTATGCGCAACAATTCGTTGTCTATTTATGGATGAATTTTGTCTTTTAAATTAGATACAATTGATTTAGAACCATTGACCATAATTTTTAGGGTCCCGTAACCAACTAGCAAAAAAATCGAACCTTAATAATTTCATCCTCTCTGTCTATTAGTCTGTCTGTCCGTCCGACTGTTGGTTGGAGAGTAGGTGTAATCTATGGACCGCTATAGTGTAGTGTAGCGAATTTACTAAAAGAAAATTCGTGTTGTAGTTTGCTATACATATGGTGACTGAGAGAAGAAAAAATCTTCCCAGCACACATTAATGTATATGAAATACCTATAGATAGATAAGTCTTTGAAAATTATATTGAAATTTCAAATGACTTTTTTATTTAAGTCACTAGTTATGTGCTCTTAAAATTCTGAACAGTATGTCTTTTCAACTATGGGGTGACAAATTAAAAAAAAAAACATTGAATCTTTATAATTTTTTTATAAACTTTCACCCTCTTCATTTTTATCTACACCTCTATCCTTTATTTCATTTCTTATCCCATATCAAGTGTTCTAGATATCCTTCTGTCCCGAATGTTTTGCATTTCCTAGCCTGATCTGTCATCTAATACTCGTTCTTCTCTTCGACACCATGTTCTAATTTCGTCCTCTAACCTCTTGTCAACCTTTAATTCTTTTTGTCACCTAATACACCCTGTCTTAAATATTCTCCTACTATTTTCTCATTAGTCTTGCTTCTTTACTTTTCGTCAAAACATTAAGTTAGTATGACTTAAAAACACTTTCGACCAAAATCGACTTTCATACTATTTTATGGAATGTATTTAAAGGGTCGTTTTAACTTTGCGAAAACAGAAAGCAAAAAATTTAAACGGTTATCTTTTTTGATGATTGATCGTCTTTCTCTGAAAAATAAAATATTATATTATAAATCAAAGTAATCGATATTTTAATCTGTTTAGAAGAACGCAAACGCTTTTTAGATGTAGAAATTATGTTTCATAGTTATTGATTAGGCACCGTAACTAAGAGAAACTAGCATTAAATATCTTAAATTTTATTTGGTTTTGTTTTATTATATAGGTCTTGAGTCGTGTTCATTTTTTTAAAATATTTTTAGTGTATCCATTTCAATTTTTATTTTGTTTTCATTTCCATTTCGTTTATGTATCACTTACTTTTTAATATCGAGTAACATAATTTTCATTGTTTATGTTTTGGTTATTTTTATTTTGTGTTTTGTTTGTGGGTTATTGTTACCTGAAATAAATTTTTATTATTGTTGTAATTTTATATCAAAAGGCATTAAATTTCATGTAAAAAAATCCAACAATTATTTTAAAAAAACCAGCCAAGTGCGAATCGGACTCGCGCACGAAGGGTTCCGAACTTAACCATAAATCGTTATTATTATGTAATTTAAGAATTATTGTATAAATATATTTCATTTTTATTTCGTTAGTTATTTAAAAGGCGCTCGATCCTCTCTGGCTAACCTGGAAAGTAATAACATGAGTGCACTTGCTATGTAATAAAAATGGGTTTAATTCAATGTGGATAGGGTTACATTAAATGTTAGCGATGAGACAGCAAACGGACCTTTGGTTCAAGGACCGTTCCCTAAATTCTTGTGCTATTAAGGTCACCGAGAAATGAAATGCGGCTTTGGTTTACAATCTTTAATTATATATCACAAGGTTGCTTATCATAACGACTATATGCTACCACTTAACGTTCGTATAGAATCAGCGGGGATGGTCGCGCAATCTGGTGGCACTACGGCACTCCGCGAGATCTTTGATTTCACACTTATCCACGATAGGCCGTACGGTTTTTCGTGTTCGATCGAAATTACTGTTTTAGTTATATTAGACTGACTTCAATAACAGACTAACAAAAGTGTTGATTCTTTGACTGACTAATTAGAAACACAACTTTTAGTATCAATTGTGGATACAATAAACTCTGCAAAGGAATGCAAATAACACGTTATCTGTCTTTTTCTATGGAATTTTTATGGATTTTTTATGGAATTCTATGTAGCGAACATAAATTAGAAAATTGCAAAAATTAGGACTTTAGGAGAGCATGTTATTATCTCAACAACTGTTGACTTAAATAAAAAAAATGTTTGAAATCTTGATATCATTTTTGAAGACCTATGGCGACCTATACCAAAAAAAAATTTCTAATTTCACTACGTCGTTATGTAGCGGTTCATAGATTACAACTACCTTCCAAATTTCATCTATGTAATGTCAATAGTTTCCGAGAAAAACCCTAGACAGACAGACAGACGGACGGACATGCCGAAACTATAAGGGTTCCTTTTTTGCTATTTGGCTACGGAACTCTAAAAATTCAAGAGCTAAAAAAGAGGATCAATTATATTTTTTAATACCAAATATTAATTGAGTATGCTTAGACATTATTATCTTACAATGAATGCAGTTATTTACAACTTATCAATAGATCAACTAATATAGACGCAATAAATAATATAAAGATTAAACATAAAAAATACATTTATTTCAAAACATGCACATTTACAATAAATCAACTAGATTTTAGAGGAGCAAAAACTATTGTCTAATATATGAATAGCAGTTTTTGAGATATTTGTTTTTAAACTCATCTCTTGGATTTTAACCATGAAAGTCTTTCTAACTACGGAACTACATTATGCGCGGTCTGACTCGCACTTAGCCGTTTTTTAACCGTTTGGGTAACACTTTGACGAGACCAGATACAGCGCTACTTTACATTTAACATTTCGACATATTTATTTCTCATTTCCGAGATTACAATATTTGTTTTCCAAACCTTCATCCACTGAACGCAAATAGACCCTGTCTCTTATAAATAAGTGCCCTTCGGATATATTCGTCCGACACGAGGGATTTGTCATCGTTACGTACATGGACACGAGGCTCTAAGGTCATAACTACAAGACAGTGCGTAATACGTAGCGGCGATAGACGAAAATTTCTTACTGCTGGGATACTACTTTGCCATACTGGTAATTTTAACATTTATGGATAGGTACACTTGGCTGTTGCAATTATAACGCCGCAGTTAATGTGATAAATAAATTATTATAATCACTTCTATTGAAAGTGTGACTCGAGATGGTTTTACAATATTATTTCACATTTTATCATTAAATTTTCTCTTTAATAGTTATGGTAGCTATGATCCACGGTGGTAAACTTGTCTTGTTGGTGCTGATATGTAGCTTATATATTAAGCCACGATTTCGTCTATTTAAATGTAAAAGCGTTCAAAACTTAGACGTCACTATGCAAGATCTATTCCCTCAAGACGCCCAAAGCTAATCTAGACCTATATTTTATTAGGTATTTAAATTTATAATTATCTGTTATGTGTAAGTAACTAAATAATTTATTTCTTGGTCATGTTTTTTATTTGGAGAAGGGATTGATTTTATTTGATTTTATTTGTTGCCCCCCCCCCCCTCTTCACCCTGGGGGAGGCCTAAGCCCCTGCAGTGGAGTAAAAATGGGCTGATGATGATGATGATGATGATGATGATTGATTTTATTTATTACTTTTATATGACTAATGTTGGTATTTTAGAGAAATATGATCTTAAGGAAAACCTATTAGTAAAAAATTTTTATTGATAAGTTAAATGTGGGCAGTCACAACCTTTTAAAGTCAATCACGTCTTGACGTCATTGTGTTACATTACTTACTCACGTCATTTCTACGTAGACCGTACACGCTGGTCGGAAAATACATAAACTTTGATTTGTTATATCTCCTGTAACAATCGGTACTTTCACAAAATTAAAAGTATAGCGGTCGGTTCTTTGTACTCTAACGTAGGTATATAATGATCTAACATGAGATAAATAGTTTTGTTAAAGTAGACATGTTCGTCTTTACGTAAAAGTTATAATTCATCTTTACTGCGAAAACTATTCCTCATTATTATTATTGTTACTATTTTGGGTACCTTGTATGCCCAGTATCTAGTCTTATCATTTTTAGGGGTCCGCATCTCAAAAGGAAAAAATGGGAACCTTATAAGATCCCTTTATTGTTCGTCCGTCCGTTCGTCTGTCTGTCAAGACCCATTATCTCGGGAACGCGTGGACGTATCGCAAACTTCTAAGTTAACGTAAAAAAATACGACAAAAACCACAATGAAACGTATATTTCGACACTATCGAGTTAATCAAAATGTATAAGGTACTTTCCGTTGACCTAGAACTATGAAATTTGGCAAGAAATACCGTCTTATACATACTACAAGTATGGGGAAAAATCTGAAAACTATGCATTTGTAATAAAATCATAAAAAATATAGTCTTTATTTAAAGTACGTAATCAATGATAGAGGTTAAGCAACAGTATGCGCGGACATATGTACCTACCTACTTTGTTTTCTCTTCATTCTACAAATACGTGTTCAAAAATGCCATATCACGAAATATTTTTTCAAATTTGATGGAAATGAATCGAATTGCTAATGAATGAAATGATGATTATGATGATGATACTTGCGGCGGAACAGATAAATATTTCTGTGTATAAAAAATCTGCAGTAGGTAGTATTGAAATATTATTGAAACCTCTGTATCATCTACAATAAAGTAATAAAAAAAATTTAAAAAAATCAAAATAAACATAGATGTTCGTTTTCCTTTTTTCATTATCGTAGTTAATTTCCAATGCTATTTGAAGGTCATGTAGTATATGAGATTTATGAATTTTTTTATACGTATTTACGTAAATAAAATTCAATGAAATAAAAAATTTACATGTGTATTTAGTTTAATTTGAATTTTATGAAGCATCTGTTTTAATTTATTTTAGTAAATATTTGTTTAAGGCGAAGCTAAGTAAGTTTTGAAAATTTTAATATTTACATAAAAATTTTGGTTCCCACCGCATTTATTTCAACCTCTCCTATCTGAAAATGGCAAAACTTCGTTGACCATTTTTTATTTCAACATCATCATAATACTACGCGATGGTAGTAAGATTGATTTAAGCAATAGTTGCTACCTAAAGGGCAGATCATAATTTTTGGTATTAGTCTCATGATGAACGAGGAGCTGATGTGAATAGCTAAAGCAATGTTCATCCTTGGAAGATATGACCACACTTCATCATACCGCATAAAATGTCCAAATCGGAATGTTGATAGGATCTTGTTATCTACAAGCATATTTATGCCGCCTACGTATAGTCAGCGACCGGTAATCTAAGGGCTAAAGGATTACTTGACGCGACAACGTAAAACTAAGGGGCGGCGACCGCGCTACGGAAATTCACATTGAGAACGTACTTTATGTGCTCATATACAATACGACATCTGTGGATGTTTATTTTTATAAGCCGCAAATTCACGATTTTCTTTAAAAATCACGTAATAAACCTATTCGTTTTAAACACAAACCTCAAGCTTACATTTGACACATTTTTGATTAACCGATTAACCGAGTGGTTCGATTCCCGCCCGGGATAAATATTTGTGTGCATGAACATGTTTATTTCGTTCCTAGTTGGGTGTAAAATATTTATAAATGTATATATTATTTTTAAAAAATTAGGTATGTATATAAGTTGTACACAAACATAATACTTGCTTACTTTGGGACTAGATGGCGTTGTGTAAGATATCCCATGTATAATTATTATTATACATATCGTATATAGGTACTTCATAGTATGACGATAGGCCACCGTGTAAAATGTCTGTCGTTTGGTATTCCTTAATAACTTACAGATGCAACGAGCAGCGCTTTACTTTTGATTAAACTACTCAAAGTCCAGTATTTCTTTTGTACCCGAGCCTCTGTTATCATTCTGCAATCCTTGTATGTTTTGGATTGTAATATCAATAATTTCTAGTTTTAATTTTTCTCTATTAATCTACAACATGTTTTCGTATAATGTCGTAATAGCCGAGTGGTGGCGAGCACGTTCCTCGTGGGTTCGTGGTTGTCGTGGTTCGAATCCCAGGTTCCGGCAGGTACCAATGAGTTTGTTCTGACTTAAGTACGTAACTATCACTGACTTGGTGCCACAGAGTGCACGATATGCTGTCGGTCCCAGTTGTAATTTGGTGATGGTTAAGATCCACCAACACACACCTGAACAGTGTGGTCGGTTAAGCTCCAAGCACCCTCATCCCGAGGGAGGCCTAAGCTTCTGCAGTGGGACATAATGGGTTGATATGGATATGTGTTCGTCTTTTTATTTTTACACGAACACATATCCATATCAGCCCATTATTTTTATATTGAAACAATGGAACGAGGTGTTTTTACAATTATCAAGTTAATTGAGAGGAAAGATTAGTTCTATTGTAAACGACTATTCTGTTATAGACTTTTTTATCACCATCCAAATCCATAGATACTATGAGCATTTAATACTATAAGCCTATATATGACTTTTAGTCTAGAACCATATGGAACATTAACCTATTCACTACTCGTTAACCATATTTGATCATATTGAAGGTCACGATCCATTTAATTAATAAAAGACAATCGACTGATTGTGATTGATGAGTAGTTTGAAGGTTAAAAAATGTTCCAGCAAAATCCGTGAAATTCATGACGATTTAACTAAAATCCAATTGTCGTTAGATATTTTAAAGTACATTTGTCAAATCGAATTAAAAAATGTAAACTTAAAAATTTAATGAATTTGCTATTGTAGAAAATGAAATTGGCTACGCCGCATCCCTAATTCTCGTTTCCTCACTACCCGCTTTTTCCTTTACATTCTAGTCCGCTGTTGTCTTTCCTATGTGACGCACTGAAAATATAAAACGCTAAACGCATAATCGCTTATCGCCTAAAACTCATATAAAAACCTAATAATATTGTGTAACAAACGCTATAATATATAAACTGTGGAGTGTGCCCGATTACGTGTTGGTGCCGCGCCGCCGCCTGACTGGAGGAGCTCCTGGCTGACAGCGAAGACGTATATGTGTGTTGCTGCGTCAAGGTCAGTCCCTTTAGTCTTTCCTCTCCTTTCGCTATCGCCCCTCGCTATACCTATAAATACAGTCCACAAAAACGCTCACGCTTCAGGAGTGAGCCCAGACGAAGTTCAAAGAAGAACTCGTGGGCGCCTTCAGAAATCACTTCTGTTTTTATTTTATTTATTTATGTATATACATCAAAATTTCAGATAATGATCGTATTAAAATTCTAAACAATTTTACAAACATCAATTTTAAACATGGCTAAGAAAGGATATTAAGAATAACGAAGTATCCGTTAGACGTTATGTTCTTTGGCGTAAAGATTGTAATTATGTAGCTACTAAACAAAAATACGGCGGGGGCGTGTTGATTGCAACTCGTCGAGAACTTGGTAATATTCCGAAAGCTAACTTTCCACAGTGCCGAAGACCTCTAGATTACTATCTCGATTAAAGATTAAGTAGAATATCATTAAGTTTACATATTTACGTCATTTATTTATGAGACGGAAAATATTAACTGTCTTTTTTAGGGTTCCGTACCCGAACCAATGGGCCAATGGGCACCCTTTTAAAAAGGTCCACTGTATGTTCATTTGTCACAGTAGGGCTGTATCATCTGAACCATGATAGGTAGACAATTTAAATACTAATAAAGTTAAAAATTTAAGAGGGCCCCCATACCAGAAACGTGTTTTTTTAGACATTTTTGGTGATAGGTGGTTATGAGACCATTATTTACACTTGAAATCTTCATCAAGTATGCACCACCTTATAATTCAAAGCGTTCTATCTTAACTTTTTAATTTCATTTGAGAACCTATTTATTTATTCAACTCAATAGACAAAGAGACAAATATCTGTAATTGTGTTTGGGTTTTAGTTACGTGCAACTTGTAACCATAAGAAAAATTCTTTTGAATTTGCTTACAGACAGATAATTCAATTTTATTATTTAAAAACTATACTATTCTTCATTGTTTGCTTTGTTTCTAAAAGTAAAAAAAAAATCATAACCACTTCATAATGATTTGTAGAAAGATGTGAAATATACGAAACCTTGTGACCGCACGTGCAACTCGCTACAGTTACTGGTTTATGATAGCATTACACCTTTATTACTGGTAGGTATTTTACTTCATCTCTATTACTGAAACTTTTACCCAGACTTGAGTTTTTATTATGGAGCTAGATAATAACAGAAGACCTTCAGGTTAGTTTTTATTTCTGCCCCATGGGCCTCGATAACTTTTCTAACGTTCCATTGGTGAAATCCTACGTAATCCAATAATAACCTATAAATTCGTTTTACTAACTTTTAAATAGAGTAGTTGACCATTTAGCTTTTTACTTATTTTAGATGAAAGAATATTTTGTATAACATAAATAACAGTGAAATAAATTTAAAAAAAAACACAATTTATTACAAAGTTATGGATATTATTATAGAGAGGACAATACCGCACGGTGTGACGCCAGGCCACTTAAAATAACGTTCAACTTCTTTTTTTAAGGAAGAGACAAAGTTAAACTCTTAATAGCTTATAATTTCCATACTCTTCAAACAAACATAGTTTTGTTTATAAGTTTTCTTACCGTATAAAGTCTATTTTCATATTTTTTTTAATAAATATTCCATATTATTTGTTTTATATATAATAATAATAATACCGTACACATCACAACAACGTCTAGGCCCCAAACTAAGCATTGGCTTGTGTTTTGGGTACCAAGCGAAGACACCACATACATATAACAATCAAGACCCGGTACCAGTATCAATATGCGTCACATAAATACTGACCCGACCTGGGATTCAAACCCGGGACCTCCAGCTTCGTAGGCAGGTTCGCTACCCACTAGGCTAAGCGGTCGTCATTTATTTTATTTATTTTTTATTAAAATTTTATTTATTAGTCTAATACCGTTATTCGCACTAGTTCGACCTCGTCTACGAATATTGTTTCGTGAAAGTTTCAAAAGCTGAGCATAGTTCTAATCAATAAATGAAAGGCAGACGTCGTTTGATTGGTTTCGAGGATTAAATTTGTCTCCTTAACAGCATATCGAACAATATTAGTAAACCTCTGGAAACATTACATACTTGCATTCCACAAATACTTTGTGACGAGCGCAACAAGATAATAAATATTTGTTGATAGAATACGCCATGTAGTAACTAAACGACACATATAATGCTGAACATTTGCCCAAAGTCAAATGAAACACCCATACTTAGTAAAGTGGTGTGAAAGTATCTATATGTATATGTACATATTACTATTAAAAAAAGTAATGTAATCAGTCATCTAGTACCCCATAATACAAATATATTACTTGCGTACTTAGGGACTAGATGGCGCTGAGTGGGATGTCCCATATATTATTATTTTAATATTAATGGAAAAATCATAATGTTTGTTTGTTTGTTACTTCTGCTCGTCGTCGTGACGAAGCAACATAATGAAGTGATTTTTACATGGGAGTACTTGCAAGTGGCGAAGCTATGTCAGCAATGCTTCAGATGCTGCTTCACTCTTTGTCACACTCGGGCCGTGCAAGTTCTGAAATAGAATTTCAAATCACTTTTTCTTGTGCTAATGACGCACCACGAGATTCTTGAGATTCTTTCTTAAAACGTTCATCACGATCGCAGACAAAGTGACCACTGCAGAAAGGCGTCCACGTTCAATCCTAATACATCCACCAATCTTGTTGATAACATGCATCCCTATGAACCCAAATCCAACGAGGCATAGACCTCCTAATACTGTCCGCGAAGATTTTACACCCTTACATTAGCCGTCGGCAGACAAACACAAAAACAAAAAACATGCCTTAACGTAAATCAAACAGAATATGACACAAAGAGATTAATTAAAAATTCTTACAATTTACATAAAAATTTAATACAAAATTTAAGCTTAAATATGCAACAAGTCTAATGCGTCTAATACTATTTCTAACATGAATTTCATGTCCTATTTAATTTGATCTATAATTTTTAGTTATTTCTGTATGCGGTCGATGTGTTGGTGACGTCACATGATCATTCGAGTATTTTTTATAACACATCGACGTGCTTCTGCGCATAGACGTCACAATATAATCCCATAATAACACACTAAATAAAAAATGGATTTCGGGAATAACGCAGACAAAATTGGCAAAAAGCAATATTTTTATATTTTCGTCAACGGAGGCTTATGTCAAACTCAACATTCGTAATAACCGATGACGTTTCGAAATTAAATTATTTTATGAAGTTTGGTGAAAATGATGTTCAACTCAAGTTAATATTTTTATCCAATCTTTTCATGTTACGGCCACCTACGTAACTTACAGATGCTTTGAAATATAAATATAGAACTTTGGGCAAAGGATATTTTTATCCAACTGTGGAATGAATGTATGTATGTGGATATACACCTTGACAGATTTTAACATATACGGTGTTATTAGATTTTTCTCAATTTTGGAAGTGACATCGGGTATTATAATATTTAAATGAGGCGTCTCTGAATAAAAAAAATATAATAAAAAACTTTTTTAAAACCAATGTTTTATATCTAAGAAAACTAAGTATTAAAATTTGTAATATATATTTCAAAATCTTTAGGTTTTATTTTAAATAGAAAGTTTCAAAGTAGTATGTTGCATATGATGTTCGACACCTCAAGCTTTTGAAATAGGTATTAATTTAAAATTTATTAGAGTTACATATTTTATATTTTTAGTTTTGACATTCAACAGCTGATAATTATTTTTAAAATTTAAGAAGTTCTGTGTTTTTTAAAAGTAAAACGTGTTTTTTTAAAGTTTTTTATTACATTTTATTTTAGACTTTTTTAGTTTGAGAATACCTAAACTTATCCGTATGTATTTCTTAGTGTACAGAGATTGATACGTTAGTGGCATGAGTATGTTTGTTATTTCTCGCTGTATACCTCTTCAGCATGTACCTACACCACATTGAACTTGGTTCGATTCGAGACGTCCGAGATATTATTATTACAATTTTGAAATTTACTACGAAAAAGCACATAAAACGTACGGACAGTACATGTTCTTTGTTAGACTGTACCTTCCACAATCTACAGAACACCACACACACCCTCGTTTGGGCTTTGTGGCTTAGCTCACATATCTTGGAAAACCTACTTTTTTATTTATAAAAAAAACTGATAATTAAGAAACTGTATAAGCAATAAATAATTAACTAAAAGAGAAAAATTATCTTTGTAATCTATAGAATTATGTTTGACCAATACACCATGTATTGTTTTTTGTTCTATAACTACTTTAGCAAATAATAAAATTACTGTTAAATAAACATAACAGAATGTTGGTTACATTCATTATGAACATACCATCCAATATCTATTTTATTTTTAAAATAAATGTGTTTTGTAATTTTTGTTTGTCCCCGTCTGAATTTATGATATAGCATTCAAGTTATATACTTGCAAGTATATTTCATTTTTATTAGTTCATGTAGGTAAGTCTCGAACAAAAACACATCGCATGGTGCATTCTCCGTTGCTCAAATAAAATTCTGAGGCTTGTTTTTCTCTTTTGTGGTCTTTTTTTAATTATAAAACTAAGCAGGATGGCGACTGCATAGAATTAGCAGCATGTGAAGAAAAGCTCTTCATACATTCGGTCCCACAAGAATCCGTCAATGGCGTATGCCAAATCGTTAAAGAATATGACCGATGTCTCGTTAGTCATAGATAAGCACAATGACTAGGTAATTTTTGGTCTTCATTTCTACATTCGTTTCTAATTTTCTATAAATTTACGCAATGAGCTTAGATCACAAATTTAATGTTGCGCTAATGGTGATGGTGATGCCTATTAAAATTAACAAGAAGAAGGTTCAAGAACAATCTCCCAAAATATACATTTCTCGATTTACTTTGCCAAATATTTATTAATATTCATCTAACGTTGAAATTGTCTGATTTTATTTAGTGTTAGATAATGCATTTGTAATGAACATCTTTCCACATGACATCAAAGGGATATTTTATTTATCAAATTTTCCAAATAAGTTATAAAGCAAAAGAAAGGCTTAAAATTCATTCATATAAGAAATGTATAGAACGGTCTATAATATATTGGAAGAAAAATATAAAAACTCTATGTTTAACATTTTGGTCCAAGCCTATTAATTAATATTATGCTCTTAATTGTGCTGTGAAATAGTGTGAAATTGGCTAAGAAATTCAAAGTTAAAAAATGTCTTCGATTATTTACCATTTGTACGTTATTACATGTATTGTATTTATGTACTGTAATGGTGACCTATTGTTGAAGAAGTAAATAAACAAATAAATACTAAAATCTATAATAATTTTGGGCATAGAAAATGTGATTGGGCCCAAACAAGCCATGCTAGTTAATATAACTTCATCTATGATTTAAATATCAGCATAATAAGATGACAAAGTAAATTTCTGAAATTTCAATTACTATTACGAAAGCGTTTTTTTCAAAATTTTTATGTGTCAGACCTTTCAGAATAGTTAGTAATTTGAAGGTTGAAAAGAACCTAAATGAGACGTAAATTACATACGATTCAAAGAGACTACTCAAATTCGTTAATAATCTTTCGGATGTTTAACCCGATCCTTTGAGTTCGAGTTAAAAGTGCGAATGTTGATAGTCCCCTTGTTTACAGAGCGAAGGTTCAGCGGCCACTTGGTTCAAATTCGGTGCGTACAATGAACCTATAGTTCAAGAGCCCGTGTCAAATAATGGAACCGTAAACATTCAACAGTTATAGATCATGATTTTCTAGAAAAGCGAATTTCTGATGTAATGATACTTATTAATAATTATAATACTTATTATAAACATTGCAGTTTATCAAAAAGTTTAATGAACACGATAATTACTGCTGTCAGTCAGTTTGGTAGGATAATTTAATATAAAAAACAATTTTTTAGGGTCCGTACCTAATAAATTAAAAAAGAACCCTTACAGAATAACTTCGTTTTCCGTCTTTTTGTCTGTCTATCTGTCTGTGTTTGTGTTTGTTTGTCTGTCTGTCTGTAAACACTCTTTTTTTAGGAACACGTAGAGGTATTAAATTGAAGTTAATATCTAAAACTTCGGTCTACGGTCTCTTGGAGCTCTAAAAAATAAAGCTTCTAAGTCAACCCAATAAAAAATACAGCCATTAATGTGGCATAATTTGACACTCGCAAATCAAAACAGGAATAAATTTAAAATTCGTCAATTTGTATTTATATCACATAAAATATTAATTTTTTATTTAAAACATGCCTTTATCTGGCTTTCTGATGGTGAGTAACGATAAACACGTCAATGTGCGTTTATAATTATGTAAAACTCCCAGCGTGCGAATCCACTTCGGCCGGTTTTGTTTCAACCAGCTTTTAACAAATTGTTTCCGAAATCTATTTTTTGACTTACTTGGATAGCTGTTGACTTTCTTTTCTAATACCAAAATGTAGTTAATTAACTGGTGCCACACTCTCTGCTATGTAAAACTTGCAGTGTATACAAAAAATTGATTCAAAATAAATTCGTTTTTCTACTTATAATTTTCAATGTTTTAAAATTGCAAAAATGCACCTTTTTTAGTAACAGGCTCCTCTACTATAACGCGGAGATTAGCCTAGTCATTATCCCATCATAAGGATAATGTATTCCACGAGTTCACGATTTGAGATAACAAGTCAGACGTTCATCTTCAATTTGTATAATCAGATTAATGCCCCTTAATCCTCGCATACACATTAAAATATTAAGAATTATTATGAATTAGATTCATTAAAAATTAGAAATTACAAAAGATTATAAAATTAATTGGCTTAGCAACTTTATTTAGTTAATTAAATATAGAAAATTAAAAAATATTACTTTCATCGTCCGTATATTTTTCGTTAACACGAAATTCAAACATTTAATGAAAATTTGCAACTTCGTAACTTTTAATTAATTTTTTTTTACTATTCTTACTATTTTCTATTTATTATATTTTATTATACTAGCAGTCACCTGCGATTTCGGTCGCGTGGATTAAATGTCTGTATTTGCATGACAGTTGATGAACATGTTAAAAATTTAAAACTTTTTGAAGGGCCACCTTTTTAATATATTTTATTTAGCGGCTTTTAGCGGTAGTGTTTCTTTTATTTTACATTTTATTTATTCCTTATTAAAGATTAGCAGGCGTGATGATCATGATACAGACAAAGTCGCTTTCAGTAAACATAAGTAAATAAATAGTCGAATTGAAAATCTCATCCTTTTATCGACGTCGTTTAAAAATTAAATTAGTGATGAAGAAGTGTCTATATTTAGCTACCATAAGTATATAAAACTATGCGCCGTGTTGGAGCAATCAATTGGTTTCTATATGACCCTCATACAAATACTGAAACAATACTTTGGCAGAGGACTCGATTAGATAATTATCATGCGTATCCCTCCCTGTTCATGATTTTCTGGCCAATCTCTACCTTTTTAATTAATTGCAAATAAATTATTTAACACGTCGATAAACACTATACCTATGCAACACTGACAGGTTTTTATGTTATAATTAAACACACAGTTAAGCAAGTTGGGCAAATGCAACGAAGTTTGAATAACGCGCAATTTTCGTACAACGCGATTAAACGAAAGTTTCACTGACCACTACGCGACGTCGTCGCGTCGTTTGTTCTCAACGTAATAACAGCGCGCCTTCAATTTTATAAAATAATCAAATTATATAGATAACAATAAAGTTCCAAATTTAACAATAGCAATAATATTTCAATAGAATTATCTTGTTATTGTAATACAAACAACAACAACGTAGTTAAAATACTGTTAAAATTTACAGAATTCATTATTTATCGTAGACAAATATAAACAAAGTCAGTTTCTATACTAATTGAAAAGCCAGAGCAAATCTTATCATAACTGTTTTTATGTAATCTACGTCAAAGAAGTTATGGACGTCTTAATTTACATGGTTCTACGATGAGAACTTGGACACAGACGCAATATACTTAAATTGAATATTCCTTCCCCTTGTGAACTACTGACCCTAAAAATATACGAGAGAGGAGGCGGGTACAAGTAAAAATATTTTTTTTAAATGCACATTTTTTATTATTTTCAAATGCACATTTACAAGATATTGAAGAATATATCCAAAAATTGACAATTCTGCCCTTGTCCCTGAAACTACTGAGCCTATGATTTACTTGTAGAAACAAAAAATATGGGGCCTTATATTTTAAAAGTTTAATTTTGAGTGGAAAATGAGTATATTTAAAAAAAAATGTTCTCAAATGCATCTTGTGACGTTTCAAATATATACTTGTAGCAAGAAATATACTAAAAGAAAATAATTATAAAACTGCATTAGTTTAAAATATAATACAGAAAATATCATCATCATCATTTCAGCCTTTACCTGTCCACTGCTGAACATAAGCCTCCTCCATTGAACGCAACGTGACGCGATCTTCCGCTTGCTACATCCAACGGCGACCTGCCGCCTTCTTCAGGTCATCGGTCTATCGAGTCGGGGGGCGCTTGACGCTACGCTTTCCTGTGCGTAGTCTCCACTCGAGAACCTTATTGCCCCATCGAGTGTCGGTCCTACGAAATGTGTGGCCCACTGCCACTTCAGCTTGCTGATTCTTAGGGCTATGTCGGTAACTCTGGTTCTTCTGCGGATGTCCTCGTTTCGGATCTTATCTCGCAAATGAACACCGAGCATAGCTCTTTCCATCGCTTGCTGAGCGACTTTAAATTTGTGTATGAGTCCCAGACTAAAGAACTACGTCTCTGCTCCATACGTCATTATCGGCAGAACACACTGGTTGAAGACTTTCGTCTTGCATTGCATTGCATTCGGGCAAGTTGGACAAAAAAACGTAGCCCAGCTTCCTGAACGCTGTCCAATCGAGTTGGATTCGTCGATTTACCTCTTTCTCGAAGTTGGATCTACACATCTGTATAGTCTGACTCAGATAGACATAGCCTTCAACAACCTCGAGAGTCGCATTCTCAACAGTAATCGGCCAAGGTGAAACATGGTCATTAAACATTACCTTTGTTTTGTCCATGTTCATTTTTAGGCCTACCTATTGAGAATAAGAAAATATACGAAATGACTATTATATAACCACCTTTACCACCTTATTTATCTCTGAAACTGAGCCTTGAGTTTTGAAAAAAAAAAAGAAATACGAAACCTACACGATTTTTACCATTACATTTTTTGCATTAGAACGGGATTACCTAAGAGCAGATTTGTAACATTAAAAAATTAGATATCTTAATAATTCGATTACGCGATTTCATTCAACTCAGACTTTAATATTATGAAACATTGGAATTTCACTTGGTTACGATCGGCGTGTTTGGTGTCGGTTTCTGGAAGCACGACGAAAAATCCATGGGACGACTCTGCCAGCAGAACTAGGACTTTTATTTCAAAAGCCGTATTTCAAAAAGCGTTCCGCGCTCGCCAAGTGCAAATACGTTTTATAATTTTAAATGTAAATAATGATATTATTCTGAATCATGAATACCTATAGAGATACGACGCTGTGACAACAAAAACATGAGCAAAAAAATATACGCCGCAGATCAAATATACACCTGTCGATGTTCTGAAATATTTTCTGTGAAATAAAATATTGTGTGACCTACATATAAAATTCGTACTGGAAAAGAAAAAGATTTTGAAATTACATTTCGTATGTAATTTAACAAAATATTTACTTAAAACAATGATAATGGCGTATGGCCTGTCTAATCACTGAGTTTCACATTTTCTCATATTTTCGATCGTTTCGTACAATGAGACGCTCTATCCTGATTGTTGTAATATCTAAGATGGATATGGCAATAAGTGTATTATATCTATTTTTACATAATCATTCGTACATTTATTGAGTTTATTTCACTATATATACGCAAGCGTATGAAACTTAATTCTACATAAAAGCAATGAAATATTCTATGAATGTTTTCAAACGTCACGCATAGGTCACAGTTTGGGATAGAAGTTCGTTCACACTCAATTTTATGCATACCAAATACTTTTAAACGATTCGGGTTTTTAATCCAAACGTTTTAAATAAGCGATTATAGAACTTAATTATCATCTCATGTAAAGCGTCCGAAGATTTATGTAAAACTAGAAACAAAAGCCCGATTTCATCCCCTTTAAGGTGCTAACTACGCTTTATTCTTTTCGTGTTTATAGATTTCTTTTCACTTAACATCTGGATTAACATCTGAATTAAAACTATGCCGCATAACGTTGGCCTTCCCTGAGGAAGCTGTGTGGTGCGGGAGTGCTGTTAGGTAGAATACAATAAAAAGTAGGTGACCGACATAGAGCACTGAATCACCTCTCCTGCACCGCACGACTGCCATGACTTTGCGTTATTTAAACTTTCCCGCTACCATTCGTTCTTTCTTTTTCGACTTATATCACGACCTCGGTATCGTTCCCATTTCCATTTCCAATCCCCTGTTAGATTATTACATACACAGTTTTTTCGTCACAAAATATAAAAGGTTTACTGTGTATAAAATTATTATAATGTAGAATTACAATGAACACACGTTCATTGTACTGTTATTCACCTTTTACGTGAGGCCGCCAACAGATTTTAATTCGAATACCTTATGTGTTCGCTTTAAATACGCTGGCTTTTGGGAACTGTCAAATAGACATGAAAGTAAATAAAAGTGGACTGAATTTGGTAAACCAATTATTTAATTTAATTCATTACTAAATATTTTGTTATCGTTTATTTAAGCAACTATTTTCTATCAGACCACATTTACTTGAAACATGGATTAAAAACATAAATTGTCCCAACAATATTTTTTTATATTTTTCAGAACAAATTATTGCTATGGATGGTCAATATAACATCCGGTCAAGTGCGACTCGGACTAGCACACGAAGGGTTCTTTTCCACCGTACCACATAAAAAAACTTTTCTTGTGTGAAGACCCCCTTTCATTTTTAACTTCATTTTACTTTTTAATTATTGTTGTAGGGGCCATAGTAGTACATACTTTATGAAAATTTCTAGAAAAGTTATAGACTACCGCACTAGTTTTCTTTAGTTAACCTAATGTCGATGTCTTTGTTAACCCCAAGACGATGCCATCTTGCGAAAGCGCCGGGGCACTCCTGTGTGTCCATCTGTTCTTGTCCGCACTGCGTTTTCGCAACTTCGATACTGGGGTCTCAGTGCAATTCTTTATAATAGAATTAATAAAGAATTAAATATTTATCCACTGATTATATATGATGTGAAATTAGTGGTACAACGGTGGTTAAAATTATTAAATTTTGAAAAAATTTAAAACCTATTATTGTAAACATTTTATGTCGCGTTGAGCCAATACCTATTATAAATACAAGCACATAATACAATACAATACAATACAATACAATACAATACAATACAAGCACTTACATGTATCGTACGTACGCAATAAAATAAAATTAAAATAAACAAACATAAATGAATACTATTTTTAACATAATTTGTATAATACGATATGTTTCTTTGGAATCAGAACACAGTAAAATAGTACTTAATGATAATTTCTGATTCGAAGTTGAGTTCGACACTAGATGACTTTATTGCTGAGATTTAGTTTTTTTTTTAACTTCCTAATAAGCGTGAATTATACATTTGTTTTTAATGTTTAAATTCAACATATTCAAAAATTGTCAATAGCGTTCACGGGAATTAGCATTAAAGTTAACTGTAAAATTTCCATCAACGTCAGTTTGTTAATCTGTTTGTATCCCTTGTAGCTATAACGTTTTGTATACATATATAATATTTAAAATACTTGTTTATTAGTTTTAATGTAAAATTGTTATTGAATATTCTACTGGGGTTGCACCGGTTATCATGTTGTTATGCGAGTAAACCATTAATTAATTTGAGTCACGTATTTGAGGAGGAACTGTCTCCTATAGCACAGGTTTTTACCTAGTTTAGGAGACAGGGATCCCAAATTTATATGTTATTTTGTATCATTATATACCTACTCCTAATTATAGAAATCTATCAGTGCTTAATATTGGTGTACACTTGTCCTTTGTGAAGATTTTTGTTTTGTTTTTGTTACGATTTTCCTAGTTAATAACTGTTATTATTATTAACTATTTAAAAAACTACATATTTCTGTTTTTAAACCAGATACCTACATTTTGGAAGCGGTCCCCTTACAAGCGGTCGTACTGCCTACTATTATATCGTAAAATTATAAGGACAGCAGCGGAAATGCCCTTTTAGGAAGACAGGTTGAAATATAAAAGAATAAGTATGGACAAGGTGAGAACACTCCTTTATAAATTACTAATACTAATCACGCTTTATTTATGCCATTCACGACAATAATTAGGCAGTGACTTGGAGGTGGTACGATCTTCCATTTGTCATTATTTTTGCCCGGCGCTCCCCATCTTATACCTCATTGGTCCATCTCAGAATAACAACACGTTAAAATTTGTACCTATAGGCTAGAAAAAAAGGCATCACGTCCAAGCGAGGACAGCGAGAAAGTGAAGCTCATTTGTTACAAGATAAAATTTTCTGGATATGGTTCAACTCTTCACCGTGACAGTCAATCGCAGCGGTTGTTATCCGTGGTCCCTTCAAAGGATTACAAGAGGGACCTAGGGTAACAAACCGCGACATCGGCAGGTTGCCCATAATGCTGTCCTGAAAACGATTCGCCAGGTATTATGATCAGTGAAAGAAAACAACCTATTTTTTTTCTGGTATTAGAGGATTTCTGCTATAATTAGGTTGATTTTATTCTTTGACTGATGAGCGGATAATCTAAATAAAACAAAAAAATATGATGTCAAGAAAGGAAAGTTCTCTTCTATAATTTGTTATCTAGTTTTACAAACGGAATTACATACATTCGAATAAAGTTTTTTTAACTTTACGATTTTCTATTATAATTATTATTTGACGACCGATTGGCCGAATGATTAGAGACCCTAAGTGCGCAGCCAAGGGTCGTGGGTTTGATTCATGCCCAGGATAAAGTTTTGTGTGCATGAACATGTATATTTGTTCCATGTTGGTATCTATATATTAGTAAAAAAAGAATATTTATGTATGTATACCAGTTGTCGGGTACCCTATAATACAAACATAATACTTGCTTATTTCGGGACTAGATGACGTTGTGTTGGATTTCCCAGGTATTATCATTATTTATTATTTTAAAGCTTTGACTTTCAGAAGTCACTTTCTTTGATTCTATAACAGTGGGTCATAGGTAATGTAGGTACCTATATTTCGTTAAAGAATTTAAAATGTACTAGAGGTGATGATCCATGATCAGTGATGATCCGATCAGATGCTGTTGCCGCTTTTAGTGACTATCGTCATAATACTTACTGTATCTTTTGAAAGTTTTATGTAGTCCTTTAACAAATGAGCACCATCTTTTTAAACTCGCCTCTCCACATGTAGTCTGTTCATGTGGAGAGCTGTGTGGGGCTGTTCATGCTGCAGCCTGAGTAAGCCAGCCCGCTTGTGAATACGAGATAGTACGCCGATTGGTCTTCACGTATTATTTCTGAGATCTGGTGGTGTATGTCTGGATTGAGGTATATGTACTTCAAATCACTCACACATACGTCGAGCAGTGCTTCTTTTTTAGACAACGCAGAGTCCGTCTTTCCTTTGTATTCTCAATAAACCGAATAAGTCACTAGACGTCTGGTACAAACGACCAGTACTGAAAGCTTTGCGATTACAATCTTACTTCTTTATCTGTAACCTTGACGGACACTCACCCGTGAACAGTAAATTGTAAGCGATTAAATGAAATACCGTCTGTACTGAAGCTTATGTTTTAAGCGACGACAGTCTATCAGTCTATCCTGATTTATTCTTTTAATGAACAAGGACCGTTCGGCTCCATCTATCCGTCAATCGACCCTTATTCTCTCCACTGCATGAGATTGAGCCTCTCAGAAATATTTACGAGGTAGTTAGCCTACATTCGCCATGTCGGCCACAAGTGTCGAGCTGACACACACTGACATTTTTCATATGTGTGGGTTTAAGTATGACGTTCGTCTTCTTTGTTTCTTACACCGGTAATACCGTTTTGTTATATAAAAAGAATTGACGCCATATAATGTATGCTAGGAATAGTTATATTCTATACATACATGTGAACATAAAAGTGCGAATTGACATGAAGCTCTCTTCTGCGTTTACCGTCTAACCACTCATACTCTAGCTAGCTCGTGTAAGATGGCCAGTTTTAGACTCATGTACTTTTAGTCCGATTTTCATTGCGCAAGGTCCCCGCTAGAAATCCCTACCAACCCCGCAAAACTACGTAATGCCGTAATACCACTTCGATACTGTGAATTGACATTTATGACTCTATTAAAACGAGATTAAAACCAAACGCTGTTGTCAAATTAATTTACTCTATGCATATAAATGACCCTCAATATGACCTGAAGTGCATGTAATTTCGACATAAAGACTTTTTCTTACGTCTGACGTCTATTTACACCTAACCAAAACCAAAACAAGTAAGTTTTTTTTTATTTCATTTGTCTGTGTGTTTGTCCTGGCTAATCTTCGAAACAGCTGAACCAATTTAGACGGGACTTTCACTAGCAGGTAGAGGACTGTTTCGAAAATATTTTAGGCCATTTTTAATTCCTGAAATGATTAGAATTTCTAGGTAAGCTTAAAAACAACGCAAACGCAGTCGCGAGCGTTTTTATGTTTACACGGTTATTTGCACTTTACCAAAACCCAAACACGCGTTTATTTTTTTTTTTATTTGCATCTCTCTGTTTGTTTGTGCGGCCTAATCACCGTATCGGCTGAAACGATTTTCATGAGGCCTTCATTGGCAGATAAAGAACTTTTCGAAAAGTAATCTAGGCTACTTTAGATCCTGAAAATATTTATGTTCTTATTCTATAAATATAAACAAAATAGAAGTATGTGATTTCAAAATAAAGATTGTTTCTTAAAATAGGCTCATTAGGTATAGTTTTGAACTAACAAGCGGAGAACGAAGAAGAAAGTGACAAACATAAGAAAGAACGAAAGAAAATGGATCTTTCCTTTACCCTGTTAAGTGCTTAAATATAATTATTACAATTACGATATAGATCAACGCGTAGTTCACGCGGACGACATTGCGGGCGATCGCTAACTTACATTGAGTAACGCAGTGATGGCCTAATAATAATAAATTAATAGTAATGGTTAACGATGGACTAATTAGATGTCCTTGATCCCAAACACTTATTTTTTTTAAATTTGACATAAATTTATAAAAATGTTTTGGTTTGTTTATTAGTTTGTATCCTGATGACGTTTTTTCCGTTGGGGATTCAAGACATATTGAATAGACTTTGAAACGCATATATGTGATTAAAATAAATTATTAATCAACATATAGGAAATTTATTATCACACTGCTATTTTTAAGAGCAGATCCGTACAGATCGCGCCAATTAGAAAAAACTTATATAAATATCTCATTGTAATCGATTACGACTGAGAAATAAATTATTTACACTCGTAAATTTCGTTCCGATAATTAGGCACTAATTCATAATTTTGTAAATCGTTTAGGCTACACTTAGTAAATGAACCTATACAAATCTCATTCAAATTAACACTTCGTTTTCAAGGGTAAATGGAGTCAATGAACGAAAACTTAAGTGATCACTTACAACACTCCTTGCCGATGAAGTTTGGGCGAGCTAGCTTCCTTTCTCAAGAAATGATACTTGTTCATTTAAGGGTATAATTTACTACAAGATTATATTTAACAACAGATTTTTTAAGTAATAAAAAAATCGTAAATTGCAATATATTACAAAAGTTATCTTTTAAAAAGTGTTCAATGAATACATAATTGAATTTTAATCATTTCAAATTTTTTGAAAGAACATGTATCTTCGTACGGTTTTTTTAAAGATAAGTAGGCAGGTACAGACGCCTGCTCTCATATCTGAACTCCGCCCAAAACGACCGAAACGCGAACAGAGAAGTGCACCATAAATCTACAGAGTCCCTCCCCTCCCTCATTATATTACTGCAATGGCCTCCATACGGGATTTATGTCTTTTTTCACGATTTTAGATGCTATTTGAAAGGGATCATAATACAATGTGTTTAGATTTGAACGCAGGCGTCTGTACCCAACAATGAAATGTTTATAACCAGATGATTACGATAGTAAAAACGCTGTTTAGAATAAATATAACTTCTGCAACGCCTCCGGCGGCTTAGGACCGTTAACTATACACGAACCTGTTTTGGGGTGATGATAATTAGGTGATATGAAACACCGCATCCAAATTTAGTCGTTTTGTAAAAACACATCTACTGTAGAGTTTTATTCTAACGGCTTTTAGCCGTTAATCATAATTGTTACGGAAATAAATAAATAAAAGCACGTCTAAGAACTTGCTCTGAAGTAATATCTATCTAATACAAAAAACCAACACAAAATCGCCCCAGATGTTTTAAAAGAACACATCAACTGCAATGTCCTCTGATAGCTATGATTGTAAAACAAATTTATGAACCTGTTCTGAAGTGCTACCTATGTAATAAAAAAGCGTAAGATGAAGTACAAAAAAGTAATGTAAAAACTCACACAAACGTAAATTTTAACAAACATACACACACAAGCACAAAACGATTTACTCAAAACGCATAAACCGTCATTATCTCGTTGTGGGTAAAAAAATAACTATATTCAATTAAGCTCTTAAAACTAAAATGTATAATGTGCTTGAACACAAATATTCTACAAATTTAACAAATAATAGTACGGGGTACATCTCACATACGGCTGTCTAGTTCTGTACAAATGTTATATCTATGTTTTACAAATATTTTAAAACCAGACACGGAAAAACCGGACATGTTCATAGCGGAGTTCGAATCGCGACTTTTGATTAGGTCTTCTACCATTTGACCAATCGGCTAGCAGATATGAATTCTGATGTCACAAACACAAAACGATTATGCCTATTTAACATGTGAGTTTACAAAAAAATCCTTTATCCGCTTAGGACAACTTTTTCTTTTTATCCATCTAAAAATATCCCTTAACTCGCCCACAATAACTTTTCCATTGCAAATCGTTCGATTTGCATTACATTAGGCGTCCCTCGTGCACACACGTCGAGCCTGGAGCTACGAAAAAAAACCTAGCACGGTCACCAACGAATCATTATATCTATTAGTTGATTAAGGTGTAAGTGTGGTGGCCAACCCGCTTCTTGTTTAGAAGGTCGCGGTTCGAATCCCAGGGTATGTACCAATAAGTTTTTTTTTTTTATTTAAGTAACATAACTATCACTGACTCCGTGTCTCGGAGAGTCAAGCCGACAAGCCCGCACTGGAGCAGCGTGATGCACCCTCATCCCGAAGTTAGGCCTAAACCCCTGCAGTTTGACACAGTGGGCTGATATAGATGGATAATCAATGGGATGGATGGATAATTATAAGCAGTTATGTAGCTATAGGAGTTCAATGTTTATAATATACATTAAGTAAGTATAAGTTACATTCATATATTTTGTATAAATCTATGTATCCTTTCACGGTCACAGTCCTCAACCCAGTCGACAACCGCTTTGACCTACGTTATTGTGCCATTAATTACTTCTGTGTCAGCGTAACCGTTATTTTAAAAAAGACATTATTTCAAAAATAAATATTACAAGTTTTCTATTTTATAAATCTATTGTACGAATTTTTAATTTAAAATAATTATCTTTCTAAAACTTTGTATATGTAGTTAATTTAATCCGTGACGAGGTCGTGTTACAACTTTGTAGTACAACTAGTTCTACCACAACCTTGAATAAGGAGTGATGGTAAAACTGTTATCTTGAGTTGAACCACCTCCCCTTCCTAACAAGGGTCATGGTACGACTCTGTTAAAAATATTACATCTATATCAAATTTACTCCACATGAAACATATATCGTGTAAACACCAGTTTTTATTAGTTAAATACTTTGAAATTAAACGCTCTACTTATAAGGTTGTAATAAAATGAAAAAAAAAAATAGTACTTGCTGGTACTGCAAAAAACTAAATACGAGGCAAATAAATAGCTAAAGGCAACTATTTAGGACCCTTCAAAACGCACTTTTTGAATCAGTTTTTCAGCAATTGCATTAGATATCAATATTCTAAAAAAAATTAATCTTTTGATCGTTGTTAACATGACCTAAGTAATTTAATAAATCGAAGTATTTTTGTATACCATGGATTTAAAATCAGTTTTACAAAACGGGTGATATAATAACGGGTGACCTGTAATAAATGTGTAATGAAAAGTATGGCTCTGGATGGATATGGCAATGTCATTCCAAAACCAAAACTTAATAGATATTTTGAAATAAAATAAAACTATATATTTTTCATGTCCTTAACTCACGAAAAGCTCATGTGTGCGCTAAGTATTATTCAATATATGTTTTTTAGAAAAACTTAGAAAAATTAAAGTAACGCGCAGCAGTAATAATCGTAGATATACCAAGTTACGAAAATAGTGGCAAACAAAATATTGCGGTACTTTGACCCTAAACGTGTTCAAAAAGTTCCCTAAATACATACGTGAGAGTGGAGCAGGTGTCGACGAATCCAAAATGTTGAGGGCCAAAAAGTTTTCCGAGAACACTACAAGACTCGGCGGCTGAATTTCGTGCAATTCAAGCTAATATGGCTGACCCGTGAAATACGTCGCGAATTCGACTACGACGATTTGGCGATATATGAGCTTATAAGTGAGGAAGCAAATTGAAAGCAACATCCACCCAAGTACGAGTTTAAGTACTCGGTCGTAGGCGAAACAGCTACTTACACACCCGCCATTTTGGTTCATGTTCAATCCATAGTTTAAATTATTATGGCATACTCTATTCTATTTTGTCACTCCAAGGCGAGGATCGTTATTTTAGTCCTAAAATACTTAGGGTGTCCGACACAGAACACCAATTTTTACAATGCATATAAATTTTCCGGTGAGACTTAGTTTTCGAGGTCGTTAACATAATTTGGTTAGTACCGTGTCATAAAATGTAATAAACTATTTTATTAAAATTTTGGAATACAAATTATAACAAAACTTTCCAAGGAACCTAAAATGTTGATGTTCATCAAAATGTTTAACAAAATTGTTGTTGTAATTTATAAACTAAAATAAAATCAATACGATGTTCTACATTTTTAAATTTATTTAATCTTCTTTTTTTCGAAAAAGGAGTCATAATAACAATAAACTACAAAAGTACTTGAACAGTTTTATCTATGGTTCAAATATTTAGAGTATTTTTTTCAGATTTCCCATGTTTCTACTGCTTGAATACAACTTCTCCTTAACGTTGACTTAAGGAGTTTAGACCAAATCCTATCATGCTGGTTCGGTGCGTGTGGTGCGGGTTGATGAGTGTGAATAGATTGACTTAATACACTCATGAACAAAATTAACCACCCACTATTTAAAATCTTTTTGTTTTTGTCAATTCTTGTTCATAAATTAGTAATGCAATAGGTAAACAGGCAACCAACTAAACAAATTAATGGCTAGAGGAAAATTCAAAATGAACCAAAAAAAATATTTTTTCTATGAGTATTATAATAGTTTTACCATAACTATATGTTTTATTGTCTGGATCATTGGAAAAGTACTCTATTTCAATCCTTATTAACATTTTATATTTCGCATATTTTACTGACCTTTTGTATTAAATTCAGGTCATTGATTTTATTTGTATTCATTATTTTATTGACGTTTCATTTTTGCTTAGACGTGTTTTTGCCGTGTTACACAATTTTGTTAGACAGGTACCGGTATAAGTGCAATTTGTTAAATTGTCAATGTTTTTTGAAAGTCTTTTCTTTATTTTAAATTCCGACGCTATTTTACCCGCTGGTCTCGCTTGTCTTTAGCAAACGTCCTTTTAAACTTTTCCATTTAGCAAAGTAGGTATGCTCACTATTTTTCTAACTTTAGGTGTCACACGCTCATACTGTAAAACTGTTGCCAAGAGCGAGTTTCATCGAGAGTTCATTGACACTATTTTCATCGATTTAATTTGATTTACATTGCAAGAATAACGTGTGACAGAGACCTCTTCTCTTACATTTAGATAGTTGTCTTTTTTTACGGTTTTTATTTGAAACTCGAGATCTCATAACAAAAACCGTTCTGTAAAGGTTGAAAGAAGAAGTTTTGTTAATATTCAATAGGAATGTGTATTGGCAAATTTCCATACAAACGGCGTTAACGGTCGCTTCCCATTAAAGTTTAACCGATTGACGCTAAAAATTATGTGGTATTCAGATCTACAAAAACTATGTACGGACGTTTTTAATTATTTACTATTTTGATACATCCTAGGAAAAAAAACTTAAATGCGCGGGAAAATTTTTCGATTTATTTTTAATTTTGTCACTTGTAGTGAAAATTCAATTAGTTTCACGTTGAATATGTTCTCTAAAATTAAAGAAACGAAAAATATCCCCACGCATTTATGTTGTTTTTTTTTATGATGTATCAAAATAATATTTAAAAAATTAAAAACGTACATAGGTACCTAGTTTTGTAGATCTGAATACCACATCATTTTTAGCGTCAATCGGTCAAGGTTTAATGCCAAACACAGTTTTGTTCTATTTAAAACTATATCGAATCGAATCACTACTTATTGTAAAAGAAAGTCGCTTCCCGTCTGTCTGTCCCTATGTATGCTTACATTTTTAAAACTACGTAACGGATGTGGATGCGGGTTTTTTAATAGATAGAGTAATTCAAGAGGAAGGTTTATATGTGTATAACATGCATAATATAGTAGAGAAACACAGATCTTTTTAGAGGTTTCTAATGTGATAAATAAACACATTTTCTTGCGCTTACATTGCAAACGCTGGCTGAAACCTACGATATATAATAGATCAAAATAAGGTACTACAGATACACCCTAAAAAGGTCCACAAAAAGTCTGCGATAGTATATGTCTATCTCTTAAGGATAACCCACAATAACCATTTTTTGTCCAAAAATTGGTGTAAATAAGTATTCGAACACAGAAAAGATTTTCGCGGTATCCACTTAATTGTTACTTGCCACCAGATGGCCCTGTAGCATTTCTTTTTCTATAAGCAGAAAAGATGAATAATGTAGTTAACGTGGGCGAAACCGAGGGCGGTCCCTAGTCGTATATAAAACCGTTATTCAGCATCTGTTATTTGTTCATCTATTTTGTCTGAGTAAAATTGCAGACTAAGTTTAATTTCATCTTGAATATCTTGTCAGATTTTCCGTCGCATTTCTGTGAATATTTCCGTAAATGTGTGTTAGTTGTGAAACGTAGCATCAAATTGCGTAATACAAGCTAAGCTTAATTAGATCAAAGATTCAGACGAAATTCCTAAATCACGTCTGTTGTGAATGGAAAGGCGCGCAAAATTAAATTTCACTATTTTCAAAGACCTTTCATTCTATCTTTAGCCTTGCAGATATAGGTATCAAACTAGATTAGGTGCTAATTCATTCATTCCCACCGATGATGCGATGTCTAGAAAGAGAAAGAAAGACTGGTAGTTTCGTGTAGATTTGATTCACGCTCTCTAAGAATTCCTTTCACGAATTCATTATAAGCCTGTTTTATCGCAGCACTATTTTCAAACTACATACCTGTCACAGTGAAATTATAAAATTTGGAAAATGATGCTTTTCCTTGTAATTTAGGAATCTCATTTTATTGATTTACAGTAATATTATAATTTTACTAAGGAGATTTTATGTTTATGCCTTAGATTCAGATTCAGTGATTAGACAGACCAAACGTCATTATCATTATTCTAAACCATCATTATGTTAAATTACACATTAAATGTAATTTTCAGAATCTTTATTTTCTTTTCCATTTGCAATTTTACATCTGGGTCACACAAAATTTTGTATATTTTGTGTATATTTGTATTGTATATTTTGTCTAGGTGTATAGTTTTTTGCTCACATTTTGTTGTCACAGCGCGGTATCTTCATGAACATACATGGCTTATGCATAGTTTTCTAATAGGCAGAAAAATTGTGAACGTCTCACAGCATTGTGTACGATTACTATTTTTCTCGTAAAATTATAATTTTACTGATTTCACGATTGTACTGCGACATAAATAAATCTAAAATATTCTAGTGACCCTTTTTACCCGACTGCGAAGGGTAATGTTTTTCGAGGATATGTGCGTACGTATATTTATTTCTTTTGCACGCTCTGTAGCCTGAACGGCGTGATAGATTTCAACATGCGAGGTGTTTTAATGGTGGTAATAATAATAATAATAATAATAATAACACACACAATCACAACAACGCCTAAGTCCCAAACTAAGCATTAGCTTGTATTTTGGGTACTAAGCGAAGACACCACATACATATAACAACCAAGACCCGGTGCCAGTATTAATATTCATCATATAAATACTGACCCGACCTGGGATTTGAACCCGGGACCTCCAGCTTCGCTGGCAGGGTCGCTGCCCACTAGGCTAAGCGGTCGTCGGTAATCGGTAAGCGGTAATGACACAGGATAAATAATACTTAAATATAGCATTTGTGAATCAAAAATGGGTGAGGGGGAATTAAAAAAAAATTGTCATTAGAATACAAGTATATATAAGTATACTATAGCTTATAGAGCTTGTTTCCCTCTTTTTAGTTATTTTTTAAACAGTCTAGTTTTTTTTTTAAATTTACTGTTGTAATGTTACTATTTTTAATCTTTAGTCTTCAAATATCGGTTTCCTGCTAATTGAGGTGATCTTAAACGGCTATATAGCGTCGAATTTATGTACAACTTAAAAGTAGTACTCAATGCCAAGGGTCCAATCTTGGTATCAAACCTTAATTAAAAATTTACGAAAATATTTGAAACCGAATATTTGACACGTATCCATAGCCTATAATTTAAAAGAAAACTTCAGTCTTACAGGAGCTTTAGACCCTTTTTATATTTTCTTCGTGAACACTATCAAATAACTTGACTGGGGTTAACGAAAGTGAATATGTGTATTGAAATTGATCGCTTTACTTTATTGAAAAATAAAAACGCTGTTTGTCGCTGGACCTTTCCCACAAGTGAAACTTAGAAAATCTTTCATTTTCCGCCAAACGAGATAGTTCGAGCCCATATATGCTTTTAAATAAATAATTTGGCAAAATAAACAATAATATGTGTTTCTTTAAACATATTTATTTTTTAAAAATAGTAAACTATACAAATAAAAATTTTATATCTAATATACCAATTACCAAGTGATTAAAAAGTCCTGCTTGAAATAAATAAAACCTATTATGTCGAGTAGAAGCTATTGAGAAATTTCATAGTCCATCTTTCGGTTTCATCATGAAACCCTTATGACTATGTGTAATCCAACAAAAGAACTTAACAAAAAACAAATAAATAAAAACTGACTTCAAAAACTCAAACTAAAGAGTTAAAAGTAATATTTTAAATTTTAAGAAAATTGCAGTAATGACACCGAGTTCGTAAACTATATGCCGCCATAGTTTACGAACTCGGTGTCAAATTATTCACTTTATATTGTGTTCTTTATTTGTTATAGTTGTAAATATATCTTTATTGTAATTGTTATTAATTTGTTATTACCCATTTACTCGTAAAGTTTTTGAGATGGCACCAACTTCATAAACTGTTTTTTGCCCATTAACGCCCATTAATGTTTTTTGTTTAATTAAAAATAATATTTAAAATTTTTTAGTATGAGTTTTCGAAGTCGGTTTTTATTTTTGTAAAATCAATTTTATTTTACAATTTTTACGAATAAGTAAAATAATTTATTTGTAATTATCTTGCGATTTATTCCCAAAATTCCCAACCAAATCGAAGCACTATTAATGATAACCGAATATTGTGATAAATTGTAATTAAAAACATTTAATATGTGTCTCGATTTCACTGCTTATTATGAATTGTACTCGGTGCAGTATTTATACTGCCCCGTTTAATAACTTGGTTGATAACATATACACTATCGTTTTCGTAATACTTTATTGTATAATCTAAACGTAATTTTATATTGTTCTCTAATAATAGAACCACTCGAAGAAAGTCAATGCTGTCACTTGACTTGCGGTCATTGACCGGCGTTTTTTCAGTGACACCTAAAGAGCTTTTTTTAGTAACCGAGACGATGTTGACACTCGATCTCGACATTTCACTGGGTCGACGCGTAAAAGAAAAGAAACTGTTTTTAAAGTGTAGGGTTGCGTAGATACATCTAGTTTAGCTTCAAACACATCGAGAGCCACTGATTTCATATGACAGATGTAGGTAGCTATTCGAGCTATCCGTGTCACAATCTTGTAGTGACTTCTGGTGACAGTCACAAAAATATTTTCTGATGCGTGGTCATACAGCTCACAGAACCGACAACGTGGGGAAGAAATGTTCTCGGAGATGGATGGCTGATAAGATTGTCAACGAGAGACCGTCGGATGGTAAAAGCTCTGGACCTTTTGTGGTGGAACGCATTAGAGCTATGTCCAGTAGTGGAATCTGATAAGTTAAAGATGAATAAATTACTTTAAGATAAGTTTTTATATAAAGAAACGAATGATGCGTGTTTCACACCACTGATACCCACCTGTCTGGTGGATTTGCAAATGTTTATAAACTATTCCGATTTTTTATGCGAGTGCTATATATAACATTAAAGTTCAGAAACTGCAGGTTATAGGTACATCTGATCACATTCGAGGACACATTCTATTACAGCAAAATAATCTTCTTATTATAATATCGTAATACAATATTTCTGTATGTACCTCACACCTATATAACGCTTGAGTCATTATTGATAAGTTTTCTGGGGTACGGGGGCCCGGTGACTCAGTAATACAGGTTCTTAACCTAGGACTTATACCAGCTCTCTCACATGTTCTAATTTGATACTATAGTTTCAATGTTTAATCTTATTGTAACATATTATAATTATTATTATAACGGCCGATCCGGCACACGTCCGACACAGCAGACGACAACGACAACGTCCATTCGTGACACCTTTGTTTTTAACCGATATTAAAAATGAGGAGGTCGTCTAATCATTACATTTTTTTGGTTTTTGTGTGTGTCTTTGTCAATTTTAGACCGATTTGATTGATTATTTTTTATTAAATAGGTTATATCTTCCCATCTCAGAAACCGAAAGAGAAAATCAGGGAATGAGTCGCGTTTATTTGAACTTTATCTATTTCCCGTCAAGCGCTTTTAATAAAAATTAAATATATTAGACATGCTTATAATCATGCATCATGCATTTCTCAAAATAACGTGGACGATTTCTAATTTATGCATGTAATAAATAGTTGTAAATTCACATTTCAGTTGCATTCACATGTAGATTCAAAGACTCAATCTAAGTTTATACAAAATATTCAAATTCAACTGATTTCTACTCTATTTACAATTGTAATACGATTCGATCGCCCACAGTTACTAACCACAAAAAATTTAAAGTGAAGTACTTTTTTATAAAAAATATTATAAAAACCGTCTTCAAAACTTTCTATATATTTATAATAATATTTAAAAATAATATTTATAGGTACAAAGAAAAGAGCATTAATGATGCATATAGTTTATGAAGTCAGTGCAAACTCAGACACTTGAAATGGGTACCTAATTACTAGTTAATTACTACGTATTATAAAATAAAGTCCCCCGCCGCATCTGTCTGTCTATAAGTTTGGACTAGATTCGTCCGAACAGCCCGTATATTGTCCTTGGACGATCTTCCCTTTAAAGTAATACGTGTAAATATATTATTTTTAACTTTTCAGTTTATGTTTGAGTAAGTAGGTAAAGTTTGGCAGTCGGTTATTATTTTTAACCCCCGACGCAAAAAGAAGGGTGTTATAAGTTTGACCTGTGTGTGTATCTGCTCATCTGTCTGTGGCATCGTAGCTCTCAAACGGATGAACCAATTTGGATGAGGATTTTCTTTATATGAAAGGTGAATTAATCTGGAGAGTTCGTAGCTATGTTTGATGAAAATTTGTCCAAGATGGCCGCCGCCACGAAATGGCGGATATCGTATTTTTTCAGTACTCCGGCAATATGGGTATGAAATGAAAGGGCTTGACTGTTAGAATAAATACCATTATGACAAATTTAAAAAAAAAATTCAAATGGCTACTACCACAAAATGGTGAATTACATATTTTTTTCACTACTCCATCAATATGGGTATCAAATGAAAGGACTTGACAAGTAGAATACTGTACGCTATGACAAATTTCAAATCCAAAATGGCCGCCACCACAAAATGGCAGATTACATTTTTTTCACAAATCCCTCGATATAGGTAGCAAATGAAAGGGCTTGACTAGTGGAATTAATGTACATTATATTGAAAGGGAATGCGGAATATTAACTAATGAAATGAAAACTAAAGGCTTGAAAATTATTTTTTTGTGTGATCATGTATGAAATATTTTAACTAAATAACTAAGTTTGAAAATTTTAAAAAATAATAAATTAATAATTTTAAACACAATAGGCATGATGACAGTAATTGAAAATCACTGAAATTATATATTTATTTAATGAAACTTGAGTCATGGAATACGAAACACGCATTTATTTTTCTATTAATAGCGAGATTAATAATTATTTTGATAAAATAAAACTACGAAATACGAAAGTCCGCCATGATATGTTGAACACCAATCAGAGCGAATGACGTCACTTTTGAGTAAACAAGTAAGGGGACTCGAACGAACGCTGTGTTTTTTTCATTTAATATTCAATTTTGTTTATTCCATCCGTATTATTTAAACCAAACGAAAGTGAAATAACGCGAGTCAACGATCAACACGGATTCACTAAGGCAAACAGTGATAATTTTCCTTAAATTGTTGTGTTAATGCTGGGAGAATTTTTAGCAGTAAATAAAGATTTTTATTCAGCAGAATTTAAAAACGTCAAAACCTTTATGTACGTTATTATTTAACAAACATACCGATTAATTTAAATTTTAAATAAAATACCTATTAAGACAACAGTAGTGGTGTAAGATTAAACCTAACCTCGAAAAAGATTGTGTTTAATTTAATTTTAGGCCTCAAACAAGATATACACTATTTTAGAATCTTCAAAGTAAATGAAATACGTCGAAATGATCTTCACAAAAATAAATGTGAGTACTAGGCAACATTGCTGTTGGATCTTGCCTTGCCAGTTTAAGCCACTTGTCTCGTATCATCTCGTATCGTTTTCTTTTGTTCAACGAACACGAATAACTTATCAGGCGTTTTTATTGATATGTTATCACACTGAGGGACCACACACCACCTGTACCTACACTTTAGAATTCATATTTAATAAACTAAATTATTCAATGAGCGTATAAGGAACGTCAGTGTTTACAAATACGTTTTGTTTAGCTTTGTTTACTCGAAGTTTACTCAAACGTGACGTCATTAGCGACGCCATGACACTGACAAGCGTTTTGGCGCGAATTTTAAATCTAAAATTTAAAATGTGATTTTTTCCTCCTAAATCTTTATTATAAGTAGAAATATGTTATTCATTGTAAGTAATATACGTTTCCGAACACTTTGGAACAGTTTTTCAAAATCTGTCATCATGCCTATTATAATATATAATTATTATAAAAAATTTTTTTAAACAAAAAAACAACAAAAAAAGCTAACCTTTAAAAAGTGTGAAATAATACAAGTTTGTTCATTGTCAAATGATTTTTGATCCTTAAAGGCGTCTGGGTTATTAGGTATTTTAAGTTTACTAAGCAGTCCCAGACGCCTTTAAAGATCAAAAATCATTTGACAATGAACAAACTTGTATTATTTCACACGTTTTAAAGGTTACTTTTTTTGTGTCGGGGGTTTTCTTGTAAAAATTTCGTATACCTACTATTAATATTTTCAGGTGACGGCACGACAGTGGAAAGGTTAACAGCACACCAACGGATTTTTGTATGAAAAAAGTATGCCATCTCCTTACCGGACTTTGGCCGGACGACAAATTGGGATCAACCTTTCCTTTTTGTATCGCTCGTAATTCTGAATTGTTTCCTACGCCGCCAAATCAGATGGTCGCACAAGCAGTTTTTTATGAACCGCAAAAAGCACAACTTTTAATTTATGAAACTCTCATGCAGCATAAAAGAGTCCTTTGAATTTGGCGACTTTTATTTTGCAAAATAAGTGTAAAGTTTTGAATGGCTCTCGCAGAATCGTCAAGAACTTTGAACTAGATTTCTTAATAAAGTGTGCTGCAGGTATTTCACCAACAAACGTAACTTCTGCAGAATCCCGGCCGAAGCTATAAATAAGAAATATTTTTTCTCTTGAACCAAACCTACTATACAACCATCTGCAAGTTTATGAAAATATTTTATGAACTTTGTATATATTTATGAATATTTCTCTTTTTGGGCAACGACTAGGAGTTAAAGTCCTTTCGGTATTTCCTTCACTTACAGTTTTACTAAAATCCATAGCCATATGCTTTCATTGTAATACCGGTACAATTTAAATATTTAAATCTAAGAATAATAATAATCATTATTTAATTTATTAATAATATTTTTAATTACTTTAAATATAACTAAACAGTTTTACATTAAGAGGACGATTAAAATCTGTTCTAAAGTTGATAGAGATAGGACAAAGACCTCATGAGGCGTGAAAAAATGTGTGCCTTCACACTTCCTTCAAGTATTACGACTTACTTGTCTGATCATGATCAAGATCGGCGCAAGATGAGAATATTGAATTCTGAGTGGAGGAGGTTCTACAACAAAGGTTGTTTGTTTTATTTTAATGGTTTTACAGATATAAAACAGCCTAAATGTACTGCCTTCGCCGCTGTCGTTCGTCCTGAAATAAATAAATAATCTCGAAACTCGTAAAACCTACAAATTAAAAAAAAAGTGGAATTTTTGAAACAATATAAAAAAACGACAAACATCATGACTTAAAATGTGACTTATAAAAATTCAATTGATTGTAATTTACGGAACTATGAAAATATACCACGATACGTCCATTACCACTTATTTTTAGTATCTTAACAAGAGCCAGTGAATTATGAAATTTGTTTAAATAATCTTTTAGATAGGTTGTTAACAATGAGGTGTCCTTCCGGTGCCGGCGGCACCCCGTGACGTCATTGCGCGGCGTCATTTGTCACGGCCACGTCTAAACTCTGAAGGTTAACCCTTCGTCCACACCACTTCACGTGTTATAAATGTCTAATACAAATCACTCGTTGTGTAACGGTGCACTAAATCTAATAATTATTGTAAGTTTCTAAGCGACTTCAAAAAAGAAGGAGGTTACTCAATTCAACCGTATATATGTTTTTTTTTTTAATGTGTGTTCAGGGATAATTTCGTTGTTTATGACCGAATTGGATATTTTTTTTTTGTGGAAGGGAGATATCTCCAGAGTGGTACCATGATAAAGAAACCAGGATCTGATGATGGCGTCTCAGAGAAATCGAGGGCAACCTTCGAAAATCGTATTTTAAGTATTTTGATAAAGTACTACTACTAGTACTATTTAATGAAGGTCGGGAGTCGATCTGATGATGGAGCTGAAAGACAGTCGAGGGAACTCCTCAACGATTTACAGCAATTACCTGGTGTTTGGACTTGATTCATTTCTATTGATGAGATCTTTGCACCCATATGGATTATAAGTGGCATTACAGGTCTGATGATGGAGACCATACACAATCGAGGGAACTTCTCAACGATTTACAGCAATTACCTGGTGTTTGGACTTAATTCATTTCTATTAATGAGAACTTTGCACACATATGGGTTATAAGTACCATTACAGGTCTGATGATGGAGACCATAGACAGTCGAAGGAACTCCTTAACTATTTACAGCAATTACCTGGTGTTTGGACTTAATTCATTTCTATTGATGAGAACTCTGCACTCATGTGGGTTATAAGTGCTATTACAGGTCTGATGATGAAGACCATAAATAGTCGAGGGAATTCCTCACGATTTACAGCAGTTACCTTTTGTTGGGCTTACTTCATACTGTTCAATATGCCACAATGTTCACTTTGCACAAAAATAATAATTAAGATTGAAGTTTTACATAGGAATACCACTACCTACTAGGTACGCTGATGCGTCAATTTGACACTGAATTAACGTTGCGTAATTGCGGTGCTGTCTCATTTGAGTAGCGCGTTTAGAAGCCCCGTTTATACTAAATACAAATAAGTTACAGATGCGTTCAACTAAAAATTGAAAAATAAAATAATTTAAAAAAAAATAAAAACCGACTTCAAAAACATAAACTAAAAAGTTAAAAATAAAATTTTCACTTTAAAGAAAGGAGCATTAACAGGTGGCATATAGTTAATGAAGTCGGTGCCAACTTAGACACTTTGAAAGGGTACTTACCAGGTAATAACAATTACAACAATAATACATTTATAACTATAACAAATATAGAACACAAAGTGTCTGAGTGAGTAGGCACCGACTTCATTAACTACATGCTACCTGTTAATGCTCCTTTCTTTAAAGTGGAAATTTTATTTTTAACTTTTCAGTTTATGTTTTTGAAGTCGGTTTTTATTTTATTTTTTTAATTATTTTGTGTAAACGGTATATCATTTTGAAGCGCTGTTTAAACAAATACAATAAATCAGAGAAGTACAGCAATTAATCTACCTAGCCAATTAAGAGGCTACGGACAGCTAGCTTTTTTATTATTGGTATATTGTGAACGGTGAAACACTAATCCTCTGGTGATACACAATAAAAATGGAAGAGATTGTTTGCTTGCTCTTTGATATTTAAAAATCTAAATATTTTTATCAAAATAAGTCAAAACCAACACAGCGCAACTGTAACTGCACAATCATCTAAGTCAAACAAAGACTGCGCTGGCCTATAATATTTAAATATAATTAATTAATCAAGTTTAAGATATCCTAGACTCAAAATAAATTATTATTACTTACTGAATTCAATTGTTATAAAACATAAATTATTTATATAACCTAAGATCAGATGCACAATGCACAATGCACCAGTTAAAAGCCGACCTATGGAATCGGTTAGTGCGAGGTGCGGTACGGCATCTGCCATGCTGCTGATATGCTCACACGCATTCTAAAAGTCAGCGTGTACAGTATGATTATTCAACTCGTACAATGTTTTTTAATGACAAAAAATTCGTAATATAAATATTTCGATATGTTGAATCACCCCTTAACATATCTTCAGTTGAACAACTATTTCGTTGTATAATAATCAGCTTGGCTGTATAATCGCACCTGTAGCCAAAATTCTCCCGATTCCCTGGAGACTCGACGCCGTCGAAATAAAGAACGAGCTTTAATTTAAAAAAAAATGTCTGAATGTCTGAATGGTGAATATCTAAAGTTTAACATTTCGTTTACCATAGTTTTTTATGGCTTGTAGGAGTAATACGTCATAGCACCTTGGTTCGGCGAATATCGTTTAAGAACAGAAATTCTCCTTGAATCATAGGTCCCGAGTGGCAGATATCGGGACAGAAGGACAGACAGACGACCTCACTGCTAACCGGCCTTATCAGGAATCACAATATAACTCAATTAGAATATTCGACATTCAAGGTCCACCCTTGAACTGTCAACTTTTCATTTAATTAATAGTACGAATATGTAAAGTGTCGTAAGGTACCAGCCACCCATCGTCACGAGAACACTGTGGTCTAGTATGTCTCCTATAATTACAATTGAAACTTTTGCTTACTACGTTTTCAGCACTGATTGTCTATACTAAATCTATACTAGTTTTTGCTTACGGCTCCGCGCACTTTATACAATAAAGCGTCCCTATGATTAATTGTATTTTCGTTCCCGTTCTCACTTTGACCAGAATAGACGCTATTAATATGTTGCTATCGGTTAGTCTGTTCTACTATTTTTTTTCATAAAATCGCATCACACACAGAAAAAAAAAAGAATTATGTTATCAAGAAAATGTAGCCTTCAATATATACAAATACCACATATTTTTAGAGCAATGCAATTTGCATTGAGGATTCTTTTTTCTTTCATGTGTACACAGAAGAAAAAGAATTCTTAAATCAATGCAAATTACATTACTCTAAGAATATGCGGTACACTTGTATATATCTATTGAAGACTATATGTTCTCGATAACAGATTTTTTTTTCTGTGTAGCAGAACCTTCAACTGAATTGATAACATTAGTTTATTTGAAACTAGAAACAAAAATAGAAGCCTCGTATATTTCGATTTAGTAAATTTTCATGTTCAAGCGAATTAAAAAATTGCGTACCTATTTAAAAGGTTATAACCCTTATTTATGAATATTGCATTTTTCTCAAGAACTATGGAAAATGTAACATAAGTCGTATTAAACAACTCAACTTCAAAAATGCTACAATGGTTTTTTTTTTAATATTTCTCTGTTAGAAAACATTAAATGTTGCCAATTGTCAGAACTTTGCTGTGTCACAAACTCTTGTGAGTGTAAATAAGCGAGAAATTAGTTGCAGGACTTTTGTGGGTATTGTTCGCAGCAACTTAATTACAGAACCAGTCCTTGTGAGCACCGTCGAAATAGGGTTATTGACCGGAGATGAAACAAAGTGTTTGAATTTGTGGAACTATTTGTCATTTATCGTTGAATAATTACATATTTTTATGTAATGGCTTAGTGATTCAGTTATATTTTACGACGCATTTTACGATTATATTTTATAATTACTTATAATTATACGATGAATTTAAAAATTTTGTTTGAATTATTTTCGTTTTTAAAACCGACAGTAACCTAGTTAATATTTTTATTATTTTTATTTATTATGCCGACTAGCCAATTGCAGGACCAAAGGTACAGGTTTTATTCCTTGCCAGGAAAACAATTTGTGTGCATGAACGTGTTTATTCGTTCCATGTTGGGTGCAAAATATTTGTGTCTTAGATATTATAATAATTAAGATAGAGCGTCTCGTGTTTCGAAACGATCGAAAACGTAAGCAAAATGACAGACATATAAATTTGCCAGTCTACACGTCATTATCATTCTTCTAAATACACATTTCGTTAAATAACACATGAAATGTAATTTTTTAATCTTCATATTTTTTTCTAACGCGAATTGTACATGTGGGTCACACGAAATTCTACTTCACTTACTTCAACGAATATTTCAAACCTCAACTTGTGTAGATATTTGGTCTACATAAACAGAGAACATAAACGAGATGGCGCTGTGTGGGACGTCCCAGGTATTTATATATTTAAAAAAAAAGACGATTCTCATCTTACGCCATCAAAATTCCCGAAATATTAGTTGTAATAAAGATTCGATTTTTTTTCCCTTATCGTCAACAAAACGTATCGAGATTTGAACTTGTTTTGTGTTTGTAAATCTGGGTAAATTGAGACAGCGCATTAATTGAATCGTAAAATGCAGTAGGTATTGAACCAGTCACTATCGAAAAGTTGTGTTGTACCTATCTTTCAAAGGCAAAGCTCCGAGTATTAAATCAGTTAATAGAGGAGTAATGTAGATTGTTTAGTTCGAGAATCAAAGTTATCACATTTAGCGGTGTGGTGAGAAAAGGAAACGGGCGGGGCGCACATATGTCTCACTTAGATGATCTTCGGCCCGTGTCTTTGTGTACCTAAGTCATCACAATCACTAATGTCGGTATAACGCACCATAACTGCGACCACACGGGTGCTTCGGAGTTGACAAAATTTTGTCGGCTTTGAAGCGCCGATTTAGCAAGCGTGTGCCTTCTAATATGCTGCATTCAAAGTTCGGTGGTTTTACAGTAACAAAATTTACTGCAGCAGCGTATGGCATCAGAACGTGTAATATTAGTTTGAACTGTGTTTAAAACGTGACGCAAATACCCTGGGTGTATTTATACAATACAGTGCCATCAAATTTCTTCCTCCGGTCAAAAGGGGCCCTTTATCCTGTATAGAGTGCATGTGCACCTGCCTACTATGACAGAAACTTATTGGGTATTCGGCAGTATTATTTACGTCCATACAGAGCGTAAATAGCAAACCAATATCAATATTCACGGAGCGTCCACCGCAGTAATGCAAACGACGCATTAACACGACGTTAAAGATCAAAATTCAATATTCCGCATGCGCCATTAGATACATTTCGTTCCGGAGACAAAATTTCTGAACCTCTTACGCATATTAAAATGTCTACAGTTAAGAGTAGGTACGCGCGACACGTCTCCTTGGAATACTAAAATATTTTTTTGAACGGACACTAAAGCAACCTCGTTGAATAATATAAGCACCGGGTGTCGTACAATAGTAAATCTCTTTCTTAAAAATAATGTCCAAATAAGAGGAGATGGGCGGAAACCCATAAAGCGGCTTATGGAGCCCATTCCTTGAAGAATAGCTCAGATATCTCCGACGTTCGTTTTAGTGCGTAGATAACTTGAGACATACGAGTATCTTGGCCATCCTCGCGCGACGCGACTGAATAACATGACGATACAAATAAAAAGCCGACGCGACGTCATAAAAAAATAATTAATTTCTATTTAATTTATTAGTCAATGCACACTGTCTTATAACTAAGTGATTATGTAGCTGCCCGCGGCTTCGCCTGCGTGGACTATACGTTTATAGTATTCGCTTTTCAGTCATTATTATTTTCCATTTTTCCATTATCGCCATTCAAAAAATCAGGTCGTTTTTATTTTTCCGTTGCCACGTGAAGAATGAACAAACAAACAAACACACTTTTTTATAGTTTCGCCATGTCCGTCCGTCTGTCTGTCTGTCTGTTTGTCTGGGGTTTTTCTCGGAAACTATTGGTAATATATGTATACTTTGGAACGTAGGTATAATCTATGAACCGGTACACAAAGACGTAGTGAAATTAAGAAATTTTTTTTTTGGGATAGGTCACCATACATGTAACTGAAGCATGAAAAAAATAATTCATCGTATATTAACGTGAAAGGTACCAAACGATAGGTCTTAAAAAATGAAACCAAGGGTTCAAACAATTTATTTTATTTAAGTCAACAGTTGTTGAGATATACACTCCTAAAGTCCTAATTTTTGTTAGAGTCATGTGCCCCCCCCCCTGCCCCCCCCCCCCCCCCCCAGCCTTCCTTAAGGTAAAACGGTGTATTTTGATATGTGGAAAAAATTTATGACAGTAGTATATATACGTAGTTAAATGGAAAACGATCACAGCTAACTAAACTGTATTATTTAATGAGTAATTGAGTACTTAACTTATAAAATGTACTTTTATAAATATTTTTTTTTAATTTTATAGAAAATGACAGATAACGTTTAGCCAATAAGCGAAAAGTAGATGCATTTTATTTTTGTGATGTTATTGAAAAAGATAATTTAAAAAAACATATGATGATGAAAACTACGGTGTATTACTAGGTGCTATAAATTTAAGCTTTCCTTTGCAGAGCTTATTCTGTTCACAATCGATACTAAAAGTCAAAGGTTCACTAGTTAAAATAAGTAATAAAAATTGTCTCTAGCTATCGGTGCACTCATGTTCTTACTTTTCGGATTAGCCAGAGAGGATCGAGCACCTTCTAAACAACTAACGAAATAAAAATTAAATACAATAATTCTTAAATTATATAATAATAACGATTAATGGTTAAGTTCGATTAACGTCGCGCTCGTTTTTTTATATTGTATGGTGGTACGGAACTCTTCGTGTGCGAGTCCGATTCACACTTGGCTGGTTTTTATATATTATTATTTTATATAGCTCGGATATTCAGTGTTTAACGTTATTAACACTTCTTATGGATGATACAGGCGCTCTTTCCTGTAGATATATAGATATAATATTTCAATTACCTAAAACTGTCAACGAAGTGCACTCATCTATATCGAACAAGGTGAAAGTGGCCACTTATTCTTTCGGCCAAAGAGTTATGAGAGCAAACTGGGCCAAGGGCGATGTTAAGAATAAATGATCCACGCAGCAGCAGGATTGAGCCCGCGGCGATTTTGCACCAATATCGGGGAATTTTAATCGTCTTCATGGATTTTGGGGATTTCGGCCGATTGCACTTTCAAGGCTCAACGAAACTTCATAATGTTAAATGCCTATATCGAAAACCTTAAATGTTCAGCACAGTTATTTACATTTCAGACTAGGTATATAGCGACTTTGATGGCCTTCGAGGTGCTTTGTGAAGTTAAATTTAATTTATTTGACAAGTTCTGTCTTTGGCTGAGAACAATGTTAGAGAATACTGGATAAGCTATTTTCATTAAAATTAAAAAAAAAATGTTTTATTATTTCCCCGAATGATTTTAGTTCGAAGGAGATACGAGATTTAATTCTGATGAAAATATAACAATCACCTCAAAGATTTTTTAAGTACCACCACATCACCGCACTACATTTAGATAATTACACGTGCTATGTATATCTCTTGCAAAATTATTATTTTACATAATTTTCACAGCAGCGTTTGGTTTTAATGGTCAGTAATGTCACTTCGCAGTACCTATCGAAATTGTCAAACGCAATTTCGTGGGGTGAAGGCCGGCGCGTGGGGACCTCGCGGTCTAAACTTGGACCGAAATTCGCCATCTTGCAACGGGTACACACCAGCTAGTTGGAGTATGAGTAGAAGCGCAGAAGAGGGATTCAAGTCAATTCGTACTTATTTGGTTTTAACTCTCCCGTGAGATTGATGAATTTTACTCCTAAGTATCAAGCTACTAAGCCCAAAAACGAAAAAATGTGTTCTAACATTAATTAAAATTATATATATTTTTGTAAAATTAACGCATTGCCACCGCTATTAGCGGTATCACCAAGTGTGATTCGCGGTGAGTAACCTTGTGTAAACGTTTAGATATGACATAAAGCCAATAAGTATTATGACGCGATGGGATGTAATGAAATAAAAAATTGGAATTTTAATAAAATCTTAAAAAAAATAAAGTTCTCATCAGAATTTATGGGAAATGCCGTCAAACGTGCGTTCTTCTATTGAACTTTGATATGTACTGATTTAAACCTTGTGTACCCAGATTGTTCGAGAGTTTTAAATACTTAGAAACAATTTAAACCTATACTTATTAAAAACTCATGCATAAAGTAAAACTCTTGAAAAGTAAAAAAAAAAACACTAAAAAGTAAACAACAAAAACTAATGATATGACTAATTTTTAGAAATACCTTTGTTTTCTTTTACAAAGTCGGATTCAGAGCTCCCTTAAAGTACTCGAACATTCCAGTCAAGTCTAAGTTTTGTAATAAATTAGGATCGAGGGCGAAACCTTACCTACAGTCCGCGAATTCTACGTCCTGTGGAAGTTTATTAGGTTTGTTAGATTCTTAGAAAGGCTTAGGTTTAGTAAAAAATATTTATAAAGAATTACAATTTCTTGATTTTTTATTTTTGTGTCCTTTACCTCAGCACCGGAAGCCAATTGTAGACCATAAATAAGCAATAAAAAGTAATTAAAAAATGTTATGAGAACCGAATTTTGAAAATCCGAGTCCTATAACGTTTTTCTTTGAATGTATTATTATTATTTTTTATTATTGTTAGTCGTCATTCTATCACCTCTTCTAATACAATCCCACGTGAAAATGACAGGGTGATAAGAAATACAACCCTCTATTGATTATTGAAAGTTAAAATTGTGAAGGTAGGGACTAATTTTGCACAACGCATACAGCAGTTTCTGTGGGATTGCAGGGACATGTCGGTTGAACTTTTGCTTGGACATGAGGACATTTTATCGAACTCGCATAGAAATTAAACTTTTTGAGGTTAGGAATTCAGTCTATTTCAGAGTTATCTACGGAACTTCTGAAAGTTTAAAGAATATTCGAAACAAGTATTGTGTTAAGGAATAATCATACCACAAATTGCCTCAATAATGTCTGTATGTGCTGAAGGTGAACCTGCATTCCTCTTACTATACTATTATTACTAAGCATGCGTATGCATCTCAATAAATGTGTGTGAGTATTTAGCACCCGTCTCCAAGATTTTACTACAGTCATAAATGATACCTGATCGTACCTGATCTAGCGACTAAATTCTATAAGTATATACTATGAAGATTGTCTTGTATATGAAAATTTAGACATCACAAATCCTTTAAAAATATTGTTAACCTGTCTAATTTACAGTCTACAATGTACTTGGTCTAATAATTTTAGACAAATTATAGATATTTTTGGAGGTTTCTGTATAATTAATACAAATGCCTGCAATTTTCACAAGACCAAATTTCGCATTTAATAATTACGGTAGATCTAGTTTCTCAATGACGACTCTTTGTTCGTCTTTTCATCTCTTTATGGTCTCTGTTCTGTCTCTATAATTTAATAATACCCATTTCATTATAACAAAATACCGACCAAATGCATTTCAGATCGCGCATAAAGTAAGGTTAATACAGCCACATTAACATAAATTATGGACATGAATTATAAATTACACAACATGAAGACTAACTAGTCTGCTTGTAAAAAATCTATCAAAAATTTCCAATATGTCAGCCACAGGATATATCATTTCATTTTTGACATTTTTTACAAATGCTGTATGTAGCACTAACCTAACACCAACAAGTCAAAGATCCCCGCATCATTGTAAACATTGTTATAAAAATTCTGAAAGTTTATTTCGCGATCCAAATTAATGCAATTAATTCGATATATAGTTGCAATCAAACTTTATGGCGGATCGGAATACAACGCTTTAGGCATGCTTGCGCAGGTTCAGTCATATGCCCCTCGCTCCACTGCGTCCCGCTTCACCTAAAACTGGTTACTGCGACGCGACTTGTGCCTATGTTCACATCCGCCATAAAGGTTGATTGGAACTGTACTAAAGTGGAAGAGTCATAACGCGTGTCATTTAAAAATGTGCGAAAGGGACAAATCTAGGTGCGAGCGCACGCACGATTGCTTACGTATGAAGTAAGGATCGTGCGTCATCGTCGCGATCCTGTGATTCAATCACGCGTCATTGTTCTTGCCACGTAACGTAAGGGTACCAATTTGCCATTGTGATTTATTGTTTTTAAAATTACCTATTTTGATTTATTATTTAAATTTCGTTAATAACACCACTATGACCATTCGGTGTAAATATTTTTATTCAGCATTAATGGCGCTAATACTTCACGTCGTCACTTAACATCGCGCTGTTGCCGCTCTGATAGGTCACTGAGCCAATATAAATAACCAGTATTCTATATTCTGTCTGTTTTTGTGCTTGTTTGTTATTGTTGTTTGAAAAAAAGTTTATTTCAATTTCGATGCTAGGATTTATTTGATAGTTTCAAAATACTCCTTTGACGTTACTATATATGCATTAACTTTATTGGCTATAAATCTTGAACTACCAACTAGATCTTAAATAATCGTAATATTTTTCGTATATGTCAAAAACCGTTTTATATTATACCTACTAAGAATTTTTTATATGTAGCGGAAGAGTGGTTTAAGAAATAGTTTAAGCAGAGTTTAGGGGAACACATATAAATACAAATACGTCACTTTAGAGCTAAATATTTCACAAAATCAAAAAAACTGTTTTGATTTTAAAAACATATTTTCTTTCGGCCTCACTTTTCGTGTAGGTAAGCGAGGAACTTTAGGAATTTTCTTTTTAATTTTAAATAAGTACAACAGATAGCCAGATTTCAGCTTTATAACTTAAGTCTTGCGAGTGAACTGGCAGTGATATACAGACGGACGAACCCCCAAACGGGCAGACGGACAAAGAGAAATTATAACTGTTCCTTGTCGGAGTAGGTATGGATGGGTGTTATATTTTGTATTGTAAAAAGGCAATAACAAGATCAAGCTACGTAAACAGTCTGGGTGTTCCAGCCCGACGAACCTAAGGCTAATAAAGTTCAGATGTGCATAATTTTACTTTTTAAATCAATATACAGTTCGAGATACGAATCTAGTCGTCTGTGTGACATTAGACGCGTGTTTACACTCTTTCGAACAATGTAAACTGACGACACGCATGTACTACATATAGACTGGCCAATGTGCCAATAATTGTACGGTAATAAGGACAATTATAACGTAGGTAGTAAATGAAATGCTTAAGGTAACTAACTTATTTAATTTGATAAGGATTAATATCGCATTCGTGTTTATACTTACCTTTCCAATAATAGTGTATTACCTTTTCAATTACCACATATTATGTGACCATTTCTATATAGGTACATTAAAATAGGTATAGTAGGTAAGGTGTCCTTAAAAAGACAGGCGTATGCCATCGCTGACATTCCTTTAATTTTATAAAAGAGGAATAATTCCTCCGTAAATTGTTTTGTTACATCTCAAAGGAATTAGACAGTATTTTCGATGAAAGCTCCCAATCTTTAACAATAATCATCTTCGGCCAATGTACACACAATACCTGCATTCATTAATTATACACATGTTATATAGTTCCAATCAAACTTTATGGCGCATGTGAACATAGGCACAAGTCGCGTCGCAGTAACCAGTTTTAGGTGTAGCGGGACGCAGTGGAGCGAGGGGTAGGTATATGAATTTACCTGCGCAAGCACGCCTAAAGCGTTGCGTTGTATTGCGATCCGCCATAAAGTTTGAGGTGAACTATACCTAACATAAAACTTTCTCTTGAATCACTGTGTTCATTGGTGACAACCATATGAAAATCCGTTCGGTAGTTTTTGAGTTTATCGCGTTCAGACAGACAGATAGACGAAGCGGAGAGACTTTGTTTTTAGGGTTCCGTAGCCAAATGGCAAAAAAGGAACCCTTTTAATTTTGCTATGTCCGTCCGTTTGTATGTCTGTATGGGGTTTTTCTCGGAAACTATTGGCAATATATAGATGAAATTTGGAAGGTAGATGCAATCTATGAATCGCTACACAACGACGTAGTGAAATTAAGAAAAAAAATATTTTTGAGTAAGGTCGCCATACAAAGTCACAAAAGGTACTAAACGATAGGTCTTAAAAAATGATATCAAGGTTTCAAACATTTTTTTTTTATTTAAGTCAACAGTTGTTTGAAATTGAGTGAAGTTTGTCTCTGTGTCTTGAACACCTTATTAGACCTCGAGTCATCCAGGGTTGAATAACAAATTTCGAGTGAAGTTGGATCAATTAGAACTTCTAGAAACTGTGTCTGTGAGAATGGAATCAAAGATCCTAACGGAATTCTCAACACAAAATGCTATTTTTTATTAATGACCAGTCAATCTTTGAAAAATCGTTACTGATACCTTCACAATCAATTTTATACTTGGATCTCTTAGGTGAGGGTTTCTTATTTGCAGACGTGATGCCTATCATGACTTTAGCATGGTCTGTTAAATCAATAGAGCACACTATTCATTCTGCTTGAGTGTCGGTTAGGGTAAATATATGATCGAGACAAGACGTATTCCGTGTAGGTTTATTAATGGATGGCAGTAGCCCGTGTGACGCAAGGAGTTCAAGGTAAGTCGAGACACCCTCAGTAGGGGTCAAATCCAGGACATTTATGTTAAGATCACCTGAGATGATAAGGCATGGGTTTCGACTTACAGTGTTAAGAGTTTGTTCTAGAGACAAAAGAAAGTTTTCCAGATTACGGAAAGATGGTGAACGATATAAAGCTATAGTTGTGAAAACATTCGGTACTTTAATCATAAGACAGTTTGCGTCTATTATATCCGGTTCGGAGACGTTTGCAGACCACTTATTATGTACTATTTAAGCTACCACACCACCCGATTTATTAATGTATTTTTTTGTATTATAGGACTTATAACTGTCTATCTGCCTAATCGTTGATGCATCATCAATCCAATATTCACTACTTGTGAAAATTAGTCGAAGTTACGTTGCATGCTTCTAATGTTGACATGGAGGAGTGTAAGATTGTATTTTTAAATTATGGGTCTATCTCAGCTCAGATATTAAGTCTAGGGTAGCCATGAAGAGTGATAGAACATCATCAAGTAATTGGTATTTGTTATACCAATAATATAATTAGTTTGTCCCGTGAGAATATCTGAGGTAGATTATTGTGGGGTATGTAAGATTTTGTGCATTTTATGGTGATAAATTCCAAGAAATCGTTCAGGGTATGCTTGTGCTTTGATTTATGTGATGTGTAAACATTGAATCTTTGAATCAAAATGTCTAAAGTTATGTTAATATAGTTTAGTGTCATTTTTTTAAATTTTTTGTCACTATATTTCTCTGACAAGTTTTGCAAGTCTTGATGAGAGTGGATCTGGATCGCTGGACTTCCATCACGGCCCTCGTACGTTCTGACATATATATTTCCGTTTCGGACCCAGCAGTATTTGAAACTACATTCTCGTGCCCAGATTCGTGAGTCTCGAAATAAGCGTCGGGCATCGATAGTCAATCTTTCATTTACGTACAGGTTCCTTGCTGGTCCGGTCTCTATAATGTCTTTGCTGTTGAACGAGCGCTGAGCTTTGGGTTGTTTTACAAACTCTTCGCGTTTTTATCTCCGCACGAAGGAGACTATCATGGGGCGCGGCAGCTCGCTATTTTTGTGTCGTGTTTACGGCGTAGACCAACGCGTAATACATAGTCCAAGTCAGTCTCCTCTAACTTCATTCCAATTTTCAATGCCGTCGTGAGGACAGGTGGTAAGGATTCTCGTTTGGTGTTTCAGATAAACCGAAGATTTCCAACTCAGATTGTAATGTTTGTTGTGCTTGTTTGTTAATCTGATACTGTAGTTGGGCCACTTGCGCTTTGAGTAGTGTGTTCTGTTTTTCTGTCTCTTCCAATTTCACAATACGGGTGTCGTAGTCTAAAAGTTTGGACGTTAACATTTTTGTTTTGTTAAAAGTTTTGGAAGTCGGTTTGTAGGTTTTCAATGCTTTTGCGTAGTAATCGCATTTCGGAAACTAGCGACTGCATAGGTATTAACGTCATCTGATAATTGTTCGGGTGGGTCACTGGTCTTTTTTCGGACGGTAACATTCTTGCTTGTCCGTGCCGGGGTATTAGACACGTATTAGAATAATCTCCACGTCTTTTGTGACGTGTGCGACAGTCGAGGCAGACCCAAACAATCACTTGTTTCGATGTCAGATTGACTGCGTTAGCGTTCTTTTTAAAAAATTGAAGAACGAACAAACAATGAATTTGATCAAACAATCAAGAACAAACGACGAACAAACGAATAAGTAAAAAAAATAAAAATAAAAATTTGACCGCCAATTTAAGAGAGCCTTGCTAACGGGCATTTCACTAACGATTCATATTAACGACTAATGACTAACGACTGGTGATGGCATACACTACTATAGGGGGTGTATGATCGGTCGCCCCTTCGATCACGTGCTGTGGTTCTAGTGGAGAGTGGAGCGGACGCGGTTCGCCACTTCTATGCTAGGAATATACCAATGGAGTATACACAAATTTTTGACAGCTATGTACAGAGTACCTACCCATTCTATGGCAGAGTTAGATTAGGTTGGATTTATCGTGGCTAGCTAGGTGGCTACGTTTTAATGGGTTTTAGTTTTTACTTCGCAGTGTTTATGATAAGTAAGGAATTATTTATGTGCAATTTTTTTTACATAGTGTTACTTTTATAAAAATATGATGGCAACATTTTCGAACGAGGGGTATTCTGTTTAGATTGACATACATTACCGAAATCATTCAACACTTTATATTATTTTTTTTCAGGGTCAGAATTACCTATTATGACTATGATTTGTATTTTACATCGTTCATATTGCAATTATTCTTGACTTACGAACTATATTACACACAAACAAATATATTTTTTATTAAATACTTCCTATTCAACAACAAATTTTATTTGGTTTCTGTGATCGGAATTATAGTTTTATTCAACGTCATTGAACGTCATTTTCAATCATTCAAAAATCACGACCTCCATTCATCCTTCAGTAATTAGAGTTATTTATGTTAGTTTTAAAATTGTAAAATTAAACCTCTATGTAATTTAAGTATTATAAATAAAATTTTAAGTATTGCTTAAATAGTTTACAACCAAAACGTAGAGTGTAGTATAGAAAATGGCATTAAAATCATCACCGGCCGTAATGGGTGTGCTATTTCGGATATCTCGACGTTGTTTTTCGACGTCTCAAGTTGTTTCTTCTAAAACGATGACTGTAAGAGAGGCTCTGAACCAGGCTATCAATGAGGAAATGGAGAAAGACGATAAAGTATTTGTTATGGGTGAGGAGGTCGCTCAATATGACGGTGCTTACAAAGTAACCAGGTGCATTTTTAAAATTATAAATATCAATTTTATCGGTTATTTTCTACTACTCTTTTGTGATTATGTAAACACAAACGTAATAGTTTAATTCAGCACAAAAGTAAGTAAAATAATGTGAGTATAATATGAGAGCATTATGTAACATGATGTTGACTTAACTCAAGTTCAATAACAGTAAATGTCACATAAATGCACTAATAGTCTGTCAACTTTTTGGCAGAATTTGACATTAAATATTCCCTACTTAGCATACCTACATCTGATGCTCCCTTTGATTTGTTTTTGATTTCCCTTTGATTTTTTGAAAGATGCTTCAAAAAGTTGAACTTAGTCCAGGTTTTGAAAGTCGCTTAATTTGAACAAATGTTGGATGGGAAAAGTATTAATTGTAAGTTCCGACCTGATTCCTTGAAGAAACCACTACATCGTGACTTTGAATTTGGCTGCCCGCATCGTCGCCGTTATTTCACAGTTTTGATTGTTTCCTTTGTTTTTAGTGTACACAAACTTGCACCTTGATAGATTATAACCCACTAATAACTATTGCCCGTTTAGAATCTTTTGTGTACTTCACACCGCTTAATATCTTATTTTATTAATGACCACACAACAATGTCAAGTCTCAAGTTGCTCGTGCCGGAATGTGTCGCAATAAATAGGCTAATTGGGGTTCTTTAAACTCACTCAAAGACCTTAGTGAGTCAACTCCGGTGGTGATATACTGATGAAATCAAATCAACTTCCTTTGTAATATATTTTTGGGGATAATAAATGTATAATGAGGAACCGTGGAAACAAATGCTAAGCTGTGTTTATGCAATTCACTGTGAACCTTTTGCACTATTGATGAAATTGTTATAAAAAGAAAATTTGTAAGTGGCTGGAAAGCAGGAGGAATGGCGTAGGGAACGAGAACGTTTCTATAGTCCATCTCAGCGGAGCTGGGTAAGACCGCTAGTAAAGTGCATATTCTATTAACATGGAATGTAGTGATAATGATAAATTTTGATTTTTTGATTTTGTAAGATTCATAGATTTTACCTTGATATTTGAAAAATCATTGCCACCAAGTTACCCTGCTGTCTTGAAATGACCCCTGTTTATGGGTCATCCATATGTTAGCAAGACAATCTCAGCACATACATACTAGCAGAAACCCAACCGAAAATCTTAAACATTTGGGACATTCACTAACTTTGCTATAGATATCACTATACATAGAATTTATCTATTACACTAACCCTACAGTTTTCAATAAAACTATGATATTTTTTTTACTTTACAGGGGCCTGTGGAAGAAATATGGTGACAAAAGGGTTATCGACACACCCATCACAGAGGCAGGTTTTGCTGGAATCGCTGTCGGAGCCGCTTTTGCAGGTCTTAAACCCATCTGCGAGTTCATGACATTCAATTTTGCGATGCAGGCTATTGATCATGTATGTATTGATGAGTTCATGAAGTCAGGTATTTCTTGACTGACAAGAAGAGAACAATTTTTTTGTAGCACCACAACTTAACTAATTTTTTTATGGCTGATAGAATATTACTAAAGATCTGAATTCTGGAGTGCTAATTAAGCAAGTTTTTATGATCAACCTGTTTCAAATAAATAATTCAATTCAGCAGAATAGAAAAGTAAATTCTGAACTTATGGGCAACACAAAAAATTTTGCCTAGTGTGAGGCCAATTGTTTATAAGCTCTTTATGTAAGACAGTCTAAAGGGTTAGTTTTAGACTAAGAATTTACTTTGTGCAACAAGGTTACAATTGTCAAATGAATGTAATTACATTCCAATTACAATCCACTGTGAGTCAAAGTTAATAATGTTCTTTTAAGAAAAATTCCTATTCAGCAACTAGACAAACAATAAAATGAATGAATGAATGAATAATAAACAATTGTAAAATGTTAAAAAATTAATATTTGGCAAATACTACAATTTCAGATAATAAACTCGGCTGCCAAAACATTTTACATGTCAGCGGGACAGTGCAATGTCCCAATTGTGTTTCGTGGGCCCAATGGTGCAGCGGCTGGTGTCGGAGCACAGCATTCGCAGTGTTATGCTGCCTGGTACTCCCACTGCCCTGGCCTGAAGGTTGTCATGCCTTACTCTTCAGAAGATGCTAAAGGTAAATAATAATTTATATTTAAGTACAGTGGACATTCCACAATTCTAGAAATGTTTAAGATCAGTGATTTTCCATTGTTGGTGGATAAATTCAAATAAATTTTAATTGAAAACAATGTCTTTATAAATGTCTAATAGAACAAAAAAAAAGGAATAGTGTTAGAAAAGTAGAGTCAAATGATTTCACATGTCAAATTCGTAAGCCAGATTATGGTCACCACTGTAAATTCAGGTAATGCAATTTGTAAAAAATTGTAAGAAAGTAGGATACAAGCAAAATCCCGCATATTTTGTAACATATTTATTACTGCATTGCTACACAATATTAAATGTTAGAGTACAATTATTACGGTATTTTGTTATTATAAAATTGTACATAGTAGTAAATCATTTTTGTTAATTTCAAAGTAACCTGTGGGGAATTTTTTATTTTTAAAGACTTGTGCCATTTAAAATCAAGCAGTTTTCTTTCCTTTAGAATAAATCCACAGTTGTTATAGCTAGCGTAATGTTTCTCTAATTGTTATATAACGATGGATGTACATTTTATAGAATATTAAATTTTTATGACATCTTAATAGAACATTGTTCTAACGATATCAAAAAGTGGTGCAAACACATCCATTCAGTAATATATAGGGTATTTGGCTGAACATAGTCCAAACTTATAGAGCGTTTAGAGCTTACCAAACTAATCAAAACTCTTTAAAAAAAATAAAATAAAAGATTAAGAAAATAAAAATGTAAACAGGTTTTTCTCAGTAGCTGTTAGTTTGCTTCGTCTTCTCACTTAAAACTTTTTGTTTAGTTTGGTAAAGTCTACATGCTGGATATGTTTGGACTATGTTCACTCAGACATCCCATATAGTAATGAATTGTCAACTGTTTGATAATGAAATGTGGTTTTATAGATGTAATAATGCAATACGCAGTGGAGCAGCGTGGTGGACTTAAGCTCCAAGCCCCCCCCCCCTCCTCACCCTGGGGGAGACCTAAGCCCCTACAGTGGGGTAACAATGGGCTGATGATGATGATGATGAATGCATTATTGAAATAATATTATTAATTTAATAATTGTGAACTTTCAATTTATAGTCCTTAAATGAATGAACTGAAAATTGGACCACATTATCACTACTTTCATGAAAATAAGTGAATTAAATTCAATTTGATAACTGTATTTGATTTTTAAAAGCCAGAATGTAGGGAAAGTTTAATAGGTTTATGTTAGGACTCAACAACATATTTATTTGTACCATTTAAATATTTTTTTTTTGTAATATAAGTAGGTTTAAATAATAAGTTAATTAATGCCCCTCTATTTATGTTTTCTCTTATTGATTCCAGGATTACTAAAAGCTTCTATCAGAGACCCAGATCCAGTGGTGTTTTTGGAAAACGAAATGTTGTATGGTGTTGCATTCCCTATGAGTGATGAAGCACTCACATCTGACTTTGTATTACCTATAGGTAAGCTTAGTATAAAAGTGGCTAATTAAGTTTCAAAAGTACATAAATAAGTAACTAAATTAGATGATTATAATATTGTATTGACATATGCTATACCAAAAATAATAATTGAAAAGGTATAAATAAAATTTTACCCATTAAAACGTCTATATAAATCTGGATCTTTTTTAGGGGGTACTAAGTCTCGGGTATCATCTATTTAACTAAACTGTAGATAAAACTGTGATAAAAGGATTGACGTCACTTTTATCCTGATCCTTTTACAATATAAAAGTTGGAATTGACTAGAAGCCCTCTTCTGTGTTTATCGTCTAACCACTCATACTATAGCTAGCTGGTGTAAAATGACGAGTTTTAGTCAGAGTTTCAGTGCGCAAAGTCTCCGTACATGACTCTTCACCCCCGAGAAATCCCCGCATACCGGTTTCAACCCTCCGAAATTGCGTAACATCACCTCAATACTGTAAACTGACATTTATGACTCTATTAAAACCAAATGTGCTGTCAAATTAATTTACAGTTAGTAAACTAGAGCTCAGTGTTGCTTGTACCATAAATTCTTCATCTTCACTTCATCAGCCCATTTTTACCCCACTGCAGGGCTTAGGTCTCCCCCAGGATGAGAGGGGGAGGGAGGGCTTGGAGCTTAAATCCACCATGCTGCTCCATTGCGGGTTGTAGATTATAACGACCGCCATCTATTGACAGCGTCCTGGACCGACTGCTTAACGTGCTCTCCTGAGGCACGGAGTCACTGATAGTTATGTACTTAAGTCAGAAAAACTCATTGGTACACCCCCAGATTCGAACCATGGCCCTATGGCCTTATAAATTTAAGACAAGTTCGTTGCGCTTTGGGCTATCACGACACCAAATCACCATACCATATATACCATAAATTATATAAATCAAATGTTTCAATCGTCGTGATTTTGTGCATTTACATATTCGTTATTATTTAAATATCAATATATATTATAAATAGACTTCTTGATTATAATAAATGTTCTTGAAACTAGAATCTATAAGTGAAAATGACTGATTTTTATAAACTGCAACCAAAGTTCGCCAATGGCGAGAACAACTGCGAATTGCTCACACTAGATGGCGTTTCGTCACTGAGTATACACGGAAAAAGATAGAAATAATATATTATAGATGAATGAACGTATTACTTGAAAATAGGTAAAGCAACAACAAGTTGTACGAAAGTACGCAACCAACTGATTCGATCATATCATCGATGGATTTTTGTATTGATCCGTCAGCAGTTATACGGCGGTTCAACCGGCTGACAGGATTACTGTGTCTGTGACAGAATAACTGGAAGTTTTCAGCATCAGTATCGTAGAAACGAAATCTGCCAGATAAATTATAATAATAATAATAACATATACATAACAATAACGTATTGGCCCCAAACTAAGCATTATTGTGTTTTGGGTACCAAGCAAAGACACTACATACATATAACAACCAAGACCAGATACCAGTATCAATTATTGGTAAATTGGATAACTGACGCTTTAACTGGAGGTGGAGGAAGAGCTCATTGTTTATGTAAAGAAAGAAAAATAGAATCTAGCCCACTTGATCATACCTCATAAATGCCTAATAATGTTTATTTACTTGATATCATAACTATATTGTACTACATGATTCAAAATCGAATTCTGTTTTCTATCTCTGTAATTTTTGTTTTCTCCAGTATTAATGTCACTAATTGTTCAGGTAAAGCGAAAATTGAGAGGCAAGGGCAACACATCACGATAGTGAGTTTAGGCAAAACTGTGGACACAGCCCTGGATGCAGCGAAGGAACTTGCTGGAAAAGGTTAAAAAACGCATATAATGGACTTGGATCAACATTTTCAACACATACTTTTTTTTTATTTTGTTCAGAAAATATAGACCAATCTATAGCTTCCTCTGAAAATAAAAACAATTAAATCTCTATTTATTAAGGGTCGCGGGTTCGATTCCCGCCCATGATAAATATTCATGTGCGTGGACATGTTTATTTGTTTTGTGTCTGGATGTAAAAAGTATCTATATATGTGGAGCTCCACACCAAAAAGTTACATTTACATCACAAAGACGATTCTTCACAAAATAAAATAACTTTAAAATAAACGCTGTGCACAATTCCTTATTTTAGGTAAATTCAAATCACCAATTTATTTAGTAATTACTGTAAGATTTTAAAATTAATTTTGTACATGTTACATTTTGGTTTAACAAGTATGAAATATTAGGTCTTAACTATGAAGTGGCCGTTTTGTACGAAATAAGTTAAAGTATTTTTTTTTTACACATCTTTATTTCTGTTATTTAAAGTAATCACCCGTGCAATCGTTGCATCTTTGCCAACATAGTGGTAGTTTATTGATGCCCTTGTAAAAATCAACTGGACGGGAGGCAACAAACTCTTCAAAGGCATTTTGTACTGTCTCTTTGGGAATTGAATTTTTTTCCTGTTAAAAAATTGTCCAAATTTTGAAAAAAGTAATGGTAGGTGCGAATTCTGGTGAGTATGGCGGATGAGGAAGAACTTCCAACCCCAACTCTAGTAGCTTGGAGACTGTATGTTGTGCAGTATGGGGTCGCGCGTTGCCGTGAAGGAGCAGCGGAGACGACCGATTGACCAAAGCTGGTTGCAAACGTGCGAGCTTCGCAATCATTGTCTTCAGGTTTTCACAGTACACATCTGCAGTAATGTTCATGCCATTTTGTAAAAAGCTGTGATGAATCACACCGATACTACACCACCAAACAGTGACTATCACGTTTTAAAGGATTATTTATCGTTTAATGCATTGTTTTGGCGCTGAACCAGGATCTAACGAACTTGTTGAGCGCTTTCGATTGTCGAACAGAATCCATTTTTCATCACAGGTAACAATCTGGTTCAAAATTCCTTTATTTCTGTGCTTGTTGACCAACGCGAGGCAGGTCTCGACGCTACGTTGAGCTGGCGATCGTTAAGTTCGTGGGGTACCCATCTATCAAGCTTTTTTACTTTGCCAATTTGTCGCAAATGGTCCGATATTGGTTTGATGCTAAGATCAAAAACTGCTCCAGTTCAGCTGTAGTTTGAGTATCATCAGCTTCCACAATCGCCTTTAATTCATAATTGTTGACCAAAGTGTTCGGACGACCATGAGGTTCATTATTCGTCATAATTTTCAGAACAGAAGCAGGCAAACGAATATTGGGTTGTGCGTTCGTTTGCTAAGTTCTCTCCGTAAACGTTGTTGATGTTAGGTGCCGTTTGTACCACTTTAGTGCCATGACGGAACTAATATTCTATAATTACACGAATTTTTGAAGTGTCCATTAGGACGAAAAATGTTCAAATATAGTCAAAACACAACGCTGATCATAAAACAAAAGACTGACTTTGTAAAAAGAATATGTTTTTAAAACAAAATTGGCTGTGAATTCTAAATTCAAATTAATATTGTTTTAAAAACATGACATTCTTTTTTAAATTTTGAAATGAAAAAAAATTTTGGTTGGCTGTAAGTTTTACATTCAAATTAATCAAATTTTTTTTTAAATGACCAGTACTGATGAACGGCAACTTCATAGGTTAAGACCTAATATAACATTTTGGTTGACAGCATAAAAAAATGTGACTTTTTGGTGTGAACTAACTAGGAAATATGTCCTTTGTGAGGGAATCATATTTACCTGTAATAAATTCAACGCATATATAATATTTTCTATTTATAAGATGTACTTTAAACATCTTATCAATATAAAGAAAACTTGTTAATACATTTTGGTTCATATTCGAGACAGTCACAGTAATTCTTGATCACATATTTTTTTGTTTTTGGTAACTTTGTACTTTTTAGCTGCATTCCATTGCACACAAAAGGTAATCTAAATATTTGTAACATTGTTGATAGCTTCAAAAAATTGTATTTTTGTATTATAATGTTACTTTTTGGTGTGATATCTATTTTAATATTCATGCAATGATAATAGTGGAATTGTTACATTTTGGTGCAAACCTTGATTTTGCCGTGCCTATAGCTTTGTGTTTATGATGTTCTTGTGCGATTTTAGCGCAGAATAGATTAGTTTTTGTTCTTGGCGGCCTATTCCCATATTCCATTTATTTTTACCTTAAACTGGAAATGTATCTTTGGTGTGGATCTCCACAAATGTATGTATTATAAAAAAGAATGTTTAAGAATGTATACCAATTGTCTAGTACCTCATAGTACAAATATTATACTTGCTTACTTTGAGACTAGATGGCGCTGTGTAGGATGTCCCAAATATTATCATTATTATTATTCAATATCTATATACATATATATTATTAGAAAAAAGAATATTTAAGTATGTATATCAGTTGTCTAGTAACCCATAACACAAGCATAATACTTGCTTACTTTGGGACTAGATAGCACTGTGTGGGATGTCCCCTATATTATTATAATATTTTTTGTTCTTTAAATAATTTACAATATGTTTTAGTAAATATTTAATCAATTTAAATACATACATATATTGCACACACACTTGAAGAAAACACTTTTGTAACCCTTCTGTATAGATCCATATTAAAAAATAGTAATAAAATTTTCAGGTATTGAATGTGAAGTAATAAACCTGAGATCTATCCGGCCACTGGATTTCGACACGATAGCGCAGTCCGTCTCCAAGACGCACCATCTCGTCACAGTAGAGCAAGGCTGGCCCCAGTCAGGTGGGTTTATGAGTTTGTATGACAATGAGTGACAGACATATTGATACTTATTCTTCCTTCAAGCGAAATAATAACTTCTTTTTCGAATTCACTTTCCCATGTTGTTGATTGTTAGGTGTTGTACGTTAGGCATTCTATGGAAGTTCCTAGGTAATGAATAAAATTAAATGAATTTCATGAATTGCCTAAACAATTACATTTCAATTACAAACAAGTACATTTGAGAAAATGTTATTTATGTATTAAATGAAAGTATGACAGCATGTCAGTCTCAGAACTGTCAATAGTAATAGTGTTATTGTTTTTATAAATATGCAACGGCAATGGCTAAATTTATAATTTCGCCCGATGACGTCACGCTATAAGAAATTTTAATATACAATACCTACGTAAATACCAATCCAAAAAGAAAAAAAATCAAATTGGTTTTTTAAAATTGCCTATTCTTTCAAAATAAAATATAACGGACTTTTGCTAAACAATTTGGAAATGGGCAATTGTTTATTAAATAGTAACTGTTTATTAGAAAGGAACATTCAGGCTTCATACATTTTTGGGCCTTTTCTGAAAATGCTGGCCAACAAAAAAAAAATGTTTGTATTGTTAGAACTAGCTATTTGAAGCAATGGTTAATATTGCACAAAAGTTGTAGGATCGCTCTTAACCAATTTATTCAAGTTCGATGATTCATCATTTTCATGCCTTAAGTGCTGGAAAACATAAAATAATGATTGATATTGCTAGAACTAATTATCTGAAGAAATTGTCATTATAGCTTGAAAGCTGTGAGATCCTCACCTGTTCTGTTACACAACTTAGAAACCTTTTGTTACCTTAGTAGTCCTTTTGCGCATGTGCTTCGCTGATCCTACGGTTACTTACCTTTTGTGGACGTCGCCTAGCTGACTTAGAAGAGGTTGATTCTTTCAATGACGTCTAGAAGCATCTCCTGGAGGAGATTTTGAACGTCCGTCTCGAGGCGAACATGGAGAGTTGGGGGTTCAGTGCATGCGCTGTTGGCCTACCGGCCTTCTTGGCGTCGGCGCATGCGGCTGTCGACCTTGTCACTGTCCATGACAACTTGCAAGGTAACTTGCAAGGGTGGCAGGGCGAGCATACCCTATGCAACCGATGCTTTAGCCTTTTGGGGGGCTCTCAACTCGATTGCGCCGTTGCCGGCGATCCTACATAGCCAACGCGCATAGGACGAAACGGGGCGTAGGAGGATTTTTAACAGTCTCTTGGACCAGGCGGCGGGGGTGGACCTGGCGAGGCTACGAGCGGTGTCGTGGGCGGAGTCTAGAGCGTGGCTAAACGCGCTGCCCTCCCCGCACATGGGTACTCTAGTACGGGGAGATTCCCGCGACACCACGCTCTTAACGACACAGTCCGCAGGGCTTTAATTTTGGCCAACGTTCCATGCGTATTGGAGCCTCCGGGTCTTAGCCGTTCCGATGGCAAAAGACGCGATGGTATGATTTGGGGCCATGGAAGAAGGGTAATTGTCTACTTTGGGACACCACGTGTGTCTCCACATTTGCTACCTGTCATCTTGGTTGCGTTATGGGATCGGCTGGAGTCGCTCCGGAGTCTGTGGCCGCCAGAAAACAAGTCAAATACCCTGGAGAGTAAATACTTGTTCGTCCCCCTCGCGGTGGAAGTTGTTAGGGGAGTGAAGCCAAACGTTTCGTCGCGAGCATCAGTCGTCGTCTAAGGGAAATTGGATTGGATCCCCGCTTCGATTTCTTCCTGATACAAAGAATGGCCATTGCAATTCAACGAGGCAATGCGATGAGTATCATGGGCACATTTGCGTCGGGGGTGACGAGGGGTATTGAATTAGTTTTATTTCAGTTAATATTTGTTGTTATTAGTAAAATATTTTAATGTAAAATATTTTCATTACTAACCTAATATTGCTTTGTTTGAAACGAAAAGTCAAATAAAGTTAGAAACTGTCATTATTATACAAAAAAATAATATGAATGTACTCCAATTAATTACAATCGATTTTATGTTATTGTTCTGAATGTTTTCGACATATGTCGGACTGTTATTGTTATATATAACAAGAATGTTATGCGACATTCTATAACTTCTGTATAGGGGGTAAATTTAGATGGGGTTGGACTTCCTAAGAAAATTGACATCTGTCTGACTCTAATACTTGTAGAAATAAGGGAAGGTTGTCGTGTCCTCAGCCGCGCCTTGCTGACCAGTAGATGTTGTAGTAAAACAAAAATGAATTTACTAATAAAATAAATTTTATAAACTTTACAATATTATAAAACAAGTCTATAGGATGACTTGCGTACCTGAATGCGGTGGTGTTTCTACTGGTGAGGATTCGTGTAATTATAAGGTATTTTATATGATTTAACATGCGTTGTTTCGCTATCTGATTGGCGTGACGTGTTTCGACAATTTTGTGTTTTGGCCAATCAGAAAACATTTGGTATCATTCGAGTGTCCAAAGTATTTGGGCCGTGCGGTGTTACGTGTACTGAGCCAGCAGAAATATTGTTTTTCATGTTATTTGATGATAACCAAAAATGAACGGAAACTGTTGCGACATAGAGGTTGCCGATTTGGACTTAAGTATAAGCGGTCAATACCCTTATATTCTGTATTAGAACAGCATAGTGTACCATATTGTAAGATAGTGTAGTAAAAGAAAAAAAGCAAAATATTAATTCATATTGTTTATTATTGCAAAAAAGATAACTTTTATTAGTCTTACGATAACGCAAGCAGGTAGCCGTCCGATGTAACGCGAGTCGCAAGCGTTCGCGCTGTAATGACAATTGCTTTAGATAATTAGTTTTAGCAATATCAATCATTATTTTATGTTTTCCAGCACTTAAAAAATCAATAAATGTATGAACATGATGAATCATCGAATTTGTACAAATTGGTTCAGAGCAATACTACAACTTTTGTGCCATATTAACTATTGCTTCAAACGGTTAGTACTAACAATACGTACAACTTTTTTTTGTTGGCCGGTACTTTCAGAAAAGACCCAAAAAAAATGACATCCTTTGTATGTTTCATATTTAATATAAAAAAAGCTTTTATTATACAAAAAAAATATTAGAATTTATCAGAGTTGGCCCAGGTCTCCACAGTATGACAAGATGGATTTGTATATCAGCATAAGTATGTGTCAATTGAAAATTGTTTTCAAATAAATTGTACATCGAGCAAGCCACGGTAATGGGGATTATTAGTAATATTTTTTCATTTATTATTTCGTTGCCGTCAGGTGTGGGTGCAGAAATATGCAGCCGAGTAATGGAGTCGCCGATTTTCTTCGAGTTGGATGCGCCAGTGTGGCGAGTGACAGGCGCAGATGTGCCCATGCCGTATACACGTTCGCTCGAAGTACAAGCGTTACCACAACCAGCCAACGTCGTCGCCGCCGTCTCCGCTGTCCTCGGCTCCAAGTGAATATGTTACCAGCTGGGTTACGCATTATGCCGTCGCCTAGTCGGCACAATAGTTTGAAATGTATTTTATTTATTTAGGACAACAACCAACTTGTGCAATGAAATTTACATATCTAACGATAAGTGTACAATTTATAATAATTGTACAGTCAACCACGCCGTCTACGAATTAGTTTACATTAAAACTCATTGAGAGCTACCAACATACACAATCTATATTAATAAAATTGGAGTGTCTGTCTGTCTGTCTGTCTGTCTGTCTGTCTGTTCCGGTTAATCTCCGAAACAGCTAAACCGAATTCAATGAAACTTTGCAGACGTGCAGAGGGCATTACCGCGGGTAACATAGGGTACTTTTTATCTGTCTGTCTGTCCATCTGTCTGTCTGTTCGAGCTGATCTCCGTAACGGCTTAACCGATTTCAATGAAACTTGGCAGACGTGCAGAGGGTATTATCAGGTGTGACATACGCTACTTTTTGTTTGTCTGTCTGTCCATCTGTCTGTCTGTTCAGCTGATCTCCGTAACGGCTGAACCGATTTCAATGAAACTTGGCAGACGTAAAGAAAGCTTTACCGGGGGTGACATAGGCTACTATTTGTCTGTCTGTCCACCTGTCTGTCTGTTGCGGCTAATCCCCAAAACGACTAAATCGATTTCAATGAAACTTTGTAGACGTATCTATGTGACCACGTGACCAAATTTTTAAATGCATATATTGTCGAAACCATCAATCGCAGACCTATTATGTTGGTACTCAAATTTTATGTTTTGCCAAGATCTATGTGACCACGTGACCAAATTTTTAAAAGCTTATATTTTTAAAACTATCAATCGCAGACCTATCGTGTTGGTACTCAAACTTGATGTTTTGGCGAGATCTATATTACTACATGACCAAATTTTTAAACACTTATATTTTCGAAACCATCAATCGCAGACCTATCGTGTTTGTACACAAACTTGATGTTTTGACGAGATCTATGTGACCACGTGACCAAATTTTTAAATGCTCATATTTTCGAAACCATCAAGCGCAGACCTATCGTGTTGGTACTCAACCTTGATGTTTTGACGAGATCTATGTGACCACATGACCACATTTTTGAATACTTATATTTTCGAAACCATCAGTCGCAGATCTATTGTGTTGGTACTGAAACTTGATGTTTTGACGAGATCTATGTGACCACATGACCAAATTTTATTATCTGTCTGTCTGTCCGTCTATTCGAGCTAATCTCCGAAACGGCTAAACCGATTTCAATGAACTTTCAAAGATGTGATTAAAAGATTGTCTGGAGTGACATACAATACTTTTTGATTGTCTGTCTGGCTGTCACTCTGTTTAAACATTTAGACCAATTTTAATGAAGTTTCGCAGACGTGAATAGAGGGTGTGAGAAGTGACATACGCTACTTTTTGTTTGTCTGTCTGTCTGTCTTTATGTATGTTCGAGCTAAACTTTTAAAATTTTTAATGAGACTATGCAGACATTAAAATAGGTTGTCAAAAGTGATATAGGTAACTTTTTGCCCGTGTGGTTGTCTGTCTGTCTTTTTGTTCCGGCTAATCTCCAAAACGACTAAACTATTCCTATGAATCGTCGCAGACATAAAAAGGAACTTATCAAGAGTGAAATAGGTTGATTTTTGTCTGTGTGTTTGTTAGGGCTAATCGTGGAAACGGCTGATCTGATTTTACTGAAATTTTGCGAACATGAAGAGGGCGTTGTCAAGAGGGTAAAGCATTTTTTTTTATTTCCATATATAAAATCATAGTGTCTGTTAGTCTGTCTGTCTGTTCCAGTTAATCTCCAAAACAGCTGACTGATTTTGGGACTGACTTATAGGATAGCTATTCTTCATGCTAAAATGGCTAATTTGATTAATTGAAAATGGATTTGTAAGGAATGAGGTATAGAAATTTCTTAAGTAGTTAAGTTTCAGAATTTTCTAGAAAGTGTTACAATGTTCTGGAGCGTCGCGTTCCTTTAACTGTCCCAATACAACTGTGTAGTCAACGCGAGCGAAGCCCGCGGGCGGAAAGCTAGTATATAATAAAAAAACAAATGAAAAATACTTAAACTTAACAAAATTAAGAAAGAGTAAAAGCAACCAAAAAAGAATCACCATTGTTCAGCTAAAGCTGCAAAAACGTCCTTCCTAAATAATGTTTGTGACAGTTTAAATAATAATATAGATGTCACCAAAAAGCTTAAAAAGTTCTCTTATTGATGATAAGTGGCAGTAGCAGTGTGCGAACCAGTAATATGACATATAAATGAGATCGTGTTGTACATGCATTAAACAGAAGAAAAATAGTGACATGAAATCCATAAAAATAGTATGGAGAAGAGTTACTCTGCGATTCATAACACAAAAATACGACATCCACTACAAGACCATTCAAATTAAAATTATTATTGTTACTATATATGCATGTATATGAATTATTTAAATAATACTAAATTTAAAACAATACTATAGAAAATTATGATAAGCATCCAGATATTAGTATACAAATAATATTTTACTGTAAAAGTGCTTACAGTAATAAACTGAATCCGAGTACACAGATATCAAACTATAAATCATATTATAACTTTATAGTTTTTAATAAGTCGGTTGAGCAAACAAAGAAACTCATACTCACAAAACACACCACAGTAAACAGTTAATGATGACACTAAAAACTGTTCCAAAATTAAAGATAGAGCAGTAATCCAAGGATAACTGCAAAGCAATCATTTCTGCCCATGAATCTTAATACATGATCAATATGACTCATCCAGACCAAAACGCCACAATGAGCCAACCAATGCAAATGTAAGTGAGTCATTATTACTGAAGTAAAAAGATCAAACAAATGTACTACCCGGTTAAGATGCTATTAAGATTGGACGTTTGGTAGTTGAGCTGCATTTTGCGTAACAGTTTGTCCATTTTAGGAGATTTTTACTGTTTCATAAAAAAAATCAAACGATAATTTCGTATTTAATTAATAGAATTTTGTAAAACGTACTCCAACATTATTTTTCATATAAGTTATCCTATTTATAGTTTCTATATGTAATCTTTGTCTTTTCTGATTACTTACAATAATGTATTTACATACCATACCAGCCCATTACGCCCCACTGCAGGGGCTTAGCCCTCCCCCCAGGATGAGGAGGATTGGAACTTAATTCACCACGCTGCTTTAGTACGGGTTGGTGGATGTTAACGACAACAATCTGTTGATGGCAACCGGGGCCGAGGGTTTAACGTGCTCTCCGAGGCACGCAGTCAGTGATAGTTATGTACGTAAGTCATAAAAACTCATTGGTACATGCCAGTTTCTGAGATTCAAACCACGACCTTCTAAATAAGAAGCGGGCTCGCCACCACCTCTCTAATCGCTCTAGCGTCATCATCCATAGTATTACCCAATTGACAGGTTTCCCGTCAGATCTAACGGATCACGATAATGAAAAACAGGAAAAAACATCTTTTAACGGCTAACAGATTAACAGATGAGTTTTTCTTACCTCTGAGAATCCGTGTTCGGCCCCCGATGAAGTCGCTTGTTATGAGAAAATCAAACATGAAAATATTCAAACAGTTCCTTTGATAATGACGAAGGAGGGAGCACGATGAGTGGAATAGAAGAATTAATATAATTTCTTTAATATTCTGCTACATCATATAATATTAAACAAAGTACTCTCGCCACGTTTGTTTATCTGTCTGTCTGAACACGATAAACCCAAAAACTACCAAACGGATTTGCATACGGTTGTCACCGATAGGTAGACGGAGCAATTCAAGGGAAACGTTTATGTGTATAATTCATTAATGTTTTTTGTAAATTGTTTGAAATATGACTATTATTGTTAAAGCTGTCGAAAAAAATCAAGCCGTCTGGGAGCTTTAATTGAAAACGCTGCCTATTCCCTTTGAGATATAACAAAACAATGTATGGAAAAGTTGTTCTCCTTTCATAGGTCTAAAGGAAAGTCCGCGATGGCGTATGTTTATATTTTAAAAAGATAGCTTACTATACCTGTTTTAATGTTTAAAAGAAATGATCACATATAATGTGGTAAATAGAAAGCTATTTACACGGATTTGATATTAATTCTTATCAAATTAAGCATTTTAGTTACCTCAAGAATTTCATGCACATTATAATTGCCTTTTATGCCATACAATTAAAATTAATATCTTAAGAGTTATGGTAAAGTTAAAACTATCGCCTGACTGAATTCAAGCGATCCGATACCGACGCGACAAGTGTGATGCAATTACCTAGGTAGAAGCAATGGGCAGAAGTTATCAATGATGTATACAAAGAAATATTTTAGTTTGTATTTATGTATTTATTTTTAGAAATAAAATACATTAAAAATACTTCCGAGTACATTCAACATATGTCATATTTATATGTAATGAAATCTAATCCATATGCTCGTAGCAACAAGCTAATACAACACTCCGTTGAGAAAAAAATTTAAGCATTTGTTCTGCTACCCGTGTAAAGCCGGAGTGGGTCGCTAGTTAAAATTATAAATGAAAATACGCAATTTAAGGTTTTTTTTTCAAATATAAAAGTTGTTTCAATTCTACATTTCTACAAGGTTAACACTGCCAACGCTGTGATTACTGCTCAGACACAAAACGCCCAATCTTAAAAGCATCTTAACCGGGCAGTACAAAGTATATTGTGTACACATAGTAAATAAATAAATCGAAATATAAAAAATAAAATCATGCACATATACATCTAGTAACATAATAATATCTATTAAGTAATTAGCTACGTTTTACACACAACATTTTAAATATGTCAATTAAAACTAAGAACATTTTAAAACGTACATGCTGAACTACTTATTACAATGAGGTGTAATCTTTGACAAGTCACGTGCACTGCGAATAGCAATGATAGGAGTCGTCTCGTTTCCGCGCACCAAGATAATAGCTTGTTTGACCCAAACGAAACTAAAGTTGTGTTTTTGGGTAGCTTCACGTGTATCTCGAAATAGCTTTTTATTATTCAATGCTCATTAAGCTTTTTATAATTCAAGTGCTCGTTAAGTGCCCGGAAGGCTAGTCTAAAATAAAATTTTAAACATCACACTTTTTTTTCAGAATCGAACGCGCCACCGCATAAAGTTGAAATAAATTGAATCTCCTCAGCGCAAGGGAGTTAAACGAAAGAGTGCAAGTGTGGCATCACTTAAACTTTTTTTTTCATTCAACATGCTTAAGAGAAAATGTAAATAATAAGACTTTACACAAATATTATTTATTTTTGTTTTGTAAATAAAAAATATCTATTAATCTTTGTATGAAATGAAAATGTATGTTGTGATGTAAAGACGAATCATGTTTTTATTAAACTTGTTCAAAAAATTTGATTTAGTTTTGATCTTGAAATGTATTATATAATAGTAAGATTAGTAATTCATATAAGATTAATCTAAATGTATAGAAGACAGGTCCATACAGTTCTCCTTGACGACCTTTTTCAACTTAACGGCTTTTTACTACTAAAATTTTAAAAAGCCGTAAACGTCAAGTTTCTGTGACGTTGCTGAATTGGACGTACATGTCTTGTAATTGATCATGGCTTATAAGAGAAAATCATTTAACAGCAGCGTTTTGTTTCATTAGTTTAATTGGTTTTTATAGTCATAAATGTCACTTCACAGTATCGAAAATGTCAAACGCAATATTACGGGGTTGAAGACCGGCTCGCGGGGACTTCGCGCACTGAAACTCGCCATCTTACATGAGCTAGCTAGAGTATGAGTGGTTAGACGGTGAACGCAGAAGGTGGCCCGTTCTTGCGCAAGAACGGGCCACGCTATCACACTTTCTTTGGAATAATTATTATTAAATAATTATTGTTTTGGAATAATTGAGGAAAAACCACTCACATCGAAAAACACGTGCAAAGCGCATATTATAAGCCATAAAAACACGAACTGACTAGAATCCCTCTTCTGCGTTCACCGTCTAACCACTCATACTCTAGCTAGCTCATGTAAGATGGCGAGTTTCAGTGCGCGAAGTCTCCGCGAGCCGGTATTCAACCCCGCAATATTGCGTTTGACATTTTCGATACTGTGAAGTAACATTTATGACTATGAAAACCAATTAAACTTAAATCAGTTAAAATTAAACCAATTAAACGGTTGGAATCCCAGGGCATGTACTACTGAATTTTTCGGACTTTACTACATTACTACCGCCTCCGGGCCTCGGGGAGCACGTTAAGGCGTCGGTCCCGGTTAAAATTCACCAACTGATGCTGACTCAGTATATTGTTGAGGATATTGTTGGTATTTTCAGCAGGACCCCCAGAGCGTCGAGCGTCTTCCGGACAGATGTACATATATAAACAACTCACGTGCACAAGTTTAATATAATAGCTATCTACTATTCATAATTAACACAATCATGAAGATGAAGCGTCTCTTAACTCTCGTAAACTCAAACAAAATGACAAAGCGTCATTACCATTGTTTTGAACAACCTTTTCCTAAATAACACATGAATTTAATATTCAGAGTTAAACATGACTTACACCGTGAATATTAAAAGCTATTTTTTTTTTCAAAAATAATTTTTATTAAGATTAATAAGTACTTAATAATTAAAAAGATGTGTCAACAAATAAATGACACCTACATGATTTCGATGAAACTTATACTGCAAAATGACAGTTTTATAGATTCATGCCCACGGCAGTAGCGGGGACAGCCGCGGTATATACTTTACACACCAAGTAAAGTCGGCGATTGTCTGTAAATCTGCGAATTTGGAACATTTCAGTCAATTATCAGTTTAATCAGAAAGTACTGTTTGCTTTGCGCTTGAGTTCCGTACTATCGACGCTTAGGGAAGCGGGACCGGGATGACTGAACGGTTGGCCGAGTGGTTGGAGACCCTAACTGCGGAGCCAAGGGTCGCGAGTTCGATTCCCACCCGGGACAAATATTCTTGTGCATGGACGTGTCTACTTGTTCCGTGTCTGGGTGTGAAAGTATATGTATAGGTAAATATATTAAAAAAACAATACTTAACTGTATCAATTGTCTAGTACCCCATTATACAAGCATAATACTTGCTTACTTTGGGACTAGATGGCGCTGTGTGGGATGTCCCAGATATTATTATTATATGCCCTCTCAATCTGATTCAAATAAGAATTGGTCACTCAAGTCATACCGACGACCGCTTAGCCTAGTGAGTGGCGACCCTGCCTAAAAAGCTGGAGATCCCGGGTTCAAATCCCAGGTCGGGTCAATATTTATATGATGAATATTGATACTGGTACCGGGTCTTGGTTGTTATATGTATGTGGTGTCTTCGCTTGGTACCCAAAACACAAGCTAATGCTTAGTTTGGGGCATGTTTGGGGCCTAGACATTGTTGTGATGTTATACATTATATAAAAAAACTTAATAAAAATCTGGATGGTGTGATTCAGAATTGCTCGTTCGTAATGTGTTCAAATATCAGTTAATTATTTAAATATTGATTAACTTAAGCACAAAAATTTTTTTTCAAATACTTTTAGATCCATCAGATATTTTGATAAATATATAATAAAATCGGCGCAGTTAATGGCCGCTATAATTAAACAAAACCGTCCTGTGGTAGCGTCAGAGTTGGACTGTAGAGGCGTCGCTTATCAAAATGAACATATTGATATTTTATTTTTGTTTCACAAAAAACCTTTTTTGCTACTGTTGAAGTCCTGGACGTTTAAAGTTCGGCCCTTGCATAATCGCTAAAAGTCGAACACACACGTACTTTGCGTTTGCACACTATTTCACAGAAGAGTGACAAACTTCCATAGCTATAAGTTATATATATACATACTGTCCGCAATAAACTAAAAATTTCGGCAAACCGTTCTTTGTCTCATAATATTTTTTTAATGTAGGAATACATTATCAAAGAAACTGGACAAGTGCGAATCGGCCTGAAGTATCATACAGTACTACAAATTATCGCTAGGTATACGCCGCCAGTATATATACTTGTGCTGTAAGTGATAGGTACCTTGCTTTCTGCCAAATTTCATGGTTCTAGTTGAACGGAAAGGATTTTGTGTTAAATATTCGGCATCTATGGCCGTATTTTCTTTATTGGGTAGACTTAGAAGCTCAATTTTTTACAGATTTTATAGCTCCTTTCACGCTTTCCTAAGAAAGAGGGTCTTGATAACCTGACAGTTATACAGACGGACAATGAAGTGATCTTATAAGGGTTCTTTTTTTCTTTTGAGGTACGAATCCCTAAAATCGAAATAAAAAATAAGATGTTAGAATTGTAATGTGGCAACGGTTGTCTCAAATATTTAAATTTAATTAACCGAAAACAATGTTAACTTCACCTGACCGTATCTATCACAAAGTTCGTCTGCGATATTTTGAGACTCCCCTCCGTTACTAGTATTTAGCGCTATTAGGTACATTTATATTTCAGCTGGTTATATTATAATTTCAATTAGTAAATGTGATATAAGTAATAACACGTGTAATGCCCTAAATAAAATGTTATGCATACTTTCAGTTAAATCAAAAACTTTTTGGAAGGAGTAATAAAATTTCGTAGACTTATTACCAATTTTTTTTTTTAATCGAACAACAGTTAGGGCATCGCTATGGTTAAAGTTCCGGGTTCTGTGTGATGTGTGCTGTTAACCCACAGTTAACAGCGAAATTATTTTTTTTTTTTTAACACATACAATCACATACAATTCCCTAATAATTTCGAATAATTACATCGGACATTCGGACATATAAAGTTTAATGAGACGATTGCGACCGTCTATTTACCGTAAGTCTCAAGTATTCAATTTTCTATAAGAGTGCTAATATCTAAAATAATTTATCTGAGAATTCTAGGCATTCCCCTTCACAAAGCAATTTCATTGGAAGCATGGGACGCACCTACTCATAAGTAGGTGCTGGTAACTTTATATGTCAGGGACTTATAAGTATGTGCATATTCCAGGAAATGCCTTTTGGTTATATCTAGCCATAGGTACCTACGCATATAGATACTGTTAACTGAAAGTCGTCAGTGTAAAATAATTAGGTTGGTACCGAGAATAATCTCTACTCGTGTAATGAAATATGTCCCTTCATGCACATAAGACACGCACCGCTCGGCTCGTTCACAGCAAAAATGTCAATCTCTAATACAAAATATAATTTCGTCGAAAATCCCCACAATGCGGGTAATTCGCGGCGAGTGATCGATCACCCGTTGAAAAGCACTCCGGCTGATTTTTTCCAAATAAGCCGCGTCTCATATTAACTTTCGCATTTGTGCACGTTCCGCACGATATTATTATTTTTTACATAAATATGTCTTCTCCAAAGTAAAATTCTTTTAAATATTAGATTCCTTAGGTAGGTATACGTCTGAAAATGTTTGCATTGCAAGAACAAACCTCAGTATCGACCCACAAAATCAATATCAAAACAAAATTACGCGAATATACTTTTAATTTTGATGTTGTGATGTTCTTTTCAACGGAGTTTGATAAAAAAATTACAAAGTTGCAGTGGAGTAGATCAAACATCCAATAGACGTAGCGAAATGTTCTGAAATCGATTCAGTGGCTATACTTTACCTCAGATAGCGTTAACTAACTAGTTGTAATCCTTCAGAACATACATACATACGTACACAGACATAGGTATTAGTGCTATCACTAGAGCTGTTTTGAATATATCTCAATCGTGCAATTTTTAACAAAAATTAAACTCTTTCAAACATGTAACAATGTATCATTTCCGATAAATACGTACCAATCGCTTTAAATAAAAATATTCGAATGCAACAGTGTAACATATAAATATGGCGCCAAAGGTATGATTTTTTTTATATGATGTCTCAAAAACGCCGTTTTCTTGAAAATAATTTTCAAAAAAGACGTTCTTTTGAATAACATATGTTTCAGTTTGGGACAACTTCTTTGTGTTTTATATTGAATTAGTTTGAAACGGTGTCATTCCACGATTTCGGGATACCTAACGTAAAATGTAGGGGGAAGGAAAACATGCCCAGGTAGGAGGTTTGAACTGTCTCAAATATCTTTTTTAAATTTTGTGCCAGCGATCCGTGAGTAAACTATAGATCACGCGGAGTCAAAAGATCATGTGAATTCTGCCATTTTGAGCGTAAGTGAATGCGTGATGTAAATGATGTACCACCGCACACCGCCATCAACGAGTATTAAAAGCCGACAAATGTTGATTTATTTCATTTTTTTATGGGTGTCTGGCTTTCATTCAATAGTATGCAACCAATTGAGACGGGTGATAAGTACACACAGAAAAAAAAGAATTCTTTTATCAAGAAAATATAGTTTTTTATACATGCAAATATTGCAAATTTTCAGTCCAATGCAATTTGCATTGATATAAGAATTTTTTCTTTATAGCCAGTGTGAAAAAGGCGTTTTCAGCATTCACGATTTTTTTTTTCAATTTAGTGTTTTGTTTGATGCGGGCGTTATAGTATTGCACTATTATTATAGTTTAACATATGCTTAGTGTTTAGTGACATTTTCGTATGAATCACGGACTTGAAGTCGGTTGCGGGAGATTTGACCCGCTCTACAGGTGAGAATTTCGATCAGTGGTTCAATTCTTTATTTGAAGTTTGGCTGAAAAAGCATATACTTCCCTCTACTTTTTTGTTTGAGATATGCTGTTTCGATATGAACCCAAAGAGGGTGCTCGTCGCAGGACGATTTCTACAAAATTAGATATTAAAAATGCTATGAAAGAAATAACAGGAAGGGGCCTCTATTGGTAAAATCTTTATTCAATATAGGATCGACAGATCAACTTTACGCCAATATAACTTGTTAGGTGAACAAAAAAATATTTTATTACTTAGAAGAGGCAGCCAGGGCAAAAGTTCCCAGGTTTATAATCAAAATGAGGTAAAACGATTTGTAAATTACTTATCGACACGTAAAATGCACTATGGCTATGCATTAAATATGATAAAGCACCCTCCTAGAGGCCTAAGTCACTGCAGTGGGGTATAATAGGCTGATATGGTATAGTATACATACGATCTCTAATTGTAATCAAAAATGAGAGTTGTTTTTGAAATATTTTTATTGATCGTATGAGAGTTTTGTTTAAATTGGTATTATTGTTTCAGTAGATGGATATAATTAGTTGATTTGTTCGATAAGTGAACTATAATTTCGTTTTAATTGATATGCAGCACTTAAATAACCAAAATAAATATAGAAAATGCAAAATAAAATCCTAGCTAGATAGTAAGGCTTTCTCTGATTATCACTGGTCAGGTTTTATTGATTTTTCAATAAAAGAGGGTTCACCTTTCCCAGGCTCCCCTGAACAGAATCTATCTTTTTAACTGCACCTACTCGGAAAAGTGTCATTATAAGTAGTATAAATCTAATTAAATAGAAATTTGTGCAACGAGAGAGCAACAAAGTTCGTTGAGATTCAAAAGCATAAAAAATAAAACACTTGGATCTCGTGTGCACATACGACTCACGGTATACAGTTACGTGGTATTCAGTGATTTTTCGTCAATATGTCTACTAATTACTTCTGGCGGTAAACCGACGATATAAAAAAAATTGTTCGTGTATAAAATGTTAGGTATAGGGAGATTCTGAACGTTTCGTGAGCCAATGAAATTTGAATGTTTCGTTACAGTAGGTAATGAAAATCGGAAATCCGTTCAGGAGATTTACAATGAGTTGCACCGAATTAAGTTTACAAAAGTATTACTTTGATCATTTACGTGTCTAGATAGAGATTCTCTAATTCTTTATCTAGAATTTAATTAATTAAGATGTATAAACACTCTACGGACTATAGATTGAAGTTGTTGCGCGGTAGATCGAGTGCGCAGTAGCGATTCTTTAAAAAAAATAAACAACATGACGGGAATGAAGAACACTATAGGTATATAGTTACAGACACAAGTATATAAAAGTTGACCAATTATTTTTGTTGTTATTGTATCCGTCTATATCTATAGACAAGTAAAGCATGCATCAGTGTTTAACTAATTTATCATAAATTCATTTTGGTGCAATTCTCTGTTAATAAGTTTACGAAAGACAAACTCCACGTTAATAATAACACGTTCTTTTTTTCCCAACTGTAGTTTGTCAGCTTTGGCCTATATAGAGTATGAGAAAAAGCTTCACCTACCTAGGTACGTGAGCCATAGTGACTAAAGCTGTTAAAAAATTACAAATTAACTGAACTTATAAATAAATGTGGAATCAATTAATAGTTATTTTTAAAATGTTCACATAGGATAATAAAATTTAGTGATGAAACGCTCATCATTTAGCGATTAACATTACCATTATTATTTTAAATAAAATTTTACATCTGAACATTATTTAAAAGACATGTTTTTATATTTAAAATTCTTATCGTAATATTAATAACAATTATTTAAAAAAATGGAAAAAAGGGTTTATTCGTGATCAAATATTAACTAATGACTTTATATTTTATTAATCCCATTTACTTTCAATATTGTGATGACCCATAAAAAATCCTTTGAACATAGGTATTACTAATAGATAAACGCATTGAACCTAACAGTCAAAAATATAAGTTTAGATAGCAGCAGAATTTGAAAGCAAAAATTAATTTTCCCCATTCCAATGACAGATTTTCAATAATATAGGTATTAAAATATCAAGAGTGGGAAGATGTATTTTAATCATTAGTACCTACAGCCTACTTGAGTTAGGCCCAACCGTGTTGTCTATTCTTTCCTTGTTCGCTTAGAACGGAAATTTTTCTCTGATATTTATGCCAAATTGCAATTTAACGAAAAAGGATATTATTTATTTTAGTAATAGTTGATTGCAGGTCACTAATCTGAGATGTTCTGTTTAGTGTTTATGATATATTTTATGTTGATTGAGCACAATTTACCATTTATAATCACCTAAATTACAAAAAATCCTTAATACACCTCTACATTCTGATACCTCTATGAATAAAGGACAGAACTGAAAAAAAATTCTAGTAGTGAGACCAAACAAATCTAGGTAGAGTGAGGGTAGGTAGTCACACAAAATCTCCGAATACCCGCCGTGTTTTGTTGTGTAAATGCCGGTGCAGGGCAGGGGACTCCCCGATCCATCATTCTGTCTTCGCGCGTCCCCGGGCTCACACGTCGGTCGTACCACAATGTCTGTATTCACGCAGAAATCGACACGAGAACAAAGAAGCGGCACGGAAATAGTATAGAAATGGAGATGTCCAGTAGGTAGGCATAAAAGGCAAAAATTAACAGTACAATAGATCAGCTGCAAAATTTTGATATATTTATATCGAATTTTATATTGTTATGTATTTAATGCATTCGTATTTAAAATAAGACATTTACAAATATATAAACTAAAAATCTTGAATTTTACTACTGCAATTTTAGTATTTTACAACAATGTAATAAATGTATAGCATAAATTATATTTGTTTATATGCCAAAAAGAATTAATGAATGAAAGCATAGTGACGAAAGAAATGTATAGAGTGAATTCATCTGCAATGGAAGGGTCAGTAAGGGGTGTCCTAAAAACTTATTAAATAAATCTTATTTTCATTTCGAATGCCCGAAACTAACGAACCTTTTGAAACGATTAATGAATGTCGGAGAAGCAAAAGAAAACTGTAAGGATTATACCAGTCTGCCTACCTCTCTGAAAAACATTCGTATGCTTGTGTATGTATGTAGGTACATAATGATAGCCATGTAGGTAGGTATAAATCCGCGACGAAAATGTATCAAAACATTTTCAAAGCGTAATAAATCTAAATAAAACTTCAATAAGAAATATTACTGTCATGTACGAATCTAACTTGCACTATCGATCAACACACTAAACGGTACCTCGACTTGTTCGGGAAGAAAGTTCGGAAACAGTGACATCATACATGTCATCTGTCCGCAACTTCCACACAAGTGCGGCAAAGGGAGTTTTACTGTAGCGAAATATCGTTTATAGAGACCACTCAACGTTGGCAAATGGACTTATTAGAAGCACGTATGAGTACCTAGATACGCATTTTATTTAAAATTCACACTCGTAGTGTTCGTCATAAATCATCAACCCAGTTGTCATACACTCTCGAGTTTTGATCTCAATCCAGAACTGCTTGGAGTACAACCCTTCCTCAGTTGAGAAATTCGGTCGGACCATACCCACCATGCTGGTCCGATGCGGGTTAGAAAGCTGTGAACATGCAGTCATAGAAATGATGTCGACGGCTTGTTGGTTAATACGGTATGGTGGTAATCGAACCCACGACCTTTGTATGAAAAGTGGGTCGCTTAACCACTGCGCCATCTCATCTCGGTTTCCGTTGGCGAATTGTTACCTATTCTAGTGTTTGATATACACCGTGTTCGGCCTAAAGTAGTCCAAACTTAAAGATGGCGTACAGCTTAACGAATTAAAAAAAAAATCAAATGAGCACTAAAACAAAAGTGTCTGTGATTTAAAAATAAAAGCTTTTTCTTATTATGAGCTCATGTATCGTGGGATTTTCATATCCACAAATACGTAATCTACATTGGCGAAGCCGCAAGCGGTCGCTAGTAACTATTTACCATTCTGTCTAAAGAAAAAATATTAAAACGCAATTAAAGCAAACGATGCTATTATCCTAAAATTGTGTATTTACGAGTATGGTTACCATACTTATGTATTAAACAAAGTTAAATATTTAGCCAATAATAAACCCTAAATCTCACCACTCAACTAGCTTTATAGGCCGTAAAGCCACTGGCTTTTAAACTTAATAGGGCGTCACTTTAAACACTCAATTTAATATCGCTGAAAGGGTGCACGCGCCTTTGAGCCGGTTGCAATATCAATTTAAGCTAGTGATACTTTACAAATTTATTATTACTTGGTAAGAAATAATCAATCGCTTTAAATTATGTTATAGAAGAATATTAAGTTATACAATATATTAGATAGGAATAAATTTTATTTTCTCTGACCTATTGTATGAAGAAAAATATTTCTGTGAACCATAGCTGGAAAATAGATAAAGATAAATTAAATTGATAAACTTTTAAAAATATGGGACAGTCTTTATAATTTATTTAATTATGTTTTGTAATGTGGAAAGTGAAAGTGAGTTTAACCAGTTGTTACAGATTAAAAATTAAAGAATTTATGTGTTTATGAAAATGGGGATGGGAACGAAGAAGTAAATACATAGCTTAAATCCTGTTGTCCTGTTTGCAATTAGGCTGTTTCCAAATTGAAAAAATAAATACACATGTGTAAGTACTGAAGCAGGGTTGTATGTATGTATGTATTTGTGTACTATATACCCAAATAGAGTCATCACAGTCTCTCGTGCCGTCTCCAGCGGCGATATTTCGCTGTTTACACGTTTATTTGTACGAAAATCCGCTCAGCTACGGCATCGAGTAAGCTACGTCACTCCTTTAATTAGGACAATATAATTATTTCTAGGTTTACATCTGTCGTGGGACAAAATGGACACAATAGTCATTTTCAGTAACTGTTGAGTAAGATCTGTTTTTAAAGAAACGTTGAGACATAACTTTTTTCATTTCTTTAAATTAAAAAAAAACTTGGAAGAGTGATCAGAGCAAATAGATGCCAAACAGCAGGCACGGTTAGTCGTTAAACGGTTTTTAATTTTTTAAGAAATATCAAAAAAATTACATTATCACATCACATTGTATGTTAGTATTTTGTGGTAAAAATTCAAAGGCCTTTATAATTCTTTAAATAAAAAAAGGTCAAATACGAGTTGGATTCGCTCAAAGAGGGTTTTTCATCGTCAGCTTCATTTCTGACTGTATTTATATACAGACTGTCGGCCAGTTTCTCAAACGATGATCAAAATCAAAATTATCTAATCACAAGTTAACCATAGATTTGGGTTGCACAACTTCGATTTTAGTTCGGTAACATTGACGTTTTGTTAGCTGACTGACATTGTGTCAAATGGCTAGTTAAACATATGTCAAACGTAAATTCCGTTTCTCAAACGATAGTTAGTTTGTAATCTCTTGTCAACCTCATGTTAAATCAACCGTCATGTAATCAGCCGAAGGCGGCAGATTAACCTATGATCAAGTCATAATATTGTAATAATTTATAATAATATAGTAAAAATATAATGTTAAAACGTGAGTAAATAAAGTTTTATCAGTTTTTCTACTTTCCAACATTGTTTATACATATTTAAGGCAACATTTCAGGTTATTCCGTAAATCGTCTGCGTTCCAAGATGTATCATTATGTTCATTGTCCAGTTCTAACGAATAACGAGGAAATACCTAGAATCCAGAGGACCTTACGAAATATAGTGGATCCTTTTACTTTCTACAATGACAAGGAGTTCCACGATAGGTATCGCTTGTCAAAAACCGTCGTTAGCGAATTGCTTGCTATGCTCGGACAAGATCACCTACATAAAGAAACTACATAAAAAACTTGAAAAAGTACGTGTTGTTTTATTTTGGTACTGCAACTTCTCACGAGAAGTAGGTAACCATTAAGATAAAAAAACGTAATTTTAACTAAACGCGAACAGGCACATAATCACTGAAATTAAAAATGGATATTCAATTTGATGTTTTGGAGCCTAACCTGGATAGACGTCCAGACAGATAGACGAAAACAGTTATGTTCTTGGTCAAATATCGTTCAGATATCGTATAAATACATATAGGTATAGTTCCAATCAAACTTTATGGCGGATCGGAATACAACGCTATATGCATGCTTGCGCAGGTTCAGTCATATGCCCCACGTTCCACTGCGTACCGCTACACCTAAAACTGGTTACGGCGACGCGACTTGTGCCTATGTTCACATCCGTCTTAAAGGTTGATTGAAACTATACACATAGATACGAAATCACAGACGGACACTTCAATTTCATTTACATTAACTCAATATATTGCTTATTTACTGATTTACAGAAACCGAGAGGATTGCATTCAGAGTTGGTGGTTTTGTAGGTATAGGGTATTTTAAGACGGTGGGTATTTTTCTAAGCTATTTTCGACATTTTGAGGGTATTTTTGTGGTTGTTATGTAACTATGGATACATTTTTCAATACTAATATCGTTGCTATGAGATTATAAATATAATATGAAATAATGATAAAGTGAATCAAGCACAGACCACTCACAACATGGCTCGAGGCACAGAAGTTGGTAAGAAACGAAACAACGCTATACGAAAAAGCGAGAAACAAAACCAAACATGAACGAATGAGTTACGTGTGGCCATATACAAAAAAAAAACTGTAATTAGTTGACATTGACATCTCATCAGCTAATTATTGCTTGACAATCGTTTAAGCAACTCGTTTCAAATTTGATCATTGATCAAAGTTAAATACCGATTACCTGACTAGGAATTTGACAGGCCTTTGAGAAACTGGCTGTGTGTCATCTATCGCGGAATAGTATTACTAGCAAAAATAATTACGAGAGGTGCTTGCAATTCCTCTTAAAGTCTATAATATTGCAATGGACAGCTATAATTTTCTTGTTAAAGATAGATAAAACTACGCTTACTTAATTATTTCAGATTTTTATAACTGCAACCTATGCACGTACAGAAGGGAACTATTAAGTTTTAAGTATTTCGTCTGAAGGTTTAATTGTTTTGGTCGCTATATCTAAAACAACTTTCTGATAAATCAATAAAAAGGGGATTGTTATACATTTGATATGTCATTACAAGCTATTTTGATAATACCTACTACTAAAAGCAAAGAAACGACATGAATTTTGACACAAATATGATTCAGCATCGCACGAATCAAAACTAATGTAAGTCAGAATTTGGTGTTTATTGACATGTGTGCATTCTTTGTCATCGTGAATATATTTTAATCAATTTTCTATGAATGTGTAATAATTTAAGATATTTAAATGATAGAGCAATAATTTTGTTAATTTCTCTAAATATTTTACTTATTTTTACTATGATATTCCATGCGCAGTAGTATTCAATAGCTTGTATGTAATAATTACGATACTTGGAAGCAACACTTCGTTACGTAACCCAAAAGCCGACTCGCTAAAGCTTTCGCGGTGTTGACAAGCGAATTAGAAAGCTGATATTTATATTTAGATTTTGTTTGACTACAGCCCTGAATGCTTTAATAGTTCTTGTGAATCAGCTTAAGTAAGTCAGCTTGCTTGTGAATTCGAGTCTCACGCACACATACCATCATAGTAGCCGATCGGCCTCCATATAAAAATGTTTTATCACTTCTACCATCTGCTAACTATATTCTAAAGCACTCATAGATACATAGTGCAGTGCTTTTTTTTCTCGTCTTCTTTTCTTTCACTCATTAACATGGACTGGTTTGTTCACGAGATATTCCAGTACTTTCTCGTTGCCGTATAGCGTCGGGCGGCGCACTAATGGCATGTGACAGGCTCCGTGATGGATCATGCCTACCCTCCCCACGTAGCCCTTGCTACACACCCTCATTCCTCGTACGTCGAGAAAAAAATATTCACCGAAATCATTTTACATATTTATATGTAATAAGTATTACGAATATAATTTGAACGATAAGAATAACACGTTTGGGTACGCAGTAAAAGTATTTTACTGATTTCAAATAAGACAGTCCGACAACTATATCATGAATGGAGGCTGATTTTTAGTCTTAAAAGGGTAGCGAGGGATTTATTCTCTGCCAATCAGCGCATTTTAAATTAGCGTACTGCAAATTTAAACGCCCTGATTGGTCAATGTAAACATTCTTAAATTCAGAATACGCACGAGCTACTACCTCATATTAGTCGAATTGTTGAACATTCTATATCAAATTACAAAACCAAGTAAGACAAATATTGGCATTACTACATTTTTCAAGTATCAAACATTTATCCACGTATATATGAGCGATCAAAAAGTTTTCGCTACATTTTTTTTCATTAATTCTATTCATGCTAGTTGCGAGTGGCAAGTATATATACACTTTAATAATTTGGCAACTTTATCAAGTTACATTTTTATGTACGATTTAATTCTAATTTTATGTTTAGTTATTGATCTTTTCGACCATCTTATACCTACTGAGTAACATTTTATTGCTTTTGTCTGACTCTAAAGTGAAATGCACTTCTATTACTAGAAACACATTGGTGTGAACACACAAGGTGTGAGTCCATTGTAGTGTGTACCTAATTGATAGGAATTGGTACTTATGCGACAGATTCTCTGCATGTTCACAAAGGCACTTTGTGCGTGAGTGTAGACTGAACATTGTCTTCATTTTGATTAAATAGCACGAAGATTTATTGAAGTATGTTGTTGTTAGTAATTTAATATTTTTCTTATTATGGTTTGACCTCGGACCAGCCTAGAGATGCCATTCTTTTATCTGTTCCTCGTAAATGATTAATAGGTAATCCGTTACGTAGGACGTAATCGTGGCCGCCGCGGGCGATTGCGAACGACGCAAAGCTTACGACGAGCTTTCTCAAGCAACTAACTTGCCTTACGACTTAGGTACTACTGCGAAATTTATCTATAACTATTACTTTATTTATAACTTTTGTCCGTACCATGCACTAGTGGTTTACCTCGGCTTTGCCCGGGATAAATTATAATTTTAACCCCGTCCCAAAAAAAGACTGTTCTAATGGTTGCTTTGAAGCTTTTGTCTGTCTGTGTGTCCGCCCCTGGTATCGTAGCTCCCTAACAGAGGAACCGATTGCAATGAAGTTTTTTTTTTTTTTGAAACCTGTTTTTTTTTACGGTTTTAAAACAATCAATGTTGCATTTGCTGCATATTCGTCATCTAATCCCCACAAACATAGTGTACGTTAAAACACAAAATTGAAAGCTTCATAATATATTTCTTGTAACCTGTTAAATATAACAAAAAACAAAATGTTTACTCAATCTATTGTATTTTTCAATTAAAACGACCAGATAACAACAACATCGAGTCAATTTTTATTGCAACATAATATTTTTTTTTAAACAAAAATGGAAATTCTTGATCATGAGATGTTAAAATTATAGCTCAGAGTTAAACAGCTAATTATATAATTAAACTCTGAGCTATAATTTTAACATCTCATGATCAAGAATTTCCATTTTTGTTTAAAAAAAAATATTATGTTTTCTGTCATAATTTAGGCAAAAAAGGAACAAAATTAATATGGTCATGCTCACAAAAATTCCATCACGATTCGTTGCCCGATCGATGTGGACGTAACGGCACGTCACGATTTAGTCGTTACTGTGCACATACCGACAGCAGTTGTCGGCGTAACCGCAGCCGTGATTAAATCGACTTTTGCTGTTGACGTTGCGTTTGTACATACTAAGTTTTACGTCATATCATAGTGCTACTTTTTACATTTAAAATAAGGTTATTCAAGTAACAGAGTTTCACGTTCAATAGTTTTCAATAGACGTTGCAATTTTATTGTATTCGCCTTACAGCTGCAGCTTATATCGATGTTGCTTACTTAATGCCCAGTATTCATACCCAATGGAAGAAATTGCAAATTGAATAGCTGAAAAAAATTAATCATATGCCGTGAACAATTTTTTTCGTGTATACATCCATTTTAGGAATATATTTAATTACTTGCATGCCGACATTTTAATGCGCAGAATGCTATAATGAAATGTTATTCACCTTAGGCGTGATGGTTATTTAGTCTGGCTACGATTAGCTGATGCCATTTCAAAAGTTACCGAAACATACTGATGTTACCATATCTATTTCCTTTCTTTTTTTTTGTGTTTGACATACTTAATTGGTTGCCTTTGTTAGTCGAAGGAAATGACAGCGAGTATGAAATTACGTGGATACCTGTCGCTTTAAAATAATTGTTTTTTCCAACTCTGCAAAATATCTACAAATTCAACATAGAAAATGTATGTGCAAAAATGTACCAATTTAGAAGATTTCACTAAAGGTCCTAAATAAATAATAAAGTGACGTCTACATTGTAGGAAATTGCAAACTACACCAGTTTGTTGGCTTTGAATGCCATAAAGCGACCATCAATCATTTTATTGGTCAATTTGGCCCAAAAATATATCGCCATACTTGTCTCTGTGGCTCGGGGAGCACGTTAAGTCGTCGGTCTTGGGTGCCACTAATGGATGGCAGTTGTTAAAATCCACCAACCCGCACTGGAGCAGCGTGGTGGACGGAGCTCCAAACCCTCTCATTCCAAGGGGAGGCCTAAGCCACTGCAGTGGGGCATTAATGAGCTAATGTATGGTATACCTTAGTCCAGTTAGCTCTTCGTATAAAATACTATAATAAAAGATTTAGCAAAGAGTCTAAAAGTGTTTCCTCAAAAGTGAGCTAATTGACCTAGACTAGGCGTTTTAACAAATCGAGTGGCGTTGTTGATTGTGAGGTTTATAGCAATTGCCTTCTCTGTTCTTTTCACGTTTTCTTCTTTTTTACACTCACAATCACACTAAGCATTAATTTAATTGCTTACAATAATTGTATTTCATATGTATCAGTTGCTTTGTACTATGAACCTAGGAATAGCCGGACGTAGCATCGCAATCTAACTATATACCTTTGCACCTCTAGTAAGTCAGCTGGCTATGTACACATGCGTCAACTTGAACACACTCATACTATAGTAAGTCTGCCGACAGCTGCGAATTTCCACTCACTTATATAGCCGCCATCGCCTGTGCTTCATTAATTGTTCAGTGACAAGAAGTCTAGATTTTTTGTCATATCTGTGCTTTGTACTATCATTATGTATTTACATTACAATAGCCTTAGGGTTTTTTAGAATAACAGTAAAAATCAATTACGCAACTGTGAAAGTTTCTAGTCTTAACGAAATTGCAGAGGCGTGTAAATGGCAATCACATCAATATACATACCGAGCTCTTCTTGTGATGTGAAGTTTAAAATTGATTTAGCTACGTTTCCAAACCAATAAATGAGCAGCTTTCAAAATAATTGCGTCACTCACGCGTTAAGCACACATAAAATATTTTCCTTTTGGATACTTATATTTTGGGAATAAAATAAATAACTAGTCAAAGTAACCAAAGCAGTTCATCAAAAATTTCTCTACTTATAAGCAGGTCACTATATAAGTTTGGGGACACACGAAAAATAAATAATACAATTTTATAATTTTAACAAAATATTTCACACGCTTCACTATCAAATTTCTATCCGCCTTAATCAGCTCTGCAAACATTTATTTCAGTCTTCCCCCGACAGATAAATACGGCTGATTCGTGGGCAGCCACCGCTTTTTTGGCACTTAAAAAAAACTTTCCTTTTATTTTATCCTTTACAATTGAGAATAAAGAGAAATCACATGGAACTAAGACGTAGCTTTGAGGTAGATGAAGCGGGGTTTCAGTACCAGATTCTTGAATAAACGCGTTTATTTTGTGAGGAAAATGTTTGAACACGCGTTATCGTTGTGTAACATGATTCTCTCCTAAAAGCCCTGGTCTTTTCTGCAATGATTCATGATTACTATATGTACTATTCTGAGATAAATTACCTACAATTTCATTACATTGATATCGCAAGATGTCCATCCCTTGAGAAAAAAAAACCTGACCACCACTTTTTTTAAATATTCCGAGGCCTTCGCAATTGTTTTGGCAACTAGCCAACTGAAAACACCCATACCAATTATGAACATTTCGTATTTTCCAGATCATATTGACATATCCATGTTTCGTCATCAGTAATGATTCCAGAAGCATGTCTTGACGTCCCATTTTCGAAACATAACCGCATTTCTCGGCACCAATCCGAACTGGCTTGTTTTTCCATTTCGGAGAACGATCCACGCGAAGAAAATGCATCCCATTTTTAAATTTCCAGTATCTCAACTCTTATCTCAGAAGTAAAAAGTTTGAATTCATTTAGTATATATATAGTACCTTGAAAAGTTTATTTATTTTCATTGGAAATTGAAAATTTGAATATTATGGCGAGATTATATTACTGGAATTAAATTCAACAATTCAACAGGGTAAAATCGGTAAAACTTAATCGGCTTAAAGGTTACCATGAGTTTGAAGTGGTTTTAACGTGTCGACACTCGCTAGCGACGGCTTAAAACATTTATTTAGAGAGTGCCTCTAGCACTACCGAGAAAAATCGAAATTCACAAATGAATCTTTTACGAGTCGCTAACGAGTGTCGGCATGTTAAAACGCTTCAAACTCATGGTAGCCGTGCAGGTAATTTTGAGCTCGAGTTTCACCAGGCATATCATTGACTGACGAGGAGCATAGTGTGTTTGAAGGAGGTTTGGAATTATTTTGGTTTTTTATAATAAATAGATATCACTTTCGTCGAAAATACCTGGTGTTCAGCTGAACGTAGTCCAAACTTATAGAACATGTAGAGCTTACCGAACTAAACAAAAAATTTCAGGTGAACAGGTGGCGCAAACTAACGGTCATCGAGAAAAACATGTTTACATTTGCACTGCGTTCAGCCAAACATGCTGTATGCAATATACCGCGTGTTTGGCTGAACATAGTCTATACTTATAGAGCGTATAGACCTTACCTACTGAACTTAACAAAAAATTTCAAGTGAGCAGATAACGCAAACTAACGGTTATCGCGAAAAACATGTTTCATCGTAGCTATCCTAAACCGATTTTAATGCATTTTTGAAGTTGAAAATTTAGGTGTAGGTACTTGGTTCTGGGATGATTTTTAGTTATATGTATTTCTTTTGGTCGGTCTGTGTGTGAACCAATCAATTGAGTTCAACCAATGGGCGAACTAATTTCTTTCTTTCTTTCTTCATTTAGTAATAAAAATTCATAGAATATTGTTTAAGTAAAACCAAATTACTCTATAATTTGCTTTGTGGTTACATCGTTTTAAATTAAGTCGTATAAAGTAGAGAGCGCAGGCGCGGCGACCACTGTCCGCGCAGACGCACGAACGCCCGCACTTAGCGCGCCGAAAAAAAATACTATTATCAGTGGTCCGACGAGCGAAACTTTGAAACTATAGAAAAATAAAGTGATGAGGACCAGAAATTATTGTTAGTGATTATTTGTTTTGGATTGCCACAATATGTATCGAGTAATGGTAAGTTATAATTTGATTTATTCGTCTTAGTGATTTCATGTTTGTTATAATTTTGTAAACATTAAAAGTTTCCTATCAATACAAAAAAGAGCAACATACATAGAGTAATATATATTTTTCATGTTATACTAATAATAGTTTTATTGATATATTAAGTGTTTATGCTTGGGCTTTGATTAGGTATATACCTACATGTCTAGATGGCAACTCGGCGTTAAAAATAAAAATATAACCTAACTGTTCAGTTATATTTCACGTACATAGAGACGATTAGTACATAGGTGTAGCTGGTTTTTTGTTGTTATTTATCGCATGATTGTATCTACACAAGTAAATAATCAAAGTGGTCGTGCACTTATTCGAGTAAGTAATGCACTGAAACTAAATAAAATTAATGGCATAATTCCCATAATACATACTTGGTTACTAAATTACCGTGTTATTAATTTTTTCTTTGAAATTTTATTAATATGACATAGCTTGTTGGTTTACCAAAAAGCTATATCATATAGGTAAAATTTGAGTTTCGGTATTCGGTAAAATTGCTAAAGGCTTTCTTTAGAAAATGATCAAAAATAAACACCTGTAAATTTTTATGTTCGCTCCAGTGACTAATTTCTTACAGTACCTTAGTTTGTTTATTAGAAAAAAACTTCTGTATAAGTCAAACGGACATAATTATGAGTAATCTTTAAATGATCTAAGTGTTCCTTGTGGGTAACAGAACCCTTATAATTCAAAAACTGGTGTATTCAGCAATACTCAAAAATATGAAAATACTTGAACAAAGCTTTGGTATCTCGATGCTAATGAGCCGAAGAAAAAATTGTTGCAATCTGGTTGAGTGATTTCACTTAACTTTCGTAGTAACTTACGAGGTCTTTAGTAGGTAAAGCTTTTGTGTATGTAGCCTTAGCTTTCATTGACGTAGGTACTGTCACGTCGGTGTAAATGTAATAGATGCAATAGATAACAATAATTTACATCGCGCGTTGACCACGACAATGTTTTCGTCCCCAGTATCGAATCTACACGATTATAGTAGATTCAATATTGAACTTTATATAACTTGCTTTTGAGCCATAAGCACATGACGTAGAATTCTCGAAAATTTGATTTAAAGTGCCATAATAGACTTCCTTGTGTAAATAAGTTTACAATGTATGAGTCAAATTATTCTAAATTATAAAGTTCTTCTCTGGTACTTCGAAACCTTGAAACCATACATTAATAAAATTTTGAATACATTATGAAGAAAATAAAAATAATAACAATTACAAAAGTCAACACAAATTTGCAACCATTATTAATTTATAACCTTAGATAGCAGAATCGTCAAGATCAGCGTCTCTTATATCAAAACGATTGGAAACCATAATAACAGAGATTGGACAGACCATACTTTATTATAATTGTTTGTTATTTATTTGCTTTTCCAGTAAGTATCTATACGAATTTGACATACGCGTGAAAATAGTGTATGTTTAGTTTATGGTATACACATTTATGCTCACATGTACCTATATACGTGGTATCTCCATGAACATCTATGTTTATAACATAGTTTGTTTTTAGGGTTCAGTTGTCCGGTAAAAACTTTTAAGTTTTAGTTATTGGAATGGCTACAAACCCCCTACTTTAATTTATATTTTTTTTGTGACGATTTAAATTTATTTATGCGGAAGTTTCTACTTTTGGAGAAATGGCAATTTTAGGTAAAACCCGGACAAAAAAATAACGTTTAATAAGTCTGAAATAGCACCTAGAAATTTATTAATTTACGAATGGTTTTCTTTTAAACCTTAGTTCATGCCTTTTATTATGTTGCGTCACATCACAACCAAATATAAAAACTGAAAAAAAAATTTACTTATAACCGGTTCCATTTACATTTGTTTTTAACTTTAATTTCCATGATGCTTGTGTAATGTTCAACAACTTTCATTCATAAACTTGTTCTCCTAGAACGGCTACTTATGGAACATTCTCTTTGGTGTTTTGACTCATCTGCCCCATAACGTATCACTATATATCATTAAATAAAGTCCCCCGCCGCGTCTGTCTGTCTGTTTGTCTGAACAAGGTAAACTCAAAATGTATTGAACGGAATGGCATATTATTGACACCATTAAACGGCGTGATTCAAGAGGAAGGTTTATTATGTGTATAATTTATTATTTTTTGTGCAAATTAGTTGAATATGACGATTATTGTTGAAGAAGTCGGAAAAAAATCAAGACGGTTGAGAGCTTTCATCGAAAATGCTGCCTAATCCTTTTGAGATACAACAAAATGATGTATGGAGGAATTGTGTATCTTTTATAGGACTAAAGAAAAGTCCGAGATGGCATATGTCTATCTTTTATGGATAGCTTACTATACCTATTTTTATGTTTAAAAATGGTGGCATTTGATGAGGTGATTAGAAAGCAATTTATACGGATACAGTGTTAATTGTTATCAAATTAAATGCGTTATTTACCTTCAGTATTTCATGCACATTATGATTGCCTTTACCACTATACAATTTAAATTAATATCTTAGGAGTTATCGCGAAATATAAATATTGCGCGACCAGCCGGGCGCCGCGCCGCGCCGGCCGGCCATATAGGTCAACGCAGCACGCGTAGGTAGGTTAGGTTATATGTATTTATTTTTTACTTTTTTAAATATTTATAGAATTGGAAATAAAATACTTTGAAAATACTCCAAATAGGATGAAGTTACTTTACATTTAAATCTAATTAAATCCAATCCACATATTCAACGCAAGAAGCTGATATGAGACTACGACAGAAAAAACATTATGGCTTATATGTTCTGCTACCCGTGCGAAGCCGGAGCGGGTCGCTAGTATAAAACAAACAAGAAAAAATTTTAGAATAAGAAGCAATTAACGTAATCATCAGGCTTATATGCTTCTGCTACTGAAGGGACTTTCCTTCCTTCCTTTCCTTCTCTGAATTATGTTAAAAGCCTGGAACTCTTGAATATTGTCGTGCAAAGATTTCTTAAAATATTGCGTTATTATTTGTATGCTTTCGGGGAACTTAAATTTAACCCTTTATTTTACTTCAATGGTTATGTCCATAACGTGTTTACGTAAGACATAAAGAAAATCACAAACACAGCGTACAAAAACCCTTTGTCGGAAATTCTTGCAATTTAGCAGATTCTTAAGTTCAAACTTTAAATATCTATCCGCTTATATTTGGAAGTAGGCACACGTCGCTTTTATTAGTCCAATGAAATGATATTTTGTTATTTTGTAGCGTTATTTATTCTAAGTAATTACTTACGTATGCATGAAGTGTGCAGGTGTTGAGCGAGAGAAAAAGCCTTTTCGCTTGGCATATTTCATGTTCTTAAGAAGTTTAACAATAAATCCGCCATGTTGGTATGACGTCGATTAGGGACTCTTCCGGCATCATCCAATAGATAAAGATCAGTGATTCGTAAATTACTTTGTTTTAAAAAGTCAGTAGGTATAGAATTTAGGTCCTTCGTAAATGATTAGACTGGATTTAAGTGAATATTAATAGAATTAACCATATAATGTAGAATGACTTTTCTTTAATTTGCTCTTCTCTGACAGGGTCCGCAATGTTATAAATTTAAAATTTAATAACTTTGTGCACATACGTATGCAATAAAATTTAGAGTATTGGATTGCGAAATATATCTCTATGTCATTCAAAAACCTACTTGTCGTACAAAATACTTCGAGCGCTCTTTGACACAAGGAAGTTTTGCTTCGTATAGAAAAGGTGATATGTGACATATGTATGTATACATATGTAGAGAATTTTGATCCAAAAATTTTGTATACGGTGAGTCGGAAGAACGCTACTTGAAGTTGCTACACCTACTTTAAGGTCTTTCATTGGTTAGATTTAGAATTTTAAAGACGAATATTGTTATATGATTGGTTAATGGGAGACTTCAATTAACCGACGACTTCAAATACCCTTTATTATCCAAAACGGTAGCCATTGTTTTAAGAAAATGGTTGACTGTACTCACTGTAGCGCAGTGTTTGGAATAAATTTTTAATGTTTATTTTGTGGTTTTTTTATCGTATTTTCAGACGCTTATTAAAATTTGTTAATGGCTGAATTTTATAGCGTCGTTGCATGGTGCACGCGCATTCTGTTGCCTAATAAAGTTACACCCACTAGTCGTCTTTAAAACGCGTCTAAAGAAGTGTAACCTAAATAAAAACTTGTGGATCTCAATAAGTATTTAATTGCGTGTTTGCTGCTACTTTGTTCGGTTGCAACTAATTAAAATCATTGTTATAATATGAAACTACCGCGACGATACCTTCGATGTACGAAATTAGGTAACAATTATTTTTGTTGATTTGATGCGGCAATTTATGTTTCTTAAAGAATTCATTTTAGAATCTACTGAAGAGAGAGGGTGAATTTCGGGAGCAAATGAATAAAAATTGAATAATTTCAAAAACTTATCTACCTTCATGAGATGTGATCGAAAATTCTAATTTGTGGATTATATGTTCTGTGCCTTAACGACACGTAACAAAGAGATAAATTTGTTAGTCTCTATTGATCTTTTTTATAAGTCTATCTGTTCTTATGTCTTAAATATTGAAATTTACCCTCACAAATATAACGTCTATGCAAGACTTACCTAGTTCCTATGTCATTATAAAAATTAATAAATAATTCCGGGGTTTTTGTTGTATTTATTGTATATTTTATAATATATAAACTCGATGAGAAGTTATGTAGACGCATTGATCTTTATAGAGATATCGTATTACGACAACAAAAATTTGATCATAAAAATATACACACAGACCAAATAAACATGAAGTATCGAATTTTAAGTGGCCCACATGTAAACTTCGTACTGGAAAATGAAATAAGATTCTAAAATCACATTTCATGTGTAATTTAACAAAATGTTTGTTTAAAACAATAATAATGATTGTCTAATGAGTGAGTGTGACATTTTGCTCACCGTTTTTATCTTAAATAGTTTAGTGACTTCTGTGTGGGCTTATGTTGAAATTCCTTATAAGGGTGTAAGTACTATAATAGAGAAAAATTGAAAGCTCGACGAAATCAAATTACGTATCATAGAACCTGAAATTATTTTTTATTATCTGTCTGATACCCAGATATTCCGTATTTTTTAAATGAGTCCGACTCGCCTTTAATTAAAATGACTAATTTTTTTATGAAAGTTACGATTTATTATTTTTAAAATTACAAACACTTGTTATTTCTCCCGTGCTATTCCAATACTTAAATATTATCTATAATTTTTCAAAGCTTCTTACTGTAAAATAAAAACTAAAAGGATTGAACGAACTATATCTAAGAACAGTTCCTCTGATTAATAAAAATAACATATTTATTCAACATTTACCTTTTTATTTACCTTAATAGTTTATTGTAATTTATAATTGCCGATTATTAAAATCACATAAAATTCATTATTGATTTCTATTGGTCTGCTACAACGATAATGCCTAGAAAATTTTAAAACCATATATTTTAACTTCCCAGACACTCCGCCGTAACACGGATGAAAGTACACGCGTATGTGCGTTTCGTAACTTGTAAATAATTAGTTATAAAATTGCAAGCTTCTGCTATAGGTACATGTTTTCACTATGAACAGATACGTAATTACACGCATTATAAAAACAAATTGATATTCCATGTAATATTGCCATCAATATTATATGTACTTGCTGCGTTTACCGCGTATCCTGTAAACGTTTCCTGAGTAAAATTGTCTAGCACTCCTTTACCTCAGTTAAATGTTTTTTTACGAATGCCTACGTCACAGAAAAATTTCATACCCGTAATTTATTGAATAAAAATTGATTTCTAACGAGTTGTGTTAAGATGTTAGTTTTGTCTATGGCAAGTGTCCATTACTTTGGGACTATATGGCGTTGTGTGGCATGTTCCAAGTAGGTATTATTATTATTATTAAATTTAACCTAGGTCACAAACTATACACTAACTAATATTTACTAAACAGCGGTGCACCGGATAGTCAGTGATGCCGCTAGCTGAGCGCTATTTGGATACCTAAGAACTTATGCTAAAAACCGAAGGAAGTGAGATCTAAGTATCGAGTTCTAGAGGAGTTCCTTTCCACAAATCATAGCTACTGGAATGCAGTTGTTGTATTATGTGCTACTAAAAGTGCAACTATTATAGTTTGAATTATAGTTATGAATATAGTTAGAATTAATAGTTGTTCTGCAGATATTTGAATTAACTGTATTTTAAGATTAAAAATTGGTGTATAAAAGCATGCTAAGTTTACAACATTTAGTATCACAAAACATATCGAATTTCGTTTAAAAGCAACTGAAGAACGTAGTACTTTTCTGTAGCTATAATTTAAGAAAAGGAACATCTCTCTATTTCTACATATTGGAGAAGCCGTTAACAAACTATCATGCACGTCTTTTGAATCTAAATTGGCTTCCATGTGAAATCATTCCAAATCAAATATCTTTATTTCGTAGCTTTGTAACATAACCTTGAAAGACATCACAAGAGTGAGTTTACTACTTTGTGGTGATTTGTCCCTACAAAGGCGTCTTATAAAAAGTGCTGGTTCTCTTAAAAGAACATGCAGGAAACTGAGAGACGCTCTTTTTTTAAAAAGGAAATAAGATTTATACATTATTATTATTGAAATAAACTGATAAGCGAGCGGTTTACCTACACCCATGCATTTTTATCATCTACGTAGTCCGACATAATAAGATTTTACATAAAGCTTTCATTTTATTGTAATTTCAGACTTGTTAAGGGGTAAATCTTGAATGTCGACTGTCAAATTTATGTTTTTGGTGATAATAATGATTTTAAAACTTCCTATTGTCAAATAATTGGAGCTAAATTTTGAATTTTATATGTCAAATATAAAATTTATTCAATATTTATACCAGTTATTTGTCTTAGGCCAACTGGATTTAACTATATATTTGAGAATTCATGCACTCATTCTCAAAAAAAAAATAATTAAATGTTGAATCGTCTTTTCGCTGCAGCTATTAAGATACTTCGATCATCTTAATACAGAGTGCAAATGTTCTGTAATACATTGAAAATCTCATGTATGGAATAGGTACGTAAGGAATATATGTCTGAATTATATTTTTCAGGATATATAAGCGGTGATAGCTATATAGGTTGTTCCAATCGTAGGCTGTTTAATAAATACACAAATGTGAACATGGCAAGTAGTGTGCAAGAGAAACTGCGCATTAGCATAATTTTGTTTTTATGATCGACGGATGTTCGAAGCGAATGCGTTACGTCGCCTCGACCAACACGAATCGTTTATGTAATCGTAATCACTGCTCATCCTATTAAATTTATAGTTGTTTTGATAGCAATCGTGGGTTAATTTATACGATGTTTATGTGGAAATATTGCATAACTCTTTACCGTTAATTTGATAGTCAAAAACTAAATTAACAAAAACTTGTAACAATTTACAGATAATAGTGATAAAAGTAATTAAACATAAAATTAATATTGAATGTGTTTGTTGATGAGCAGTGTAATATACATAGTAGTGCCATAAAACTGTAACTAAGTGATGTTAAATAAATGGTCGTGCTTATTGTAATCGACTACATTTTTTATTATTTATCCATATGTTTGTAAGCTTGTAACTCAAAGAAAAAAATAACAGCTGATGAAACTTTTATACCTACTTAAAAATATGACATCAATGTTTGAACATAGAGTATGAGTCATAATGTAATTTTTAAGATCGCAGCAATAACAAGAAAATTAAAGTACAACAAGAAAATACAATATAGGTAGTAGATATGATGCAAAAAAAAAACAGTTCCTCTTAATACGTTATAAGTACTCGTTATATAAATAAAAAAGTGAGAAATGCGACTGTGAAACCAAGTACACAAAGCCCAAGCAAAAATTAGTGTAAAATTAACAATTTCAGATACAGTTTCATATCCTAACACAAAGTCCTTTAATATAAACTAACTTGATCATATTTTTATTCCAGATCTATTTCTTCCTAATACTCAAAGCAACAGACTCTAGAATATCCAAAAATTTGTACTACCAAACAAATGAGTCAGCAGCCACAGAAGCTCAAAGAAGATTTGCTGAAGAGAATGAATATGACCAAACCGGTCCCGGGGCCAAAAAAACCGAAACGGCATACAAAACATACAAAACGTTAGAAGATGCATTAGTGGCGTATCTAGACGATCCTGACACTAAACTACCAGAAGCTGATAAAATCAAAGCTTATCATAAGCTCTTATCCAAAAACGGTCTCAAAATTCCTTTCAAAACACCAATCCCGTCTGTTTTTATATCAAAATACCACAAAAGTCAACCGTATAAATACACAAGTTCTAAATCATCATTTTTGCCAAGTGTCGACTATTACGAACCCTGGAGGAGAATTGGTGATACAAAATTAAATTTGAAAGAACTGCCCCGCCCTTTCCAGCCACGACAGGCCAAGAATGCGGAAGCAAGTTCAACTTTAAATGAAGCAGAAAAAGCGGAAGATAATTTCAATCCAGAATACAGCTTCTCTTATGGTGTACACGTAAGTATGGCTTGTTTTAAAAATGTCTTCTCGTTTTTAGGGTTCCGTAGGGTTATAGTTTCGCCATGTCCGTCCGTCTATCTGTCTGTCTGGGGTTTTTCTCGGAAAGCATTGGCAATATATAAAAGTGTATTCTATGAACCGATACACACGTACGTAATGAAATTGAGAAATAATTTTTTTTTTGGGATAATTGCCATACATGTAACTGAAGTACGGAAAAATAAATTCATCGTATATTAACGCGAGAGATACAAAACGATAGATCATAAAAAATGATATCCAGGTTACAAACATTTTTTTTTAGATATTCACCCTTAAAGTCTTAATTTTTGTTAGAGTCATGTGTCCCCCCCCTCTACGAGCTAAAACTTCGTTTTTGGATATGTGGAAAAAAATTTTGACAGGAGTATATATTATAACTTAGTTAAAAAAAAGCTATCACAGCTAACTAGACTGTATTATTTAACGAGTAATAGAGTATATAATGTATTATATTATATTGTAATACATATAATTATAAAATGTACTTTTATAAGTACATTTTTATTATAAATTCCATAGAAAATGACAGATAGCGTTTAGCCAATAAGCGAAAAGTAGATGCATTTTATCTTTGTGATTTTATTGTAAAAGACAATTAAAAAAAAACATTTTATGATGAAAACTACATTGTATTACTAGGTACTATAAATTAACGCTTTCCTTTGTAGAGCTTATTCTCTTCACAATCGATACTAAAAGTCAAAGTTTCACTGGTTAAAATAAGTATTAAAAATTGTGTCTAGCTATCATTGCACTCATGTAATAATTTTCGGATTAGCCAGAGAGGATTGAGCGCCTTCTAAATAACTAACAAAATAAAAATGAAATATATTTATACAATAATTCTTAAATTACGTAATAATAACAATTAATGGTTAAGTTCGATTAACGTCACGCCCCTTTTTTATATTGTATTGTGGTACGGAACCCTTCGTGTGCGATTTCGATTCGCACTTGGCCGGTTTTTATAATTTCTTACCATTAAAGAAAAAAATCGAATCTTCAATAAGTAGATCTCTTGAGCCTTCTGTTTGCCTTTATAGACGTTTTGTCACTACAACCACATAACGTCAAAACTATTTCAACGTGTGTTCCGACTAATACAAGGCACGAATTGTTTTGGATCTGTAAGTAAAAATTACAACAGATATGCGGTTAATATGACTTTTTACTTGCACCTTTCTATCAACTATCGCTTTTGTTCTTAAAATTAATATCCTTTACGTAATAAACCTGCATTCAAAATCTACTTTCGTAGTGGTCCATCAACGCTTACGCAGATGGTAGTTAACTTTCACTACACGAAATACTTACGTCCGTGAAGGTCAATCGACTTCTTTGATATTTCCACTTTCCTACGCCAGACTTAAGTCGAAAATATGCAATGAATGTCGTAAGATACGTATACCTACTTACTTTTATCTACGGTCGGTATTTCCGTTGGGAATATTAATTTAGAGTTAGAAATTTAATTAATATTAGATTAATTACCACAATTAAATACTAGTTAAACATATACGTACAATAACCAGATTCATTTTCAGGTTTAGATTCAAACTCTTAAATGTGAATAGGTAATTCGTTTACGGATAAATGTTGCGTTTTTCTCTCTTTAATAGAATTTCAAAGTATAATAATTAAATTAAATGCATGAAATGCCAATAAAAAAATACTGTCATTGTGTTAACGTATATTTGAATGATAACGACCCACGAACATCGTATTAACTGACTTGATCACTTTGAAGAAATTTTATGCCGGTTGTTTTACTTCTTGTATTTTCGGTATAGCTTGCGCCAAACTTCTGGTTCGCTTTGAAGTTGACGCGGGTGCGATTTGCGCATGTGCGGGGCGTGCTCTCGACTCTCGAAACTATTTTTCATACAACAACGCAAGCTTCGACTTCAAAGCGAACAAGAAGTTTGGCGTCAGCTGTAATATATTTAAAATTTAGTTACTTGTGTGCCGTAGACCTGGTATTGAATTAATCTGAATATTGAATAGACGTAATTTTGGACATATTTCTAGTTACCTTTATTAAGACTTTAAGTGACTTTAAGCGAACATCTGATTCAAACTATGTTCATAGTTAAATATTAACGGTAATGAATTGTTTTAATAACAAACACATAGGTATTGTGGTGTAAATTCATAGGCTGTTTTACCAGTACGTGGCCTTGCACATTGCTTGCATTCCTGTCGTAATCAATAATTATTGACCATGCGATTTGGCTAAACTACTTAAAGTGTTGCGAGTGTAGCTTACTTACTTTCAATAATTGATAACTGGATTATTTATGATCAATAGATATTATGATCGATTAAGAGACTGTTTATGAATATGTTAATATGTAAAATTATACTCACCAATTTCAAGTTAAACAGCTTATAATTTTAAAATCACAGTAGGTAACTATTGGGAAATGAGTAAAATCTATAAAAACTAATATTTGTGAAGTATATTACGATTTAGACCATTATGCTAAGTACAAATAACTTTATAAGCGTCTTTGTAACAATAAATATATTTACCATTGAACTGCGTGAAACGGAATATGGCTTGCAACTTGCAATATACCTAAGTATTTGTTTAACATGTAAATGTTGAAAATTTATAGAATATCATAGTCATGTTCTATTTTATTTCAACCGAGTTAATCATACTAGAAATTAAATGGAAAATAAGAATTGTAGAAATTCGTCTCTTGTTTAGAAATATTTTTTGTGACTCAAAAAAACTATCTAGCATCAAAACTGAACAATGTCGGAATGAACGAAATTATACAGTTGAAAATAATAGGCCCAGAATTCGTATTCAAAATGATCTAGCACTCTAGCTAGCTCGTGTAAGATTGCCAGTTTTAGTCCGAGTTTCATTGCGCAAAGTCCTCACGCACCACTCTTCACCAAAATTGCGTAACGTCACTTCGATACTGTGAACTGACTTATGATTCTATTTAAACCTCAGAAATTTAAACATTAAAACCAAACGAACCAAACCAACCAAACGCTGCTGTCAAATTAATTTACTCTATGAGACATATCCAAAGGACGACCTTGAAGCATTCGAACTTACTTCCTGATGTAAATATCATATCCCTCTCAAGCAAACAGCTCATTCGTGTTCAGACCTTCCCACAAATCGTGATCATGTCCTAGAAAAGTATGTTTTATATGGAGTACCTACTCATAAATAACTACCAGTATATTATTATGGTCTGTCTATGGCATAGCCCACAAAACAATCACAACGGCAAGTTATGTAGACTTTTACCTCGCTAACCAATAATTCACAACGAAATGTATGTTGGTACTAATACCACGCGTCATTTGGACTCTCACTGACAACTTATTTATTTTTTCTTTACCTTCGATCTATATTGTTCTATCGCTCGAATATCACTTCAAATCTGTCATGCTAAATTTGTACACTTCGTTTCTCAAATACCGGTTCTAAAATGGTAGTCGAAAAATTAATTTCGATAACACTACCAAAGTAAACAAAGGTTGTCGGTCCCTGATTAGAGACATATGACATAAATTTTCAAAACATACCTTTTTTCGGTCTTTAAAGTAATTACAACACCGGTCGCTTTGATATGTTTATTAAATAAAAAACTAAATATTTACGAGTTTGTACATCAATTACACATCGATTACTACACAAGATTATCATCAGCATTATAATCAGCATCATCATAAGCTTTTTTCTGACCACTGCTGAAAATAGACCTTCCAAAGCTCGCCACCACACACGCTCTTCCGCCTTCTGCATGAAGCCAATTACAGCCAGATACTTTATTAGGTCGTTCAGTCATTCAGTTCAAATTCAGCTGAAAAAAAAATATTTGTTTGTCTTCAAGTATAAACTCGGGGTAAATAAAATACAAGTTTTCATTGAAGTTGTACTGTTGACGTTCTTCTATCGTACCTCTCGAAGGTATTTAATAGTTCTCTGTCTCGAATGACGATCGTTGAACGACGCTATGAAAGTGTGTCACATCGCGCGTTTAAAAATAAGGAACACTAATTAAAAATTTACAACTTATTAATTTAAGGACCACATTATTGACTGATCGATTGGCCGAGTGGTTAGAGACTCTAACTGAGGAGTTAAGGGTCATGGGTTCGATTTCCGCCCGGGACAAATATTTGAGAGCACGAACATATCTATTTGTTCCGTGTCTGGGTGTGAAAAATCTATATCACTACATATTATAAAATAAAGTCCCGTCCGCGTCTGGCTGTCTGTCTGAACACGATAACACGATTGGCATATTATTGACATCAATGGACAGAGTAATACAAGAGCAAGGTTTACGTATATAATTTATTAATGTTTTGTGAAAATTTGTTGAAATATGACGATTATTGTTGAAGAAGTCGGAAAAAAATCAAGCCGGCTGGGAACTTTCATCGAAAACGCTGCCTAATCCTTTTGAGATATAACAAAATAATGTATGAAGGAATTGTGTCCCTTTTATAAGACTAAAGAAAAGTCCGTGATGGCATATGTCTATCTTTTATGGATAGCTTATAATATCTATTTTTATGTTTGAAAAAATGGTGTCATATGATGGGTGATTGGAAAGCAATTCATACGGATACAGTACTAATCATTATGAAATTAAATACGTTATTTACCTTTAGCATTTCATGCAGATTATGATTGCCCTTTAAACCACACGAATTAAATTAATATCTTAGGAATTATCACGAAATAAAAACTATTGGGCGACAAGTAACCGGGTGCAGCGCATAGAAACATAGAAATAATATTATTATGGAACAGACCGCGCAAACATTGCATACGTGTGCAACAGTGAATAGTGCGGGGTGCACGCGAAGCGGCTAAATGAGCCGTACCAATGAGTCATAGATGTACTATGTCATCGCAGAGGCGACATGTGAAACTTTGTTTATATTCTGCTTATTGAATTGAGTAATGTAAGGGAACGTAGTAAAATAAACTGAAAGAGGCAAAACTGATGGTTTTAATTACCTACAATGTCTATTTTAATTAATACTATGTATACATATTTCCCCATATAAGTAAAACAATTATACCTTAAACTGTAATTGGTACTGAATATAGGTACTAGAATATGCGCTTGTACTAACTAGACGCGACACTTTATCTCACTTTGCCTTATCGGTAAAGAAATGATCGAAGTCCAATGAAAATCATCTTTGCAATGTGGTATAAACTTTACTTACCCTTAAACAAAACTAGCTTAGTAAATATCTGACTGAAAATACTCAGTGACAGACAGACAGACAGATGGCATAGGTTGAGTAATAAAGAAACAAAAAAATAATCAGTTACACCTAACTCATATAGTTCCCTAACATTATAAACATACGTATCCAAACTTTTCATAATCTATGATTTTCATATAGAAATGGCGGCAAAACACAAAAATTTGTTTTGATTGATTTTAGTTGATGGTTTGCTTACTTACCGATGATAAGTTACACTACTACCTTTTTTCTGCGAAGTTGACTGTTTTTAACACGCACGACGGCATTTTTGAATTGTTGTTTAATTATGGTTATTTTTTTTTTTTTTTTACTGAGTACAATTAATAATAATAATAATAAAAACAAGAAGAAACCAAATTATAACTAAATTATATAAAAAGTAAAACTAAAAGTATTTACAAATTAAAAAATACTATGTAAATTATGATGAATGACAAAATTTTAAAGAGACGATTGGTTCAGGGTACCAAGGATGCTTGCCGCGTTGCCGCGCTGTATTGCGACACTGATCCTCTGAACAAAGTACTCCTTGCTCAAAGGATCCCCTGTCAACAGACATAGCGCGACACCCAAATCGTGGACAAATGATTTGGTATCCTTGGACCAGGGACCCATCGTCTCGACAGCAAAAGGGATGAAATGGTAACGATTTAAAAGTTCCATGTGCTTGGCTGTTTTCCTGCGAGCTGCTGTCTCAGCAGCTGCTCCAGTTTTTTTGATGTATTTTTTATGTAACTTTGACACAATGTATCTACGCAAGTTACATCCCAAACAAGAGCTTTACCACTTTTGTATGGAACCATCGTGACACCATCGGGTCTCTTGCCGTCACCCCGAAAGATCCTTGAGGCTCAAGACAGCAAGGTATCTGTGCAGAGGATAGAGCGTCTTATTATGGTTTAGTTACAGTTTCGGCACGTAATCACGATGAGTGTAGACGAGAGCGCGGAGTCGCTTTTCTACGTTAGTAATATTATTTCTATGCATAGAAATAGCGCGGCGCCGCGCCGGGCGTCGTAGTCTCCATACCCATGCCAATGCGACACGTGTTGTTAGGTAGAAGTTATCAATGTTGTATGTAAAGAAATATTTTAATTTGTTTTTATGTATATATCCTTTACTTTTTGAAATATTTACAGAATTGGAAATTAAATACATTAAAAATACTCCAAGTAAGATGAAATTACGCTACATATCAATCTAATGAAATCTAATACACATGCTCGAAGCACAGGACACTACGACAGAAAAACACTACAGCTTATATGCTCTGCTACCCGTGCGAAGCCGAGGCGGGTCGCTAGTATATTATTATAAAGAATATTTAAGTATAGATAACAATTGTCCGCCATCCACAATGCAAGCTTTGCTTAGTTTGGTACTAGATGACGCTGTGTGGGATGTCCCAGCTATTATTATTATTGTTATTCTTATTATTGTTATTATTATTATAAAGTAGCCTATTCTGGTGCTTTAAGAAATATAAGCAAAAATAAATTCCTGGTAGAAAATACAATTAAAACATTTAATTAAACGAAGACATCTATTTGTCGCATTGTACCTTGCAATTTGTGAATATAATATCTGGTTCACTTTTTATATAAATGAAATCAATGTTAGACATATTGATAGACTCATGACAAAAACATGACAACAAACCATATGCGTAACCACACGGAAGGCGCACTGACCTTGTACACTTGCTTCGCAGCAAGTTCGTCTGTCTGTCGGTAAAAAAAACTATCGAAAGTTGCTTGTAATCACAGAGTTATTTAGAGCGGTTAATTATTGAACCATAGTAAAACATCCGGTTTACTGTCATTCACTACGATTTACTATTTCCATTGTTATAAAGGAAAACTGTCAGAAACTACCAATTGTGGTTAGGTAAAGCAATAACAAGTTCTGTGACAACTTTTGCAATTCAAATAATTAACAATTTGATTGCTAAGAAATGTACCGAGTGGATAACTGTCTATAACGGATCTTGGTGTTTGCAAATAGGATTTTACAAGGCTCTCGGTTTTATGATTGAATACCACAGGAAATTCAAAATGATACTTTGTGCCTTAAGGCCTAGGGTACTCTGTATACGTTTCGTAGAAATTTAATTCGAGGACATTGACATGATATTCAATTATAAGTATCTTCGTATAGCAACGCAAGTTAATCTACTTCCATCAATAACTATGAGTGTACAAAGAAGCGATTCTTCAACTTATTACGACCATGTTCTTGGAAAAACAATAGTGGTGAAAAAAAAAGTATAATTTAACTGTACAATCTCATCGACGGTAAACGAAGCCAATTAAATGAAAGTGTTTCGTTTCGTCAATATGTATATTCTTTTTCTTAATCGTACACTTCTGGTTGACTGTCGTGATCATGAATCGTCTGACAGGCCATTCCATAACTCTCATGGGAAAAATAAAGGCAGTGGTTTCCGTTGCCTTCTGCTCCAGTATATTTAGAGAATATTTCGACCTCTAGAGTTCTGAGTCTGATCTACTCTTGATAGGTTGGTTATAGGTATATCGCCACTTACTCGTTCGCCAGAGCCTCGTTGGTGTTGGTTGTACAGCAGAGGAGTGCCATGAAAGACGATTGTCTTCCGCCGCCATCCGACGCGTGTAAGTGAGGTTTTTACTCCCTATAGTAATGGATAAGTTAATTTTTTATAAAATTCCATAACCGCTCGTTTGCGGTTTAATACGATTTGACAAACTTTTGTAATCTTGTGTACTGGACGTGTGGGTATACCCTGGTTTTATAATGAGTCTCTTGTAAACAGTTACGTGGATACGTATTAGCATAAGATAGAATGTAAATCTGCTTCAGACGTCGTCGCAATATTCTCATGCGTAAAACGATGTGCTAATTCTCGTTATATTCGTTCGTACGTTCGTATTGTACGATGCTATCATACACGCCACACTTCTCACGGTGCTAAAATATGACCGTGCTGTACACAAGGTGATTAGCTAATGTGACCTTCGCTATATACTCAATACAGAGCTGCGTATACAATCAATAAAATTGTTATGGTCATGACCATATTACTTAACCGCAAAAAACAACATGACCTCGATAAAAAAATACGAAAGTACAAATATTCTTTTTGTATATCCAAAAATGTGCTACGTTTACTAACTATGCGATTTACATTTATGTAAATGTGGTATATTGGAGAAGATTATAATAACAAATCGATAGATACTTATAATAATACTTAAAGCTGAAGGGTTTGTGTGTGTGTATGCGATAATCTCTGAAAGCATTAGTACGATTTGAAAAATTGCCCCTTGTTTAAGAAAGTTATAGGTTACATCATATTATTACATCAAGCTGTGACTCAAAGGAGCGGAGTAGTATTCATAAACGTCACTAAAACAAGCACAAGCGGCACGGGTGCGGCAGCGGCAGTGCGGTGGGTATGAAACAGGCATTTATAATTCAAAACGCGGGTGAACCCGAGGAGCACAGCTAGTATGTAAATAAATTCAATGCAAATATTAGCAATTCTTGAACCAACCAAAAACCTTGACTTATTCGAATTATATTTCTCTCGACGATTAGACCTAGACTGATTAGTTTTTTACATCAGCATATAAGTATATATATATATATATACGGGTGCCATCAACACATGGCAGTTAAAATCCACCAACCCGAACTGCAGCAGCGTGGTGGATTAAGCTCCAAGCCCCCTCACCCTGGGGCCCTAAGTCTGCAGTGGGGCATAATGGGCTAGTGGAATGGAAATATATATATATACAACAATGACGATGAAGAGAAAATAGCAAAACCTTGCATTGGGCATCATTTGTATTGATTTCTAATTTTTTTTTTTGTCAATTTATGCCATACACTACATCGCAATAATTCAAAACAGACAGCGCCAGAGTCTCTACTAGGAATACTGCTTCAATTATATATTCATGAAAGCGATATAAAATTTACGTTTATAGGAAGCTTTTTTAATAGATCCATTTGCATGATCCATGTCCAGCTTTTTTGCTATATAATAATAGAATTTTGGAGTTCATATTATTATTACATTTATGATTTTAATGATTTTAATTACAGAGAATTGTTCATTAAATTTTCGACATTGCTGTTTAGTCTCCAAAACCATTAGTTTTGATTTAGTGGGATTCAATGTTAGAGTGCTCTTGTTGATCTGTTGATCTACTCTTGTATTTCAGAAAATTCTTAATTTAATAGAATCTACACCTGATTTACATTGGTCAATTCAATGATTGGGACTAAAAATTGAACCCTGTACCACTCCTTGTGTTACATCCTTTATTCCCGACTTCATTCGATTGCCTGAAACATTTTTACCTCAACATATTGTTTCGTATCCGATAGAAACAAATTTACTTAAGCAGGGTCCATAATAAGATGAATTTGGCTAGTAAAAAAAGTTTAGTGTTTCTGGTATGGAATGTTCTGGCCAACTCGAGCATTACTATAAAATGGGATAATTCCCGTCAGTAATGCGTGTTAACGCTGTAACCGTCCCATGGTGAATCTTTCGTTAGTTGTTATTTATCAAACACCCTTGGATTTGACACAATAACTAACATTTACAATTTTTAAAGTAAAATTTTAACTTTGTGTCTGTTACAATAATTATTTTACATTATTGCATCGCAACAGGTACAAGTGAAATAGTGGTTTGGATACGGTACTGTGAGTGAAGAAAGTAAATAAAAGTGATATAAGTTTATTCTAGTGTTCACTCTTGTTTTATTTCTGGTCCCCGCAACGGAAAGTACGTAACAATATTGAGTAAAAAAAATAAGAAATGATTACTTTCGTGTTCGTATGTGATTAGTAATTAAAATCATTTATCACACATTTTTATTTATTACCAATCGACAAGCGACCTCGTATTTTATAACAATTAAAATATTTAAGCAATACAGTGACAAACGATAAATCATTTAAGAGCATTAAATTGTTTATACAGAAATAATTTACTCCTTCATCTATCGACCATCTTTAAAGTTAATGTTTTTCAAGTAACATTCCATTGGTGATATTTCTTTTCATAGGCCATTTTCATGTGGCTCAGTCTTAGAAATAGCCATGTGTGATTGTTTTAATATCACTAATAATAATAATATTTGGGACAGTAACTACGCAGGGCCTCTACTATGAGTACCTACCAGATAACTGATATACATACCTGAATGTCTTTGTAAAACATATACAGATATACTTACACCCAGAAACGGAAGAAATAGACATGTTCATGCATATATATATATATATATATATATGATGAAATTTCAACAACCATCCAAATAATATAATGATCTTTGTAAAAAACTGATGGCTGTCTTTTTTCCTTTTCGTATCGTTCAACAGAAAAATACTGAGATATGACTACACAAACCTGTCCCGAAGAAATCAATAACTCTAGTCACTATTCATGGCCGCTTTACGCTCCGCTCCGTTTCGGTCACAAGATCTCGGGCGCGTCGTGAAAAAGAAGGCAACCAAACGTTATAAAATAACACTGTAAATAAAATAAAAATATTATGAAATTGTAACCTATATTTATTATTTACGTAATGAGGGTCTATTGGTGATACCTAAAATCTAGAATTTTTTTTTGGATGGTGGTTAAAATTTTACCGTTTATTTTTATCCCGGGCGGGAATCTAACTAGCAATTTTCGGGTTTGTAGTCGACGACCAACCGGTCAGTCAGTTTTACTTAATTTTTAAATAATGTTCACTTAATTGTACTGTTGAAAGTGTCGCTATTATGTCTAATATAGGTCAAATTCTTTATATTACTGTATCAGTGCATGCAAAACACAGTTCAAGGAAAAATACTACTGCTTAATTTAACTACACTTAATGTATTTTCTCAACAGTGAACTTGCACAACGATGCACTTGTCCATGTGCACATGAAGGGCGCAAAATTTCCAGTCTTGAACGAAAACTTGAAATATATTGCAGTTGTTTAGTTTATCACATACTAAATAAAACGAAAGCACTCCTTTATTGTAACAGTATATAAACTCATTGACCTTTTTCATGAACTTTGTACTGTTTTGAAGTTGGATTCTGTTTTTCTCCAGGATCAACTCACGGGTGACTCAAAAGCAGCTCAAGAGGCTCGTGTCGGTGATGTGGTGTCGGGTTGGTACTCCTTACTCCAGGCAGATGGGCGACGACGCACCGTGCATTACAAAGCTGATGATAAACAAGGATTTATAGCCACTGTGCACCACGACAAAGCATGAAACCACCAAAATATCTTCACTATATTAATACATACTCCATATTATAAAATCAGTACCGCTTAACTGTTATCAAGGTTTGCCCAATTAAATGTTCAGTCGGTATTTTCTAAAGGCAGACCTGTAATCAACACAAGGTTGCAATATTTGCAGTAAATTGTTTGTAATCGTCGATGAAATATATCGTAAATTGCGTTATAATATTATAGGAGATAAAGTACCTTTCTGGTAGTTGTACTAGACATTCACAAACAAATTTTAATAAACCCAACATGTATAAAAAAATAAAATATTTAGATGTACTTACTAGAAAACTATCTAGTCATGTGACTTAACAGAGCCGATTCTGAACTCTAGGTCAGCAACTGAACTCTTTAGCTGTTGACAATATTTGTGTTAATTGATTATTTCACATGAACAGTATTGGTATAGGTGATTAGAATATGTCTATTTGTCACATTAGGACCTATTCTAATCTAGATTAGCAATACTAAACAGTAGTATTGATGTTACTGGACAGCTCAAAACTGCCTAACTTAATCTTTAAATCTAGTTTATAAATATTATATACTATACTGTTATATAGATAAAAAATAATATTTGGATCATATACTTATATATAATATATATCTATACTACTTACATGAATATACTATTATATTAAAATATATATTAAAATTCGGTTGACCCTGCAGGCCACCCCTGAAACGTCCCGCTATTTTCGAGTTCAAAGCTCTCGAAAATTAGAAAGTTATTTAGCTCTTCTAAACTCAAAATATCGATTTTCGTGGTTGGCGTTTGACGTTGGCTTGGCACCATTTGAGCTCTTCGAGCTCATAATATTTAATTTTAGAGCTCTCCAAGCCCAAAAACAGAATTTCATTACATTTAGGGTTCTTCAAGCTCAGAAACCTGGGACATATCAAAGAAAATGTTACCTGTTTCTTTAAATCCACAACTAGGTGTGAAAGGTAGTTTTTTGGAGCTTTAAAATCAGGATAATTTGGATAAAACATTGCTGTAGAAATGTTATGAGAACAAAAATATACAATTCAATATATTATTTGCATATCAAAGATACAATTTGCATAGATTTTTGATATTTTGGCGTTCTAATATCGGAGTTATTTTAAAATAAAGTTATTTTGAAAATTTTTGAACTGCGATATCTTTTGAACGCGTCGTTCGCTTTTAATGCAATTTACGGCATTTTATGTAATTTTATAAGCATAACATTTTTGTGTGAATTCAAAAATCGATTGGTCGTAAAAACTCAAAGTTATGTTAAAAAAACTCTTTTTCGGAAATTTTCAAACTGCGATATTTTTGAACGCTTAGTTTGATTTTAATGAATGTTATGACAACGTATGTAATTTTATAAGCAGAAAACTTTTATGAAAAGCCAAAAATCGATTGATCTTAAAATCTCAGAGTTATGTTTAAAAAACTCTTTTTCGAAACTTTGTGAACGGCGATATCTTTTGAATACGTCGTTCGATTTTAATATTTTTGGTAGCACTTGACTCAGTTTTTTATGTACAAAAATGTGTATAAGATTTCAAGTAGATCGGTTAGAAAATCTTAAAGTAATTTTCAAAAAACTTTAAAAAATTTTTTTGTGAGGTTATTTTTTGAATATTTTTGAAACAGCTCGACTGATTGACTTCAAAATCTAATCAGATCTAAGTCTTGATGAACCCTTTCAAACGCCGTATAGCGGGTCTTAATCGGTCAATCCGTTCTCAAGGATATCGTACGACAAAAAAAGTTACAAACAAAGACTCACACACAGATACAGACGTTCAGTCGAAAATGGTCAGAATGGCTTCCCAGGACCTCAAAACGTGGAGATCTGATGAAAACTCGATTTTCAAAAATCGAACCCAAATCAATAACTTCCCTTGGATAGCGGGAAGTTAAAAATATATAGTTTGGAACTAAATGACCATATATGAAATGTCCCAGATTTTATTGATATTATAGCATGTTGAGAGCTAATAAGTTTAAAGGTTGAAGGCATACAATACCGCAGAATTACAGGCTTCACGAAGGCTTGACAACCGGGAAGTCCATTGTCGATCTGGACAGTGGAAGGGGCAGGGTCAGGCTGGTGATAGTTCAGGCAATGTATACCACAGCCAGAACTGCAGTATCAGGTAACAGGAATAGGTTGAGCGAAAGTATCCGACGTAGGCACAGGTTCGTGAAACCGATGTAAACTGCAACCAAGTGTTATAGTAAATGCTGGCAAAGCGTGAAGCAAATATATACACTCCAAACTTATAGACTGTGTAGAGCTTACCGAACTAAACAAAAACTTTCAAGTGAGCAGATGGCGCAAATTAACTAAACCTAGGGGTTCCGTACACTTATAAAATATATATTTACAGTAGACCTAAGTACTAGATATTAATTTCTACTTGTTACCTCCACGAGTTTCTGAAAAAAAAGGGTCTTGACAGATAGACGGACAACGAAGAGATCGCATAAGGTTCATTTTATTCTTTTGAGGTAGCACCCTGAAAACGATTTTTTTAAAGTAAATTTGCAAGGAAGTCACAAAAATGGTGAGTGTGAGTGACCTATTCGAGGATGAAAATAATCAGAAAGTTATTAAGTATATACACATACAGCGCGCATACAATGATAATTACTACAGAAAATTATAAATATATAATATTACGATAATCTTACTTCTAAAAATCTTATCATATTCAGGTTTGTTAATAATTTATTTAGGTGATGTTTCAATAAGAAATACATATAAGTGAACTGAATAAATCTGAAATTATGAACAGAATAAACACGCACCACAATAAATTTATCTACTCAGCAAGGTAATAATCTAATACAAAGCTGATAATGATGTAAAATGGTAGACAAGGGGATATTTCATACTTGTGATTTTTAGTCTACCGATAGTTGTTCGACAGTTTGATAGAATAGTCGTTTTCGATAGTTCGATCGTTCAATTTTTAATCGTCAAATGCACGCACTGTCATATAACTCCATACTGATTCCCTGAACGATCATACCATCGCATCGACCAACTAAAAATCACAAGTGAAATAGTTCAGATATAACAGATACAATAGAAAAATTAAGCGGTTAATAGCACACGCATCATTATTAGGTTATTCTACTAAACCACATGAGCAGTTAGGTAGGTACAATACAATGGAACACTTCAGCGATTGTAGACACACCATGACTTAATTAATCTAGTACGAACCTGAGCAGTTACGTAGTAATTATAGGCTATAATCCATTCCTTTGTGGAAGTGGAAAGTTTTGTAGATGTTTATAGTAAGATTCCATTTTATAAATTTATGTCTATATATGTAAATCAGAAGAATACATTATGTTGTAATATAATTTATCATTTCTGCTTATAGCAAGAATTCCTATTATTGTATATATATAATATATAAATAATTAAAAAATACATTTTAATATATTATACAACACAAAATCTCGAAAAAAAATCGAAATCTCGAAAAGACAAATAAAAACAAAAATCAGATTTAAATGATTAAGTACCTACCATTAATTAAAAATAAAAACTTGTACCAAATTAAAAACTAAAAATACCTACAAATAAAATAAATATATAAATAGTAAATAATTCTAATTTACCTCATTACTCAGTACTAAGGTTACTCTGGTTATATACGAAATTAAAAATGAAATTTTTCTTTGTTGTTTAATTACATTCCCATTGCAATAGACCTTGGCGTTCTTTGAATGTGGTTGGTGCTAGTTATCTGAAGGATATTACTTACTTGTTAAAGGATCACTTTATTTTGAAGTTACCGCTACCGCCTGCTGAATCAAGTACAGGGCCCAGCATTTTCAGAGTCGCCCTCACACTACACAGGCACAACAACTCGTCTCCACAATACCACACACGGCAGGGTGTTTGTACGAATACCCTATGTTGTCCAAACTTATAGAGCATGTAGAGCTTATCGAACTAAACAAAAAATTTCAAGTGACACACAAGTCGACACAAACTAACTGTTACCGAGGAAAACATGTTTAAAGTTTCATTTTTTTAAATTTTTGTTTAGTTTGCGGTAAGCTCTACTGACTATATAAGTTTGGACTACGTTCAGCCGAACACCATGTGTACTACATACGTTACACTATAGAATAATTTATATTATTCATAAAAGTAGGTAAACAAACTCTTTACACATATACAAAAATAAAACGATAGGTATTAAAAAAGAACAATGTAATAGTTATGTTGATGTAACACATAACTGGCAATGGTTTTACCTATTTTGGTCCTAATTTATGCTCTTCTGATTCAGTCTAGGTTCCGGCTTTTGGGTCGGGCTGTCCAAATCGCTTCAGCCTACGACCTTTGTATTCAACGATAGGCTGAAGAATGGGAAATCAAGATACTTCTCTATTTTGTGGGCTGTTTCTTTTCTCTTTCTCTTCAGCTCTCCGACTGGTACTTTCTTTTGTTTCTATCTATGAAGTCACATTATGATGATTCGTTGTGAAAAATTTATTTTATAACGATTTACTCGCTTTTTTATACACTTTTCATAAATAAAATTATATACATAAGTACTATATTATTTACAAATCACACACGTTTTCTATCAATTTCCCGCACCTTTTCCTATCGTTCAATCACAGCCTTCTTGGAAAAATCAGGCACGCTCTGGAGCGGGTAGGTACTATAGCAAAAGTCTTTTTTCCTCGCAGGACACGTCTCAGCGGCGGCAGTACTATATAAAGAACTTCTTTTATAAGAGCGATTTATTCTTTTGTCATTGAAAATGTTGTCATTGAAAATGACTATCATATCCATTTCACGGGAGACGCATTTTTGATAACTCCGAGGGTATGGGGTCTAGCCAAGATTTTAAGGTTTTAAAAGATTAAGAATTTAGTTGTGCATTGTATGACACCAAAATTTTGGAAATCGGTTAAGTAGTTTTTAAAAAAACATGGAAAATGTAAAAAAATCGGGATTTTTTCGGAATTTTTTTTACTAAATCCAAAATATTTCAAGAACGAGGACCGATATCGAAAATAAAAAAAAAGAATATCTCGGCCATTAACGTAGCTACGATTTGAGACCAAGTTTTTGGAAATCCGTTTGTAATTGTAAGAGCGATTATTTCCGAAAGATGAGATTTTTTGGTCGATCGCTTGTGTTTGTGGATATAAGTTACTATATTTGAGAGGGTATTCATCGAATCGCTTCAAAGTGTTAGACCAAAGGTTAGAAGGCGTCGGTAGCTACAGTTTGAGATCAAAATTTTGGAAATCGGTTGGAAATCGAACAAGAAATTTGACATCACATTTTAGATTTTATGGACGTTCGGGAACTTGTTAACATTACGGTCATCGCCTTTCGGCCTGTATTCGTTCGAATGCTTAGTTATCGAGGTCTGAACGTTTAAGAATATCAGCGGCTGCAGTTTAAAACCTAAATGTTTCAAATATGTTGAACTAGCGACCCGCCCCGGCTTCACACGTGTAGCAGAGAATTTTTTCGTTGATTTATTTCTGATTTTAAAGAGTTGAAAAGAATAGTGCCACGTTTTCGTGGCAATAAAATAAAATAATCTGTGAAAACCGGGTTTGGGTAGGTTCATTTTCAATGAAACCGATGGTTGCGGGGACTGCAAGATCTGTGGATTTTTATTTGTCTATCTAAGCACATATTTGCATAATTCGGAGCAAGAAAACACACAAAAAGCATAGTATAGTTCAATAACTAATAAATTAATAAATAAATAAAAACTATATTAACTTCTTATTCGTCTTCACTTTAACGCTATATTTCATTAATATTCTGCTGCCCGTTTTACGTATGCAACGCATAGATCTAGCTTTCGCTGGCTGTCGCGAACAGTTATTTAATAGCCCTTTATGCAAATTTGTTGAAACACCCACTGACTGGTTCTTTACCAAAGTTCATAATAATATGCGTATTTGTACTAACACCACCAACGGCACCAACGGCATTCTGATCATTATCACAGGCAGATTGGATTGTCCTCACATAAACCACTGATGTACAGTTCACGTAGAGAGCAATAGGTAAGAAATAAAACAATATTAACGTAAGTTTATTATTACTAAGAAATAGATGTTAATAGCTAAAATTTAAATTAAATTTTATAATATCCAATCACATTAAATTAGTATACGTACGATACAAGTATTATTTCATGTTATTACCATAGTTTTCATTGGAATTAAATTGCTGGCACTTTTATAAAAGGCGTTTGAGAATGGCCTTATATCATTAGAATCAAATAAAGCGCCTGATTAAAACATAAAAATTTATTTAAAGGACCATAACTTTTTTTAAATTATTAACACGTTGACTATCCATGCACTATATGTATGTAACGCATTTTTGAATCAGCTATGACGTTCGTGCATCACATGTAATGCAATGGGCAATACAAAGTCTATTGGTTTTTGTGGGCTGAACGTATGGACTAGAAAAATAACTTTTGGTGGATGTACCTATAGACAAGGATACAAGGAAATTAAAACAGCAATGTCCCGCGATTTTTTAAAATTATTTTAATAAGGAGAGACAATCAAAATATGAAATTGGATGTTATGTCTCATGGTAGTTAGTTAGTAAAATTTGCTTGGACAGTCAACGTGTTAATACTTTAGCTTAAAATCATACTCGCAATTGTTTTTAATGTTGTAGAAGAGAAGCGAAGAAAAACACGATCCACGTCCATATCACTATTTTCTGCCGTTTTCGTCCAATAATTCAATCTGTGTCCACTAATTCAAGATGGCACTAAAACAAACTGTATTTACATATTTAATTAAGTTCTTAATTGTTTCTCTTCCTTGTGTGCCATTTATTAATAAATAAATAAATAATTTGGGACGTGAATGGATGAAAGTGATATGTCGATACAAAACCATTAAAAACCCTATAGCCTCGATTTACATAGAATTTGAAATTTTGCGACATGTTAACTTTATCCACTCACGTCATCAATTCTAGTCTGGTTTTGACTTCGCAATAGCAAAACAGCCATGGCTAATGTTATTACTTACTTTCCAAATGTACCTACATTGTTAAGGTTTGCACCGTTTTCGAATTTTTAGTCTTTTTTTTTACTTACGTAAAACAAAGCGACCAAACATATCGCTTTTTAGATGTTAGTGAATAACATTTTGCGACGTTTTATTTAGATTCTGTTTTTTAAAAAAAATAGCACGACGGGTCCAGACACAAAAGATCGTATCCGATTTTAACATACGTGATATCATTTGAATTGCTCTAGCTAATTGCAAATTAATAAAATCCAAACTTTCGAGATGTTATAAAATAAATCTTTTGGAAAACTCGAACTACATTTTGTGTTGAGTTGAATTCAAAATTATTCTATTAGTATATTAAAAAGTAAATTAAAAATATTTGTGTCAATGATTTAGCGATAGAGATTATAGAATCAGTGAAACGCACGACAACGGAATAGTTGCGCTATTTAACTGCGATAAAGCACTCCATGATCGATGACCAAACTGTTGGTCAATTTACGGAAAGTCTCGCAGTCGCGTCTTATATGGTTGGGAACGAGACTACTGCCACAGTTCTACAATGTACCAGTGCATAACGAGCACAAATGTTTCGGAATGAAACTAGATTGAAATTGACCGTAAAAAATAAGATAAAAATCTGAAAAATATGGTGCTTTTTTGGTGAAACAATATTTTTTTTATATTGGATAGACGTAAGTATATTAACAAATAATAGAAAACGTGGGTTACGTCTAAGAAAGATCACTTAAATTGAACAAAATCTACGAAGATACTGCCGGGTAAGCAGGTTGATATAATAGAAACTAGTTTTTCTTTTTGTTTTGTTTTTTACCTTTGTGTATAGAATTTACGTCTGCTAAAATAAATATTTGCTTTTTTTCTGTTCTTGCTAGATTATTACTAGTAAAAATATTATTTTCCTAATTAACAATGATTTCTTATGTTTTTTTTTTATTTCATAATACAGTATTTGGGATCATTTTGGTTTTAATTTGATTCATTGACTTTGACAGTTCATAAATTATTAAGGTATGGTATTTTCATAAAAAAACACCTCTTAAGAAACTATATATTAAAAAAAATCTTTTTGTTTTTTTGTATATAAAAATAAGTTTTTTTCACTACCTATCGTTTATGCAACTTATGAACCGGCTCGTTGCATACAAAATCTATATTTTCCCCGATCATTTTGGCCAGATCTCTGTTTAAAAAAAAATCTCTGAAATTTGGGTTGTAAATGTATCAGTTGGTAACAGATAGATTGTATTTTTTCTTAATTTTTTCACTTTTTCATGCATAGGTATAGAATAATTTTCATAATAATTTCAATATTGATAGTAAGATTCAAAAAATTAAGCATTTGATAAGCAGATTTCGTGGTAGAGAAAGGAATAATTAACAATTTGTCAAAAGTTCATTAAACAAATACAAAAAGCCTCAAACACAAAAAAATCCAAAAAATAAAATTCAAACTCGTAACAATGGAACAACACCATCACTTATACTACGAGGAAGCTGCGATAAGTAAATCTAACTCATGGACCTATTATCGGGTAATGGGTTCACGAACCTAACTATGAAAGGCTTAGTTGTACCTATCCTTCACTGTGATTAGTTTTGGTCACTACAGGTGTCATGATTAATTGGTAATTCATTATGATAAATGGACAGTTGCTATCTGATTGCCGAAATCATAGGATTATAGATACCCGTTATCTATGCTGTCTTGATTTAATTTTCGTATATCCAAGATTGTATCTAGAAACCGAATTAATCGCAAAGCTAAAATAACTTTGCTTTCAAATATTTTAATCTCAGAATACAGAACAAACCAGAAACCGCCTGTGAGCATGAAACTGAAGAAACAAAAACCACTCTTAAATAGAGTGGTTTCACTTTATTTCGATTAGTCACTCCGTTGCACTTACCGCGTTATAATGTACAGCACAAGTGTCAATTTTAATTTTAAAATGTTGTCTTGTGTCGTTCCTACATGCAAAAATGCTGCTGGGCTTACGAAGAAATCGGATGGGATCACATTTCACCTGTAAGTAACGTATTCAAAAGTGGATTTATTTAATTATTGAATTTGTTTTACATATAGTGATTGACTTAAAAAATGGCGCGTTCATTTTGTGAGTGTTGCCAGTTCCATCGAAAATTTTATCTACTTTTTATTTAATACCTGTTTAGAATACTCTATTGTTTGAGTAATAAAGCATCTGTGTGAACAACAAAGAACAAAGAAAATTGAATTGGATGAAAGCCATACAAAGAACACGGCTAGATAAGTTTTTGAGACCATCAGAGCGGAAAGTAATTTGTTCAATTCACTTTGACGAGCAATATTTTTGTGACAAAAAATGTGGTTTAAAAAAACTAAAGAAATCAGCTATTCCGATTAAGGTAGAATTAGTCAAGATATATTAGTTAAATATTATTCATATTGCACCTTTCCTGTTCATTATGTAGGTCATAATTATATTATGAAATAATCCAATTTTATTCCATTCCATCATCCCATTAATACCCCACTACAGGGGCTTAGGCCTCCCCTCGGGATGAGGCGGCTTGGAGCTTAATCCACCACGCTGCTCCAATGCGGGTTGATGGCGGGTAATCCAATACCTTACTGATAAATGCGGAATTCATACACAACTAGTGACTGGAAATTCGGTGGCTATTATACCAAAAATTTCATTTTTTCCTAGAAAATACAATGGATATATCTTAATGAATACTTTGTATACGTGTTAATGAATCTTCTATGCATTCCGATTACAATGAAATTTTGGTGAATGAAATAATATATGAGTTATCTAATAATGGCATGCTATTTCGGTATTTGGTCTTGACATCACAATTGTCTGAGTCACATATAGAAACATCTGGACCTTCGACTTCGGAAAAAGTGCGTACATACCTACCTATAATTTTTATGTTTAATTGATTACATTTGATTTTCAGTTTTTGATTAAGCAATTTGCTTTTTCATTTTATGATAGACTTAAAGTTTTTTATTTCAGGATACCCAGCCACAATCGCCTACACGATCAAACTCAGAAATTAGTGATGTCTATATTTCTGATTTGGATTTTCTATGTGATACAACGAGAAAGCTACTCAATAACGATCTATAATAGTGAAAATGGTGGTAGCATTGCAAAATTATTGTCTTAAAATCGCCTCAGCTTCATGATTTGTCAAAATATATCGTAGGTTATTATCGGGAACTGTTGCTTATTACTTGTCGAAATCAATAAAATGTTCGTTTTGTGTAGAAGCAATTGGCCTCAGGTGTGGTATGGATTGTGATATGGATTGGAAAATAAAGGCAGACTTTATTTCCCTTCCCAAAATCTTAATTACATGAATGTCGTATTTGAGAAGCACAGCCCGAAAAATTTCAAATGAAGATTTTGTTATAAGTTCAAATATCAAACGATTAGCAATCGTTCTTTCAATTTTCAAGAAATTAATTGAAAAAAATAATATATTCCTTGTAAATGATGACCACATAAATGGTGAAAGTCATAAAAACGGCGGTTATTGAAAAAGATTTAGATATAAGATTAGGTACCTACATTATTTATCTAAACGTAAAATTCTGCGAATCAGTTCAAATTCTAAAAGAAAATATTATAAAAAGCTTACTCAACAAAAGATTACCTAATAAAAATTTTACTTGCCTTACCTTACCTTTAAAAAGGTACTTTATTGAAGCCGGGTTTTATTTATTGTAATAGGTATAAAAAACAAATGTTTATTTCCTTTAGGTATTTAACTAAAATGGTATGTATGCATTTTAAGTTGTAGTGAGTAACTTTCTATTAAATGAAGAACACTTAGGTATGTCAGAAGGTCATGCTACTTCCTTTCTATAATTATACTCGTAGTGTACCAAAAAACTCATTGAACTCAAGTAAACACCTGGCGCCTGAAGGAAATTTGAATGTTGTGAGTTTTGACCTAGTACCTGGTATAGTTAAAACTTACTATGAATGAACAAGTACGCAGCGACCGTGCGGCTGCCCCGCAAGAAATAATTTGTGTTATATAAACGCGGCCTAAATATACCTATCTGTTAATATTTTTATTAAACACCTTTTTTCTGATTTTATATGATTATCCCAAAAACAGTAGGAAACCTCTCCCGATCTAGCAACATTACGCGGGCGGGAAGTGAGGCAGGCGCGGGACGTACGTAATGTTTTTGGACACAGTGCGGTATGTGTAATCATAATTGAGCGCGCCACCTGTGATTTTAATTATACTTACCCATAATATCTGGGATTTCGAACACAGCGCCATCTAATCCCAAAGTAAGCCAGTATTATGCTTGTATATTAGAGTACTGATATACATATTTAAACATATTTTTTATTATATACATATATATATATATATATATACCTAGATACTTTTACATTCAAATAGGGAACAAATAGACATGTATAGAAACAGACAATAGGTATACAAAAATTTGTCCCAGGTGGATCTCGAATCCGCGACCCTTGGGTTTGCAGTTAGGGTCGGTAACTGGGTATGTAAACCTGCTTTTATTTCATATTTGGAATGAAACCTCACAAAATGTGCTATATAGTGTATTATTGAATTTCGAAGCTTATGAAATGACCGAAATTGAGTTTGAAAACTTTATACATATTATGTAAGTATATCTATACTAATATTATAAAGCTCAAAATTTTGTTTGAACGCGCTAATTTTAGGAACTAGATTCGAATTGAAAAATTCTTTTTGTTTTGGATAGTCCATTTATCGATAAAGGCTATAGTAGATATATTATTACATTACGCTACGACCAATAGGAGTGTCAATGAAAAATGTTGCAAAAACGGGAAAAAAATATTCCTTTTAAGAGTTTTCGTTCCATTCCGTAAACGCTTGATGTTAAGCAAAATTCATGTATGTCGGAATCGTTCCCCTTTGAAAGTTCTAACTAAAAGTCCGCTACAACATATATGTGTATCTTTTAAGGTGGACATACTATAACCTTTTTCATGCTAATCAAATTTGTTCTAACATAATGCACTATTTGCGAAGTTGTTGTTCTAACATGATATGAATCCTTATCAAATTAAATACGTTAGTTACCTAGGAATGATGTGTTAGGAAAAGGCAGGGAGGGAGAATGCGACGGGGAACTTTTCTGTAGTTCACCCGGGCGGAGCCGGGCACCACCCCTAATCATAAATAAGTAACGACGTGTTTCAGAGTTTTTTATTTTCAAATTTTAAGGGGGAGGTGAGGGTCAAAAGTTTGTATGAAAGTAACCAAAACTTATATCAGCATAAAATACTCAGGAACAAACTTGAATGTTAATAGTAGATAACTTTAACAGGAATGCGTAGTCTACGCAGGCGAAGCTGCGGGCGGTCGCTAGTAATATTTGAAAACACAGTGTAATTCTATCTGCCTGTTTGTTTGTGCGCTTATAACTCGAGAACCACTGGTCCGAATTGCATGATTCTTCTTTTGGTATAGAAATACGTTATCTGACCAGGATTATGTATACATTTGGTTATATTAGGTAACTTATGTTACTGAAAAGAGCCATTTTAGTGTATCATCACGGAAGAAAAATCAGGGCGCGGCTCAGCGCGGATGCAGCTGTGGCAATGTACATCTGAGGTGCCATAATTTATGGCGATTTCATAACAAATGTATAGTCCACTGTGTAGTGAGCGAAGCCGCGGACGGAAAGCTAATAATTTATTAATTTAATACAAAAAAAATATGTTTTTCCCTCCGTTTCCTCTCGTTTATAATGATCTCAATCATCAATTGCTCTACTGATAGTGAAACCATCATCTTAAGATCTGAATTCACTATAGTACTTTTCTCAGTGTAGGATTCTATAAAATGTAATTAGCGACGGGTTTCTGACTGTATTGGAAATATAGTCAGCGACCGACTTCTTGATTATATCGGAACTGTAATCAACGGCGGGCTCCTCAACTATATCGCAAATATAGTCGGCGCTGACTATATTAGCTCCCTGACATTATCGTGAATACAATCTGCAATGAGCCCCCAGACTAATAGTAAATATTATCAGTTACAGGCTCCTTGATTATATAGTTATTGTACACTTTTGTAATGAGAGGGTTATAATAACTACAATAAAATTGAAAATGTAGGTATGTGTACGACGACAGAGGATAAACCATCCTATATACATTAATATATTGTTACATGGATACGGCATCACCATGTTGCACATGGTCCGCAAATGTTTGTGACAAATCGACACTTATTATTTTGGCTCATATATATCTATTTACTGCTACTATCTATCAACCGACCTATGCCTAGTGATGCACATATATGCCGATATATAGGACTACCGAGCGTATTCCCACCCTGCCAAAAGAAGTTTCATTCAAAAAACATTTATTACAACGAGTGTGTAATTTACACACAGCACCTACGAGGTGTGGTGCAACACTCGATTTCCTGTATGTCTCCCAACTGGACATGTTTATCGCAAATCGGACACTTCAGTAGACACCCTACCTTCGAAAGGAGTCTACCTTTTACTACTTTAGCTATTTTCTGAAAATGTTAAAGCAACGTCATTACGAAAATGATACTTTTTGTAATCGGGCTGTGTAAAAGTCTCTTATCATATAGTTACATAAAAACAAAATATATATGTCTAGGTCAGTCAAATATTTCATGCATTTCATAACAGAAAAATATTTTGTTCTTGACTCTCGAAAAACTCAGCTACTGAAGCTTTCATATTGATTAGTAAGTCATTATTTTCATATTGAGTCCCTTAGATGTGTCATCTTTTAATACGGGAAACAGAAAGGAATCACTAGCAGTGAGGCCTGGTGAATTTTGTGGGGGTTTCATAAATGGAAATCTTTGCATTATTGATTGGCATTGGATTGGATTAGAAGTATGTGCGGTCTGCGGACGTATTGTTTTGATGAAACAACACGTCAGCACTTCATTCAGGAAGTGTTATTTTTATTATTTCGCATAATTTATAAAATAATGTCGCATAATAAAAATCTGCAATTATTTTATGTTCTTAATAATCAAAGAAAAGGATTTATCCGACGTCCCAGAATACCGAGGATATAAGTTTACCAGCGGAACAAACAGCTAAAAAATTTTCACTGCCGGTGAACAAAGCAGTTTTCAAGCCAAGTTCTGTCTTTTTCTTTATGATGCAATTTCGTATATCCACGTCTCGTATATATTCATAAACGGTTGCAATAATTTTACAGTATCCGCTTGCATTAAAGCTAGGTTTCCTTTAATTTCGACTTTGTATTTTTTCTGAATTTCAGTTAACATAAAATTAGTTGATACATCATTAAAATTAATAAAAGTTTAGGTACTTTGAATGAAAAGTAGTTCCAAAGTATTGTTATTTTACATTTCACATTAAAATAAAATTCGCATAGTCTCAGCTAAGAAATGAATAGTCACATGTCTATCTTGAAGTACTACTGATTATTAAATATTGCACATTTTTTCATTAATTCTCCGGTGGATTTTACAACTCATTTTTCCATGTTAGAATTCAAAAAACTAAAATTGAACCGTAAAATAAAACGGAGCGTCTTCTCTTAAAGTGGTTAAAATGCCAATTAGTATAATTTTTTTGAGCACAAAAGATTTCATTATTGCACATATTTCAGTTTTATGTATTAGATATATGCAGAGTGCATTAACTCGCTTGATAAAAACATATTGTAAAATACAGAAAACAACTGGAATGTTCAAATTATGGGCATTATCGAACCAAATAGGACATTGCTCATTGGATTTGAAATGACGTCTAGAAAATTGTATTGAAATATTTTATCAGCACCCAAAAACTTCAAAAGTTGTAAACAAATTAAGATGAAAGAAAAATGGCATTTAGTTTTTCGCTAATATCTCAAAACTAAAAATTATAGCTAAAATCGAAATAAAATCCTTAAAGAGGAGGAAATTGTTAAACATTAATTTCAAAATTTGAATAAATTATGATGTAGGTATTTCAAGACTTATAAGAATGAGATCCCGTTGGAAATAAATGAAAATAAATTTTATGGGCGTTCCGTTGCCATTGCAAACAACAAAAAAGGTTTAAATAATTGGCTAGTAAAAATTTTAATTTTTGAATGCTACTTATTTAAAAATTGAATAAATTATGAAAGCATAAAAATATTTTAAAGAAATAACTGAAAAAAGTATGAAGTTGTATTATTTAACATATTTTTATCGAACAATGCAAATATTCAGCTTTAGTATTAAAACATACACTCATACGAAATATTTATAGCAGACCATTGTTTTGTTATACCAAAAAATCTTGTAGGTATAATTTGAGATGCAGTCAGTGCAGCGAGGCGACAAGGTGTTGTGACAGGTGACACGGGCACTTCGAACTTTATTTTAAACATGTACGGTCAAACCTCTTTTTTTCCACGTCGGCGTCAGATATCGAGATTCGAATAATACTGCAAGGAACTGGCAGCTTATCGAAATAACTATATGATATAATTGGCTTGGACCAAAATTTAGAAGTTGCGCTAATGCATTGCTAATGGTAATTAAATTAAAAAAGAATAAGGTTATAATCTAATCTAAATTTGCGAGGTATTTATGAAAATTCATCTGATGGTGAAATAGTCCCTGTTATGTCCTTTGGGCGGTCGAGCACATACCGCTGCTTTCCACAGTAAAACAAAGCTAAAAGTAAATTAAAAATTTTGAGTAAGATTACTATGTCAAATGATATTGTAATTCTCACGAATCAATACAAATATTATGACTTCATTTAGTCCAAGATTATGTATTTAGTAAACATCTGTCTAGATGACGTCACTCGGATAATTTATTAATAAATTTCTGGATAAAAATTACAGACTTTATTTTATTTTTATTTTAAGAAGAAGGTACAGACTGTTTTATATTTTCGAAAAAAATACGAAACCTATGTTTTAAAAATTTTCATTGCTTTAGAATAGGGGAGCTATAGGGGAATACTTAGTTTCTTCTTTGGATGGCGATCTAAAAAGTTTCATTCATATTTCAAATACCAAGAGAAAATACTAGTGATCCAATAGCTCATTATATTCTAACGCAATATAAATGTTATAATAATCATATATAATTGTTTTATTAACTTCCCAGTTCCTTACAATAGTATAGGTAGATACCAACCAATTTTTGCGTTGGTGTTCAGATTGCTATACATTTACAAACACCTGAGCTTAATAATGTCTGTACTATCTGGTATAGACGATATTGTAGACAAAATTGTGTTAGTTTTTTATTCTATGTCTTTTCTTTTTTATTATAAAAAACATACCACGAAGGCTATGGTTAAGGTGGCGCTTCACTACATGCGTTTGCCACAACCTTCTAACCAAACCGGGTATTATTTGAACAAAAATTAATACAATGAAAATTTAACCCCGCTGCCACAGTCTTCATAGTGATTTTTTTATAACAAGACAGAAACGACACATTACACCGTTACACAATACAGTACCTCTGGAGTCTTGTGTTATATTCAGTCATACTGAGCTCAATAATTTTTTAAACATATTGTTACGAACATACAGAGTAACGACCGCCATCTAGCGTCAACCAGTAAAACCACTTTGTAGAACAAAGACAACACGAATCCCCTACTCAATACTAGATGGCGTTAGAGGAAAAGAATGGTCTCGAAAGCCGGGCATGTGCGCGGGGCTTTCTAGAGTCGTCCAGTCCGGTACGATCTAGAATGATCTGGCCCTTGTCCCGGCCCATATAAATAGCCGCAGGAAGGCAAACGAGTTCAGTTCAGTTTTTGGGCTACTTTCGAGGCGACTTCGAAGTGAAAACTAGTGATCAAGAGGGATACCAGTGAAACCTACGACTTGGCTACGACCTAGGACATCGTTAGTGCTTAGTGTTTGGACCTAGTGCTTTGTGTTGGACCTAGTGTTAGTGAATAAAGTCTTCAAAAGAGTCAGCAGGTCTTTCTCTCCAGATCCTTTGAACCCTAACACGTAACAATATACAACGCAGTTTGGCACAAGCACAAAGTACAGTACTCGAGAATTCAATCGGTAGGTCAGGTGAACTTGGAGCTCATCCCTTTCTACAAAATAATCAAACGTTCATCGTTCATTGTTCATTGTTCATCGTGTATTATAATATACATAAAATTCAAATTTTGGCCTCTGTTGAGCACTTCATGTGAATGCAGAGAGGGCTTTTAATAGTAACAACCTAATTTTATAACTTAGCCGTTAGCTTAGCTACATAATTTTAAATCTACAAATAAATCGAAATCTTAGTAACTCGTCCAAGTCATAGAAGTACGAATTGACTAGAAGCCCTCTTCTGCGTTTGCCGTCTAACCACTCATACTCTAGCTAGCTCGGTAACATGGCCAGTTTCAGTCCGAGTTTCAGTGCGCGAGGTCCCCGCGCGCCGGTTTTCAACCCCGCGAAATTGCGTTTGATATTGTAGATACTGTGAAGTAACATTTATGACTTTATTGAAACCAAACGCTGCTGCCAAATTAATTCTCACTATCGTCCAAGTACTTTAAAATCTGTTTAATATTGTAAAGTTTATTTTCCATAAATAAATTTGTTTGATTGTAGCAGCTCTTTGTGTATAAAATAATTCTTTTGACTTTTCAAGAAAACTAAATATAATAGCGTACTGCACTTTAATATAATTCTATCTTCATGTTTTGATTCCCCTCATCTAAAAACTAATACAAGAAATGATTTCTGATTCATTTGTCTAAAATTTATGGTTGTATTACAATAATCATACAATCTGCAACATTATATAAAAGTCTTATATTCGAGAGAGGAGAAAATGGCAGTTATTGTAGCAGCACAATTGATGTGAAGTAACGTGTATACGAATTCCAAACGAGACTCCCCGCAGGTCGTTTGTGACTCGGCACAATAGTATTTGGGCAGGTATTTAGATAATCCCATTTGACTTGTAAACACTCATGTCAGGTGTAAGCTATTCAGAGTTTGATGGACAACCGATTTAATCGTAAACAAAGTATTAAGTATGTAATTTATTATTACAATAATCAACTTTATTTATAACGTTTAAAAGTTAAAATTTGCTTACTGTGTACATGTGCGAACTAACAATTTATGTCGATCAATGTTTAACCGTGGCAGCTACCGACCGCTTTGGATTAGTGCTTTGTTATTCTTCTAATATTGTTAATGTTAACTTTTTGCTCATCCCTGTCTCACTGCGTCATAGATACAGACCAATTTTTTTGTTTTATTGACATCTGATGGTATAAATAAACAAAAAAAACTGACGAAGTGCGAGTTGAACTCGCACAAAGGGTTCCGTGCTTCCGTACAACATTTTACCTCACTGCAGGGGCTTAAGTCTCCCCCAGGGTGAGGGGGGTTGGAGCTTAAATCCACCACGCTACTCCATTGCGGGTTGGGGATTGTAACGACCGCCATCTATTGACAGCGTCCGGGACTGACTGCTTAACGTGCTCTCCGAGGCACAGAGTCAGTGATAGTTCCTTGTATAGAACCCCTTTCATTTCTAACTTTATTTTATTTTTATTGTTTGTTTTTACAGAGGTTATACTAGTAAGTAAGTAGGTCATGAAAATTTCAAGTGTAAGCAATGATCTCTCAACCACCAATCACCAAAAACGTCGAAAAAAAACCTTTCTTGTATGGAGACCCCCTTTCATTTTTTAATTTTTATTTAAAACTATTTGTTGATATAACCACCATAGTAATACTCGGTGTTTGTGTTTATACGATAGAGCCCTCTGACATACAGACTAACAGACGGATAGCGATGTTTAAATAATAGAATTTCCGTTGGTATCCTTTGAATACGGAACCCTAAAAAGGAATCAAAGTATTTCCTCGCTTCTTTCGTATGATTAAGTTCTTTCTCTCCATAGAGTAAATAAATTTGACAGCATGTTTTTCTCCATCACGTTTAAAAATGTGATATTGTTTTCTGCTAGAAAAATAAGTATCTGGCCACCCCACTTTGTCCCTGTCGCTGTATGCCAACATTTTTTGGGTACGCACGACATCTACCTGGTTGCCTCAAGGGAATACGAAAATGTTGCATGTCGCTACTTAGGGACAAATTTTATATCTACCGGTAAATCTTTTATGTAGATAAAAATTGATAAGGAAATAATTTGGGGAGCTTAAGAGAAAATAATTTATAACAGTGAAACGAAATTTGTAAAATTTATGTCGCCACGAAGCCCTAAGGTACGAATCACGAATGATAGGTACAATGACTTCTTAGTATTTTTAGTTTAGCGAATTTTGTAATTTAAAAAAAAATAACATTTTACAATAATGAACAAACTGTATAATTTACAAATCGAAATGCCTATCCTCTACAAAATTGTTTGAAATAACAATGTGCCAGACTCTGTGGCCAAACTATATTTTATTATATTACATTTAAAAATCCAGACAAAATTCTACGGAAACAAACAAATTACTGCGTTGTGCTTCTGCGTTACAGGCATGGAGTTATGACAGTTTTTGCACTGCAGTCCTTTGGAGGTAGCATAAAATAAGAGTTATATGAAAACACGATTGCCCACCTCCGCGGGGATGAAGCATGCATTCGCGTGCGACAACATCTCTCCTTTGACATCACCAAAGTTCTTTCACTCTTGCTTCATAAGGGCGGTGCACGGAATCGACTTTGGTACCTCCATGACTGCATGCGACAATATTTGTATAAAACAATGGCAATGACACAGAACGACACAAAACCACCCACAAGTTCATGTTCTGCGTCTAATTGCTTTCTTAAATATTATCAAAAATATACCTAACACAAAACAAAATAAAACTATATCCGTCCAAATTGTCCACTTTCAACATAATTAGCGTTATGTTCCTTCTGAGCGTGTCGGTTCGAGACCGTGTCAATTAGACGTGTGCACAAAAGCAAAAAGTCACCTTATCGTGATCAGAGCTGAGCTTTTGGGCCTGACTCCGGTACCCAGATGTTTTTATATCGTTTATCTGTCGTTAAAGTTTCATCCGCCTTTTTGTGTGCAGTCGATAGCTATTATCGAGATAAAAATGTTTACCCTAAAGCAACTAGGTATTTGCTTACAGTTGAGCGTTTCAAAACTAGCATTAGATAACTTTTTGTTGAACAATGACTAATTGCTTAATGAAAATGTTGGAACGTCGATCATAAAATTTTAAAAATTAAATTTTTCGTAATTAATTTATGTAATAACCTACGCGTGCTATCGGTACAATTTCGATGGGTACACTTCAATCACCAAGACTGTGGATATACTGAATTCATTGATGGTGCTAACGGGTGGATGCTCTTGGTAGAAGGCAGGCGCCTTAACAATTATGGCTGACCCGTTTGAGGTTCCTGTGAAATTGATACCGATAAAATATTAATTTGAACGACACGTCAGATAATAATAAACAAGGAAACTCACTTCCTAGCGGTACAGTGAACTCGCATGAAGCTACGGCAACTTTTTTCTTTTCTCAACTTTAACCTCCATTTGTTATTACTCGACTGTCACTTCATTTACTTGTTAACTATATTGGTCCGTAGTTCTAGTGTTTTAAAGAAAACTCGCATTAAATTAAATGAGTTGTCGTTTGTTCTTCACCGAAATTTTTGACATAAAATATTCATAGTGTAGTTCATTCAATCATGCAAGTACTTAAAACAAGATTCTGTTACGCAAGTTTTACCACCGTTCTTTATGACAATCACGGCCAGTACTCTGATGTAATTGTGGGCGCTTCTCTCAAAGAACCAGAATATTTTCCTTTTTTTACGTTTTCAATCCTGTTACAACGCAAATCATATTTGCCGTTTGTTTTCATGAACAAAATAAGGAAAATATTATCTGTGTTTCTCGTAGGTGAGTTATTGTTACTAGTTTTAAAATTTTATTCGTCCCATTTAAATTCAGTTTTTTTTTTGGTCGCAGTCAAGTCCAAGTATAGCCGGAACAAAAAGACAGACAGACTACCACACGAACAAAAAATTACCTATATAACTCCTGACAACCTATTTTTAATGTCTGCATAGTTTCATGAAAATCTTTAAAAGTTTAGCTTGAACATACAGATAGACAGACGACAAACAAAAAAAAAGTATTGTATGTCACACCTGACAATCTTTTAATAACATCTTTGAAAGTTTCATTAAAATAAGTTCAGCCCTTTTGGAGATCAGTTCGAACAAACAGACGGACGGACAGACAGGCAGATAAACAAAAAGTGTTGTATGTCACTTCTGATAATCTTCTTATCATATCTGTGAAGTTTTATTGAAATCGGTTCAGCCGTTTCGGAGGTTATCCGGAACAGACAGACACTACAATTTTATTAATACCTATGGATGAAACGGAATTTGTACCTAAACACGCGGAGTGTAATTCTTAGACGATTTCGCCACCAAATGTGAAATCTGAAGTCGCAATTAAAAATGAGCCCAAGTTTCTTGCGTTATCGGTAAAATTTTTATAAAACAAATTATCTAAGATGAAATTTAACATCTCTACTTAAGTACAAACGCTACGTTGCAAATTTTCACAATGCCATTTTTAATTTTGTCTTCAGATTCGAATTAGAGACGAAATTATCTGAAAATGACACCCCACATGACTAGCTAAAATTGAAATACAAAGATTTTAAACATGGCGCCCATTTTTTGTATCGATTTCATATTCTAGTTTTGAGACAAAGTTGTTTGAATATGACCCACATGCACATTAGTGTTGGTCTCAGATGTGAATTGAACGCTTTGATTTTTGCTGTCGGGGCCTCCGACCACTAGACCAATCGTTCAGTCGAACAGTACCTATGGCAAATGTGATACTAATGGAGAAAATTTTGTTTTTCTGTTTCATTACTGAACTTAAGTTTCCTAATCAGTGTTATTTTACATCAAACATAAAATTATAGGTAAATATATTTTAACAAGTACTGTAATTACAAAATTGAAATGTAAGTAATTTAATTTAATTATTAGTTTATATTTTTGAATGTATAACAGCCACATTTGTAGTTTATAAGGTTTATTTTACATTTATATATTTTAAAATTCGTAAACAATTTGATTTCTATCGCAGTAGATTATCCTGGACTCTTTACGAGTGAAACTGTAGCCGAGGCGAGCGCGCACGCTGCGGTCGCGTCTACAAATGTTTCTGCATTTTTTATCTTTACATATTTTCTATACCACTGATTTTACATTAACCTCAACTTTATACTAACACCAACCTATAAAAAAAAGATTCATAGAGCTTTAATCGACACCAGCTAATACGAGTACAGTCTATTTTCTCACTCTTAACAGTATATTGTATTTCTATGATAAAAAAAGAGAAATAAGGCTTTATTAAAATAATGTCGTGAATGGTAATGAGCGCGTCCTCTTCAACAAAATTATGTATCATACGCTATTTCACACTAGAGTATAACAAACTGATGACATTTCTTTTATTTCGGGAAATTACCTATTATTACCGGAGATATAACAAATCAAAGTCTGTGTTTTATACGTACGACCCGCTGTAACGTCTCGGTGCCGCTACGTACAAATTATCCACGTTAGCCCATAATAATGTAACCGAATGACGTCATGACACGATTTATTTTAAAAAGTTTCCTTTACTATGAGAAAATGAAAATATAAAGGAAGTAAGTGATGTTTAGTTGTAGGAATATTTTAACTTTATTTCTACCTAAATTACTATAATGTTTACATATAAAAAATAAAAAAGGTGGTATCTACCTACCCAATTTATTTTCACTTTTTTCTAACAACCCGAGTAAGCTTCATATATACTTATCAGTTACCTACTGTCTGTAATATAATTTACAATGTTTTATTTGTAGCACGTTCGCCGATAAAGATGATGGAAATTTTATTACCCATGCCATAAAATATACAAATATATTCAGTACCGGTTCATATCGGAAACTGATAACGGGAGACGATGGATTTAAATATTATTTATGTATTACAAATTTTATTCATAATAATTATTTTAGCTGGAGATCCGGCGACCATTATTTTTAACTCAGTGGCTGAAATTAACCATAGCAAAATTTTTATTATGGAAATCAATAAAAACAACTTCTGGATTTTTATTACGTCACACTGTTAATTAATAATTGATTACCTGAACATGAAAAAGCAGTTCTAAAGCATTTGCTGATATCTGGAATTTTTTTAACTAATTAATATAGGAGCTATATTCATACACTTTAATCTGCATATCTCCATATCTATTTTAACAAAGGCTTGGGTACTTGATATTCATTTGAATAAAAATGCATTTTATTAATATAGCCATATTTTTAATTTGTCTGTCGTTTATCATTACTTTTACGTGACGGATCTTTCGCTTTTACCTGGGCTTAATTAAGTGTTGTTCTTCTCCGATACGATATTCTATCAATGGTACGAAATAACCTCATCGTATAGTAATTATTTCACACGTCAGTACAAAATCTGTACGTCAGTAAATCAAATTCTTTACAATTTCATTTCGATAAAACAATTATTTAGTGCGAAATTAATTCATTACGTAATAACCATGAGTAACTTTGACGCTCTTTCACCAGAAAACTCCCATCAATTGAAATTAGTCGTTAATTTTCCGGGTCCAACTAAATTAACAGTAGTTTAATTATGGTGCAGCGAAATCTTGTCAAAAATCACTCCCAGTTATGCCTAGATTCCGTTGTTTTCGTGGTGAACTGATGATGTGGGTATATTTAATTTGTGACACGGTTATACGTGACGATCCGTTATTATCTGAAAGTGTCGACTCGCAGCATAATTGGCCGCTACCAGCGCTGATAGAGCTGATAGCGATGATATATGGCATATTGACTTTCGCGATAACAACGTGTTACAAATAAAATATTATGTCACTAGATACAGAGGTGCCACAGCTGTTGCCACCAAACTAAGTATGAAATATATTTATTAATTGAGTATTGAATTTAAATTGACATGAAAAAGTTGGATTCTTAAATGGGGGTGTAGGACAACGGCTCATAGCCATAGAGTAAGTATTCAAAATCGAAGAACTGTAACTTGAAATGTGATTTAAAACAGTCAATAACGTACGATGCAAAGCTCCAGCATTTCGGTTGATATGTGGTCATCATTCGGCTGTCAAACTTCTCTTTTCACTTTAATATGATAAAACGTCTTTGCAGTCGATTAAAAAGATGAAACGTAAGCCTTCACTTCGTTCATGAGTGAGTAGGGAAGAACACACTATCTTTTGGTGAGCATTTATTGTACACTAGCTAACACGATACAAAAACCAAAAGGAAGAGGTAGAACTATTGTTTTTTTTTGTATTTGTGAAGAATGTCACTGCCCATTTCTTATTCTATCACTTGTGTTTGATTGGGTCTTTCAACGAGTTTGTCCATTTCTGCCTATTAGGTTCCATTTTCACATAATTTAAAAAAGCCTTTTTGTTTTCTATCTGAAATAATAAAAAATAGGCATTAATTATGCGATTTCTATGTACATCTATATGTAAACTCATATACACATTCAGGTACGATACAAAGTTTTGAGAGAAACTGGCCTGCAGCTTCCCTAGAGGACGATCCATCTTACATCACAAGTGACACGGCCACTGCGCTTGCGAAGCGACTCTCGGAGAGTTGATTCAAAAACTAAAAGCCATTCTTATTTATTCTCAATGAAATAATAAGTGATTAAATTATATATATACATATTATTTGACGTTACCTTAATTTATATTCCTGAATTGTTTTTTAGGGTTCCGCAGCCAAATGGCAAAAAAGGGACCCTTATAGTTTAGCCATGTCCGTCCGTCTGTCTGTCTGTGGTTTTCTCGGAAACTATTGGCCATATCTAGATGAAATTCGGAAGGTAGGTGTAATCTATGAACCGCCAAACAATGACGTAGTGAAAATAAGAAAAAAAATTTTTTGGGGTAAGTCGCCATACATGTAACTGAAGTAGGTACGAAAAAAAAATTCATCGTATATTAACGCGAGAGATACAAAACGATAGATCTTAAAAAACGATATCCAGGTTTCAAAAATTTTTTTTAGAAATGCACTCCTAAATTCTTAATTATTGTTAGAGTCATGTGTCCCCCCCCCCCCTCTTCCAGCCAAACCGTTGTTTTTAGATATGTGGAAAAAATTTATGACAGGAGTATATGTAACGTAGTTAAAAGGAAAATTATCACAGCTAACTAGACCGTATTATTTAACGAGTAATAAATTAACTTATAAAATGTACTTTTACAAGTAAAAATTTTGTAAAAATTCCATATAAAATGACAGAGTGTTTATAATAAGCGAAAACTATATAGATGCATTTTATCTTTGTGATGTTATTGTAAAAGATAATTTAAAAAAAAAATTTTATGATAAAAACTACATTGTATTATTAGGTACTATAAATTTACGCTTTCCTTTCCTTATAGCATATTCTTTTCACAATCGTTACTAAAAGTCAAAGGTTCACTGTAATAAAATAAATATTAAAAATTGTCTCTAGCTATCAGTGCACTCATGTTTATACTTTTCGGATTAGCTAGAGAGGATCGAGCGCCTTGGCTGCGGAACTAACGAAATAAAAATGGAATATATTTAAACAATAATTCTTAAATTACATAACAATAACTATTAATGGTTAAGTTCGATTACCGTCGCGCTCGTTTTTTTATATTGTATGGTGGTACGGATCTCTTCGTGTGCGAGTCCAATTCGCACTTGGCCGGCTTTTTTTATATCTCTGAAGTCGTACTAAAGCTTCTAATTTTTTTTTCAATAATATGTTTTAAATCTAAGGTGTGATTCTAATCTCATCTAACTGTATAAAATATAAATACGTATGGATACTCGCCGTCGATTATTGACACTAGATTTGTTTAAGAAACTACGATCGAAAACAAGCAACAATAAACTTGTTTGATGGAGGATTTCTGTAAGTTTATATAAAAAATTATACATGATATAATTTACAATCGAAGTTAAAATATTGACTCTATTGAAAATTGTATGGAGGTGTAGTTTCTATAGCTGAGAAGTTAGCAGCAAACATGGAACTAGAAGTATTCAAAGGCTGAATTTTAGCTTTCATTGCATCAAAAAAGCGGCTAATATAGCGAAAATGATAACCATAGGCTACAATAGCAAAGATCCTACTTTCCGTATTAAATATATAAACCCTTAACCGTAGAAAGATAAAATGAATACAGAATAATGTGTAGAAAATCTATTATCAAACGAAATTTTAATATGCGACTAAAATTTGATAAAAAAATTCGCAAAAACCTCTTTAAAATTTTGTTGTTTGTTGTGCACAAGTTCTCAATATTTTGAGTAACACCTATACAATTTTTTAAACTTATTGAAAGTATTAAATCTATAATCGACTACTTTTTAAAATTGATCTCTATTTTCATATTAAATAAAAATTAAACGATATTTCTTAAATGAAATCGCCTAAAAACTAGACCGCGCTTGAAACCTGCTAAAGTATTTTCAGCTTTATAACCCCGTTCATTCGATCGTTTCGTCAGTCAGGTGGTAGTGTTTACTCGATATAGTGCTAACTGCGTCTTTTGTACTTTGTCGTTCTAATGCATTTTAAACCCATGGATATTCATAGGGATACCGCGTTGTGACCACAAAAATGTGAACAAAAATATACCGACACACAAACCAAATACACCAGTTGATGTTTTGAAATATTCGCTGTGAAGGAGCATTTTGTGTGACCAAAATGTAAATAAAATTCGTAAGGGAAAAGAAAATACAGATTTTTAGATTACATTTCATGTGTTTTTAACACTTTTTTGTAATTTTTGTTTGTTCAAAACAATGATAATGACGTATAGTCCGACAGACAGAATATAGAATATAGAAAATTATATAAACAGACAGACAGACAAAAACGGACTACGAATTGATCTCATAAGGGTTCCTTTTCTTATTAACGTACTGAACCCTAAAAATACAAATAAAAGGTTAGCGATATCTGCGCAAACAGAATTTAGTTTTTTTATTTTATATTTGAAAGTTTAGATATCTAGATCTAAAATAAATTTTTGAGGCTATTAACAGGACGTATTATATTAAAGACTCCGGAAACGAGTTATAAATTAATATGTTTCGATTCTCAGGTCACCCCATGGCAGCGAGCACCAATATTTCCCAGCCGTTCCCACGACCACTTGTAAATCTGCCTTAATTTTACGATGCGTTGTCGGCGTGTAGGCGGCGCGCTTTGATGTGGCTACTGTTACTGATTACAACAGTAAACACTACAACAGTGGGTACATGATATGTGATATAATTATGTGTATGATGTGCTGTTCAACATTGACGTCACTTGAGGATGTTTTGTATTAAATATTGTTATATCTACTAATAGATAAAATAAAATCAAATCAAATCAAATATCTTTAATTCGCAGTTATGCAACATAATCTTCAAAGACGTCACAAAAGTGTATTTATTACTTTGTGGGAAAATGTCCCCACAAAGGCGCATTCAAAGGAGTACTGGTTTCTCTCAATAGAATACCTAAGTATGCAAGAAAATGACGAAAGCTCTTTTAAAAAAACGACATATGAACAATATTTTTCTAACAATAAATGCTAAGATATCAATATTATTGAAACAAACTGATAAGCAAGCGGCCCAAACTCATGTATTTTCATTATCTAAATACTCTGATACTTTATAATAAGCTTTTGCATAAAGCTTCCGCTTTATTATATTTTTTAAACTTGTTAAAATTTAATTACGTTTTATAATGGTTTAAATATAGGTAAGTAATAATTTGGAGAAGGCGAAAGTCATGTTCAACGAACAAATTCTACCGAGACCGCTAACCGTAGAGGGTGCGACTCTTGAAGTTGTGCAAGACTATGTCTATCTAGAACAGACGGTCCAGTTAGGCAAACACAACTTCAACAAAGAGGCCGACCGAAGAATTCAACTGGGCTGGGCTGTTTTCGGTCGTCTGTTCTCGTCGTCACTACCACAATGTCTGAAGACCAAGGTCTTCAACCAATGCGTCCTGCCTACAATAACATACGTTGCTGAAGCAAGGACTCTCACGGCAGGACTGGTCCACAAATTTAAAGTCGCTCAGTGCGCTACGGAACGGGCTATGCGAACGTTTGACGCCCCCCGGCCAGGTGGACTGATGACCTAAACCACCATATATACCAGGGGTAATTGAAAAGGCGGAAGACCGTGTGTGGTGGCGAGCCTTGCGAGAGGCCTATATCCTGCAGTGGAGAGACACGGGCTGATAGATATATTCATGCCACAAATATTTCTCCCGGGCGAGAATCAAACCCGTGATTTTGGTTCTAGAGGTAGGGTCAATACTGATCCACAACTAGATATTAGGTAGCAAAGTAGGTAACAATACTTCACTTTTGACGTATAATAAAATTATATTTCTCACCTTTTTTACAGAAGTATTAAATCTTTGTAAATTTAAGTTTATGAAATCGTATCGTAAGAGAGCTTAAAATACTTGCGGACAAACGGACAAAACATTTGTATGTTTAGTATGTTTGCATAACGAAACTATATATAATGCAAACTGATTCTCATAACATTTGGTAGAAAAGAACTTAAAAGCCGGAGAAGATAGATATGTACTTATAGACAACGTCATTATAAATTCAAAAAGATGTTTTTTATTCAGTACATCCCACGATAGGGAATGATAGGGAATGGTGATAAATACGAAAGTGAGTTTGTCTCTCGGAAGACAGATTTGTGCATAGGTTAATGTGACGTCATTATAACAACAGGAGTATGGGACGGAGACCCGAAGGGATAACTAATTACGCAAGCGAAGCTGCAAGCTGCATTTAAGTTACATTATTTTAGTAAACTTAATACTTATGTACCATACTTACATATGATAACGAAAACTTAGTAATATAATGTACTTATAACGCGGATCAAAATAAGCACATTCAATGTTTTATGAGTGCCTATATACAGATGCCGTCTTCCAATTAGCTAAATTTTTCAAACATAAGCTGATGGCACTTAAGAAATTAATTACTATTTTTATGACGTTACCAAACACCTAAATTTAAAATCCAAAACAGGTACGAGTAGCGACACTATTCATCGTCGTATCGCCTATCGCTATCGCGTACTTCCGTTGTCATGTCTTATGAAGGTCAACGCACTGAACATAAAGCTCGTCTTTTTTTATGAGATTAAAAAAACGAGACATATCAAAACCAAATACACATAAATTTTATTCATTTTAACTGGAAATAGTGTGTCGCATTCATAATAAACGCGTAACGCACTTTTTCGTGACATTTCTTTTGCCAGTCACAGGGGTTATGTGCTGTAGAAAACTGGGCCCGGGGGACGATTCTCGTTTCACACGACACAGCCTCCGAGGCCTTATAAAACAATTCCCGTGGGCAACAAAAAATGTCAAGGTCAAGCATCAACGATTTTACTGAGTCTCAGTGTCTATCACTTGACAATTATTTCAAACGAATGAGGTCGTTTGATTTGAATCACATCACGCGTAAAAATGTAGTAAATTTTGTCTTGAAATAAAAGTCAGTTGGATTATAAAATAATTTCATAGCCTTTTTCAGCTCCAGACGCCGTAATTACTTATATATTCTATTGATTTTTGTAGATAACTACAAATATAATTTTTCACAACAGTACGACTAGCGAATCACAACAGAAGCACGAAATTGTGTCTGGGTCACCAATCTTGTTATTTCAATACATAACAAACAAATTACCTATAAAAAGTCAATGACTACTTACGATTAATTTACTCACAACTGATTTTTTTTTTTAATAAACCAAATAAAATATTATGTAAGTATACGCATTGTATACATTGTTTTTCTAATTGCTATATCGGCCCGCCTAAATAGTAAATTAAATACCAAGGGAGAAAATCTAAAGGATCTGCGCTTGTCTGCCTGCCTCCCTGGAAAACAGTATGAATGTATAAAAGGAGATAAAAAGGTATGTCATTCAGACCCACTTATTCGTCTACCTATCTGTTTATAACGTCACATAGTTAAAACTTAGACAGCGTATTAATCAAGATGCAGCATCTCATGCGTCGAAACTACTGAAAACGTCAGCAAAATATCAGACTCATTATCATTGTTATTTTATACAACCATTTTGTCAAATCACACATGAAATGTAATTTCAGAATCTTTATTTTTTTATTTCTTTTTCAGTGCGAATTTCACATGTAGGTCACACAAAATTCTACTTCGCAGCAAATATTTCAAAACGTCAACTGGTGTATATTCGGTATGGATGTATATTTTTTTGCTCACATATTCGTTGATACAACGCGGTATCTATATGAACATTCATGAGTTCTGTTCCCTTTAAAACATTTCCGTTAGTCCTCGCAGGCAAATTTTAAGTTGTTTTTACAAACTAACATCGTCGTATCGACCTTCAGCTGTCAAGCTGTCAGTCGACAGTTTGACAACTGTCAGCAGCGTCGCGAGGCGGCGGTGTGATTAATTGCCGAGCGCTAATTGGCGCGGCGACTGCGGCTCTACAAATTGACTAATTGCTGTTGAACTTGACACGAGTCTACATTTACTTTAAGAGTGACAGTTTAGCTTCCTAGAAATGCGTAACTTCAGTTTGCAATTTCGTCTGCATGGTATAGACAATTTATGATGGTGTAGTTTTCATTTTTAATTCAAATAGAAAAATTTGTCAAGTTCGAGTTGATAAATTATTATTTTTATATTTGTATTTAGAGATACGCCTTCTCCGTGACCACAAAAATATAAGCTTAAAAATATACAGCACAGACTAAAGATACGCTAGGCACTTGATGTTTACTGTGACGTTGAATTTATTGTGACGCAGGTGTGCGACATGTACCTACCTTTACTGGAAAAGCAAATAAAATCCTGAAATTACAAGTAATGTGTAATTTAACAGAATATTTAAAACAAACCATGACAATGTTATATGGTCTATCCAATCTCTGAATATTTCCTTAAGCTCAGGACTTCGATAGTTTCGAAGTGAGAAGTGTCATCTTGATTATGCTATCTAAAGTCGCGAAGAAGACTGAAAATCGTAAAATTTCTAATTCGTATAAAAAACAAACAGCCACATTTCATAGATGTGCGTCTAAAAAAAATAATATCCGTAACTAAAAATTAGCTCACACGACAGTTTCTTCCACAAAATTATTCCATCGAAAGATTTTTCTTTGCTCCTTTTTGCGCTTATTTACCTACTATGCCATCTCGACTTTGACGTACGTACCTACTTACTTTTGCCTAACTAGCCACCTACACATTTTTTATAGACGACTAGGTACCTACTAATATATACATCAAAAACAATAAATTTTCTTAATTAAATAACTAACTTAATAATAATATTATTTATTTGTATTAATGACAATAATAACAACAATATAAATATCTGCGACATCCCACACAGCAACGCCATCTAATCCCTAATAACGAGGTGCCCACAAACTAGACAACTGATATACATACTTAAATAATCTTTATGATACTATATATATAGGTACATGTATAGATACTTTTACAATCAAACACTGAACGAATAGACATGTTCACGCACATAAATGTTTCTCCCGAGCGGGAATCGAATCCGAATCGAATCGTTAGGGTCTCTAACCACTCGGCCAATCGTTCAGTTAATTATCATGACATAACAAATAATTTACGTTAGTATGGAACCAGTGGCGTATCCAGGATTCAAGCTTGGGGGGGGGCCATATTTTCCATTAAACTTAAAGCCTATATTAGTGCTATATACATGCAAGACACGTTCTACGATCTTAATACGGAAGCTAGGGAATTTTCGTTAATTCATGAAGACATATCATATAATAAATAAATTAACCTAAGTATTTGATACTGCTTGATACCTCCACGCGTTCTGGAGAGAAAAAAGGTCTGGACAGACTTACGGACGGACAACGAAGTGAATCTATGAGGGTTCCTTTTTAGGGTCCCATACGTCAAAGATGAAAAAAGGAACCCGTATAGGGTCATTCATGTGTCCGTCTGTCACACCCTCTTTCTCCGAATCTACTAGATCAGATGCAAAAGTTGAAATTCAGACAGAGTTTGGTGGCCCAATAACGAACGTATAGAGTAAATGAAATATTTCCATTTTAGAGAGCAAAGTAGAAAATTAAAAAAAAACTTTTTAAGTGCTCCTAGTGATGTGCCAAATGAAAGTGCTTATTATAAAAAGTACAAGCATATTTTATTTTTAACTTTAATATCCATGGTTTCAAAATTAAAGAAAATTTAATATCCCCCCCTTAACCCCGAAACTGTAGTGAATAACATTTGGAAAAAAATACGGAAAATAGAGCTTCATTTATATTTTACAGGAAAAACTTAACGATAAACAAATAATATCATTTTGGGGGAAAATTTTACTAATAAAAACAATTCTCAAGTCCCTATGTCATGGTCGCTCAGCGTACTATGGAGCGGGCTATGCTCGGTGTTTCTTTGATGGATAAAATCAGAAACACTGAAATCCGTCAAAGAACCAAAGTTGTCGACATAGCCGAAGCGATCAGCAAGCTGAAGTGGCAATGGGCCGGTCACATTTGCCGTAGAACTGATAACCGATGGGGTAGACGAGTTCTCGAATGAGGCCACGTACCGGAAAGCGAAGCATTGGACGCCCCCCGGCCAGATGGACAGATGACCTGAAGCATCATACCGGGGGTAGTTGGATGCAAAAGGCGGAGGACCGTGTGTGGTGGCGAGCCTTGGGAGAGGCCTATATTCTGCAGTAGAGAGACACGGGCTGATGATGATGATGTCATGGTTCATATCAAATGAAAGTGCTCGTTATGAGATATATATATATATATTTCATAATGTTTATTACAATTTTAAAATGCGTAGTTTAATAGACATTTAAAAAAATGTATGATAATCTCCCATTGCCACCTTTATCTTAGAAATTCCTACGCCTAAAATTAAATCAAAAATTCGTAATATCTACGAAAGTTTTCTCATTCCCGCTGGAAATGCGAAATACCTATTCATGAAGAGAAAATGCATAGATATAAAATGTGTTGCGAATTCCCATACAAACAACGGTGATAACGGTTGCGCCCCACTAAACCTTAACCGATTAGCGCAAAGAAATATATGGTACTCAGATCAGCAAAAAATAGGTTTATACCTTTTTAATTTTTTAAAATATTTTGATACATCATGAGAAAAAAAAACTTTCTTATGATAACTTGAATGCGCGAGATTTTATTTCTCTTTTTTTGTCTTTTTTTACATGTTCAATATGAAACTAATTGTATTTTCACATGCTGTGAAAAATATAAAAAAATAATAAATTTTGATGAGATGTCAAAAATAAACCTATTTAGGAAATTCAAAAATTTACAGATTTTGCAGTTCCCGCTACCATCGTAGGCATTGAATATGACTTGAGAAGTTTTAGAATAAAATAGAAATTCACGTACCTATAGTGTTAATTTATTTATTTTGAAATCATGTAATATGAAAACTAAACAACTCAAAACTTAAACCAACCAGCAATTATACATTTCCACATATACCATGCCCATACCCATAATTATACAAGTTTTTTGAAATTTGTCAATTTTCAGGGCCCACCTACAGGCCGCAATTATTAACCGATTTTCAAACCGTATTCACCATTCGTTAGACAATTTGGTTCCTTAGATGGATTTTTGGCTAATTTTCGATAACTCAAATATTTTCAAAAATATTCATATTTTTGTATAAAACGACACCCGAAAATCCCCATTTTTACAGACATAATTTTAATTTAAAAAAAAATTACCAACCGATTTTCAAAATTTCCAACGGATATACCCGATAAATTTGCAACTTTTGAAACCCATAGGACCGCAATCCCTCCTTATCCTCGAAGATATAGCCAAATTTACGTCTCACAGAAAAAGGATCTGATAACCATTTCCAATGGTAAAACATGTAATTTTTTGCTGATCTGAATACCATATATTATTTTTTGCGCTGTTCGGTTAAGGTTTGATGGGGTGCAGTCGTTGACGCCGTTTGTATGGCAATTCGTCACTCTAAAAATGCCATGTTTGAACAGATCTTATTAAGTAAAATGTGGTCAGCATTCAATAATATTTATTTGTATTAGGTACTTTGGTGGTGTAAATAATTTACTATTATATTGAGTATTAAATAGAAATGCATAAGTTTCTAATTGCAGTGTAGATCTCCTTGCAGAATGTTTTTAACTGAATTTATGTCATTGCGTTTGGGGGGGGCCCGCCCCCCCCCCCCTGAATACGCCACTGTATGGAACAAAACAGAAAGTTACACGCTCAGAGTTTATACCTACCTACGTTAATCTATTGAAGGATAATACTAATATCCTTTTTTCTTGCTGTCATTAATGATCTGTCAAAAAGTTAACATCGCTGGCCATACCGAGATAGAAAGAAAAGGGCAGACAACGGACACATTAGTGAGACCATAAAGTCGATATCAAAATACCACAAAAATAACGAGACAACCAAAAGATTAAAAATAAAACAAAAAGATACGACAGGCAAACTTATCATCTATACGGACGCTGACAGCGACGTCTTCATACCACGCTATAAACAATGCCTAGTGTGTTAAAAATGTTAAAGGATATTTGAAGAAAAATACATTCTATCACAGGCTGCTTAAACATTATATTCGATTAACTAGTCTCCCACTTGTCCAGTTCTCACTGTTGCTAAACTTAAATATATTTACATAGAAAATTAAACTTTATTATTATAAACATATGGTCGTGGATGATTTAATTTTCTTTATAAAAGGGTTATTATTGAATGACGATATCTAACTGTTGTGACGTGTCGGTTGATTAATAATGGAGCAAACTTGTCCACTTTGGGTCTGTCTTAAAATGTTGTGTTGTTAAGTAGGGTTTCAAATAGTGAATTAAAATGAATTAAGTTTAACTATCGCATGGTATAAAATTAATATTTCAAAACAGAAACGTTTTAAATAAGAAACACTTTTCATTAATTATAAGTAGATAGGTCTCTACGCGTGTATTTATTAAAATATTATAAAAATATTATATTATGGTAAATATTTTTCAATCGATTCAAAAGGATATTAAAAATGTTTATGGAAAATGATTCATTTGTCTTAAACAGCGTAGTAGAATTTAAATGAATTTACCACCGTATTTACAATGTGCGAGTTATGTTATTTTTGCATTTTGTAGAAATATGTTATGTTTATTAAAGAAAACTAATAAGGTAAAGTGGTAAATGCTAAGTGGTAAGGGGTAAAGCTAAGTAAAGTGGTCAATTTCCCATTTCAGCTTTGAACTTAAAACACACTAAAATTATCTATATATCTGTCAAAATAGCAAATGATATGAAAACTATATTAATTAGAGAAAATAAATTATTTATGATACGTAAAAAAAGTTGATATTTACTTATTTGGCAGACATTCAAAATTTAGGGTGGTCACTTTACTCTTCCTTCCCCAATGTGGATTTACCTTCATGTATTACGATCTACTGAAAGATAATATTTATCTTTTTAAGCAAGATTTAAATAATATACCTAGTTAAAACCGTAAACTGCCAATTACAATGCCTACCGGACCAAATAATAAGCCAAGTGACATACTATCATCACCATTAATCATTATATAGTAGCTAGTGGGCTTCCGTTACGTTGCTATGTGCAAGAGCGAAATAGTGACAGAAAACACAATAAGAAGAATGAGATAAGTATATCGACAGTGGACAACTCAATTGAAAAAGTGTTCGAGTGCTTTAGTAAGCGATTCACAGTTATAAAATCAAGATTATCGATGTTAAATATTTTTGAAAAATCCACAAAATTGTAAAAAAGTGGTATGTGCGGTGTCGTCTACACGGCCGTAGGTATTTTTAATAAACATTTCTATGGGGGGTGAAAGTTCGTCAGTTACCCATGCTGGTAATATTTATCATTAATGTAATTGTTGGTTAGGGTATTACCAGAGTAACTGTTTATTAAGTATTTATAGTTTCATTTTAAACATAATAAATTTAATAAATTTACCGCTATATTAATTAGGCAAATATAACGTACATATACACCTACGTTCTTGTTTTCTATTATTGACATTTTATTTTTAGCCCGAACATAACAAAAAAAGCAAAAGGTTATTAAATTTTGAATAACTTTCCTGAAAACCAATAGAACGACCGAACCCTCAGTAGGTAAGTGTTAGGTCTTATCCTATGAAGTTGCCGTTTTGTATGAAATAAGTTAAAGTATTTTTTTTAAACATCTTTATTTCTGTTATTCAAAGTAATCACCCTTGCAATCAATGCATCTTTGCCAACGCAGTGGCAGTTTATTGATGCTCTTCTTGTAAAAATCAACTGGACGAGAGGCAACAAAGTCTTCAAAGGTATATTGTACTGTCTCTATGGAATTGAATTTTTTTCCCATTAAAAAGTTGTCCAAATTTTTAAAAAAGTAATAGTCGGTAGGTGCAAGGTCTGGTGAGTATGGCGGATGAGAAAGAACTTCCAACCCCAACTCTCAGCTTGGAGACTGTGTTGTTGTGCAGTATGGGGTCGCGCGTTGTCATGAAGAAGCAGCGGGGACGACCGATTGAGCAAAACTGGTCGCAGACGTGCGAGCTTCACCATCATTGTCTTCAGTCCTTCACAGTACACATCTGCAGTAATGCTCATGCCATTGCTAGCTATGATGAATCACACCAGCACTAGACCACCAAACAGTGACCATCACCTTTTTAGGGGTTAATTTTCGTTGAACACATTGATTTTGTCCTGAACCAGAATCTATCCAACTTGCTGAGCGCTTTCGATCGTCGAACAGAATCCATTTTTCATCACAGGTAACAATCCGTTCAAAATTCCTTCGTTTCTGTGCCTGTTGAGCAACGCGAGGCAGGTCTCGGCGCGTACGTTGCGCTGGCGATCGTTAAATTTGTGGGGTACCCATTTATCAAGCTTTTTAATTTGCCGATTTGTCCCAAATATTCCAATATTGTTTTTATGCTAATATCAAAAGCTGCTGCTAGTTCAGCCGTAATTTGAGTATGATCAGCTTCCACAAGCGCCTTCAATTCATAATTTGTTAAGTTCTCTTCGTAAACGTTGTTGATGATACGTGCCATTTGTGCCGCATTAGTGCCACAACGGAACTCATATTCCATAATTACACGAATTTTTAAAGTGTCCATTATGACGAAAAATGTTCAAATGTAATGAAAACACAAAGCTAATCAATAAACAAAAACCTGATTTTGTAAAAAGAATGTCATATTTTTAATACAAAATTAATTTGTATTCAGAATTCATAGCCAATCTATTTTATTTTATTTTTAAATGGCCAGTACTGAAGAACGGCAACTTCATAGGTTAAGACCTTATATATACAATTAACGTTTGACAATCAACATGGTATTAGTAAACCATTATAGTTCAATTAACCCACCTACTACTATAGAGTACTATTGTAGAATCTTCGTGTCCAGTAACATATTAGTGTTATGTTATGGCAGGCACGTGAAAATCCTTATATCCCAAAATCGCTCTATTTTAGAGATTTCGATACCATTCAATCGTAGTCTCTAACAGTCATTTTAGAAGCGTTAGTGCGAACATGAGATACAAAATAAAAGAGAAATATTGAAAACTTACGTAGAATAAAAGTGCTCCATACTAGATACTAATAATAATAATAACTTACTTTAGTCTGTCTTTATAGTTGACCATGTTGATATGAGAAAATAGTGATTGAAAAGTTTACATTTTTAGCAAAAATATTTTGTCAAACGCTTTTGTCGACCTCGCTGGCACCACAAACACACTATTTTTACAGTACTTTATTTTTGGGATAGAATCTTTTGTGAAAGAACCGTTTTGCTTCTTGCAAAGATTAAAATTAATCTTATTATTTTTCAGTAAATTATTGTGCTTTGTATGCGAAATATATGTAAGGACAGTGTCGTGAATGTAAGTAATTGTCACATATAGAATTTGCGAGTTTGTAAGAATATAATTAATAATTATCGTTTTCAAAGTATCGAGATCGTGTAGGTAAGTACATCACTAGAGAATGAAACAAGAGTTGGTTTTATCGGGCGCACGCATTAACACTCATCTCATTATATCGAACGGCCCTGGGCTGCCTGTCTCAAAAAGCTCAACTGGCTTATCTTCTACTATGGAGAGAAAGCGTGGAAGCACATTGCTTTAAGTAAAGAAATGTATGTTTTTATTATGTAGATATAATATTTACATCTAGGCACTAAAAAATCTGATAGTAGTTCAAGTTACTTAAATAATGTAGATATTACGAATATAATTAAGTTAAAATTTTTTAATCTGTACCACTTTATACGTATTTATATTTATACGTATTACAGGTGTTTTCGAAAAATTTGAGGAGTGAAGGACCATGGAAAAATCTTAGTTAAATGCATTATAAACATACCGTCATTACAGACAGATTCAATGGGTAGCTCAATTATTCAAATAGAGTGTCTTCAAAAAATCGAACTTTCTTATTTAACAAAGTCAATGAAAACTCGAAGTTCTCTAAAAATTACGAAAATGTCAGTAACTAAGGTAGCTATTCTAGCAAAGATTTTTAGTTAAAATCACGCCAATAGCACTTAAATCAACTGTATAAACCGAATATTTTTTGTCGCGACCGAATAACGTTACTTGAAATTTTGTTGGAATCGAGGTCAACATCGCTAATGGAAAAAAAAAACTTTTGCCGATCACGTCTTTTTATGTAGTTCTAGTAGGTAACCATAGAGTAAAAAAAAATTGACAGCAGCGTATGTTTTTAACGGTTTTAATCATAGAATAGTGTCATAAATGTCACTTCACAGTATAGAAAATGTCAACCGCAAATTCGTAGGGGTGAAGACCGGCGCGCAGGGACCTCGCGCACTGAAACTCGGACTAAAACTCGCCATCTTACATGAGCTAGCTAGAGTAAAAGCAGAAGAGGGCTTCTAGTCAATTCGTACTTTTATGAACAGAGGTGGATTCCCCTAATGCATTGCCCTAATGGCAGCCATGCTCCTAATCGCAGCCTTTTCACTGTTTTCTTAGATAGGTACCTATTAACGTTTCTACTGGCAATCTCAATTAGTGAAGTAAACTGAAAAAAACTTAGTAGCCGACAGAAAATACGTGTCAAATATGGTAATACTGGCATATATACGTCAGTTTCAATTTTAAATTGAGGCATGCAGACATCGAACATCAGCCATGACAATTTTGGAACGTTCTAAAGTAAGTTATTTTTCACTTTTCTTGAAATATGTGTTTTGTATTTCGATTGATTATGAATAACAATATAATAATGTATGAATTTAGGTACAAACATAGATGTTTTAACTTTTTTATCAGGAGAAAATGATGTGGCTGGAATGAGACACAAGAAATGTACGGAGAACATAATGCCAGTCGGGGTAGGCTGCGATTTGGTTCAATAAGGTACCTATCACAGCCACGTCCTAAGAATCAGGACTGAATAACAATATAATAATGTATGAATTTAGGTACAAACATAGATGTTTTAACTTTTTTATCAGTAGGAAATGATGTGGCTGGAATCAGACACAAGAAATGTACGGAGAACATAATGCCAGTCGGGGTAGGCTGAGATTTGGTTCAATAAGGTACCTATCACAGCCACATCCTAAGAATCAGGACTGAATAACAATATAATAATGTATGAATTTAGGTACAAACATAGATGTTTTAACTTTTTTATCAGTAGGAAATGATGTGGCTGGAATCAGACACAAGAAATGTACGGAGAACATAATGCCAGTCGGGGTAGGCTGAGATTTGGTTCAATAAGGTACCTATCACAGCCACGTCCTAAGAATCAGGACTGAATAACAATATAATAATGTATGAATTTAGGTACAAACATAGATGTTTTAACTTTTTTATCAGTAGGAAATGATGTGGCTGGAATCAGACACAAGAAATGTACGGAGAACATAATGCCAGTCGGGGTAGGCTGAGATTTGGTTCAATAAGGTACCTATCACAGCCACGTCCTAAGAATCAGGACTGAATAACAATATAATAATGTATGAATTTAGGTACAAACATAGATGTTTTAACTTTTTTATCAGTAGGAAATGATGTGGCTGGAATCAGACACAAGAAATGTACGGAGAACATAATGCCAGTCGGGGTAGGCTGAGATTTGGTTCAATAAGGTACCTATCACAGCCACGTCCTAAGAATCAGGACTGAATAACAATATAATAATGTATGAATTTAGGTACAAACATAGATGTTTTAACTTTTTTATCAGTAGGAAATGATGTGGCTGGAATCAGACACAAGAAATGTACGGAGAACATAATGCCAGTCGGGGTAGGCTGAGATTTGGTTCAATAAGGTACCTATCACAGCCACGTCCTAAGAATCAGGACTGAATAACAATATAATAATGTATGAATTTAGGTACAAACATAGATGTTTTAACTTTTTTATCAGTAGGAAATGATGTGGCTGGAATCAGACACAAGAAATGTACGGAGAACATAATGCCAGTCGGGGTAGGCTGAGATTTGGTTCAATAAGGTACCTATCACAGCCACGTCCTAAGAATCAGGACTGAATAACAATATAATAATGTATGAATTTAGGTACAAACATAGATGTTTTAACTTTTTTATCAGTAGGAAATGATGTGGCTGGAATCAGACACAAGAAATGTACGGAGAACATAATGCCAGTCGGGGTAGGCTGAGATTTGGTTCAATAAGGTACCTATCACAGCCACGTCCTAAGAATCAGGACTGAATAACAATATAATAATGTATGAATTTAGGTACAAACATAGATGTTTTAACTTTTTTATCAGTAGGAAATGATGTGGCTGGAATCAGACACAAGAAATGTACGGAGAACATAATGCCAGTCGGGGTAGGCTGAGATTTGGTTCAATAAGGTACCTATCACAGCCACGTCCTAAGAATCAGGACTGAATAACAATATAATAATGTATGAATTTAGGTACAAACATAGATGTTTTAACTTTTTTATCAGTAGGAAATGATGTGGCTGGAATCAGACACAAGAAATGTACGGAGAACATAATGCCAGTCGGGGTAGGCTGAGATTTGGTTCAATAAGGTACCTATCACAGCCACGTCCTAAGAATCAGGACTGAATAACAATATAATAATGTATGAATTTAGGTACAAACATAGATGTTTTAACTTTTTTATCAGTAGGAAATGATGTGGCTGGAATCAGACACAAGAAATGTACGGAGAACATAATGCCAGTCGGGGTAGGCTGAGATTTGGTTCAATAAGGTACCTATCACAGCCACGTCCTAAGAATCAGGACTGAATAACAATATAATAATGTATGAATTTAGGTACAAACATAGATGTTTTAACTTTTTTATCAGTAGGAAATGATGTGGCTGGAATCAGACACAAGAAATGTACGGAGAACATAATGCCAGTCGGGGTAGGCTGAGATTTGGTTCAATAAGGTACCTATCACAGCCACGTCCTAAGAATCAGGACTGAATAACAATATAATAATGTATGAATTTAGGTACAAACATAGATGTTTTAACTTTTTTATCAGTAGGAAATGATGTGGCTGGAATCAGACACAAGAAATGTACGGAGAACATAATGCCAGTCGGGGTAGGCTGAGATTTGGTTCAATAAGGTACCTATCACAGCCACGTCCTAAGAATCAGGACTGAATAACAATATAATAATGTATGAATTTAGGTACAAACATAGATGTTTTAACTTTTTTATCAGTAGGAAATGATGTGGCTGGAATCAGACACAAGAAATGTACGGAGAACATAATGCCAGTCGGGGTAGGCTGAGATTTGGTTCAATAAGGTACCTATCACAGCCACGTCCTAAGAATCAGGACTGAATAACAATATAATAATGTATGAATTTAGGTACAAACATAGATGTTTTAACTTTTTTATCAGTAGGAAATGATGTGGCTGGAATCAGACACAAGAAATGTACGGAGAACATAATGCCAGTCGGGGTAGGCTGAGATTTGGTTCAATAAGGTACCTATCACAGCCACGTCCTAAGAATCAGGACTGAATAACAATATAATAATGTATGAATTTAGGTACAAACATAGATGTTTTAACTTTTTTATCAGTAGGAAATGATGTGGCTGGAATCAGACACAAGAAATGTACGGAGAACATAATGCCAGTCGGGGTAGGCTGAGATTTGGTTCAATAAGGTACCTATCACTGCCACGTTCCTAAGAATCAGGGCTGTCATAAGATACAAATTTGGATAAATTTGATTTTATTGTGAGTTCTACATGTTTTTAATCCAATCCTGAATATTTATATTTGATGTTTTGAAAATATACCTACTTATTCTAACAGCGTTTTATCTGTGAAGGTATATTATATGATTATTAAATACAGGCTGTAAATGACGAATTATTTATTCGTATTATTTATGATTATACATCTATATGATATATAATATATAACTTGTCCGTGGATTAGATACATAAAGTCATTTTGTTGTTTGTTGTCTATTTTGAAATATTAAGTTAAATTTATGATCGATCAGTATATTAATAATAGAATCCAAATAAATAACCTACTGATCTGTAAAAACACTAACTAGTTTCAATCCATAGTTCAAACACAACAATTTTATAAAGATGAAATTGATACTAAAAGGCTGAGATTAAGGGCATCTACCTACCTGACCAATATTTCTAGCGTAAGTAGTAGGTATATTAGCTTTCTTGAAGACTAATCAACGTGGATGCAACCTCAGCGTAAATCCAACGTAGGCAGTTATTGCTTATACCTACAGTCATCTTATAGTGTATCTACTTAATAAATTTTTATTTCCTGGTACAAGTAGGTAGATATATACATAATATAATATAAAAATGTGCACGCTTCACATGTACCTACGCTTGGGTACTATATTACAAAAGAAAATTAGAAGAAACTCTATTTAAAAAAAGTAGATTTAAAGTAATTTCCGGAATAGAATTAGGGAATTTATATACTATCAACAGTAAATATAATGAATGTTTGCATATTTTTTTCTGACTGTATAAAATAAACAGGATGCAACAATCATAGTAAAAAAAGAGATGGCAAATATTGATAATAATTTTCACGAGAACAACAGAGAAAAGATATTAAGGAATCCTTCAACTTTCATTACTATCTGTTAAACGGTTAGGTATGAGTTTAATTACACAAATATAAATAGGGCTTACGATGAGCCCTATTTACATTTGTGTAATTAATGAATGGAAACTTATTCAAAAAGTTTTTATGTTAATCCATTGCCTATATCTGATCTTTATCTGAACCGTGAAAACCCACTGACTAGACCAACGGAAAAATGCATTAATTCTAAAAATTCATATCTTAGTTGTTAAAACATCTCTAATAATGTGAATTATTCTTCTAACTTGGTGTATTAATCATTTAATTATTACATTAAATCAAATCATAGTCTTTAAATCATTAATTGTCCCGTAAGTTACCATTTTATGCCAAGAAGGGAATTCCTTGGCGATTACCCATGACAAAATAACGGCGTCTGCCGAAACTAACTCTGGGATATGCTGCATGAAGACTCATGACACCTTTCAGTACACGACCTCTAACTGATCATCTCAACCTAGCTGATTATAGGTACCTATATTGAAATACATTCTCTGATGTAGGTATACTTAGCCGAGTTTGGGTTCTGACGTGTTTAAATTTCGAAATAGGTACGCTAATCGTATTTATGAATGGAATTGTAGGTACTGGCAGGTACCTATTTAACTACTTACTCAATTATGCATGATACTTGAAAGTTCGACGCTAAATAGTGCACTAGGTATTTGAGAGCTTAGCTATATACTTTAAAACTATAAATGTATCTAACTCTACATAACTATATTATACTTAGAATAAAATTGTAAGTATCATGGTAATTATAAAAAAACGTTTTATCTACTTGTCCGGACCATTTTTGCAAACTCTCTATTTTTCAGATCGAAATCTTTTAAGAAAACGAGTCGTGGGAATCGAGCGGTGTTTTCAAAGAGTCGATAAATTCTTTGTAGAAATTCATTTCTAATAGCGTTAAATTCGATCTTCGCTTATCGCTAGTTCCTCAATTCATAAAACCTTAAACTTACAAAAGATATTTTTATAACTACAACCTAAACAATTGTAAAGATAGAAACAGGATGTCTTAACAATAACATGCGATGATAGTTATGAGTAAAAGAAATTAGGCCGGTACTTTACAAATCCCGACAAAAAACAATAGCCTTAGTTAGGATTCAATATTATAATGCTTAAATGCTGTTTCTATGTACCTTTATAATTAAAGTAAATATTAAAAAACTTCGTGAGCTGTGCTGCCACAATTGTCTTCGGCAATATTCGATTACATTACGCAAACGCAACCAGGCGTTGCAGTACCTAATGGCAAGATGACGGCTACGAAAGCATGAATGTTTTGTGTGTTATTGTGGTAAAAAAAAATCTTTACGAATTCAAGGTAAGTAATTGGTTTAGCTGATTATTTTTAATTGTAATTGGTCAATTATCTTTCACTTCATCATCAGCCCATTTTTACCCCACTGCAGGGGCTTGGGCCTCCCCCAGGGTGAGGAGGGGGGCTTGGAGCTTAAGTCCACCAGGCTGCTCCACTGCGGGTTGGGAACTGTAACGACCGCCATCTATTGACAGCATCCGGGACCGACTGCTTAACGTGCCCTCCGAAGCACGGTGTCAGTGATATTGTGTACTTAAGTTAATCTTTCACTTAATGTAGTGTATTTTTGTATACCTAGAAACACGTCAATAAGGACAATATTGAAATCATGTTGCAAATTTCTATCAGTTCACATAGGAAGCGTTTTGGGTATCTACGTGACTCTCATAACCTATCTGTTTGCAAATTACTGAATAAAATATTTTATCATATGTTTGCGGTATTTGATTGACCATCGTAAAAAATTATGGTAAGTAGGTACCTACCTAACATTGCAGGGCATGTAGAAAATGGGCCCATGCAGAGGACTACGGCTGTGATAGTTTCACTGACTAGGTATAGGTACCTATTTGTATTTTTGGTTTTGGTTTATGATTTATATAATTTTGTAATATCTAAGCGATGAAAGCTTTATTTTTTTTATTATTAGTTAGGTACTTAGTAAGTAAATCTTTTTTTCTTTTTTTTTAAGCGATAAAAGCGAAAATTGATGGCTCCCATTCCACATATGAGAAAGTTGAGACTTTCACCACCCAGCAGCCACCTACCGGGTGATGAAAGTTCTAACTTTGGTATGAAAACGAACGATTTTTTTTTTGATGATTTAATGGAAAAATTCATTATAATTATTATACATAAATAACTAATGACGTCATAAAGAACCAAAAATCGATATAATTAGATAAATAATAATTTTTTTTGTTTTTCCTTACGTCGTTTCTATCACCTCACACTCCCCTGTCTAAAGGTTGAGTAGAAGTTCATTGAAATAAAAAAATTATTGACGTAAACATAGCCATAATGGCGTTATTTCGTAACAAGCTTTGTAAACATTGCTCATTAAAAAAAAAAGCCAAAAGCCAATAATTCTCATCAATACCAATAGCCTCAACCAATTACTTTTGAATTTCATAATGAGAATCAACTTTGAAAGTAGATATCCATCATCTATCAATAAATACATAGGTAAATACACACTTAGGGTAACCTGTACATATGTAGCTGTATATATGTGAGCTAAAACAGTAGGTAAATTACTCAATCATTATAGACGCCTAAAAGGTTTTATGCTAATTGAATCAAATGTACCTACCATACGTACTTAAATATGAATAAAAACAAATCTTTGTTTTGCTTGTGTATTACACAAAAAATGATCTTTTATCCACATTCATTAACTAATTACAAATTTAACACCGCACAATCCCTACTAACCAAATGACTCTACATTTTGGAAAGTTTTGCCTTTTTCCTTCCAAATCGGAGGATTATGTGGGTTACATTGTAAGATGTCGAGTCGGGCGCCGAGCCGGCTGCAAAAGTAAATAGAACAACATCCTCTGCTCCAAGAGATTCGCACAATTATCTCAGCGTGGCCAATCCAACATGGGGCCAAAACGTCAAGCTCGCCATTGGCCGCGCCTTCTGCCGCCACGCCTTTCGCCGCGCCCATCCAGCTCATCGGTTCATCCCTGATCCTTTAGTTCCTTGATATTATTTGAACAATAAACGTATGATATCTTACTCAATTTTCCCTGGATGCTTAAACTTAAAAAAAAAACACGCGTACTTTTTACATGAAACTGTTTCATCTTATTTAGTTATTTAATATTAAGAAAACAATTTTTTTCAGACAACACTATGCAACGTATATTCGGTTTCGTTTATCGCTATAAGTTTACGGCCGAGTGAGCGAGACAGAACACTTAAAATCGTTGGAAGCCTGATTATGAAAACTATGAGCTATGTCGCGCCGCGGGCAGTGTCGACGCGCTCGAGCGGTGTGCGGGCGTGTAGAGTATACAAAGTGGAAAAGACGCGAGCGCGAACCGCGAGTCGCGACGCGCCATGTGACGGGTGAAAACAATACGCGAGTAGAAAACATGATGACCATGGACATCGGCATGTACGGTAATCAGGGGCAGCAGGGTGCGTGTGGCGGCGACTATTACCAGCAAGGGTACCAGTCGTACGAGCCCTATCCGGAGGGGTACTACGAACCGGCGCACTATTACGAGCCGCTGCTGCCGCACACACATCCTGGCCACGCTGCGCCGCACCCCGCACCACCTTTAGACCACGCTCCGGTCATCAGCACAGACGCTGGTCTCTGCTACACGAACCTTGACTATGGGGAGTTGCAGCACGGATATGGGCCATCTACAGGGCCACCGCAGCCCTTACCGGAGCACAAATTGGACGGTCACTATCTGGACAGTAAATACGGGGTGCAGTTCGTAGATGAAGCTGCTGCAGTGGGTGGTTTGCCGGGGTTAACGGGTCCTGCACAATACGCGGCATGTGGAGAGTACGAGCCCTATGTACCCAAGGAGGAGTACGCGCCTCGGGATGCCTTCCCAAGGGACGGCGAGTGTTCGTCCCTTCACGGGGGCATGGCGCACGCGCATGTTCCCACGTACAAGTGGATGCAAGTCAAGCGTAACGTTCCAAAACCCACCGGTGAGTTCAAACTTCGCTGTGATCGATTTCTATATTTATTATGTGCAATTGTAATAAACTTATAATTTTTAAACTACCTAAATAAGCTCTAATTCTAAATTAAAGAAGTGGCAAATATTGACTAAATTAGGTATTACCTACCATTGATTCGTAGGTAAAGGGTTTTTTAATTTTAATATAGAGATTAAAATTCACTCTACCAAGTAGGCATAAATAATAATAATAATATTCTTTATTGTACACCAAAAGTCATTAAAAGAAGAATAAATACCTGTAGGTAGATAATTTAATAATTAGAATAACTACTTACCTAACTACTTACACCTAGGTAAGTGGGTAGGTAAGAAGAAAAAATCTCAAAAACATAAAGGTATAATTATGTTATGTGCAGAAACGTTAGAGCTTTTTATTTAAGCTTTAATGTTGCTCTCTATTACATGTTGGTATCTATTAGCATTTTCATGTTGTTAAAATATTTATTACGTTATCCAGAATCGTATTATTATTTCAATATAATTATTAAAGCAAAACTTTTTAGGCCGGACTTAAAAGAGTGACTCAAATTGTTTTCGGACGGAAATAAAGTTTTTCGGGTGGTATAGCAATAATTTTCTTGCAAAATAAAACCACTCGGTACAATGACAATAAAAAAATATTTAAAAGAAATAACAAACCCGAGCGCAAAAACATTTTTATAACTAAAAAGAAAAAAGTTTCCTAAAATATTGAAATGAACTATCATATATAAATATGTCTGGAATGGTTACCTATAAAGTATTGTAGGCGGGGACAAACAAAAACTACAAAATATATTTGTTGTAAAAAATTTTATTTCCATATAAAGACCAAACTTGTTTTATTTTTATTAGTTTTTTATTCCTCCTTGCAACATGTCTTACACCGCATTCAAGTCATATTCGTATAACAGTATTTTCATAACTGTTTAAGTACCTAGGTATCACACACAAAAACATTGTATGATGCATTCTATCTTGTTATAGATATAGAACCCTATAGAAAATAGTTTGTTTTTCTTTTACCTAATTTTACAGTCGGGTTTTTAATAGTATTTAAAAAAAAATGGTTATTTGTAATTTTTCAGTTTTATTGTCTCTTTCACACATTTACCTACTTTAGTTTTGGTTAGGTACAACCACTACAACCCAACAAAGATATAACGTACTCTATACTCAATTGAAATACTCAATACTCATTTGAAAGATATAACGTAGGTACAGCCTTGCCTTAAAGATACTGTTTTTATTAGTTTGATTTGATAACCATTTGATACCTATATTGTTGTAATACCTGATAAAAAAATTTTTCTCCCTCTCTTTTTGAAATGAAAAATGAAATACTCAATATCACTCGAATCCGACCATTAAAACGAATCTAATAACACCTCGTAGATACAAAGCTATCAAGCCGTTTAGGCTACAGAGCGTGTCAAAGAACTGTCTATATACAAAAATACATACGTACCTACATACACCCATACTTTCGAAAAACATTACCTTCCGCAGTTGGGTAATAAGCATAAAAAGGGAGATACTTTAATTGAGTGATTGCGTCGAGTAAACGTTTATACGATAACATTTTATGACCATCTTATAATTGCTTAAGCTATATGACATTTACAGGACCACTTTATATAACTTTCAATCGTAATAACGTAAAAAAAAATATGATCGTAAAATGGTAATTTCTCAGACCATTACCCAATCAATTTATATTATCTTCAGTTAAATAAAGTTTATGTTAAATATTATTTTATTAAGGGCAGTTGTAGGTAGGTAGGTACGTCATTTACTATGAGCTATCTTATAAAACTTTTTATTCTATTAACAAATTATATACGACAATACTATTACTATTATTATATATATATATATATATTTTATATTACTAGTATTTTACAGTCTATACTGTATAGACGTTATAATAGCAACTGTTTTATAACTCAAATGGCTTTTATATGATTGTCTGAATATCTACTGAAGTCACGTTTATAAATTCATACATGATATATTAGCGGAAAGCTAGTATCTTTACAAATTATAACCTACGTGTTATTCTGATGTATATGTATATTATTGTAAAGTTTTATTAAAACTCATTCAGTAGTGTTTGCGTGAAAGAGCAACAAACATACATACCAACTTTCGCGTTTATAATATTAGTAAGAATCTTGTGAGTGACGTAGTACTGACGTTTATGAAATCATATTTGCCATATCTAACTTTTATAAAACTGAAGATCATATAAATGAACAGATTACAAGCATCATATTTTTACTAGTAGGTAATACACGTATAAAGTACTAACTAGTATCTTAAGTCTATATATAATCTGTTAACCTATCTCATGAAAATAATCGTATCAAAAATTTCAGGTCAAGGCATGTGGTTTGTAATTTCATTTTTGAGTGAGCTTTGATGTAAGTATTTTTCCTGCAAATCACCACTAGTCTTTCTTTAACCAATTTTTTAATGTTCTTTTTTTTGATTGACTATTTTTTACTAATTAAGTACGTTAAACACTACTTACCTATATCCCTGCATTCTCCAAGCCAAGTCAAACTACCACGCCTTTTCTAGTTTGGGTACCTATAGGCTTAAGCCGGTTACCGTGTTTATACGCATAGAGATCTGTCTTCCGTATTGTGTTTGCTCGTTAGCATCATCATCATGATAATTGAACGGCATCGATAATTAACTAAGATTTATGTGCCTCTAGTAAAAACCGTATATCTCAAATTTTAACTTTTCACAATTTTATTGTGTACATTCACTAAAAAATCGAGAAAATGCGTGTCGGACCACGTATACCTACTAGGCAAAAAACAAATATCTCAAAAACTACTCAACATATACCTTTTTCAAACCTTTTTTATAGTGTTTTTTAAGTGGTACTATATTAAATTTTTTCAAAATTTTTCAGGGCATGTTTGAGAAGTTAAAGGGGAACACTTTTTAGGACTTTATGAGAACGTATCTCGACAACTATTACCTTAAATAAAAGTCATTTTGTAAACTCGATACCATAAAAAATTTTAAAGAACTATCTATGGGTACCCATACGTTAATAGTTTTTTTTTTCTTCCCTCAGTTAGGTAACTCATATCAACAAAGGCCGAAAAAAAAATTTCCGTTATTTCTTTATATCGACCATTATTGTATACCGGTTCATAGATTACACTTATAAGTTTAATGTAATCTATGAACCGGTATACGAGCTTCCGAATATCATATATATGTAGGGCCAATAGTCATCGAGTAAAATAATTGTGAAAGACAGACAAAAAACAGAACGAAATAGAACGAAATCTGTTTTTTGTCATTGGCAACGGAACCCTAAACATGTTTCAGTGGGTTTTATGGACATCAAATCCAGCGAATATGGAGGTCATTTAATCATCGTCATCATTTCAACTACAGGACGTCCATTATTCGCCAGAGGCCTTTCCCTAAATCTACAAGCGTAAAATGGAGAACTAAACAGGATAGATCCATTTTCGCAAATTTTACAGGAGAGGCAAAAACTATTTACTTAAGTTGTAATATTTTTGATGTGCAACATCTATTGGCAAGGGTATAAAACTGATCGTTTGCGTGGTGTCGCATACCGTGGTGACGCGTCGCCACGCTATATATTTAGAGGAAAAAGAGCCTTATGTCTTTAGAGTAGGGTATCAATTCCTAAGTTCCTTTTATTAATATTTTAAATATTACGTTTTTTTTTACATTCGCATGGATTTATTCGCTACTCATTAACCATATTTGGTCAGTATAAAGGTCACGACCTATTTAATTAACAGAGACAATTGATTGATAATGATTGATGACTAGTTAAAAGGTTAATATCGAATCAACTGACCGACTGCCGGCCAGTAACTAAATGTTAGCAAATGCCCCTCTTGCCCCGCGCACCTTACGTGGTGCTATAGTGAGGCGGGCCCCGGCGTTAAATAGACTGTCTATAACTATTACAGAAGTCACAGGTTAAAAAAATTGAGTTGTCGCAACTTGAAATAAATTTACGAATTTCTAATTTTCGTATTTAATGAAAATCAATGTTTATTAAATTTAAATAGTCATAATTTTCTGTGAACAATTCGTAATATTTAATTTTTCACTGTCCCATATTTAGTTCCTGCTGTAATCTTGTCTTTTATGCATATTACTTGTACAAACTCGATGTTTCACATCTGCCAGGCGTCCCGTAATGGCTCACAATTTTTTTATAAATGTTGTAATTTATAGTCGGTTAGTTGTAAGAACTCATTCAAGATTGCTAAATTGTAAATTGTAATGACGTATATTATTGCTTTAATTTGCTTTTCGAAAAATGCAGTTAGCCCATTTGGTTTTTTGCGGAGTTGGATTTATTCGGTTTCGTTTCGCGACCAGAAAAATTTATCCGGTTTTGTTCGAAAATCATATAAACGTGTTAATACACTGTAAAAAGTAGTAACTCATATAAATGTCAGTAGATAAAATCAATGAATCGACATATAATGATTAGTCCACGATCGATTCTACAATATAAAAACCAGTGAAGTCTCAATAGATTTGACAACTTTTGTTTCAAAATTTATGAGATATCAATTTTTGGTGTTTGAATATAAGGATATGTCCATTTTAAAACGTGAGTGACTTTGGATGTCATTTTAAAAGGAGTTATAGCCGATTTTGATGTATTTCATTATGAAGGGAGCTGGATAACATGTCAGTATTACCGAAAGTAAAAAAAACACCACCATTAAAATGTCGATTCATCCGGTTAAGTTCGCCAGCTCTTCATTAACGTAGGTCATATAAAAGTTTCTTATATGCGCATATTAATACAACCGACACTGGCTTTCTACGTTCCTTAACTCGAAATTATCTAAAACGCCGTTCGAACTAAAGATCGCATTGAGATAAGGGCCCCAATTGAGAGTCAAATGTGCCTAAATTATATTCCTTAGAAACGGCCGTCATGTTTTAATATTTAATATCCAGCATTAGGAATAACTTAAACGGCGCCCGACTGAGTGACACAAGTCAGCGCGAGTGACTGTTTTGACGCATAAAATTTGACGGTTGACGCATGCCCGCCGCTGGATCGTGCTGGGTCAAGTTCAGACCTCCGATATTCCGGGTTTAGTTTTGACGTTCGTCTAATAACTTACGTCAATACGTTTAAATTGAAATCACGTTTGGTGCGAGTCAGACATTTATATAATTATTTATAAATAAACGCTACTCGGATGCAATAGGTTTCTGTAAACGTTTGGTTTTACTTAATTTCAGTCATAAAATTGTTGAGCACAACCCGTATGTTTGATTTACGAAAACTTTTCACGTTAAGGGTTTGTTTACGGTGAACTGAACGTCTAGGCAAGGTTCAATAATAATGGATTAAATTCTAACTGGTTGATCTTACATAACCTCTGAGACATAAGTTTGATGTTATTGCAAGCTCGTCATGTACGTTGCCCGCCAACTCAGTCGCGAGTTCCACCGATTCCGCGACTCACCACTAACCACCTAGTAGAAAAGTGAAGGTTTGGTATTTCGTGACCGCTTCTGCGATTGCGCCCGCTCATATAAGTAGATAGCGAAGCTCCTCACCGCCGCGCCGCCCCACTAGAGACACGGTAAGACATTTTACTGTACGAGACGAAGCGTTCTATTCAGCGGGGGTGTGAGACGTGTTTGCAGGAGAAAGCGTCTATACAATTGCATATAGGTACATGAAAAGTTACACCACTTACCGTTTTTTTTAACGTGTTTCTACCTACATCCTTTCACCGCACAATTCAGCGTGTTCGCGATGAAATGGTAAGCATATATACCACTAGAGGGTGTATGAGCGGTCACCTCTTCCATGATGTGCTATGGTTCTAATGGGGAACAGTATGAGGGCAGGTTACGCTATTTCTATGCGCCCGCCATTAACCGTAAACAAGCAAGTAAAACACATTTGTTCTGAAAGCATTTGACTACCGATGCCTTAAGCACATACTGATAATCAATCCACCACCATCTACTGATTTCAATCTATGTTTTCAAATGTATTATAATTGTCATGTTATACGTCTCATATTTCAAATTAAGTACCTATGAATAAGTTAAAAAGTAACAGCTTCTTTAAAAATATATATACTTAGCCAACTTTTTATATGGACCGAACCGAAAACAAACCGAATAATTCTATGCATATTAGTCATAGAACTTTACGGAACAACCTCCGAATAGCTCTTTGGGCCGGTTCAATGTAAATTAAGCATATAATTCGGCGGACTACAACCGTCGTGTTCTATACGTTTACCGCACTTCTTCACTTCATCAGCCCATTTTTTTTACCCCACTGCAGGGGCTTAGGCCTCCCCCAGGTGGAGGGAGGCTTGGAACTTAAATCCACCACGCTGCTCCACTGCGGGTTGGGGATTGTAACGACCACCATCTATTGACAGCGTCCGGGACCGACTGCTTAACGTGCTCTCCGAGGCACGGAGTCAGTATAGTTATGTACTTAAGTCAGAAAACTCATTGGTAGACGTACCTACCGCAGATTATTCGGCAGCAATCTCATTACAGAAAGTCCGCCGACGAGTCCGGCGGTAAATGTGCAGAGTGATGACAATTCTATGGTTATATGCTATCCGTCGCAATCCTTGCTGACGCAAATTTTGACAAGTTTTAGATTAGATTGTCTTTGGCGTGACCATTGCAGAGCATCGCATAACCGAACCTATCGAAATCTGTGTGGGTTAGATTAGATTAAATAAATAGATGAATGTTCTTGGTCAGTTCCAGCCGCCGAATCCTATTAAATGCTCCATGCGCAGAGATCTACGGAGTGCATTTTCCCTTTGAACTCGACGGTAATTATCCACCGCCGAGGGCCGTTTTTCTCTCTCTGTGAACTAGATGATAAATTCCTTTTCTTATGTACTATCATTAGAAAAGTTTGAAATGGATAATTTTTATTATTTTGATCTAAAACTTTCAAAAACAATACAAGAAAATCATCAATTTAGCCTTAATATGAAAATCATTGACAGGGTTATCGCTGGACGAGATAGTTAAACTGTGATTTAGGAGCAGAGCAGAGCAGGTCGTGGGAATTATGAGTGTATTGTGTTCGTGAGAGGCAATTGGTTTTATTTTTTCACTATTTTCTATATATCTAAAAACATCAATAAATAGCGAAAATAATTACGGATTCATTTATACCAAATATTGGAACCATCAATTAAAACACAAAGCTAATTTATTGCTCAATGATTAACTTAAGTATACATTAAGTAAGTAAATTGGTACAAGACATTTTAAATATTGATTTTGTAATCAGATGCAGCAAATCTTTAGAAAGGCGTTTTCAAAGTTGTTCTATTATAGCATAAACATAATATTTCACAACATATTTTGTTCGTTGTAAAAGCTCATGAAATGAAATTTCATAAAACTGGCTTTCTAATGAGAACTTTTAAATTAACGGAATAAAACATAATTTAAACCAAGCTAATAGTTACTCTGCGCCGAATATTTTGTAATTATGATCATTTTATACTAAAATTAACTTAAATAATGTTTAAAATCTACGCAAACGAAGTTCCGGGCATCGCATGTAATAAATAATTGAATAAAATTATATTTCAACTACTCCATATATATAACATAGGTTTTCATTGGAATAGTTAAGATTATAGAGAGAGTTAGGATGGTAGAGTCACAGATTATTATGAACAGATTTCAATGTTCGTTTACACACAAAACTTGTTACTGTGAATCATTTAATTGTTGTGTGAAGTTAAAATCTGTCAAAACTTTACGAAATTTAATTTTAGCATAAAAGTACGAATTGACTAGAAGCTCTCTTCTGCGTTTACCGTCTAACCACTCATACTGTAGCTAGCTGCTGCAAGTCGGTGAGTTTGAGTCCGCGAGATCCCCGCGCGCCGGTCTTCACCCCCGCGAAATTGCGTTTGACATTCTAGATACTGCGAGGTGACATTTCTGACTCTATTAAAATCAAACGCAGCTGTCAAATGTATATACTCTATGAATTTTTGAATATTTTTCTTTTCCTGTGCGAATTGTACATAGCGGTTACACAAAATTTTATTTCATAGCGAATATTTCAAAATATCAAAAAGGGTATATTTTTTAATCACATTTTTCGTTGGCACAACGCGGTATATTTATGAACATCTATGGTCTGTCATAAATGTTTGACTTACCACCATATTCAGCCCATCATGCCCTATATTGCACAGGCTTAGGCCTTCCTTCGATATGAAAATGCTTTGAGCTTAATCCACATGCTGTTGCAATGGGAGTTGGTGGATTTTAACGACTGTCATCTAATGACGGCAAACACCACTTAACTTTTTCATCTAATGCAAAAATTTTACGCAATGACTGTTTATTTCTCAATAAATAAAATAAGTTTTTTGAAACCACAGTGTGATACCGTCGTCCACCCTTAAATTTTAAGTACTTTTTGGGTTGCGTGCAATTACTAAAACAAACACGGAGATAGCGCATTACTGCTATCTAAATAAGTAGAAATCGTACCATAAACGAGCCTTGCGTGAGTCTCCGCTCTACATAATCCGACTTTTACAATTCATTTTTTCAAATCGGAATTAACGGAGCGCCAAACGAACCGTTTACGGATTTTATCAGATATTGCTAATTGTTTTTACTGTTTGGTATATACTGATGTACAGTTTAACGTGTTGTATATATACGTCGTCTTTGACATCGATTACTGACTCACTTCCTAGTGTCATGCCAGAATATTCGATGAAAAGAAAATGAGAACTTCATTTCATGGGAACTTTCTGGAAAGCTCTAAAATTATTGATCCTTCGAATATATAAGTCGACACGTTTAACCACAAAACAGAGATTTAAGTGAGTCGCATGATAATGAAGCTTGATATAATGTAAAGGATTGACAGCACAGTGTTTCTGTCTTGTTAAGTTGGTGTCCATTTATTTTTGCTCCACTGCGGAAGTTAGTGTTTTTTAACATATGATTAGGATGTAATCATTTTGAGCGCTACCATTAAAATACTATAAATTTCTAAAATTACTCTTACCCTTTTGGTTATTATTATTAATTTACGTATTAATATTGTTTAATTACGATAAAAAAAATTTAAAAATATTTCGGGATCTATATAATATAATTGAATTTTATTTCATTTTGAAGCTTTATGCTGTAATTTTAAACATTACGTAAGTTTTAATCCCAATTTTGATGGAAAAAAAAAATTATTGCTATGACAAGAGAGAGAAGATTTTAAGTTGTAAGATATTAAAAATGCAAGTTAAAACTGAAATGAGGGCTTCATAATGAATAAAATTCTATAAAATTTACAGAAATATCTATAAACCTACGTATTAATTTTTTTCTTTAGGTACATTAGGACATTATTGAATATACGTATGTACAAGGTGTGAAACGCATAAACACAATTTCTGCCAGATTCAAATGGAAACTTATCTGTTTGGATATAACTATCTTTTAATTGTTCAGATCTTTCTTACAAAAATTACCAAACTATGACTAACATAAGTCAGTTGAGTCAAACGCACCTTACACTAATAAAACTTTCACCTGGTTTTACAGGAAGAGAATATTCCCCAACAAAGTAAGATCCGGAACATTCTGATCGAGCAGTAAATGGTTTTATGAGTCTTAATTCGACGGTCATTAGAGCCGCCGGCGTCTGGCCTGTACAATGTTAAAAGTGCGTAACGCAATAGATCAATGCAAAATTAGACCTGATATATCCGAAATAATTTGAAATCTAAGATTAAGAACCGCGTCCAATTGTCAAACGACACAGTGCTATGGCAAATAACTAACTATTGATATAAATATCGAAGATATATTTCCCAAGGACGGGTACAAAAATGAAGCATCGACGAACAAGTATTAAATAAAAACTGGCGGAACAGTGACCAGCACAGTGTTGCAAAACTACTCACACATTGTTCATGTACATATATATACACACACATATACATACATAAACAAGCTCACGCCTGTTCACGAGCGGTAGACTAAAGTTTTGCACTTAGTACACTTAGTACCATCGTTTCATATCTCTTTCGCTTCATAAAAATTCATAAATTGTTCCACACATAACGGGCTCATCTTTTTGAAAGAAAAAAAGAAAGAAATATATTTAATCATGGATAGAAAGTGCATTACAAATTAAGAGGAGTGTGTAGTGGCCAATTCCCATACAAATTGATTTACGGTTGTACCCCATTAAACCTTAACGGATTGGCTCAAAAAATTAATGGTATTTAGATCAGTTTCACATTTTGTGAAAAACCCCGCCCATTTAATTTTTTTTTTCTTACGATGTATCAAAATATTAAAGAAATTAAAACCACAAAAACCTAGTTTTTGCTGATCTAAATTAGTATTTATAGTATATATAATTATATAGTTATTTTTTGCGCCAATCGGTCACGGTTTGATGGGGTGCAACCGTTTTTTGCCACTTGTCAAATTTGCAATTTTCAGTCGGTATTTCGTGTGCTTAAAATTTAACTTTCCTTTATGATACCGCCAATTCAGTTGCCATATGATTTCGTATAAGATAATTTTTCCAGACCCTTCCATCACTCAAGTCAATTATATTTGTAGGGATTCATCTTTTCCTCAGACCACCTCAACACACCTATTTCCACTCTTCGTCTCTAAACCTTCTTTCAAACCGCATCTGTCTCTTATTTTACTTTATTATTATTATTATTTTTATTTTATTATTTTATTATTGTATTTTTATTATTATTATTACTATATTCTCCCATCTATTTTTCAAAGAAATTTCACATACCTCAAAATTTCACTTCGTTAATTTAACTTTCGAGTCAGAACACTAGAATGTAAAGTCTATGGGAAAATACCTACAATGTATGGGCTTTGTCGCGGCGTGTGGTGGCCGCTAGAGGCACAATAAAATTAATAATGTTGCCGGCGGCACTGGCACGTCATTAGGGTGAAAACGTAAACCCGCCTTATTTAGGCTAATCAAGTCTACTTTCAAAATGCAAAGTTTCTGCGTATCGCTACGGTTAGTGGCATCAGTGTTTCTGCGTAAGATGCGAAATTCATTAAAATAATATACTTAAGCACTATAACAATCACCGAAAGTTTATACTCAATAAAAGTATAACGGATACATGGAATAGATTTATTTTTGATTTTCCATTTATGAAAAAATAAAATATCTACAGTATGTACCCAGCCGTAAGTTATGCACCCGAGTTCTAGAAAGCGGCTAAGTAAAAAGAAATTTAAAAAGAAAACTATAGGTATTCTTATCGTTTTTTTTTTAATTAATTACAAAACTACATTTTTTGACGTTATTATAATTAAATAACAAATTCCAAGATTATTTATAATTTTATTTTTAAACTTGTTTTTACTTAGGCGCTTTTTAGAACTCGTATGCATAATTTACGCCCGGGTACTGTAATCGTGTAGCAGCGCTATAAATAAATAAACGCTAAAAATAAGAAAATCTAATTTAAATATCGATATCGATATATTAATTTAACTGTTATATCTAACATATTATTGTTTCACATAAAAATAAATAACACTAACTATGTAGTTTTACTTATCGTATTAACATAAGATTCAGCAATATTTATTACGGAACAAAAACCTATTTTAAATGTACATGAGTAGGCGACAAATATTTCAGAATATCGTTGGTTTATTCTTTCCATTAGATACCGCCCTTCCTAATTAAGCAAGAACCGGACCTTAACTACTTTACTACTTGTTTATCCTGGAACCCAAAAAGCTTAAGTATCTAATATTTTTATTTTGTCTAAATTTTGCTTACTTCGATGATACTTTCATGTGTAAACAGATGAAATCTCACTGTACTATGAAGGGTACATATCAAAGCTACTATTTTTAGTATCTAGTAGATCTGTAAAAATAAAAAAAATTTAGGATGAGTTTTATAAATCAAAATGACCGTATGTGAGATGTACCACATTATATTGTTACTCAATTAAAAAAGTGATACAATTCGTAGGTTGTATATATGCTAACTGGCGAATTTGATTATATATATGCCTTGATAGAACCACGCAATACTATAACTTCAAAAAAGTCAACTTTTATATGATTGTGTATGTGTGACTAAATAGACCACGTAGATACTATCGCTACGCCATATTAACCATGTCCAAAATGTCTCTGTGTGCGTGAATTACAACCGAACATGTAATCGGTGGTATTTTCATCTAAATTTTTTGTCGCCAATGGAGAAAGCACGAAAAAGCTGGTAATATTATCTAATATAAAAATGATTCATCTCAAGAAGTGCGCGTATTTATATTGCAGTGCCAATATAGCTTTGTACGTATCTGAATTCCGTTCACCAAACCGTACATTTTTTATATAAAATATTATTAATTGTCAGACCACAGGAGTAGAGTGATAAAATCTAAACGCAACCGCACAACAATGGCACAACAAGTTCACATCGCGTCATGTGACAGCAAATCTCTGGAGAACTTTTGCGTTGTGAGTCAGCCATTTGCACTGAAGTGAGCAATGCCGCCAAACAAAACAGGAGAAGCGCTATTAATCATGTTCTTTGTAGATACCTACCAAGCTCCTTTAATCTACCTACGAAATATACAACAGTTTTCTTTTAAATGTATTTATTAATAAAATGTAATACATACATACATTTGAAATTAAAATAACAATGGGGTCCTCATATACTCAGTCTTTCAAATAAACTTAATTTCGCAAATTTTGCAGTAAAAAAAATCGTTAGCTGACATAGCAACACCAAGATTGACTTCAACACTAAGTATTATGTCATTTGGTATTTCGCTATTTTTTACTATTATATTTGTCTTGCAGAAAAGGGCTGTTCGCACTGTAGGTATAATAAAGTGGACTCTGGATGTTCATAAAAATTATACCAAATTTAAATACACAATGTTAACACTAGAAATAAACATAAACTCGCAGTAACCACTACTAGGCTCCATAAAATAAGGAATACATTCAAAGTTAATTAATTGTGTAAGATTTTATAATAAACTTCCAAGCAATATAATAGACTCGTCAATAAATAAATTCAAGAATTATCTAAATCGAAAACTTATATCTAAAGAATATTACAATTTAAAAGAATATATAAATGATAAAATTCTTGGGATTAAATAGCTCTAATCCACTTAATTTTTAAGACAATGGTTTGTAGCGCCGTCACAAAAAAAATAAGCTACTTTAAGTTTCTTGCAGTGTTTTTCTTAGGATGGTCGCGTATGAACCGGCGTAAAATTAGGTTTACGACGTTCAAAAGAAATTGCACAGTCCTATTTGTAAATTAATGAATTTTTAAATATAAACTTATTATGTGTACCTATAACATTATGTCAATAATAAAAGCGTTTATTAGAACATATAAAGTACAATAAAATATAGAATGTAGCAAATACTTAAATCGATTCGTTCTTATAATCGAGCTTAGCGAAATTATAAACTGATATGCTTTACAAAAATATGTATAGGTATGTGCCCATATCGTAGAATTGAACGTTTCATGATGTATTAGATTTTATAATGTTCATTTTCTGGGTGGCTTCGCTCCGCTCCGTTTCGCTTCTCCTAACCTATAACCTAATCTATCGATTTAGAAATGGTAGACCATCAATCTATCTTAGACGAATTTCGAATAGATCCGAAAGCTAACGCATCACGAAACGAGCAATCGTATGATTTGACCACGACATATACATAGGTATATAAAATGTTATGATTTAGTTTAAAATGCGATATTCAAATTTTACAAATGTGAAAAGCTACTAACTAATACGAACATTTGTTTCATAGAACATCTTTTATGTATTAATGTAAATTTTCTATATTAAATAAAATGAGAATGAGAGAGAGGCCATTATTTTATAATACTATACACTGTACACGGATAAGATAGTCAATTTATTCTTATTCAGTTTCAATAGATTTTGATAATGAGCGTTCCTTGCAAACATCTAGTACCTAATATAATAAAATATATAAATATAAACCGCCTATACAAAGATCAAATCACTCATTTACATTATACGCTCTATAAGTAAATTTATTATTATTATTATTTATTGTAAATTTAAGCTTTATATGTAAATACAAATAAGAAAATGCACATTTTACAAAAAAAAATAGTATTTTGACGGTTCCAAAATGACTCGAACATTCCGATAAGTTCACTTTGAAAAATCATGCAGCAAATTGCCAACGAACAATGATTTCACAAAGCACTAGTGGAAGTAAGGCAATGGACACCTGAGGTAGTAATTTAGGTTTTAGTGTAAAGTGCGGCTTGGCGCGGGCCAGTGTTGCCCTGCCACTCACTTGCATTAGCCCTTCGAGCGGTGAATTGTGTGGTGTAAGTGATAAGAAAAGTTTTCTTAAAAATATTTTACTTGAAAAAGTTAAAAAAATTATTATGTATTTTAAATATTTTTTTTACGTCTTTACATTTATGTTATTTTTAAATCGAATGTTCGACTAAACGGAGTCTAAATGTATAGAGTATGTAAAGTTTACCGAACTAATCAAAAAGTTTGAAGAATAAGAATTTGAAAAAAATTAAACTTCAAATATGTTTTTACTGGTGACCGTTAGTTTGCACCATCCATTCACTTGAAACTTTTTGGTTGGTTCGGTAAGTTCTACACGCACTTTAAGTTTGAACTACGATCAGCTGAACACGCCATATATTATATACGGCGGGTTTGACTGGACGTACTTAGTCCAAACTCACAGAAAAAAGTATTTAGTTATAAATAACAAAAAATTTCATTACTAGTTACCTAAAAATAGTGACAACATAACTATTGCTATAAGTAGTCAAACTCAGTTGTACCAGCTTACCAACCAGTCGCTTGCATTTTAAAAAACATTGTTTAAAAATTATCAAACTTTTGCTATTTTCATGGTGATACAACTAGTTCTGTTATCCACTTTTTCAGTGCTTAAAGAGCGTGTAGAGCTTACCAAAACGGACAAAAAATTTAAAAAAATATGTGTTAAAGAGATTAAACTTTAAACGTGTCTTGTTTTGATAACCGTTAGTTTGCGCCATCTGCTTACCTGACAGTTTTTGTTTTGTTTGGTAAACTCTACACGCTCTATAAGTTTGGATTACGTTCAACCGAACACAATGGATACAAATTATATTTATAGCTAAATTAAATTTCCTTTGTTTGTTCTTTTATTTAGTGTTAATTGTTTTTTTATTTTTTGTTACGTTTATTTTAAAACTTAGGAAGTCTTCAAATTCTGCGCCTAAATCATATCATAACGAAACAAACTTTTAGAACTTTTGAAAAGTTACATAAGCATTATAATGTCTTATTCTATATTATCACCAATACAATTGTTTTAGGAACCACGACTATAATATATCGCTGTTGTGCATAAAAAAGTTAAAAATCAATTACCTAAATCTAGTTTGACTCAGATTTTATGTTTTATATATTAAATACAAAGCGGCCCTGTGACTTTATGTTTTTTTTTTTAGTTTTTAAATCCCACAGCCATAACACTTCTTGTATTCAACTTCTTTAGTTGTACTATTCCGTTTTACAACTCAGGGCTTTTGAATTTCGAGTAATTTCATTGAAACATTCGACCGAGACACTAAATAGTGGCCTATGGTGTTCTCCGTTCCTTCAACTAGCTGACTATCACTCGTGCAGAAGTCGCTACATCTTCCGCTTTCGTTGTCGCTTCACTCAACCCATACGACAGCCTTCGCTAAAGCGATTAGGGCTGGGAGTCGCGAGAGGCGGCGGGCGAGCGGGAGCGTTATCGGCACATCGGACACGCAACCGGCGACCGACCCTTGGCCTTTGGTCACGAGACGGCTTAGTTACCTCACCAATATTTGGGTTAGCACGCGGCACTATAATGAGCCCCTACGTTACACACCATTTCGATAAATATAGCTTTTTAATCAGTCGTGTCTCTACAAAATAATAAAAAAAATATTATTCAATCAAGATCAAATTAATTTACATCATTTCGTGCTATAAATATGAGAAAATGAAAAATGAAACTTTAGTTTACGATGAAAATAGTTAATAAAAAATAAAAAATAAAAACCGACTTCAAAAACATAAACTAAAAAGTTAAAAAGAAAATTTTCACTTTAAAGAAAGGAACATTAACAGGCGGCATATAGTTAATGAAGTCGGTGCCTACTCACTCAGACACTTTAAATTGTGTTCTATTTTTGTTATAGTTATAAATATATCATTGTTGTAATTGTTATTACCTGGTAAGTATACCCATTTAAAGTGTCTGAGTTGGCACCGACTCCATTAACTATATGCCGCCTGTTAATGCTCCTTTCTTTAAAGTGAAAATTTTCTTTTTAACTTTTTAGTTTATGTTTTTGGAGTCGGTTTTTATTTTTTTTTTAATTATTTTATTTTTCAATTTTTAGTTGAACGCATCTGTAACTTATTTGTATTTGGTATAAATGGTGCTACTAAACGCGCTACTCTAATGAGACAGAACCACGATTACGCAACGTAAATTCAGTGTCAAATTGACGCATCAGCATGCCTAGTAGGCAGTGGTATTCCTATGTAAAAGTTCAATCTTAATTATTATTTTTGTGCGAACTGAACATTTTGGCATATTCAACCGTATGAAGGAAGCTCAACAAAAAGTAACTGCTGTAAATCGTTGAGGAATTCCCTCGACTGTTTATGGTCTTCATCATCAGACCTGTAATGGCACTTATAACCCATATGAGTGCAAAGTTCTCTTCAATAGAAATGAATTAAGTCCAAACACTAGGTAATTGCTGTAAATCGTTAAGGAATTCCCTCGATTGTGTATGGTCTCCATCATCAGATCTGTAATGGTACTTATAACCCATATGGGTGCAAAGTTCTCATAAATAGAAATGAATTAAGTCCAAACACCAGGTAATTACTGTAAATCGTTAAGGAGTTCCTTCGACTGTGTATGGTCTCCATCATCAGACTTGTAATGGTACTTATAACCCATATGGGTGCAAAGTTCTCATTAATAGAAATGAATTAAGTCCAAACACCAGGTAATTGCTGTAAATCGTTGAGGAGTTCTCTCGATTGTGTATGTTCTCCATCATCAGACCTGTAATGGCACTTATAATCCATATGGGTGCAAAGATCTCATCAATAGAAATGAATCAAGTCCAAACACCAGGTAATTGCTATAAATCGTTAAGAAGTTCCTTCGACTGTGTATGGTCTCCATCATCAGACCTGTAATGGTACTTATAACCTTTATAGGTGCAAAGATCTCATCAATAGAAATTAATCAAGTCCAAACACCAGGTAATTGCTGTAAATCGTTAAGGAGTTCCTTCGACTGTGTATGGTCTCCATCATCAGACCTGTAATGGTACTTATAACCTTTATGGGTGCAAAGATCTCATCAATAGAAATGAATCAAGTCCAAACACCAGGTAATTGCTGTAAGTCGTTGAGGAGTTCCCTCGACTGTCTTTCAGCTCCATCATCAGATTGACTCCCGACTTTCATTAAATAGTACTAGTAGTCGTACTATATCAAAATACTTAAAATACGATACATTAAAATACGATTTTCGAAGGTGGCCCTCGATTTCTCTAGGATGCCATCATCAGATCCTGATCAGATCCATGATTTCCTTATCATGGTACCATTTCGGAGATATCTCCCTTTCACAAAAAAAAATCATCCAATTCGGTTCATAAACAACGAAGTTATCCCTGAACACACAAAAAAAAAGGTAAAAAAAAAACATATATACGGTCGAATTGAGTAACCTCCTTCTTTTTTGAAGTCGCTTAAAAAAGTGGATCTGAAAGATTACCTTTTTCTCTACCTAGTTCCAAACTTAAATATCAACTTACAATGATAGTGGGTTTTGATATACATATAACAGTTTCTGAAGAAACAGCACTTATCTACACACGCAAACACACCCTCACACTCACAAAAACACATAAAACACACACTTCCACGTATTTCCATTCCTTTCCATCAGCCAATTATACCCCACTACAGGGCCTTAGGCCTCCCCCTAGAGTGAGAGAGGGTTTGGAGCTTAAATCCGCCACGCTTCTCCAATGCGTGTTTGCGGGTTATGACGACCGACATCTATTGACAGCAACCGGGAGCGACTGCTTAACGTGCTTTCCGAGGCACGGAGTCAGTAACAATTATGTACTTATGTCATAAAAACTCATCGGTACACGCCCGGATTCGAACCACGGCCACATGGCTGCGCTCGGGCTATCACCACGCATGCATGCATAGAATTAGTTTGTATTAGAATATGCGAATGATCTTAGATTACTATTAGAAGAAGACACTGACTCATGAAACACAGGTATATACCTACCTCAGGCGTCATAGGGACATTTCTGTTGTATTATTTTGACGACCGTTATATTGACATTAGAGATATGTAAAAAAATATTTCTTTTTTGAAAACCTCACTTCCTGATTTTAAGGAGAGTAGGGATAAGCCTCATCATTTTTGTTATTTTAAATGCCATATACTATATACGTATGCTGTCGAAGTCGCCAAAGTGATAAAACCACAGAAATCAGAATAGATAGAAATGTCATATATAGGTAGGTGCCCAAATGCGGACAGACGCATTTATTCAAGCCTATGTGGGACAACATGATTATCCAGACAGCTGTATCTCAACAATCGATTTATTTCATAGCAAATGAATACTTTATTATCTTCATCAACATAAACAGTTTGCAAACATTCGTAAATCTTAGTGCGTATCAAATAGTATAATATATTATGTGTTGGTAGTTTTCATCGGTATGAAGTCCCCGGGATTCATTTCCGTACAAATGCGAAAACTTTTCAAGTCTATTATTCTTAAGTAAAAAAAAAAAACACAAATTTGAGATTGTTTTTTCTATAATGTACCTACACGAAGGTAAAATATGTTGGCGATTGCAAAATGTTTGTTTTTTACTTCCATGGCTCTGCTACTTGCTCTTGCAAGAAAATAGCACATCAACAAATTGAGACGCCATTACATGGTATTAACAGTTGGTACTTACAGACTTACAGCAACCTGCGCAGTCTGAAGGGCGATGCGCATGCGTTATTAGCGCTAGTCCTTCAAGTCTTTTTTTTTTAAAGTTTATTATATATACCAGATGTTCGGCTGAAGGTAGTCCCAACTTATAAAGCTTGTAGAGCTTACCGAAACAAACAAAAAGTTTCAAATGAGCAGATGGCACAAACTAACGATCACCGAGATAAACATGTTTAAGGTATCTCGTGTTTTTATAATTTTTTTTGATTTTGTATAGTCAATAAGCTCACACGCACTACAAGTTTGGACTACGTTCAGTCGAGTACCAAGTAAATTATACTCTAATGTTTTTAACCAACTTCAGAGCCGCATAGACTGGTAGCAAGTATTGTAAATGAGAAGATTTTTATGACTACAAATAAAACTTGGAAGCATTAAAAAAAAATTAGGTTTTAAGAAATTATATTTTATGCCAGGACATCTTTAATGTGTTATAGTAATCTATGCTTGATAATACTAATGGAAAAAGAACTGAATCATTATGGTTTTCTATTATTTAAGGTTACCCAAAAAAAATTACCATTAACTTTTTTATCATTGATCGACCTCATTTTAGAACGCCATATCAGCATTCGATAATACAAGTAATTTACTTTTGATATACTCGTATGATAGAGATTATTTTGGTAAGCACTGCGTAATTCGCAATATTAGGTAAATCAGATCAAATCACGTACCTGATTAATTACAATTATGTAATCTAGGGAAATCACGTGTTTTTCCATCCATTCTGATGTATGGAAAATATCACCCAGTTATGGTAAGAAATAGAAAGGAATGTTACAGAAAAACTGATCCCAAACGAAATGATAATAATGGTCAAAATTAATGATGATAAACTTGACAAAATTTTTGAAATTCTTCAAAATTTTTTCAATATTTTTATTGGAAGCACGTTTTGAGAATTTATAATTTTAGTTCTGAGGTAGAAACTCACTCGTGAGCCACGAAAATTATTTATTACAAAAAAATTAATGAATAAACTATCGACTTCAAAATAATGTCTGTCAACATTCAATTAAAAAGTTAAAAATAATCTATTTAATTATTTTGAAGAAAAGGGTAAAAGGAAAAAACTTCAAAAATAGTTAATTTCGGTCCATTGACTACAATTTTGTTGGTGATGTGCTGGTACGGGACCCTAATTCTGCGAGCCCAATTCATTCTTCACTGGTTTATTTACAAGGGTTATAGAAAATTAAATTAGTTGCTGATAGTTTTCTATATGTAATATGGAGTTCGTTCCAAACATCGGTAGCTAAGTGAGCGTCTAATCCGCTATCCCATTACAGTTATTCAATATGATATTATAATAACGGGAGGCCGTGGGTGGCGTTGAGAGCACTGCGATAGCGTCTAATGACACGGCTTCGATTCCCGCCACGACATTATCTCAGCCGCCTAATGATTCAACTTAAAGCCACAGTAATCCGTAACCCAGTTTATCGTCATCTACAGTAAAAAGATTATTAATAATGTTCATTGTATGCGTTGATCTCTTAAGGCTGGGCTACACTAATGCAATCATTTGTTACTTATCTCATTAACTGTGTCGGTAGGTTAGGTACACCTGCGAGTTGTAATTTTAGCCATTTGATTAATGCAATAAAATTAACGGAAGATAATACACGTCAGTGACAGAGCTTTAAATTTAATATAGGAACACAATCATATACAAAAATCGAAACGGAACTTCACTAACAACTATAAAAATATTTTACTATAAAATATTTTACAAGATATAGAATATTTGATATAGAAAAAATACCTACAAATTTTCTTACTTGTCGTAAGTAAACATTAGTAGGTAATTAAAGTTTGTTAAATGTGTCATAAAATTTACAAAATAATTTACTTACGAAAAGTAAGGAAATTTGTGTTTTTTAGGGTTCCGTACATTAAGGGTACAAACGAGAACCCTATTACTAAGCTTCCGCTGTCCGTCTGCTTGTTCGTCCGTTCGTCCGTCTATCACAGGGCTGTATATCGTGTAAACCACGGTTATAGATAGACACTTGAAATTTTTGCAGAGTGTATATGGCCGCGTAGCAACAAATAATAAAAATATAATAAAATTAAGACTTAAAGGGAGCCCTATATAGAAACATGTTTTTTTATATTGTGAGGTGGTGCGGAACCCTTCGTGTTCGAGTCCGACTCGCACTTGGCGGTTTTTTTTTAATGTTCGGGTTGACATGTCCTTAAAGCTAAAGCACCTATAATCTTATACAGGAGTGCACATCTGTGTCTAATTTTTCTATCATGTTGAAAGCCTCGCAGCTACTTAAATTAGTGTACGTAGAGCGCACTATAAGTTTCTGGAATTGACCACTTACATAAATGATATTTAAAAAGTAATCACTACATTCAAAAATAAATCTCTTTGGCTGTAGAATATATGTTGTTCATCTAATTGTTATTTGTTTTTTCTCAAAGATATACGACCATATCTTGCACAAGCTTCTTTGGGATAAATCATACATGCAGTACCGGACCAGAAAGTGTCCCGGAATTTTTTAGCAGGCGTGCTCGAGCGGTCGAATATGTAATTTGAAAATGGAACGAACTCTTTTAAACCCGAACATTGATAACTAAAGAGATAACTCAACTAAGTTTTAATTAAATTTTGAACTGGCACGACAAAAAAAACGCGCCATCAATTGAGTTTAAAAAAGTAAAAAAAAGAAATCGACATTGGAACGTGGCGAATTGGCGGCAAAATTACCTAAACTATTTTCATTATTGTAATACAGTTGTCAATAAAATTAGTTTATGTTAACTTTACCTACTATAATTATTCAAAATGAGTTCTACGAGTGATGAAGACATTTCAACTCCACCTGAATTACAAGAAGCTGCAAAAGCTATTATTGAAAATTGTTTACCACCGAAATCGAAGGACAGATATATGAAAACGTATGAAAATTTTATTCATTGGAAAAACTAAAGGAAATCTAAATCGTTGTCTAAACACGTTTTCTTAGCTTATTTTGGTGAAATGGCTACTAAAATAAAACCATGTACACTTTGGGTACATGTGTATTATATTCCATATTAAAATGTACGTTACTAATGAAACATAATATAAACTTGAAACAATATCTAGAAATGTCACAAACTATTACCATTCCTGAGAAATCCACTTTCAATATTCAAAAACTGTACCTTCACTAATTATATTCTTAAATAAAAATTTATGTTATTTTTTTTAATTTACACGCGTCTTTGAGAAAAGTACTATACAAACCTTGGCCACAACTGTGTATAACCGGATTCTTTGATGCGTGCCTTGGCTATGCCTCGGCCCGCATACTCACGATCATCCGCTTATGCTAGCTACACTTGCGGACCGCGGTAGTAATCTACTATTACATTGTGGCGTTATTTTAAAAATTGTGTGTCTTCATCACTATGGATGTATGTCGTGAAAATTTTCGTAGTATGATCGATACTGTGCGCCGTATGATCGAAACAGACAGGCATGTGACGTACCATAAGATTTGGGCATCCTTAGGCATAGGCACGAGTCAAATACAATGAATCCTACATAAACATTTGGGTGTGAAAAAGCTGTGTTCGCGGTAGATCCCACATAATTCGACTGAGGCTCAAAAAACGGACCTCATCACTTGGTGCAATGCCGTGCTTACCAGATTTTAAGAATGAGCTTCAAATTTGGTGTGGGACATAGTAACAGGTGACGAAATATAGATTTATTGCTATAACCCCAAAACAAAGCACCACTTGAACGTATGGGTCTATCGAGATGAGCTGAAACCAATCAAAGTGGTGCGCAAGCGAAATGTCTTTAAGCGAATGATTGCTTCTTTTTTTATTAAAACTGGACACGTGGCTACTGTGGCTTTGGAGAATCGTCTTACCTGACTAGTGATTGGTACACGATCATTTGCTTGCCGCAGAAGTTATTGACGAACTCCTTAAAAATAACCATAAACGTCGTGTCATCTTGTAGGTACCACTGCAATGCCAGTTCTCACACGGCCAAACGGACAAATAATTTTTCGAAGGAGAAAAACGTAAAACTTATGGGCAATCCTGCATTCAGTTCCAACCTGGGGCCGTGACTTTTTTTGTTCGCAAAAATTAAGAACCAATTATGCTGTCAACGATTTTCATCACTAGAAGAGGCTGTCGAAGAGTATGAAAAACATGTTTCCGAGTTCACCAGGGAGAAGACATAAATTCTTTCAAAATCGGTTCATTCGTAAGAAAAAGTGCATTTATGCTAACGGAGAATATCTTAAGAAATATAAATTAATTTTTGACTTTTCGTAGTATTTTTTTCCCATTCATTCCAGAAAGTTTTAGTGCGCCCACGTATATAATTGTAAAATTGCAGAAAACCAATGGGATATAGTCTCAAATGAAAATGGCCAACCAGCAGAGGCTTTGATTAAAACAAACTAAGCCATGTTCAATGGAGTTGTCCAATTTCAAAGCAAGCAAGCAAGCAAGAATTATTTCGAGTTTGAAGTCTTTCAGAATATGTCGGTGTCGGTTTTGAAATTACGTGGATGTTCATAAATAGGAATAAAAAAACCTGTTGCAGATACCGTGCCTTACTCTAATGCAGTTTTAGTATAATTCCATATTTTTAGTCGTTTTGGCAACTCTGAGTTTCTAAAGTTCTAAAATTCTAGCCTCTTGCCCAGATCTCTTCCGTACAAGGACATTTGATACTGTTTTTGCCTGGATATCGGTATAGTTTTACTCTATTTTAAAACAGTGATATTTCATTTGGCTTGATAACAGCTAATAAAAGCCCATCTTTCACACCATTTAAATGTATAAAGTTTATATGAGATCAACTATAATCTAATTTTCAAGCCAACGTGTACAATGTAGGTATAAAGTACATTTCGGGATTGAGTGGTCATTCTTCAGAATATATCTTATAATGGATCAAATTAAGAATCAGAGATGGCTAATTAATAAAGGTACCTAATTACTTTGGTAAAATGTCTGTAGGCATATTTTAACTTTGTACTTACCCATATGACTTTATTTGTCAATTTTATGGGTAAAAAAATACAAATGGCTTTAGTTTATAATCTTAAAGTAATGCTAAAAATACAAGTAAATAATTCAGTTATCAAAAGAAGGAAGATTCAAATTTTGCGTATTCTATTTATTTTCATTCAGTTTTATACGTAACATCTCAATATAAAATGTTATTATTAAGATAGCGCGTATCGATTTCGATAATATTTCATATATCCTATATTTACAGAAAAAAATATGATAAGAAGCGACCGCAGTGTAATCTCAACACGAAAATATTGAAATAAATACGTAGAAAAGAGATAAAACAATAATTAAACAGATTTTCCTAAATACATGTCATCTAGAATTTGACACGAGTAGTAGATTTTTCGGTAGTAGGTAAATGTTTTTTGCGTACTTAAACACGAATAAATTGTAGTACGTATATAGCTGGCTTGGCTGGCTTTAACGTAGCTGGTCAAGCCTGTAACTAGGTTTAATAGAGTTATTCCATCCATCCATCAATACAGTCGCATACCAGCCGCTATCGTACGAAGCTAAAAGTAAGCTGTTATTATGACTGACCGGTTGGCCGAGTGGTTAGAGACCCTAACCGCGGAGCCGAGGGTCGCGGGTTCGATTCCCGCCCGGGACAAATATTTGTGTGCATGAACATGTCTATTTGTTTCGTGTCTGGGTGTAAAAGTATCTATATATGTATGTATTATATATATAAAAAAAAAAAAGAATATTTAAGTATGTACATCAGTTGTCTAGTACCCCATAATACAAGCATATCACTTGCTTACTTTGGGACTGGATGGCGCTGTGTGGTATGTCCCGGATATAATAATAATAAATAATAAATTATGTATGGGTTTGTTTAAGGTACATATTGTTTGATAGTGTATTCGATTTGTATGTTATTTGGGTAGTATTTTTATTTTTCAGTGTAATGTTCTATGCTTTTTGATAGTTCGTGAAGCGCGAGATCTATTAGTACCTGTTTTTACTCCACTACGAAACAATGCTATTTAGTGGATACCAGCAAAAATAATTAATTTAGGAATACATAAGAAATATGATAGTGAATTAAGACAATCTTAATTGGCAACATTTAATTAAATTTAATTAAAAACCGATACTATATAATTAAAGGTTACAGTCTACCTAATAATAAAAATATTTTTTAATAAACCGTAAATGTTTCCCAGTATTTATATATTTTTAGGTACATGGATTCATATAGTTAGTTGCTCATGGTCCATTAATTTTTGTGACGAATTGTCACATAACTTTATAGTCCTAGCAGTCAATTTCATAGCGTTTCTTTGTTTTTGTTTATATGAACTTTGGCTCATATATGGTGGCAACCGTGCGGCCTACGAGTGTAGGTATATACCTAGTGACGTGTACCTATCTATGGTTCTCTGGTTCACATTAAACTTTTTTCAATACAATTCAGATTAATTTATTTAGGCAAAACTGAGAAATCAAATTACTGCGATTCGTACTCAATATTATGTAGATACAACTTATTCGAACTCTCTAAAACTAAACACCATCACAATAATCTGTACACATTGAATATAAATAAAACTTTATTAACATTAGTAGGTAGGTATTAAGAATTGACTTCATTTGTAGGTGGCCACCGAGATGTATCAACATAATGACGTTGATTCACTCGATATAGCTGAGTGCGTCCCACGCAGGCTAATAATACGGAGTAGTCAAAAAACGGATCTTTAGAATCATCTCATCAAACAATGAAAATAATAGATGGGTAATAATTCTACTACGAGGAATAGGCAAATATTGATAAACCAAATATTTGATTAATATTTTTATGACTGCAGATTCATTAAAACACTGATATCTACTTTTATGAAATTCGTAGCAACTCTGACGTCTTACTCTTTTGTTATCACTCCACTCTCATTTTGGGTCCAACTGATAGCGCCAAATTTGCCGTTTTTATTAAACAATTTTATTTAGTAGGCATAAAGTAAATAAATTTGGCAGCAACGTTTACTTTTAATAGAGTCAGAAATGTCACTTCACAGTAGGTATCGAAAATGTCAAACGCAATTTTGCGGGGATGAAGGTCGGTGCACGGGGATTTCGCGGGGGTGAAGACCGGCGCGCGAGGACTTCGCGACTCTTGACGACTTGAAACTCGAACTGAAACTCGCCACCAGCTAGCAGGTTAGACGGTAAACGCAGAAGAGGGCGTCTAGTCAATTCGTACTTTTAAGTTAGTAGGTATGATGAAATTGTCGCCGCTTGTTATTACAATAAACTTCTAGGAAGAGAATTAACGATGAGGATACGTTGATAAACAATCTATGTCTAGGACGCACAAGGAATAACATTTTATATCTAATATACATTACGTAATATACATACTACGTCTTAGTAAGCATTATACGTCAAAGATAAAATTTTAATTAACAATTTGTACTACCGACAATTGACTAATGCGACTGTGCTGTGTCATTTTTTTAAATCCAAACTAATAGGTGAAATGAAAAATAAGTATTTAGTATACTCTCTATCAAAAAGCGTCCACAGCTCAAATTTAAATATTGTACAAAATGTCTTTCTAGTGTGCTCATTTAGTATAGGTACATTTTTGGAATCATGAACTGGGATTCTCACACATTAAATGTCCTACCATAATTAAAAAAATTAAAACTAAACAAGAAACAATTGTGGTATAAAATGACACAAAAATATATATAGATCGATATCGTGTATCGTTAATCTCAGAAATGGTGTAAATTTTGTTCAAATATAGCGTAGGTATCGCGTATAATACGACGGTGTCGCCACTTTAAAAATCACTAGGCATATCTTATCTGTGCCGATTTGAGGAGCAGTTATCGGTCGAGACCGTATTAACGATCAGTAACCAAATATGGTTTTGAACAACTGTCCACAAAAACACGTTAACGATCGATTTTATAAACGTGCAATCGCTTCTATATTGTATGACTATTGTAAGCGCTGTCTGCGCATTTCATAAACTCTTTCACCTTGAGAATCATTTTTCGGGTTGTTCTTCGTAGGACTTGACGCATCTTAAATCACTTTTTAAACGTTGATACAAACAATAAAATTCAACTTTGAAATTCTCATACGCTCAAACACGGACAACCGATCACATCTGTAGTAAATTTTTTTGGGTTGTCATTTTTTTTAAGAAATAAAAATAGTGTGGTGACAAAATGGTAAATGACATATTTATATAATCACTCATTTAATAGCTCCTATCTATAAATATATATATTACCTATCCTAATAAAATATCTGTCCGTTAAAAGTTTAGTAGATACTCGTAATTGACATGAAACAAAATTATTAAAAAGGATTTAAAAGCGTAATTAACAAAAACTGTAAAATTAAACAAACTAGAGTGGGAGATCTCGCTGAAATTTATATTAAATGAAATTTGTACGTAGCAGAGTAGTAATATAGAACTGGCTAACTGCTCCCTGCATAGAATACGTAAATAAATAAGATAACAATAATAGCCAAGAATACAGTTGGCGGAACTTTTGGCGGCAGAGTTTTCATTATCCGGTTCCTGTGGAATCGTCGGGAAAAAATTCTAATATAAAAATATTATCTCATTGTAATAGAGTTTAAAATTTAGATCACCGGTAAAAGTATCATAACAACAAAAACAAGTTTATGTATTACCAAGTTAAAGTAACAGATTTCTAGGTAATTTTGATTAGACCGGATTGTATGTACGACTTCGTTTACATGCGGTTATAATCTATTTATCCGTCAATCGAGTTCGTTTATTGGACATATACAGATAGACAAAATTTTTATTTGCATTGTTATTTATATATTCTAAATTACAACGTCTGTATGAAGTGCCCTTGAATTGTTTGGGCGCTTTTAAACGTTTAAAAACTTTTAAATATCGTCATCATCATCATCATCATCAGCCCATTTTTACCCCACTGCAGGGGCTTAGGCCTCCCCCAGGGTGAGGAGGGGGGCTTGTAGCTTAAGTTCACCACGCTGCTCCACCGCGGGTTGGGAACTGTAACGACCGCGTCTGTAACGACCGCGTCATCTATTGACAGCGTCCGGGACCGACTGCTTAACGTGCCCTCCGAAGCACGGTGTCAGTGATATTGTGTACTTAAGTCAGAAAAACTCATTGGTACACGCCCGGATTCGAACCATGGCCCTATGGGGCCTTATAAATTTGAGACAGGTTCGTTGCGCTCTGGGCTATCACGACACATTAAATATCGAACAACTTGTTATTATATTTTGTTCCATTAGTGTTACATTGCTGAGTGATATAATCTATATTTCTTACAAATTAAAACTTTGTATTTTTAGGTCCCAAAAATATCAGGAAGTAGATACAATATATAATATCGATGGATTTGATTAAAAATGTTTTCATAAAATACTTATGTTACTCATGTTTCCATACATAAAGCTTACACCATGTTAATTTAGAGGTATATTTTTTTGGTACAAAGAAAAGAAAATATTATAAAGTAACAAATAATGTGTTTTCAAATATTTTGTATAATATCAATATTACTATTAATTTAATATTTTTAATTTATTAACTAATTTTCCCAAGCTCAATGTTTTTTGACTGGCCTGTCTGGGATTTCACTGTCATTAAGGAAGGTTATTGACACGTTGTATAAATATAGAGTTATTTATACAAAATAGAACAAATTGAAGCATTATTTGTTCAAACAATAGGCGTACCTAAAGATATCTGAAGATATTTCTTATCACTAATATGTCTATTTTGTTCAGTCTTTAAAAAAATAATTGTAAAATTCTAAACAAAATAAACCTTGAATTATGTAGTAATAATTTGATAAAATCTATCGATGTAGTGCTAACAGAAATTTATTCGTATATTACGGAAATTACTTTATGATATTTCAATAATGATCTACCTAAAATGCGGAGTGCCAAAAACCACCATGAGTTTTGAATGCATTTCTGATTGGTCTGGAAACTGGAAACTCCTGTACATGAAATTTATCAACAAAATTCACCAACTGAGATTTGAATGTTATCTTTGAATATAGAGTAGTACTTTTTTGTTTTTTTATGAAAATTTACCACGAAGGCTGTGGCGGTGCTTTGTTGGGCGTTGCGACTGACAGAGAATTATTATTTATTCCGATTTGTTTTTATTAAAATCGGATACAGTTAGGTTATCAAAATCCACCGCCTAAATGGAATCGATTATTGGTTCAACTGATAGATTTTACAAAGTCTACTACGGAAGTTTCACTAATACCAGCCAGCTATAATCAGGCATTGCATTAAAACCTCGTTGGTATTGTTTTTGCTTATTTGGCTTGGCCTAGCCTAATGTTCAAAAGTAATGTTTTTCACCTATCATTTTGCATAACACGCGTCTGTCATTTCAACCTCCGACATCGAAAAGAGATCTCGCACAGCTGACACATCGCCATAGGTAGTACCGATTAATCGATTACGATGTCCCTAATCGATCAATTCTAACAATCGGTCACATCGCTATCTCTTGTTTGTCCGTCTGTCCGTGTATTAGAATCGGGAGAGCTTCCGGTAGCGCGACCGGTAATTTACACCGTCAACACCCAATCAATCAATTACACAAACATCGGCTCCGATGATAAAATTGTATTCAAATTTAAGTTTGATGATGAATGACTTTTGTGTTTACCTACCGTTGTGGTAATGTCAACATGGTTTCGAAAGTGCGTATTATTTTATATATATAAGTACCTGCTGTACTTTTATTAAAGACCAATTATTTTTCGAAATAACGACTATTTAAAGATAATATTGTTCCTATAACAATAGCTTGTGATAGCCGAGTGGTGGTAAGCCCGCTTCTTGTTTGGAAGAACGTGGTTCGAATCCCAGAAACCAGCATGTGCCAATGAGTTTTTTCCGACTTACGAGTCGTATTACAAAATAGCACTACGTCCATACCTCAAGAGTACAGCAGCACGCGGTCTGTCGGCCGAGGTGTTCCGTCGCGTTGTTTATAGATTATTTAAATACATCTATTTGAGCCAATATTTAAACAATTAAAATCAGATAAAAATAAACTGGACTATCTACGAAACTTTATTGTTAATAATTGAAATTCATGATTTTCCGTCTAAAATAATAGAAATAAAATATATTTCGATGCTCTGATTAGGCAGAATTTACAATTTTTTAGAATTTTTTTACTGTCAGTTTGTATGAACATTGTATAATCTGATTAATATACTCCCAAGAACAGTTTATATTCGTGTAGACAGTATTTTTTATTTAACATTTTTACCCTTAAGTTAAAATATAAGTAAAAATTAAATTTAGTAACTCTTAAAACACAAAATTCCTAAATAAAATATCAGGAATTAAAGATTTTACCTAACTAAGGTGTTGAAAATCCAAGTTATAGTCACATTCGTAATTTAAAAATCCGCTAAAACTGCGCTAACTGTGGAAAAACTGTGAAACGACTCTTAAGTGCATAATTATAACTATCACCGTACCTCGGAGAGCATGATACCGGTTGCCGTCACCAAATGGCAGTCGTTGAAATCCACCAACCCGCACTGGAACAGCGTGATGAATTAAGGTCCAAGCATCCTCATCCAGAGGAGAGCCTAAGCCCCTACAGTGAGGCATAAAGGGCTGATATGGTATAAATTGTTTCTATGTGGCGCCGCGACCACTGAAAGCACTGGCAATAACAATAATTAAAGTCAATGCGATCGTGACAGAACTTTCGAGTTTCCATTCAAGCAATTATGACATAAAGGGAAATAAATAAACATGGCTCATAATAATATAGTTATTTACTTGTATTAATATACGTACTATATTTTTGCTTTATCATAAAAGAAAACTTTCAGATTCTTACCTCAAAAAAAAAATACTATTTATGATATTTTAACTGAGATACGATCGGTCCCTTACGTCTCACATTATCACAAATTTACCGGCAGATAGCGGTGATGGATGACGCACATTACATGTAGGCATTATGCCGTATGATAGCACCTGATACTACCTTATAGTCACGAATTACTAAATCGTTAGCTGATATGGCTTCTCCACATCGATAGATGAATCCATTTTAGAAAATACTTGCCACAGTAGAAATAACTGTTAATAACTAAAATTTTATGGTAGATAACCGACATATTTAATTTTTTTCAATCTTCATACTTCACAATTACAAATATAAACATGATCTATCCCACAATTTTCTCCGCCAAACAACGCCAAAATGCAAAAAGTGCAGCTAGTTCAACATTCTCGGTCGTAAGATTATAGTTTGACCGAAACCGCTGTACCTCGCCTTAGGTAGGCATGTGCGCGGCGAGTAGGGAAGGCAGCTCCTAAGCGTTGACGACGGACTGACGGTAGATCTGCCTCCCTCCGCGCCGCGCACATATCTACCTAAGGCGCGGTACAGCGGTTTCGGTCACACTATACCTACTACGTAATGGACTCGCATTGTACAAAAATATTCGCAGCTTTAGAGGAATGTGTAGTGCAAACTATACATACGGTGGCAAAAAAATTATATGGTATTCAAATCAGCAAAAAGTAGGTTCACACATTTTTTAAATATTTTTATATATCATAACAAAAAAAATTAAATCGGGTTTTTTCCGCAAATCGTTTCATTTTTCCCAACATCTTCTACTGGAAAATAATTGCAGTTTCACATGTTGCAAAAAATTAAAATTAAAAATTGAAAAGAAGACCCCGCGTATTTATGTTTTTTTTTTCTTATAGTATATCAAAATATTTAAAAAAAGTAAAAACAGATATCTGAATACCGTATATTTTTTGTACTAATAGGTTAAGGTTTGATGGAGTGCAACCGTTAACGCCGTTTTTATGGAAATTTGCTACTACACACTCCTCTTAACAGCAACCGTAAAATACGGTTACTTAAGAAGAGTGTGTAGTGGCCAACCCACCACGAGACCGACCCACGAGAACACTCGCTCAATGAGATGAACGAGAACACTCACGCCAATATAACTTTGTCCGTCGGTGTCCGTCTTAATCTCATGAACCGTATCTGGTAAAGAATCCGATGAAATTTAGTGCCGATCGACCGTGGCGGAGAAGCAGTCACTGGCGCTGCGGTACAATAAGACAAGTAATCTGCTATATAGGTTATTGTCGCTATACACGCTGAAAGAAACAAGGCGTATCTTTGTGAGCAATTTGCGGTCATTCGTGTTATTCTGTAAGCGTCTATCAACTCTTTTGGACCATAGATGGAAGCGACCGACAAGAGCGTTTGGTTTTCGTGAACTGTATATAGGTTTGCGATGATGATGTCTAACATTAGCACCGTACTATAGGGAAGGAAAACTGGCCTTAGATGACCACACTTCTTCTGCAGCTCCTCGACTTCTATACAGTCAGCGTCCACAGCACGGCAGCGCCTTGTCCGTTTCTGTGGTGACACTATTTGCCACGCAACTTTGTTCGAAGCGGATTTCAAATGTGTCCCTAGTCTTGACTTCTATGATCGAAGGCGAGATTAGCTACGAATATTCCCATTTACAATATTTTTACGATATGTAGTCTATTTCTGCACTTTTTAAGTTCAATTTTACTCGTCGCCAATGAAACTAACATATCTTAGTTCAATCATTGTGATTTTCGAATTATCTACAATTCCAGCGAATAAACATTATATGTAAAGACGTTCATGGTTACAATCTGAGATTACAATACAATTATTACCTACAGTTAAAAGTTAGTACTAGGAAACTGAGTAGACGGAGAAAAATCAATTTATTTATAAATATTAATTAATTATGCGTATTCGTTCGATATAGGTTTAGATAGTAGGTATGAATAATATAAATTTTGCGAATTTACTAGTAAAAGGTTTAAAGAACAAAGAGTTCATATTTGAACATCCGTGTCTCACTAAAATAAGAGGAAGGAACCCTACGCGGCGGCGGTACCAAAAGACCAAAAACATTGTAAAATATTTGTCGTTTGTGTTTATGGATATAAAATAAGGTTTTTTTTTTATTAAATATTGATAAATTTGGACTTAAAACTATTGGTTTCTAAGTAATTATGTTGCACATCTCGTAGTGTTATTTATTTTTACTCAAAATAATACTACGTAGAGACTTCAAAGTTGAAATAATAGAAATCATTATTATATATAGGTATACAATTTTTAACAAAATTTAAATGACTTTTTCTTATTTTGAGCGTTTATTCGTCGCTTCTCCACGATATATAGTAAACACATATATTTTGTCATAAGTGTGATATCGAAAACGAAACGCTTGAAAATTTTTGAGTTCGAAACGTAAACCAAGATTAAACTGAGACCCGGGTCTTAATAAATACGGAACAGCGAGCCAGACTCGTTTAAAGAGCGTTCCATACCGTGGATTATCACATTGCCTACTATGTTTTTTTAAATCTGTATCAAATTCAGATTAGCAGTCGATCCCGGCTCCTTCATTTAGTAGGCTATTGAATATATAGTGATCAATTTGTACCTACCTATTTATTAGTTCTCAATGAAATTAAGCATCAACTTTATACACATTTTCTCTTCACGAATATTTTCCGTTTCCCGTGGAACTATTATTATTGTTCTATATTGAATCGTTAATAATGTGGCTTACGAACACTATGTAGCATCGATGGAAGCGTATATACGTATTCCGCAGCTTTTTTTATGTTCTATACATAATATTACATTAGTTTCAATAATGTATTACTAACAATAGGCATAAGGTTTTTGGTGTTATCTATTTCTAATATCTACGGGCCTTGTCTGAATTTTTTTTTTCTTATCATGTTATTCTATATTTTTTTTTTTAATTTTAGGCTTAGCTGTTTTGGAAATAAGAGGGGAAACGGCCGATTTTCATATATTTTCTTTAATATCTATAGAACTATGCATTTAAAAATTAATAAATATATTTATTTGTACTTCTCACAACGAGCATTTCATTCGATACGTCACATGGTGCACTTACGAAAACTTTTTTTTTTCAATTTTTTAGTTTGCCTTCCGAAACCAAACCTCAAAATAAAAATTTGTACATTTACGCTATAGATCCCTGATTGGGTCATCATGTTATTTATATGAACCAAATTTTACATTTTTTCGTCTAGTAAACTCTCGTAGATTCGAAAGAAATAAGCTGTTACAAACGAACGGACAGACAGACGGACGAAGAGATAGACAAGCACCAGGGTAATCCTATAAGAGTTTCTTTTTTCATCTTAAATATACGGAACCCTAAAAATTAAGAATTTGCGTCGATGATTCCCTTAAACGTAGGTACGTCTTTCTGTTATCGCAATGCCCTTGCGGATAATATCGGTTTTATTGATAAAAGTAGGTACTATGACAAATATATTGAAATTACATGTAAGTACTCTACGTTTTCAAGTACATATCCGTGACCGACATAATAATATTCTAAAAATTATAAAAAAATGTGATACTTAGATGTTTGCACACACTTATTGAAAATCAGAATTAATTAATTAATTACGAGTATTTCGGAAATCTAGAAGAAGAAGAACGGGCAAGAAACTCCTCCTTGTTTATTTCATTTAGATATAATACATATTATATATATTTGTTTTCGGTGCGCATGGACGTCTTTAAATATTCGTTAATACAATAGTAAGCTTTATTTATTACCTGGATTGCAACACATTTTTACAAATTGATTATGACTGAAGTCTAAAATTTCTGTTGAAATTTTATTATTAAAACGGATACAATTTGTAAGTCTGAAATTTAAATTTTGGTCATAGTTCGCCTTAAAAAAATATATTAAAGTTTTTATGTACATAAATTTCATATTAATAAATGTACTGACAAGGGACTAAGAATGTCATTTCCTTTAAAGTGCTCTCTTGGACTATCCTTAGATTTTAGTTTATGTAAAGCTCAAATAGTTCTTTTTTGCAGAACAAATGTTGTTTGAATATCAGCGGCCTTCCCTCGGAGTATAATGCCATATAACATTATGCTATGAAAGTACATTTAAAAAACCAGTCTCGCTGTAAGCACATCAGTAATTCTCTTTGTTTGCCTGATTGTTAAAACGTCAGAGCTCAGTATAACAGTCATGTGAATCCCATTAAAAGTTAGCATCTATAGTAATACGCAAAAAACACAGTTTCATTAACTAAATTCTGTGAATCCTCACCAAGTCTGTCGAACGTTAGGCAAATTTAATTTTAAACAGTTAGTTTTATTAACTTTTAAGGTTATTAGCATTGAACCAAGTCAATAACTGCGAGAGTTAAGAGTTTACTATTGAAAGTTCCTCTCCATTTCTGTTGATTAAAATTTCAAGAGAAGTGTCATCAGCAAACAACACAATTTCAGAGATTTTTCTACCAAAGAAAGTATGTCATACACACTAAAAACGGAAAGGGACCTTATATAGAACCTAATGAAGAACTCTCATTTTATCAATATTTAGAAGCATTAGATTTTTATCTATTTTATTGTACAAAAGTTGTAGCTCATTTAGTTATTTAGTATTTCGTAAAAACATTTCATTTTGACACATCTACAAAACTTGACATTTATTAATCGTACAAACGATTAGTTAATTTCAGATAAGCAATCACATGATAGTAATGTACAAATTAAAATATATTTGTATATACGGCGTTTTTGGCTGAATATAGCTTATAATCTTAAAAGTAGAATATTCAGAATTACTGTAATTTTTTATTTTTGAGGATGCAAATTCACAAACGCAGGTAGTTGCAATTTTGCTTAGATACCCCACATGTTAACTTTGTTTGACAATTCATCATATTTGTCTGTACTAACGACCGCCCACAGCTGTGTTCGCATGGATCACACTTATGTATTGATATTTATTAATAATTATCAGTTGAATATCAGTTTCCATGGTTTTAACCTTAAAAAAGACGGAATTCCCTTACAAACTTTAATCTCCTATTTTACTCCTTTGGAGTTAATATTTCATAAATCCTGTAACGCATACTTTTACAATTCTAAACATAATAAAAGCCAAAATATATATTCCATGGTCTTAACTTTAAGAATAACGGAAATCCCATCAGTGTTTCTCTTACTCTTACTTCTCTTAATCCCTTGCTTTACTCCCTTAAGGGTAAAATTTTTAAAAATCTTGAATAACAACAATATTCAATTCCGATCCAAAGACAAAATACGAATGGATTTCACTCTAAAATTGACGGAAATCCTATTCAAACGTTCATCCCCTATTTCGCTCCTATAAGGGTTAAATGCCTGAAAATTCTGACGATAATATACAGCATGGTTATAATAATTTCCCATTCTGACACTTCACTAGACGTGCATATATTGTTATAGTGATAAAATATTGTTGATTTCGACAAAATAGAGCGTTGTTTTAAAAACGCATATCTTTGTGAGATTGGGCGATAACAGGTGATAAGCGACGAGATTTTTGATAGGTAATCTACAGGACGTCACATCCGCGTAGCGCTGCTTTCATTATCTTGGTGAGAATATACTGCACTGGCGCTGTGCCGCTATAGGTTTTTAGGGTTCCATAGCCAAAGGGTATCAACGGAAACACTATTACTAATACTACGCTGTCCGTCCGTTCGTTCGTTTGTCACAGCGCTGTATCGTCTGAAATAATAAAAATATCACAAACTTAAAAATTTAAGGGAGCCTCCATACAAGAAACGTGTTTTTTTTTTATTGTACGGTGGTACAGAACCCTTTGTGTGCGAGTCCAACACATTCGCAAGTATCTGTGAAGTAGGTACATTGTGAAAAAATATAACTACTAAGTTTTTTTGACATTTTCTTCTCAACAGAAATAAAATCTCAAAACGTGAAACTGAATAAACGAATTTTTCTTGCTTTTTTTGTATTTTTATCGAAACTAATAATGGTATTAGAAAATTTTAATAATAATATATCTATCGTAGGCATTAAATTATTTTATATATTAATTTCTACGTGTATTTTTCTGTACTACATTTTCCAAAAACGTCACCTAAAAATTGATATGCAATAGCCGTTTAAACACCGATGCGGGTGGGCAATCCATCTAAGGATGGCAATACCGACATTCTAAATTAGATATAATTCAATCAGACCAATTGTCCGACACGAGTGACCGTGTACCGCCATGTCAACGCCCAGAGCCAGAAAAAAAAAATATAACCAAACAATCCATAGAATGATGGACTTGACAGCTGGGGGAAAGGAACGACGCCATTGGACGAAAATTGAACAATACGAGCAGATGCGTCCATTTTTTTCATCCCCTACAACATGATATCTTCATAGATTTGCATCGAGAAATAAACGTCATGAATCTTAAATGCGAGAATATAATTATAGCGTTATAAACGTTTATGTAAAATACGTAACTGACATATTCAATTGGCGCGGAAAGTTGTCAGATGGTGACGATTAAAATTTTACGTTAAAAGATCCATCGTTAAAATTCTTCGCTTTTCAATATATTTTCTTTGCAATAATTGTATAAAAGTAGCAACTTTTATAATAATTTAAACAATACGACAATTTAAAGTTCATCAAAACATACGATACTCATTAATGAATTCTTCGAAACGTCGAATCCTCTATATCTCTGCTAATATTATAAATTCGAAAGTAACTCTATCTGCCTGTCTGTTACGCTTGCACGCCTAAATTGCTGATCCGTTTTGACGAAATTTGGTACATATAAAGATTAGATCTTGGATAAAAACAAAAGCAACTTTTTAGCTTTCTGTTTGTCTCTCTGTTTATGCGTCCGGGCTGACCTACGAAACGGCCAAACCGACATTTTTGCTAGAGAGTGACATAGACTACATTTTATACGACAAAGGCACGGTTTCTATGAAATAATTATTGTTTACACTAAAATGGCGAAACGGACATTGATGAATTTTAGTACTAAAGTGTCTAAGGCGTTCAATAACAAATAGAGTTTTACTCTAGAAAAACACGTGGTTCCTTTGGGATAGCTAACGGATTTTGATAAAATTTGGTAAAACAAGAAAAGCATACAGATTCCTTAGGTAGTTTTCAAAATGTTCTAAAAACTCTTACAGTGTCCTAGAGCGTCACGTTCTTTTAGCTGTCACAATTGTGTAGTCCACGCGGGCGAACCCGCGGGTGGAAAGTTAGTATTCTATAAAATTCTGAAAGCTCGACCACATACTCTGTATTCTTTATTTGCGGCCTTAAAATATACAAGAGGACATTACAAGTTATCAATTGAACAAGGTTATAACGAGTGAACAAGCTAACCATATTGAAGAGCAGTACAAACACGAATAGCTGCAATACACCTTAAGCTTATAATCCCAAAGCTACCGTATCTTCGTTATTGTATGTCAGCCGATAGGCCGTCTATGGTGTGATTAGCTTAGACCAGGGGTCGGCATCCCGCGGCTCTTTCGGTGTAAAGTTGTGGTTCTGTAGTTCCATACGCAAAATTAATTATTAATTATTTTATTATTAAAACCATTAAAAATCGTGCAATCGATCCATTAGTGAGTACCATGTCTATCTCTCAGCCACTCAAACGCTTTTCCATGAATACAATAAAAAGTAAAGTAAAAAGCTAACTAAGAAATGAAAATTTGAAGAGTCGTGCTTGAAATTTAAAACAACAACTTATGAGCCAGATTTAACCAAACTTTCAGAATGTATGCAAAACTAATGCTCCTTTTGATGGGACTATCTCTTTTACAATAACTGTAGTTGTATTATTGGACTAATTATTTTATTATTAATAATAATAATAACGTATACATCATAAGAACGCCTAGGCGCCAAACTAAGCATTAGCTTGTTTTTGGGTACCAAGCGAAGACACCACATACATATAACAACCTTCTGGCTAAAATATTTTAAACTAAAAACGTTTGTATGTTTTTATATGAATAAACACTTTCGTATTTAACGTAGTTTATTTTAAAATCTAAACTCAAATATATAATATTACAAGCAAATGCTATCGAAATGAAAAACTTGGAAATTTTGTAAATTGTAACTCTTGGCTCTTCCATGCCAAAAGGTTGCCGACTCCTGGCTTAGACCAAATGTACCTACTTACGTGCTGTAGTTGTAAAACAATATTTAAAAAAAAGATAAAACACAGTTTTATGTTTATGTTTTATCTTTTTTTAATATTGTATTGTATACAGTATTTTAATACTAAAATATTATTTCTAGGTACCCTGATTTCTACTTTATATTTAAATTATACGTTTCATCATATGATATAATCAGTATTGTATTAGCATTGTTAGAAGATCAGGTTCCAATGTCACGCTACTGAAATGCACTATCTTCCTCTATTTATTGGCTGTCCGCTTATACTTTTGTATAATATAATTCACAGGAATATTAACTCATCGATCTCGACGTCCACTCTTAAAAGATCAGCATGTCGCTTTCATACTGACAGTTCATTTATTTATTCTCTAAACTCGACCTTCATTTTGAACTGTCGTTTATAATCGACTCCCACCTGTTTCCAAGATGTTTCCAAAAACCTTCCATGACTTTAAATGAGTCATTGCTTGTTTTTTACAGTACCTATTGCAATGAAACTAATGAATGGAGAAGTGTCCATAACCAATGTCAAGAATGTACTTACCTAAGCGTAAAAATACAATCGCGAATATACCATCAACTAAGAACACAAAAGGTAAGCAAACCTCCTTGCTAAAGAATCAGCGATAGAATACCCATACAAAAAAGAAAGTTCAGCTTGTGGCTGTTCCTCGCTCAATTCCTAAATTGATTTCTATAGAAAAAATATATAATTTAGTACATGGAATCCTGTTAAAGGGCGATGTGTTTTGTTTTTAAGGCATCTCTTTTTTTTCACAATAAATTGTAGAAAAACCATAGAAGTACGAATTGACTAGAAGTCTTCTTCGGCGTTTACTGTCTAACCACTCATACTCTAGCTACCTGACACAAAATGGCGAGTTTCAGTTCGCGAGATCCCTGCGCACCGGTCTTCACCCACGTGAAATCGCGTTTGACATTTTCAATACTGTGAAGTGACATTTATGACTCTATTAAGAGGTATATAAGCTGTTTCGACGAGTATTTTATAGGTTGCTAATATCATCTCTGTCACTCAGAAACGCTTCGGGGAATAGGGTTTGAAACGGAGCTAGTGACACTGACCTGAAGCCGCGGAGAGAAAAACTATCCGCTTAGCTGTTTTTTAGTTGCCAGTAAATTTTCTGAATATACTTTATTATTTTATTTTCTTGGTCAGAATAAGTACAGGCCTTGTTTATTTTTCAATGGGAGATATACATAGGTATATAGATACCTTCACATGGATCTAATCGTTTTCGCCGGTTATACACGCTGAGATTCGCCGCTGATCATCACACAAGTGAAAAGTCACCCGATCTCACGCTGAGCATGTAAGCGGTGTAATAAAATGCACCCCTCGAAAGCAATGTAGTGATTCAGCGTAGGTACACTCTTCCACTATTTGAATTTTCAATTTGACGGCATAACCGCCAAATACCACAGGTAAAACTAAAATTGTATTTATAACGGGATTTTAACGGTATTCGAAGTATGAACGTGTGAGCATTTTTAATATCATGTTTACACCCTATAGTACGGGAAGATAAAATTAATTCAATTAATAAGTACCTACTGTATTATTATTTATTTTACCGGGACACCGACCAACGCGACGCAAGTGAGCGTTCAGTCCCCCTCGATTGTGGAATATTTCGTCCAATTCCCCATTTGGTGAATTCCTTCATGGGTTACGGACCATTCGGCGTCGTCTCGAACCTTCTTGCACCCTTGCAGAAGTCTACCAGTTGCCCAGCATTGATATCTGCAAGCTGCTCTTCATCTATTTCTTCTGTTCCTAGAATTTTCCTATTGAGTACCTTAAAAGGATTAATTAATTTATTTTTTATGTATGTATGTATGTATGTATGTATGTATGTATATAAAATGTGACGCCCTGCAAGGGAATTGCAATTTTGACATTTGTTATTTTTATGTCTATTGGTTAATTAATTCTTTACACAATACTGTTCTACAATATTACTATACAATACAATATAATTACGTTAATTTTCAATACTTAAATTTTTAACTTTTTGATTTAATTTGATTTAAAGGGAAAATAGGGATAGGTGTACCTATATGAACATACTTTTTGAAGTTAAATGCATGAATATTGGTACTTATAAGGCTTTGGGGCAGAAATTGAATTGTCGAGTTTCGAGTTTCGAGATGATCGAGATCATCATAATTACGAGGAAACCGAGGAAAAAAAACTACGCGTTATCATAATTACCTTACTGAAAGTACTTACGCGCACTAGATCAAATGCTGGTAAGCGTGCGCCTCTGTGTCGCATTATGAAAACATATAATAAAAATTTTTATGATATTGATATATTTAAACTGTCACAAAGATTATTTAGGAGGGACATTTTGGCAGCTTTAGCTGAACATTTATGACTTTTTTTTTGTTTTGTGTTTGTTTCTACTTTCTAAATTTTGTTTAGTTTAAGTGTTTTTCATTAATTTTTTTGGTTATATTATATATTGTATGTTGTGTACGTTGGCAGCTCTCAATGAGTTTTTATGTTACTAATTCGTGGACAGCGTAGTTGACTGTGCAATTATTATAAACTGTTTACTTATAGTTAGATATATAAGTCTTATTGTACACGTTGTTTGTTGTCCTAAATAAATAAATAAAAAATAAAAAAAAAACTATAACTTCTGCTGATGCATATTTTTTCTCTTCATATTCCTCGTTTTTTTATGCGGGTCATCCATTGCTCGATTTTTTCTCATGGTGGCAACAAAATAGGCGAAGAACGTTTCTATGGGACTTCAGTCATTTTTAAAGTTAATACTATGAAGTTTAGGAAACCTGATTTAGCGTTTATAGAAATTTTACCCTTAAAGATAAAAATAGACAAAACTGGTTTATATCTAATGTTTTGCTTAGAAATAAAAAATTAAATGTTTCAGTGTCCACGTAAGCGAAGCCGCGAGCGGTCTCTAGTATGATCTAGCAATCTTTTCATTAAAGATACCATCTATTGATGTCATACCAATCACTTTGAATATAAAGTTTCTCATTCGATCACCAAAGATTAGCAACGTACGAATAGGTCCCGGTCAGTTGGTATTTGTATTTGGATACATGACCGTATATATTTTAGTCTATTTACTTAAAATAAATTTTATTTATTTATCAAAGATTTACACATCAAAAAATCACAGATATCGCGATCCACGCAACTATCAAGCTATCATCATATTTCCTGTAATTATGAACCGGTCCCATTCGTTTATAAAGCTGCGGATTGGAAGCAGTTAACCTCCACCGTCACAGAAGTGGCGGTATCAGTGGAACTTGTAATCATGCTTGTAATATTTATTTGTCTTAAATGTCATAAATTATAGACTCACTGGTCAATATGAACTACCGGTCTTTAATTTTACATTTCAAACGTCTACAATAGTCTAAATACCTACCTATTTTAGAAAAAATCGCCATTTCGCACTTTCAGAATTAAATACGTGTAGGCTTATTAGGTTAAAAGCCTATGCGTTTGTCTGCGGCAATGTCTCGCTACATTTGGGACCGCCAAAGATGTCATTTATATCAACACAAAAAATACACTACATAGATAGATGCACGAAGTAGCATATTAATAGATGTAATTAAATGAGAGGAACAAATAAAAATTAAAAATTAGTATCTACGCAGATAAACCTGGAATCGCATGATAGCATGCAACAAATGTACTCATTATTTGGTATCGAGTGTACCTACGTACATCCGGCGCAAGGGGCGTGGTGTAGCTACCGGCTGTCTACCGCGGGGCGGAGGGGCACGGTACACGGCCGATCCGTCATTTGCTGTCGCGGCCGCATAATGCAATACCCGCGTATGAAATTATTAACATTCCGCATCCGATGCGACGCGACGCGAGGAAAGAAGTCAACCGGGTTGCTATGTTATGCTATGATAAATGGTTAAGTAAATTAATAATTAGGTAAGAGTTTTAATTGAACTCTAAAAAACCTGCCAAGTGCGAATCGGATCATGCACAGTGAAGGGTTCCGTTGTCGGGATGAACGAACGTTCATGGTTAAAATTCAAATACTACCTAACTTTAGCAACAAATATCTTTTAAGTATAGGTATGTTATTCAAACCAATTTTAGTTAAAAGGGTTCATTGGGTTGAACTATCTTAATTTTTTTCCTAATTTTCCACTTTATAGTTGAAAAGTTAAAGCCTTAAGAGGAGTGGGTAGTGGCAAATTTCTATACAAACGACTTTAACTGTTGGCTTAATTAAACGATTGGCGCTAAAAAATTATATGGCATATACAATTCATTGATGGTATATTTCATTAGGGCAGTATGGTATCAACAAAAAGTAGATTTAAAAGTTTTTATTTTTTAAAATTTTTTTATACATCGTAAGAAAATAAATAAAAATGTACAGAAAAATTTAATTAAAAAAACTGTTCGATCTAGTTTTTACTGATCTAAATACTATATAATTTTTTTGCAGCAACCGGTCAAGGTTTAATGGAGTGCAACCGTTAATGTCGTTTGTATGGAAAAGAGATTGCTCGTCCTCGGCTTTTGCTGTACATGCTTAAATAAATAAAAGTAATTCACTAAAATATATGTCCTTTTAACACACTTCAATCCGCTTATCTTTCTTTGCAAATTTAACGGACAACTTCACTTCACTTCATCAGCCCATTTTTACCCCACTGCATGGGCTTAGGCCTCCACTCAAGATGAGGGGCTTGGAGCTTTAATCCAACACGCTGCTCCACTGCGGGTTGGGTCGGACGGACAATATATAAACTGTATATTTCATATTACTCTTTTGAGTTAAAATTAAAACGAACATATAGCTGTCAAAGGTGTCAACGTTTACCGTCTAACCACTCATGCTCTAACTAACGGGTTGCAAGATGACGAGTTTTACTCTGAGTTTTAGTGCGCAAGGTCCCCGCACGCCGGTCTGCATCCCCGTGAAATCCCCGCGGCCATTGCTTCAACCCCGCAAAATTGCGTAATGTCACTTCGATAGGTACTGTCAATTGGCATTTATGACTCTATTAAAACCAAAAGCTCCTGTCAAACTAATTTACTCGATGCAACTATCGAAGGACACTGAAAATGAACATTAAAAATAAAAACTTATAACACATTTTTGTCAAAGAATTTAATTGAATTTTCCGAAAAAGTTATGAACCAATTTAAAAAAAATTTGTACCATATGATGCCCCGCAAGCTCCTGCATCTTTTGACACTACCGCCTTTTGTTTAGCTTTATAACTTTCTCAGATATAGCCAAATCTCACTCTCCGGTGTAACTGATCTAATCTCATATCTAATTTAAGCCCACAGTTTTCGACTGATTCCAAATATTCTTTTTTCAAACGGTAGACAATCTTTAGAGTAGTAATCTGTTGTCATGCGATGGCCAAGTCAATGTAGCCAGTTTTGTTTTTGATAACATCTCATTTCTTTTTATAGATAGTCCTCCTTTTTTTCCTTTCCGATACCTTCTACTTCTTAAATACCAACAACGAATTTTCCCTCTCTCTCTGTCTTATGAGGTTTTAGAAAACTGAACCAAAATTGTAAATATTGCAAAATTGTAAATATTTTACTTTTTCCTTGAGTTATATACTAAACACTAATTGTATTCTAAATTTGAAGCTTTTATGTCTACCAAAAGTAGGTACCTTAGAGTTTTGATGATCGGTCAGTCAGTGAGTGACAAATTAAGAAACTTTGACTAGTTATAATTCTTAAACTACAATTTGAATGAAATTTTAAATAATATACCGTGTTTATACAAAGCCTGCTTGGTTACTGAAATTACAGGCTTTTAGTTTAATCCACAACGAAGTTATAGAGCTTGTCCTGAGTTAATAAAAGACGTAGTTTACGATTAGAATCAGAAACACATATATCTGGACAGTTCCTAAAAATACCGATATCATGTTAATCCGATTAAAACAGTGACTTAGATTGTTATATCGCTAGACATTCGCGATAGATCGGCGGATAATACTAATCAAAAATATTTAGTTAAGGTAGTACCCCGTAACAATAACTTTGTATAATTGTAAATTTCCTGTATGAAATTTACAATATTCAGTTTATTACTTACTTTGGTAAATGTAAAGATGTTATGGTCAAATCATAAACGCGCAATAGATTCTAGAATATTTGTGACTGTTTATGCTAATGTAAACATAGCCCTTAAATCCCCAAATTACCTAAATTGTTCCCTTATAGACATAAAAAATATCACGAAAGCAGTCGTAAGGCGTAGCGATCTAGGTAGGTAGGTACACTAATATATTTCAAAGTTGGACTAAAAACTTTTGTGAAACCTGAGATAGGTGCATTATAGGTGTTCCGCGAAAGGACTACAAATATAACTTTGAATTTAAGAACTAGCAGTCTTTCTACTAAATTTCATCAAAATCAGTTCAGCCGTTTTATAAAAAAAAAACATCACACAGAAAACGTGTTTTTCCCATGATAAAAAGTAGTCTATATGTTATTTCGATATTATATATATGCTATAAGTATTCCTGTAAAGTTTCATCCAAATCTGTTGCAGTAGATTGTCCACTTCATATATTTACAGTAATTATGTATTGCATGCATGCAATGAAATTAAACTTCTTATGTACCTACCTACTTCGTAAAAATGGTAGTCTATGAGCCTATATTTTTGTGATGGCACTAACAAAATAAACGAAGGCTTTTAGAGCTTGGATTTTTATGTTTTTTAATATATTTGACGATCACAATTAATTCAATTAAATGCCATGCGCAATTGTAAGTTTTAGACGTAGAGCACATGTTTCTTACACATATTTCCTTTATAAAATATAATCCAAATAAAAGTAAATAAGTTTAAATATAATTATTTTATAAATGACGTCTCAATAGTTGAAAAATGCTACGCGAAGCAAATTGGGCACCCTCGCATCTCAAAGTAATATACGAGTAAAGTTATATTTCATTTCTAAATTAAACAAATTCCTAAAAAAAATTGTGATAACGTCCTTAATTTAAAATTTTACACTGAAGTCGTTTATCTTAGTAAAGCACATATTTTTATTCACTTATTTTCTATAATAATTAAAAAAATAAACAATACGTATATTATTTGTAAATTCACTTTCCGCTATCCTATACGTAGAGCCACCAGTACGTACCTAGAAGGCGGGGAGCGGGATGCGGGACGGGTCACTGTCACCCCGAACGATTGATCACCTATCCCCCGGGATGTGTTTGTTGGAATACACTCGTGTTATTTTTATTTTTCGCCAGTTCCTCCTGCTCGGGATGGGACCGTTACAACGGAGGTTTTCACCTCAATTACGATAGTGCTGGATTATCGCACGCCTATTTGGCTATAAGTGTACTTAAAACAATAATATGTATAAGTACTTATGTATAAAGCATACATAAGCTGATTCCAGTTTTTTTATACCGGGACTCCAGGTCTTGATTTAATACGGTTCTTGCTAAACATAAGCAGGGTGCGATTTCAAATCGTGCGTTTGTTGAAAATGTATGGCTGAGATGTACTTACGTCTGATTAAGAATAAGGTAATCATTTATAAGCAAAATATAAAAATAGATTTTTTTCTTAAAGATATAAAAGATATAGATTCAGCAATATGACACAAAAATGTAAACACAAATAACTCAATGCATTTTATCACAAAAACACAATAAACTAGTTCATAAAATCACAGTTGTTGCAGTGAAAGTAAAAAGTAATACCTATTTTCGATTGTTTTATTTATCAAATAATATAATACAGTTCTTGGTTTTATTAACAAATAAATAAATTATATTCTATATAGGTATACTTGTAACAGAGATCAGCAATCACATAGATCTTCTTTAAATAGTGTGCTGACTTCAAAATAGTGTCAAAAAACTTATTTTCATTTAATTTTGTACACAATTTTTGTAACATTTTTGAAAATTTTAGTTAGGTTGCTGGAGATTACTTTTTTTTAACATTGAAAATGTTTTTCAATCGTTCAATTCTAGACCCGATTTAACAAAATTAGGGGATCGTTCCAAATCATTGAAAGTGGGCTAGGTGCCTGGTGCCGGGATGTGTTTAATATTAAAATGCGCGTAAACAGATTTGTTAAAATCATACCAATAGGTTTTTCGAAAACTCGTAAAATATTCAAAATTTGGGCCCAAAAATTGATTTTTTTACTTCCGACTTAACATTTCAGAACTGGAAGTACCTAAATAAGAACAAAAGCAAAAATTCATTCGAGCGATTCTGATACCAGTATTCTACATGTTTAATTTTGTTACGTCATAGTCGTAATGATTGTCTAAAAAAATTTGTGTTATCGATACAATAAAAATTTACAGCGTAACAAATTGTTTTCTTTGTTTCGACGCCTATAACACCTGCTATCATAGGATACCTAGTTGCATTTTCAATGTACCCGATAGTTGCGGGAAGCGCGAAATCTGTAATTTTTTCACAGGCAAAAGAATGAGGCTTTAATGTGTGCCCCAGGTTGCTTCATTCTGCTACTGATATTTGTCTGTTTTCTCGCGTAATGGTTCTTTAAACTCATCAAAACATCAGGTTTGGTATTATCCCTATAAAAATAAGTAACAAGGGGTAAGATCAGGAGAACTTGGAGGCTATTCACTGTGACCTCACCTTCCCATCAGTGAAATAATAATAATATCTGGGGCATCCTACACAGCGCCATCTATCATCCATCATATACTAAGTATGATGCTTGTATGATGGGGTACCAGACAACTGATATACATACTTAAATATTCTTTATAGTATATCCATATATATAGATACTTTTACACCCAGACACTGAACAAATAAACATGTTCATGCACACCAATACTTGTCCCGGGCGGTACCTAATGGAACCCGCAACCCTTGGCTCCACAGTTAGGGCCTCTATATAAACACTCGGCCAAATTGCAAAACCTGATAGTGCCGACGAGCTCAAAGAACGTATTACGCGGGAAATCAGGCGAATATCAATATTAGTGTTACCTTTGCAACGATAGAGATGAATTTTATCTTCGACGAAGATGTCGTCAGAAAGTTGGCACTTGGAGCACACTGTGGACCTCTTTTGAATTAAAAATCATTTTCACGTCAAATACTTACTAGTCATTATTTCGATATATACAGAGTGAGATTTTAGTAACCGGCCAAAATTTTTCTAGATGTTGGGTATCACCAATAGACCTCATTACGTAAATAAAAATATAGGTTAAATATTCATAAACAATAATTATATCCTAAATATTTTTCAACAAAATTTGGCTACCTTCTATTTACATACGAAAGGGCGAGGCATGTGGCATGTGGGCGGGGCGCGTGCACGTGCACTGGCGCCCTCGTGAACGGTTACTAGTAATATTGGTAGTTTTGGGAAAGGTTTACGTAGTCTTAACTGAATATTTTTCTATTGAACGATACTAAAAAGGAACAAGACGGCCAACGGATTTTTATCAAAGTTCATTATATTAAAATTTGGCTGGTCATTAAAACATCAACTTGTATATACGTGTTAATAAAAAAGCGCAAAACCTGAAATCAGTTTGTTCAGAATCGAGAGCAGAATCGATTCCACTAATAAAAAATAGAGGTCAAATTTTAACCAAAAAAATATTTAATTTACGCCGTTTTTAATTGTTACTCAACTCTAGAGGTGAATGAACTATCTACATTAGTTACTAAGAAAGAAGAAGAAAGAAAGAAATATCATTTATTGGTATGTACTAACAGACTCAAACACGTCATGCAGGCATTGGATTTTTGAAATCAGCGTGTGAAAGGTCATTACGTTTCTATAAACGTGTAAAAAAGAGATAGGACGTGCGCGGGGCGAGGAGCGTTGTACACGTTGCAATCAGTGGTGTGTGGTGGGTTTAGAACATGGCTACGCCAACACGACATGTGAAGTTTAAAATCATTTTGGTGAAATCTTCAAAGCTCAGATATTTACCTTAATATGTCTGAAAGATACGCTTTTTATTGCACGTTTTTACGCCATCTATTGGAATTTTACTAACCTAGTCTAACCTATTAGTTTAGTGACCTAGTCTAATATTGTTTTAGTTTAGTAATAACGTAGCAGATGGCGCTATTTGGCAAAATTATATAATCAAATCATGATTATATAATTTTGTATTTTTGTTGTGTGCTGTGTGAAGATAATACAACTAGTTTTTTATTTAAAAGCAAAGCAAGGTAATTGTGAGAATATCTAAACAAAAAATAAAATAAAATAGGTACCTAACCTATTAGACAAATGAAAAATCTCTGTTATTAAAATATTTATTATTTTACCTAATGATTTCACCTTAGTTAAATACATCATAAATATTTATATATAATAAACTCGTCAATGATTTCATTATAAAATAAACCTGACCCAGACCTGAAATATTACGTAAATATGTGTGGATTCGTTTGTAAAAATCATTGTTTATAAAAGCTAATTGGTTTATAAAGCAAGAGATAGGTACCTAAATTCTGTATGATTTTAATTACCTACTTACTTTGTCACTGTGCAATGACTGCGAAATACATTTCTTTCAGTCCATTGAAATCCTCCAAAATTTCCATTTCGTTATTTGACACTTTAATTTCACCTAATTCATCGTTACTTTAATACAACTTTAAAACATAAAACACAACAAATCGCAATGAATGCAATGCAATGAACACAGACAATAATTGAAAACAATAATGAAGTTAGTTTAGCCGCAGAATTCGCAAAGTTCTGCCTGCAGTCTAATTACGTACGAATTTCACTGTCGTTATGCCTGGCTTAATTTCCAGTATAAAATCCAGTAGGTACCGACCGATGGCCCTCGAAACGTAAGAGGGATAGATGCCATTCATCACTACATGTAAGAAGAAGACAGACATAAAAGACGTAACTCATTTGGCTTGCCTCACGGCGTGTTCGCAACGTGTCGGTTCGGTTGGCGTCGGTATGTCGTGATCGGGAAAGAGAGGGAGGCCGGTGATAGGGTATTAAGATAGGTCAGTAACAGTCAGTAATAGCGCGCCATTGTATTATATGCGCGCGCGGGAAATTCAAACACTCAAAAGAGTACAAACTCTTGCGTTTTTCATCATTATTGTAGGAAAATTTTAGACATGCATGGCTTTTTGGCTTTCAAGGAAGACCCGCGCCTTTGCAATGTGAGTTTGACTGAATGCACATTGCGGCGGCACACGAAACGGCAACGTCGCACTAGATAGCGTGTAATTACCATCGATTTATTAATTTGCAACAAACACAAGAAAACAAAAAAACCTTATATCTTCGTAAATAATCCGCAAAAGTTAAATTTATTAATATACATAATTCTTTTATAATAAAATTAAGTTGGTAATAACACTCGGCTTCGCCTCGTGCCTATAAACTTCTGGACTATAATATGCAGCTTATCGTATTTGCATCATAATCTACTATTAAAGGTCCCTCTTCGCCAGTGTTAGCTATAAAAAATATTCCTGCTAAACTTGGTGATACAAATTATTTAATTTGCCGTTTTTTTTTTTGAGGATCAACTCACAAAGGCAAAGAGTCTGCTTAAAATGTTTTCATATAATCCTTTTTTAATAAAGTCGTTGACACAAAATACTAATGGATATTTTTTCATAAGTTCGACTGATATATAAAATAATTAAATTATGGAACCGTTGATGCTGTCGCCGGTCGCTAATTGAGCGAGTACGTATCAACAGAGATCAACGCGATATCTGCGCTTGTCACATTTTTGCACACACCTTTCAAATTGTTTTGGTTGTGGTTTATTTAATTGAGAAGTACAATTCGGAAATACTAATATTTTATTAGTAAGTATGAACGTTAATAATAGGGATCTTCATCTTGAAATAATAACATACTAATTGAAAATAGTGGAAATAACTTTCACTTTAACTTTCATTTAAACTATAACACAACCGAACACTATATGTATAAACGGTAGTTATTTTTAATATGTTTCTTATTATTATCATCAAATCATAATAAATTTTAGAGATATAAAATACTTGAATGAATCCACCAAAATTATTAAACAATCGAATATGAATATTATGAGCATAGTGTCAAAATCACCGGAGCTTAATGAAATAAATGTCCGAACAGCACTATTCCACTCATCCCTATTTGTAACTTCCGCCCGTCCAGCCGGTGACCTGCCAGTCAGCAGTTCTTAATTGAGACAAAAGGATAAAGGGACATCTGTGACGGACATACCAATATTGCTAGTCAGTCGAACAGCTTTGTCATCTCATTAATCCTCGGTCCGGTTTTTGATTAAACAAAATATAATTATGTTAAAATCAACAAAATGAAATGGAATCGATTGTATTTGGAGTAAAATAGTTTTAAATTTTAAAAAATATAATAATATTTTTTCTATATTTACAAAGTGAAAAAATTACGAAGATTGGTGTAAAACAGTTAACTATTAATTTTATATTAGTTAGCAAACAAGCGTAATAATAAACTCAGATTTTATGTGTAAATTCACAATATCTGGTCTGGTCTGGTTTGGAATTACGAACCATACCACATCGGCCCATTATGCCTTACTGCAGGGGCTTAGGCCTCCCATGAGGGTGCTTGGAGCTTAATCCAGCACGCTGCTCCAGTGCGGGTTGTTGGAGGCACAGAGCGATCGTTATGTATTTAAGCCAGAAAAAACTCATTGGAGCATGCCTATTTCTGGGATTCGAACCACGATCTCTCAAAAACCGGCATGTACCGATTACGAACAATCATACTAATTGGACATTTGGCTATTCTGTGGTTTCGGATTTCATTGGTGGACATGATAAAAGTTTCTTTTTCTAATCAACCTGCGTGACGTACGTACATAAAAAAAACGCTATTCCTCAAACGTCAAATAGTATTTGTAATACATCTGTTGTACCTATACTAAATTAGTAATATACATGTAATATATGATAACCAGTTTACCAAAACGTCAATTATTTGAAATATTCTGCGTGACAAAGCGTCGTTTTCGAGTTCGACAAGAGCCCGCGATTATTCTTGCGATATGTCCCGAGATAAAGGTAAAGTTATGCTTTTCATTTTACGCTTGGCCACCGCCATCAGAGTGACAAGCGACGAACCTTGTAAATCCTTCACTTATTCCGATGTTTATACGTTTGACAGATTTATAAATTTTAATATTTCTATCTGTATGCTATATCTAACATTAAAATGTTATCAAAATCTATAAGAACTCAATAGTTAATAATTTTTTACCAATTTTACAAACAAAATACTAGAATAAAAATGGAATTTAAAAGAAGACATTTTTGAAAGTTTATTTGCAATTATTTTAATTTTATTTATTATTATTTATTGTACCTGCATAATCAACTAAGATATTTAATTTCTTTACTTTGATAAATGAACATATTTTACCAAAACACCTTTTTAAAGTTGAAAATGTAGACAAGAATCGATATTGTTTCTATAAATATCAATAAACTTTAGATATTATTGTTGTTGTTTTATTAATACCGTTTAATTAATATTAATATAATCTACATGTTAGATACGTTTATAAGACCCGTCAACGCCAATTCGAGCAATTTGTGCTTATTTTAAAAGTAAACAAATTATTTTTATTAGCCTTTTATGTCTCATCAAATTAACAATTAAAAACTTAGATCGTGCCCAAAATATGATAAATCGAAGTACGTATATAAACTCTAAAAGAAGTAATTTAAAAAAATATGTTTGCATGTAAAATAGTTTTCCAATATACCTAATAATAAATAAAATTAACTTTATTTATTTTCATACTTACTGCGTACTGAATTTGGAAATTCAAGCAAATGAAGATTTCTGCCAGGTAAAATACGTCCGAAAACCAACTTTAAATTTCAATGTATCTAATCGTTCAATGAATAAACCCGAATTACCTTTTAAAGTTTAAATGCTAGTTTTAAATTTGGGGATTTATTACAATAAATTAGTAGAATAAAATATTTAAGTATGTTTTCAACAAGAGAATTATCGACACGTATCTTGGAAGTTAAAATCACAACGTGTTGTCGGATTACCTTATCGTGCATATTTTATTATTATCGTCTTTCCAAAGGTGCTAAGCGATAACTTGTTCCAAAATGTTCATTATCTTTAGAATAAATATATATATTGTTATATTTATAATTACATACATTTAGTAAAAAAATTAACTAAGTAATAATTAGCCCCACTTCTGGTCGAAATAGACTAAAATAGTAATACTTACATATGATCTAGAAATCTTCTTCAGAGAAATTTCTTCACAATTAGGCTTTGAACCAAATACTGAATTTAAAATATCATGAACGAAGTTTACTTATACAAAACTGTCAAGTAATATCTCTAATTTGCGTAAAATGTATACCTACTAGTAATGAAAAATCAAATCTTGATAAAGACCGCCGTAAAATATATGAGGAAACACGTAAACTTGCGCATTCATGAAAATGGTTACCGATTTGGCCATTTATTTCATTAACTGAAATGTATGAAAATTGTAAAAAAGGCTTATTTCTTTTTATTTTTCATATGACATTTTTTTACAAGACTTGATCCTTACTAGCAACAATATCGATCGGTGCAATAATACAAGTTATTATATTTTTACAAAATCAAATGGGTCGGTTCCCGGTTTAAGTAAAAGATTTTTCAAAAATGTGTATATGCAATTTTTGCTTTCTCAAACATCGAGTTCCTGACTCTTTTGCACACTTTTCGGTATATCTCATAGTGTAGGATTTGATCATACAATTTCATCTCAAAAACTCACCTATACGTATATACTCGCATATGCAATTTTCCACCACCTTTCTCATTTTGTGGAACCGGCTAATCCAGTAAATAAGTAATTAATTATTTACGCATCCAATATTATGCTCTACTATTTAGTAGATTCTGCTCTATTCTCTAGTAAATGTTTTCTAGTTGAGATCCTTCCTCTCTCAACGGATGTGGGTTCTGCGATATGTGATTAGCTCATTTTGTATAGGTATGTTCAACTTTTTAAGTGTGATCTAACAATACACATTCTTCGAAAACCATACTAGTTAAACCGTAGCAAAATATGGTAAAACATAAATTAAATTCGTAAAAAACCCGGCCAACAGAAAATTAGCAAGTTCGCGCAACTAAATTTCTGTTCCAATTCATCAACAAATAGTTGATAGTCCAAACTGAACTTAATTAATGAATATTGAAATACCTCATTTTCAATAACTATGAAACAAAGTAAGCAAACTAACAGTTTTCTTCCTATCTATAACTTAATAGATATCTACAAATTTTGATAATTCTCACGAAATTAAAAAATTTGGTTTTTAGCCTGAAGATTAGAGAGCGTGGGTATTTTTTTGCACATTTTAAAATACTTATCTATAATTAAAACCACTTTGCCGAAAATTTTAAGAGTTAGGGAGTTTTTTTTAATCTTTAAAAGTAGCCCTTTCAAACAGTACTTTGACGACTGCTTGGCCTAGTGGGTAGCGACCCTGCCTACGAAGCTGGAGGTCCCGGGTTCGAATCCCAGGTCGGATCGGTAATTATATGATGAATATTGATATTGGTACCGGGTCTTGGTTGTTTTATGTATGTGGTGTCTTCGCTTGGTACCCAAAACACAAGCTAATGCTTAGTTTGGAGCCTATATAGACGTTGTTGTCATGTAGACATTATTATTATTACTTTACACAAAACAAATACTTTTGTGAAGAAGGATCAGATCAGCTCCATTTTTGATTAATGAAATATTATTATTATTGGTAGGACTTCAAAACATGAGATAGCTTCCTGCTAAGAGAACTGATAACCTGGTGAAACTGGTGGGCCCCCGTGTCTTTCAGGTGGTCCTTAGCCTTGTGTTATGGAAAGCTAAGGATGCCTTCACCTTTTTGAATATTTTAGACAGTTTTTCATGTAGCATTGTCAAAAATCTCAAATTATGATGTTTTTGGAATCCATGTTAAACTCATAATTTTTTTTTCTTTTAATGCATTACCCCGATCATCAGCTTGCCACGATCGGGTAAGGATTAAAATGACGTAACGACGTGTTTGTTAAGTCAATTCGGCGGAGTGGAATCAGTAGAACAAACAGCGTGTGTTTGTACGTGGACTGTTTGCACAACGGCGAGCGTAGGTTGCGGCAACCGTGTGTGTCGACCCCTCCGTATTTTCTCATTTATTTCAAACGAAATTACAATGAAAATATCATTTTGGAGACATTCGTATTTAGACTTCGGTGAAGGTTACATATGTGATATATGTGTCGTGATAGCCAAGTGGTGGCGAGCGCGCTTGTGTTTAGGAGGTAGTGGTTCAAAACCCAGAAACCGGCATGTACCAATAAGTTTTTTCTGACTTTAGTACCATCACTGACACCGTGCCTCGGAAAGCACGTTAAGCCGTAGGTCCCGGTTAAAATCCACCAACCCGCACAGGAGCAGCATGGTGGATTAAGTTCCAAGCACCCTCATCCCGAGGGAAAGCTTAAGCCCCTGCAGTGAGGCGTAATGGGCTGTTAAGATATGGAAAAATATAAATAACTTCTACGAAATACACGGTATGGAGTTCTAGTATGTAACAGTGGCGAAATGTGACCTATAAAATAAGAAGCCGGTCACGATAATTTAGGCAATATAGACACCCTGTCATTGATATCGCGATGGTCGATTCTAATATTTGTGTACTAATGAACCTTGCGGCCGGCTTCTTTTTCTATGGATCATCTTTCACGTGATGTGAAAGTAGGGCACGACAGAAGAAGCATGAAAGAGGAACTTAGCAATGGAGATGTGATCTCTTTGTAGTGTATTGGAGTGTTTTTGTAGGATGAATAGAGAAATAGATATGAGAAAACGGTATCCTTTGAAAGAAAAGACTAGAGTATAAAAAGCTATATTTTGGTGGTTTGGCCAAAATGAAAGAATGAATCAAGCATTTGGTTTCGATATTACACTTATAAAAAATGTGTTTACTATAGCTCGTAGAGAAGTGACGAATCAACACTAAAACACAATATATAGGTACACAGCATTTTTAAAAAATAGAAATATCGCAATAAATATAAAAATGTCTTTCAAAGTTATTTAATCAGTAATATCTACGTAGGTAGTATTTCGTGTAAAATTAAATACTTAATAACAGAAGATGCTCAACAAAGTACTCTAGTAAATTAAAGTTTTATTTATCATTTTAACTCCATCAAAAAACCCTATTTTAAATGTGTAATGTTTTTTTTTTTGTTTTCTACCTATTAAATAAAATGTATAATAATAAAATATATTAAAATATCATATAAATTTAACTTGAATGTTTTATTTAATTATAAGATGGGACAAACAAATAGGTACTAAACATACATACATGCACTTGAAAAATTTTATCTTCCACTATCTATCTGATATAGTAACATTTATTTAAACACATTTAAACCTAGCTGAATTAAAATGTGCCACAATGACAGACATGGCCGACATATATTTTCACTAAACTAGGTCTAAACAAGTTGTCGGTTTGAGCAGACGATCATTTAGATGTTCTGCTAGAACAATTTTGCGAAACAAATAACTTTTTGTGCATCATAACTTTTATTTCGACCTATATTCATTTTCAAAACGATGTGACATTTTATAATGGCACCAAAGTAAAAAATATCTCAATTATATATACTACCTGGTTAAGATGCTATTAAGATTGGACGTTTGGTAGTTGAGCTGCTATTGCGCGACAGTGTGTCCATTTTAGAAGATTTTTACTATTTGATAGTTTTAAGACTTCAGATAAAAATTATGAGTACTTAGTATAACAGTTTTCAAAAATCAAACAATAATTTCGTATTTAATTAATAGAATTGTATAGAACGTACTCCACCATTTTCTCTCATATAATTTATCCTATTTATTTCTATCTTTGCCTTTTCTGATCTCTAACAATAAAGGTATACAAACTATACCAGCCCATTATGCCCCCATTGCAGGAGCTTAGGTTTCCCCTCAGAGTGAGGAGGATTGGAGCTTAATTCACCACGCTGCTCTAGTGCGTGTTGGGGGATGTTAACGACTGCCATTTGTTGATGGCAACCGGGACTAAGAGCTTAACGTGCTCTCCGAGGCAAGGAGTCAGTAATAGTTATGTACGTATGTTAGAAAAACTTATTGGTACATGCCGGTTTGAACCACGACCTCCTAAATAAGTAGCTGGCTCGCTATCACTCGGCTATCACAACATGAAAATATGTACATATTTTTATGCAATTGGACAATTGCAACTCTCTATTGGCTCTACCGTCATCATCCACAGTATTACCAAATTGACAGATTTCCGTCAGATCTAACGGATCACGATATTGGAAAACAGGAAAAAAACATTGTTTAGCGCCTAACAGATTTTTTAACAGGAAGGGAGACAAAATATAAAAAAAATATTTAGGTGTATCATTACATGTTTATATGTACAGTCTGTCCCTTCATTAATTTTCTTCGTGTGTAATATTATTGTTCAAAGTTGTTTAAAATTACATTAATTAGATTTGCCAGACTTTTTCTTATCTCTGAGACTCCGTGCTCGGCCCCCGATGAAGTCGCTTGCAAACACAAAAATCAAACACGAAAAGCCTAAACATTTCCTCTGATAATGATGAAGGAGGAAGCACGATGAGTGGAATACAAGAATTAATATAATTTCTTTAATATTCTGCTACATCATTACATAATACAAAACAAAGTCATCTTGCTTTGCGTTGTGTCTGTCTGTCTGAACGCGATAAACTCAAAAATTGTTTCAAATATGATGATTATTGTTCAAGATGTCGAAAAAAAACCAAGCCGTCTGGAGCTTTCATCGAAAACGCTGCCAAATCCCTTTGAGATATAAAAAGACAATGCATGGAAAAATTGTCCCTCTCTCATAGGTCTAAACAAAAGTCCGCGATTGCGTATATTTTTCTTTTAAAAGGATAGCTTACTATACCTGTTTTAATGTTTAAAAGGAATGATCACAAATGATGCGGTAATTGGAAAGCTATTTACACAGATATGATCTAAATCCTTATCAAATTAAAACAGAATTAGTTTGTTTTTATGTATTTATATTCTTTACTTTTTCTAATATTTGCAGAATTAGAAGAAAATACATTAAAAACACTCCTAGTACAATTAACATATGTCATATTTAAATCTAATTAAATCTTATCCATATGCTCGATTTAACAAGCTAATACAACACTACGTGAGAAAAAAGATGTAAGCATATGCTCTGCTACCCGTGCAAATACAGGGCGGGTTGCTAGTTAAAATTATAAATGAAAATACACAATAAATATTTATTTTCTTCAAATATAAAAATTGTTTAAATTCTATAATCCTACAAGGGTAACACTGCCAATGCTGTCAGTAGTGCTCAGATCCAAAGCGGCCAAACTTAACAGCATCTTAACCGGATAGTAAAGCATAAATCTCTCTTTTTCATTTTTAAAAATAACAACAAAACTTTTAAATTGTCCTTAATTAGATGGCCAGTAATAAAATACAGTATCCCAGTGATTTAATTATACATAAGAAACTTATTCGTAGCATTTTTTAATAAGTATATTTATTTTGCTAGCTAGGAAGTTGATAACAGGCATTGCCAAATAAAACATAATGATATATATTGAGATTTATAAATAGACTTGAACATTAAATTTTGTATTAAGTTCTGCTTGTCCCTAATTAGTGAACCACGACTGTATATATATATATTTTGATTGACCGATTAGTCGAGTAGGTACTTAGAGACCCTAACTGCAGAACCGAAGAACGCGGGTTCGATCCCATCCGAGACACATATTTGTGTGCATGAACATGTCTCTATTTGTCCCGTCTCTGCATGTAAAATATTTAGATATGTGTATATTATAAAAAGTATTTAAGTATGTACATCACTTTTCTAGTACCCATTACACAAGCTCTGCTTAATTTGGAACTAGATGGCGTGTGGGATGTCCCAGATATTATACTTATTATTATATTATAGTTTACGAGTATTAGGAATTGTTTTAAGCGATATTATATTTTTTGTGATCTGAGAAAAAAAAATATTACTGCATTATTCCACGAATTTCATTTCAAGTCACAATACACAAAAAAGAACTTTTACTTTAATAAACAAGTATTTTAAGAAATACTCTACGAGGGCCTAGTAAGCTTAACTGATCTTTTTTTAGGACACATTAAATAAAAGTGTAGACATTTTAATATAATTTAGATATCGGCTCTCTGTCACAAAAGACCCGCATGTCCGACGCCCGCGCATCTAAACGATATGAAAATATTTACTATGACGCAACATGGACCTACCAGCAAAGAATACATGTCGTGAATTGACATTATTCGTCGAACATACAATTCTATTGACATAGGTAATAAGTTTTATGAAACTTGTCAGTTGCTTTTAATACTGTTGGAGTAGAATTACGACCTCGTGAAATACACAATAGAAGTACTTAATATTGTTATATTAAAAAGATTAAAGTACCACCAAGTACGAAAGAGGCCTCGTGCAACTGTCAAATTGGTTCTACAAAATGCGGGCACTAAATATTTGTTACCAAATTAATGTTGTGCTGTTTTGGTTGCAAAGAAATTACTGTACCTATACAAAGAGCAACACCCCTTGCGCCATATGCAATTGACCTAAATTATTCTTGCGTAATTATAAGTTGTCTGAAGATCTCGTCCTTTTCGAAAATTATTTGCAAACAAAACGGCGTTTTTGAGATTGGCTAAATTACTTAGTATCCTCTGAAAACAGTGAGCCCGTAACGCATATTTAGGTTTATTATAGTAGGAAATGGGATGTATCATAATTGTACTACACGTAGCATCTTTTTTAATGCCACACTATTGCATTCAAAACTTTTCATTACAAACAATATCTATTTTTCCGAATATTTACATATTTTATAATTTTTACATATTTAAAAGCTTATATTTCTTATTAAAAATGAATGGCTGACTCTACAACTGTTTTTAATAAACCTTCAGTAAAAACAGTTGTAGTGTCAGCCGTCTTCTGTCGTAAAGAATAATAACTTATCGATTCAATACAGCGCCATCTGTAGTAATGCGTAGCAACTAATTCTATTTCAAATTAATATGCTGCATCTATAGGATGTTTGATCTTTTTCTTATCTACTTCATCGCAATTTCACTACTTTTCTTCAGTGTTTATCAAACCCTGTTAAATAAAAAATCACAAAATCAAAATTAAAAGTATTTTTGCATAACTTTATTGATACTTGATATTGATTTTATTAAAGAACAGGCTTTTATTTTAAACAAATAATCACAGATCTTGTTCTGTGAATTAATTGGGAAAATTCACAACAATATTATAGTTTAAAGGATAAATGGAGTAAATATTAAAAAAAAACTACTTGAAAGGCAAAAGGTGTGTTTGTTAACTTTCTATCGTATGCGTCTCATCGATTAATACATACATATATATATAATTTGAAAAAAATTTCTATTCTTTATATTCTGTAAAAAAATATTTTGACATTATATTAATTATATATAAAAATTATTTATTGGGCCTTTATTCTAATCTAGGCACTACTGTACCGAATGTACCATTTCCATGTAATTGGCATTACATCGTGTCTTCGTATCTCTAGCATAGATGTCTAATTCACACATATCCAACCCTTGACGTAGTTCATTCGTCGTCTAACGTCCGCGGCGCAGCGCCTCAATTTGAACGTAATGTCCCTTATAACCGTTTTTTGCCATTCCCATTTTGAACTAACTTCAAACACCCAGATTTTTTCTCCTTCTTTCACTAACTTTAATTTCAGATTTGATTTTTTTTTAACCTATACATCACAACAACGTCTAGGCTCCAAACTAAGCATTAGCTTGTGTTTGGGGTACCAAGCGAAGACACCGTATACATATAACAACCAAGATCCGGTACCAGTATCAATATTCATCATATAAATACTGACCTGACCTGGGATTCCAGGGTCGCTACCCACTAGGCCAGGCGGTCATCAGTATAGTTTAGTTATTAGTTTTATATCCCATATTTAAGTACCTGATGAACCAGGATGTATAATTTGATTTATCACAGTACCAAAAATTTGCATTCGATTCACAAATTCAAGCGTAAAAAATACCTAGAAAGTTACTATCACAGAAATCAGAATTGTTTAGAAATGCCATGTGGGCGTGACAGGCGTGCCCCATGGTGCTCCATAATGCGGCCTAAGGTTCGTTAATCAGTGGTTAGTCAAGTCTGTGTTATAAATTAATCTTCTTATCAACCAGTAGTTACATGCAAAACAGAAACTTTATTTCCAAATCTATAGCTGATATGTAAAGGAAACCGGCGACATTGATTTCCATACAAATGTGTCGAAATAACGTTTCAAGCCTATTATAATAGTAGCCATAGGACAATATGAAACATTATCACTGTAACATGATATCTACTGTTTGCGGTCGGCGGCTTTTGTTCGGCGACGGATGAGATGCGACGGTACAGACCCGCTGACTACAACACTAATCCATTACGCGACTTTGTTCGGATAATGTTTGCGGACAAACAGACAAACACGCACGCAAACTGACACGAGGTTGCGCAGATTTCGAGTGGGTAGCGATAAGCAGGTATTGCGTTGTGATGAGAAAGCAAATGTTTGTCTAGTTGAAGTTGAAACCTGGTTAATGCGGTTTTAAATGAAAGGAGTGAATTAGGATTATTTTGTCTGATAATGTCTCTACTAATCTTAAATGCATTCTATAAATACTAGGTACTGCCTTTGTATGTTTTAGTTTGAAAATTATATTTAGTTATTTGAGAAACAATATCTAACGTACCTATCTATTATCTAGCTTGGTCAGGTACTACGTAAAGATGTTGTCAAATAGGTATATTTTCAATGCTTATCAGTGACTTGAAGTTAGCAACTGTGTAAACATGGAATCAAAGCATCTGGCTCGAGTCTTATACTACAAATATCTCAGAACTTGTCTGAAAAAAGAATGGGATAGTAATCAAGAAATCCGAGTCTAAATTGAAAACGCGGAACATTTAAGAAGAAAAAAGTTTTTTGTAGCCGCAAACAAAATACGAATCTCAGATGAGGCTGAGTGAGGGTCAAAATGATGAAGATGGATAAGGGTGTTATACGGTGGCGAGGTTTGGACCCTAAAAACTACCGTAAGATGCTGCACATGAGCTGAAAAAGTATTCAGTGTGAACTTTCTCAAATGCGTGCAAACGAGTCGAGTAAACTCACAAGCTATTGCAGACAATGCTGTAAATTATTATGAGCAAAGTGAGGAGCAAACGATGCGCCGGCAGAAATAAGAAAATTTGGCTGCAGAACATCCAGAATCAGACCAATATTGCCGCCGTCGAAGAACATTTTCGCTTGGCGCAAAACACGTAGAAATACATTGAGCTGATGGCTATAACCTCTAGTTGTGGAGAGTCTCCAGAAAAAGAAGACCTGTGTGAAGTTTTAAATGACTAAGTCAACTCTAAAACCATTGGAGGAATTTTAAAACCTAATCAACTTTTTTAAAGTTTCAACAAATAAAAGCTTATCTGTATCACAATGTAACTATCAATGTATATTTCGTGTTTCGATCAATTTTTCCAATGTTTCACATAAACCTACAAATTAACTAGAAGCTCTCTTCTGCGTTTACCGTCTAACCACTCTTACTCTAGCTAGCTCGTGTAAGATAGCGAGTTTCAGTCCGAGTTTCAGTGCGCGAGGTTCCCGCGCGCCGGTTTTCACCCCCGTGAAATCCCCGCGCGCCGGGCCTCCACTCCGCAAAATTGCGTTAGACATTATGAAGTGACATTTATGACTATTAAAACCAAACGCTGCTGTCAAATTAATTTACTTTATGGTTTCATTATAGCGTACAAGAATTTCTATTAAGAAAGTTATTATATTTTAATTATTTTTAAATTTACATAACTATTTAAAAAAATGATATACTTCGTTCCAGTTATATGTAAGACGTTTGATCGTATAAAAATAATAATAATATCTGGAATATCTCACACAAAGTCATGTAGTCCCAAACTAGGCAAAGCCTGTTGTACTATTGATATTGGTATATCTACCAGGTAACTGATATGCCTACATACCTAAATATTTTTGTAATACATTGTCACATTAGTCCTGTTAGTGTTTCCTAGTTTTATTCTCTTTGTTTACTATGAAGTTTTATATGAGCTGATTGACCTTTGTAGTATAACTTAGTTTCCAATACATTTGCTATTAATACGGTCTCTATAACATCGAAACTTGTACCGTAATGTTTGTATTTTACAGCACTAGGCTTTTTTACTTTACACCAATCACAAACGAGCATTCTGTTTGTGACGTATGCTTAAACCGCGAAAAGCAACCCGCTCGCGCCCTTAGTTTCTGCTATTATTACATTAAAAGTATTATTGTAATATTTTAATCAAAAATTTATTGAAAAACTTCGTATGAAGCTCGTACTCAGTAAAGCTGGCTATCATAGTCACGGTTTATTATAAGCACTCGAGTAAATTTATTATATAATACTAAAAAGTAATCGTCATTGGCATGGAAATAGTTTTAACTTTAGTTAGTATTTTACTATAAATTATTAACGTTTGCAAATAATAACAATACTACTTGAACATTTACCATCATGGTGTCCTACTCTCTCTGAATCTTTATGATAATGTTGTGTCTTCACGTATATGAAAAGCTTGAAAGTAAAACTCGGTTCGTGGATTGACTTATATTGACTAATCGTTTCCATGATGAAAACGAGATTGAGGACCAAGAGGAAATTAACTCATATGAAGACAAATCATATCTTAAGATTTCTTAATTAATCTTTAAAGTTTATCTGAGTCCAAATCTGATAAAGTTGTAGTAAATGACTGAACAACGTAAGTCTCTCTTTCTCTATATCTTCTTTTATATGCCACAACCCTGAGATGTACTAGGTATTTGTTTTTCTTTTCTAACGTGACAACATATACATATAGATACTTAACACCCAACATGGAACAAATATGAACAGAAATGTTTAATGAGTAGATATGTTCATGCATATGTGCATGAACACATCTACTCATTAAACATTTCTGTAGACCTATGGTCGCGGGTCCGATCCTCGCCGGATCAAATATTTCTATAGAAAGTAGTGGCGTAGAATAATATTATGGACATGTGCTTGTGTGACTAGATTACATTTTATTATTTAAACAGGAAACTATTTTATATAATTAATATATTATATATATTTACTAGAAAATATTATTTCGTTTTATTCGTGATAATATTTTCTCTGTGAATTGAGGCAATTAGAAAAAGGACGTTTTCATCTATAATGAGAGTTGGCGTAGTTAGTCAATCCTTTTATCTTTAGTCATTTACTTAATTTTTAATTTAGTAAGCAAACATATCTTTTACGAAGAATTTAAATGTCAATCAATAAATAAACCATTGAAGCGTTTCAATAGGCAATGTTTGCAAATATTTACTAAACGCGAAACGCGTTTTAGCGTTAAACCTTTTGTTTAGTTGAATAACAGTCCTTTTTATGTCAAAACTGCTGTGTTTTATAATAAAAGCATTTGAACGGCTCAACGGGGGCCCGCTCCAACTTGATGTTTCTTTTATGATGTTGGGGTATTTTTGACACCTGTCGCACTACGTGTTCCCACAGCCCGATTTCGTGTTGGACGATTTTTTAGATCGTTATGGACGCCTCGATTGACCGGAAACGCAGGTAGTATAGGAAAATGTGTATTTAAACTTTAGACCATGAATTACTAACGCCTTGGAGAGTGATTTCTTTATTTGGTATATAGACCTAATTATCCACGGCCAAATTATTTAAATTTAGCAGTTACAAAGTCCGTAAAGTCTTAATATTTTTACCAATGCTCGAAATTAAATTACACGTTCGTATGACATTTGAAAATATACGATTAATGACTTTTTTGCTACTTCTCAATAGTGTTTATTTTCCGAGTCGTCGGTAAATTTCGACGCGTAGGTAGTTATGTGCTTTTTTTCTGAGTAGCATCAGTTCATAATCAGTTGAAAATTAATGTCACGAACTATGCGATTTAAATTACAAATCACTGTACGTATCGTATACGATTATGTTACAGCACAAGTTAAATACACTGAAAATTTAGTAATAATAATATTATCTGAGACATCCCACACAGCGCCATCTAATCCCAAAGTAAGCAAGTATTATGCTTGTATTATGGGATGCTAGACAGCTGATATACATACTTAAATATTCTTTTTTATATAATATATACAATATATAGATACTTTTACACCCAGACACGGAACAAATATACATGTTCATGCACACAAATATTTGTCGCGGGCGGAAATTGAACTCGCGATCCTCTAACCTCTCTAGTCGGCCGAATGGTTAGATCCGTCTCTAACTATTCGGCCAATGGGGTCAGTCATAATAGAAGACATTCACATTCGTACGATTCAGGGAAATTGGGGAAAAGCTCGTAACCTGCATATTTAAAAAATAACTTTTGTTATAAATAATCGTAGCGACGTACAACTATTAATAAATAACTTAAATTTCATTATTTTAGATCAATCATAAGGCAAAATGCATTTATTTATGTTAAATAATCTTTTTAAAAGACCATCTTTTTAATTAATATTTTTTTTACCTACTTAACGGCTTTCCGTCGTGCGTTTTTTTTTTTTTAATTTTTAAATTTACTTTTTACTGGACTGTGGGGGGTAATGTTTTTCGACAGTAGGTAAATAAAAAAAAATTGTTTTACGACAATATGGGTTTCAAATGAGAGCTAGTAAATAGGCTATTCCAAATAATATATATTGCTACCATTTTGACACAAACTTAAAAAACAGTGTGTTTAACGCAAAGATAGTACGTTATATGTTGGACTCGAACCAAAGCCATAAAGTAAATGCCTGCCAAGAAAAAATAATATTAGGAAAGAGTGGGGACAGTTGAAACGAATTTTACTTACCGGTGATGTGCATCAAAACTGTGACAAAGAAGAACTATGTTACCTGTCCTTTCAATTATTTATTAAGGTACATAAAGATAAATACATTTCTGTTCAATATTCAATAGTTTGGAAGTTATTGATCAAAAACCAGAGCGGGGGACATCGTATCAAATGACACCTACCTACATGGGGACTGATGATACGAATTTTCAAAATCGTGAAAAACTCATTTAATTGCACACTAAGCGAATAATTTTCATAGAATAGAAAGAAAATATCATGTTTCTTAGCTACTATATGGATAAAAAGCGCAGAACTTGATATTTAGCTTAGAAAAAAATGTTCTATAAGACATTGCTAAATCACTTGATTGAGAGCTATTTGCAAACAAGGGCTTAGCGTATTTTTATTTTCTATTTTCAAAATATTTAACATATCTATCAAAATCTATACTAATATTATAAAGCTGAGAAATTTGTTTGTTTAAACGCGCAAATCTCAGGAACTACTCGTTCAAATTTAAAAATTATTTTTGTGTTGTATAGTCCATTTATCGAGGAAGGCTATAAGCTATTATTACATCACGCTACGACCAATGGTAGCGGAGCATCAATGAAAAATGTTAACAAAACGGGAAAAATTATTCCTTTTGAGAGCTTCCGTTACGCGCGTTGCGTAAACGGTTGATGTTAAGCAAAAATCATGTACTACGGAACTGTTCCTCTTTAAAAGTTCTAACCAAAAGTCTGCAACAGCATATGTGTATCTTTTAAGGTTGACTTACTATAAGCTTTTTTATGGCAATCAAATTTGTTGCTAGACACGCCAGAGAATTTATTTGTTTGGATGATCACGATGACACCATAGTGTAATGATACTATATGGTTGGACTAGCGACCCACCGTGACCCCGAACGGGTGCAATGTGCTAATGTGTGGAACGGGAAGAGGAACGTTTCCGTATCCCACCCGGGCGAAGCCGGGTACGACCGTTATTATATTATAAATTGCAAACGTTGATGCAAAATGTAAGTATGAAAACATATCTTTTTTTGAAGTGTCTCACTGTCTTAACTGACTCTAACCACTATTAAAATTGAATAATATATTTATCTATCAACTCTTGCAACACCATTGTCGTCCTATGTAGACGGTCGTTTCAATTGATAGCCAACGGCTAAATCATATGCCAGTCTTCTGACTTCTTTAGGACATAAGCCAAAATATATACTTATCTGCAGTTCGTAGTAAATATTTATAGATTTGAACCTCTTGTAAGTTTGTAAAACTTTCTTCGGTGCTCTATCTATCTATATATGGCCCATCGTGACTAGTTCCCCGTCGCAGCTATTTTTCTTTTTTTAAAGTATCTGTACAGAGTAGCGGCATGTACATCAAACATAGCTGCAGCTTGCCTAAAGCTTTTACCATTTTCAACTTCTATATATGCTTGCTCATATAGGAGAAGACCTTTCAATTCCCTATCAGTTGCTTTTTCTTTTGCGGGGCATCGACAAAAATAAAAGCTCGAACTAGCGCCATATGTTAACTCTCATAAGTGAACAATGTCGTAAATATGAGATCTACGTACAGACTTTGTTCACTTACACGCCAGCAGATGACCGATAAATACCTGTTTACGAAATGTTCACGTTCACTACCTACAACAAACCTGACATGACTATTACAAACCAAAACATAGACGTATCCACGTCAAAACAAAAATTTCAAGTTATACACATTTTTAAGTAAAAAAGTCAGGGTCGGTTGAGACACAGGGACAATTGAGACGTCTCATTTGTTCCTGCCTCAAAAGTGTCTCATCTGACCTCATATGCACGGTAATTTTAAAACTTCGATTTCCTTAATATCTCTAAGCATTATTTTAATCACACATTCCAAATATCAAGCGCAAATAACCACGGATTATGCACATCTAGTTAAACTAACTTGAACTTACTTTGATGCTCGTAAAACTTTAAAACGTCCTGTGAAACAACCGTGCAATTTCACACCACCGGTGGTTTGACCATTTGTCCGGGGCACTTTAAAGGTGTCTTTACATTTGCTACGTACATAGATAACATGCATAGTTTCCGAGAAAAGGGACTTTGTTTTAACTGACCCCCCTATGTGTCCTCACTCTCCCCTAACTGAAATGAGAAAAACAAAATACATAATTTGGTTTGATTAACGTAGAATGTACCATACAATATTTTTTGTCTAATACCTACTGATGCATATACCTATTAAAATATACTATAATATAAATATGGCTTAAATGGTATATATAAGGTATTGCAGGCGGGGAAAAGCAGTGGACACATGAGTAGGTACCTACTTCAATTCCTACTGGACTTGCTATTGGAATCAAGCAGTGGAACCAACGGTGATCTGATCGAAAGTTTTCATTAAATACAAAACTAATTACGATAATTCCATGCACGTAAAAAAAATATATTTTACAATACTACCAAATTGTATGGTAATTATGAGTCTAGTGTAATAAAACTGATTTTAGTCACATCTACCAATATTACTTCGCCACAAGTTATCCCATTTAATCATCACTAGAATAAATCTGTCCAAATAATTATACCAAAACTACACATTTAATACTAATAAAAGAGTCAGTAAAATATGTATTTGGTGCATGGAAACCAAAATCAAAAAACTTTTATTCAATATAAGATGTTTACACACACTTATTGAATGTCAAAATGAATTGATTAGGTGATTAGATACCGGTTCCAAAACTAGAAGGGGAAGAACCGGCAAGAAACTTCTCCCTGTTTATTTTTTTTTAAGAATAATTTTTTAATTATAAGCAATAACAATAAAATTATAAGCAACGAAAACCAAATAAGTTTGTGTAGTGTATTGTGGTTAACTCGCGTTACACTAAAAATACATGTTCAAAACAAAGTAGTCAAACTGAATTTTCCGTTTCGTAAATTAAATTACTTATACGTACTAAAATATACAACGTGTTCGGCTGAACGCAATCTAAACGTATAGAGCTTTTCGAGATTACCGAACTAAACAATAAGTTGAATAAAATGATTAAAATATGAAAAAAGAAACTTTAAACATGTTTTTCTCGGTAACCGTTAGTTAACGCCATAGGCTCACTTGAAACTTTTTATTTAGTTCGGTAAGTTTTACACGTTTTATAAGTTTGGACTACGTTCAGCCGAACCCCCAGTATAAGTACAAAATGAAATAATAAAAACCGAAAGGAAAATAAGTATAGGTACACCAAAAATCTTCAAAATTTAAGAATAACTTAAGGGTAATTTCGGTAACCCACGAGCCATAAAAAAATTGCCTTACCTAAAAGCTACTATCAAAACTTCATTTGATGCGTTTTATGAAGACCACTAATTTAAGTCTATTTGGTTCTTTGGAATTTAAGTAAGCTTAGACCAAGGTATATTTTCGGCATTTGAGGTGTCACCATACACATCTTCATAACAGGATTACAATAGCTCTAAAAAATCTAATCATATCGCGTTTGATTGTCCATTATTCATATTCACTTAAAATTATCAAAATAAAGCTTAAACCCAAAAGTAAACCATTTTTCACTTTGTTTTCCATATGGATGTTGAATCATTGTCGAACCGATGTCGCGTTTTCTTAAAGCCGTTTCGGTGGAATCACCACAACCACAGATGTATACTTGTATAGGCCACACCTAATTCAGACCGAAAATGTCTGGTGTGAAGAGGGTGCGCGAAGGTCGACGTCAGATATTTTGCCTAAAAACCGGCCACTTGTATACCAGAGAACAGTATTTTGCTTGAACGATACGACCGAAATGTCACTCTACTTTAATTAACGCTGTTGGAATTTTGTTTCTTTATGGAAATTTAACCATCAATGTTTGAAATAAATGAAGCTGGGATTCGGGAAGGGTGATGGGTCGCGTATCCTGACGATCCACGAGGCGCAAGGCCTGACTTACAGTCGGGTGATTATAGTGCGGACTACCGAAAAATTGCAACTGCACGAGAGCATTCGCCACGCGGTAGTTGCGATTAGTCGGCACACCTCGAGCTGCACTTACTACACGGACGATAGCGATGACGCGCTCGGCAGATTCGTCGCAAAGGCGCAAGTTGCTTCGGTCAGCAACATCATAGACCATAACTTAAAAATGGCAATAAGAAACGGAGACGAAGCGATCGTGGAGCAAATAGTACGCGTCAAGCGAGGCGCAGCTCCCTGACCGCTGGAATCGTTGTCCCTTGCCCAAATCGTGTCTTAGAATTAAGCATATAAATTGTAAAAAAAAAATAGATCTAAGTCCATAACAATTAAGTAGATCTTAGTCCACGGCAGGAATGCCGCTCACTTAACGTCCAAGCACGCGGTGGTTGGGGAGTCGGGTCGCAACGTTCCCTCAGAAATGGTTGAGCGAGGCGATGGCTGGCTCTCAAGTCAACTGGTGAGCTGGTGCCGCGTGCGGGGACCAGGCATTTTAGGCTGTAATAACATTGATCTAAAAGTAACAAAGTTGTGGGAAAAAAAATCGAGTAGGTATCAAGTCAGATAAAAGAACATATCTGACAAAAAAAAATAGAATAGAATAGAATAAGTAGAATAAGTTATTTAGTCGGCAAACTCACCACAATTAAAACGGAGTGGAGGCAAATAGATAAGAAAATTGACTCGAACAAAATTAAATAAATAAATATATCAAGGGCACGGACGAGCGTCTGTGGATAGTACAGTTATTCGGAAAAAAAATGAAGCGCAATGTTTCGAGCCAAGAAATAGAATTGCAGAAACGGAAACGAAATAACATAGTTATTAAATACGTTATGTACCAACGTTTACGCGGGCGAAGTCATGGCCAAAACTGGTGACCAATATTTTATGCCGTCAGGTTGATTCTATGATGAAATACATTTTAGATGTCCAAAATATAATCAGATAATTTTCAAATATCTCAGAATTAAAAAAAAATCTTTTCTTTCCAGCACCCAAACTGATGATTCCGTCAGCTGACTTCAGCGTGAACCAGGGTATGATGAGCCCACAAGATGGAATGAGAACTCCCGGCGGCAGCCAAATGTTAACCAGCCCACTCCTCAACATAAACAATACCGGGAGAACCAACTTCACGAACAAGCAACTCACAGAACTTGAAAAGGAGTTCCACTTCAACAAATATTTAACCAGGGCGAGGAGAATAGAAATAGCGTCAGCTCTTCAACTAAATGAAACCCAAGTTAAAATCTGGTTCCAGAACAGAAGAATGAAACAGAAGAAAAGGATCAAGGAAGGTCTCATATCAGCTCCAGAAAATCTGAACCAGGGGCAGCCTGACCAGCAAGTGGGGTCAAGCGAAAACAGCCGAGAATCTAGCTAAGAACTGTGAACCAAATAGACTATTAGTTGAAAATAGTGAAAATTATAAAACTGCGAGTGGGTCAGGTTACATAGTCCCGTTCGAACTGTTAAAACGTGCGTAAAACCGTTATTGAACTGAAAATATTTTATATTACAAATAATAAAATATAATAAGATTTAAATGATTGCTATTTGAAATCTAACTGCATTTGGATAAATATCTAAATTATATGGTACATATAATACTTTACATATCCGAGTTAAAAAAAAAATAACTGCTCAATTTCGTTTTTATTGACATTTATTGACCAGCTGTTTCAAATTGTAAATAGATAAGTTCAACTCTTAATTTATATATTTATGATTGATATATTTATATTGTTAATAAAAGTTAGTACGTATATATTATCATTAACGTCTATACGTTGTTAAAAAGCGGCTTTGCTTATTAATCATTTTGTGTGTTTTGCTTTTTTATTTTTTTACATTGACATAGTATTTTGTGTTGTTAGACCAAAGCTCATTCTACATTAATTTAGTATTATATATAGACGTTTGTTTAGTTATGTATACGATGTACATAATTATACGTATTTGTACGTAAAAATTCGTAGTTTATATCTACATGGTATGCAAGAAAGTCGTTGTGTAAATTAAGAGTAAAATCTTTAGAATGACCTCATAGGTTAATTTAGGTCGTTGAGAATAATCCAATTTTAAGCGAAATCGACCGGCGCAATTTCTTTAAATCTAACTAATAAAACTAGTGGTCGCCCAGTGGTCGAAATCTGACCGTACTCTCTTTTTTAAACCACCAATAATAGTTAACCAGAGTAAATCAACTCAAATTCAAGCATCAAAGGGCAGACTATTATATTCGTATGGTTGACAGTATTTGTAACACATATTATATATAGATTTTAGTTGTTGGCACTTTTTTAAACAATTTTTTCAAAAATTTAATTATACAGTTTTTGTTTTCTCAAAAATCGAGCTCATGACTCCTTTGAACACTTTTCGCTATTTCTCAAAGGAATGGAAAGCAACATAGACGACTATTTATCCTGGCCAATGACCTCCATAGGATACCAATGAAGTAGACATATGGCTACTGCGGAAAAAGTACCTATCACGAAAACATAGTTTTATTGAGACGCAGACGTCATTGACGTACCTACATCTTACTTGCTAGAGAAGCTACGAGCAAAAGCTAGTATAAAATATTTGCTGATGCCAAAACTTATTTAATTCTAATTTATAATCGATGCTTCAAACTACTTTCTGGAAATCTGAAAATCTGGAAAGAGAATGAAAATTTTTATATCACGAATAATTGATTTTATTTTCTGTCGACTAAATATACATATATGTTCATGGAATATACAGGATGTAACTGGAGATTCGGAATTTATTGAAAATATAACCCAATATTATACAAATTATAACCCCGGATAACCTAAGTGTTTATATTATTAAGCAGTTTATAAAAATATAGTTTAACATGATGGTATTGACAATAATCATCATCATCAATCCTCGCCTTTATCCCATATCATTTGGGGTCGGCCCTCCGTATCTTATTGCGCCAAATCTCTCTATCCGCTACCATCTCAGGGCTTACACCCGTCGTCTTCTTGTCCCTTTATACAGTGCTGGTCCAAGTCGTGAGAGAGCGCCCTCGGCCTCTTTTTCCCTCGGCAATGCTAAGAACGGTCTTAGTCATATTGTTGTCTTTTCTGCGCATTACGTGGCCATACCAGCGCAGACGACCCTCACGTAATTTTTCCTGAATTGGTGCTACTTTTAATGTTCCCCGTATGTATTCATTTCTTACTCTGTCCATCAATGTCACACCACCAGCCCATCTCAACATACGCATTTCAGTGCAGTGCATCTTGTTTTCGTCTTGCTTACGCATCGGCCAACACTCTGCACCATACAGAAGCGGCGGTCGGACCGCCCGCTTATAAACGTTTCCTTTTACTCCAATCGGTATTCTTGGATCACATAGCACTCCCGTCACTGCTCTCCACTTCTGCCACCTTGCCTGAATCCTGTTTTCTATATCCTCCTTGTTACTCCTTACTTGTTAACACCGACCCCAGGTATTTGAATTTGGTCACTTTAGTTAAAGGTAAATTTTCAATTTGTAAAGAGGATTTGCTCACATCCGTTCCCGCAAAGCTACCACACATGTACTCAGTCTTCTTCCTATTGACCCTAAGACCTCTCTTTTCCATTCTATTGCACCATAAGGACAGTTCTTCCTGCAGCTCGTCCACAGACTCTGATACGAGTACTATGTCATCCGCATACAAAAGACTCCATGGAGCTGGCCGCTGCAGATCCGCGGTAACGAAATTCATGACCGTAGGAAATAAAAGCGGACTCAGAGCGGAGCCCTGGTGCACTCCCACCTTCACTCGAAACTCACCGCTCGTACCGGCAGGACTGCGCATGGTCTGGATGGATGGATAGATCTCATGGATGGTATTGACAATATTAACGCAAATAGTTAAATGCATCGTAAAAAGCGTAAACTGCTTCAGAAAAACCTACCTGACACAAAATTTAAAAAAAAACCTATTTTTGAAAGCATTATTTATCATAATGTTTAAAATTTAATATATAAAATAACATCGGTCAATTTCTCAAACGTAAAAATATTTAATTTCGTCCATAATGCAGTAACCAAATAACATGAGATCATTATTAATTTTGTTACACTGCATTCTTATAACTCGAATAAATGTCCGATCATCAATAATATCCTGTGTATTATTAAGTCCTAGTACAATATTACTTTACTACAAAAACAATCATTTGTGTATATTGTAATAATACTCAGAATTTTAGTCTAATCACAGTATCGGTAAACTTGAAGACATGAGTGGCCAAAAGTCGTATCTCCCAAAATAGACATTTTGAGAAAACAGAGTTTAAAGGTTCTCTTAATATGAACCTAGTGCATTTCCTACTTGTTCTTTAAAAATAATTAAAAATTATAAATGAAACCGCTCTTATAGCATTGGGAATAGATTAAGCGCATTATAAAACCTTTGTTACACCGAAAAAACAGATTTTTTATTTTTTGCAGATATGACCTTTGGCCACTCATGTCTTCAATTGTAAGTTTTTTATATTACATATTTATATATTGTTTGATATTCACAGAGTGTGAATTATTCAGTCTTATACTTATACATAAACATAAGACGTGCGCTTTCATAGCAACTAAACGCGTCACAAAATATCGTTTCGCCATTATAAAAGTCTTTAACCTACTTACGTTTACGTATAAATCCAAAATTTTGAACATGCGTTATACATAAATGAGGCAATGCACTTTTTCAAAGTGGAAAATTCTGATGAGCGCAATATTATAGAGGAAGAGTCTTCTTATTTAATATTTGTATTTCTAATAATTATTATTGCATCTTTATTTCATTGTGGATAGCTCCATATTCTGTAACATTAATCTGGATGAGGATTTGTCTCGCCGCGCTCTGCAGGTCTAAGTATTATGTTTTAAAGAAACAACAGACGAAACTATGTAACAACTAGGTATGTGGCAAATCTTGACAAGCTGTGTGTAATGAATAGTAGGGGTTCCCATCTGTTTGAAAAATATGTGTTATCTACTTTAACTGTCAAAACTTAAAACTACTTTCGTGCAAACCATTCGTAGTCTAACTCGCCGGATTTTATACGTCTACGTACGGAATATAGCGACGCCAATAATTCTTCAGTGCTATGAAATAATTTTCTTATATAGCTATAAGTTATGTGACTTTCTTGCGTATGGCGGTGGATGAATGGTAACTATGCATCACGTGTAAAGTTATTTTAAGTATAATAGGAAAACTTAATACTTCAATAAATTAAATTTATCAATACGTCTTGTATTTTTTTATACTTATTAATACATACATACCATAGAAGTAGGAATAATATAAACTAGACACTAGAACACACACTACGCTTACGCTTGGCAACAACAGCGCTTGTTAGAGGTCCGGTAAAATATTACCTTTAGTAAGAGAAAATGATTGAAAACGATAACACTGACGCTCTGTTTCCCCTTTACTCGACTTACTGTCGCTGTTCGTGTTCACCCCCCCCCCCCCCACACTCACACACACACACTTTGCTGCATACCTTTCCCTGTCTTTGCAGCTTACGACGTTGTAACAGTTCAGTTGAAAAACCTTAAAAGTATCTAATGCGTAAAACGGTATTCAGCTACTAAATCAATGTAAATATTTGAACCAAGTTTCTGTCGACCAGGCATGTCGCACCAAATTTCTAGTTCGCTGTGAAGTCGTAGCGAGTAGCGCCACAGTTTGAAAAACGGGTATCAGAGGGTCGCGAGCAGGCCCATACTTGCGCAAAACGTACCTACTACGTCAACTTCAGAGCGAACTAAAAGTTTGATGCGAGCTAAACGTACAGGCTATCAAATGATTTTTGTAGCTGTTAATTGTGGCGTTTTTTGCGTTTTGCGTATAACAATGGATGATTGGTAGGTACCCGGAGAAAAGGATGATGAACATCAGTCGAATAATGGATGACTCCCATAATAAAAAACGAGGAATATGAAGAGGGAAAAAATATGCGTCAGCGGAAACTATGTGTTGTGAATATTTCCAATCAATCCCACTAAAAATGTGATTGAAATACTCTGTGGCTACTGGCGGCCATTTTGACTGTCTGTGTAAAATAACTTATAATAAAAAGACTTTTTGAGAGAATGGTTTGGTTTGGTCTTAGATTTTAACAATTATTAAGAAAAATCTAAATTTCCAACACATTTAGTGGCGACCGTGACTAATATAGAATACCTACATACAAAGATGGATTTTAAGAAACTGACAAGGGAGCGTGATCAAGTACGACGTACCTTTAACCGGCACGAGAAGATCGCGTCTTCTCATGTAGACTTAGAGTTCCTAAGAGAAAAAGTGGATACACTGGTATTATTGAACAAAAATATACAAGACATAATGCTGGACTCCGAGGAATTTGACCAAACAACTTACGAAAACGAATGTGAAGAATGTGACAGTTTTCAACGAAAGTGGCTCCATGTGAAATCAAGACTGCAGGAAAAGGGCAAAAAAGATGATATTAAACAAGAGAGTGAAACAAAAAAGCTTAATCTCAACTTACCCAAATTAGAGATCCGCAAGTTTGACGACAACCCTAAATCATGGTTAACATTTTGGGGTCAATTCAAAAAGATCCATGAAGAAAAAAGTATGGATGCAGAAACAAAGTTCCAGTATTTACTGCAAGCAATGACTCAAGACAGCAAAGCGAGAAGCCTTGTTGGTAGTTACCCACCCACAGAAGAAAATTATCCAAAAGTCATTAAATTACTTAAAGACCGTTTTGCGAAAGATGAGACACTTATTGAAATTTATGTACGGGAACTGTTGAAACTTGTAAGCTGCAGGGATCAGGTGACACTGGATGTATTGTATGACCGAATTGTTACAAATTTACAAATATTAGAATCATTAAGCATTGTCAAAGATAAATATGAATGTATTTTGCTTCCGATGATAGAATCTACATTACCAGAGAGCACCTTACTATTGTGGAGTAAAGTTCCACGTAAAGAGGGGGAATCGAAACTTAACAACTTGTTACAGTTTTTACTGACCGAAGTTGAGGCTGAACGAAGGGTTCAATTAGCTAAAACAAATTTCTTAAGCAGCTCTTCAACCCAGAATGTGCCAATTCCAACTGCAGCGTGCCTGGTGGCTGAGACTAAACAGGTAAAGGAGACGTCCAGTGCTAACCAATCTACTAAACAAGGTAAGGAAAATTGTTATTTCTGTGATAGATTTCATAGTACTTTGGAATGTGGTAAAGCAAATTCTTTAAATTTAGAAGAGAAAAAAAATGCAATAAAAAGAAAAGGTGGATGTTACATATGTTTGAGAAAGGGACATCTAGCCAAGAATTGTAAGACATTTGTTAAGTGCATGTGTTGTAGTAGACGACATTTATTGATACTGTGTCCCACTTTACATGAACAGACCTGTGAACAGAAAAAACAAGAGGTTGTAAGTAATTTGAATACTAATAACACTACAACCTTGTTACAAACCCTTATTGTCAAAGTTTCAGGCAAAGACCGTGAAATAAAAGTAAGAGTGTTACTTGATTCTGGTTCACAGCGAACATATGTGACAACTAAGTTAGCAGAAAAACTTGGACTACAGGTAATAAGAAGCGAGAATCTTAGCCACTCACTTTTTGGCGGTGTCAAAAAGGCTACACGAACACATAGAGTTTTTGAATTTCAAGTAAGTAATCTTGACAATACTTATTCCATTAAAATGACAGGCCTTGAACAAGATATACTTTGTGGTGAGTTGCCTAAAATACAAGATGCGAGGGTAATACAGAGGCTCCGAAATCAACATATCCACTTGACTGATACTTATGAAAGTTTGACTACCGTGATGAACATAGATATACTTATAGGTTCAGACTACCTAGGCTCCATATTAGGTGATGGTCTTGTGCATGTTGGTGATAATCTTGTGGCTGTTAATACAAAGCTTGGGTGGACATTGCAAGGCCCAATACAAATGTCACATCCAATATTCAATAACGTAGTCTATACAAATTTTGTTTCAACAGTACTGGACACAGATAACTCATTAGAATTTTTATGGAATGTGGAAACTCTAGGCATTAAAGATCCATATAATAAGGAAGTGAATGATATTATGCTTAACATTTCAGTGAATGAAGAAGGACGCTATGAAGTGAACATGGTCTGGAAAGAAGAGCCAAAACTGGAAAACAACTATCATCAGGTAGAGAAAAGATTATGGTCCACTACTAAGAAACTAGAAAATATAAAGAAGCTAGATGGTTATCATGCTGTATTTAGAGACTGGGAAAATGAAGGAATTATAGAAGTGGTACAAAACGATAACAAAGATGAAGGTCACTACTTACCTCACCATGCAGTTATCAAACTAGAGAGTGCTACAACAAAGATCAGACCCGTCTTTGATGCTTCATGCAAGGACATAAACCAGAGATCCTTAAATTCCTATATTGAGAAAGGAACTAACCTCATTGAAATCATTCCGAAATTATTGATGCTATTTAGAGCTGGCAAATACGGTGTCATATCAGACATAAAGAAAGCCTTCTTACAAATCGCTGTGTCACCAACGGATCGTAAGTACCTAAAACTATTATGGTGGAAGAATCCTCAAACCAAAAAAGAAATAGTTACTTATCAGCATGCACGTGTACCTTTCGGAGTGGCATGCAGTCCGTTTCTCTTGGCCGCTACTATAAACTACCACCTAGAAAGACACACAGAAATGTATCCAGATACAGCAAAAAGATTGAAAGAATCGTTTTATGTAGATAACTCTGTAGCCAGTTTTCAGACTAAAAAAGAAGTTCAAAAATTCATAAAAGAAGCATCAGAATTAATGAAAAAAGGAAAATTTGAATTAAGAGGCTGGATGACAAACTTAGAAGAAGAAGAAAAAGAACAAGAAGTAGCATCAGTATTAGGAGTACAGTGGAACAGAAATACCGATGAATTAAGTTGCAATTTAAACTTGAAAACTGTACCTAACAACATTACTAAGAGAGACTTACTATCAATCACTCAACAAATATTTGATCCGATAGGTTTCCTGTGCCCCGTTGCACTAATCCCAAAACTCATCATCCAGAAAGCATGGTTATTAAAAACAGGATGGGATGAAAAGATTCCTACAGAGTTAGAAAAAGAGTACAAGGATTGGATACGCACCATTGACTGTCTTCAACATTGTAAAATACCACGACGTCTTTCAAAATTCCCACTACATAACTGCAAGACAACAGTACACATATTCAGTGATGCAAGTAAGGATGCATATGCAGGTTGCATTTTTCTACGTACAGAGCACAAAGGTCAGGTGATGGTACGACTTATCACAGCGAAGAGCAGAGTTTCACCAATCAAAAGACAGATGACACTGCCAAGACTAGAGTTAATGGGAGCTCTCATAGCTTCTAGATTATACAATGAAGTCGTAGCTTCAAACCTGCTGTCCACATTCAAGGAATACAAAGTATACTGCTGGACTGATTCAGCGGTGGTACTGGCGTGGCTACAGAGACAAGACAACTGGAAAACCTTTGTAACGAATAGAGTAAAAGAAATTTGTGCCAACACTAACAAAGAGGACTGGCATCATTTACCTGGTATGTACAATCCCGCTGACTTACCATCACGCGGCTGCAGCCCGAAGACACTACTAGAAACAAAATGGTGGATGGGCCCTCAGTGGCTATATCTGGAGAACGAAAAATGGCCAAAGTCAATAATAAATAACACTGAAAAGCAAGAAGAAATTATTAGTAGTGAACAAAATAAAAATATAGTAGTGAATGTGGACATAGTTACAAAAAACTTCAGCAGTAACCTGTTATATTTCAACCAGTATAATAAGATAATAAGATTAGTTGCAAGAATATTAAGATTAAGCCCTAGAATTAGAAAAACCTTCAATATAAACTCTAAACACATCAGTTTTGAAGAATACAGTCATGCTGAAGAGACACTAATTAAATTAATACAGCAAGAAAACTATGCAGAAAATAAAAATATACTAAAGAAGCTTATAACCACAAAAGAAAAAGGAATCATAAAAATTAAAACAAGGCTAGAATACAGCGGAGAAGAAAAAGATTTTATAAACCCAATTTTACTACCAGGGAAGAATGAAATAGTACAGAGAATGGTTCAAGAAAAACATAGAAAGATGAATCATGCTGGAATTCAAACTTTGATATCTACATTAAGAAACTCTTATTGGATTACAGGAGTTAGAAAGCTGGTAAAGGATACTGTATCGAAATGTATTATCTGCAAGCGATACAAAGCTAAACATTACGTAGTTCCAGAACCACCTCTACCTGCAGATCGTATTAAAACCACAGCCCCTTTTGAAGTTACAGGAATAGATCTAGCAGGGCCGTTATTCTTGAAAAATAATCAAAAATGTTGGATAGTTTTGTACACATGCGCAGTTTACAGAGCCATACACCTAGAGCTTACAGACTCTCTTTCTACAAACAGCTTCCTCATGACATTAAGAAGATTCATTGCAAGACGTGGCAGACCAAGAATTATCTATACAGACAACGGAACCAATTTTGTTGGTGCTAGTAACTTGCTTCGAGACGTAAACTGGCAGGAAGTCGAAGAAGCTACGAATTGTTATAAAATATTGTGGAAATTCTCCATACCAGCTGCTCCGTGGTGGGGAGGGTGGTGGGAGCGTTTGATTAGAGTAGTCAAAGAAATGCTGCGCAGAATACTCGGCAAATCATCCGTAGACTGGATTGAACTGTCGACTATATTATGTGACTGTGAAAGTGTGATCAATAGCAGACCGCTGACATATGTAGAGATGGGCGATATTAGACCACTTACACCAATGCTATTTTTACAGAGCTTACCAACAGGAGAAACACCAGATCTAGACCAAATTGATGAGACAAATGTACATGTTCGTTATAAGTATCTACAACAACTGCGAGAAGATTTTAGAAAAAGGTTCAAAAGTGAATATCTATCTCTACTCATAAGCAAAGGAAAGGAAAACAAAAGAGAACCAAAAATAGGGGAATTGGTACTTGTGGAGACAGAAGGAAGTAGACTACACTGGCCTTTAGGTGTAATTAAGGAGATTTACCCAGGTAAAGACGGCTTTATGAGAGTAGCAAAAGTTCAAACCGCATCAGGAATCAAGGTAAGAGCTTATCAAAAATTATACCCACTTGAACTCTCTACAGTCCCACAGCTATTGTTGGACAGCATCCCTACAACCAGTACAGCTGATCTGCAACAGCAATCAGGTAATGAACAGAGTTCAGCTGCACCTGTCCCTTTGGCGGCAACTACTAGGTCAGGTCGTGCAATAAAAATACCTTTTAGATTTATGCAATGATTTTATTTATTTGTGTCTATTTTGCACCTGATTGTATGATGCTCTCTGATGTACTGTTATGTTTTTATGTTAACTGAAATTAATTTTAAGCTATAATTTCATGTAGACAGTTTAAGTTTTGGAACCGATTGGTGTAATAATTTGATTTTGGATTGTTGTTCTTTAAGTACTTACTAAGAAATGCATGTTTACTTTTGTTAGAATATATATATATATATAGAAATATTTAACTGTGTTGAATTGTAACTCAGGCAAGATATACATATAAGTTGACGTGTACAAATTTGCCCTCGGGAGTGTTGTGAATATTTCCAATCAATCCCACTAAAAATGTGATTGAAATACTCTGTGGCTACTGGCGGCCATTTTGACTGTCTGTGTAAAATAACTTATAATAAAAAGACTTTTTGAGAGAATGGTTTGGTTTGGTCTTAGATTTTAACAATTATTAAGAAAAATCTAAATTTCCAACACTATGATTCCTGTACCGTAATTATGATGACGTGTATTTTTCCTCCCCACTGTCCTCGTATTTATGATGATCGAAATCGTCAATTGTTCTACTGATAGTGAAACCATCATAATAAAATCTGAATTCACTGTAGTAGGTACTTTTCTCACTGTGACTATGGGTCATGTATAAAGTTATTTTAAATATATGAAAAAAGTTATCATTTGGATAAAATAAAATTCAAACGTGTTTTGTTTATATAACTAAATAATACTGAACCTATTTTTATGCGTGTTAATGTAATTGTTTTTTATAAAACCATATTTTTAATAACATCAATTTTTATAAAGTGTATACAGTAATTACAAATTGTAAACTTATTTATTCCTTCCATACACCTAACTACATATTGATACCAATGAACAATAAGCAAAGACATTTGGACTTAAATTTTAGATCATAGTTTTATCCTATGACAAATATTCGAATAGGTATATACCTACAACTCTAATCACTGTTTACAATTTCGAATATAAGGTTATTTCCATTTAGGTTCTTGATGAGATTCGTCTTCGAGAAGGCAGCGCCAGTGGTCAGCACTCCACCCCTGGAAATATATACATGTAAATTTTACACAAATTTTACGTGTAGGTAGGTAGGTATTTGTAAAGGAAAAGACCGGTCAAATACGACGATATAAAAATTAGAATAGGGTACAAGAATGTCTTGTTAAATTTATGTCAAAAAATATTTCATTGTTCTATAAATATTACTAAATGTATTCTTTAAAAAAAAAGTTCGCCAAAGATCGTGGTTTGATTAATTGCCCATCTACAATATGTGGCGCACAGAGGGTTCCAGACCGCCAACGCAACGTTGTGCCTGTTGTGCCTGACTAACGGTCAATGAATACAGCGCCATCTATCTCTGGCAAGTATTACTAATGAAAATCTTGAATTATGGTTAAGTGGTTGGCAATGGGAGTTTTTCTCGACCGTTTTACAAGAATACACTAGATGGCAGCACAGCCAAAAGCGGTCCTGTCGGGAGCGTTTTTTAGTAATTTTATTTTAATTTCTCAAACTTTGCGAAGTATGAAGGGTGAAAATATTAACTTTTATTGTGTTATGTAAACACTGTAAATGAAACTCACAATGAAAACCGAAAAAAACTTACGGCACGTAGTTCGTTAAAGGAACTGAAACTGGAGTCGCGTAAAAGAGATGCAAATGTTGAGTGTTGTTACTTGAGTTAAGATGTTCACAATAACGTTCAAAATAATATAAGGTTGTAACTTTATCTCGTGTTGTCATCCTGCATGTAATCATCAGCTTTAAAATTATTAAAACACACTAAAGAATATTCAGAAAGATGCAATTCATCGCGTCTTAAGCCGGCGTCAAACTAAACTTCATATACCTACTTAAATGTCAAATACACAAATACCTACCAAGTTTCGAAGTGTGGCACGGGAATTCAAGCATTTGTTCAAAGTTTGATCATACATTTGAAGTTTGTCATGTGTAGTCAGTTTTTACGAACATCAATAAACGTTCAAAGCTCAAACTTTGCGTGCCTTGCCCCATTTGCGCAAAGTTTATATAAGTAATCAACGAATATTATTAAAAGTCACATGAAATAAGTTATTAAAGGCACTCAAATAAAACAGAAAAACTGCGTTCACAAAATCGTCGTCATCCGTCTTTACGATAAATGTAGAGCATTTATTTGCAAAGTAAGTCTGGCAGGCGCACAAATGCATGTGTGCAAAGTTTGAGAAAAGTTTTCCTAAACATTTGATCACCTATCTGGCGCGGGCTTTATAGCCGCCAACCATTTTCGCCGCAAAGTACGACAACATTTTTGGAAAATTAATGGCCTCCCCTATTTTTACACAAGACACACAACAATATGTTCCTGACATTTTTATACAGGAACCTACAAAAGATAAAAGTAATGACGAAATCATCAGAACATCTGAAATTTGCAGCAAGTAACTGAAATTACATTGTTTTAGTACTGAATTTGACGTTTGACATCAACGTTTAGGACCGGGACGACCATCCGCCACCTGGTGTCATTTTTTGGAAGAAAAACTCCCATATGGTTGAATTTTAAAATTACTTCATTTACCTCTACAAATCAAATCTCGAAGATTAATGTACCCATTATGTATGTTAGATCACATTTGTATGGGTGATGGGAGTAATTTTTTTAAAAAGTCGCGATTTTGAATATCTTCAAATGGTCGTTCAATCTAAGCATTTCTAAACGATTTAGTGTCACGACCTCAAATATATTAAATAAGTAAATAAAAAACCGGCCAAATGCTAGTCGGACTCGTAAATAAAGGGTTCCCTACCACCGTAAAATATTTTTTTTTAAAACACGTTTTTTGTATGGGGACCCCCTTTAATTTATAACTTTATTTTATTTTTATTATTTTGTTATTATAGCGGCAACAGTAATACACACTTTATGAAAATTTCATTACGAAACAGACGATACAGCCCCGTGACAGACGGTCGGACGGACAGCGGAGCCTTAGTAATAGAGTTCCCGTTGGTACCCTTTGTGTACGGAACCCGAAAAGTGTTGGTCGTTTAAAAAATCCTGAAGTGCAATCAGCTCTATAGTAGGTACCTATATATAGGGTTATTGTTGGGACGATTTTCGGATGATTATGTTCCATAAACTAGAATCTGATAATGAAAAAAATGACCGATAAAATTGAAATCCTGGAAATTCTACTTCGAAGAGATTCATGATATCAGTATTAGACGTCATGCATGCATGCATATGGGTACATTATACGTTGAATAAATAAATCCTTTTTTAAAAGTTATTTCTAGTTTCATATTTTTCTATATAAAACGGCAATCGAGTTATACAAATATTAGGTTAAAACTGACCCTGAAGGCATCCTGTCCTTTTCCTTCAGTATAGTGATGGCACAAAACATCAGGGCAGTGACGGTGGCGCCGTACCCAGGGTTCACGCCCGACACCTGGCAGATAATAACGCATTTGCTACATTAGAATCTTACGGTTAAACATATCTCAATATATAATATGACATCTGCAGAACGCGAAGTTTGTAAATGGTATAGCATGTCTGTTTATAAAATAAAACTATGCATGTGGCTATTTGTAAGCTAAACTGCATTCGAAGAATCAAAAAAAACTCATACCTGACTTCGGAATCAAACCGATCATTATAAAAAAAGTAAATTAATTAATTAATTATCCTTAGATAAACCGCAAATGGTTTTATTGCAAAAATTAATAATTTTGTTTGTACACAATAAATCTTACCATGAAAACTCATGTCTATATGATAAAATAAATAAAATTGAAGTGTTCTATATGAGTGGGTACTTGTATGTCGTGTATTAAAATGGTTTTTAAGGTTGCTGTCAGTTCTTTGACGATTATAATAACTGGATTTATGTATTATACACACTAACATATGTATTATAACCATTTAATTATTTATTTATCTACGTTATAGAAAACGTGTACCTACCTAAGCCACTTTAATAATCTTTGACATCGAGGGAATATGTATATATATACACCAACTATTAACAATGTTCCAAGAACAATAATGTACGTATGTGTGCATGCTGACGTCCCATCTTATTGCTATTAACTATAAAAACAAGTAAACAAGTACAAATATTGCGACCAATCTATACTTATAATATTATAAAGCTTGTTTTTGTTTGTTTGTTTGTTTGAACGCGCAAATCTCAGGAACTACTGGTTCGGCTTAAAAAAAATCTTTTTGTTTTGGATATTCCATTTATCGAGGAAGGCTATAGGCTATTACTACATCACGCATCACGCTACGACCAATAGGAGCGGAGCATCAATGAAAAATGTTACAAAAACGAGAAAAAAATTTCCTTTTGAGAGCTTCCGTTGCGCGCGCTGCGTAAACGGTTGATGTTAAGCAAAAATCATGTATTACGAAATTGTACCCCTTTAAAAGTTCTAACCAAAAGTTCGCGACAGCATATATATGTGTATCTTTTAAGGCTGACTTACTATAAACTTTTTTAGACTAGACTTGACTAGGCTAGACTTTTTTATGACAATCAAATTTGTTCTAACATAATGCACTATTTGCGAAGATGTTTTTTAATTAATTATATACCTTAGCCACGACTTTCTTCTTCGGAGGTGTTGACTCAATATCGGTGACGCTCGCATCCCAACCCATTCCGTGTAGCTCGAAAGCAAATACTGTGTTATTCATGACTATTTCTTCCGGGCCATCGCGCGACAGAAGACCCAAACTGCAAATTCTGGGATAGTCCAGAAGTATTTTTGTAGTAAATTTAGTCCTTGTCATCATATACAAGAAAGTACCAAGCATGATTGCCAAAATGAACCTCAAAAAACACCTGAATTTGAGGTAAGATTTAAATTGCACAGAGCGCTTGTTTTCAACTTCGTAGAAATAACGCTGCGTGCGATAAACGACTGAGTCGTCGATGCCAGGGTACGGAGTACACCAAGCTTCACCTTTTTTGTGGAATATACATCTGAAAAAATAATAATTCCTGTTTCAAATATTATTCTTTAAACAAATAAAACAAATTAACGGTCGACCATAAAATACACCGCACTAAATTCAAGCAGTCCTTAGGTACATCGTAAAACTTTGTCACGTTTTCATACCAGCCCGTGTGTTTGCGTGTCACAATTGGTGGTGTCCGTAAAAGAAGCGACTCAATAACTCAATATATTCAAATAAATTTGTCGTATCCGCTTCAGCGTTCGAGTTGTGTGTTTCAGCATTCAGTGTCTAACAAAGAGCCTTAAGAAAATTAATAGCCAATAACATGACGCTATGTACTCGTATTAGTATTTAAAATTCTAATTCCAGATATATGATTCGTTAATGGTTTGCTCTCTCTCTCTTTCTCTCTCTCTCTCTTTCTTCTCTCTCTCTCTCTCTCTCTCTCTCTCTCTTCTCTCTCTCTCTCTCTCTCTCTCTCTCTCTCTCTCTCTCTCTCGGTATATTAAATTGTACATAATCTGACATGAACAGTGAAGCCTGCAATATGATTCTTTGTCGTCGCAACATTCATTTTTTGAATATAGACACACGGTTTTAATTTCTATTTTGGCGTCTGGTCTTAATTTTTTTTTATTCCAATGCAAAAACACTTCCCACAAACCTAACATTACTATCGTCCAAAGTTTCAGCCTTAGTTATCGTTTTTGACTTCATTAGACGAAACCACTCCAGCTTTACGTTATAATTCCATGTATATTTTACCATAGGTGAGAAATTTCGTCAGTAATTCTCTGGACCTTTGAACGAAGAGCTCATCATGGAGCGTCCATTCGCGGCTTCATAAAAACAGCCAGTCGCTTCCTTCTTGGGCTACGTTGTCCCAACCTGAACTGTCTTACTGTCACTTTAATGTAATTTTGTTTGCCTAGTTTAGCTTTAAAGGTCGCCATTACCACTGTATAAAATGTACAATGAGTTATGTAGTAAGGCACGTATGGCTTTTGCTAGATCTTCATAAATAACTTCCACTACTTCGTCAGGGTAAATAAAAGTCAGTATGACCCTTGCATAACTTTCAACAAACACCAGTTGGTAAACCCGAGCATCCGGTGTCGTGAGCGCAGTGAACCTGTTTGAAATTTATAAGGCCACGTGGCCGTGGTTCGAATCCGGGCGGTTGCTGTCAATAGATGGCGATCGTTACAATGAGCCAACCCGCATTGGAGCAACGTGGTTAATTTAAGCTCCAAGCTTCCTCATCTTAAAGGGCGGCCTAACTACCCTGTTCGACATGGTTTTGATTTTTACTGCGTTATTGGTGAAAGATTTGTGTACGATAATTTCGATACAACGTTAGGACAGAGTTTCGCTTTCCCGGCAACAGAACAAGGAGCAGATTCGAGAATTTATTTTCACCTGTCTTCATTCTCAGATAACTTTATCACAATGTGCCAGTTATACGTCGCCTGGTCGAGTAGTCGGGAATGGTAGCCGGAATCCTGGAGCCCAATAATTCTTTACACCCCGTGACACGTTCTTGCCTTGGCCGCCACCTTGATCAGTAAAAACGAGGCAGCTGTTGATTAGGGATCTTTCTTTATGTTTGGGTATCATTAGAGAGAGCGTTTTCGCCATTAGTCATCGGTTACTTAGTACTCGGTTACTGCGGGTCAAGTGACCTATTACCTGCGTAATGGTGGAAACCTATTTTTATTACTATAATAAAACTTCCAGTATCAATCTAGATACTGTTATTATTGTACGCTTCCCGGTTAGAGGGGGAGATTTGCGTTCTTTCCCATTCCATTTTCTATTTCACATTCCGACTCCACATTGAGGTGTCGTCAAGGAAGTGATACTTTATTTTATTTTTAAACTATATCACCATTTCGACAAACCCCTCGGAGCATTTAATTATTAAAACTTTTTTGTGTTACTAAAAAATTGCCAATTTATACCTTTACTACCAATATGAAAGGCGATATTTTTTGAGTACCTAACCAATGTTGTGTATCTTAATTAAAATAATGGAGGTATGATTATTATTATCTAATATATCTAAAAGAAAAACGTGATAATACTCATTTCTATTGTATCTAGCTAGAATAGGCATAATAAGTGTGTTTTAATGAAAATCATTATGATCATTTTAAAAGATTAAACTTTGGAAAACTATAGGTAACTAGTATTTAGAGTATAATTTCATAATAATGTTACGAACGGACAGAGTAATGACCGCCATCTAGCGTCAACCAGTAAAACCACTTTGTAGAAGGGTTTTACAACAAGGACAACATGAAACCCCTACTCAATACTAGATGGCGTTAAAGGAAAGAATCGCGGGGCTTTCTGGAATTATCTAATCCAGTCGATTACGCTCGAGCGAGTGGAGTAATTTCTAGAAAGTTCTCGAGACCCGTTCCGACCCATATAAATACCCGCAGGAAGGCGAGCGAGTTCCAGTTCAGTTTTGGGCTACTTTCGACGCGACTTCGAAGCGAAACTAGTGATACAAGTGAAACCTACGACTTGGCTACGACCTGATACATCGTGAGTGCTTAGTGTTTGGACTTAGTGCTTTGTGTTGGACCTAGTGTTAGTGAATAAATTCTTCAAAAGAGTCAGCAGGTCTTTCTCTCCAAATAATTCGAACCCTAACACGTAACAATAATATTTAAAGTTTGTTGAGACTCCAGAAAAAAATTAAAACCAGTAAATAGACATCTATGCAATAATCATGAAATTGAATTAATTGTGAGTTTCAAATATTTCATTTACTGTTAAGTTACTGATCTACATAGAAGTTATTCTTGTTAAATCTACGGAACCACGCTTCGTTGCCTATCTGATACGTTGTTGAAAAGTTTTTACTGCTGTTGGTTTAAAATATTTTTTATATAAGTGACCTAAGTGAAAAAGTTAAGGTTTTTATTTTCAGTTAGTATACTCGTAATACATGAAAAAGTAACAACCGTCCTGTGTATGCTCAGTGTACATTTTATCAGTTTAGATAGGATCAAACAAACTGTAACATGTTTGTGAATGATATGAAGTACAATGTTATATTATAAAATAATATAAATAATTTTTTTTTTAAATCCCAATACGCCCCAATCCCAATTATAATCCTAATTGACAACCAAGTAAGTAAGCTCACCTTTTCTGCAGTTCAGGTTTGAAAGTATACTGTCTCTCAGGATACAACTTCTTTCTCAGAGGTGGCAATTCAGAATCATGAGCTAGACTGCACAACAAAGAAACCCAAGTACCATAGTTTACTATACCATGTCTAGCAACAGCGACAACCGTCTGCCAGGTAATTGGCACATCAGGGTCAACATACGACTCCACGGAATTTAGTATACCTGAAATAATAAATATTTTTAAATAATAATATGTAATTTTTTTTAATAAGTAAATATCTGTAAAATATATTTGTAAAACTAAAATCTAACTGCGAGACATGCGATATGTTGGGGAGAACGTCTTTTCGTATTTTGTATACAAATTCAAAGCGGTTTTTTTTCATAGTTTTATTTTTTATTATTTATTTATTTATTTATTTATTATTCATTATTTTTACGATTTTAGTCACCAGCTAAAATTTTTCTAGACGTTAGGTACCACCAATAGATCTTATTACGTAAATAAAAATATAGGTCAAATATTCATAATGAATAATTATATCCTAAATAATTCTTTACAAAATTTGGCTACCTTCTACTTACATACGAAAGGGTAGGGCAGGGGGCATGTGGGCGTGTGCGCGTGCACAAGTGCCCTCGTGAACGGTGACTAGTAATATTTGTAATTTTGGAAAAGGTTTACGTAGTCTTAACTGAATATTTTTCTATTAAACTATACTAAAAAGGAACAAGACGGCCAACAGATTTTTATCACAGGTCATTATATTGAAATTAGGCTGGTCATTAAAACCTCATCCTGTATAATGACATTTAATTAAAGAATGTATGTGCCGCTTCGTTAGATAACTTGTTGCCATATTATCTTGTAAGCAGTGACACGATCGATCCTGTTGCTGTAGAATATTTTAGAGTTCATAGTTCAAAAAAATGGGACAATTAGTTACGACAGCCTGCTCTTTATGTTAACCTTGCACTACATAAAGAATTCTGAAAAGACCAAAACGTATACCCATGTGGTGGAATCATTAACACTTTCCAGCCAAACTATCTAATTTTTCTGAGTGGTTAAAGATGTGTGTGGTCTGGCGTTATCATGATAAAAAACCCTTTCTGTTGATCAATTTCAGCCGTTTTCTCCTCAATGACATGCTTGTCTTATCAGTTATTGGCAGTAAACATCCAAATCGATGGTTGTGCCCAATGCACTTGCCACAGTCTGTGAAGCTTAGCGGCAATTTAACCATGATCTTTTGCATACATTCTTATCGTAAGAAATTCACTTCTTATCAACAGTAATCTACTTTTTCAAAAATGGTACGCTTCCATTACGTTTTAATAAATAATCACAAATGAGTACGCGGTTCAATAGATTTCTTTCAGTGAGCTTGTGTGGCACCCAAAATCAAGCTTTTTTTATATACACAGACTTTTTAAGTCAGTTGAAACTGTTTTAACCGACTTCCAAAAAGGAGGAGGTTCCTTAATTCGACCGTTTATATATATTTATTTATGTGTGTTCGCGGATAACTTCGTCGTTTATGACTTTGATGATTCTTTTTTTTTTGTTGGAAAGGAGATGTCCCAAAAGCGGTACCATGATATGAAAACCAGGATCTGATAATGGCGTAAACAGTTAAGAGTTAGAGAATAATCCTACGATTTGTCGACAGTTTTCTCCAAACGGCGCTGTCTCATTTGAGTAGCGCATTTAGAAGCCCTATTCATATACTAAACAAATAACGTACTGTAACTTATAACAAAAAATTGAGAAATAAAATAAAATTTTACAAATAAAATTAAAGCTGCCTTCAAAAACATAAACTAAAAAGTTAAAAATAATATTTTGCTTTTAAAAAAAGAGTATTAATGGGGGCATATATTTTATGAAGTCGATGCCAACTCCGATATTTTAAAATGGTACTATCAGGTAATAACAATTATATATTCACAACTATAACGAATATATGACACAATACAAAAATAAAAAGAATAACTTCACACCGACTTCGTAAACTACATGGTCCCATTAATGCTCTTTTTTTAAGGCAAAATATTATTTTTTACTTTTTAATTTATGTTTTTGAAGGCGGTTTTAATTTTATATTCAATGCTCAGTTCTTCAGCAAGGTCGTTACTACTATAATATTCTGGTCTTGGTCCTTTTTTCCATAAATGGCATCAACTTTATCCGTAACAGGGCGACCAGAGCGAAATGTTTATCAATAAAATTTACTGATTTATAACGCTTAAACCAATTTTGTGCTACTCTTGCTGACACTGCATTACATCCATAAAGGGCCCAAAAAAATGGTTTGTTCGCTTAACGACAGATTCTGGTTAGGACAGATTCCCTTTAAGACTGATTTTATACAGGCAAGAGAAAAAGTTTCGATTTGTTCCGTTAAGGACAGAAACGTTTTTAACCAACGTCCGTGTTTACGAATAGGAAGTTTGCTTTACGGTTGCATTACCTATAACAAGTTACTTAACTTCGGTTAGTCCATAGACTAAATAATGAAAGAAATACGTGAAGCTATTGATATTATTTTGAGTTCCCGATATTATATAGTGTTTTCAAATGATCGATTCACCTCCAAAGTTCTGTTGCAAGAATATAACGCCCATATCGTTGGGTATGCAATCGAAGCCACATGAACTAATGATGTATACGCCGGCGTCTCGCGCTGCCTTGTCATACAACACCTGCATCGTCTCTGTAAACTGTTATCAAATATTACGTTAACCTTCTACATTGAGGAGGAATGTTTTATTCTTACATTTTTTTTTTATTATTAAACTTTTTTTCGGCCGAAAAGTTCTGGAGTGGAGGCCATGCCACGACAAGCGCAGCGTAGGACGTTCAGCCACAAGGTGGAAAGAAGACCTTGTAAAGGTGGCGGGAGGACGCTGGATGCAGACCGTTACCAGTAGGTCCTATTGGAAATCAATGGGGGAGGCCTATGTCCAGCAGTGGATTTCCTATGACTGAAATGACGATGATGATGATGATGATGATGATGATGATGATCATGAAACGTTTTATAGTAAGAGAGCAAAACTTAATTTATTCTATCTAGCCCCACTGAAAATTCTACTGCATTGATTGATCGTACTTCGGGTGAAAAATTGAATTTAGGAATTATGGGCGATTCTACTTATTCTCCTCAACTCAAGGAGAAATAATTGAATCAAGACTCCAATTTAATTTCCAATCTGTATTAGAAGGTTCAGCTTCATCTCTTGCAAAATTTAAAAGCGGTGAAATTAACCTTAAAGATGAACAAAGTAGCGGAGCCAAGCAAACAGCAGTAACTGCAGAAAATGTTTGGATTATTGAAATGTTGGTGCGAGAAGACTCACGATTTCGGATCGTGAAGATCCTAAACATTAGTTCGGGGAGTGTTCATACCATACTTTGTCAACATCTTGGAGTGAAAAAGCTTTGTTGTCATTGGGTACCTCATTTGCTCTTCTAAAGCAAAAAAACAAGTTCCTGTCGACGGGTGCTGTGTAATGCGTTTACGTTTTGAAAACGGGGCATCAAGACGTGTATCAGAAATATTGATAGATCTATTTTTCGTCACATGATCAGTTTTGCGGATCGTATGATCTGGAAAATACAAGGCCATCACGGTATAGGTGTACCCAGAAGGACAGTTACCGAGAAAACTACTTGTTGGATAGTGATAAGGTTTTGATAACTGTAATTTTGGCTTGCCAGAAGTCTCACAGATATGATTATTATAAGTGAGGCTAAGACAAAAAATTTGTTAGTAATAATTAAGGAAACTATAGGTCTAGTCTGTAAAAAAAATTCTTATTTAGCAATAATGCCTGTAAAAGACTGTTTGTTTCTTACAATAAATAAATAAATAAATAAAACTACGAAGACCTCGCAAAGTTAGCAAAAAAATGTTAACTAGTTTTTTTTTCGCGCTGCATATATTTGTTGACGTTGATGTTTGTTTTCAATCTGGAAATTTTGACCTGCGGTACATACCCCCATTAGTTAGTTGACAATGTGGAATTAGAAGTAATCGTTGAAGCGAATCTCGCAAACCAAGTCAGAGTATGCGGTAGGCTTTGGTAGGGGTGATAGAACAATTTTAATTTACTTGAAACAAATTGGAAATGCTAGCCGTTAAACAACCGAGACTGATCAACTCAAATCAACTGCACAACAGACGGTCGCTAAATTAGAAGAGCTGTGGTTGGAATGTCTCCGACACCCACTATATAGGTATACTCTCCGGACTTTGCTCCAACAGATTACCACTTTCTACGGAATTCGGACAATTTCTTGTAAGGGAACAAATTCAATTCTGATGAGGCAGTCCAAACCACCTTCAAAGATTTTATTGATTCTCGCTCCCACAATTTTTTCAGTAAAGGAATCGATGAACTATTTATATGGCGAAAGTGCAAAGATAACAATGGTAGGTATACATACTTTGATTGATTAAATATGTAAGTTCTTAATGTTTTTAAATGTTTTACTTTTCTCATATAAAACGTCAATTTCATATGTAAGGGCCTAATATTTATGCGCAATATTTGCGTTATTTTAATGACACTCCTGACTTTTGCAAACCTTCCATATTTCAAAATTTGGGTGGATTAAAAAGTGTAGTCCCTTTAACTTACACCATTACCATATATTCAAAAACCAGTCTCATCGAATCATTTCCTGAATATCAATAACTCACTTGGGCTAGTATGAATGTTTGAAATACCGGAAATACAATAAACACATAACATTAAAACTATTATAGTTATTGTGAAACAGCAACTGACCTGCTGCTCCGCACTCAAATCGAGGTGGTGTGTTTTAGTATTTATGCAAGTTTTTACAACTTGTTCACCATATTGACAATATGGCCCGCAGCAGTTCACAATGATTTTTGTTTGAGAAGTCATCGCTTTAAGAGACTGTTCATCATTGATGTCGGCTACTATTATTTTCACGGATGACAGATTTTCACCTGAAAGAAATAAATCGTTTTCATTAGGGGTCCGTAGTCACAAGGTTAAAAGGTAGGTATACAATTTTGTTATAACAGTCCGTGTGTCGCCACGTCCGTTAAGCTGGCGGTGTCGACATAGCGGAATCAAATCTGAAGTAGGCAGGAATTTGTTGCTAATTTGTTACGGCAAAATTAATTTTGTTGCTCTAGCCATTTAAAAAAACGAGTAAACCGTCAGCTTAACGTTAAGCCGGCGGTGTCACATTGTAAATCGGGAGAAAAATGAAAAAAAAACTGTCCTGAGTTTGTTGCTAATTAGTTATAGCAAAATTAATTTTATTGCTCTAGTCATTTAAAAAAAATGTTGACACCGCCAGTTTAACGTTAAGCTGGCGGTGTAAATACTATTAATACTTTGATACATCACAAGAAAAAAAATGTAAATGCAAGGGTTTTTTTTCGAAATTGTTTTATTTTTCACAACATGTTCAACATGAAAGTAATTGCATTTAGACGATTTTTTTATTGTTCACAACATATGAAAAGGTTGTGGAAATCCACTACACACTCCTCTTAATTACTTGATGGCGTCTGAAGCTGCATCAAATACGAAAAAATCGACAGGTTTCTGAGAATAATAATTTTTAGATGAAATTGGTTTCTTTAAAAGTCATTACAATATAATTAACCTGGAATACGATCGGTATAAATGATGCTTATTTAAATTTTAACACTACAACAAATAAATACGTAATTTTACAATTATGATTGTACGATTGCTTGCAATGCCTTGATGGTTTTTGTTCGCAACGGTTTTCAAAGGGTGCATTGACCAGAAAACTAATTAATGAACTAACCAGTTTTTTTAGAGAGACCTTCTATAAGAGTTTCCAACTTTTTTTGTGAGCGTCCAGCAATTCCCCAGGTAAGCATTACATTTTTACTAATTCGAACTGTTTCTTCCACAACATGTTTACCAGTGAATCCCGTTGCTCCAAATATCACTACGTCTAGTCGAGGCATCTGGATAATATTATTCTCTGAAAAATTATACGAAAATTGTAAATAGCAATAACACAGGCAGGCAACATAAGTCAAGAAAAAGTTAACACTACTAAAAAAAACTCGAACCAGAAAACTTCGAGATTATAAGGAGTGCAAAAGTATAAAGATGACCATCGATTGAGATGATACATAATTATATTTGGATATAGTAAAGAACATAGATTTATTTACATTAAAATAAATTAGAAAAATTAAATCGATGACGATGCTTAGTCATACGAGGTTAAGTTGATCAATTTATTATAAAACCCATTCAGTATTACCGAAGTAATACGACGACAAACAAATGTTTATTAAGTTTACGATTTTTTTCGTAGAATAGAAAAGAAGTACAAATAATGTATTCTTTAGAGATTGGTCACCAACATACATATTCTCAACTATTATTATTATTATTATTTTTAGAAAATGATGTTTTCGAACTCACCTCGCCAAATTCGCTACAAATCGTGCGAGATAAACACTCAATGCAATGTAATTTTTCTGTACACGCAGTCACGGCTGCCCTCTTCACTCACGTTGCGCTGTCCGTCACTCGTGGATAACTACTGATAACTACCGCTAGTTTTTGAATACCGCTTTAAAGTTTAAGCACGTAAACACCTCCAGCTAGGAGCGGACGGCTTTCACCTTGAACCAAGGACGTTATAATATGTTAAGGAATGTGCACTCCCAATACAATATAAGTATTACAAAGATAAAACGTTTTTAGGGTTCCGTACACATACCTTACCAACGAGACGTTATTGCTAAGACTCGGTTGTACGTCCGTCCGTCCCTCATAGGGCTACATCGTCTGAACTGTAACAGGTAGACACTTGAATTTTCAGAGTGTGTATTACTATAGCCGCTATAGCAACAAATAATAGATTATAAAATAAAGTTAAAAATTAAAAGGGGTCCCATACAAGAAACGCGTTATTTATATTGTACGGTGGCACGGAACCCTTCGTATGCGAGTCCGACTCACACTTGGCCCATTTTTTGTTATATACATGAGGTTTACTTTGAACTACAATCTTTAAGGAAGTAAAACGGGATGAGATAGCTACCGCCGAGTTCCTTTGGACCTTTCTGACGCTTGCCTTAGAAGAAAATTTTATTAATACTGATTGATTGTTTTAATATATATACTTCGTGCTTTCAGTTTTTTAATATATCTTGGTTTCGGATGAAAATAGTCTTTTTTAAAGTTATTACGTTACATTTCGTATTTATTTTAACTATTACTTTTTAAATATGAAGTTCTGACGTCATTTTACTCAGGTGACCATAATATTGAAAGGCATGCATATATATGTCTGCACGCACTGGTAGGCAAATAAGAAGGAAATACGCAAGTGGAATAAAAGTGCTCTCCCGTTGCTCGTATTATAAAAGAACATGAGGGAAGTTATTAAGTACCTACTTTTCGCGTCTACGTGCAGATTTTTCTAGAGTAGGTAGGTATTTATGATATTATTAGAAGCCGCTTAATGATCTGTGGGGCCGCTAAGGCATGCCGCTGTTACGGAGCAATCGTTTTATGAACTTTGATCGAGGTTGTGCGCCGATTGGAAACGGTTAAAGTTGTAATGATTTGCTCAGCTATCTGTGATTGAATCACTCACTTATATGACATTAACGTTTAATTGATAATAATTTAAATTGATATACTTAATAGGTAGGTACTATAAGATAAGGCAAAAAAAAGTTTAGTGTATTTTAAATTACTTGTGACAATTGGTGACAATTATAACACTAGGGCCAGGCGTCATCCGTCACTCGAACTTCTTTTAAATCTTTTTAGGGTTCCGTACCCAAAAAGTCCGTCCGTCTGTTATAGGGTTGTACTTTAATACGTAGGCACTTGAAATTTTCATGAAGTATGTACCACTATAGCCGCTCTAACAACAAATAATAAAAATAAATTAAAAATTAAAGGGGGGCCCCATACAACAAAAAAAGTTTTTTTATATATTATACGGTGGGAACCCTTCGTGTGCGAGTCCACTCGCGCTTGGCCGGTTTTTTATACCCTTTCGACGTAATATTCCATTTAATGTTATAAGGTTCTTTCAAGATGTTCTAGGTCATTTGACATCTGAGGCATCTAAACATTTATGACATTTAATAAATTATACATATTTTTTAATTACACAAATTTTTTAAGCACACAAAATACACTCAAATTGTAGTCACGTGTACCTACTGCAATTCGCATGCACGCAGAATGTACGTAGTGCGTGATTTTGTAGGGTATGAAAACGACGGCTCTTTGCTAGATAAAAGGATGCAACTTCTGTAGTGAGTTATCACATGAGTCATACCTATTTGCTGGCAAGAGGCCAACAACGAAACATTATATTTCGTATTTACGTCAGAACCTCAAAACAATAACTATTATAAAAAATACTGGTTCGTAAAAATTACAACTCTAAACCTGTTATACAAATTCGAGCGGAAGCAAACAGAAAATAAAATTTGAGTAAAATTTTTTTTTTCTATTTTATTGAAAAGCATATACCGATGTGTAAATATTGTGAAGTTCTATTGACCCAGCGATATCTAATTGTCGTAACATTAGGCCCTTCATAGACTGCATTCCAACCACCAATAGTGTAAGCAAAATTACCTCCCCCTGGAATTAATTCCATAACCCGTTGTTTTTATCATTTTATCGAATATTGTTATTAAGTATCAAATAGTAATTAGATATATGATGTAAAAATCACCGGTGGCAACCGTTTTTTATGAAAATCATGAGTCTTCGTTCACTCCTAACTTTCTTCTAAAAACAAAATAGGTAACCAAATACCTTGTTAGTATAATTTTATGATGCATTCAAATGCTATCACCTAATAGCAAAATTAAACTGAAAATAAATGCGCATGTATGTTTTTTTTTCACAGAATTCATTTATTCTCAATATCTAAGTAAGCGAAAACAGTAACTCCATATGATGGTTGTATCTAGTTATGCTATATTGCGTATTTTTAGACATTTAAGACAATTAAACATTTACTTTTTACGTTTTAATAATAATGGATTTTCTCAGTAGTTAAGAATAACCAAATAAAATGGTGATGGAAACATTTTTTTTATTTTACTCATATGGTTTTCAAAAGGAAAAGCAGAGAAATTATCTAATGTACCAAAATTTGCAACATCTACTGTTAAATGTAATAAATTATGGAAGTTATAAACTAATAGTTCTTTATGATAATATATTGCAACATTACTAATAAAAAAAATCATTAAGGTATTTGCATAATTCCGCCATTCAGATTCCATACACAAATCAGAGCACAATATATATACTGCACAATGTAATATAAAAAAAATGATATAAATGTTTTCGTAAAATATTTTTGAGTGCTGCAATTGAGAACTGTGATTTTTTTGTTTAATAATACATTTTCGTGTACTGCAATCACGTTTTCATCAAAGTTAAACATGTTAATATCACGCCTATGAAATTGAAATTTCAATTAAAAATACGCACGTTATAGTAGTGTACTGAGATGTATACGGTGGAGGGAAAGCGAGCTGCTCGGCGACCATGGCACTGTGTACGGAAATGCCTTGGGATCGGACATTTTCTGTTCTACCCACCAATCGATAAGCTTTGATATTATTAATTCAGGAGTAGAACTGCCGCGTGCCGATTCGCTCTAGTTCAGAAGAAAAAAATTATCAAACTTTGCAATTTTTTTCCAGTTGTTTTTACTAAAAAATTATTATGTCTCATACCATTCACTAAATCAATCTTTTAGGTATTGAGAGTATTGAGTCTATTAAACGTTTACATAAAGCATTTATGTTCTTTATTGCAAACCCAACATGTCAATATTCAACGACAAAAATGTTTTTTTTTTTTGTTTTTCTCTCAAGTTATCCCGTCGTATCAGCTTCTTGATTTTCCTGTTCAGAGCCAGGTCTGACGATACTCCTTCTAGTAACTTCTCACGTCCCTCTCGCATGAGATCCAGTATCTCACTGGAGAGTTTAAACTCCTTGCCTTTCCACCTCGATTAAAATGTTTTCTGCCCACTTCTCTGATAATATCGATCAGGTTGCCCGCCATGTCGTCATCATTCGGCGTGGTTTCCAGCGCGCCGAATCGGCTTCTAAACTCCAGTTGAAAAGCTTAGGAGCCTGTGTCGGCTTGGGACGATGGCGGTCAGAACTTGAACTTCATCAGACAGACTCTTTCAAGCCTGTAGTTGATATTCAGAGTTCCTCGGACTAGGCGGTGATAGCTTCCAGTTTTGAACCTGTTGATCACTGAGACATCTCTGAATTTGCGCCTTTTATTCGTAATGATAAGGTCAATCTCGTTCCTGGTCACTTTATCGGAACTTTGCCAGGTCCACTTCCTCTGTGATGTTTCCCTGAAAAAGGAATTCATCAGGAACAAACCCTTCATTTGGAAAAAAATTGCCAGCATTTGCCCCTGCGATTTCTCCGTCCGATGCCGTACGGCCCCATCTTGCATTCGTCGCTTTTCTGCACTCACATTTTGGCGTTAATGCCCCCCATAATAACAGTGAACGGAGTCGAGCCCGTATGATGTATAGTTTTCGCTATATAGTCATACACTGCCGTCATCCGTCGTCCGAGTGAGCCGAAGTTGGCGTTTATATCTGTATAACTTTTAGGCGGCACCTGTTGGTTAGTTGCAATACAAGGTATGCTACCCGAGTCGACACACTGGAGATTTCCACTACGTTGTTGACAAGAACTTTGTTGACAAAAAACCCTACACCACCTTTGGAGGGCTGATCGCCTTCTTGGAAGCAGAATAAGTTACCAGAGCTCAGATTTACGTTTAAGGAGAAGAGATGTTTGATTTACAACAATTTACAGTTAGAGACAAAGCAAAGGTCGTATCGGGTCTCTGAGATAAATAACTGTGATGGCCGAACGTAACCAAATAATTATCATTTACGCATTGCAAACGATCCTATTCCTAACCTTATTGTGAGCGACGTAAATTGGATATTCAGTCGTGATTGGTGTTGTTTAATTTCGGCCACCGTGGTTAATTTTCGAAGGCACCCGATGTGACCTCTGCGTTGCGTCTGACTGACTGTACACTATGACATACACGGGCACACGTCAAGTTCACACACCGGATGAGAGGTTTACAGGCGTGCTCACACGCTGACATGAGTTCGCTTACTGTTGCCCAGTCGCCCGCCACTTGAATCAGCTGGCTAATTGTCGAACCACCGCGCAGGGTTTAGAGCTATAGATTTTTAGTCGGCCGATAGTTGTTCGATAGTTTGATTGAATAGAGATCGGCAACGGCTTTCGATAGTTCGATCGTTCGACTTTTAATCGTCAAATGCGCGCACTGGTATATTATAGCTCCATACTGATTCCCTGAACAATCAAACCATCGGCCAAAAATTAGAAATCACAACTGGGCGATGGCCCTTAGTTTAGTAGCTATCTATTTTTTATTTACATAATAAAGTCTATTGGTTATACGATATCTAACATTTGAAAATTTTTAGGATGGTTAATAAAATTTCCCTTTGTATATATATACATGTATACATGTATGTACGTACGTATGTGTAGCCTAAACAGATTGACGATGTGAACATGTGAGGTGTCATTGGATTCGTCTTAATTGTTGGAGATACATGATATTTCAATATAAGGCCTGCGCACAGTGTCGGATTTGGCCTTAGTTGCGGTCATCTCCTTTTATGTATTTTTTTGAAAGACAACACTCAGACGAAACTCCTATTGACACTCCACTGGCATTCTCTATCATAGTTTTAGAGATATTGGGAAAATCGAGAAAAATCCATAGAAACCATTGAATGACAATATCTCCTTTCCTGACATTGTTTTTTTTATTAAATTTTTCCTAGTATGATAGCAACCTACTAAAAGCATCAATAACTTTATAAAAAGTTAAACGATCACGCTCTTCTAAGCTACAGCAATTTTTTTTCTACGATTTCGTAATATTTTTTTTTCTGGTGAATCTTTTCACGATCGCATTTTTTTTTTCAATGCATATCTGTTATTTTCAGTGCTAAGTACTACCACAAAAAAAAATCAGATGCGACAACCACAAGATCTCTGAGATATTTAATTTTAAAGTGTTAGGTTAGGGTTGTCGAACAATGTAATCACTAGCTGAAAAATACTATCTTAGCCACTTTATTTCATCGATTTAAGTAAATAACGAGACAAATAGTTGGTTCCGACAGTTCCCAGCTGACAGTTTACGAAGTATCTTCATTATCAGATTGTGTCAATATTTCGTCTGTTGTTAGCACGACTTCATCAGCTACCATACTGTTAGATTCCGATGGGTTATAATTAACATTTTCCGTTGTCACTCTTAAGAGCATCAGAACTTTATTCGGTATAGGTAAGGTTTTCTTTTGTTTTTGACGTGTACAAAGTTTCAATAACGTTAGATAAGGAGGAAGACGATTCTAGTGCATGCGAAACAAATCTATGATGGTCGTTTTTTGATCCAATTTCAGTGTATGATGCTGTCGACCATAACGCCAGTCTGGTGCTTGCTCAGACAACATATCTACTGATTTTGCACTGCACTCTATAATTTGCTGACCATGGATTAGTATTTTATGTAAAGTATAAAAAGGATCCAGCAGTTATGAAGTGGAGGGTGATTAGAAATTCACCGAAAGCCCCAAATGTTGAGAAACGAAAAAAAAACTATACAGTCTGAAATAATAGCGAAAATTTCACTCTTGACTTGATACATATCGTTCGTCCGAATTCGTGAACGACAAATGACGGAAACACCTCAAAAACAGCACTCTCTGACCGAAATCATAAATTATGACATATGATTATTTTAAAAACTATTATGTACTACATTATTTTCATTTATTATTTGTGACAAAATATTTTTACTGTTGCACATGTGTAGTACAGCCAGAATCTACAATCCAGTCATTACTAGTAATAGTATTAACTGAACTAACTAGTTTTAACTGAATGTTCAGCTTTATTCATTTTCTTAAACTTAAATCACTTGTCCTTAATATGGCCATTTTTTCCACAAAAGTGACACTTTTAGACACTTTATGATACTTTTTGATATCAAAGCGATGTCGTTATGTACGGCACTCATCTGCGATGAAGACGATGACCTTCTCAACTCTTCCTGAAGTAGACGTGCTCGCACAACCTGCCTGGACAAGCTCCTGGTCATTGTACTGGCTTCCAAACCAGCCAGTACATCATATTCCTGTGATAACCCGCTCAATAATATTTCTGCAACCTCACAATCATCTGTAGTTCTACCTATATCAGCCAGTTGTTGCACCATTAATATAACAGCTTCAATGTAGTCTGTCATACACTTATAATTAGAGAAATTAGCTCTGTGTAATCTTGTCCTCAAAAACATCTTGTAGTTTTGTCCACGCCTCTGCAGAAGTTTTAGCAGTACGAACATACTGAATGCATGTAGATGACAAACTCAAAGCAATACGAGCCAACGCGCGCTGGTCCCTGTCAGGATTCTTTCTTGTTACCTCAACACAAGACCACAAATTCTCCAATACGAATATCATTCGCATTTGGAATTTCCAAACATTAAAGTTTGCGGACCCCGTTAGTTTGTCTATTTTTGTTCCCGCTATCGAACTCACAACTGTACGCGCTAAGTATTTAAATAACCAACAAAATTTGTGGCGTGGGTGATAAAAGCAAACAGCAAGAAACAAAAAGACGCACAGGAAGTGAACATTAGTGCACCGGATATCGTACCACACACAAAAAATATAGAGTATAAATGTTACAGAAGTAACATTACTATTACACATTATATGCACAAACATTGTTTCATTTCTTAACAGACGGGCGGTACTTCAAGGGCGCCACCTCGGTCAGCGTAGGAGTTAGATTCTAAGAGAGGGCAGACACGTGTCTATCCATCGGTAAGGGACAGCAATTCGAGCTGGACGGCACGGCTGTGAATAAGCAAAGGCGTAAACACTATTTGAGCAGGTTTATTACTTTAACTAGGTGATTTCGGATGGTAGGTACTGCTGCTATAGGTAGTACTCACCTACATCAGACTAAAGATCTGGTGAGATCGTCAGGTGCAACTGTTGTATTTCATGAACGTCTGAAATAGTGGTTGGCGGGCGGGGGCTCGTACAAGGCCGCTGCAGAATAGTGGATTGGGTTGCGCGACTGCGGCGGTGAAGAAACGTTCTGACATGTCCTTCATCTTTTTTATTTGTAGCGGCTCTTATTGGCTGGCGTACTATGCTAAGTCCGGGCACATGTAAATTGTCACCAGCCTAATACACATAATTACATATGCGCTGGAATTTCCACCTCGAAGCATCTCGAAAATTCGATTCCGAAATCTAATGGTACTTTATTATGGGAATAATTTACGGGCCGGCTCTATCTTTGACCGCGTCGCTAAAAACGTCGTTAAAAATATAATTTCGAATAGTAGGTACGTAGCTATATAATCATTTTAACGTGAGCCGCCTCTTACAATAAAAAAATATCTAATTTACTTTGATCTCGAACTTTTAGTTATTTCTGTGTTCAGTCGATATGTTTGTAAAGCCACGTGATCATTCCAGTACTTTCTATAAAACATTGACGTGCTTCTACGCATAAACGTCACAATATCTAGGGGTTATTAGTTTTTTGTATATTATTCCTAGACTTATGTTTCTTTGTCTAGATTCCATTTTAGTAGTAGCATTTTGTTCAGATAGCACTGTATATTTGATTTTGAACATTGGCATTATTTTACAGTAGGTATAATAATGTTCGTGATAGTTATTTTTGAATTGTTTTTTATCTTGTAGGGAGTAGTATTGATTTAATTGTTGTTATTGGTCAAGTAAATAATATATTTTGTCCAGCTATGATTTAAATGTTCGCCCATAGCTACTAAACCCATAGGATATTTCTGGTTCGTCCTGATAGTTTCCTTTAATAATAAAAAATATAGCTCAATGGTACTAATTGTAAAAAAATATATTTTTTTACTATTGCAAACTTAAAGTAAATATTGAGTCATGGTCGCTAGGTACTTACTATTTTTTTGAAATAAATAGAATTATGAAGATCAATAGTTATGGATTGTTTGTTTGATGGTGGTGGTAACAGGTACAGAATCTTATTTGCGTGAGCTCCACCCGCTCTTGACCAGTTTCTAGAGTTCCTGACGTCAAAGGTAAAAACGGAACATAGTAGTTTGTTTTTGACGCCTCTTCCCACCTAGGACATTCTGTGGCCTACGGCAGTCCTCTTGCTTTAACCCTAGGGACTCCACTATTCCGCAGCATACCGCAATTAGGCTTTGAAATGTTCGCCGACAGTAGGACGCATTCGAAATGGTTCAAAGGGGGCTGCTTGTGGACGGGTCCATAAGGACTTTGCCTAGGTATAAAAAGTAACAGGGAGAAGTCGACTTGTGTCAGTCTCTCCTGGAAGGGAAGTCAGAACGAGTTAGACATCTTTTATCCATTTTGTTTTGCTGTGCCATTTATGACAGGGTCCACAATATGTCATAGCATATCTATTTCCCATGTCAAGTAAATGTTTGCTAAAAATTGTGGAATTCAATAAAGATTGATTTGAATTGAATCTAAATAAGGCAATCATAAAAGTACCATTTATCAATTTACTTCAGCACATTCTTATCTATATCGTATTCTTTAAGTATTACGCACGTACGATACGAGCCTGATACCTGCTATTATTCTATTATTGTTCGAATTTTAAGTTCTTAATCGTTTATCTTTATGACTGTACTGTCATCCGTGACGCTGCTAATATTTTCGAACGTAAAATGAATGTACCTATAAAAGTAGCGCTCTCTCGGTATAATTTTAGACTATTTATCCATGAAATATATTTTCAGATTGCAACGTAATGATATCAACTTTTCATGAATTCTTACCAGGTTGTCGTCTACTACTAATATTTTGGCTTATTTTACTTGGTAATACTATTTAATCTTAACGTAATATATCACACTCAATTCATGTAACTTTTCTCATGTAGGTATTTTTAGGTAGCTGCTTTTAAGTAATGAATTGTTAATCAATGATTGTTTGAGACATATATGTGAAGTACCTATGGATTTCCTGTATAAAAATAATCCATATGCATCCAAATTTCTTCTTAAAATAGGTATATTATCAAATAATAAAACAACATTTTTATAACATGAATAATTTATTTATAAGCATCACATTTTGTAGTATAATAGAATTTTAATAGTTTATTCCCTTTTAACATATACCTGATTAATTACCACCGTACCCGATATAAATACAAATTAATGTTTTTTGGATACCAATTTGCGTAGGGTTAACAAAAAATCTAGCAATTTAAAATAAAATCACAGTACTTGAACTTGACTATAATTTAGTAGACATAATTTTGTTTTTAATTTGGTCGCTTTTGGTATACAATTAATGCACTTAATTAAGTTTAAAAGCTTAACATAATAACATACGTTATTTACGAGCATACTTAAATATAGATTTCATTATTTTAAATAATAGTGAAAATATGGAATCCAAGACAAAATGCAAGTTACAAATGATTAGTAATTATTTACGTACCTACTATCATGCTCGCTGATGTCAGATACGAATATATTATATTATAGATACAGACGAAAATATACCAGATAAGTTAAGAAATGCAGGCCCTTCACATTCAACTAATAATGTATAGTACCTAAAAAGTACTAAATAAAGAATAATTACAAATAATATAGGTAGTGTAGCTAAGCGCAACACGGTCTAATGCCTCCTGTAGGCACTCAGGTTTCATACTAAATTGTTTGTAACGATTATATAAAGAAACAGATTGACAATACGCCGTTGTATGAGGCAAAGTTCTATCTTACTTGCACACGTGATTGCTTACAGAGATAAATAGTGACAGCCATTTACGTTTCTTAATTTGCGTGGTTTATAACAAATAAAATACAACTCGACTCACGATGAAACTATATTGAAGTAATAATATTACATACCAGAGATTGCATGGCCTACATGAAATTTCATATGTAACTATCATCATACTACCATTTCGTTACAGTACTTTTTTATGAATTTTTGGAAACTTTTTACTTTTTCTGTAATATTTGAAGATTTTGTCATTTAATTTCTGAAAGAACTATAACTCACATAAAAGATGACTAAAAAATATTAAAAGATAATAAAACACCGGGGACATCCCACATTCTCACATCGCACCCCAAACCAGATATGTTGCATAATAGATATTAACTTTTTTTTCTTCTTAACTTATCGGATCTATTGTTTAAATATAAAAATTCATAGTTATTCATTTTTCACAATTTCAAATGTAAGGTTATTTTGGTTTAGATTTTTGATGAGGTCAGTCTTGGAAAAGGCAGCACCAGTAGTCAGCACCCCACCTCTGAAAATAGATATTGACAAAATTAGGGGCTTACGGTTTAATACAAATTTTATGAACAAGTATTAAAAATTGTACTCATCAAAGCAATTGGAGTCTCCTAAACCATAGAAGTAGCGAAACGCGCCCACCCCGCTTTCCATTAGAACCACAGCACGGTGTCGAAAGGGCGACTGCTCATACACCCCGTTAGTAGTGTATCCTTACTATCGGTTGTTAGTCGGTAAATGCCCGTTAGCAAGGAAATATATATATTTCATCGCGAAAACGCAGATATAAACAGTGAAGTGTTGTAGAAACACGTTCGAAAACAAAAAAACCAACATTAAGCGTTGTAACTTTTTATGTGTATATGAAATTGTGTGGACGCTTCCCCTCCCACAAACGCATCTCACACCCCCCACCCCTGAATGGAACGCTTCGTCTTGTACAGTATGTTGCTATTTATGAATCCGGAAATGGCCAGTTACAAAAAAAAATTAAACGGTAATTGAATCGGGGAATACTAAAACATTCTAAGTCAAAAAGCACAATTTTTGGGAAATCAACAAAAACCATCTAGTGATCTGAGGGACAGTTTGAAAAATCTGATTAAAATATATGTTATTTTGATGTCGATTTAAGATATAAATGTGACATTTTATTTCAATTTTCTCCAATGCTGAAAATAAAAATAAATTAATAAAACAGTTGCCTTAGAACTATTTAGTCTGCTTTGCGTAAATGAAACAAATAAGTTTATCCAAAAGTGACTTTGATGACGTTTTTATTACCGATTATGTACTAAATAAGATTATTTATGAATACACATTGATAATCAAACTGATTTAATCAAAAACTTACCTTGAAGGCATCTTATCGTTCTCCTTGAGTACGGTGATGGCACTGAATATAAGGGCAGTAACGGTGGCGCCATAACCAGGGTTCACACCCGACACCTAAAAACAAATGAATTTGTCACAATTAAATTATCACTATTCAGGTTAGGAGCCACAGTTAGGAGCTCTAACCACTCGGCTAACTGGTCAATCAATAGCCTTGGATTTATCAAATATACCTATTGATGTATTGATTTCAGAACATGTTATTCAAATGCAATGACACGTTCAATAATATTTATATGCGTATTAGTACACGCATATTTTTTTGTTGCTGGCTCATTTTTCCACCAAAAAATTATTTTAGGGAATTCCATTAAAAATGATTGCTTATGAACCAAAAGCATCAATTTAATGATCCATTTATAAGGTTGCACGCTTAAATCAGTTTTGATATAAGAGTCCGTGATGGTAAATGAAGGCATAAAATCTCATGTTTATCACATAGTAAAGTTGTAAACATTAACATGTGATTTTAATAGTGAAAGTTATTTGTGCTTTCTGCAATAAATTATTGTAATTGTGAGGATAATGTAACAGTCAACCTATGCAATTGTTACATTATTAATTACATAGTATCACTACAAATAATGCATACAAGCATAGATAATATTTTATTAATAAATTATCCATACCTTGGCCACCAGTTTCTTATTTGGAGGAGTTGACTCAATATCAGTGACGCTTTGATCCCAACCATGTCCATGCAACTCAAAGGTGAATTTCGTGTTATTCATTACTTCTTCTTTTGGACCGTCTCGCGTCACCAGACCAAAACTGCATATTTTGGGATAGTCCAAGAGTAACTTCCTAGTAAAGCTGGTTTTTGTCATCATGGACAAGAAAACACCACCAAGGATCGCCAAAAGACTACTGCAGAAACTACCGAATTTAACATAGGCTCTAAACTGTACAGGACGCTTTTTCTCAGTTTCGTAGTAGTAACGTTGCGTTCGATAAATGATTGAGTTATCAGCGCCCGGGAAGGGTAGACACCAATTTTTACCTTGCTTGTGGAGTATATGCCTGAAAACATAAATTATTAAATAAAATTACTTAAAAGACAAAATAAGTGAAAGTTAACAGGGATAGATGTTGATTAGATGTTGATGACACTTGAATAGGGTAAAACCAAATAAATAGGGGCTAACTCGATTAAGAGCACAGCCAGAGGCGCTAATGAGCAATGTGATCAGTAAATGTCAATAATCATATTTAACATTTTTGTATTGACCCCAGTACAGTTCCAATCAAACTTTAAGACGGATGTGAACATAGGCACAAGTCGCGTCGCAGTAACCAGTTTTAGGTGTAGCAGGGCGCAGTGGAGCGAGGGGTATATGACTGTACCTGCGCAAGCACGCTTATAGCGTTGTATTCCGATCCACCATATAGTTTGAGGTGAACTATTCCATTGTAAAATTAAACCATAAAATCTTTTAATTTTGACAACAAATAATAATTTGATATTTCTGACTCATAAATTTATTAGGCAATGTCAAAAAGCAGAAGTATTCTTAAGTCTCTTTAAATGTTTTAGATTGTTGAATGTTTTTCTTGAGCCAACGAGAGTCACGTGGACGACTGCAACTTGCATAGACAATATTTTTTTGTAAATGTCGCTACTATGATAAACAACTTTTATATCAACTGCAGCATCATCATAGTGGTCAGAGTATTTCTATTCCATTTAATCAGCCTATTCAGAGTGTAATTACTGAAACTAGGCCTGTTACGTATACGTTACGTAGAGCGTATAGTTAAATTTACCAATGTTTTAGATTGAGCGAAGTGAATATAATTGACATCAATGTGAATAATCCCAATTATTTTTTTTAATAACCTATTCAAAATATTAAAATTAGAATTTAATAACACATTTAAATGCAAATATATTAGTAAAAATGTTAAACTTAAGTTTAGTGATTAGGCAACTCCTGGGATTCGCGTTAGTAGAAACCACTTATTCGTTTTATATGACAAAAGATCATATATGGATAATGATAGTTTTAAGGAATATGTAAAATCATACTCTAGGACTTAAAAAAGTAGGTATGTAAAATTGCTAAAGCTAATCACCTTTCAAATAGAATAAAATTAGCAAATGACAAAGTTAAAACTGCATGGAATATTATAAATAGTGAATCAGGAAAAATGAAACATTATGTAACTGATTTTAGTCTCATAAATGAAGGTAGAATAGTCTGCACCAACAAAAAAGTGGCTCGAAATCTTGAAAATTTTTTTGTTCATATTCCTTTAAAAACCACAGTCATTAAATTCTTCAACTTATCACTCTATCATCTTACTTGAAAAAAATATCCCACCTTGCAGTGATGAATTTAAGTTTCCTCATGTTGCTACTAAAGATATCATTGAAACATTTGCGACATTGAATAAGAAGAGTTCAGAAGATTTATGGGGCATGTCTGTAAAGTTATGCTATTATTTTATAAATACTGTAGCACCTTATTCAACGACACTGTTTAATTAATGTAATGATCAGGGCGACTTCCCTGATCTTATGAAGCAGAGCAAAATTGTTTCATTGTTTAAGTCTGGTGATAAATCAGATACCAGCAATTTCACGCCGGTTTCCATATTGCCAGTGTTTAGCAAGGTATTTGAAAAACTGATGTTAAGTCAAATGTTATCTTATTTTCATCTAAACAAATTGTTATCATCTCTACAATTTGGATTTACAAGAGGTAGCAGTACGACCGATGCTAGTGTTGCTTTTATTCACCACATATAGTAGGAGAATTCACATTATGCTATAGGCATATTCTACGACTTGTCAAAAGCGTTCCATTGTGTATGTAACAACACTTTGTTATCTAAACTAAGTCACTATGGCATTCGAAATTTGGCACTTGGTATGCTGAAATCTTACCTGGAAAATCGGATACAAAAAGTAGAAATTAATGGAACTATGTCTCTTGGGTCTGAGGTTAAAATGGGTGTACTTCAAGGATTCATATTGGGTCCTTTCTTATTTTTAGTTTATTTAAATGATTTACCCACAATACTTAAAGATTTTGCTAATATTGTATTGTTTGCCGATGACACTTCTCTCATTTTTGAGGTGAAAAGAAAATCTAATAATTTTAATGAAGTGAACCATGTAATCAAATTGGTCAGCGATTGGTTCACAGTAAACAATTTAGTGCTTAACCCTAAGAAGACAAATTGCATAAATTTTTCATTGCTTAACACTAGTGTTTCAGCTATTTTCACGACTGGTCTGTTTCAGCTATTTTCATAGTGTCATACGGCTTATTACTTTGGGGCCAGGCATTGGACATTGAGTCTGTCTTTATCATACAGTAAAGAGCCATAAGAGCCATTTATAATATTAGAAGCCGTTACTCTCTCAGAGAGAGGAAATAAAAATAATGACATTACTGAGTCAATTTATCTATGATATGTTTGCATGGAAAAATTAATCTGACTTTACTAGAAATTGTGACAGGCATAGCTTTAACATAAGATTAGTAATAAGATAGCATAGCCATATTATAGATTGTCCGAAATCAACAAGTCGTACATGGGCCTGTGTATACACTATTATAATAAAATTCCTGACGGTATACTAAGACTACATGAAAATTAATTTAAGAAATATGTTAAGGAAATCTTATGTAAAAAGGCTTATTATAGAATGGAGAATTATTTAAATGATAAATGTGTATGGGATATGGATTTCCTGACTGATATCTGATTATTGAGTGCTTTGGCATGAAATTAGATTATTATTGTTTTTCAATTAGATATATAGTTTATATTTTAGATGTACTATTATTGCTATTTTCAAATGCTTTATTATTTTGATTATAACGTTTATAATTCAATTTAATATTCGGCTGAAAAAGAAAAAAGTAATACACCCAACCTTTCACTAGCGCTGCTGACTAGAGCTGCTGTTCGCTTATCAATGAACTGTCAGCTCATAAAAAATTAGTATGGCGAAACTTTGGTGGAATTGCATATTATTGATAATTTTTTTCTGCCACTTTTCCGTTTATTATCAAAATTTCCTCTAAGAGAAAGAAAGGATTAATCCTGATTTTTTGATTCCTGATAAATTTTGATTTCAGTTTTGAAAGTTTTTGAATGACCTTGTGATGATCAAAAACCTTGTGATGATGATGGAATATGTACCGAAAAATGTTCATTTTCCGAGATTTCAGCAATTGACAATTTGACATGTGTGGTTTCTGTATTGTGACTTGTATTGATTTGGCTATTTATTGATCATTATTATTAATGTGTTTTGAATATTTGACGTGAAAAAGTGTATAACTGATGTTTACCTACTTTCAATAAAGGTTTTGAGTTTGAGTTTGATTTAATCTATAGAAACAAATTCTACAACAAAAGTTTTGCAAACAAACAAAACAAAGCTGACACCACCTGAGGCTATCGCTGACGTGGCCGAGACTTGGCATTTTAGCGTTGTCTACATTGCGTAGTTTATACGGAGTGCGCCAGAGTTTATGATCATGCAGCAATGGACTACGCTCTCATTCGATAAGGCCGCGTCACAGCTTGCGTCCAATGAGTCACCGGCCAGGCGGCCTTGCGGATGGAAGCGCTGATTTTTAGTACTGTGATGTTACTGCGTTTTTAAAAAACGGATGTTGTTGTTTTTGTTTGAAACGAAAAAGTTTTTGTTTTTTCTTGTTTTTATTTTTACTTCTGTTTTTCGTTTTCTTTGTTTTTGTTTGTATTTGTGTTTTTCGTTTTTCTGATTTTGTTTTTGTTTTATGTATTTGTTTTTCGTAGCACAAACACAGTGAAAAACGCAACGTAGCGCGACACACTTCGCTACTCTGCTGTGATTACCTGTTTGCAAACGAACTAAAAACGGAAAGTTACACGCACAACAAGAACGATATACCTATTTGCTTCATTTTCGTTCTTTCTGTTATAGACATTTTTGTATGTACATAACTTTATTTGATCTCTCAATAATTATTTTACTTAAAAAAATATTAAATTTAATAAATTATGTTTTCTCGTTACTTATATACGATGATTAATATATATAGATATACATATATACTATATATAGATATATATATATACTTGTAGTCTTAGTTGCGTCGCTCGCATGATACTAATTAAAAAATGGAAAACATGAAAAATATAAAATCAGAATGAAAACGAAAACGACTGAATAACAAAGAAATTTACGTATCTTTTTCGCACTACATTTGTTTCGTGTTTGTTAATTCTGTTTGAGTGTTTGCAAACAAAAGTGGTCACAAGTCTCGCAAGTACAATCCGCAACAACGTTCAAATTTGCTTGTGCATGGAAATGTGTTGTTTGTGAGCCATCTATACGCCATTGTGAAAACGTTTAACGTTTAATATTTTATTGTGTGTGTTATTATTATTATTATTTACTTATTTCGAGGTACGATTTTAATTATATTGTACAGATGGCAGTGTTCAGTAAAAAAAACATAAAACAAGTTTGCGGTTTTATCACAAGCAAAATTTTATGTTTCTTTTAAAAACAATGTTTTTTGTTTTGTTTTATGTTTTTTAACCAATACTACTGCTTTTCGACGCACTTGAGCTGCATTTTTCCAAATTGCATCTGGTTTGTTTTGTTCTGTTATATTTTTTGTAACGACCAAGTTAAACTGTCGAATGAAATTACGACTCATCACGCAATAGATTTTCTTGTAACCCTATGTATTTATCACTTAATATTTTAATTGCAAAATATTACGACGAACTTCCATCCATCAAAAGAACATCAGGGAAATTCATTGAAATAAAGAGCGCATGATATTAAATGTTAATGTATGATACGTCACCGTGTTGAATCTGGAATTATCACTGAGCATTCATCTTCATCTGGATTGGCAATACGCCCCTGCCGGCACCGGTCGTATTTTTTCGATACGCAACAGTTTCTAGTTCTAGTAAGATCGTTATAGTAGCTGGTTATGTTGTGTGGGGAAGCTCTGGCTGTATTATTATTTCAAAATACGGTTTCGTAAAATTAGTACATTAATTTTAACACTGCCTGTAACTAGCGTATCAGTTGAGCGAAAGTTCGTGCTTAAAACGCATAAAAAACTATTTAAAAAATACTATCGGTCAAGACCGCCGTAACGACCTAGCACTGTTAACAATAGAAAAACAATTGTTGAAACGAATTCCCTAATTTTTACGACGAAATAATAGATACTTTGCTGACATGAAACAGCGTACAATAGATTTGAAATGATTTTTTTTTTAAATTATTTTAGGTATTCACACAAACGATATGTTACTTGCGAATTTTATTTTGTCTCAATGATGATGACATGAACGCATAGCTACCTAACTTGCTGACTTGTAGTGAGGATAGTGCTGAGGATGCTTTCTATTGACTGAGGGACCTGTTCTCTATTACTTTGTCTACCTATTACCTATATTTATTAAGTAGTCAGATAGACATTAATTTTTTTTACGGTTTTACGGTTTACAATAAAATTACCATCATTTTGTAATGTTTATAATGTAATGTAATGTAAAAAATACCGACAACATCAAAAAATGTTTCATTTTCTCTTTTTCTTTGTGTTTCTGTGTTGTAGATTCTACACTAGTGATATTACTACACTAAACAATCTATAGTCACTACAATCACACAGAAATACAAAGAAAAAAATTGGTTGACCCTGCAGACCATCCCTGAAACTACCCGCTATTTTTGAGTTCAAAGCGCTTGAAAATTAGAAAGCTATTTAGCTCTTCAAACTCAAAATATAGATTTTCGTGGTTTTTGAGCTCTTCAAACTCATAATATTCATTTTCCGAGCTCTCCAACCCCAAAAAGAGAATTTCTATACATTTAGAGTTCTTTAAGCTCAGAAACTGGGGACATATCAAAGAAAATGTTATTTTGGAAATATTTAAACTGTGATATCTTTTGAACGCTTCGTTTGATTTTCTGGCATTATATTATGTAATTTTGTAAGCACAAAACTTTTATGTAAAGCCAAAAATCGATTGGTCATAAAATTTCGAAGTTCTATTATGCAAGATAAGAAAATAATTTTTATACATTTAGAGTTCTTCGAGTTCAAGCAAAGAAAACTTTATTTTGGAATATTTGCACTGTGATATCTTTTGAAAGCTTCGTTTGATTTTAATGCAGTTTACAGTATTCTGTTCAATTTTGTAAGCACAAAACTTTTGTGTACAAGTCAAAAATCTATTGACCCAAAAATCTCAAAATTATGTTAAAATAAACACTTTTTCGGAAATTTGTATACTGCGATATTTTTTGAACGCATCGTTTGATTTTAATGCAACTTACGACATTATATGTACTTTTGTAAGCACAAAATTTTTGTGTAAAACCTAAAATTAATTGATCTTAAAATCTTAAAGTTATGTTAAAAAACAGGTTTTCGAAAATTTGTGAATTGCGATATCTTTTGAACGCATCGTTCGATTTTGATATTTTTGGCGGCACTGGACAGTTTTTTATGTACAAAGAGCGTATATACGGTTTCAAGTAGATAAATTTATTTAAAAAAACGTAAAAAAATTTTTTTTTTACTATTATTTTTTAAATATTTTTGAAACAGCTTGACCGATTGATTTCAAAATCTAATCAGATCTAAGTCTGTATAAACCCTTTGAAACGCCGTATCCTTGGTTTTAATTGGTCAATCCGTTCTCAAGATATCATTCGACAAATAAGTTACAAAAACACAAACGGACGACCTGCTGAAAGTGGTCAAAATGGCATCCCAGGACCTCAAAACGTGGAGATCTGATGAAAACTCGATTTTCAAGAATCGGACCCAAATCAATAACTTCCCTTGGATAGCGGGAAGTTAAAAAAAAGTAGAGTCTACACTGTGACTGTAGGACTATAGATTGTAAATATTTGGAAGCTTTTTGTTGGACGTTACAATATTCTCAACTTTATTTTTATTTCCTGTATGTGTAATCCATGTAAACGTCTGTTTTTGTTTCCTGAATAAATAAAAAAAAAATCACTGCTCAATGTTTCCTCACTGCAAAATACCTTCCAAAGCCGCCATTGCTCACTAGTGCCCCGGCAGGCTGACATTGAACCAATGTTTGGTTACTTAGGTTAATTATTGCAAGCGATAAGGCGAAAAGTCTACTTTAATATTCCTAAAATGTGAACTGAAAAACATTTATTTTCACCGAATGTGTCCTCTGGTGCTGGCTTTAGACATTCGGAAAAACTGTTTATTGTTATGAGCATTAGTTTTCCGATCGAGATAGAGTTGAATATCCGTGTTATGTATTTGTAACAATCATGCAGAATCACCTCGCTGGTATGAACCCAAAACACGGTAACCTCTATTCTATGTCAGTTTCATCAACCAAATCGGTCATTTATGAAACAAATCTATATAAATAAATAAAATGAAAGGTTGTACTAAAAACTGCGATAAAGAAATAAAATCTATACTTTACTAATGAAAAACCTAGGTCACACACACGCATTAATTATTATTATAACACACAGCAATTACATTACTTACATTAATTACACTTTCACATACAAGATGAAGTATTTCTTCTTAATATTATTCTGCTGCAACAGGAAACAATGTGCAAGTCGTTCATTCATCGATTCTAACAACACTAACAGAAAACTTACTCTTATTGAAACTTATTAAAATTATGTTTGAGAAATAAAAATCTACTCATATTACATGGCCGTTATATGCTAAGAATATACAGTCCATTTTTCTGGACTGTATATTCTTAGCATATCCGGTTCATGTATAGATATGAGTGAACTTACCTAGGCTGCAATTTAGGTTTGAAGTTAGGCAATTTCTCAGGATACAACTTCTTCCTCAGAGCTGGCAATTCAGAAGAATGAGCCAAACTATACACTAAAGATTCCCAAGTGCCATAGTGTATTACGCCATGTTTGGCGGCGTCTTGATATTCTGCTGGCAAATGAGAGCCAAGATATGATTCCACAGAGTTCAGTGTACCTGAAATTCAAAACATATTAACATTGCAAAAAAAAGTTATTAAAATACTAACCTATAAATACAATAATTCTAAGACTTAATATTACTAAACTAGCTTTTTACAACAAATAATTTAGGACTTGAGATGGTAAACCATATTATTCTTACGCAAAAAAGTCATATCTGCGGGGAGTGATGAATACACAATAAAAATTTTAATTGTGTTAAAACATACACAAGCATATGTAGTGAATCACCACAATTTTACTTAACATTCTATATACCTACTCAAGTTGACAAAGAAGAGCTAAGTAAAATGTAATGAGTCACTACTATTTGGGGTACCAAATGTTTTAGTGTTTCCCAACTAAATGTTTCACCTCCAAAATTCTGTTCCAAGAACATGACACCCATATCGTTGGGTACACTGTCGAAACCACACGCACTGACAATGTACACGCCGGCGTCACGCGCTGCCTTGTCATACACCAATTGCATTGTCTCCATGAACTGTTGTGAAATGATACAATATTAATTCTCAAGAATCTATTTATTATTTAAACTTGTACACTATTGTGTTTAAAATAAAGTTTGTAGCTTTATATCTGTTTTGGTTCAAAAACTATCTGCTAACTAAACTGTGTCATATTAGCAAGAGTGAGATAAAATTGTTTTAAATTTTATTAAAAAAAGAAAATATATATTTTTAGAATATTTTTATTTAATTTTAAACAGATGAAAATTGTAACATGCATGTTTGATTTTAGAAGAACGGGATATATTGTATGTGCCCACTAAATTAAAAGGGATACGGTGGCTACATAAATAGTTTTGTTTATTACAACTTTTAGGACTATGTTGTAGACTTCAGGTGTGTATAGTGTACGTTTGGATAATGAGCCTACCACGCTGTTATGGTGTGGCTTGGGAGCTGTTAACCATCATCGTCTCAGAAATAATGATGTCGGTGGAGCTTGCTATATTGATTTCACTTATGTTAAGTATCAAAAACGAGTCAAAACTCCCTTGGCCTCCTTTCAGCTCACAGCCTTGAACTTGTTCGACAAATAAATGTCATGGACATAGTGAACAACCTGATATGACAACTTAGGAGTTAAAATTTTTTAATTTTTTAACCCTCGACGTAAAAAGAGGGGTGTTATAAATTTGACGTGTGTGAGTGTATCTGTATATCAGTGTATCTGTCTGTGGCATCGTAGCTCCCAAACGGATGAACCAATTTGGATGCAGATTTTTTAATATGAAAAGTGCACAAAATGGCGAATTACTTTTTTTTTCACAAATCCATCAATATGGGTAGCAAATGAAAGGGCTTGACTAGTAGAATAATGTACACTATATTGAAAGGGAATGAAGAATATTAATCAACAAAATGAAAACTAACAACTTGAAAATTTTTTTTTTGTCTGATCATGTATGGAATAGTTTAACTAAATAACTAAGTTTAAAAAATTTTAAATAAAAATTAAATTAAAAATTTAAAAAAACCCCTGCACAAAAAACTAACCTTTAAAAAGTGTGAAACAATACAAGTTTGTTCATTGTCAAATGATTTTTGATCCTTAAAGGCGTCTGGGACCGTTAATTATTAGGTATTTTAAGTTTACTTAGCGGTCTAGCATGTTAATGACAAGAATTTCATGCTAAAAATGTTTAGTATAAATTGAAGAAATTATTTATATTTTTAATGATTTTCTTTTATTGAGTAATAAACACCATTTCTTCATCGATTTTATTCATATGATACATTAAAAATACAGCAACTGACCTGTGGTTCCCCACTAACATCAACATAGTGTGTTTTGGTATCTATGCAGGCTTTCACGACTTGTTCTCCATACAGACGATATGGCCCACAGCAGTTAACAATGACTTTTGCTTGAGTGGTCATTGCTTTGAGGGACTGTTCATCATTCACATCGGCTACTATTATTTTCACTGATGACAAATTTTCACCTAAAGGGCATAGCCAGTCCAGTTAAATAAAACCATAAAACCAGTTCTTCTTACTTATTTATAGCCAGGTGCAAGAAAGCTTGTCAAAGTAGCCATCTTACTCAAGGAAAGCATTAACAAATCATAAGATAGTATTCTTCCTTAGAATTTTAACTCAAGACATTTCATTGCTTAAAAATATCTTTAACTTCTATGTAGGTACCTTTCTTGCAACTGGCCGACCCATAGACTGAGCACTGTGAACATTATAAAGCTGAAATCAGCTTGATTAGGCACTCTTTTTTTTTGTTTCCGCATTTCAATAATTTCTAAAAGTTGGTTTGATTTCTTCACATCACTCCTTCTCTCATATTATTTATGCCTGCCGCACATGCCAGCACTCGCATTCGGTCACGATACTGCGCTCATGGGCACTGATATTGGTCTACATGTGTCTATATTTTAGTTTAGTAGGTACTACTGGCTCCTGACAACCAATGCAAGTGGCAGCATATACGGCGGGCGTTATACTCTATGGTGGTAGTTCTAGAAAGCTAACTCAAATATATTCTAAATTTCTTGAAGTGAAAACTTCTCTAGCATCATTGTGATTTGAAAGTTGATGAAACGAAAAGCAGCATAACGATTAATGGTTAAGTTTGATTAATGTCATGCTAATTTTTTTATATTGTATGGTGGTATGGAACCCTTTATGTGCGAGTCCGATTCACATTTGGTCAGTTTTTTTTTTTTTTAAATTACATCGTGCTATGCTAACAGATAATTAATATTATTCAACTTTCCAAGCTACAGAGTAAGCATAATAGCAGTGGCTAGTATTGACGGTAGATGTAGCTGTCTCCACACTCTTCACTAACATGCCTGTCTCACATTTGTTGTTCTTTTCCGGTAGCGCCTTGTTACAAAATATATATTCAGGTTTAAAAAGAAGGGGTGGGAACTCCAGCAGTAATTTTTGATGATTAGTCAGATCAGTCAGTGAGTAATCAGATTTTTGGTAGCTCATCACTCCGTTCCGCTTCGACAAAAGCAGAGCCCAATCTAACGTTTTTTTTTTTTCTTTTTTTTGTAAATGGTGGACCCTTAACTTTCAACTTACCTTGGCCAAATTTCAAATTGTTCATTGATATGAACACTTATATTGATTCCCATCAGGCAACATTAGACAGCCTACCGTTTTTTTTGTGGTATATGTAATGAATGGAATGACCCATCAAAATATGTCGGTGTGAGACTTTTATATGTCTCAGGTAAAGTTCTATCTAATACCTGCCTCAAACACTTACAAGCTTACATATATAGCTACTGAATAGAAATTGAACTAACCTGTTTTCTTAGAGACATCATCAATAATGGTTTCCAATTTTTTTTGTGAGCGACCAGCTATACCCCACTTGAGCATGGCATTTTTGCTGATCCGAACTGTTTCTGCTACAGCATGTTTACCCGTAAATCCTGTTGCTCCAAATATCACAACATCTAGGCGAGACATCTCGTACTCGTACTACGCCCACACTACGCCTCAGTGCCCTCCCTCAGTATGAAATATGAATGAATTGCTCTAAACCAACGAACGAAACCGGTAAACCACAGCCGGTAAACCACCACGTGAGCCACCACGTTCTATTTGTGTTTTAATTGGTTGTAATCAATCTGCCGTCCCAGTACTAAGCTTGGAACATTTCACAAGTAGCATGTGAACAATCACATGAAATGCGTAATCATACGTCGCATCTGCTGTTTTCTTTCACATGGTCTGCTACGTGCTACTTCTGCTACAAATAATATTCAACGAAATCGCAGACCACGAGTATTTCATCGTTTTGAATGAAATTTAACTTTTTCACAGTTTCATTGTGATTTCACTCTTTACAGTTTCAATATTTTCAATGTGATTTCACTTGCTTGTAGCTCGGGAGTCGTGAAGGGCGATTGTCTCGCAATTACGTAGTTTAAGTATTGTATGTGTGCTGCGATTTATGTAAAATTATCATTGGATGTTTAGTCTTAGTGTAAATAAATATAGATTAGTTTAGTACTTGTTAGTCTATTTGAATATAAGTTTCCTATTTTTTTTTTTAAATGTCCGTTATGACTTGTGTAAATGTGACTGTTCTAGTCACTAAAAATTGCTTTCAAAATCGATATCTAAAAATGTGCATGGACTCCGATCACGAATCTGTTGTCAAAATTGAAAAAATTGGCCGTTATTTGGTCATAATCATGTAACTCATATTTCAAATTTAATTTTTAATAGCAAATGGTAGTTATATTTTGTAATATTGATATGATTGATTGATGTTGATTGAGTAATTGATATTGATTGAGTGATTGATTTTGATTGAGTAATTGATATTGATTGATTGATAGTATATTACGAGCGTTATCAGCTCGTGGAGTTTAAAAATCACTGCCTGTGCAATTTCACAGGTGAAATCACTGTGAAAAAAATTAGTCATTTCATCAAATGAAAATGAATTAAAAGTAGCAATCATTTCCATGCTTACTCAGTAGTACCACTCTAGGTGACACCATGGTGACACTGAATTGCACAGAACATTCATCCTCATTGAATTTTGACTGCATGTCAAATGTCGAACGGATGTAGCTTGTCTTTGCTTATCTTGATTGAAATCAATCAGAAAAAAATATTTGTAGGTTATCTATCATTACCTACGCATTCTAAAATAAATAATATTTATAAATGAAATTATAAATAATGAAACGCTGAACGATACACAATAAAATAAGCTTTAAGAAGTTTATTTTATAATCGAAATATTTACCTTTAATTTTTTTTTCGATCAAAAAAAACTAAAAAGATTAAAGAATTTTCATAGCAATGGAGTTAAATGAAAAAATTGTGCATTACTTGGAGGAACATGAAAAGGTTGATACTTTGAAATTAGCCACCGAATTCAACGTGGATCATCAGAAGATTATCGGTGCTGTGAAAAGCCTGGAAGCTCTGGAGAAGGTGAAATCAACAGCTATGAAAACTATGCGTTGGGAGCTTACAAATGAAGGTCAACAAATAGCTGAAGAAGGTAGCCATGAAGCGGTATTGTACTACAGTGTGCCTGACTCGGGAATAACTCAAGTTGAATTAATGAAGGTAAATTTTGAAAGGTCTAGGAAAGGTGTTCTGGTTTGGTTTTTCAAAACAACCAGTCTTTTTGTATCTTTTTAAATATCTATTGTTTAGAGTCAATAATTAGAAGAATGTGAAATTTGGCCAAAATACGTTGATCATTCATCATTTCTAAACTGATAAATTTGCCCTTAAAACGCGTATGGTACAGCATCTGTATCAGTGAAGTTTTTACTTGAATATGACCCAGGCTTGTTGCCGTACATACGTTGCAACAGCGCTTCCACATGGTGGGGGTATATTTTTTTCTAGGGAATGTGTCGATCGGATGCTTTTACTCAAAGCTAAAATATATTCAGTATTAACCTGTCATGAGTCATTGGTATGATATACATCAATAACCGTACGTGACGGTCATGTGATGGAACACGCACAAGAGGTTAATTTAGGTTAAGTTCTAGTATACTAATGTAAGGTGCGAAGCGAAGCGGAGCAATGAGCCACCCAGAAGATGAACATTGTAAACATAATTTACAGTTTCAAATGTTTCAATGATAGCACTTTATGTCTTTGGGCTCAACTTTATAAAGAGGGAATACCATTCTTGTCTAAGTAACGATTTTATTGTATGTCGAGTGAAATTATATCCATTAATCAATATTTTTTTGGAGAGAAAACAGTTATTTTTATTAAAAAAACAAATTGGAAAAAAAAATCACTTAAGGTAATCCCTAAAGCTCAAGTAAAATAAAAAAAATACAATGAAAACGAATATGTAGGCACTTCAACTACTGTACCAATCCACTAGGAACATAAAAATCGCAAATCAAATTTTCGCCCATTACTAAAGTTAACTTAGCAAATTCCTACTTTTAATTTGAATTATGGTATATAAACATAGTGTTTTCAATGGGTTCGTTTTTTTTTGTGATATTGTTATCTTCTTTTCATAATCTTATTATGGATTGGTGGCTATGTAAGTTATTGTTCATGTTTAAATATGATTTTAAATATCTAATGAATTGGTTTTCTTTTGCTATTTGTTCACACATTTTTAGTTCTCTTGGTAATTTTATTGTTAAACAGTGTTCCTTAGCATATTTCATTATTTTCAATTTACTATAATGTTGAAAGTCCTATTCCCTATTTCTAAAGTCGACCCTATCTTTGTAAGTCCTTCTAGGATTACTTTGTTGTTTGTCTGTCTATCTGTCTGTTAAGAATCTTTTCCAAAAGCGTGTACTCATATATGCTCAGATTTTTAACCAACTTCAAAAAGGAGGAAGTTCTATGTTTCTATGTATGTTCACCAATATCTTTGCCTGGACCGATTTGGGACGAATCTTTTTCTGTTTGAAAAGGTGTACCGACCCCACAGACAAGTCAACCTTATATACCACGCTTTGACAGGGAGTAGCATTCGCCAAGGCTATGTAGTGACACTACATAACTATGTCACTAGTGAGCCGTCAGTTGTAAGCAGGTAGGAAGCCATTATATTGTCAATTTTGAACGAGCCAATGAAAACTAGCCGACTTCTCCCCATACCCCGCCACTTTTTGGCGACTTCGTATTCATACTGACGTTTATTAAAGCGTGGTCTATAGGTTGACTGGTCTGTGACCTACCCCTAAGGTGGTCCAATTGTAACCAAGTCAGGATCTGCTGATGTAATACCATGGAAATCGAGGGATACCATCAAATCTTATAGTCACACGTAGTGTGTTTGAGCTCTAATTTTTAGTTATGCAGGTGTTTGCATTTGGAAGTCATAATTTCATACTGTTAAGCTGTTGTTGGAAGCTACAGCATTTATTGACGGCTGGGAGTTATGGGAAAGTATTGTGATGTCAGTAGCTTTCTCCAAACAGTGCTCTCGTTTGGGCAATGTATTGAGAAGCTCTATTCATGCTAAATACAAATAAATTACAATTCTATTTTTGATTCTGTTTCCTTTATCGCTTCAAAAAAGGAACACAAAGCACATATATCATGACTATTGACCGCTCACAGCTTTGCTTGCATAGACTACTTAATCCTGTTAAAGTAACTTTTACCATTTGAGATGGTTCCTGTGTACTCTTGTTAGAACCGATTTGAGTTACTCTCATACAAACTCAGATCAGGTGGACTGATGGCCTAAAGCACCATACCGGGGGTAATTGTATGCGGAAGGCGGAGGACCATGTGTTGTGGCGAGCCTTGGGAGAGGTTTATATCTTGCAGTGGAGAGACACGGGCTGATGACGATTATGATGATGATAGTATATAGTATAGAAAAGTGTAGAGTATAGATTTTGATCAAAAATTTCTGGAACTACAAATAGTTCTTAATTATATGACTACCACTGTACATCTCACTATGTATATCTGTTTTGTTGTTAAATATCCACAGTACATACCTGGGCCTGGTTTGGAACTAGATTGTTGTGTGTAAGATGTCCCGGTATTATTATTAATGCAATTTGATTTCTTGTAGAATGTTCCTAATGCAAAAATAGGATTCAGCAAATCAATGTCCGCTGGGTGGATTACAATAGACAAATCTAGTGGAGTACCAGTGGTGAAGAAAAAGGTTGGTTCCATAAATGACATTGTAAAAAATCACTTAAATGAAATAAAAAAAGGAATTTTTGAATTACCTGACAATATAAGAAATGATTATAAAAAAAGGAAATTACTACAAGAAGTTATAGTAAAGAGCTTTCTTATTGAAAAAGGGCCACAATTTTCAACTACTATCAAAAAACTCGAGACAGATTTAACTACAGAAATGCTTTTAAGTGGATCTTGGAAAACACTGGAATTCAAGCCATATAATTTTGATGCACTTGGTTAGTAAATTCAAATATTTCTAATATGTAACATAGATACAGCTCGCGCTTGCTCACTCTGAACTCGAAGCAAGTAGTGTCGCAATGGAATAAAAGGGTAACAGTGAGAAAATAGCGAACTCTGTGCAAAACTGCACTCGCATCAATTTAAAGAGAACAGGGTTTTTGGCACGATCTGTATGTAATATTATGTTTATATTCGCGTAATATTCATGAATATAACACACTAGTTAAAAACTTTAAAAAATTTAAAATTTTAAAAACCTCCGACACAAAAAAGAACTAACCTTTAAAAAGTGTGAAATAATACAAGTTTGTTCATTGTCAAATGATTTTTGATCCTTAAAGGCGCCTGGGACCGCTTATTATTGAGTAAGTATTTTAAGTTTACTTAGCGGTCCCAGACGCCTATAAGGATCAAAAATCATTACACTTATTAGATTAGTTTTTTAAATTGTAAACTGAATTTTTATTTCAAAATTTTTAAACTTTGTTATTTAGTTAAACTAATTCATACATGATCAGACAAAAAAATAATTTTCTAGTTTTTGGTTTTCATTTTGTTAGTTAATATTCCTCATTCCCTTTCAATATAGTGTACATTATTCTGCTAGTAAAGCCCTTTCATTTGCTACCCATATTGAGGGATATGATTATCCTCTCTCTATGAGGGAGGGGAATAGTAAAAAAAAATGTAATTCGCCATTTTGTGGTGGCGGCCATCTTGGATTTGAAATTTGTCATAGTGTCATAGTATTCTACTAGTAAAGTCTTTTCATTTGATACCCATATTGATGGAGTAGTGAAAAAAATATGTGATTCGCCATTTTGTAGTGGCAGCCATCTTGGATTGAAATTTGTCATAGTGTATAGTATTCTTACGGACGGACTTACAGGCTAAAGCGCAAAGAAACGCGCCGCATCGCCGTGGCCGCATTGAGCGCACGCGTTGTGTTGTATGGAGATGATTGTTCCAGAACTCTTTTCTTTTTCTATGGTGTCAAAAATGAAGACCTAGCAAAGGTGTTAACGGACAAACATGCATACATTTCAGGCTTGCAAATGTGGTACGAGTTACATAAAAACACTCATAACTCATTTTGAACTTCTTCTTAGCTTAACACTTAACACTTCCACCTTTGTCCACTTACCCTTTCAATTGTAAAAAAAAATTATGATAAGGCTACTATAGAAATTCATAGAAGCAGGATTCGGGTGTATGGTATGATCTATGATATATGAATGACATGAAACAATATAACCATATTCCTAATTTCATACTACTATTTCACACGTACATTCAACTATTGAGAAAATTTCAAAAATATGTGTGCAGCTGCTAAGTGTTTTTATGTAATTAGGTAACAAAATTAAGCTGTTTGACAACAAAATGGCAGCTACTTGGAAAATAATTAACACTGAAATGAGCAAAAACAAACCATTTGATGTCAATCTTAAATTAAAACTGAACAGTGAAATCGTTGATAGCTGCTTAGTTGATGCAAATATTTCAGATTCTTAAATATACTATTGGCTAAGATTATTTCCTTCATTATTTTAATTTTCATTTAATTACTCTCAAATATTGTTAATTTATTTAATTTTGCTTGTTATTTTTTCATTCTAGGAGCCCCACCTGAATGCGGACATCTGCATCCACTTCTCAAAGTTAGATCAGAGTTCCGAGAAATCTTTCTTGAAATGGGTTTTTCAGAAATGCCAACAGATATATATGTGGAGAATTCTTTCTGGAACTTTGATGCACTGTTCCAACCTCAACAGCATCCAGCCAGAGATGCTCATGATACCTTTTTTATATCCAATCCTGCTACTACAAGTAATTTACCCATGGATTATTTAGAGAAGGTTAAACGTGTTCATAGCAAAGGAGGATATGGGTCACAGGTACATGTTTTGTAATAAGATTTTTTAATCTTCACAAAATATTGCTGATATTTGCAAAATAAACTGATGCAAAGAGTTTGGGCATAACTAATTAACAAAATAAATCACAGTGATTTTTGAACGACTTCAAAAAAGGAGGTTTCTCAATTTGACCATATATATGTTTTTTTTTTATTTTTTTATTTTTTTTACGATTTACAGCAATTACCTGGTGTTTGGACTTAATGCATTTCTATTAATGAGAACTTTGTACCCATATGGGTTATAAGTACCATTACAGGTCTGATGATGGAGACCACACACAGTCGAAGGAACTCCTTAACGATTTACAGCAATTACCTGGTGTTTAGACTTAATTCATTTCTATTGATGAGAACTTTGCACTCATATGGGTTATAAGTGCCATTACAAGTCTGATGATGAAGACCATAAACAGTCGAGGGAATTCCTCAATGATTTACAGCAGTTACCTTTTGTTGGGCTTACTTCATACGGTTCAATATGCCAAAATGTGTAGTTTGCACAAAAATAATAATTAAGATTGAAGTTTTACATAGGAATACCACTACCTACTAGGCATGCTGATGCGTGACATCAATTTGACACTGAATTTACGTTGTTTAATCGCGGTGCTGTCTTATTTGAGTAGCGCGTTTAGAAGCCCCATTTATACTCATTTATACAAATACGTTACAGATGCGTTCAACTAAAAATTGAAAAATAAAATAATTTTCAAAAAAAAACCGACTTCAAAAACATAAACTAAAAAGTTAAAAATAAAATTTTCACTTTAAAGAAAGGAGCATTAACAGGCGGCATATAGTTAATGAAGCATATAGAAAATAAACGCACTTCGGTCTATAAGCTATATTATTCTAGCATGTTATTTTATATGCTATAGCATAACGAGCAGGGCAGTGCACGGTGCGTTTAGCTTAAAAAACGGAACACTTCCTATATCGAGGCGTGATCGCGCGAGACTAACTAGTCTGCTGTTGTGCTCTCGCGCGCGATCGCGTTCGCGTCTCGTTGAGTCGTTGCGTTGTACAACGGTCAACGTGTTTCGTTGGCGGCGTCAGCGCTAGTCAAGTCAGTCAGCGCGCGATCGCGCTCGTTGTAGGACGTGTCTTGTTGTGCTGAACGTCTCGCTCTATTGGAAAGACGGGACTGCGGCATCGCGTGGCGCTACTTAAAATAGGGGTACTACATAACAGTGGCAACGCCTTGAGTGCGGAACGAAGAGCGGGGGTAACCAAACGACAGGGTGACGCGGGTTAAGAGGCGCAAGCGCGGGGGGACGTGTCGCACACGTATAGAAAAACACGGTATCAAAAAGTGACGATGAGTTCGAAGATATGTAACAAAGTTCTTCGTAGTCGAACACGACAAGTTGTTTACAGTGTCTTTAAGTTTTTTCAAAATCGTAAGAAGGATCCTTTGTCAAGCGAATATTCCAATGACATTAATATTATTGGATTGGTGTCGAACGCAACAGGAGTGTCCAAGAGAACTGTTTCTCGAATTATTAGTGAATCCAAAGTCTTGCAACGTTCCGGTAATGTCAAATTTACATCGCCACGCAAAACAAAATTAGAAAGAAAAAAAAAAGAAATTGATGGTTTTACTGAAGGAGTCATAAGACGCAAGATTACTCAATTTTATACAGTAAAGGAAATAATTCCTACCATTAATAAGCTAAGATCAAAATTAAAAAATTACGGGATAATCGAATGTAGTTATGAATATTTACGAAAAGTGGTCCACAAACTAGGCTTTAAATATCGTCGATGCCAGTCACACAGAAAAGTTCTCATTGAACAAAGTAATATTATGTCTTGGAGGTGGAAATATTTAAAAGCTATAAAAAAATATCGGTAGAAGGAAAACCAATTATTTTCTTAGATGAGACTTACAACGCGTCCAAGAATGTTCCTTCATGCTGGCAGTCGAAAGAAGAAAGAGGAGCATCAACGAAAATCGGAAAAGAAGACCGTTTAATTATTATTCACGCTGGAGGGAAGACAGGATTTGTTAACAACGCTTTATTAATGTACAATCCAAAATCAAAGAGTGAGGATTATCATGGTAACGTCAATTATAATATTTTTGAAAAATGGGTCACTGAGATGTTGCTCCCAAATCTACCCCTTAATTCAGTGATAGTGATGGATAATGCAAAATATCATTGTGTCGAAAGTGATAAAAAACCAACCATGGCCTCTTTGAAAGCCGAACAGCAAGAATGGCTTAGGCGCCATGACATTATTTTTGACAATAAAATGAAAAAATGTGAGTTACAACAGCTGATTGACGCTCATTATGCAGAGAAATCATACAAAATTGGCGACATATTTAAGAGTCATGGACATATTGCATTACATTTACCGCCATATCATCCCGATTTGAATCCCATTGAATTAGTGTGGGGGGATATTAAAGGGGAACTGGCGAGAAATCATATGAATTCCACATTAAGCGAGAAACAAAAAATACTGAAAATAATATTTTCAAATTATACTGCCGATAAATGGAAGAAATGCGATGATCACGCCAAAAAAAAATGAAGAACAATATTATAAAAATGATTTTATCAATGATGACATAATGGACGAGTTTATTATAACACTACGTGATTCGGATAATGACAGTGATTGGTATGATAGCGACAACAGTTCATCCAGTGACATTGAAATATTAGAAAATAGTCCCGATTGAATGCAATTATTGTTTCTTATAAAGATTAATTAGATAGTTTAAAAACACGCCAACGCGAAATTTTATAAAAATAAAGTGAAAAAAAATAAAATAAAAAGCTTGAAAGGGTGTTTTACTTTTTCTCATGGTAAACATACTTAATTTTTCGAATTCATAATTTTTTATTTTAATTTTATTATGGTGAAAATTATCGGAATATATCTTGGGATCTATCCGTGCTTCATTTTGCCGTGTGTAGAGAGTCGTGGGCAGATGACGCATAGCGTTCCCGCCCGCTCTTCGTTCCGCACCCAAGGCGTTGCCACTGTTATGTAATACCCCTATAGCACCAAGTGGCAACTAATATAATATGCTAAATCCATTGGGCGCCAATAACGCGTTTAAAATAAACTCAAAAAGTTTTTATTCAATATAAGATGTTTACACACACTTATTGAAAGTCAAAATAAATTGATTAGGTACCGGTTCAAAAACTGGAAGGAGAAGAACTGGCAAGAAACTCCTCCCTGTTTATTATATTTAAATATTTGTTTTTTCTTAATTGTTTTTCTTAATTGTTTTTTTTTTAATTTAATTTAAAGTGCATACAAGTTGGACTTAAACTCGCTTTATAAATTGATTAGAATTCAAGTCTAACATTTCTTTTGAAATTTTATTATAAAAACGGATACAATTTCCCATGAAAGAATTGTTAATCTTTTAGAGCCTGAACCTGAGAATTGATAACATATGCTTATGTCTTGTATTTAAGTTGTGGCCATCACTCACCCTAGAGAAAGCATTTAAGTTTTTATGTACATAAATTATATGTTCATAAATGTACTGACAAGGGACTGTCAAAATGTTACTTTCTCTAAAATGAGCCTTTACACTATCTCTAGATTTTAATTTATATACAGCTTAAATAGCCCTTTTTTGCAGAACAAATATTGTTTGAATGTCAGCGGCCTTTTCCCATATGAGAATGCCTCATGACATTATGCTATGAAAGTAGCTAAAATAAACCAGCCTCGCTGTAGGCACATCGGTTAGTTTTCTTATTTGCCTAATTGCAAAAACAGCAGAGCTCAGTTTACCAGCCACCGTCATAACATGAGGACCCCATTGTATATTTGCGTTGATAGTAATGCCCAAGAACACAGTTTCATTAACCAAACTTAAACTTAATGCTATATGTTATATTATCCACCACTGGTCTCCGCTTATTTCTTCCAAACCACGCAACGGATTTTGATATGGTTAAGTCTGAGATAAAAAAGTAAATCGTAAGAGGAATGCCCGCGAACCGAAGCTGCGAATGGGTCACTTGTAGTATAGGTATATACTGATAATTGTTGAGATATTTTGCTAGCTACAGATTAATATCTGTAGTGTGAGAATACAAACTTACTACAGTACCCGGCGGTAAATATTGCACATCGACCTTTGAAAAGAGACAATCGGCTAATTTCGGCTTCTTAGAGCGTTATCTCTATTGCACACGAAGTCGTGGTTCAAATATGATAGAGTGCGGCCGCGTCCAGCTAAATGTATACTTATATATAGAGTTACTAGAACCCCAAACTATAAATCATTTTAAGTTGTCCGGTGGCATCTATAGGAAAAAAAGGAAAACCTTTACGAGGCCAGTCACGCGAAATTATCTACGTTTATATATTTTTTGCAACTGAAGCTGACAGATTTTAAAAAAATGAGGATGACAATGTAAGTAATTATTTTAAAAAGGTTCAAGAGAGATTTGCAAATGCCACTGGAATTTCAAGAAGAACTTTGAGCCATATGTTAAACGAAGTACTAAAACACATTGCAGTGCAATTAAGTTCAGCTATCCGAAAAAAAGGAGACCAAAAAACAATTTAGTTTAGAAATGGACGATTTTGATTATGATGTTGTTCGAAGAATGGCGTACGATTATAATTTGCGTTTTAAGGAACTACCGACAGTAAAAACATTAAAAGCTAAATTATCTGAGGCTATTAATTATAATGGGTCTGAAAAGACATTGAGAAAAATACTACATGAGATGGGATTTCAGTTCACTAAAATGAGAGATAATCGAAAAGTTCTTATGGAAAAGCACGATGTACAACTCAAACGAATTGAATAAAATACGCAAATATTGCGAAGAAGGAAAAAATATAATCTACATGGATAAGGAAAAAGGAGTAAAAAAGCCGATTTCAAAAGGTCAATGTATGATATAGTTCATGCAGGAAATGAAAAAGGCTTTGTACCTGAAGTCTTTTTAACGTTTAAAACCACAGACACAACCGGCGATTATCAGAAAGAAATGAATAACGATAACTACGAGAAATAGCTGGTTAAGCGCTTAATCCCAAAAATACATATATATAAATAGTGATTCTGTTCTGGTCCTCGACAACGACAAGACCCCCAATTCCAACACTATTAAAAAGGAAATGATCAACTGGTTACAAAGACAAGAAATTCCAGTTGACCCAAAATTGACGACACCCCAGATATATCTATTATATGCCAGCACAAAGAGAGGTTTACAGAGTTTTCTGTGGCAAGATACTTGCCGAACATGAGCACAGTGTGTTGCGATAGTCACCATACCATCCGGATTTTAATCCCATTGAAAATATATGGTCTCAACTGAAAGGCTATGTGGCTACAAAGGTTTATAGCGGCTGCTAGAAACGTGAATATAAATTTAACTTTAATAAAAAAAGTATTGACTGAAGAAGTAAACATGATCGAGACTGAAGAGTGGAAAAAGGTTTGCGATCATGCAATAAAATGTGAGAATGAATATCAAAAAATTCAACACAGTGTTGACGATTACATTGATAGACTAGTGATAAATACGGCTGATAGTGATATTGACCTTAATGAGAGCACAGATGGTGAAATGGAAGGAATTTAGAGTTTTTCTGATTAAAACATAATAAAAACATATTTTTTATTCTTTTTGCATATTTTATTTTTCCGACCTAAAAACAAAAATTAATTATTTTATTTACACTATAATCATACTCCTAGGTAAAAGTAATAACATTACATATATTTACATAATGCGCTTCGCTCAAAGGATAAAACAGAAATACAATTACATTACAGTGTTTTTATTTTCTTAAGAGGGCGTAGAGCGTTTGACACGCATGTTGTTTAGGTATTTCGCTAGACGTATCAATTAAATGTCAAATGTACCTAGCTTGACCGGCCGACCGGACGCAAAAGAACGTAACTCAAATTTGTTTTTAAATTGAGTTTTGTAATGATATGAGGTAGTATAATGTCTTGTAATAGGAAATTTTTATATTTCATTTCACTTTTTATATGAACCATGACTTCGGATTCAAACGATGGATATGCGTAATGTGTACGAAATTTTGTTTCGTTTCAGTATGTATTTGTGTATATCTTTAAGTAGGTAGGTTCTTATGTAGGTATATATTATGTAAATATACATATAATGTAGACAATTAATATTCGAGCGATTAATATGCTTATTATGACCTGCCTTCAATATAAAAGGAGGAGGTTCACATGTTCACAATACGAAAGCATTTTTAAAAGATATTATTACTTGATAACTTCGTCATTTATAAACAACATTCTATGTTCTTTAAAAGGGCATACTCCCAATGTCACTTAGTCAGGATTAGATGATGCGATCCCAGTAAAATCGAGGAATACACTCAAATGTTATAGGCACGCATGGTGTGTTTGAGCTCTATTTTTGTCATTGAAAATGACTATCATATCCATTTCACGGGAAACGCATTTTTGGCCATAACTCCGAGGGTATGGGGTCTAGCCAAGATTTTAAGGTTTTAAAAGATTAAGAATTTAGTTGTGCATTGTATAACATCAAAATTTTGGAAATCGGTTAAGTAGTTTTTGAAAAAAATTGGAAAATGTAAAAAAATCGGGATTTTTTCGGTTTTTTTTTACTAAATCCACAATATTTAAGAACGGGGACCGATATCGAAAATCAAAAAAAAATGGCATCTCGGCCATTAACGTAGCTACGATTTGAGACCAAGTTTTTGGAAATCGGTTGGTAATTGTAAGAGAAATTATTTCCGAAAGATGAGATTTTTTGGTCGATCGCTTGTGTTTGTGGATATAAGTAACTATATTTCAGAGGGTATTCGTCGGATCGCTTCAAAGTGTTATACCAAAGGTTAGAAGGCGTCGGTAGCTACAGTTTAAGACCAAAATTTTGGAAATCGAACAAGAAATTTGACATCGCATGTTAGATTTTATGGACGTTCGGGAACTTGTTAACATTACGGTCATCGCCTTTCGGCCTGTATTCGTTCGAATGCTTAATTATCGAGTTCAGAACGTTTAAGGATATCAGAGGCTGCAGTTTAAAACCTAAATGTTTCAAATATGTTGAACTAGCGACCCGCCCCGGCTTCGCACGGGTAGCAGAGAATTTTTTCGTTGATTTATTTCTGAGTTTAAAGAGTTGAAAAGAATAGTGCCACGTTTTCGTGGCAATCTATACTAATATTATAAAGCTGAAGAGTTTGTTTGTTTGTTTGTTTGTCGGTTTGTATGTTTGTCTGTTTTTCTGTCTGTCTGTCTGTCTGTCTTTCTGTCTGTCCGTCCGTCAAAAAAAAGACAAACAGACAAACAGACGGACGGACGGACGGACGTCCGTCCGTCCGTCTGTTTGTCTGTCTTTTTTTTCTGTTTGTCTGTTTGTTTGTTTGTTTGTTTGAACGCGCAAATCTCAGGAACTACTGGTTTGAATTAAAAAATTCTTTTTGTGTTGGATAGTCTATTTATTGAGAAAGGCTATAGGCTATATGTATAAAATAATACTATATGTCTGTCTGTCTATTCGAGCAAATCTCCGAAACGGCCAAACTGATTTTGATGAAACTTCACAAATATGGAAAGAAAGTGGTCAAAAGTGACATACACTACTTTTTGTATGTCTTTATGTACGTCCATCTGTCTATTCGAGCTAATCTCCAAAACGGTTAAACCGATTTTAATGAAATTTCACAGGTATGAAAAGGAGGTAGTCAAAAGTGACGTACGCTACTTTTTGTCCGTCTGTTTGTCTGTAAGTCTATGTGTCTATTCGAGCTAATTTCCAAAATGGCTAAACAGATTTTAATGAAACTTTGCAGACGTGAAAGAAGGTTGTCAAGAGTGACATCAGTTACTTTTTGTGGCTGTCTGTCGTTTGTCCTCACTGATCTATCAGCGTAGATAAAGCCGAAACTACTAAATCTAGGAAGCCGAAATTTGGAACAGTGGTTTATTTTATAACGTGAATATAAATTTAAAAAAAAGGAATATTTTGAAATTTCAAATTGAAGGAGGGAGGAATGGAGGGGCTTCGTATGAGAGTCTTTGTTCTTTAAAGTTAGAAACATAAAAATTTTAACATAAATAAATAATGACGTCTTTAAAGGTTTTTGGATATCAAGGGTGGAAAACGGGATGTGAAAAGTATGGGAGTATCGATTTTCTTAAAGGAGTGGGGAGAATGAAGATTGAAAGTTTGAATGGGTGTCCCCAATATTAGTTTTAGCAAAAAGTACCTACGTATTAACCATTTCGAATGTTAATACTACCTAAAACAGGAATGTGTAATCTACGCAAGCGAAGCTGCGGGCGGTCGCTAGTAAAATAATATAATCTGTGAAAATCGGCTTTGGGTAGGTTCATTTTCAATGAAACCGATGGTTGCGGGGACTGCAAGATCTGTGGATTTTTAGTTCTTCAGGTGTTTGCTTCTGGAAGTCATAATTTCATGCTGCTAAGCTGATGAGGAAAGTTCCAGTAACTCCTTAACGGTTAGGAGTTAGGGGTAATACACTGCGATTTGTCGACAATTTTCTCTAAATGGCGCTGTCTCATTTGAGTAGCGCGTTTAGAAGCCTTATTTATACTAAATAAGTTACAGTTGCGTATAACTAAAAATTGAAAATCAAAATAAACTTTAGAAAAAAAAACAGACTTCAAAAACATAAACTAAAAAAAAATCACTTTAAAGAAAACAGTATTAATAGGCCGTATATAGTTATTGAAATCTGTACCAACTCAGACACTTTAAATGGGTACTTATCAAGTAACAAAAATTACAACAACGATATATTTATAACTATTACAAATATAGAACACAATTTAAAGTGAATGACTTGGCACCGACTTCATAAACTATACACCGCCCATTAATGCCCTTCTCTTTAAAGTAAAAATATTATTTTATTACGTTTTCGAAGTCGGTTTTTATTTATTTTTTGGTTTTGTATTGTATTTTAATTTCACATAATTTTTTTAATTCGAATTATAGATGACACATTTGACAGATAAAATTGCATTATGAAAGAAACCCTTTCATTATTTCCTTGAAAGTTTTAAACAACTCAGATTATATTCAAGTATTGCGTTATCATAATCATAATAAGTTTATTGCATGCCACAGAATTATTATAAAATTACAGATGCTTCCTACAGGGAATATAACATCCTGCGACTTGTGACTTGTAGCTGTTGATAAAAGTAGGTAAAATCTATGATTGTTTCCATTTATTATAATGTCCTTTTGGTCTTCATATTCATTGCTAGGGTTTCGTACCCAAAGGGTAAAACGGGACCCTGTTACTGAAACTCCGCTGTCCGTCCGCCTGTCTGTCTGTCCGTCTGTCGGTCCGTCAGTCATCGGGATGTATCTCATAAACCGCGACAGTTAAACAGTTGAAATCTTCACAGACGATGTATTTCTGTTGCCGCTATGACATCAAATATTAAAAATCAGAATAAAGTAAATATATAAGGGGGCTCCCATACAACGAATGTGATTTTTTTGCTCTTTTTTTATATTGTGTTATTCTATGGAACCCTTTGTGTGGTAGTCCGACTCGCACTTGGCCGGTTTTCATATAATAAATTCAAAATCAGATAGACGTATTTTCCACTGATACCTGAAATAAATAAAAAACAGAATTACAGTAGTTATTCAAAATATGTAATTATCTCAATCACGTGTTAGAAATAGAAATAATTTATTTGTCATAAATATTAATAGTGTAGTTTTTCGACTAGTTTCCAGAGTAGTTTTACTGATTTCTAGAGCAGTTTTGTTATTTATAAGAAAACTAGCTTTTCCGTCGCGGTTTCACCCGCGTGGAATACACAATTGTACCGGAACAGCCAAAGAGGCGCGACGCTTTAGGTCATTGTGAGACTTTCTAGAACATTCTTAAACTTAACGACCTAAGAAATTTTAGCATGATTAATAGCTATCCTAAAAGAACCGTGCGTTTTTCCGAAGTGAAATTTATACTGTGTTTAACCTTAGAAAACAACTCAAATAAAAAATTGTCCATGTCATTTTTGATAAATCCCTTTACATGTGTGCGAAGTTTCGTTAAAATCGGTTCAGCCGTTTCGGGCATTAGCCGTCCAGACAGACAGACACTACATAAATACATACATGCCACTAAATTACACAGTGTGTAAAATTTCATCAAGATCGATTAAGTAGTTTTGAAGTTCATCGTAGACAAACATCGTGACACGAGATTTTTATTTTTATCACCAGCCAAATTTTATCTGAGCTTTAGGTATAATTTAACGACTTAATTTTTGAAAAAAAGTGCGTCAAGTTTTTCACAATAAAAATATTTTTCTAGAATTAGATACAGCGTGGTCACTAAGTTAAATATTAATGAAAAGGGTGCAAACGCGAATGAAGAGGAGAAAAGAATTTCGCCGGTGGCTGCTGATCGACGCAATGAACTTTATCGCACTATTTGCAATATTTTTGTACTGAGTGACTCTAAAAGATAAAACTCATGTTTCATTGTTTTCAATAAAGATCCTGTTATTAAAATTTTGGATGGTGATTAAAATTTCAGCCTGAATATTAAGACTATACCTTTTATATATGTTACTATTACAAGAATTGAACTGTCCTTTATCAATATCCGACTGGTTACTAATCTTTTTTTTTCGATTCTGAAGCTGTTGATTAATTTATAATATCTTTGTTTAAGTTTTCCTATTTTCCTGAAACAAATAAATATTATTTCAATTTAATCTCGAATAACACAGGAAAAAGTTAGCAATAAATATAAAACTACCAAAAAAGTACTTACATCCTTTTGCCGATATGCGTACACGAAACAACAGAATAGATGGGTTGCTCTCCAAAGTGACGTCGATTCACTTTGAAAGCCCGGAGGCTACTGAAGTACAGAGTTCGCAATGACTCGCATTCAAATCGGCGCGCGGCCGCCATAGAAAAAATGTATGGCGGATTTAAAGCGGTTTTTGATGTACATGTGAATTAATTTTCGGACAATAATTTAAATATTTAAGACGAACGAATTGTTATATAACTATTTATGTTTCACTTAAACTGAAAATTAGGATCGATTTATACTGTTACAATCTCAAAAATACCTTAACGCTAGCTGACGTTTTTGCAGTTTTCGTCCTAACTTACGTAATTTTTTATGCGAAAATATTAATCATTTTAAGTTTTTGCCACGAAGTAATTGTTAAGACATCCTTCGTTATGGTACATGTAATTTTTATATATGTGCTGAATAAATACTGTTGATTTTATCACCTCAACCGTACTGCCTATTTTGGCACATTTCACTCTGCACAGTCTTAATGTCTCTTGGCAAACTTCGTCAGTCGTCAGATAAATATTCATTTTAGTTGCATACCTAATTGTCGAAAATAAGAACCTCCTCATTTTTGGAAGTCGGTTGAAGATGTATTTTATTTTGTTTTCATTTTTATTAATTTCGTTTACTATACATGTTGAAAAGTAGTAAATATTATTTAAAAAGGAAGTAGTTTTACAGCTCTATGTAGTTCACCCAGGAATCAAAACAAAACAACAATAAAGTATTTAGTTTTTAATTCAAATTCTGATGAACGATAAATCTAATAATTGATGGACATGGATATTGGCATACGTTTGTATACGGAAATTCGATTATTGCCGATGTGCAGTATTTATTGCCCGGTACTGTAGATATGTACCCAAATAAACTTCTACATGTTTTTTTCACATTTTTGAATACCTAATCTTAATCATAAAGTACACTGAATTGCAAAGCACAATAAATAACTAAAATAATGTTCATTTTTGATATTTTGATTTTCTTCCTTTTCATTAAAATGTATTAAACGGGCAGAATTAGAGTGAAAACAATAAAAAAAATTTTTAAAGTTTTTGATTCTAGGGTTATGGCTATGATTGGAAAATAGAGGAAGCCCAGAAAAATTTACTGCGCACACATACAACATCAGTGAGTGCACGCATGTTGCAAAAGTTAGCAGAAAATAAGGACTTCACACCACACAAGTACTTCAGTATAGATAAGGTAAATTCAATTATTTGAACTTCGTTTGGTTTTAACACTTTAATATTTATTGAATATGTACTTTACATAGAGTACAAATGGAATCCAAAATAGTTTCTTTGGAATACCCATATTTAAATAGCAATAAATCTTACTTTAAGACGTTTATTAAAATTTTGTTTTAAGATTCTTTTGCTTAAATCTTTGTTGTTGTGCTATAGTCGCATACAATACAATGGAATCCTCTTATACTTTATAAATATAATTAAATTGACGGTGATTTCAAAATTAGTACCAATATTTAGGTTGGCATTTTTAAATAGATGGACTTAATTGATTTTGTTGTCTATAAATAATTTTTATATTAATAGTTTGTGTATTATATATCTACTAGTGGTCATCGAAGTTCGACCGTACTCTTTTGAAACCACCAATAATAAATAGGCGAGAGTAAGTCAATTCAAACTGCATCAAACGACAGACTACTAAACTCGTATGATTGACAGTATTTGTAACGCATATTAGGTATATATAGATTTTAGCTTTTGGCACTCCTTTTTCATATGAACTTTACCTATGTCAAATCTCACACTCCTTTATTTTGGAGGTAAGAAGCCTCCGTCGACTGATCATATTTTCTGCGGGTTGCCGCTTTTCTATCGAGGTGTATAGGAGTCGGGCTACTGCCGTTTATTATTTTTTTGTAAATTTGATGATTTAACAGTATTTCGTACAAATCCAACCAGTATTTTTGATGCTATCGCGAGTTGCATTGCACTACGCGGCGCCCACGCGAGATTTCATTTTCAGTGCTTACTTACGTTCGTGGTTTATGATCCCTTATAAATATTAAAATTACTTGTTAATAATGAATGTAAATTTATTCATGTATGTTTTTATACTCCATACCTATACTGATGTATGCTTGTAGCATTTTAATTTGAAACCTGCTAAACCAATTTTGACAAATGTTCGAATTGAAGGTTTTAATTTATTAAATTACGACAATTACGGTTATTGACACGGACATACAGAAATCTTTATACTCCATCATGCTGAAACACGATGTTTCTTTGGTTCTCAAAGTAACAGGAAAGTTGTCAATTGCCTCTTCGAATTCCGTTTGTAAAAACGTTAGATAGTTGTTACGTTCAGACGTAATGGCATAATGACGGGACCGATGACATGTCCGTCATAAAGCCCAGCTCACACATTCAGTCGCCACTGATGTTGAAATCTGCCCTGCCGTGAAGCATGTGGATTCACGCAAACGGGATCGTTATGCATATTTGATAGTCCTGACCTCGTGACTGTTGCCTCGTCCGTCCAAAGAACATAGTTTACGTAATTAGGGCTTTCCTCCAACTGCCTGAGATACCACTCGCAGAAGTTCCTCCTGGGTGCAAAATCGGAGAGTATCAGCTCCTGTGTACGGCGATAGTGATGAGGGTGACGATTGTCGTCACGAAGAATTCGCCAAACTGCAACATGGTTTATACCGAATCTTGTCCCGGCTCGCCTCGTACTTGTGGTCGGCTCTTCTTCAAAATGCTCTAACACTAATTCAGCCTGTCTGGCGTCGACTGTGCTTGGACGTCCACTTCCAGTAGACCGATGAAAAGAGCCGGTAGAATGTAGTCGTCTTGACATGTTCAGAAAACACTGGTACGAAGGCAGCCGTCGCTGTTCATTGGGAAGTCTAGCATCGATAAATCGTTGCCGATACAGTTCGCGAGCACGATTTAAATTGCTATCTTCATGGCCTACGCATAACATCATATCGTAATATTCCGAGTTAGAAAGCATCATTATTTTGTAAAAAATGTTGGAAAAAAACTCGAAACAGTTGTAGGATATCGATTAGAAGATTTGAAATTGACACCTTTTTTTTCCAACTTGACTTTTTATGAAGCCAGTACTTGAGTATAATGACATCCTTGTATTCAGGTAGTAAACATGAATGAAAAATAAAAAAACTATTAACATAGATAATTATTAGGTAAAATAGGTACGTAGGCCTTCCTGTTAAATAATGTGACAGCTTACTGGGGTTGACAAAATTTTTGGCTTTGATAATTAATTATATTTTTTATGGGGTATTTTGTAACACGTCGTAAATACAAGAATGCCTTCTATAACTATAGTAATTGTTCTGAGGTATTAATAGTCATAAATGTCAGTTTACAGTATCGAAGTGACATTTCGCATTTTCGGGGGGTTAAAACCGGTGTGCGGGGATTATTCGGGGGTGAAGAGCGCCGCGCGGGAACCTTGCGCCCTGAAACTCGGACAAAATCTCCCCATCATATACCGGCTAGCCATAGTATGAGTGGTTGAGTGGTTAGACGGTAAACGCAGAAGAGGGTTTCTAGTCAACTCGTACTTTTATGTAAGAAATCAATAAATATATATATATAGAGCCGGATGATTTAAGTCCATTACAAATTATAGGGACATATATATATATATATATATATATATATATATATATATATACATATATATATATGTCCCTATTATAGGGACATATATATATATGTATATATATATATGGACATATATATATATACATATATATATATGTCCCTATAATTTGTAATGGACTTAAATCAGTGTCCTTTGAAAAATTATGTGAACACAATATGTAGGTAAATTAATTATGTTTATACAAGCAATATTTACAATTACTCTAGGATAGGATACTCTATCAAGCGATCAAAAGAAAGAACAAAAGAATTTTTTTTATCATCCTCGTAATGTGGTAAAATTATAATCATGTCAGCGTCTATGGCAACATAATTATGGTTGACATCAGTCCTTGTTACTTGTATTAGGTAATATTTTCCGTTTTATAAGAACTTTATGAACGGACGAACGTTTACGTACACAACCAGTGCATTACTTCACTAAAATGCCTACTTTTTTAAATATACTAATTTATTTTAATATCGTAAAAATTTGTAGAGCTTATCACGAAATATTAGTTGGTTTCCCATCAAAGAAATTAGACATTTATACTTGCGTCACAAACTTGTTGACTATCAATGATTTATTTGATGTCACCGTTGTGAATATAGAACATGATGATGTTTTCGCTAAAATGCTTCATGAAGATAACAACCCAAGACTGATAATAAATAGAAACTATTTGTGTCCAAATTTAATGATGTACAATGAAGCATATCTGATCATTAGTAAAAGTTATAATGACTTTCATACTGGTTTGATTGATTTAACCAAAGATATTTATTGGAATCCCAATAAAGTTATCATTATAGCGATAGACATTATAAACGAGGAGGATATAAAAAAAGTTTTGATAGAACTTAATGATTTAAACGTCTTTTGCACAGTCGTTGTTGCCCCAAACGAAGAAAAAAAAATATGTATTTATAATAAAAAACCTGACAACGACGATATTTCAAGAAAAATCTATGTGGATGAAAATACATTAAGAGATATTGGAGTTGTTAAAAAAGAAACCCAGAAATATATTAACAAAAATATGACATTTGTAGTTAATCATACTCCTCCTTATATGTACCACAAGAATGGTAATGATAATACCAGTCTTATAGGGTATGAAGAAATATTTCTAACTATAGCAAATCAATTTGGAAATTTCACCATTGAAACTGAACTAAAAAATTATGATAAAATTGCGGGAATTGTTCTCGATAACTTTACAGCAACCGGAGTATTCAAGGACATTCAGGACAAAAAAGTAGACGCATTCTGTGGAGCTTTAATACTAAATTACGATCGGGCAAAAGCTTTTGATTTTATAATTCCTCATTTCTCGGATAATTTAATATTCGTAGTACCCAAATCAAAAGTAATAATGAAATGGCAAGCTATGTTTTTGACCTTTAGTCTAGAAATATGGCTTCTGATATTACTTGTTTACGCGACATTCAGCTTACTCGCGGTAAAAGGGAATTATTTTAAATTACGAAATGACGATAAATGGTTTGCTGTATTGATTTCTTTAGGTTACTTTCTAGGTAATACCTATGAAATCAAAGAAAATAGAAAAAAATGGGTCATCGCATTTTGGGCACTAGTCTCTTGGCTACTGAGTTGCTGCTACCAAACGACGTTATCATCTGTGTTTACGCAACCGGTGCATTCTCATCAAATTAATTCCATACGTGCTATATCAAATTTGAATTATCAGGTTTATATCAATAAAAACACATATCGTATCGTAAACGTAAGTAAAAGTTCTATGATTTACAAAATGTATTCTAAGGCGATTTTAGCTGAAACAGGCACAGGTGCTTTACGTTTTGTGTCTGAGGGAGGAAAGAGAGTGGCTCTAGTCTCGAGGAACATATATGAACATTCTGAGATGCTGTTTCGAGATGATCAGGGAAGACCGACTTTGCACAAAATACAAGATCCATATTCGTCCATTTGGCTGGCAAGTTTTACGAGACGCGGCCATCCGAATTTAGAAACGCTTCGTACTCTCGGATGGCGAGCAATTGCAAGCGGTTTATTGAGAAAAACCATACAAGATACGGAATACTATCGAAAACTCAAGTATCCAATAAAACCAGAAAGTAAATTTAAGCAAATCGAACTTTATGATATATATGGCGTGTATATCGGTTTTCTAATTGGTTGCACAGCTTCGTTATTAGTATTCATTTTAGAAGTGTATTTCGATCGTTAGTTATAGTGTGTAAGCTACAACTGTATATACAATTTTTCACAACAAAAAGATGCACAGTGTGTTTGATTTGATTAATAAAGTACCTAACAAATAAAAAAATTAAAAAGAATTTTTTATTTAATAAAAAATTATAAAAGTTTTTCCGTAAATTAAGTAAATGAGACAGAGATCATATATTCTATATTTTTTAAATATATTTTAGGTTCAGTAGGTAGTTTCGGAGATAATGGGTAAATGCTAGAAATTTGTAGTTAGATTTTCTTCAAGATCTTTTAAATAATGTATTGTAATATTACAAAAAACACCTACAATATTTAATACTTTAATATTGTAGGTATTTTTCATAGCAATTATAATTTGATAGGTCACAGATTTTTTTTTTAAATTTTAATTAACTGCCCCCAAGTTATAAGTAACGCCTCATATTCCATATTTCTTTCAAAATTTTAGGGTCAATGGTTTCAGGGATATAGCGTAAATTTTCTGTTTTCATGAATATTTTTAAAATCGTTAGAAATATTAGTTTTAAAATTATTTTAAAAAAAAATGTTTGTCGTAACGAGCCCTTTCAAAATTGATGTCGCAAAATGGATACACTTAAAAAAAATTGCAAATTAATAATTCTTTTATTTACGCTGTACGTCCACGATCACCTAATTCTGTAGATATGTGTTCAAATTTGAACTTATTCGTCCAGTAGAGTCAGGTAAAATAGGCAGCTGTGACAGACGAACCTATAGACACGAGAGTAATCCAACAAGGGTTTGGTTTTTATTTCTGATTGTTTGGCAATCAAAAAATTACGCTCAAAGCCCAAATATAAACAGTATATTTACCCAAATATAATCAGAACACAAAACAAACTAGAGGGTCTCAAAAATACTGGGAGCCCTTTGGCACCAAATACCAAAAATCCATATTTAAAAAAAATGGTAGAATTTTATTTATGGGGCATGGAAGGGCAGGGAGGAAAGTGATATGAAAGAAGAGTGAAAAGGGAGAAGAGGATAAAAAGTAACTTTGAACTTATTTAGTACACATTAATATTTGTAAAAACAATAAACTGCGTTACATCACTATTTAGGTTAATAACATCAATGTGAAAAACCACGCGGGCGTAGCTGCTGGCGAAAAGCTAGTTATAAAGATACTACTACAATAAATATATCTTCAAGTCAATAACAAGACCAATAAGTAGTTATTTGACGACCGCTTAGCCTAGTTGATAGCGACCCTGCCTACGAAGCTGGCGGTCCCGGGTTTGAATCCCAGGTCGGGTCAGTATTTATATGATGAATATTGATACTGGTATCGTGTCTTGGTTGTTATATGTATGTAGTGTCTTCGCTTGGTACCCAAAACACAAGCTAATGCTTAGTTTGGGGTCTAGATGTTGTTATCATGCATACGTCATTATTATTATTTTATTCTAAAGGCAGAGAGCATTTTATTGAATGGATTTTTGTCATCAGGTATTTAGGAATGAAACTTTGGATGCAACACACTTAGCAGAATTCCATCAGGTAGAAGGAGTAGTGATGGATCATGGCTTGGGTTTAGCAGACCTCATTAGTGTGTTAGACACATTTTTCAAGAGACTTGGCTTTGAGCGTTTAGAGTTCAAACCTGCATACAACCCATACACTGAGCCCAGTATGGAAATATTTGCATTCCATGAAGGTGAAATATATGTCTATCTTAATTTAATGCCTTCATATTTATGTTAGCAAATGTTTCACTTGGATTTAAAAAAAATATAATTTAATATTTCAATAACAATAATTCGTTAAATAAAACGTATAACACATTTCTCGTTTTTCTTTTATAGGTTTTCAGAAATGGATAGAAATTGGTAATTCTGGTATGTTTCGGCCAGAAATGCTTCTGCCAATGGGTTTTCCTGAAGACATACGTGTCATAGCCTGGGGCTTGTCACTTGAAAGACCCACCATGATCAAATATGGTCTTAACAACATAAGAGATTTAGTGGGACCAAAAGTTGACCTACAGATGGTTGTTACCAATCCTATTTGTAGGCTTGATAAATAATATTTATTTAAATTTTTTATTTTATATTCAAATGTAGATAATATGGACTAAATAAATTTTGTTATTCCACATTTTTTTATTCCTAGAGTTAAATGTTATACTGCTAAGCTTCTACATATAGCAAATTTACCACAATGGCTGCAGAAACAAGTTGGAGAGGGAACAAGTTAGATGTTGCACAATCTCTCAATGTCCTTATGAATTATAAGCCCAGGGATGTAGACTCACTTTAGAAAAAATTGTGGAAAGCTGGTTTTTGGTATGGACCTAGGTATTGATTCTAAACAAAATATTAGGTCTTAACCTATGAAGCTGCTGTTTTGTATGAAAAGTTTTTTTTTTTTCAAACATCTTTATTTCTGTTAGTCAAAGTAATCACCCGTGCAATCGATGCATCTTTGCCAACGCAGTGGCAGTTTATTGATGCCCTTCTTGTAAAAATCAACTGGACGGGAGGCAACAAACTCTTCAAAGGCATTTTGTACTGTCTCTCAGGAATTGAATGTTTTTCCCGTTAAAAAGTTGTCCGAATTTTGAAAAAAGTGATAGGCGGTAGGTGCACGGTCTGGTGAGTATTGCGGATGAGGGAGAGCTTCCAACCCCAACTCTAGCAGTTTGGAGACTGTTTGTTATGCAGTATGGGGTCGCGCATTGTAGTGAAGGAGCAGCGGGGACGACCGATTGACCAAAACTGGTCGCAGGCGAGCGAGCTTCTCCATCATTGTCTTCAGTTCTTCACAGTACACATCTGAAGTAATGCTCATGCCATTTTGTAAAAAGCTGTGATGAATCACACCGGCACTATACCACCAAACAGTGACCACCTTTTTAGGGGTTACTTTTCCTTTAACACATTGGTTTGGTGCTGAACCAGGATCTAACTTGCTGAGCGCTTTCGATTGTCGAACAGAATCCATTTTTCATCACAGGTAACAATCCGGTTCAAAATTCCTTCATTTCTGTGCCTTTTGAGCAACACGAGGCAGGTCTCGATGCGTATGTTGCACTGGCGATCGTTAAGTTCGTGGGGTACCCATCTATCAAGCTTTCTTACTTTGCCAATTTGTCACAAATGCTCCAATATTGTTTTGATGCTAACATCAAAAGCTGCTGCTAGTTCAGCTGTAGTTTGAGTATCATCAGCTTCCACAATCGCCTTCAATTCATTATTGTTGACCAAAATGTCCGGACGACCACAAGGTTCATTATTCAAGTCAATTTCCAGAACGGAAGCGGGAAAACCAATAACAGGTTGTGCGTTCGTTTGTTAAGTTCTCTCCGTAAACGTTGTTGATGTTACGTGCCGTTTGTGCCGCATTAGTGCTACGACGGAACTCATATTCCATAATTACACGAATTTTTAAAATGTCCATTATGACTAAAAATTTTCAAATGTAATGAAAACACAACGCTAATCAAAAAGCAAAAGACTGACTTTGTAAAAAAATTTCATGTTTTAAAACAAAATTAATTTGAATTTAGAATTCACAGCCAATCAAAAAAAATTTTTTTGGAATGGCCAGCCTGCCTTCTATAGTTACAAGCCATGCTATTAGATATGGCAATGTCGCATTAACTGTCACATGTGTCACTTACTTCGTCAGCTGACAAGATGTCATGATTTAATAACTGTAATTATGGGATTTAAATAACTAAATATGAGATTATAGATAGTATTTAGTAGTAAATGTAAATAAGAGTACATATTATATGATACTAACACCTGCCCGCGACTTCGTTCGCGTGTTATAAGTGGCTTTTATGAATAGAATAAAATAAAATAAATGTTTATTATATCTCATTTTGGTTAGTGTTATTATGATTTTGTACATTTATCACAGGTTACCTATATCTTACATAGTAGTTTTATTTTATAATGTTCTACGGGGATGTACATTTCCTTGCAGTTTCTTCCTCTCCCTGAGTTCTACATAATCAATCTCGCCGGACCTGCTGGTGGCTAGCATGCAGTTAAAAGGACCATGACAGGTATAAGTATAGTTCCTCGGGATCGTCCAGACTCCATATCCTCAAACCTACTTGAAAATGATCAAAATTTACTGTAATTTCCACTCAAACGTGTCAAGATTGTGACGTGAAACGAAAAACGATTACATGGTGAAAATATCAATTTACTTTGCTAATTACCAATAAACACGATGCAACAAGTAGTTTTTAGCACTGACTTATTATTTTCAATGAATATATCTGTTTACATAACGTTTTAATGGAAGAAAACGCCAACTAATAGCCAAGGCTCGACTACACGCAATGTTGCCAAATTTCAATAGCATGGCTTGTAACTATAGAAGGCAGTGCCAGTACTGAAGAACGGCAACTTCATAGGTTAAGACCAAAGCCATTCATATTTTCAATAATTCTCTAAAACATGTCACTACAGACCAACAGGCCCAAAATTTTATTTTCAACAACTTTAAAACAGGACTGTCCCGCAAGGTATGTGTACAGCCTACATCTGTATCAAGACAAACCACGAAGAACAAGGGAACAAAAAATAGTATACAAGCAGGCCAACCTTCAGCTTCAGCACCCACCGCAAAAAAAAAATAGAAAACGGAAACACGACCTAGCATTTAACGTATCGCATAATATTAACAATGCTCATTGAAGAGTAGGTACTTTTTTTATAAAAATTATGATTATAAGAAGACCAATGTTCGGACAATACCTGATGGATCACTGCAGCTGCTGCACACATTATTTGAATGAATTGCTTTGCACGCTCAACACGCCGATACAACGTTCGTTAAGTTCATTTCCTTGCATGCACGCTCAATCGGTTCTAATTGAAGTAACCCGAAAAACACGACTATAGTTTGGCTATAAAATCTTAAGTCTTTGAATTCCCACCACGGAAAAGAAAATATGTGATTTGAAATGCGTTTAAAATGGGTTGCTTTATTTTACTGAGGACTAGTAAGTTCAATTAGTCTATTGTTAACGGTTGTAACCTATTTATACAAAGAAGACCAATTCAGATTCTAGCCAAAATGTTGATTAGAAATATGACGATTCATAGTCTAGAATTCTATCCATGAAAGTTCAACTTGCACTTGTCTGGTTTTTTGTTTTTATTTCTTGGGTACTATACCTTTAATAATCTGTATGACAAACATATACCAAGATAAAAGATTTGTTATGTCACACTAAACACGGCCCATATTTAAAACATACTATCCATTTATTTCAATAAAAATATGTAACAATTTATATTAAACCATCTATGTTCTGGCATGATTTCTATTCTCTTTGAACCACTTAACAGTATTATTAACAGCTGTTACAAAATCTGTGAATTGAAAATTTTCCAAGAGCGACCACATTTTCTTGTTTGAGGCTGTCTTTTTAAATTGCCCATCTGCTTTGCTTGTATCATATACAATTTCTCCTGTGTATCCATGGGCTTTCTTTATCGCTTCAGCCGCATCTTTTATTGTGACCTCGTCTTTTTCATCAACTGAAATAAAAAGTGATCATTAAAAATATGAATCCCAAGTAGTTAACATAAATTGTAGTAATTTATCGCAAGTGTGATAAGCGTGTCACTTTTCAAATGTTTTCATGTTTTTTACTTTCTGAATTTTCATTAATAATTTTTAATCAAATATTTATGTATAAAATATTATAAAGGAAAAATATATAATTATTTAGGTTAAATCTAAGTTTTCTCAAATTTTGTGAAACTTTAACAAATCGCGCTATTCTTCTTAAAATACAATTACTGTGTATGTTATGTGTTACATAAAAGTTTATTATGGGCTCATTCTCCCGCATGCTTAGGTATAGTGATCTGAACAATCTGTAGCACACTAGTGTGCTTGTTGATTTGTCTTTTATTACGTTATTTACCGAAACGACGTGATTTTATGCTCTGAGATAGTGGAAGGGTCAGAGAATAACTTTTGTGTACCAGAGAAAACTCTTTTTTGTCAAAGGATAGAATACAAAATTAATCACGATTCAATATTAATGATAAGAAAAGCTTTGGGTTGAAAGATGGCATTGTATTAGGAGTAGAAATAAAGAAGGGAAGTAGATGTGATATTGATGGCTGTGGGAATGGGAATACGAAGCATAGTTACAAATATTGTGTTTGTCGACATTCTTTTAAATTCTTAAATATAGCAGTAGGAATAATATATGATGGACACTAGAAGACACTTAAACTTACGCTGCCTTACCGGCACTACACTTAAATTAAGTGTAGTTGACACGCCGCAGGGGTCCGGTACAATATTAATTTTATTAATATCTCTGATCTATTTTCCCTTCTCGTGACTTAGCTGTAGGTCCGTGTTGACCCCTAATATACTTTGCTATATACTTTCCACCGCATTTGCGATTACGAAAAGACATTATAATAGTTCAGTTGAATTGTTCATTCTATTCTTACCATTATATTATTCTTACTTCTATGTTAAATATTCATTTTTAATAAGTAATATATTTTCAGTAGCAGACAATTTAATCATTGGTTGTAATACTGTCAGACTTAAAATATTATACCTGACAAGATGATTGGTTCCACACTATTATAATTTCTCAGCACCCATATAAAGAGTTTAGCTAAGTCTAATGAATATATGAATTGACGCAAAGGCTTGCCACTTCCCATCACCGTGAAAGTTGTCTCTCCTGAAATATTTCAATGAAATGGCACATTAGAGAATTTATATATATAGAAAAATATCGGTATTCTAATCATCTACTAAGTAAAATATTTGTAAGTGTAAAGTAACCTTTATGCATAGTGTCATCCATTCTCCTTATTAAACCTGGGATAACGTGACTCGACTCTAAATCAAAATTATCATGTGGCCCAAATATGTTACATGGTATTACAGATGTATATAAGCAACCATGTTGGTCATGGAAGCCTCTGTAATAGAAAATGAAATTCATATACATTTCATCAACCTTTTATAGTATCGTAAAATCCTGAAAAGATCCAAATATGTTGAGCTAGGATCAAACAGTAAAATATGAAATAATAATAATAATAACAGAGATATTAACATTATACAAAAAGTTCTTGGTCGTCTAACTTGGTTATGTTTTCTTTACTTTTTAGTTTACTATAAAAAATTCCAAACACGAATAGGTTTAGTTATGAACCTAATAACATTTAATATAAAAAAAGTTTTTAATCACAGTATTACTAAAAATATATAAACAAACCAACTTAGAAATAGCTTACTTTTCTATGACAATACATCATCCAACAATGGATCTCTATAGAAACAAATTATCACATTTTTTTTTAATATAAAGATTCAAAAATAATATAACATAAATCACCTATTAAGGACATCTATCATTCTTTTGGCATAGCTGTATCCATAATTTGATGGATGAGGGGGTCCATTATGCACCTAAAATTTATTAAATTAATATAAGACAGTTTACAATTTGTACAATATATTTATTAAAATATATTACCATAGTCTCATCTATAGGATATGTTGTTTTATCTGGAAAAATGCATGTGGACAGGCATGATACCACTTTTTTGACATTATATTTATAACTACAGTATAGAACATTATCATTTATAGCCATGTTCTCCCTCTGAAATAAAATAATGTATACATAGTGAAATAGTAAAAAAACAGCAAATTCATCCAGAACTTAAACTATGATATTGATTCAATTAAATAAAAAATCTGAGAAGTATGAACACACTGTGAAGTGAAATATAATTCAGAAAAGGACAATAGATGTCATTGCTGTTAAAACTCAATTCCAGATGAGCAATAGCCAAAAATATTGAAAAGTAATACCAAGAAATCAAGATTGTGAGCCATATTATGGAAAAGACCTCCCACCATTGCAGCTAAGTGAATCACATGCGTCGGTTTATGTTTTTCAAACAATGCTTCTGTTTGACTTTTGTCTCTGAAATAAATATTTTAATTTAATAATACCTACTAGTGAGCATAAGAAACCAAATATTTTTTTAGACTTTTCATTAATGACTCATAAATGCAATGAGGTAAAAATTCATTTGTTCAACCTATCAATTTTGGTACTATTTTAATAATATGGTAGATATTTAATTCATATTACCAAGGAATAATCAACAATCACTCAAATGATACTTCATAAATAACTGAACAGTGCTAACTGGCATGGCACTAGATATTTTTCATTAAGTACTATTCGTTCAAAATACTGCACTGTCAAGATGCATGTGCATTAGGTGAACCAACCGTGTAACATAATACACCAATACAGCACAAAGTACACTAATAGAGAGTTGCACCAAAACAGATTAAGTCAACATATATCAGTTGATGTATAAAATTGATAGTTATACTTTGATCAAAACCATGACATCATCTATGTCCGTACATAATTGTACCAGACATGAAAGTCATCATCGCTATAATCAAAGTGTAGCTGTCAGTTTTTATCATATCCAAAATATGTTTATGTGTTCTCTTTTGGTGCAACTAGCTGTAAGAGTTCTTCTGTATTGAGTCAGAAGGCGATATTGACAACGAACGGATCACACTGCGGGCATGATACAAATGAATTAGCTTTTGACTCAACATACAGGATGTACATTGCGCTTGGTAATCGCGCGTCTAAACTAGACCCGCTAATAGAAAATTACTTTATTTAAGTTCCGTTCATGTAGATTTGATGCACTTTAATAATTACTTACTTTTTTAACAGATTTGTTTTATTTTTAGGTATACCTATAATGAAATATAAATATATAATAAAACAAAATCATTTACCATCTGGTACAGGTTTCATTGAGAACAAAAATGATACACATGTAATAAGTCAACTTAGAAACACTTTGGAGACTCCCACTAGAATCAAATGCCGTTGAAATCAGAGGCAAAAGTGAATACAATAGAAATAAATATAATCCAACTTAAAGCTCAGGTACAGTGAAGGGAAACCTTTTTAGTTTTAAATGTTTAATTTAATCTTTAAAGTTTTAATATGAGTACTTTAGATATATTATTCTTTTTTTTTTTAATGATAAAATAATCAGATTTTCACTGACCAATTGGCCGAGTGGTTAGAGACCGTAACTGCTAAATCACATAACATTATGACAAATGATAGAACATATCTATTTGTTCTGTGCCTGGACGTCAATATCTGTACTATATAATTATGTTTACATCATATTAAAAAATAATAAGTAGGTATGTTTCTCAGTTGTCTAGTACCCATAATACCACCTCCGCTTAAGTTGAGACTAGATGATGTGTGTGAGATGTCTCAGGTAGGTATTATTTATATTATTTCACATTTTTAATAGTATTGCATGCCTCACAATGTTAAGTATTATGGGTAGTACCTACTCTAATGTTGCTATGAAAAACATGTCTAAATTCCTTACAATAAATAATTCTTAGACACATTTTGGTAGACAAAATATATTAGGTAAATCACATACCTAGCATACCATTATGCAGACAGTTTATTGAGGATTATTTTTATTGAAATACCAGGACTACCATTTAAGCATATTGATTAAAAATGAATATTTTATTCCAAAAAACTGACTGGTAATTATGTTGTATGATACTTTGGGGGCACAATACCTTTTGCCTGTAAATGGATATTTTTTTAATATATTGATATTGTTCATTATAAAAACAATTTCAAAAACCACCATCTAAACTTCAATGATTTATATTTATAAACAACTTTCCTTTCTTATTGGTTTTATAATAATTTAACAAATATAAAACTGATAAATTAGCATTATTTGAAAAAATGTTTATAGGGATAAAACTATTAATCTTTTAAGAAGATATTAAATGAACATAATATGAGGAATGGCATTTTGGAGTATCCAAATCTTTTTTTAAATATATCGTATTACTTGCATATTTAATATTACAAAAAAATACACATTAAAATGCTAAAAAATTGAAGTCAACAAATTAATTCATCAAATGATTAATCCTAAAAAATACTTTAGGTATATTTTTTACATGCAAAGATGCAATTTTACAAGATTCAACCACAAAAGGTTCAATAGTTTAAAAAAACAAAAGATTGATTGATAAGAAGATAATGTTATGAAAACCAGTACCTACATAATATACATATAGGTATTGTAAATACATCTGATAAAAAGAGACTAAGAAATAAAAAAATATAATTTGTTTAGCAATTTCAGGAGGCACAGAATTGGTGCCAGGTGGCAGTAAGTATATAGGGGAAGGGTGTAGGAACCTCATATAGTAAATATTTTTTTAGAAAATGCAAAAGAAATAGGCTTATTGATCTTGTCGCTTCACTCATAGCATTATCACAACTAAACTCTAAACTAACCTTTTTTTTTTTAAATGATGGGCCATCAACCTATCTTAGCCAGATTTTAAATTGATCATTGTTATGAACACAATTTTTATCGGGCAGCATTGGAAAGCTGACCCTTGGCGCCATTCCTGTGTTACAAACATATTGTAAATGTGTAAAAAAAAAAGAGAACATACGTATATGTATTCAGACCAGAAATATTTAGAACAGGGCAACAGAGAGGAGTGCAAATGCACTCAGGAAAGACAGTAAACTTAACAGGTCGGCTTTCCATTGTTGCCTGATGAAAATTGTATTCATAAAAATGATCAATTTCAAATCTGGCTAAGATAGGTCTGTCATTTCAAAAAAATAGGTTAGGTTATGGTTTGCTTGTGATAATGCGAGAAGCGAAGCGGAGCGGAGCGACGAGCCACTAATAAGCCTTATATATATATTTTTCATTTCCTTAAAAAAATATTCACTGCACGAGGTTCCTACACCCCTCCCCCATAAGCCTGAAAAAATATTTTGTAACTTTTCAGCAGGCTACAATGGAAAGCGCGACCCAAGCCAGTAGTAGTTCACAAAGTGAATTTAATACACTTGCTATTTTTATACGAGCTATAGACTAAGGTCTGACTTACCTAAGGTCACCATCTTTGGAACTGCAAAATATCCAGGCTTCATTTTTGGAATACTCTGCAGTATGCTGCTTCTCTTCAACAACTGTTTTTATGGCTTGCCCAACCAACCCAGAGCCCCCAGTAACTAAAATTATATTTTTGTTTTCTCCCATCTGCACCTACAGTCAAAAATCAGTTCAATAAACTGCTTGCCAATACTTTTAAGATGCTCTCACAAGAAAATACAAAACAAGCACAGGCAAAGAAAGCTATTTGATATGCATTGGATTTTATGGCTAATAATTAATTTATTGTTTAGCTTTACTATCAGTTGTATTTATTTATTTTTATAATTTACTTAATATTTTATTTTATTGTAGGTACTGTTTAGTTTTAGTACTTGATATGTAAATACTGTGTAAATATGTAAAAATTACTATGGGGCTAGTAGAACCTGAAAATGATTATTATTATTAAATTCAGCCACAGATTCAGTGTTACCAACTCTCAAAAATATTTATCCCTAAAGTTTGTGTCAAAAACCCCGAAAATCGCCTTAATTATTGAGTTGTCCCCTTAAAAAATAAATAAATATAAATTCATAATGATTTATAATACGTACGCGTTAACATGGCACCCAGCTCGAAACTCGATCTTCCTCCCGCTTCCTCGCGCCGACCCCCGCTGTCGTCTTGCGAGTAGCGGTAGCATAACAACTGTTTATTTATTTATTTTAGTTATTAGAAACAGACAATATTTTACTTAGTTTACACTAGCGACCCGACCCGGCTTCGTACGGGTAGCAGAGCATATAAGCCGTAGTGTTTTTATGTCGTATAGACCTATCTTGTTGCGTTGACATGTGGATTAGATTTAAATATATTTAAGTTCATCTTACTTGGAGTATTTTTATTGTACTTTATTTCCAATTCCAAAGTAAAGAATAATTAAATAAATACAAACTACAATATTTCTTTGTATACAACATTGATAATTTCGGCCTAATTTTACATCACACGAATCACGTCGGGGCACGGGGCGCCGATCCCCCGGCCCGGCCCATGCGCCGCCCGGCCCGGCTCGGACGCTTATCGCTTGTGGCGCTATAGTTTTTATTTCGCGATATTTCCGAAGATATTAATTTAAATTGTATGGTGTAAAGGCATTTATAATGTACATGAAATGCTAAAAGTAAATAAAATTTGATCAGGATTAATACTGTATCCATATAAATTGCTTTCCAATCACCATTTTTTTAAACAGAAAAATATTTAAAAAAATTGTGTCATATGATATGACACGTTGAAGTATAGTAAAATATCCATAAAAAGTAATAATAAAGTAATTAACACTCTAATTTCTTAAGAACGATTATTTCACTAACAAAGTCATTATAACACATAAATTGTGTCTGGAACGGTATCGAATGTCACATGTCAAAATGCCGTATGAAATGTCAAAACTCTAAATGAACACAAACGAACGATGATCCACCTGCCGAGGTGGATGTAACGTAGCAGTTACAAACGCTTTAAACGAAACGTCTGAAACGCATGACACTGACAGCTTAATCGCACGTTACACGTTAACAAATTTAGCGACATTTTTTTGTCTGGGACGCAAGAAACTGGGAAAAGTGTCATTTGTGGCTGTTATTTGATGCAATTGAATGGTTGCTGTATCCTGCTTAAACAGGGGTCAACTTTCATAAAAATATATACTTTTCATAAAATAAATTTTAACACATACTTTTAATATTTTTCCCGAAAATATAGGCCAATTTATACCTTCCCCTCAAAATTAAAAAAAATGAAGTCTTATCTAAAAAAAAAATATTAATAAAATGTTTTTGTGACGTCAACTGGACAGATGATTACTAATTTATTTATTTATTCAAGAAACAAACAGTGATAAATAGAGCATGAAATAAAACATACATGTAGAACATACAGAAAATAGTTTGCACGATTAAATTATTTATAACTACAATAGAATTATTTAAGAGTAAATTCATTAAATTTTCATTGGTTCGTGAGGATTTCACTTTACCTCTATACTTTTTGTTTAGTTGTAACTTCGATTTTTTACTCTGCTAAGCGGCGCAATAAGATAAACCGCCTTCACAAGGACAATTTTATCGTCAGATGTATTTTCAAAAACATCTGGGAAATTCATCAACATTTTTTTTTTTGAGAAGTTATTCTAGAACCTTGTGCCTTTTAATTTTAATAACCACGTTTGAACATTTTTGTTGAAACTGTTGAGTTTTTCTTAACAAATTATTTCTTTTTGTTTTATTTTCATCAGAAATTAATTGGTCAGTATTGTTCAATTTATTTAACATATGATATCACATGGAGTTAAGTAGGTATCAAAATTAAATCCATAAATTTCTAAAAAAATCTAATTTTTTTTGCACACTATACATTACACAAACGTCATTTGAGCGAGGTGTCATGTTAACTCGTCCTTATAATAGAAATAATATGCTGCAATGTGTTTCAAAAGTCTTTTTATTATAAGTTATTTAATACATAAAATATTTCGTCTTCTTCGGAAGATTCAGATTTCCTATATTAATACATATATTTTTGGCGGTATCCTATATGACATAAGCTAATGTCAAACATACGTTCAAGTTTAAAAAAACAGACTTAACTATACACAACATTAACCACCATATGCACAGACAATAAAATGGCCGCCAGGGGCGCCAGTATTGCCGCCAGTCATCACAGATTGGTTGTAGAATTACGTACTAGATGTCGTTTTAGGTCGCTAGGTCAAGAAATAAATATTAATATTATCAATTTAAAAATATTAAAGAGTCGAAAAATCCCTGAAAATACCCCTAAAAATTTTAGACCCGTAAAAAAATCCCATCTCACTTATTTACCCCCTAAATCTGGGGGGAAAACCACTAAGTTGGGAACCGTGCACAGATTACATTCAGCTTTTTTTTAATGCTTTTTTACGTCCACTTTACGTCATATCCCTGTCAAAAATATAATCCACAGAGAAATAATTTAAATATCAATCCACTTCGATCTGATTTTCGAGTGAATAAAAAAATAAAGAACATATTTACAAATGAATTTAAAAAATTAAACAAATTTGATAGGAGCGCTTTATATTAATCTCTGAATATTACTTAGAGAATATTAATAAAGTCAAAAATGTCATTTCACCCATGTATTTCACAGTAGGTATCGAAAAGCCGATGCGCGGGGCTCTGGCGGTCTAAACTAGGACTGAAACTCGCCACATCGCAACAAGTATACACCAGCTAGCTAGAATATGAGTGGTTAGACGGTAACGAAGAGGGCTTCTGAGGGTTTCTAGTCAAATCGTACTTTTTTTTATAGCATGGATGTAATATACAGGATGAGATTTTAGTGATCAGCCAAAATGTTCCTAGATGTTAGGTATCACCAATACACCTCATTACGTAAATAAAAATATAGGTCAAATATTTATAATCAATAAAAATATCCTAAATATTTTTGAATAAAATTTGGCTACCTTCTGCTTACACTCTACCCACTTGTGCCGCGCGCCAGCTGATTCCCACTTTTTTCGTAGCGTGCCCCCATTCTGCACTCAATGACCTCAGCTCAGTCAGCCACGCGATTCTGTATCGGACGGCGCAAGTCGTCCGTGCTTCAATAATGTATACAAATCGCGAATATTATGAAATGATGAAATGTTACATTTTAAGTGGACAAACTTGACGCGGCGCCCAAAGACTGTATGAAGAAATAAGCCTGCCTCAGCTTCGCAATCAAGGTTTACACAATGCCACGGTACCGAACTGTCAAACTATTTGGAAGTGCGATTCAGTGCAAATGTTTGGGCCGGGGTTATCGGTGATAAAATATTAGGGCCCTATTTCATAGAGGGCAGACTGACCGGAATCACGTATCTTCAAATGTTACGTACAGTAATATCTGATTTTATGGACGACGTTGCGCTTGCAATAATAGCACATCGCGAGTTTTATTTTCAACACGATGGTGCACCATTTGTTAAAGTAGGTAAATTTTTTTATATGGTAAGTGGATTTTAACTCCATTTTTTAATGATTGTACATAAGTTGATTCAAATTTTTTAAATACGCCTGATTGCGAAAGGAAAAAGGACAATTGTTAATCAATTATCGAATGTACGAGTACATTGATCAAAATAGATTAGGTATGTACCTATTCATTTTTTCAATTTCATTTATTTCGATTCGATTTTAATCGCAGATAATAACTAAAACAAGCCTATTGCAATTTGACGGTCCTAAGCCCGATAAGTATGATGAAGGGAAAATTTGCAACTTAAGGAGCCGTATTTCTGAAACTCATTGATGATGTCATCAATTTGAATCGTTCCCTAGGCCTTGTCAAACCAAAATTTTCAAGAGAGTTTTTTACGACTGAGTAGGAGCCTTCATAAATGAGATCATTCGATAATCATGAATTTTCAAAAATACGACGTGCTAGTATTATCTATGGTGCTATACTGCGAGTGCAGAGCGAAAGGGCGGAGCTTGAGGAATGTGGGCGGGGCGGGTGCACGTGCACTGGCGTCCTCGTGATATGACTAGTAATATTGGTAGTTTTGGGAAAGGTTTACGTAGGCTTAACTGAATATTTTCCCATTGAACGATACTAAAAGGGAACAAGACGGCCAACGGATTTTTATCAAAGGTCATCATATTGAAGTTTGGCTGGTCATAAAAACCTCAGCCTGTATATTTGGATTGATAGTCGACGCCACACGACATAGATTTTTAAGTACCTAGCCTAACAAATCCCTGAACGTAGTCTCAAGATGTCTTATCTTATTAGATAATTGGTCATTACACATGCATTACACTATGCATGTGTAATGACATGCATAGTGAAAAATATGAGATGGACTCAGGATGGAACTATGAAAGCAATATAAATATATAAAATATGGTCACTTTCACTGAGTTAAAAGTTTTTAAAATTTAATACATAATACCTAATGTCACGCTATGTTTTCTTTGCTAATGGAACTTGACGAGAATTCAATTGTCAAAAAATAAATTATTAAAAACGAAATTAATAAAATAATAATATGAGCATAAGTGTGCTATGTAATCTAATCTGCCTTTTTGAAGTTCCGGATGTTGTTTGTGCTCTGTTTGCAAGTACGTACAGCTAAGCACGGCAATTTCTTTATTTTAAGTACGAGTTAACATGACACAATAATAATAAAAACAATAATATTATATTATAATGTACGGGGGAATTGTTTCTCTTTTATAGGACTAAAGAGAAGTCTGTGATGCCATATTTCTAATTTTTATGGATATTTTAATACTTCAACGTGTTATATCATAATTATGACACAATTTTTTTAAACATTTTTATGTTTAAAAAAATGGTGATTGGAAAGCAATTTATACGGATACAGTATTAATACTGATCAAATTAAATACGTTATTTACCTTCAACATTTCATGTACATTATAAATGCCTTTACACTATACAATTTAAATTAACATCTTCGGAAATATCGCGAAATAAAAACCATAGCGACACAAGTGACAAGCGTCCGAGCCGGGCCGGGCGTCGGATGGGCCGGGCCGGGGGATCGGCGCCTTATGCCCCGACGTGATTCGCGTGATGTAATATTAGGCCGAAATTATCAATGTTGTATACAAAGAAGTATTGTAGTTTGTTTTTATTTATTTATTCTTTACTTTATCAAATATTTATAGAATTGGAAATAAAATACAATAAAAATACTCCAAGTAACTTAAACATAAATAAATCTAATCCACATGTTCAACGCAACAAGCTGATAGGTCTACACGACATAAAAACACTACGGCTTATATGCTCTGCTACCCGTGCGAAGCCGAGGCGGATCGCTAGTGTAAGCTAAGTAAAAGATTGTCTGTCTCTAATAAATAAAATAAATAAATAAACAGTTGTTATGCTATCGCTACTCGCAATACGACAGCGGGGCTCGGCACGAGGAAGCGGGAGGAAGATCGAGTTTCGAGCTGGATGTCATCTTATCGCGTCCTTATTTTAGATAATTTTACAAGATACGTGCAAGGTACAAATTAATTTCAATCGATTAAACTGACACACGGTCTACAAGCGACTATTTTGACTTTAGTCCCCGCATTGCGATGGGATTAAGTTTCATGCGCAGTTTTATTCTGTGGTACTGACAGTCTTGTACCTGGGTACATCATAGACATATATATACTAGCGTAGGAGACCAACTGACATCTAAACATCGCATGACCGAAACGGAAATGAGTATGTGTGCGAAATTCACATGTGGTTGAGCCAGTTTTAGTGATGTGCATGGGTGTTTTTTATATTATCGATAGCACGTAGTACTTTCATGATAATGTGTCGTTGAAATTACCGCGATATCATAAGTCGAAATCGGCAATCCTATTTATTATTTTGAATCTGCTATACTACATACTTTTTTTTTTGAGTTACTTTTCCTAACTTTTAGTTTTTTAAAATGACAAATCATCAATCAGTCAATTCAAATGCCATTTCCTTTACTCCAATAAATATTTTTTTTGTTAACAGTTGATAATAAAAAATTTGCAGAAGTAAAGAAAGCGTTAACATCATTATGGAAATGTTAATATTTAGTTGAATACAAGCCAAGTAATAAATAAAACAATATAAATAAACGATTTTTATTTTTAATTACAATACGTCACGTTGCAACGCATAACAACAAAATTTTAACTTTTTGTAAACAAAAAAATGAGAATGTACAAAACAAAAACATTTACAATAGAGAAGTTCATGATGTTCAAAATATACAATTTAACTCGATAGAATTGAAAGATAAACCAAAACTAATAAAACAGTGAAAGTTTTTTTTAAATTCGTCAATAAATGACTGAGAAATAAATTATTGATATTTATTAATTTGACGACCGCTTAGCCTAGTGGGTAGCGACCCTGCCTACGAAGCTGGAGGTCCCGGGTTCGAATCCCAGGTCGGGTCAGTATTTATATGATGAATATCGATACTGGTACCGGGTCTTGGTTGTTATATGTATGTGATGTCTTCGCTTGGTACGCAAAACACAAGCTAATGCTTAGTTTGGGGCCACGACGTTGTAATGTGCACGTTATTATTATTATGTATTTTCGTGCGGTTTGACTGGTGGATTCTTACTGCCCATGACGTCACATTGTCTACTCGATTGAGTGTCGCGTCGTCTCACTACACCACAAATTATGCCTTGGATGCCTTGGACTAGTCTATAATATCTTTTGTTTCTTTGTGTAATAGGTAATTAAGTTTTATTTGAATATAAAGGAACAAGTTTTTGTAAAAGACAAAGTGATAATTTGATATTTTCACTGTGATGGACTTTTCTTCAAATCCATTTTATATTAGTGCTGAAATAAAGGTTTAGGCTCTAAAGTTGAAGGTCCTGGTGATATATCCCGGTAAACGTACGCTGACACCGATCGCTTGGTCTTCAGATTGACCTGTACAGAAATTACAGTTGGCATAAATGCTCTGACTTTAGATATTAAGTATTATTAGTATATTACTTAATATACTTAGTAAGCACATATGAAAAAAAAAGAAACCCCTAACAGCACAAATTCAGTAGGTATAGATCCTTTCTTCAAAAGTCGTCGGTGATTTAGTTAGACAAAACAGTTATCCGTAAAATGTCTAATGCAAACCAAAGAATGTTTTCGAGGAGTCCCACCTGTTCTATTTAACATTTTTTTCCATTGTTCTATGCTAACCGTGTTTACAGGAAACCTGGATATTATGAAATAGTCATCATTATCAGGAAGCATTTTTTAACACCGCAGTTTCTTGGAGGAAAATGAGGTTAAACTATTGTATACAGTAGTTTTGTCATTCAAAGTTTAATTATTTACGACGTTCATAATCAGAGAACAGATAGAACGTCAGACTTTAAATCATAAATAAATAACGATTAAAATTAAATAGAGCATCAGATTTTAAATCATAAATAAATAACGATTAAAATTAATTGTGTATATATCTAATATTTTCATTTGAAAAAGTCTTGTATTTACATATATACCCTATGTGTAGTATATATGTATAGATGTCATACTTTCTCTTACAATGTGCTGCCAGGCTAAATAAACCTCACAATATGTTTAAAAACAGTTAACGACATCATTCCAGTGGAACAGGTGCAATTAGGTAATATCAAATTTACAAAATATTTATATTTGAAAATATCGACATATCGATACATTTTGTGCAATCCCTATGCTTCATTGTTTGATTGTAATTTTACACAATATTTTTGTATCGTACACATAATTGTTTAAAATAACAAATTATTTACAAAATAAAGTATTTACCGTATACTACTGATGTATAACCAAGTAAATTTAGGATTGCTTTTTATAAAAATAAGCATTAAGATAACAGTATGTTATTGGCAGTACTTACCGGTGAAATGTCTCTTTATTTGGATTATTAACATATGTTACAGTGCAATTTAAAACTGAACACTACACCATTTTTATCACAAGAATTAATTTTTGTAGAATTCAAAACGATTATAACACAAAATAGAAAACAAAGCTGGACCTTATTTTGACAAGTGAGTAAAGAAGACTAAATGTGTTCAAAGAGGTTTTATGTCAGATTTTCTTGCATTTCTTTCTCGCATGTAGGATTTCCGCAAAGAGCTGGATGTCATTCGCACACTGTGTTCCTCTCTTACGCTAGTATATATACCTTTATGGGGTACATTTAAGGCGGTGCAAAAAATAGAAAATTAAAACTAAATCTTAATCCTATTTTGACAGGACGTTAACCGAAGCTAATTAAGTTCAAACCATAAATGTATATATACTAGCGTAAGAGTGGAACACAGTGCGCGAATGACATCCAGCTCTTTACGGAAATCCTACATGCGAGAAAGAAACGCAACAAAATGTCACATAAAACCACTTTGAACACATTTAGTTTCCATTAACGACTTGTCAAAATAAGGTCCAGCTTTTGTTTTCTATTTTGTGCTTTACTCATTCTAAACTACATAAATTAAATCTTGTTAAATACAATGGTGTCGTGTTCTGTTTTAGATTGCACTGTAACATATGATAATAATCCAAATAAAGAGAGATTTCACATGTAAGTACTGCCAATAACATACTGTTATCTTAATGCTTATTTTTATAAAAAACAATCCTAAATTTACTTGGTTATACGTCAGTAGTATACGGTAAATACTCTATTTTGTAAATAATTTGTTATTTTAGACAATTACGGGTGAGATAAGAAAATATTGTGTAAAATTACAAACAATTTAGCATAGGGATTGCACAAAATCTATCGATATGTCGATATTTTCAAATATAAATATTTTGTATATTTAATATTGCCTAATTGCACCTGTTCCACTGGAAAGATGTCGTTAACTGTTTTTAAACATAGTGGAAAGTTTATTCAGCCTGGCAGCACATTGAAAGAGAAAGTATGACATCTATACATACATACTACACATAGGATATATATAAATACAAGTATTTCTCATATGAAAATAGACATATACACAAATAATTTTAATCGTTATTTATTTATTATTTAAAGTCTGACGTTATATCTGCTCTGTGATTAAAAACGTCGTAAATAATTTAACTTTGAATGACTAAGTTACTGTATACAATAATTTAACTTCATTTTCATCCAAGAAACTACGGTGTTAAAAAATGCTTCCTGATAATGATGACTAATGCATAACATCCAGGTTTCCTGTAAACGCGGTTAGCAGAGAACAATGGATAAGAATGTTAAATAGAACAGGTGGGACGCCTCAAAAACATTCTTTGGTTTGCAGTAGACATTTTATGGAAAACTGTTTTGTTCAACTAAATCACCGGCGACTTTTGAAAAAAGGATCTATACCTACTGAATTTGCGCCGGTAGGGGTTTCTTTCTTTTTCATATGTGCTTACTTAGTATATTAAGTATTATACTAACGCCTTAGTATATACTTAATATTTGAAGTCAGAGCATATAAGGCAACTGTAATTTCTGTACAGGTCAATCTGAAGACCAAGCGATCGGTGTCAGCGTACGTTTACCGGGATATATCACCAGAACCTTCAACTATAGAGCCTAAACCTTTATTTCAGCACTAATATAAAACGGATTTGAAAAAAAAAGTCCATCACAGTGAAAATATCAAATTTAGGCAAATTATCACTTTGTCTTTTACAAAAACTTGTTCCTTTATAATCAAATAAAACTTAACCACCAATTACATAAAGAAACAAAATATATTATAGACTTGGATGAAATATAGGAATTTCATCCGAGGCATAATTTGTGGTGCAGTGAGATGACGCGACACTCGATCGAGTAGGCAATATGACATCACGGGCAGTAAGAGGCCACCAGTCAAACCGCACGAAAATACATAAATTTCGATAATTTATTTCTCAGTCATTTATTAACGAATTTAAAAATTTTTTTTAACTGTTTTATTAGTTTTGCTTTATCTTTCAATTCTATCGAGTTAAATATGATATTCATCATGAAACTTCTAAATTGAAAATGTTTTTGTTTTGTACATTCTCATTTTTTTGTTTACAAAGAGTGCTAAACAGTTTGTTGTTATGCATTGTAACATGAAGTATTGTCATTAAAAATAAAAATGGTTTCTTTATATTGTTTTATTTAATACTTTGCTTGTATTCAACTAAACATAAAAATTTCCATAATGATATAAACGCTTTCTTTTCTTCTTTCTGCAAATTTTTTAATATCAACTGTTAACAAAAAAAAAATTATTGGAGTAAAGGAATGGCATTTGAATTGATGATTGATGATTTGTCATTTTAAAAAACTAAAAGTTAGGAAAAGTAACTCAAAACAAAAATTTAGTAGTATAGCAGATTCAAAATAATAAATAGGATTGCCGATTTCGACTTATGATAACGCGGTAATTTCAACGACACATTATCATGAAAGTACTTCGAGCTATCGATAATATAAAAAACATCCATGCACATCACTAAAACTGGCTCAACCACATGTGAATTTCGCACACATACTCATTTCCGTTTCGGTCATGCGATGTTTATATGTCAGTTGATCTCCTACGCTAGTATAAGTATGTCTATGGTTCAAACCATGGAACTAACACCTCGTTTTCACCAAGTATAATACACTGTAATGATACAGTGATACAGTATGGATATAACAGTATAATACAGTGTATTTATTATACTTGGTGGAAACGAGGTCTAATAAGTACTTATTAGTTCCATGGTTCAAACGTTCAAACAGCAGGGTTATTCAACATGCCATATCTCTACGCGATTCGAATGGTCGAATCTAGGACCAATTACCATAATGGAAATAGTCAATATACGTTGACGCTTTTATATCACTGAATCAACGTGTAATCGGGTACCTTTGTCCAACCCACGGAGTCTACCTACGAGTAAAAGAAATAGTTGATATACGTGTGGCAATGTCGGACTATTATTGTGAATCGTGTCAATTCTTGACCGACTAGTCGGTCACCGATTATTATTATCAAGAATGACATAAGTTGGCTTTTGTCTGCGTGTTAGCCTGTCTGTTTGGTCTTGCTAATCACCGAAGCGGCTGATCTGATTTTACTGAAATTTTACAAACATAAAAAGAGCATATCAGGAGTGACAAGTAATATTTTTCTATTATCTTCTATATTAATAAAATTGGGATATCTATCTGTCTGTCTGTCCCAGTTAATCTCCAAAACGGCTGGCTGATTTTGGGACTGACCTGTGGGATAGCTATTCTTCAAGCTAAAATTCCTGAATGGATTTTGATGAAATTTGGTATAGAGATTTCTTAGGTAGTTAAGTTTCAGAACGTTCTAGAAAGTGTCACTATGCGTTCTGGAGCGTCGCGTTCCTTTAGCTGTACCGGTACAACTGTGTAGTCCACGTGAGCAAAGCCACGGGCGGAAAGCTAGTTAAATCATATAATACAAACACTGAAAAAATTGGACATGCCTAAAAACAAATGACTCTGTCTATTGTGATAATTGGTCCGAAGCTCAAATTAATCTATGCAATTTGTAAAATCGCCTTTACATTTTGTGACAGAATTTGTTTCGTATTTTTTTTTTTTTAATTTTCCAGTGCCCAACAAATTTAAGTGACAATATTGTCTATGGAAAAATACTCGCAGCTGATTGGAAAGAGTTTCGCCGTCCAGCATTCGACAATTTTGTTCTCTCTACGAAAAACGCCAAATACGCTTTCAAACCAAAATGGAGGATTTGTCGGTCGAGGTGTATGGTGAAAATGGTGCTTATTATAAGGTTTGTAAAATGTGAAGTACGTCGTACTTATGTGCAGTAGACCAAATTTTACGTAGTGGTGCTCGTGTCGCATTAATTAGAGGCATCTGTATAAACTTTTGTTTCATACTTGCAAAAATATTTTTCCGGGAAGACCATCTCGGCTGGAATGGACGCCATGTCCGCCTGACAGGGCGTGATTTTTCCATGTGTTAATTCAGCGGACAATATTTATAGATACTCTTTTGTACTAAACTCGGGGTGTGATATTCGATAGTTTAAATCACATTTTATTTCAGTATTATGACCCAGATACGGCGGTCATTCGCACCGCTCGACATGATCAGCGGTGTATGGAAAATCCTAACTAATTTTATATTTTTAGGCCATTGTCACTGACGTGCTCGAAAACGAGGTTCTAGTAGCCTTTGAAAATGAGTAAGTGCAATTTTGACTTTAGCGTTTTTATTTTAATGATGCGTTATGTATGAATGAATGTAATATTTATCCATGTAAACTTAGCTGGCAACCGGAATCAAAGTTCCCGTTTTCGCAAGTGTTTCTACCACCTAAAGACACCGGCAAACACACTGAGTTTGTGGAGAACCAAGAAGTGGAGGTATATGCACGATCAAATGAGAAGGAGGCATGTGGGTGGTGGACAGCAAATATCAAGGTATTTAGTTACCATATGAGCACATTTTTTTATTTTTAACTATATTTTGTAACTTTTTTAGTTTTCAATTGTTTTCATAATACTTATTCAAATTTTTAGTTGGTGATGTGTATAAGGTGTTGATATTGTTTTAGATGATGAGGGGAGACTTCCTTGTGATAGAGTATTTAGAGTGGGACAATTGTTACACTGAAATTGTGCCAAAGGACCGTCTTCGAGTCAAAACTCCCAAACAGTCCATTGATAAAAGTACCTTTCACAAGTTTGAAGTGCCAGTACCTGAAGATCTCAGAGATTAGTAAGTACCTACAATTTGTTTGTTTTTTTTGCACTTATTAAATTAATCTCAATACAGGGTGTAATTTAGGTTGTGTTCTGATATTTAGCTCTGGATTTTAAGGACTACCTCCTTTAAATATTCTACAGTATCATCCATATATTATATTCTAAACTTATATGTAACTTAAAATGGTTTTATTATGTCAAAAGACTCCACTAAGCAAAATTTGTGTATAAACAAATTGTGAATATTGTTTGTACTAGCTGTTTAGTATAAGTAATTTACACATTTTAGGTGATTATTAACAAAAGTTGTATATATTATAATGTATGATATATAAACCATGGATTGGGGGGGTGAATCAATGTATTACTTTTCATTTTATCAAACACTCAAAATAGGACTAACCATTTAGAAGTTGAAGATCTATTGATCTGACTCAATTATCTGAATAGTGACAACAGACAGCATATTCACCAAAAAGAGAACCTGAAACTAATACAGTTGATGAGATTTAAAAAGTGGCAGTGAGTTGAAGAACTGACTGCCGATTAGACCGACAAGTCCATGAATAGAGACCATGGGTTGGGAAACAGCTTTAGATGCTTCCCAACCAGGTGGAGATACAACCTGAAGAAACTGACGAGGAGAAGGTGGACAATTGTGTAGTAGAGAATCCTGAGACATCAGTCTCCAGCAGTGGACAAGAAAAAAAAGCCGATAATGATGATAATAAAGATAATAAACAAACATGAAGAGGCTGTAAAACAACACAGCCATTCAAATACTGAACACAAACTACTTTTTTTTAAATTACAGGTGTAATTTTAAAACATTTACAACATAAAAACAAACATTTGGCTTTCACAATTTGGTGATTAAAAAAAAACTAATTGTTAAATCAGCTGTCAAACAAAATAAAACACCAGATCATCCAGATCAGAGCTATGATGTGGCAGATAAATAGGATATGGCATTAGTTAACGCCAACACAAGGAGCGGGTAGAGGGGGTAGGGGGAAAGGTGTATATTCGTTTGGTATAGTATCCCCTTGTCGGAGGTCATGGAGGAGAGCAAAATTTTTGTTTTTATCAAAAAATCTCTTGGTTCTGCTCCGCTTTGCTCCTCGTTGGTCGCAAGAAACCTAACAGCGACGAGCGAAAGGGTAGTAAAATGCTGAATGAAAACTTAATAACTAAACAACTAAAATAGTTAGTCACTGTCTACCTTTAAAACTAAAGCTCTTTCTCAATAGCAAAAGCCAGACTTTTCTCAGGTGTACCTATGGCGCGTGCAAGTTGTCACACGTACAGACGACGTTTTGTGGAAGGCGCATTACTGTCCTCCTCAAAGTTGAAATCAACAACACCGACGTGATGGTCCTGCTTCCATTTTAACGTAATCTCAGTTCACAAAAATTACAGAGAAAACTTGATGTAAATGTTCCAGAATTTGAAGCACCAACTACTACAATGTCGTTACATTCAATACGATCAATACAAATTGTAATAAGTAATTTTCTATTGACATTTGAACTTACCATATTGAAAATTAGTCATGACTATTAAAATCCTTAAAATTATAAATATTTTAGTTCATACTACTATATCGTTAACATTAAAAGGTGAATACATTTTACTTTCTACCATTTTAATATAGAACTTTATAGAAATATAATAGAAGATGGCACAATCTTACTCAATCATGTTATAGTTTTTTTAATAAATGATAACACTCTCCGAACACCACACAATTATTGGTGTGACATTCAATTTTTTTTTAATTTTATTTTTGTCTTGTTATTCACACGTCTCCGATCTAAAATAATTAGGTATATTACTAATATTCAATTAAGCTACACCATAAGCATACTATAAATTTGCTGCGTTTGTTGCCATTAACTAATACCAACCCAACAAATAGAAATGTAGTCAATAACCATCCCAATTAAACCAGCTTAAAGGATATGAATCATTGAATAATGGAATGCATCCCTTTCAAAGTTTATCTAGCTAGATAAATAATATTAAATTTTTTGTTAATCTTGTAAATAAACAAACCATATTCAATTAATATTACTAATCCATCATAACTAAAATGTGGAAATACAGTTAATATTAATTTATGTCTAGTTATTAAAATATATTTCAACAGAATCTTGTGTACATATATGTGTTTATTATGATATTGAAGAATCATAATAATTAATTTAAAACAAATTAACTTAAACTTTATGATCAATGAATAAGTGTGATAATAATAATGCTAGTAGATTGAAATATCATAAAAACCTCCAACTTGGAGATTCTATTGATTTTTAGTGTAAAATTTTGACTATTTTTGTACTGTTTGTACAATTGGTTTAAATACAGCTCTGCTTGTTATAACACATTAAAATATGTTACCAGACATTAAACACTTCATATAAACTGTAAATTGTAAGATCTTCAAAATAAGTGTTAAAAATTAATCATAATCATATTAAAAATCATAATAAATTGCAATCTTATTTTCGCAACACTATGACCTAAACATCCCATCAGATTTAAAATTATTCTTTACAATAAATATGCAATTATAATGCATAATTTTGCCCACATTTTATAGGTCTGATACTGATTTGGCCAAACTTGTAATATGTGATAAATTCAAAATAAATACAAGGAAGTTAGATAATCATTTAACTGTTGCATTTTTATAAAACAATTGCTAGACGTTAATGATCTTCTATTTTTAACAGGATCGGAAGTCGCCTTTGTAAAGGCGAAACATTTAAATTAAAAAACAATTGAATAACCGTCCGCAGGCATAAACCAATGTTAAATTTAAATGTTTACTTATCGAAAATACAATATTCAGCTCCTTTTTACGTCTTTGACGAGTAGTTTTACAAATTTTCATGACACAAGTCGACATTGCGCACGTTTATTCGGCGCTAAGCCATTACCGTGACTAAAAGCCGTTGGAGAACTTATTGCATTTTGGATGACTTTCTGCGCGGACACTTTAGAACGCGGACGCCCCCGTCTAGTTATATTGGTACATCGATGACGTTAATCCATATTTTAATTTGACATATATAATAATAATAATAAGACATTTATTTGCTACAAAAACACATGCGCATCCTTAACTTAAATATATATTAATATGGCACTATTACCTCACCAATAGTTAAGCCAGTCAAGTCTTTGCTTAATCTTGGCTCTAAAGTTGAAAACCATAAAAATGGATATCTCATCAGTACAATTCAAGACTTCACTATATATGATCTTGTCTGTGTTCAAAATGAATTAATTATTGAAATGATTTAATTTTGGTAATTTCTCCCTTAATGAAACTTTAATATTGTTTTCAAAATTTGCATTATTCAGTTTTTAATCTATATTAATAAAATTGAAGTGTCTGTCTGTCTGTCTGTCTGTTCCGGCTAATCTCCGAAACGGCTGAACGGATTTCAATGAAACTTTGCAGACGTGCAGAGGGCATTACCGCGGGTGACATAGGCTACTTTTTGTCTGTCTGTCTGTCCGTCTGTCTGTCTGTTTGAGTTGATCTCCGAAACGGCTGAACCGATTTCAATGAAACTTGGCAGACGTGCAGAGGGTGTTATCATGGGTGACATAGGCTGCTTTTTGTTTTTCTGTCTGTCCGTCTGTTGTCTGTTCGAGCTGATCTCCGAAACGACTGTACCAATTTCAATGAAACTTCGCAGACGTGCAGAGGGCATTATCGGGGGTGACAAAGGCTATTTTTTGTCAATAGCAGACCTATCGTGTTGGTACTCAAGCTTGATGTTTTGACGAGATCTGTGTCCAAGTGGCCACATTTTTAAATGACTATTTTTTCGAAACCATCAATCTCAGACCTATCGTGTTGGTACTCAAACTTGATGTTTTGACGAGATCTATGTGACCACGTGACCACATTTTTAAAAGCTTACATTTTCGAACAATCAATCGCAGACCTATCATGTTGGTGCTCAAACTTGATGTTTTGATCAACAACAAGATGTATGTGATCATGTAACCACATTTTTAAAAGCTTATATTTTCGAAACTATCAATCGCACACCTATCGTGTTGGTACTCAAACTTGATGTTTTGACGAGATCTATGTGACCACGTGACCAAATATTTAAATGCTTATATTTTCAAAACCATCAATCGCAGACCTATCGTGTTGGTACTCAAACTTGATGTTTTGACGAGATCTATGTGTCCATGTGACCACATTTTTAAATAACTATTTTTTCGAAACCATCAATCTCAGACCTATCGTGTTGGTACTCAAACTTAATGTTTTGACGAGATCTATGTGTCCACGTGACCACATTTTTAAAAGCTTATATTTTCGAAACTATCAATCGCACACCTATCGTGTTGGTACTCAAACTTGATGTTTTGATGAGATCTATGTGACCACGTGACCAAATATTTAAATGCTGATATTTTCAAAACCATCAATCGCAGACCTATCGTGTTGGTACTCAAACTTGATGTTTTGACAAGATCTATGTGACCACGTGACCAAATTTTTAAATGTTTATATTTTCGAAACTATCAATCGCGGATTTATCATGTTGGTACTCAAACTTAATGTTTTGACGAAATCTATGTGACCATGTCATATTACCTAATTTCATAAAAAAATTCATAAGATTTCTTAGGCAGTTAAATTTCAGAACGTTCTAGAGAGTGTTACAATGTTCTAGAGCGTCGCGTTCCTTTAACTGTCCCACTACAACTGTGCTCAATGCGAGCGAAGCCCGCGGGCGGAAAGCTAGTCTATATATAAATATTGACTCACATTTCACTTTAAGATAAACTGTTGTACTGTTGTTTGTACATTGATCTATTTTGCGAAACCACACTACATTACTTTTTTTGTACTATTCCACTTCTAACAATAGATGCATGATATATATACATCCTGTACATTGAACAATATTATCTATATCTGTAAACAAACAGACAAACAAATTTAATTGCTGTTTCTTGGGTTCAGGGATTTTTGAGTTGGTGATGATAAACTTCAATTATATTATTTCATATATAAACATTATGCAGTTATAGTTTGTACTGGTTTTCCTCTCACGGCTTTGCCAGCCTGGACTACACATTTGTATAGAGATATTTCAGGACATTGTGGAACATTCTAGAAAAAACTGGCTAAACTTCTTAGTGAAGATTCTGTAACATCACAAGTTTTCACCATCCGCTCACCACCACCACAAACAGCCACCGCCATCAAACCCTACGTTGAATAGGAAACCAAAAGCTATGTACCTCTATGACGTTGAGTGGAAGGCAGTGACGGGTTGTGTAGAAAACTAAAAAAAATTACTAACTAAAATACCTCTACTTTACCCAGCCATATCAGTCTTCAGAATGTTAGCTCGCTAAGATCCGTTTTGCACTTTAGCCATGAAAATTTAATATTTCAGCAACGGTTCTTTGAACAAATCTATACAGATAAATAAAATTGGAGTGTCTGTTTGTAATATTGGAATAACCGTTTTTTACTTCATGCATATGAATGTATATATGGTACATATACCAAAATAACATTTTTTACAATTTTTGTCTGTCTGTCCGTTTGTTCCGGCTAATCTCCGAAACGGCTGAACCGATTTCAATGAAACTTTGCAGACATGCAGAGGGCATTACCGCGGGTGACATAGGCTACTTTTTGTCTGTCTGTCCATCTGTCTGTATGTTTGAGCTGATCTCAGAAACGACTTAACCGATTTCAATGAAACTTGGCAGACGTGCAGAGGGTATTATCAGGGGTGGCATTGGCTGCTTTTCGTTTGTCTGTCTGTCTTGAATAAGCTGATCTCTGAAACGGCGGAACCAATTCCAAGAAACTTGCCAGACGTGCAGAGGGCATTATCGGGGGTGACATAAGCTGTTTTTGTCTGTCTATCTGTTCCGGCTTATCTCCGAAAAGGCTGAACCGATTTCAATAAAACTTTGCAGACATGCAGAGGCATTATCGGGGGTGACATAGGCTACTTTTTGTCTGTCTGTCAGTGAAAAAATGAGATAGGAAGCATTATAGCACAGAGGAAATACAGAGGTTCGGTGAAGGGCTCTAGACAGAGCAATTGTGAGGCAAGCGTGGGAGGGGAGGCGTACCTTTTAAGCCATTGTTTAAAAAATCCTTGCGAAATATACATATAAAAAATTGTCTTGTCTGTATGTCTGTCTTTTCCGGTTAATCTCCAAAACGGCTGACTGATTTTGGGACCGACTTTGGGGATAGCTATTCTTCATGCTAAAATAGCTAAATGGATTTTTATGAAATTAGGTATAGAGATTTCGTAGGTAGTTAAGTTTCAGAATGTCCTAGGAAGTGCTACAATATTCTGGAGCATCGCGTTCCTGTAACTGTCCCGGTACAACTGTGTAGTCCACGCGAGCGAAACCACGGGCGAAAAGTTAGTTTACAAATAAATTTTTACCGTAGCATAGGCGAGGATGGCAAAACCGTTTTGAAGAAATGTGTCTAATAAACCAAATCAAACCCGAAATCCGCTTAGAGGTCACATCTACGTAATGCCAAAAACAGCATCAAAATTGGGCCCATCATTTTAGAGACACATTTACTGCTGCATCCCTTCTATACAATCAATTTATTTATTGTTTATTGCATTCATGTATAAACATAACATCTTCAGTTCATAGTTTTTAGTATGAGCCCAGATTGGGCACAGCAATTTAAATTAAACAAAAGGAATGGGAGATCTCTTAAAATAGTAAGGTTCACAATTCCAGATATTTCTACATACCACTTTTCATATATTCACATAAAATTAAGTGTCTAGTAATAAGAAAATCATCTTAAAATCAGTAAAAAATAAATTGACACAAAATAATAATGATTGGAGAAACATTAGCAACTAGTGCAAAGTTTAGACCTTGGTTTGGAGTTCGGGAATATTCTGGAAAGAGGTGTATATTATTTTTAACAAATAGGCTTATCTCTAATATATGTATACGAATGTCAGAGTTAGTACATATTCAAAACATTGATTTAACAATTTAATAATAAGGATTTGTAGTCGGTCACCAAAAGTGAAATAAAAGCGTCCGCAACGAGCATGGGCTGATATGGCCGCGGCGACCCGCGGCTCGGCACCGTTGTGCGCGTCAGTGCAAGCAAATACTTATTACGGTTCGGACGTGTCGCACTGTTTACGGGAATGTGACGAGAATTAAATCGTGATAATGTTCAAATTAAATTAAAAATAATCGAATAGCCATCTGTAGGCATAAACTAATGTTAAATTATAATGTTTGCTTACCGCAACTACGATATTCAGCTCTTTTTTGCGTCTTTGACGAGTAGTTTCACAAATTTATACGACACAAGTCGGCATGCGCACGTTTACTCTGCGCTAAGCCATTACACCGACTAAAAGCCGGTTGGAAGACTTATTGCGTTTTGGATGACTTCCTGCGCGGACACTTTAGAACGCGGACAGCACATTTAGTTATATTATTGGTATATCAATGATTCAAAAGTACTTTTTCTGTAATCGGAAATATCTTAATTATATCCACACTATTTCCCCACAATATAATGCCTTATTGGTTCCATGAAGAGAGCATCTTTACGAACCTGTTCTAAGTTGAAACAGCCTAGCTCCAGCCTATTTTTACAGAAACAAACACATCTACTACAGCACCCCTTAGTGGTCGATAACCGTAATACATGGCTTATAGCACTTTTGGAATCATAAGTAACATTTTAAAAAAGTTGCATTGCTATACAGACCACAGACAAGTCAACCTTTAGAACACGCTTTAACAGGGAGTAGCATTCGCCAAGGCTATGTAGTGACACTACATAACTACGTCACTAGTGAGCCGTCAGTCGGAAGCCATTAAATTGTCAATTTTAAACGAGCCAATGAAAACTAGCCGACCTCTCCCCGCAACCCGCCACTTTTTGGCGATTTCGTTTTCGTACTGATGTTTATTAAAGCGTGGTCTAAAGGTTGACTTGTCTGTGTATACAGACACACACATAAAGAATTTTGTTTAATAACGTAGATAAATCAATATCTAGCCGTTTATGTGTATAAAAACCAAATATCTACAGGGGCCCCTTGAGGTTACCCAAAGAATTTCAGCAAAAGCTTCTTATTACTTTAATATGTAATACGGCCGAATAATGATGGCTTTAGAGACCCCACAGACTTACAATTTCAAGTTGGCCAACTATCGAACAACAGTCGGCCAATAGTTGGCCAACTTTTTAATTGTACTTAATCGGAAGGGAATCTCGGTTCTGATATGATCAGTGTCCAATTAATTAGTTGGATAAAATGTGCATGCTATCATTAACTTACTTGACTATTAGTATACTCTGCGATTAAGGGGGTCTTCCACCACATCCAGTTAAAGTGTTAATTATCCAATCTACCAGTTATCTGGCAGATTTCATTTCCATAACATATGGCTACTGTTAACCTCCAGATAAAGACACAGTTATCCCATCACTGCTGGATAACTGTTAACTGACAGATAAATAAAAGCTATATGCTATATAAGCTATTTTCAGTTAATATGTTCATTCATCTTTAATATATTGTTTCTGTCGTCTTTTCCCGCGTGTATTTTTATCCGCAACAAAACGCCATCTAGTAGGAGTAATTTGTAGTTTCTCCTCATTGGCAAATCCAGGGTTGCAACTTATAAAAAACAAAGTAATATTGACTTATAGATTATAGTTTCAAGAACATTAAAATCACGAAGTCTATTAATAATATATATTGATATTTAAATCAAAATGAATATGTAAATACACAAAATTACAATGAATGAAACATTTTATTGATATAATTTATGGTACAAGCAACACTTAGCTCTTGTTTACTAACTGTAGGTTAAAAATGACAGTAAGTTATTGGTGGAAAAGCATCGGGATAAAAGTGACGTTCATCCTCAACTAGATGATAACTGATACTTGGTGGAAGACCCCCTTAGTTGGCCAACTTGAAACTGCTGCACTAACACATCACTAAACACGATTTTTTTTTTCGTTTTCTTGTTATGAGGCCTAAAAGGACTTGGATTCCGGAGCTGTAAAAAAAGGAATTTATATTGTTACGTGTTAAGGTTCGTCGAACTTGGAGAGAAAGACCTGCTGACTCTTTTGAAGACTTTATTCACTAACACTAGGTCCAACACAAAGCACTAAGTTCAAACACTAAGCACTAAGTCCAAACACTAAGCACTCACGATGTATTAGGTCGTAGCCAAGTCGTAGGTTTCACTTGTATCACTAGTTTCGCTTCGAAGTCGCTTAAACGTAGCCCAAAAATTGAACTGAGATCGCTCACGCTCCTGCGGCTATTTATATGAGTCGTAAGGAACTCGAGAACATTCCAGAAATCACTCCACTCGCACGAACGTAATGGATCAATTTGGATAATCCTAGAACATTCTTTTTCTTCTAACGCCATCTAGTATTGAGTAGGGGTTTCGTGTGTCCTTATTGTAAACCCTTTTACGAAGTGGTTTTACTAGTTGACGCTAGATGGCGGTCATTGCTCTGTCCGTTCGTAACAATATTTCAATATTGAGTAAAAGTTATTTAAATTTTTTTTTCATTATTAAGGTCATAAGTCGCTGGGCAAAGTTCTCCATGTACTGTACGTGGATCTTGTATAGAGAAGGGAAGTCATTGGTGCTGGTAAAGAAAAATATTAGTGGTCTCTTTTCCTTGCATGCTAAAAATATTCAAATTGCAATGACTATTTGGTTTACAATGACTGCCACAACAAGAGATCAACAAAGACACATGCGTCATTAGACAATGTACAGAGATCACGGCTGTTCTCCATTTCTTCACTTGCGTGAATGCGTTTTTAGTGGTGCCTTTCTATAGGTATTATATGTATACTATAACACTTTATTTCTTTGTGCAGTGCAAAGGTCGAGAATGCGCACAAAGAGTTCCAGAAGGCGATCGGTGCTGCGCTCGTATGGTACGTGGCGGACCGCGGTGTATTGGCCGTCATCTCGCGCTGCGAAACGTCTCAGAAACGCGCACAGATGTTACAAGAGATGCATTTCAGGTCATTACTCTCATCATATGAAATACTATTATTAAGTTTGCTGTGATATTAGGTGGTGGTGGTTAATGAAGTTGAGTCACGAAAGAAATATATTGAGCGTATGTGTGATTGAATGGTTGCCAAAGGAGTGGTTAAAATATGTCAAAAAATTGACATGTTAAAAAAATCAAATTTTGTACCCACAAAACGACGATGAGCCTCCATGAAACGATTGATGAACGTCAATAAAGTGTAAAAGATACATAAAGTTAAGTGGAAATCAAGTTAAGGAGTAAATCAAGTGGAAATCTGTAGTCTCTACTTACGAGCAGCGAGGGGTGACCTATAAAATGAGAAGCCGGCCTCGATAATCTGTGCGATAGACACCTAATGCGATGGTCTATTCTAGTGTTTAGGGTTTGTTAGTATTTAAACCTTAGTATAGTCTATCGCCTAGATTATCGCGGCCGGCTTTTTATGGGTCACTCTGGGCAATGGGAATGAGTTCGTGTATATAATATGAATATGCATGTCTACTTATGACTTACGACCTGCTCCAGCTTTGCATGGGTAACAAAGTATCTTCGGCCAGACAATTTGTTTAACCAAGTGAGAACAAGTTCGAAAGTCAAACAATATGGGAAATTCGTGCGCTCCATCCATTCTGGTGACATACAGTCGCGGACTCGCGATTTATATATTTTAATGTCAGTTCACAGTATCAAAGTGACATTATGTAATTTTGAGGGGTGATACTGGGGCGCGTGGGAATTTCTCGGCGGTGAAAAGCGGATGAAGAGCGGCGCGCAGGGACCTCGCGCACTGAAACTTGGACTAAAACTGCACATCTTACACCAGCTAGCTATAGTATGAGTGGTAGGCCATAAACGCAGAAGAGGGCTTCTAGTCAATTTGTACTTTTATGTTTCTCATATAATTTATATTCTGCACTTAAACAGGGTTTCATGTTGAATTTACATCCTGAAATCCCACTCATTGGATCAGCCGACTCATTGGTCTTATGAGATTAGTGCTAAATCATATGAAAGCTACAGGGCCACTTGTCTTCAAAACCTTGACAATGCTGGTAGTATTTAGCTTTCAACAAGAATCTATGAAAACACATAATTTCATTATTAATTGTAGACAAATTTAAATACCCAAACTGTATTTTAATTTTCAGAAACCTCACTCAAAAGTTGTTACTCATGAAGCGAACTGAGGAAGCTGCCAGACAATTAGAATCAACAAAAATACATAACCAAGGAGGGTAAATTGCTTTGGATTTATTAATATTTAAACATTTTAACATAAGTACTGAATATATTATCCACAATACAAATTATAATATTAATTAGAATTAATTATAAATTCAAACCAAAGTGTATGTAAACATTCAGGTAACAGGGTATTTTTCACAGATGAAACTTAAAATCATTATTTCATTAAATTATATATTGTTACTGATACAAATTCACATTTTGTGTAAAACAAATAAATCTATTTTTGGGAAGACAATACTTCTACTTGGTATATAAATTTTATTTGCTCAAGACATATCCGTGATAGTATAATTAAACAACATTCAAAAATAGAATGATCATTAAAATAAATCTTTGGTGCAACATGCATTTTCTTGAACATAGTTGGTTTTGTGATTAAGCAGTTACACGGATGAGTTCTCGGTACGAGAGGAGCTGATGGGGTTAGCCATTGGTACACACGGTGCCAACATTCAGCAGGCACGCAAGGTCGAAGGCATCACCAACATAGATCTCGAGGAGGTCTCCTGCACGTTTAAAATTTGTGGCGAGGTAATTATGTTTGAATCTGAATTGTTCATTTGCAAAGGACATCCTCCAAAAGACTGTCTATGGATGTTACATTCATATATAATAACAATAGCAATGCCAAGGACATCTCACACATGGTAGTCCCAAATTAGACCCAGGCTTTTTTACAATACATATATAGATATCTAACACCCAAACTTAGAACAAAATATCCATGTTCATGCATACAAATATTTGTCCTAGAGGAGAATCAAACCCCACTACATTTGGTTTTGCAGATAGGGTCTCTAATTTATTAGTTCATTCGTAATGTTTTTTTTAAACATTAAAAATTTAACTTTGTAATCGCTTGGAAATAAAAGAAAATTCTAAATGAATAAAGTGGGTTTTATGTCATCTCCGTCCAGTCAAAAAATCTCGCTTCGTTACGACGTGTAGAAAGGAAAAACAATTCAATCAAAACGCCGTTTGTAATATTTTCTGCTTAACTACTAAAGTTTTATTATGTGTTTGTGTTGCCAGACGTTGGAGTCAGTCCGCAAAGCGCGCTCACTATTGGAATACAGTGAAGAATCTATTAAAGTGCCGCGTGCGCTTGTCGGCAAGGTTATCGGCAAAAGCGGCAAAGTTATTCAAGAGATTGTGGACAAAAGCGGCGTGGTTCGTGTCAAAGTCGAGGGCGACAATGAACCACAGCCATCGGCGCCGCGCGAAGAAGGCATGGTGCCATTTGTGTTCGTCGGCACCAAAGAGAACATTGCCAATGCTAAAGTACTTGTCGAGTATCATGTTGCGCATCTAAAGGTAACTATAACATTATCATGTAGACAAACTTTTGGTACACTGGCAAAAATATCAGCTATTATTGATGCACTTGATCTGAGCTTTGTTAGAGCCACAATGGAAGTCTTATTCAAAAATTTCAAAAGTTGTAGAAGTTCTAAGAAGTTTTTTATTCCATTTAAAAAAAAAAGATTTCCAATATCCACCCACTTCCAAAAATCTGGGTTTCTGTATTACCTTTGTGAACATTTGTCTTCACATTTTGAAGTTTATTGTAATACTATTGTATAAATTACTTGAGTCGTATTAGTGCGCTCAAGACCACCGACCTAAATGTTCCACTAGACGCAAAGATCCCTTTGTATTGTACAGCGTACGGAAGGCAAACGAGAATGGCCGAACGCGTTCGAAGATAGCTGATTGCAATGTTGTTGTTGTTCACCAGGGCCGTATTGTAACAGTTCAATTAAATTAATGTTTCCTTTTTTGTTGAGGAGTAAAAAAGTTTATTATTGCAATATTATATACTTTTTTAAATTACAAGAAAAGTCCTATCAATGTTAGTTTAAAATTATTTATTAAGAATATAATTAAATGACAAATTATATGTACACTTAAATATTTACATGCAGCACTTTGCAAACATTACAATTATATTAAAAACATTTAACAAATAAAATTACATTTTAAGAAATAAAAACCTTTAACTGAAAAAATTCAAAATTTGACTAATAATAGTAATTTTTCAACAAATATTAAAAAAAAAAACAAAACTGAACGTACATTACCATAGGTAGGTAGGTAGGTATTGATTGAAGGTGTCAATCAATAATAGTCAAACACCTCGACTACTGTATCGTTGCGGGATCAAGAGGATTATTCTTGGCTAATCTTAACATTTTGAATTAGTGATCTGTTAATAGAAAACATCCCCATTGGTCGACAATAATTCCTCTTGACCCTTGTAACAAAATAGGACTCACCAGTTTAAATTTGTCAGACAATAAAGTATTTCTTATTTTTTATGGCGATGACACATAAATTCCAATTAAAAATGTTAGCGCTTTGGTACCTATAAATAAAGTTGCCTTACCAGTGCGCTTTATAAACTGACCACGTTGAGGAATAAACAGAAAATGATATTGTTTATTTTTATTTTTTTAGTTCTTAATGTCATATGTAATCTATGTCAAGAAATGTTCATTATTATTAAATGTATAATTATACCTACGTAGTTTTGAAATGGTGAATTAGTTTTCAATATGCTGAGCCACTTTCTTCAAATGTCAAATATCATCAAATGTTAGTATGCTAGTGTGTATACATTTGGATATGCGTTGGAAGTTATCTTCTTTGATGTGATAATATAAATAATGACAAGAATAAATTCATAGAAGTAGAATGATAAGAAGGTAAGATAAGATGGTAATTGATGTTAGTTTTGAAATTAGCATCCTCTAAAACCTACAAAGTGAGTACTTATGCGCAGTTTCATTCAGTGCTACTTACAGTCTGGTACCTTTAGGTACATATAAGTCGGTGGCTCAAGACCTTTTCCTATGCACAAAATGAATAGACCAGTATGGTGTTGCAATGAAATGGAATGTGTATACTTGCAGGAGGTGGAGCAGCTACGGCAGGAGAAGCTGGAGATCGACCAGCAGCTGCGCGTGGTGATGGGCGGGAACATGCCTACGTACCAGCCCACCCGCGGGGCGCCCGCCGGCCGCGCGCGCCGTCCGCGCGGATCATCCGGTCGGCAAGGGCCCGGTATGACACCGCACCTTATGCACCTTTGGGCTAAGGCTTGCCGAGTGTAGTTTGAACAGCATAATGTACGTTACAATACGTTGCATAGATTATGAAGACTCACGAATTAGGTTCTATAATAAAGTATTTATTATTCTAGAAAATATTTCTTCTTTGTGCAGATTACAGTTTTAAAATAATGTAAATGAAATGACGTGTTTTTTGTGTGTGCATCCAGGACGGCGAATGACCCCTGAGCTGGGCGATGAGCGTGGCGGCGGGCGCGGGGAAGCGCCCCCCTACCCGCCCTACCGCGGTGGCCGGGGCCGGCTGCGCACCAACAGGTATCTTAGCCACACTTTGGTATAAAAGCGGACCCACATATTTTGGCCTTATGCATCAAGTTAAGCTAAGAAGCCACCTACATTGGAATCAATGGAATGAAACGCTATGTATGACAACTATCGCCGATCGTCAACACCCACTTTCAATAATTATAGTGGAAATAAAAGATAGGTATATCTATATAAAAAACAGGATCAAACTTGCATGTTACAATTAGCATATAATTTTATAGACATAAAATATGTTTTTAGGGTTCTGTAGTCAAATGGCAAAAAAGGAACCCTTATAGTTTCGCCATGTCCATATGTATGTCAGTCTGAGGTTTTTCTCGGAAACTATTGGCAATAATTATATAGATAAAATGTGGAATGTAGGTGTAATCTATGAACCGGTACACAAAAACGTAGTGAAATAAAATTTTTTTTTTGGGATAGGTCACCATACATGTAACTGAAGTACAAAGAAAAAAATTCATTGTATGTTAACGTGAGAGGTACCAAACGATAGGTCTTAAAAAATGATATGAAGGGTTTAAACAATTTTTTTTTTAAGTCAACAGTTGAGATATGCACTCCTAAAGTCTTAATTTTTGTTGCAAGTCAGGCAACCAGCGTGGTGGACTTAAGCTCCAAGCCCCTCTCCTCACCCTGGGGGAGGCCTAAGCCCCTGCAGTGGGGTAAAAATGGGCTGATGATGATTTATTTGTAAACCAAGTAATATTAAAAATTGATTTTCTCGAAAACGGCTACAAATAAAAATATAGTTTCTTCGGCGAAATTGTTATTGAATACCAGCAGATTTTAAATACAACAGGACTGGACGGTTAGTATTCAAACTGTATAACGGAGTTAAAAGGAAAACTATCACAACTAATTAGACTGTATTATTTAACGAGTAATAGATTAACTTATAAAATGTACTTTTATGTAAAAATTCCATAGTAAATGACAGCGTTTAGCCAATAAGCGAAAACGATATGCATTTTATCTTTGTCGTGTTATTGTAAAAGATAATTTAAAAAGAAAAAAACATTTTATGATGAAAACTACATTATATTACTAGGTATTATAAATTTATGCTTTCCTTTGCAGAGCTTATTCTCTTCACAATCGATACTAAAAATCAAAGGTTTTCACTGTAATAAAATAAGTAGCTAATAAAAGTTGTCAGTAGCTATCAGTGTACTCATGTTATTACTTTTCGGATTAGCCAGAGAGGATCAAACACCTTCTAAATAACTAACGAAATAATAATGAAATATATTTATACAACAATTCTTAAATTACATAATAACGATTAATGGCAAAGATCGATTAACGTGATGTTCGTTTTTTATATTGTATGGTGGTATGGAACCCTTCGTGTGCGAGTCTGATTCGCACGTTTTTAAAATATTTTCAACTGAATGCAACTATGACTATGTTTTGCATATAGCTAAACATATTGTTACTGGCTATCGGTCAGGTTATATGGGATGCACTAAAACACTGACTGAACTGGACTTTATTTTATTATGAAACAAAAACACAAACTGGTTGTATACAAGCTCACACAGAACACAAATTGCACCATTGTCGCACTTTATACTTTGCAGTTAGTCGCACTTATTAGTGAACTGTCTGTCTGACATCACATCCTCGTTCCTTTTATACCTTCAGAATCTCCCCACCAACAGGCATTGCAAAAATTCTATTTAATAATTATACGCTTTTCTAACGTGAGAATGCTCTCGACGCCGGCGCCTTTGTACGCTAATCAAAATGCGCCTTAATTTTGAAAATATTGAACGCGTGATCCGTCTTCAAAATCATTTTATAAATTTCTGGAATTTATTCTTTTTATCTCGATGTTTCTGTATGTTTCACACTGCTATTCATAAGAATACCCGTGTGAACTTTTCAAGTGCATTCGATAACATATCGCCGTGCTCCTATAGATAGACGTCATACTTTTCTTAGATTTGCTCGTCCCGAGCAACATGCGAACCTCGGTAAGGGGCTAGTCGATCAATGTGCACTATCTACGGATTTCCCCGTGGTGGGCCACGTTGTATGCGATACGTCGTCGAACCTGGTTATCACTTTGTACGGTCCTTCCCAACGGTTTTGTAGTTTCGGGGACTTACCTTTCTTGTGCTTCGGGTTATGCAACCAAACAAGAGATCCCCCATCAAAGCGAGTAGCGGTGGCACTTCTGTCATATCTAGTCTTCATTCTCTCACTTGCCATAAGACCGTTTTTCCTGACCTGTTCATGAATGTCATGCACCGTTTCCTTTAGGTCCGATACATAGTCCGATATTGGTCACAGCTCGTCGGGTGTCTGCCAGTTACGAGATCGAACGGCAATCGTAGTTCTCTTCCAAAATTGGCGAAAGCTGGCGTGACATTTATGCTCTCATGCTCCGTTGTCCTACATGAGAACATGAACAACGGAATATATTGTTCTTAGTCCTTTTGATGTTCATCGACCAATTTTGACCATCCATAAACCCGCCCTGGAACAGCGTGGTAGATTAAGTTCCAAGCCCCTCCTCACCTGGGGGGAGGCTTAAGCCCCTGCAGTGGGGTATAATGGGCTGATGGACTGGACTGACCAATTTACGAGGCAGCTTTCCAGCGTATGGTTGAATCTCTCGACCATTTCGTCTAATTGTGGGTGATATGGAGTTGTCCATGTTTTCTTTATGCCCAAAATATGACACCTCTCCTGGAATACCTGAGATTCAAAATTACGACCTTGGTCTGAGTGAATCTCCAAGGGCAATCCGTATCTGCAAAACACTTAATCAAACAGTTTCGTTGCCACAGTTATTGCTTTCTGGTTAGGTATTGGGAAAACCTCTGGGCACCTCATAAAATAATCTACGACAACCATGAAATACTTGTTGCCATCATCAGATACAGGAAAAGGACCGGCCACATCTACTGCGATTCGTTCCCAATGGGCTCCCACACTGATAGTAAGAGACGTCCTCTGTTTCGCGTCGTCGATCCGTTTTTTTTTAAAGTCCTTATTTATGACCTAGACCAAATTGGTCAAGTCGGTCTATAGCCTGTCGGTCTCTTCAGGCCACACATACAGTGCACCTGCGACACCAGTCCTAGACATCTTGCTGGCAGTAGACCCAATAAAATCGCATCCTGATTTTCTCCAGAGTCCTCTTCATGCCCAGATGTCCCCCTGAGGTACCATCGTGCAAGGCTTCCATCACTGCATACTTTTGATCGTCTGCATACTTTTGATCATGGTACGACCAGCTGCAGAATTGACTCCCGTCCACTTGGGGTTTCCCATTTGCGGTATAACAGTCCATCAACCATCACCAATGAGCTCAATAACTTTTCACAACAGAACTCAACGTTGCAACTTTGTTTCAATGTGGTTTTAGACTCCCTTGTACCTTCCAGTCTATGATGGCCCTTAGGTCAATATCTTTCTTTTTCTCCTTCTTAGTTGCATCAGTGGTCCACTCATCACTGACATTGTTGGTGGTCTTAACTGTATGTTCTTTTTGTTCGCGTTTGGAACAATGTTTACACTCGTCAGGGCATGGCCTACTCGAGAGAGCATCAGCGTTGTGACACTGGCCATTATTAAAGTTGGAGAAATTGGACAAATATCTAACACCAACAGACTCGATGTCTAAATTTGATAAATTGTCTAAAAGCATCAACAAAAGCCGTCTAGAATTAGTTCCATTAGGCAACTTTTGTCCTGTATCTGGGTCCATCAGATGCAATGAAACTTTTCTATAAGTTTGTCTGATGTTTTGCATCCACCAAAAGCGCACTGCAGACTAATAAAGCGACTGTTACACAGATGTACTGAAGACTCTTTGTTTGCATTGTCGTCTATGTTACGGTAAAATTGTTAATTCAGTAATATTTTTCTATATTGTAGAAATAATAACTTTTTGTAATTAAAATATCTCTTGTAATACTAATTTTGAAAAAGCGTCTATGTTAATAACTAGAGAGTAGCATATGATTTATATCATGTTGGTCTTGGGCAAGCTCTTGTCGTGCCGTCTCCTCCAAACTTTTATTGTTCTTTGTCTGCAGTGAATGTTTGTCGAACTATAATAACTTGTGCATAACAGAGTAATGGTTGTGCCAGATCGCGCGATCGTGTGAGTGACGGTATGCGGCGTGGACCGAGCGGGCCTGGCGACGAGCGCCGTCCGCCGATGGAGAATGGCCGGACCCACCCTGTAAGTACAACAAGCTTACCCATACCAGTACAACAATTTTTTAGCTTTACTCTCATCAGGACAACAACTTTTAAGTTTTATCCCATACCAATACAACAACTTTTGAGCTTTATCCCATACAAGTATTATAACTTTAGAGCTTTACACTCATTGGTACAATAACTTTTGGGCTTTACCCACATCAGTACAATAACTTTTGTGCTTTACCCACAGTAGAACCACTTTTGACCCTTACACACATCACTTATTTAGAATGTAGTCCTTATTCGTCAATAAAAAAATGTATGCAGTAATATGAGAGTGAGAATAGTATACTAGATAGTATAACCTCATGCGACGCTTCATCGCGACAACAGGAAAGGGTTTTCGAAGTGAACATGACGTCACTTAGTAAAACCACGAAATATGCAACATTATTTAATTTATGAACAAGTTAATAGTTGTGATTGATTAATTTGTAGCACGCAACCAACTGAGAGGGGATGGGGAATCCATATTCGATGTGTATTATGTATGGCCCTTCTGGATAGATTATAAAGGTACAAGGCTGTCGCTCAACTTAGTGGCTGAATTTGACTACCAACGTCAATTCTGCGCCGATGCGTGTGCCATATCTTGCGTCTTTTGCTACCGCAACTTATTTTAATAATATAAAGTGTTATATATAAATTCCAGAACGCGCGACGGCGCGACGATCGCCGCCGGCAAACGGATGACGAGAGTTCCGTGTTAGACAGCCAGGATGTGTCGAGTGCGGATAGAGGTCAGTGGCACACTACGTCCCTTGCTCCCGCCACGCCCCACCTTGATTATGTGCCATCGTAGACATGCTTGTTGACGGAAAGATAATATTTATTAACTTGTCCGCGACTGTACACCATTGAACATACATAACGTCCACAGATCATCAAAAGACAACGCCCCGTTACGAAGTGTTCGAATAACCGATCGCCTCCGTTACGGCGTATGTTTACCGACCGATATTTATCGGTTCTACATATCCGACATGCTGGACCCAAGTTAACCCGACGAACCAAATCCGATATCGGACCGATGTGTTATAGTAAACATTTATATATCCGGCATCCCATATTTTCCACTCCAACAGTTCAAGTATTACAAACCGTAGTAAAATCTGGTTTCATGCGAAAAATCGTAACGTGTTTATATGGTGGGATTGCAAATATATAATTTATCATGAGTTTTTACCGCCGGGAATATTATCGATTCAGGTTTCTACTACCAGCGACTGATGTGATTAAAGCTGACAAAAAACTATCTGATCTGAATAAGCATTGCTCACCATGATAAAGTCAGACCACAGCAGACATTTTAGCTACTCGCTACTACCGCAACAATTGAGAAATCTTAGCTGGCAATTGTTGATCTTTTCACTGCATGACTTTACCTCCTCAAATTTTTACCTGTTTTGGTCACTTTGCAACTTATGAGTAGCATAATATTGACTTCAAATTAGGACTGTCACAAGTTTCTTGATCATGACATTACCTACAAGATGTCAATCGAAACGGCACATATTTATTAAAAGTTTATTATTTACACTTACAAATATGAAGAATTTTTCTCCCCACCTTTATATAACAGGCGGTATTAAATTACTACAACGCGCCGTACATGCCGCACCGTAAGCTTTGAGGTATTGCTTTTGTTCTATTTCGACAATTTCCCGATGCCTATCTCCTACCCCATATCCATCTTCACTTGGCATGAGAGTTACGCACATCGAGTTATAATATAAATGTTTAACATTCAGTATTTTTGTGTATCAGATTTTCCAAAAAATATATAAGATAAGAACGTAAAAAAACGTTTAAAAATCTTAATTTATTACTTTGAAAAGCTTTGTCAACGATGGCATATTTCAGCAAAATTTGTAACCGCAACCCAATACCAACAAAATTTTATTTCTTTAAATGTCAATACAGGGTGAAATTAATTATTTGTGTATAAATAATTTATTATATTCTTTAAATTAGATAAGTTGATTAATAAAAAATCTGAAAATATTACTGAATGTGCTAGTTAAAATGTAGTATGTAGTATCTGGTCTTTTTTTAGTTATCTATCTTCTTGCATTTATATATGTATGTATACTTATCTACATGTTTGTCTGCACCTTGTTACATTTTAATTAGTACAAAAATACAGTGTCTTGTCTAGAGTATGTATAGGAATCAGACGATCTGCTTAAGCATTGAGGATTTTAACTTTAGTTAGAATTTTTTTATGTGGGTTTGTTGTGCTGAGGTTTTGTTCTATTTTTCTTTTAGGAATCGTATTTGCGATTCAGATTCAGACAAGATTTCTAATGTTGTCTCTGGAATTGTTAATATAATTTAATTCTATTGTATAAATATTGCAGTGAATGAAAAAGTGTAGAAGTATTTACTATAAAAAACGATATAAACCGCAAATTCGTGAGAAAAGAAACGGTGAAGTGTAGGAGGGGTCAACCTCTAAGAAGCGCTTTGTCAAACAGACACTGCCAGCCGGCGCGTCTACTACACTTAATGTAAGTGTAGTTTTGGTAAGCCAGCATAAGCGTAGTGTGTGTTCTTGTGTCTACACTACATTATATTACCCCTAGTTTTATATATGCAATCAATTCATAATCAACAGTTTCATATGTGAACATGAAGTGAACGCTGCTATAGTGCATCGTCATTCAAATGTTCTCAAAGACAAACTAATTGCAGGCAATGCATTGATTGAAAGACATTTTCTCACCATTTTTCTGGGACCAATTTGAGCGACATTTACTTATCTTTGTATACTTTTTCATACTCTGGTATATTTGATATTTTACCATTTATTAAAATATAGCTTTCTATATTGTAATAACGTAACCTTAATTCAATTTGATTTCTCTGAGAATATGGAGAACTCTCAGTACAGCAAATTCTTGGTACGGGGTTGTGGTCTTGGGCCGCCGAAGGGGGAGGGGGACATGGTGGGGATGGGGAGCGTCAGTGTGACGTATCTGGTGGCGTGTAGAGTCGGCGTCGTCAGAGGAGGGACGCGGTGGCGGCGGAGAGGCGGCTGGCGCGCGTCGACGTCGGCGGCGCAGGCAAGGTAAACGCACCACCACATACAGTCGATAGCAAAACTACCACCGTGTACATTAATTGTAGTCGAGTAACGAGATCAAGATACTGACTCTTTTAGTTTATTTTTCATCAATTTCACTTCTTTAAAGTTACACAGATTTGTCACACAAAAATGTATAATTGACAACATTTCATATTTTTTAACAGAAGAAAATAAACGGTTTGTAGGATGTTTGAAGCTGTTGCAAAATATATACAAATCTTACAAAATTTTCAATAATTTAAAATGTGATTTGTTTGCTGGTGACACGACAGAGCTTCTGAAAGCAGGCGGGACACCAGTCTTGAAAAAGCTACAGAAGTTATTTAACTCTTTAAAATACATAGCGGTGTCACACCGGATGCATGGAGTGAAAGTATGGTCATCTTATTCTTCAAAAAAGGAGAAAAAACGGTTATTAAGAATTATAGACCGATCTCACTCCTCAGCCACGTGTACAAGCTGTTCTCGAGAGTCATCACGAATCGCCTCGCCCAGAGATTTGATGAATTGCAGCCTCCTGAGCAGGCCGGGTTTTGAAAGGGTTACTGCACCGTAGACTACATACATGTGCTGAGGCAGATTATCCAAAAAACGGAGGAATATAATCAACCTCTGTGCCTAGCTTTTGTGGATTATGAGAAGGCCTTTGACTCCGTCGAGACCTGGGCTGTTCTGGAATCTTTGCAGCGATGCCGAATTGACTGTCATTCGATTGAGGTGTTGAGATGTCTGTACGAAATCGCGACAATGACTGGCCAGGTCCAGGACCAGCGGACGAAACCTATCCAATTGCGAAGAGGAGTGCGACAGGGAGATGTGATATCCCCGAAACTGTTCACCAACGCATTGGAAGATGTTTTCAAGACGCTGGACTGGAAATATCGTAGCATTAATGTCAACGGCGAATACATCTCTCACCTCCGTTTTGCTGACGACATAGTCATCATGGCAGAGTCGCTGGAGGTGCTCAGCGGAATGGTTAACGGCCTCAATGTCGCCTCTCGAAGAGTGGGGCTCGGGATGAACTTGGACAAGACGAAAGTCATGTTCAACGAACATATTCTCCCGAGACCGGTAACCCCAAAGGGTGCGACTCTTGAAGTTGTGCAAAATAATGTCTATCTAGGACAGACTGTCCAGTTAGGCGAACACAACTTCAACAAAGAGGCCGACCGAAGAATTCAACTGGGCTGGGCTGTTTTCGGGAAGCTCCGTCGTCTGTTCTCGTCGCCACTACCACGATGTCTGAAGACCAAGGTCTGCAACCAATGCGCCCTGCCTACAATAACATACGGTGCCGAAACATGGATTCTCACGTCAGGACTGGTCCACAAATTTAAAGTCGCTCAGCGCGCTACGGAACGGGCTATGCTCGGTATTTCTTTGATGGACAAAATCAGGAATACTGAAATCCGTCGACGAAATAAAGTTGTCGACATAGCCGAAGTGATTAGCAAGCTGAAGTGGCAATGGGCTGGTCATATTTGCCGTAGAACCAACAACCGATGGGGTAGATGAGTTTTCGAGTGGAGGCCACGTACCGGGAAGCGAAGCGTCGGACGCCCTCGGCCAGGTGAACTGATGACCTAAAGCGCCATACCGGGGGTAATTGGATGCGGAAGGTGGAGGACCGTGTGTGGTGGCGAGCCTTGGGAGAGGCCTATATCCTGCAGTGGAGAGATATGGGCTGGTGATGATGATGATGTGATTTGTACTATATTTCAAGCTGAATGCTTCTTAAAAGAAAAGTTTTATGAAACCTTTTTAATGTTATTAAACTTAAATATTTCCCATAGAGCAAATAAACAAAAGTGACGTCATTTGGCAGATATAACCTTTTAGAATAAGCGACTTTAAAATTCGCTAAAACGACTTGAAAATACTATATCGAAAAAAATAACATAAGGGTCCCTTATTTTCTTAGTGCTTTCGAATAAACCGGTAAAACATAGGGGTTAAAAATTTGAAATATTGTCAATTTGAACATTTAGTCAATATTTGAACTGTTCAATAAATTTATATTAAGAATCTAGCACCCAAACAGAAAATATACTAAAATTATTAAAAGTCAAAGGTGGCTCGTTCGATGGTGTATTCACACGTTAGACCAAAATTCAAGCTTTTTCACACCAACTTGTAAGTATAGCATGACGGATAGCTCATATATAATTTAAAATCGCACGCTTTTTGCTATTTATCGCTTCATTTACTAAATACATGGTTTCAATTATTAACTTAATTATTTAGTCAATATCGTTTGAAAAAGTGTATCATTTTTATTAAAAGTTTTTTGATGACATAAGTTACAGTTAAAACTGCCTCCATTAGAAAGTTTTTCACGAGTAATTTAGATATTTGTTTAGCAAAAACGATCAGTTATTAAATAATTTGAACAGCGTATGATGCTGTTGTCAGCAGTACCTAAAAATATGAGGTTCAATATTTTGTTAGTAAACATTATAAGAAATTAAAATCATCTTCAACTAATTAAGTATGCATTTGTAAAACGATAGGTCATTTGGATAGCAATATTTGCTGCTGAACAAATTGAGTTTGCAGACTAAAATAAATTTTAGAGTTTGTCAAAGTCTTATTTAGTCTGACTTACAATATATCTATTAATTGTTAAAAATTGCTAAATATGTATCTAGTTAGCTATAGAAACAATTTTTGAGCTGACCAGTATGATTTTATGTGCTGATCCATTCTGGCATTTTGGCCGATTACAAATAGCATCTCAAATTATATTTGCTGATAAAAAATGTTATAGAGCTGACCAAAATCTTAAGATGTCGTAATCATTATTAAATGATAGAAGTTTTTGAAGTATAAGTAGTTGCACTCATTTCATCTCATTGGCATGTATATATATTATTTATTGCATGGCTGACTGATAAATATTATTTTGCACTAAAACATTAGTTTAGCCAAAGTAAAATTTTCAGATTTGCATTGAAAATCTTGTTTAATCCCTAAGTTGACAAAGATAGTTTTATTTATTATACGGGAGGCATCACTCGTCACCGCACTCACCGAATAATCTGAATAATTTGAATTGCACCACAGCTTTGTTAATAACCAGCCTCATATCAACCGGCCTGTCCATGGAATCCACTGACATTGTTTGCTCCTACCGAGTGCCTTAGATTAGCGATCTCCCGATACGACTTAGGCCAAAGAGCGGCCTAAAGAAATGCCAACCAAATCTGATAAATGTATATCTAGTTATTGTGTGTACTTGAGTGCGTCCGCTCAAATAGTTTGTGCTCTTTATAAAGCCGTCGGCGACGGCGTCTTTAAGAATCGGCCCGCGCTATTCACACGCAGTGTATGTTGGTGCGTCGCGTTTTTATAATAAACACACAAAGTGATTCGGAGGATTCGGATGACTAATATTTAAACATGTAATTTGATTTTCCATTGTTTGTTTTATTTATGTACTTGAAGTAAAAATAAGAAAAAAATAGGTACTGAATGATTAAATAATGTATTTATTTTTACATTGTTTCCAAAATACTCTGCGGGGGTGTACTGCAAACCATTCGTGTGGACGCATTGTACAATCATACGTTGAATATATATTCAAAATTAAAGTTAAATTTAAAATACTAAATTTAAAAAAAAAAAAGATTTCTAAATCCTGCGCTATGAATCACTGAGCGAAATCATATTTCTGTAGTTACGTTCCCAAAACAAAAGAAGCACAACTAAATATTTGTAATCGGAGACTACTTTGTGAGAATTCGTTTGTTGACATTCTTTTTCTCAATTAATTGGCCTTCCTTTAGTATACATATATTATGTCCATTTTTTGAAAGGGAATCCCTTGAACATTTCTTTGAAGATATTGCAGTATGGTTCCCCTAATAAGAGCACAAAATTGTAAAAATATATGTTTTTTCTTTTTAGACGATAATAATTACCTCATTCATACCATCACCCCATAAGACATTTATTGCTAATAAAATTTACAGTTCTTGACCTGTATAATTGATGTTTTTTTTTTTTTGTAGGTGTAGAGTTGTTTGACAATGAAAATAGATCAAATGATCTGAAATTTGTTGATATGCCGGTATAATGCGGATTCCATCTTCAATGTTCATACTTTAGTGGCATTATTTTAGATTATTCTTTTTTAAGTTAGTCAAGTCGTATGCACAAATAATGGTTTGTCATAAATTTGAAATGAATAATGCATGCATGTACTACTGAAAGTAATACAATAAAATATTAAATTAATTCACTGAAAATTGCATTTTGTTATATCGTTTTTTAATATGTATTAGGGATTGCAATCTTAATACAATACATATTTTCTGGGCAATAAATACCCTTCTTAGAAATGGATGTTTTAATATGATGTGGCTCTTTGATCAGTTAGATATTGTAACACCGCCATTGACAGAGAGTTTGTTATGTAAATGTAAAGGTGAGTAAATATGGTGGTGTGTTGCAGGAGGCGGGTGGAAGAACGGCGGCGCTCTGGCCGCGGGCACGGGTGAGACACCGGCCGAAGGTGGCGCTGACACGCCCAAGCCGCAGCGCGACAAGCAGCCGCAGGGTGCGCCATCTGACACTACATAGCCATAGTGTTCGGTGTGTAGATAGTGGATGGTGACTGGTGACGTGTGTGTGCAGGTCAGCGGCCGCCGGCGGGCAAGCGGCGCGAGTCGCGCGAGCCCCGTGGGCCCGAGGCGCGCGACGCGGTCAAGCCCAAACCCGAGGCGATCGTGAATGGCACCGCGTAGTGCGCGCCACCGCCGCTGTCGCCCCGCGCGCCCGCGATCCCTCCGACCGCTCGTTCAAGTACTTTATTATTTCAATGCGTTCTGTTTGGGGGCCGCACCACCCCGCTTTTGTTTTAGTGGAGACCGCCTTTGCGTGCCCGGCCCGACGCCACCGCCGCCGCGGATCCCCGATTTTGTGTTTGTCCGTCGGCCGCGCCGACCGCCGACCGGCACGATGAGAGCAATATTCGACTTGTATCGTAACGTAACGTAATATGTATGAGACGCCGCGTGCTGCCGCGAGTCGCCGCCGCCGCCGCCAGAGCCGCGCCGCGCCGCGCACACGCTCGACATAACTAGACTTACTCATATTATGCTTTTATAAGAGATTCGTGATTTGTATTCCTGATTAATGATAAATATTGAAAAAAACAAGATGTGTACGTCACTCCCTGGATGATACGAGCGCCCGCACCGCGCACCGATTACGGCCTTTTGGTACCTTTATGGGAGATCGGACATAGCACCTGACTCTGTGCTTATGTGGTTTCCTATAAAATAAACATTTCTGTACATATTTTCAATGGTCGTTTTATTTGTACAAATATACACAAGGATGCGGCGATACATTATAAAAATGTTATCACTAGTGGAACGTGGAAAGGAACATGGCGTGCGCTGCAGCGAAATTAAGACAGGTCCAGTGCTGAAGCGGTCTGTTCCTCTGGCAGCGCACGCCACGCCCGGGGGCACATCGATAGATAGACACGACAGCTATCGTTCACTCTACATGCTAGAGTCAGTCGTCAACACCTTGAGGGAAAATAACTTCTATGCATTACATTACAATGATATGCATTATTGCCGGGTATCACTAGGATATATATTTACAATTATGTTCGAACCACCTCTGCCAAAAGAATAAAGGTCATAGTTTAGAATTAGACGTTACTGTTGACACAGTATTCAATTTAGATATTGATATGTGCCTGTAAAGCTATCAGATTAAGACCTTGCAACATTAATTAGATTGTTCCTTTTGAACAATAAATAATATCCATAAAAATTTATATGGACATTGTATCAAGTATCACAATAACTTCAAACTGAAGAAAATGTTTGTGCTGCTCAATTTGTTTTCTCTTATTAGTTTTAAATCTGTAAAATAATTATAAACCCGTAATTTATGTTCATAATAAAATATTAGATCTCTACAATCAAGTTTTGTTTCTTTAGTTATGTTTTATCACTGTCATTTAGATATTTATTTAGTCTATGTAAATGTTAATTTAATTCCGTTCATATATTCTGTTGAACAATTTCAATTAATATACATTACTTGAACAATAAATAAATTAAATTTTCAATATAACAGGTACCCATGCTGTTCTTTGTGTTCTGCATCTAATATTATGTTCACTGATAAGGAAGTCCTTTAGTTTCTGCATAATATAACATTTGTTTTGAACAGTACATAACAAAGAGTGATCAATCGATCGTAATTACTTTTTTTGGATTTAAATCCACATGCTAAGAAAAAACGAAGTGAAATTCAATTTACTCCAATGGGTTTGTTTTAAATGGCTGACTATACAATAAAGGCCGTTCGCAGTACATTGTCTACAATATTACTAGATGTCATACAATCTTTACACCCTTTTATTAATCAAAATTACAGCCAGAGTGTAGATTCTTAAATGTGTAATGGTAAAAGTCTGACACAAACATATACATTTAATTATAGGAAAGTGTCAAGATTTCATGGAAATACTTCGAAATGTGGCTAGGATCAAAACCTAAACATTCTTATTTTCCATGTTATTAGTTTTCTTTTTAGGTGTATTATGAATTAAGTAATAAATTCCTAATCCAAAATTTCTTCAAAATAAGACATGATTCAAAACCAACAATACCAATAGATGACACTAGGGAATTAAACTGTTTTTTTTTCTTCTGTAAAATTTTAAAAATGTGAATGTTAAAGTTTTCATCCTCTAATATAAATACCTGTTTTCAATCAATAAAAACAATTTGTTAACATTTTGACAAACCTAAGATGAACAATATATAAGAAAATTGCCAATTACTTCTATAATACTGTATTGAGGCATATATCAAACGAAGGTGCCAAGTTGTCTAGCGGAGGCGGCGGACCCAGCAACAATGAGGTGGTGGCATTAGAGAAGTCGGTGTTTGTCCAGCTCCGATTCACTATCTGGTTCCAACTCTGGCTCTGAGGATCCTGAGTTGGAGCACCAGGACGAGTCACTCCAATGCTGAAACTCTTCCTTGTGGTGTTCCAGCGCCATCAGGGATGGGAATAAACTGTCGCACGCGCCGCACCTGATTGAAGATAAATTAGTATTAGTAGGTGTTGTATAATACTAGCTTACTGCTCACGGCTCCGCCCGCGTGGACTACACGTTTGTATATTATAATTTTACAATAATATGTAGTAAAAGTGCAATAACTCTTGCATAATGCTAGAAAGTTTATTTCACAGTAAAGCAAGCACATATGGTGAAAACTCACCAAAACCCACCGAGGGGCAAAGGAATCTGTAGTTATCAACTTTTCAAACATTACAAATAATGCGAAACATTTATTCTCTTTCTTAATTCGCTGTTCAGCGTTAATCTCCGCGATTTAAAAACGGTGGTCCTTGAGTGAAGCGATTACGTTCTTATCCGAGACGTGTGGACAGTGCACCGTACGAAAAATATATGCAATGGCCGCCATTTTCAAATCTTTATTTGCGCGGTTTATATTGGTCATTTATGAACCTCACCCAAAATGCCTCTTCTTCTGTTGGTGGTCGGCGAGCTGGCGGCGCGTTGGGAACGACCGATCGCAGACATTGCACGTCAACGCCTCGTCTGAACAATTAAAGAATAAGCTAAGGTTCAGTACACTTTAGGAAAATATCCAGAGCTTGATGACTTGAAGAATACCATTAGGTTATTTCTCAAAATCTATTAACTCATGAATAAAACATGTCGGCACACTTCATTTTATGAACTTTGCGGGTGTATAAAACAGATTAGATAACAAGCATTTTTTAGAAATATTATGCAAAAAGTACTTTGGTATCTACAATAAAATTATGCAGCTATTAATATACATTCATGTACTGATTATATTTTTTATCCATTAACTAGTAAGTGCCCGCGGCCTCGCCCGCATGGACTACATGTATGTTTGTATTTTTGTAAAGATATTTATGTGAAATGTACCTGATGACAAGTCCCATTAAAATTGGTTCAGCCGTTTTGATTTGTCTGGACACAAACAAAAAATTTTAAAACGCGTGTTTGGGTTTTAGTTAGATACAATAACTATATAAGATAAAGAAAAACCTTTATTTTGAAATCATAGACAGACATTTCTATTTTATTTATACACTTATAGACAATTTACCGACCACTTTTTGAAGTGTTTTTTTCTTCCGTGTAAAATGATAATTTTTCATTCACAATAGAATAGGTATAATGCAATAAGTAAACAAATGAATAATTAAAATATCGAAAGTCGAAGGAAAATTTGAGTGGGCGGTTAATTTGGTCCATGAGTATATGATAGATTTATAGTTTTCATTATACAAGCCGAGCTAAAATATGAACACCGTGACGAAATTTCTAATCGCTACGATCTGTTTTTTTTACATCACAGTTTTATTTAGGAAAACAAGGAATGCATTTACAATTAAAAAAACTTTACTTTTTTTTGACTGCTTCACATAATGATTAGAAATAAAACATTAAAAAAATAAGTGATTAATTACGATACCAATTAAAACTCATTAAAACATTACTTTTCTATAATAAAAACCAAGGAATTTTCATATTTTTTTCCTAATGAGGTTTTCTTATATAGACGGAGAATAAGGTCAAAAAGTGGTAGGTATCTAAAAAATTCTTACGTTATTAAGAATAATTATTAATGACGACCGCTTACCCTAGTTATTATTACTATTATTATTAATTAACAGCCCCCAACAGGGAAGGGATTGGACACTATAAAGCTCATTGTTATCGCGCCGCATGGATGTGCTGCGATGACTTGAAGACGCAAATAACAAACAGCTCAAGATAATTATGTTATTTCACATATTGTATCATGTACGGAAAGAAATTTTAAGAAATCACAAAAACTAAAGTTTTGTATATAGGCTCTTGGTCTAACTTAGCGTTTATTCCTCAATATATATTTAAAAGTACTGTATACTTACTGAAGTTATATATTTTTGTTAGGTACAAATTAGGTACTAAATTCCTGTTTAATAACATTTGTACTCTTTTACATATTTCTTGCTAGGTTTGAGAATTTCCAAAGCGCCAGGATAGCGGTACACTTTATATTACGAATACTACTATACGGTTTGACTTGGGTATGTGGATTTTATATACGTTTTAGTACTAAATATCTCATATTTCTGAATATAATTTAAAATAATACGAGCGCCTAATCGAGCCAAAGTTTGATAATGTACCATCCGTTCCGACGTCATAAATGCCGCAAAGTGTATATTGGTCAATACTACTCTTTATTAACGGTTTGACTTGGGTATGTGGATTTTATATACGTTTTAGTACTAAATATCTCATATTTCTGAATATAATTTAAAATAATACGAGCGCCTAATCGAGCCAAAGTTTGATAATGTACCATCCGTTCCGACGTCATAAATGCCGCAAAGTGTATATTGGTCAATACTACTCTTTATTAACGGTTTGACTTGGATATGTGGATTTTATATATGTTTAGGTACAAATTAGGTACTAAATATCTGATTACTCAAAATGTAATTTTAAATAATAGAAGTACCTAATTTAGAAAATTTACCGCCATCCTGACGTCAGAATGGCGGTACACTTTAAATCTCAAATATTTTTGAAAGTAGGCAGGTACAAATTTTTTGATGAAAGGTACTAAATAGTACAAATTAGGTACTAAATCTACAGCATAACCACAATCCTAAACGGTAACCTTGTTTATACCGCCATCCTGACGCACACGTTATATTTTATAGTTATTGCGGGATATCATTTTCAAGCAAAAAATACTTTTTGTTGACATGCAATAAAAGACAGTAAGTACAAAATCATTAATTTTAATTTATAAATTAACAAACAGCTTACTTGCAGTTCCCAAATAAATTAAGTAGGCAAATGGGGAACTGGTTTATTTAAAAATACATATACAGACATCTATACAATAAAAATATTTTATGTTCACAAATTAATATTAGTTTTCCAATCTAAAATAAAGTATGTTTATTTAAATGTTGGCGCAAAAATACAAGACTTCACTAGCTTTGTTTTACATTATTAGCTTTATTTGTACATATTAATGCAAACATATTATTAAGAACATAGTTCACAGATATTTAAAGTATGTTTCTTAAGAGAATATAAAAAGACAGTTAAATGGGTAAAAAAATTGATGGACCGATTAATAGTCGGTCACGCTGACTGCAGATTTAAAGGCCGCCTGGGACTAACATTATGTATAGGTCGCCTCAAACTTTATGGAGGATCCGACAGTAGGCACAAGTCGCGTCGCAGTGACCAGTTAAAGCTGTCAGTGGAACGAAGGGACAGTGCGTTCTTCCCGCAAACCCCGCGGCAGGTAATCCCGACACCTGCGCAAGCCCGCATTTTAGCCCGCAGCGTTGTTTTCAAATCCGCCATAAAATTTGAGGCGATCTGTACATAATATGCTTATTTGTTTGGTGTCCGGGTGTAGATATTTAAGTATGTATATCAGTTGTCTGAAATCAATGTCTGGTACCCATACAACAAGTTTTGCCTGGTTTGGTGTTAGATGAATTTGTGTAAGATGGACAAGATATTATTAAATAAAGAACTCATAGGTTATCAAAGGTTCTTTCGTTAAGATGGACAAGATATTATTAAATAAAGAACTCATAGGTTATCAAAGGTTCTTTCGTTTCTTGTCAAACTAATTAAAATGGTGATATAAGTGAACTCTTGAAAATAAAACAATTAAAAAAAAATCACTTAACCTGTTATTTTGTTCAAATTAATTTTATTGTGTATCTACCCAAACTTCTCAAAGTAACAAGCACTCACATGTATAGTAGGTACACATTCAGAGGTCATATTATATTTTTTCTTAATACATTTTTTGGGGGTAAAAGTATTTTGTAAGTATTCTAATAAATTTCTATACAAACATAATTTTCTTCTGTAGAAAATGGAGATTTGAAGTAAGATTAAAGTTGTATAATGAGCAAATTTTCCATACTATCGTAAATATCTTTGCATAAAAATTGTTACTACAGATTTTATGCAATTAAAATGAATAAAAACTATGTAATTAAACTTAATCTGTCATTTTGTACCTTGCTGGTACCCATTTCTACTTCATACAATATATGATTAATCTGGTTTTGTAATTTTTGACTGGAAGATTATATTGTTCCCAAGAAGTAGTAAAAAATATACACCTAAACCGTACTGTACCACAACCGAGAATTCTAGGTTCATATATTATCCTTGTATTTATGTACTTTTGTCACCCGAGTCTCACAATTACAGGTTTTCATTAAGATTTAAAATTTTATTTCTTACAAAAGTTAACTATAGCACCTTAATCAGACTTTCCATTATAAAAATGTTGAGATAAAATTACTTGTGTTTTAATAATTAAACATTGGTATATTATAAACTGTCTATAATAAAAAAATGAGCCATTAGTAAATTGTTTTAAGGTCCTTTGAGTGATAGGTGACCTTGTAAAATGAATATTGTTTTAAATTTCTTTTACACATATATTTCTTGGAAAGTAATACGGCTCCTAGATCTATCATAATAATTAGTAAACTTTAGTTTGAAATTAACTGGAATCTGGGAAGTTTTAAGATTACTACTATATTAATTTCCAATAAGCATAACTTTTCAAGATTTTAATTTAATAAATTCAAAGTTTAATTGTATATATCATTAGAAACACTTGAAAGTGGCCATGGGAATTTGTATGGAGATAACTTATAGATAAGTGCTCTTAATGCATTGTCATACATTGTCTTTCTTATAGTTGTAGAAATCAATATTGAACATTGTTAAATATCCACATAAAAAGCTGCTTTTAATTTATACACATATTATACAATTATTAACACAATTTTCTCAACAAACCGTAACAAACCTTAATTAAAACTACTTCTAATTAAAAAAAAAATATTTTGAGCCTTTTTACAATTTTATTCTGAGTTCTGTTTCTTGTTTGAGATTATATTTTTTTCATATAGTTTTCAGAACAAATAAACACCCATTAGTATGCAACATGATTTTTTTTTCATTACACATTATTTAGGTAGAATTGATTACCTTACATGTCATGTCACAAGCAAAATTTAAATGATAATTAAACATCGTAACAAAACACTTTTGTTAAATTGGCAATGTATTCGAAACTGAAGATTTAAACATATTGCCAAAAAATCTCATTCCAGACGATCCTCCAGGTATAGAACCCATTATCATCCAAAACAGGGCTAAAACTTGGATTACCACAAAAACTATTGTAAGGACTGTACTTCGAAGATGAAGGGCACAATACAATGTGGCCACAAGAGTTGCCCCGTAAATAATAGTGTTAAGCGCTCGCTCCTTTGAGAATAAAGACTTCATATGTGCCCAAGGTCCGTAAAGAAAGCTGGAGCTGTAAGAAATAATGTGAACTATAAAACATAGATAATAATTTTAAAATCTCACAATAGAAATTATTAATAGTAACATTGGTACCGATTTCCAAAACTACTACCCTAAAAGCATTCTTTCCACTTGAACCTCCTCTTTAAGTATACTCACTATTATATGAAAGTATTAATATTAATTTAATTTTAGAATTTTTAAAAATATGCAGAAATGGGAAGAAACTAAAATTAAAAAAATGTTATTAAAACATTTGAAATTAACAGTAAATTACTTTTACAATGTACCTATATAAACAAACCTAATCTATCAATTTCAAAAATTCGACCATTAGCCTATCTTTGCCAAATTTCAAATGGATCAAAAAGCTTCTGGGTGGTTTTTCACTTTCTTCTAATTACCAACCTAAAACTATAAATATTTAAACAAACATAAGGTGGTAGTTTTGGAAATCAAACTGTTATATTAATAACTACAAAAATAATGTTTTATTTTACATACCTAAATATGAAGAACAAGCTACCTAATGTGAACAGCAATGCAAATTTACGAGCTTGAAGTACTAATATTGGTATATATAAAAATGAGAGAATAAAGCACAACAGTCCAAAGCACACGCACACTGCAAACCCTATGAATCTCTGTGTTCGGCTCTGCAAATAAATATATTAAAATTAACAAGACATGGTCGATTATGAGTCATACAAACTGGTTTCATGTATCTTATAATTATACAGTACATGAAAGCACCCAAAACTAATAAAAATTTGCCAATATGAGTATAATAAAAGAAAATTATATTAAGGACAATAATTGAAATTCATGAGCAAAAATCTTAAGTTTAATGTTATGAACATAAATTGTTTAGCAAAATACTGACCAGGGTGCAATATTCCTTTTGAACTTCTTCGAACCATCCTGACGTGCTGCTACTAGGTGTTTCATCAGTGCTTCGAGATAAAAAGCTTGGTGTTGAAAATTTAGGAAGTCCGAACTTATAGCTGCGTCTGTTTTCGTTTGAAAGCAAATATTCATCCAAGTCAGTTTTTAGAGTAGCCATTTTATATTATTTGACGAAAATCTGCATATACCTTAGTATTAATACAAGTATAATAAATAAGGAGACTTTTCCGCTTACTTTCGATATGGAAAACACAAATAAATTCAAAGAAAATTCCACTAAAAAGAATTACAACCGTACATCGGGGACATTTGGCTACGTTGTCGGACGTTGTCTGACATTAAATTGACATATTGACGTTAGATTGACGTTGACACAGACAGCAGCCAAGCTCATGGAACTAATATGTACTACGTACAACTGGAATGAGCTCTACGAAGAAATTTTGAGGTCCTAGAAATTTGACCTTGAAAACGAATTAAAAAGATAAAAGTAACAAGGACGTTAGTGGGTGCCATATTGTCTCATTCTGATTAGGGTGACAAAGTTACGTAGGATAAATAAGACCATAACAGGAACTTTTTAATTTTCGACTAACATCGAACAAAACTCTCTAAGCCTATCTTAACCCGTGACACTGAAGTAAACTTTTTTTACATGAGTATAAAGATTTCTGTATGTCCGTGTCAATAACCTATTCGTAATTTAGTAAATTAGAACCTTTAATTCGAACATTTGTCAAAATTGGTTTAGCAGATTTCAAATTAAAATGCTACAAACATACACCAGTATAATTATGGAGTAAAAAACATACATGAATGATGGGAATCAATTTACATTCATTATTAACTAATAATTTTAATATTTATAAGGGATCATAAAACACGAACGTAAGCACTGAAAATGAGGTCTCGCGTGGCCACCGCGTAGTACAACTTGCGATAGTATCAAAAATACTGGTTGGATTTGTACGAAATACTGTTAAATCATCAAATTTACAAAAAATAAAATAAACGGCAGTATAGCCCGACTCCTATCCACCTCGATAGAAAAGTAGAAGCAATCAAACAGAAGTTCAAGAGAGCCAGTCACTAAAAGCTGGCAACCCGCAGAAAATATGATCAATCGACGGAGGCTTCTCACCTAAGAAATAAATTGTGAAGCAGTTAGTAACTCTAAAAATCAAAGCTTCAAATATCGATATCTATCAATCACCTTAGTAAATTAGCTGCATGCTCCCTTTATGTATAATACCCTTTTGAAAACAAATCTCCTATTGATTACAGAAATAAAGCTACCTAGAATGTGATTCATAATTGGATGGCTGACTGCCTTTATTTACAAAATAGTTAAATCCCACAGAAGTAAAGATCTAAGCGCGATAAGTTGCGTAGGTACTTTTGCACGCCGAAGCCCTCAGAACTATCACTCAGAAAATATCCGTTGAAACGATCCCAATGAGCCTAAACACGTTATTAAAAAGGTCAAGGATTCTATAGATATATATGTTTGAAATATATTTCTCATATATATTGTCGCAATTCACCGCCTTGAGCGCACGTGGGAACTTGAAAACATAAGTTCGTACAGGCAACCAAGCTCCTTTCTTTCCCGAAAAAACCCAACAATCTCAAAAATTCCCAATCATTCGGCGGATAAAATGGATTTAAAAGACTCTAGGTACCGAAACATTATTTCGAGGGCCAAAATGTCTCAAAATTCAACGTTGGTGCGAGACCTAAGGATCTCAAATATTAATATGATGGCCTCCTTCCTTTCGATTGGCACCAGAGATACGGACAGATTCAATACCCCATCGAAATCACACACACAAGTCTCACAAATGCATATATGACGTCAAATTCATTACCCGTATGGTGTCAGATCTGTAACTAGAATGACGTCAGATATTATAAGTAAATTATTTTCGTACTTTAACGAAAAACGTTTCTCTTTAAAACAATACATAGGTTTCCATCTTTCATATTGATTGAAATATCTGGCAACCTATTATTTCGGCCACATCATAGGCAAAAGAGGGCAAAAGGCAACTACCAAAGTATTATTATTAACTAATCTAAACATTATGGACACCTTAGTATTATGACGTCAAAAACTTCAACTTTGACAAATGTCAAAATTCCCCAAATTCTCGTTTCAGTTGCCAGCATAAAACCATAAATTAAGACTTTCGTTTTAAATATTAACAAAATTTTAACAAATATGAAATATACCATAACAAGCTTTAAAAATACTATTATCATCCGTATACCAAGATATATTAAAAACCAGAAGTCACAAAAAATAGAGTGTAAAATAGTGTATTACTATCTATTTCTATAAATATATATTAATAATTTAGGTCTAAAAAAAATAAGTTTCCTAGAAAAAAATCTACAGATTTCGCTCTTCTCGCAATTATCGGAGGAAATTGAACAAAATTGTACGACAAAAAATTTTCAAAGAAAGTTATGGACCAATTTTCGATGTGCTACCATACTTAGCCACGCAAGCTCTTGCATTTTTTGACGCTAGTGTTTTCGTCTACCTTTATAACTTCTTGAAATAAGGCCGAATCTTACTTTCTAGGGTAGCAAATCTGATAATTATTAAATGAAAAGGGCACATGCTCAAGTCAGGGTTTTCGACCGTTTTTAAAATTTTATTTTTCAAACTTGTAGACAATCTACCAGTCTCGGAAGGTTTTTTATTTTTTCGATATTAATTCTTCCGTTTTTGAAACAATCAACTTTTTGTCTTTTCGGACAATAGGAAAATTTCGATTTTTTCACCGTTTTCGATTTTCCGATAAAGTTACGAACCGATTTTAGAAAATTTAGTATCTTACAATGCTCCGAAAGCTCTTGATTTTTTTGCCATCACTGTCTTTTGTCTATCATCATAAATATTGGAAATATAGGCAAATTTATTACACTCCTACACGAAAACGATCTAATAAACATATTCATTGTTACAAAAAGTTTTTATAAAAATAATGATTAAGTCTGAGTCATCGTTTATTCTGACAAGCGGAAATATGTACTATGTATTTATGTAATATATATAATATATGTATGTAATATGTATTTGATATTGTAAACAAGATGAAAATAAATCAAAGTTACCAGCCGATTTTGTTATCTTTTATTGTAATAATTACTGTACTTACTCGAGATTGAACAAAATCTGTACCTACGTTATGGAGAAAAATTGACCTCATTTTCGGTTTCAACACACTAAAAAACATTAACAGTAGATGATATTATCAAAACAAAATTCGAAAAAAAAAATTTTGTTGACCTGTGTTATATTAATATTTTGCTAATAGCTTGTCATCCTGCGTTGATGCTTTTTATGCTTTTTAGGTACGTTTCTTTTTCATTTATTATTAATTCTTGCTTAGTCAAGGGCTACTATAACTTTGCGTTAACGGATACCCAAATAAAGCTAAATTACGGTACCTAAATAATTTTTAAAAAGAAAAGAAAATAGATAGAAATAAAACTGCAAAAGAAAACAGAAATAAAGTTGTGTAGTAAAAACTCCGCAAAAACAAAGAATCGACTTTTTTGATTTGCTATAATTCTTTCACAGTATCTACACTAAGTTATAACATAGTGACTAAACACAAAAATTATCAAAATCGATTCAGAACTTTCAGAAATATTAACGGTCAAACGTGTATAAAGTCCTATTGAATTAAGTCAAAATATTTTAAAAAGTGATATTAGAACGCGATGTGAGCAATCATGGCATTGCTTCGCAATGCTATTATGTAGCCTTTATAGGCAGTGGCCTAATTAGTGAATTACCTACCCTAAAAAAAAGTGTTCATCAATAGTCGAGCAATGGATGACCCCCATAATAAAAACGAGAAATGTGAAGAGGAAAAAATATGCGTCTCTGACTTCACCTCCGCTCGGCGACTGTGTACAACCAGCTACGTGAAATAGCAGCTCGGATATGGAACGGCCATAGTGACGTATTAGACCAGCTGATTTCGATAATTCTTCCACTGTATTTACCCTATGTTGAAAAATAGTGACCAAATACAAAAATCATCAAAATGGATTCAGAACTTTCAGAAGAAGTGATATTAGAACGCGACGTGAGATCATGCATTGCGAAGCAATGCCATTACCTAACTTTTGTAGGCTACTAATTACCTACCATAAGAAAAATGTTCAACAGTCGAGCAATGGATGACCCCCATAATAAAAAACGAGAAATATGAAGAGGAAAACATAATGCATCAGCGGAAATTATAGATCCTGTATCGTAATTATCATGACGCATAGTTTTTTATTCCTTGGTTCCCTCATAATAAAATACAAATTCACCATAGTATTTTTCCCAGTGTAGTGGTATATTTTATGCTAGCCACACAGAAGTGGTGTAGAAAGAGATAGTTAGGCACCCGGTTACTTCCCTTTTGCACTTTTTGTTTTTAATCACCAGTTTACGTATGACCACGCTAATGTTAGAGAGAGCTCCTTCCAGTTGTACGTAGTACATAATAGTTCCATGGCCAAGCTACCTCAAGTGCGTTCCGTTTTGAAGATACATTGTATTAACATTGTTGATGCTGATGCTAAAGTTTTTCGTCTTTGTAATATAAAATCGTGTATTGTAAATATTGTAATGATTATATGATAAAGAATACTGGGCACCCAGTATGAAAACTATGTCCAAGGCCTACGAAAATGAAATCGATCAGGATGTTTAGATAAACCTTTCTAGTTTATGATGATATGGGACGCATCACCGTAGATGATGGGAATCTACGTTAATGGGAATCTAAGTTTAGTAACAATATAATGTTCGTATGACACATTATCATTATTATTATTAAACAGACATCTCTATATTTTGTAAGAAAGTCGTCTTTCAATCTTATTCGACCTGATTAACATCAATAAGTACCTACAATTGTATCATTTCAAAAACTTGCAGGCTCTTGATGTCTTAAAGACAATCTAAGTAGCAGAAGTCGTAGGTACTAAAAATTAATGCAAAAAAGTGAGATTAAACTGTGAGACTTCAAACTTAGACTGTGAGGTTAAAATACGACACTTAGTGTACGCACGGTGACATATTATGCATCCTGTGTTGCGTTATGTTAGTTTAGGTGTGCTATTCAGTGCTCTTTCTATTTAACCAAGTTTTTTGAGCTGGTAAAATTAATGATATACTTAGGTATAGCTAGCGTTGTGTACCACTAATTTCTATTAGACTCCGAACGCATGGAGTCCGTGTACTGTGAAGTTGCGCACAGGCAAAATGGAACAGTAAATTAAACTATATAATGGAATTTAACTTGAGAAACAAAACGATAATTCCCAAGGAGATATAACCAATTGAAGTAACGCGCCGCCTTCGCGTCGGCGGCGTGGCGGGGACGTTGACTGATGACACAATATTGTAAAGTGGAAAGGTCGAACTGTTCTGCTATGTCTGAGCGCGTGTGTATGTACACCACAAAGTCCGCAAACTCACCATAATCAGTGTCGTCACTGAAGTCGTCATGGTGACGCACGTTGTTGTTGTATCTGTCGTGCGGACAAACGCGCGCAGGACAGCGTCGAGTTTGTCTCTCATCGTAATCGGTGCTCGCATCTGATTCTACATCAGCTTCTTCGCACCTGTCCTCGCAATGACCACTCGCCGCTGCGTTGTCTACCTTCTCATTTGACGACAGTTGGTTGTAGTTTTTGCGTGGCGGTCGGGATTCTGTAATACGTAAAAGTAAAATTTCAGTTACAGGCTCTTTCAGTAGACATCAAAACTTATATATTTTGATAGAACTAGTCCATAACCATCTTTAGGTAAGACGATGTTGTTGTGATGTTATATCGCGACCATCTACCATATATATTTTTTTTTATATCAAAACGTTATTCTGAGATCAAAACATTGAATGGTATATTTAATTTCTTGAACTTTTTTCGACAATAATTTAATAATAAAACTAAGCAGAATGGCTTTACAGATTTGATGTCATAGTAATAAATGCTTTGATGGACTAGGTCTAAAAGACTAGGTATATCTTTTTTTGACTACATTTTCAGTTTTGTAACAAAACTATAGGTAGGTATATGAAAACAGTTTTTTTATTTTTCTGATATAGTACCTACCTATAGGTATATTATTGGGGGAGTTAAAACGCATATCCGAGTAGTGTCAGTGAACTTTTGTGCCCCGTTATTTGACTTTTACTATAATCTCACGTAAAAGTCGTAACCTGGCTATTATAATAAGTTACAAACATTTATGGTTACAAAATAGTTTGCCTACCTATTGTCTTACGTGGCAATTGAGTTTTAATTTCAAATGAGTAGGTAACATCAAACTTAGTACACTCTTATTTGTTTAGAAGACCATCAATTAATATCTTGTACTTCAGTTCATAGGTAGGTACATAAAAAAGACACGGATAATATATTTTATTCAAAATTACTTTACTAATTTACTATAGGTAGTAGGACTATACATAAAATAAAAGTGGCCACCAGTTCTACGCCCACCACCATTATGGACCACCCAAGCTACACCCGTGTGACCCATACATTGGTGTTATTTCCACTTCAACGTAAGTTGTGAAAGCCCCTGGCTTTATGCATGTAAACTATACGTTTGTAACAAATCACATATTAACTCATGATATTATCAAATGCAAAGCTAGTTTTTAAAATGATTTTCTTGTCTTTTTATTTTTAAATTTTTTAGTAGGTACCTAAGTAGGTAGGTATACTGTTTCGCATCGTAGTATAATTTGGTCTTGAAACCTCGACCCTTTTTCAAAGATATTAAAATATAATTATTCCGTCCTGCTAGTTCTGAGATAATTTGTAATAAATGCCACCTCTTTTCACTTCTTTAGAGATTACCTACAATTAAAAACTTGAACGTATTGATATTTTTTAAGTAAAATTATTTATGCATTTAAGTATTCTCGAGTTACTTACTAAGACCATATGATATATATGAATATATGATTCTATAATTTTTACATAGATATTCTTGTGGCCTTTTTTATATTTAGCTAATTTTGCCGGTGTGTACTTATATATCTAAATATTTAGCTATTTTCCAAATTCCAAATGAATATACCTATTTATAGATAACATGTACATATATAACAGTAGATAAAAGTAGTATTTTATCTGTAGTTATTAGGCACTAGTTATCTCTTATCATTTGGATTATTACTTAAAATAAATCATTATCATAACTACCATATTTCTACATATTATGGATAAAGGATGTAATTTTTAAGTTCAAAAATAACGGGCGCCCGAATTTAGCATTTCAAAGTTATTGTTACCTAAGCTTGCGATACAGACAACCCATTTTCCGGAGGTGTATTTTATAAATGTTTTAACATTCAACAGATAGGTATGAATCGAACTTGTTAAACGACATACCCACAGCATTCATTTGCATAAAAATTGCTATTTAACAAGTAGATAGGCACCTACCCATAAAATATTAAAATAAAACCAAAAAAATTCAGCCGGAAATTATAATCCAAACTTTAATTTTAAAGCCGAAAATGTGCCACTGTGCCATGAACGTCATGAAATTCAAATATTTATTTAATTTCATCATAATTAATTAGTAAACACAAAAACTGCCATAGCGACAAATTGTACTTATTTATTTACATAAAACTAGTATAAATATAGATATGAATAGGACCAGTTTATCTGTTACGACATAAGCGAACAGAGTGAAGTGCGCGTAATACGTACCCAGAGATAACTTCACGTAGATTTAAATACGGGAGTCGCATTTGAGAACACAAAGGAGGCGCTGTACTGTGTTGCGTTGTGGCGCATCCGTCCTCTGTTTAGTGACGTAAATCCGCAATTTATACGAATCTCTAATTCTTAAACTATAGGTATGTAATTAACTGTTTTTTATTATTGTTTTCAGCTGTGCAGTTGTTTATAAAGGTGTAAAATGGATGCTCCGAAGATCGCTGTCGTTGGAGCTGGAGTAGTGGGTTTATCGGTCGCGAAAATTTTGCAAGATGAACTCGGCCGTTTCGATATCACGGTAATAGCTGAGAAGTTCAAGGAGGATACGACTAGCGCAGTCGCCGCAGGAATATTCCGACCAGGCGTCAGCTTCAAGGGACCTACTCCAGAAATTACGCAAAAATGGATAGACGACTCCTGGCGCTACTGGATGGACATATTGAAAACACCGGATTCACCTGAAGCCGGAGTGAAAACTTTATCCAGCTACTTATTCTCCAAACACAACCCACATATAACAAGAAACCATCTGATTGAAGACTTGGTGCCTATATACAGACCTGTCACTGGAGAAGAGTTAAAAATTTGCGGAGGCGATTGGAAATACGGTGCGTTCTATTCCACGGTGCTGATTGAATGCAAACGACATTTACCCTGGCTGGAAAAATTGATCCTTGCTAAAGGTGCTAAGTTTGTAAACAGAAGAATAGATAGTTTCTCTTCATTGAAAGAAAAGTACGATTTAGTGTTCAATTGTACGGGATTGGGCGCGAAAATATTGTGTGGTGACCACGACTTGGTGCCGATGCGGGGTCAAGTTATCAAAGTTAGGGCGCCGTGGGTAAAAACAGCTTTTTATGGTGACTACGACACGTATATTATCCCAGGTTTCGACGGTGTCGCCACTTTAGGCACGACGAGGCAATACGACAGTTACAATCTGGATGTTTGTAAACACGCCGGAGCTGCGATCTGGGAGCGGTGTTGTGATTTAGTTCCTGGTTTGAAGAATGCGGAGGTTTTGGAACATAAAGTGGGGTTGAGACCGCACCGTATGCCCGTCCGGGTGGAATCGGAATTGACAAAAGATGGAATGAAGTTAGTGCACTGCTATGGTCACGGTGGATACGGTGTCACCTGTGCTCCAGGCACCGCCATTCATGCTATTAAAATGGGATTAGATCTTTTAAAAGGAAACACTAAATATAAGTTGTAGAGAATGCATTTAACTGACAATTTTTCCATAATCTGTGTATTAATAGTTTCTTCCAGATTACTTAGTTAATAGGTAATATCTAACAGATATATTGCAATAACTTAATAAGTACTCCTATAATATGCTCTTTCAATATAAAAGTTTAAGATTTAATAAATGAAATTAGATTTAAGAATCTGTAGGTAACTATATTATATAGGCATTCCATAATAATAATAAAAGTCTAGGAAGCCAATAAAATTAAATATTTATGCTATAAATGATAATAGCGGCGATAATATGTCTAATTTAGCTTCTTCATATTTTCCTGCGAATAATTTGAATAAAATATGGTCTTCAATCATAAAATACAATTATAATTTACTTATATTTATTTAGAGCTGAGCTTTCTAATAATTAAATTCGTGTCAATGTTGTAACAGAATTTGTTTTAAAAATTGACTGGCCAACTTTGACGTACTAGTGTGTGTGACTTACACTCCGGAATGTCAACCTAACCGTCTATGTGTGCGTGCGTAGGGATACCAACTAATAAATATTTTCTTATCTTCGGGAAAATTTATATAGAAATAGTTATATAACTTATAATCATTAGTGGTAAAAATAATATTATAATCTATACTAATAATACATAAAGCTGAAGAGTTTGTTTGTTTGTTTGTTCGTTCGTTCGTTCGTTCGCTCGCTCGCTCGTTCGTTCGTTCGTTCGTTCGTTCGTTCGTTCGCTCGCTCGCTCGTTCGTTCGTTCGTTCGCTCGCTCGCTCGTTCGTTCGTTTGTTTGTTTGTTTTCTTTGAACGCGCTGATCTCTGGAACTACCAGTCGTATTTGAAATATTCTTTTTGTATTTGATAGTCCAAATTTTGGGGAAGGTATATATATATATGAAATCGTACAGTCTGTCTGTCTGTTTCAGCTAATCTCCAAAACGGCTGTACCGAGTTCAATGAAACTTCACACTTATGAAGAGGAAGTGGTCAAAAGTTACATACGATACTTTCTTTCTGTCTGTACGTCTATCTGTCTATTTGAACTAATCTCCAGAATGGCTGAACAGAATTAGATGAAACTTAACAGATTTGAAAAAGAGGTGATCAAAAATGGCATATGCTACTTTTTGTCTGTATGTACGACTGTCTGTCTATTCGAGCTAATCTCTAAAACGTTTGAACATATTTTAATGAAACTTCACAAGTATGAAAAGGAGATGGTCAAAAATTAGATACACTACTTTATTGCTTTCAAAATCGATATCCAAGAGTCCTGTAGACTACGATCATGAATTTGTAATCAAAATTGAAAAAAGTTACCGCAATTTTGAACTTTTTAATTACTGGACCGATTGCTTCCAAAATCGATACCTTAGAATCCGCGTGGACTCCGAACACGAGTCTGTCATCAAAATTGAAAAAAGTGGCCGACATTTTGAACTTTTCAGTTACTGGACCGATTGCTTTCGAAATCGATATCTAACGGTGCACGTGGACTTGTATCTGCGATCAAAATTGAAAAAAAAGTATCCACCATTTGGAACTTTGCACATCATTAATGCATCTCTGACTTAAGAGGTCTGAATTCATTTAACAGCGATTTATAAATCTAAGATAACGGTATCGATCATAATGGCAAAAGACATTTTACTATGTATTTACGTACTTACCTTACTTTATTTTTCTCGCTAACGTCAACCCTATGAGAATAGATGAATTTTGTACGTTGTTAGAGAGCTTGGACTCTGTATGGATATCTACTCATGTGATAGTGTATTCGCATTTTAGTTCTGTTGTTTTCTAAGTGTAGTTTAGGTAGGTACTGTACGTGAATATTAATATTTTGATTAATCAGTTTGTATAATATTACCTCGTGGAAAACAAGAAAGGGAGTGAAATACTTAATTACAAAGACGCCACGTGTCGTTTATGTAATATTAAGTTAATTTTACGTCGTAGGCGTCGCATGACACAGCGTAGTAATATTTAACATTTTTGTTCGTCGTATAGACAAATCCTGTTTCGTTCTTGAGCAAGAGAAGTTTTATTTATTTATTTCTGTTAATATTTTCTATTAATATTCATGTTTTTATTATTGAATGTCAGATTTATCGATAGTAGGTACTTACCTAATCCATTTTTCTGATTAATTTATTGAGCTGAATGATGTACAAATTTACAGAGATATATAACCAGTTAAAGGGGTTACCACAAATATGAAGGAAATAATACAAAATAGATTAAGCAAGTTCCGCAAATCATTTTAAACCAATTTAAACGAGCCATATTAAAAAATATAGAAATTTTATTGACTGACCAATTGACCCAGTGGTTAGAGACCACAGATTAGAGGCCGTAACTGCGGAGCCAAGGGTCGCGGGTCCGATTCCGGACAAATATTTGTGTGCATTAACATGTCTATTTGTTCCTTGTCCGAGTGTAAAAAAGTGTCTGTAAGTATATATTATAAAAAATAATATTAAAGTTTGAATACCAGTTATCTAGTACCCATAATACAAGCATAATATTTGCTTAGTTTGGGACTAGACGGCGTTGTGTGGGATGTCGCTGATGTTATTATTATTATTGTAAAAAAATACCGATGAAACGAAACATCTTTACTCCCACGGTCAAACACTCCTGGAGGTTTTTTAAATTGTGCCACAATCATCGAGCCACAATTAGACATTTTTTTCGTACCTTCTACATTACCGACATCTTACTAAGTCATCATAATGTCGGAGGAGGAGTGCTCCAATTTCAGGCAGTCACTTCTATGTCTGCGTATATTTTTACAAATATATGTCTCGTCATCAACCATAGGCAAAGGGAGCGGATGCTAGATACGCAATTGTGTCAGGTAAATGGTCGTTTTACGCATCTGGGATAAACTCATAGCCCGCGAGTAATTTAACGTAAGTTTTATTATTGTTATTTACCCATCTTCAAAGGATTTATTTGGCATGAAGAAAGTTGAACGTACACTGAGAAAATTACTATAGTAAATTCAAATCTTATAATTATGGTTTCACTATAAGTAGAGCGATTGATGATCGAAATCATCATAAATACGAGGAAACCGAGGTAAAAACTAAACATAATTACGTTACAGGACCATAATTTCCGCTAACGCATATTTTTTTCATCTATAATTGGTGTTTCCTATTCCTCGCTTTTTTAACCTCCTGCTATACAAGGGAAGTCATTGATTTGGGGTCCGATTTTCGAAAATCGAGTTTTCATCAGATATCCACGTTTTGAGGTCCTGGGAAGCCATTCTGATCATTTTCGGCTGGAAGTCCGTATTAGTGTGTGTGCAACTTTTTTTTGTTGTATATCTTGAGAACAGATTGACCGATTAAGACCCGCGATACGTCGTTTGAAAGGGTTCATCGAAACTTAGACCCCTACCGTTTATTTCTAACTTTTCTGTATTTCATATACCGTGTCAAGGGAAATAAAGTGACTTGTGTGAATTTTAAATGTTTTCCTTCAACCCCTAAGATACCTAACTGTCTCATGCTAAACCGAACTCTGAGCCCGGCTGTGAGAAAATTGACGTGGTTTCCCGCCTGAACAGCGGATCTAACGTTATAAGTAACGCCCCACGTCACATTGTACGCCATAAATTTTTAATAATGATTGCTTTGTTTCATTGTTTTTAATTAAGTTTCATTTTGAAACCCTGTCTGAATTTGTCTAATTTAACAGTTAAATTGTTAAATTTAATTTAAAAAAATATTTGTTAACTAACTAGGTCGTCAAGTTCATCTTTAGTTTGTCGTACTTATAGAAATGAGAGGGAAACACCGAGGTGTTAAGGATTATATTCGTCTAATTATTATATGGTTGATAAACGGAACCCTGAAATATACGAGCAAGACGCGTTCTTCACCATTTTTGGTATGAATAATTTCGCCATTTTCTTTCATACCGAATAGAAAGGAACAATTCCACTCCAATGTGGGGTTATCTAATACCTACAAAGTGAGCCAGGAGAAAAAATTGTGCACCATTTATGTCTGATGGGCAATTTTCTAAGTGGAAATTTTTACTGTAGCCACGAATAAAAGGTTTTTAGGTCGACCATCCAAAGAAGTGCTGACACAGACACTTGAATGCTTTGTCACGGACTTCTTAAGAGATTTTCTTTTAAAATTTGATTTGCTATATTGTTGAATAATAATTTATTATTCAAAGAAATGTAATTTTTGTGTAAACAATTAAAGCTTTATTATCAGAACGACCGATTGGCCGGGTCCAACCAAAGGTCGCGAAATCGATTCCCGCCCGGGACAAATATGTGTGTGCATGAATAATAATTGTTATATATATTTTCTTGATAACAGAATTCTTTTTTTTCTGTGTCCGTTTGTGTTTTGAATTTGATCTTGAAGGTTCATACGAGCGGCCTTAAGTTGTAAATAATTTATTTGAGGTAATATAAAAATCTAAAAACTTGCCACTCGCCGAAATTATAATTCTCAAAAGCTAAACAAAATCCAACGTTGTTTTTAATCAAAATATAATTTGAACGCAAAGAGTATAATTTAAATTCAACATGACGTTTAGAAATTCTCGTAAGAGCATTCGTAAGAGCGATTTATTCATTTTCAGCCTAGTGTCAAGTGTCAATGTATCGTGACATTTTGATATTTCTTAGTAAAATCAATACAGTCCAAATAGCTAGAATTTAAAATAAAATGTACAATTGTTTTACAAAAACCGTTCAAATGTGTGTACGGTTATACACAAGGTTAGGTCCGTAGCAATTCCAACAACAAAATCTTATAATTTTAGTTATTATAAGAAGCTCAGAGTTGTTCAGAGTTAAACTACCTATTAATTCGTGAACTAGTAGACCCTAGCTAATAGTCTTCATTATTTTCTAAGAAAGTTCGTAATAGTTCTATTATTATACATATTTTCAAAAAAAGTTATTTTATAGCCAGATATTTCGTAAATAATACTAAATTTTGAGAAACCATCAATGAACCCCATAATAATGTTGCGAAATGCAATATTTGTTTATAAATTACTTTAAAATTAAGTATTTCAAAGTCAATTTTTAAGTTTAATTTTTAAACGACACTTCTCTCGAGGAGCTGCGAGTAAGTAATTTTTTTACCCACATTTTCTATGTGTGGGATGTAGCATAGAAAAGTCTTGTCTTTTTTCAATATGGTCCATAATTTAAAGTAGAGCCACGGATTGTACAGCGTGTAAGTATAGTTGAAGCAATAAGATTATTGCCAGAAGAAATTGCAATGGGATCCTCATATCACTAACTTGACGAGAAGGCTCGGCTCTGCAGCTTGCGCTGTAAAAAGGATTCGCTTCCTTTCGGACATAGAAACCGCGCGAGATTAGTGTATTTCGGTGGGTTCCATAATTTGATGACTATGGCATTCTGCTGTGGGAACACGCTGCAAATGTGAATACAACCTTCGTGTTGCAGAAGCGAGCTGTTCGCTCAATTTATAAACTAGAACCTAAAGTATCACTTAGAGACAAATTTAAGGAATTTTATATAATGACATTATCGTCTCAACATATATTTGAAAACGTTTACAAAATATTGTATTATTTAAAAAAAAATTATGATCTGCATGGTGTTAATACAAGAAACAAAGATAAACTTGCTAATCATGTCAACCGCCTCAACAAAATCACAAAATCTTTTAAAGAGCAGTGTATACGCTTTTACAATAAGATTGCAGTTGACATTCAAGATCTACCTATTAACAAGTTTAAAAGTACAATAAAACGAAAGCTTTATGCAAAAGCTTATTATAAAGTATCGGAGTAGGTATTTAGGTGATAAAAATCCATAGGTGTAAACCGCTCGTTCTCGTTTGTTTCAAAAATATTAATCTTTAAGTTTTAACCTATTGTTAAAAAAAATATTTATAATTTTGTTAATGATAGCGTCCTTCAGTTTCTTACGTATTCTTCTGAGATGAACCAGTGCTTTTTGAATGCGCCTTTGTGGTGCCGTTTTCCCACAAAATAATAAATTCACTCTTGTGTCGTATTTCAAGATTATTTATATGGATAACTACGAAACGAAGATATTTGGCTATTGACTATGAATGAAGACTCAAAATTAAAATTGAGTTTATACAAAAAACAAATCCAAGGTACGAAGCCGACCCCTTTAATATATGTTTCTTCTTTCCGTTCCGGAAGATTAGGTGAGACAGTCGGCGAAGCCCGTCGTCGCAATTGAGCCTATGGCTCCTTCGTCCTCGCGATTGGGTTTGAGGTTCGTGTTCGGAGTTTCTGTTCTGCAGAGAACTTACGAAGGAAAAAGGTAGTAAAAATACTGCTATCCCGGAAAGGAGCAATGGTTAAAACAGACAGTAGGTATCATGTAAATCTACGTCAGCGTCAAAGTTTATTTAATGAGAGTAAGTGAAAGAAGGTTCGATCTGTATTTATTGTCAAGTAGTAAAGGATCAATTGAACCTAAATGTTAAATCTAACTTAAATACCTTACTTATCTATAATTCCTTATAAAAACACACAATACAAAAGAAAAAATGCCACAGGCAGACGGCAGACTTAGCTAAGCACAGCGAAGCTCAAAAAATAGGTGGGGCTAGTTGGCAGGTCAGGTACATGTTCAGGTGGTCAGGCAGGATCAGCAATGATGCGCCGGTCCAAGTCATGATGATGTGAGGGTACTCTTGGATGGCAGCGTAGTACCGGAGCATAATCCGACTTAGAAGTTCAACGTCACCGTGTCGTATGCACTGCAGGGTAAAGTGATTAAGCTAGTAGAAGGTGATCGATTCGTATGTTAGTGGTTACTCAGAACGACTAGCCAAACAGTGTAGCCGACAAAAACGGTCCGAAAATCCAGGAAGAACAGCGTAACTTAGACTCTCAAAAAAGGAGCTATCCAGCAATATTAGTTGCTTCTTTATTACTTTGGCTGAGCTAAATCTAAACTAAAATGAGTTCACATTGGATGGAAGCACATATTAAATAGAATTCGCTGCGTTTTTAGATAATTTCAAAAATTTGAATTTTGAAGAAGGGCAGACAAACATATTACTAGGTACTAGAGAATTATATCTTTTACAAATATAGACATATTACAATATATGATGGCAATTTCAATAATATTACATCTATGGGCAATACATGCAAAGTGTGAAAGAGAGTCCCACAAAAAAAATCCATAAGCACTTTACAATAAATAAATTCGCGGTTCATAGAAAGTTTGGCAATCGTTAACAAAAGAAAAATATTCGATTTTAAACGATTTTTTTATTCATATCATTCAGTCACATTATATTCATAATATTTTTAAGTAAATACACAATAAAGTCAAGAAATCAGTGAATGTGTGATCGTAGGTCGTTAAGAAGTAGAAGGATTTATTTGACAAGTAATCGATTTAAATCTAGGTTGCTTAGAAACAACCTAGTACAAACAAGTTAGGGCATCTTTTATGACAACAGTTATTATATATGGCAACAGTGCCTAATCCGAGAACTTATACGAGTATTACGCACACCGGTGTGATTTTACGAGCACGATTTTAATATTTCCGACTCAAAGAGCTACATAACTTTGTTATTTATGTGCAATGCAGATCTGACGCCCAATTTAGAGATCTATATTACCTAAAAAACTCAACAGTTGAAAACTTTCATCCATACTTGATACAGATTGGAGACAATCTATAGATTGAATTTCATCCGTTTGGTATGAGCGTACGTGACGTGATCGCTTAGGATAGCAATTGGAGCGTGTATCGATTTTAAACGTTCGTTTGACGCGGCCCAAGTTAATTGAATATTCACCTCGGGCTTACGATATTGTTCACTGTTAGATTAAAAAAATTACCAATATATTTCGTTCGTCGAGCCATCGAAAATGAAAGGGTGGAGAGCATCCTACAATGTGGCTTCGTAAACGGTTCCAAAACATAATAGAAAAGTTCCTGTAGAGAATAGAAAAATATCTATAAACTAAAAATAAATACAAAAATATGTACTATAATCATCATCATCATCAGCCCATTTTTACCCCACTGCAGGGGCTTAGGCCACCCTCAGGGTGAGGAGGGGGCTTGTACTATTATAACAAAATATATATATACTTAACAAAAAAAAATTATTGGTCGTAGTGCAAACTTATAGAGCGTGTGTAACCAAAAGGTTAAGAAAAAATTAAACTGTGAACTTTATCTCGGTAACCGTTTGTTTATGCCATCTCTTCACCAGAATTTTTTTGTTTAGTTTGGTAGACTAGAGCCTACGAACTGACTAGAAGCACTGTTTTGCGCTTATCGTCTGACCACTCTTCTCCTAGTTAGCTGGTGTATCTTTGGCAAGTATAAGTCTGGTTTCAGTCCGCGAACTTCTCGCGCGCCAGCCTTCACCCCGGCGAAATTACATTAGACAGTTTCGATACTGTGAAGTGACATTTCTGACTCTATTAAAACCTGAGATTAAAACCATACGCTGCTGTCAAATTTATTACTTTACACTCTACACTATAAGTTCGTACTACATTCAGCCGTACATGATCTATACCTACCTACTCATGTATAAAAAAAATACTTTGAGTGAATAAAAAGGATTAAATATTAAATATTCTTCTAACTTACTTTGAAATGTATTAAAATTTTTCTCTGAGTGATTTTCCTGCTTATCTTTATATATATAATTTCTTTTGTCCGTGTTTACGTCACTGACCTCCTAAACGGCTGGACTGCTTTTTATGAAATATTGTATCATAGATTCGCAATTCGATCCGATAGATTATATTTTTTAAATTTATTTATTTATTTATTTATTAAGGAACACGCAACATTTCTATTTATAAATGTAACCACCGGTATCAATTTACTTTTTAACCTGTATGTATGCCTGATAATAGGGAAGGGAAAAAAAGTAAAAAGTATGCATACTAGCGTCAATATAACTTTTGTACGTTCCTTATGCGTCATACTTTCGATTTGTAATTTTGATTGGTTAATCTAGAAAGTGAAACATAAAAAAAAGTATTATAGTCTTTTGTTGACTAAGGATAGTCATAGACATATCATCATCATCATCATCATCATCAGCCCATTTTACCCCACTGCAGGGGCTTAGACCTCCCCAGGGTGAGGAGGGGGTCTGGAGCTTAAATCCACCACGCTACTTCACTGCGGGTTGGGGATTGTAACAACCGCTATCTATTGACAGCGTCCGGGACCGACTGCTTAACGTGCCCTCCGAGGCACGGAGTCAGTGTACTTAAGTCAGAAAAACTCATTGGTACACGCCCGTATTCGAACCATGGCCCTATGGCCTTATAAATTTGAGACAGGTTCGTTGCGCTCTGGGCTATCACGACACTATTAGTCATAGACATATAATAATAGCAATGTATTCGCGATATATTTGTTTATATTAAAAATTTGAATAAAAAATAGTTTTCATTTGGTAAACAGGTGGTTGAAAGACGATCGCTCTTCGGATTTTAGATTATAAATAAATGATGTAATTCAGTACGATATTGATACTCTTCTATATATTTTAAAATCAATATTCGATGTTTAGCAGCGTTCTCGTTGCCATAGTAACGACTGCGTCAAATCGAAATCCATTCCCTGAAGTAGGATTGCAGTAGCAATTCATTCCGCTCTTTGAAACTCTGTTTGAAACCAAATCCTCTTGGGCATTGTGAAGGTTGAATAAGCTTGCTTATTCTACTTCCTTGTATATTTATATCTATAGAGTATGCCTCTGCGAAAAATCATATGTATCTAGTTATATGATACGTTATATGCTTGGATAATACCATGATAATACAATCACAGATTGTTTTCAAATAGCTGTATACACAGGTATATCGTAAAAGTTACTTGAACCTACTAGAAATTTACATTTATTATATAATTTAAATAATTAAACTCATGGATTTTGTCGACATTTTAAATTAAGCAAAACGGCCAAGTGCGAGTCGGTATTGCACACGAAAGGTTCCGTGCCACGGTGAGTACAATATAAAAGTATGCTTCTTGTATGTGGACCCCTTTAATTATGTTTATTTTATTTTTATTATTTTTGTCATAGCAGCCGTATTAATACACACTTTGTGAAAATTTTAAGTGTTTACCTATTACAGTTCAGACGATACAGCTCTATGACAGACGGACGGACAGACGGACAGCAGAGCCTTAGTAATAGGATCCCCGTTGGTACCCTTTGGGTATGAAACCTTAAAAATAAATAATAGGGGTAGTAAATAAAATTATTATTATTTTTTTCACTAAATTCAATAAGTTACAATTAGAAAGGAGCAATTCGATAAATGCGATTTTCTAATTGGAATTAAATTCATAAAAAAATCGCTATCTGCTGTTCAAAAAATATAATTCTTTGAGTTGTTTACAAGAAGTTATGTTATTCTAAGGTTATTCCTTAGGAAAATAATGACGAGTCCAAGTCAGCATTGAGTTCGAGTCAATATTTAGTTGCGTCAATGTCGAGCAGTGAACCCATCTTAATATATATTCGAAAATATAACGTATGTAAAAAACGTTGCATGATTTAAAAAAACAGTAGTGTACATAGTGTTAATACAATAAAAAAAAAATTTGGCTGTTAGCAGTTAGCTGTCTTAGTAAAATCACCAAATCTTTTAAAGGGCAATGTATACGCATGTACAATAAGATCCAGTTGACATTCAGAATTCACCTTTTACAAAGTTTAAAATTACAATAAAACGAAAGTTTTACGCAACAGCTTATTATAAAGTACTTAGATGATACAAATCCATGAGCGTAAACCGCTCGCCTATCAATTTGTTTACATAATGTTAATTTAAGCACATATTGTTAAAATAATAGTTTATATTTTTTAAATTTTTTTTTCATTTTGTAACAAAAAGTCACAAACAATATTAAGTTTTACATGGCACTGAACAGACCTGGAGTTTCCATTACATATTATTAACATTAAAGATGCTACAGGTTCTGCCTGCAGAAAATTACTTTCCTATCATAATAAGAAGTAGGTAATACATATCTACAATACTTATTTACGACAACAACAAAGAAATATGAGAGCTGACGAGTAATAATATAATCATAAAAAGAACAAAAATGAAAAAGATTTTTTTTTTTAAAAGCGTCCCATGTTTCTTGCGTATTTTTCTGAGAGGAATCAGCACTTTTTGAATGCGCCTTTGTGGTGAAGTATTTCCACAAAGTAATAATTCACTGTTGTGTCGCTGAAGTTCTGACGTATTTTAAAAATATGTTACATAACTACGAAATAAAGATAACTATCATATAATCTGTGACTATGCCGTCATTTCTGAGCGGTACAGGTGAGTACATGCTCAAAATATGCTCTTTTTAACAGAGTTCTCCTAATGTATTCCGTGAAGGCACCCTATTACTCAGATCGAATGCGGATTCAGGAATTTATTGTAAAAGCAAACACAGAGCCCCACAAATTATCTATTAACCCTATATAATCCTGTTTGAGATACAGCAAGCCTATTATTAGGTATTTGTAGCATTTATGTTGTGTTTTCCAAATTTTTTAGGAAAAAGTAACAAATTTTTACGTACATACATTATTTCTGGTATATGTATTGACAAGCCACCGTCATAATGTTAATTTCCTTAAAAACTTGTCGCAAGTTTTGTAGATTGATTGTAGGCAAGATTGTGAGCTTGGCCACAAGTAAAAGGTAACTTGCGAAGGCTCATTCCACTTGGATCCACCGACGAGGCTCCACCGGTGGATCCACGGATAATTTTTTTCCTCTTCGATCCACCGGTGGATCTACGAATAATTTTTTTTCTCTTAAATCCACCGGTGGATCCACGGATATTTTTTTTTCCTTTTCAATCCACCGCACTGGTGGATCTACGGATATTATTTAACGTCAGATCACGTTTAGTTTGTCAGGTTAGACAGTCACGTGTAAACTTCTAGTTTACAGATATTTATTTGTTTTAGCGCCATTCAATAGGCTAGTAGACAATTTTTTTTAAATTATATATATATAATATAATTTAATAAAAATTGTTTCATATAGAAAGAATTTTCTAATTATATCATAACAGTGAAAGAATTTCAAAAAAAATACTGACAAAGTTATAAATGTTTAAGATGTCTTCTTAAGCAGAGGGGGCAATACCACACAATATTCGCTTTTGACGTCAGGTTATATAAATTATAATGTTAAGTTACGTTTTGCAAGTAAAAGACAAAAATAAAATTTTAATACCTTATAATTTTCATATTCTTAAACCGAATATAATTTTGTTTATAAATTTGGTAAAAGTGTAGGGCGCTCAATATAAACTGTTATAAATATTTCATTGTAACGTTTTCTAAAAGTAGAGTTAGTATGAAAGGTAGCCCACGTGTTTCCACAATAACATTAATTTTCTCGTCAATTACCTACTTAAAAAATATTTTCTGCTTTTTAGTGTGCTTTGCTATTAAAGCGTATTTTTTTAAAGTTTTTTTTAAACTATAATTTAGTTTTTTATTCGTCGAGATCATTTGTCTACGTTAGGCAACACCTACCATTTAGTGGTAGATCGAAGTGTAATATGAAATATATGATTATTTTGATCCACTCTTTTAACTCTAAATCGGTGGATTGAAGAGGAAAAAAATTATCCATAGATCCACCGGTGGAGCCTCATCGGTGGATCCAAGTGGAATGAGCCCTTGCGAACTGTGGAGAGAGTTTTGGGAACCTTAGGATCGGTTAGGAGGATATAAGTAAAAGATCCAAAGTCACTATAATGCTCCCATTGGACGAGTGGTTTGGAGTGGTACATATGTAAGTAATTGGTGTTTTATATGGAAAAAATAAAACAAAAAAAAATCATGAAGTTATATATTCAATCAATCAAAATATGTACCATTGCTATGCACTGTTGTTATTTTATAGGTAGTCATTCTTTTGATGAATAATTGTGAGATTGAAAATCAATAAAATATTTGAAGACGCCTTAAACTGCCTCATTGGAATTGATTTTTTTTCTCTCTAAGAAATTGTCTAAACTCCGAAATAAGGGGTCATCTGTTGGAGCAAGGTCCAGGTAGCGTAGTGGGTGTCGGAGACATTCCAATCGCAGCACCTCTAATTTAGCGACAGTCTGTCTAGCGTTGTCCTGAAGCAGCAGTAGGCTAGAGCAATTGACCAGTCTCGGTTGTTTAACGACTAGCTTTTTTATCATGGTTTTCAATTGTTGATAATACAGATCTGCCGAAAAATCTGACCAGATCTTAAGGAAGCTGTAGTGGTTAACACCAGGAGTGGTCCCCAGGCACTCACCAGTACTTTTTCTGAGTCAAATTTCGCTTGGAACAAGATTGGCCGGTTCTCCTATGGGTTCAACCATTGTGATGAGCGTTTCCAATTATCGTTCATGTACAGGATCCGATTCAAAATTTTCTCGTTATTGTGATCGTTGAGTAATCTAACGCAGCATTCAACGCGTGTTTGTTAGGTTTACTTCACTCAATTCACGTGGTCGATGGATCCGTTTCCACGTTAATTTTTAATTCTTAATTGTCAACTATGGTCAACGAACGCCAGATATTTGCATGGAATATTCGAGATCAAAGTTGCCAGTTCGACAAAACACCAATTTCATAAGGACTTAATATTAGGACAGAATAACTAGTTCTCGAATGGAGACCAAATATCATATGGGTACGGGAGTCCGCTGGAGCAGTTGATAGGAGGCCACGTGGGGTGGCGTAAATCAGGAGAGGCTTGTGTTCAGCATTACATGAATTCAGATTTCAATTAATCAATCACAGCGAAATGAGAGATTTAATTAATAATTCTATAGCAGAATTTGAAAAGCGTGGTTAATGTCCGTTGTTTTTGTGTATTCCGTTGTCTTTACCACCATTTTTTTCCTAGTGGGGCAGATTCTAAGTGTATTTTTTCATAGGATATTGTTAGGTATATTTTTTTATGTCCCATTATTTAAGTGAAACTAAATTAAAATACAGACTTCTTTTCAAGAGAAACGTTGTTTTTTAATCAATTCCAATACGCATAGGAAGTTATGAGCACTCACTGCTATAGGATATAATATGTATGCTCCCTATTTATATATGAATTTAAAATTCTTAAAAAGCCAGAGGTCTAATTCTATGGGCAGCGCACTTTTTGAAAGAGGCATCATTTTCTCATGTATTTGTTGTCGAGTGCGGGCGAGATGACAGCCACTGTCATGACGACTCCGAGGCTGGGACCAACTCGTAAACCACTTGCTTCTGTCCTCACTTCCACAGAATTAAGGCATTTATACGCTGCTTTGAAATTTGATTATTTTTCTCTATTTAAAGAACAATAAAAAAATAAAGTATAAAAGGTTTACGAGCTCAAAAAGCGTACCTACACATTTTTCATTTTTACGTTAAATATCATAACTTCATACAAAGCTAAAATAAATTTTGATTAAGATAAGCTATATCGTAAATTTAAATGCGCACGAAAAAAGAATTAAATATCCTGATTTACCGAGTTACAGTAAGAGTTACGATTGTTTTTGGCATTTTGCAATTTCCACGGCAGCGCGGTTACTTTTTTCACGTTTGACTACGTATATTGTGGTATTTATTTTGCACCTTTGATATTCTAATTTAAATACACTCCTACATACAATGGCGGCTTTGAGAAGTATTTTGTAGTGAGGCAGTATTTATTTCGTTAATTTGCAGTCAAATAAAAATAATATAATGTTGACGGTAGGTACATAAATATGATTCTTTCATTTTAGGTCTAACTCGCTTCGTGTTTGTACATAACGTAAAAACTACTGAAGGGATCGCGATACAGCATTTTTAATTTATTCGTGATAGCCCGGATTATAATAATAGTTATTACTATTATATTATAATAGTTACTATTACAATTATAAAGTTATAGCAGTCCAGTGATCATAATAGGTCATATTCTATGAGCATAGGTTAGAAAGCAACTCAATAATTTATCTGAATGCAACTTTGACAGATTTTAATGTGATTTGGTATAAAGATAAGTTGGACTCTGAGAAAGGACGTAGGCTAACTTTTTTAAGGCAGAACTGTGTCTTTATGTATGTTATCTTTTCACAGCTGAATCGCTGAACTGATCTTGGTAAAATTTAATAGCCCATATTTTAGAAATTCGCTAATATGATTCGCGTTGAAGTCAAAAAAATTACATATAGGTAAATACGAAAATGAGTTTGTCTGTCTGGTGTGTTTTCGCATTAAATCTGCTGATCTGGTTTGGATGATAATTGACAGAGAGTTAACTAGAAACACGAAAAAGAACGTCGTCATACTAAAACTATATTCATGTAAAAATATTGGATACGTTAACTAATTAATGTAAATTCTGTAGACCACGCGGGCGAAGTCGTAAGCAGTCGCTATATATAATCAATATTTTTGACACTACATTGATGGATGTCACTCTTGGCTCTGAAATATTTTCGAATTAATTACTTGATTGGTCGTCTGGAATGCGGTAGGATTCTACGTTTCCTTTGATTTTTTTGTGACTATAGACGACCAAAAGTGTGTAATTTGATTTCATAAAATTAAATATGATTTTCTATGAAAACCGGCCAAGTGCGTGTAGGATCACGCACAGTGAAGGGTCACGGAGTCTGGATGAACTACGTCACTACTACACTATATGTCACTCTTAATAATGAGGCATTACAATTTGATGACATTGTGTTTCTGGGAATAACATTAGATTCGAAATAACAGTGGAATTCTCATATAAATAAGTTAGTGGGTAGACTCAGCTCGGCTGCATATGTGGTGAGGAAAATTAGGCAGCTCACTGATATAGCTACTTATATAGGATAGGCTGGTCTATTTCAGTTATTTTCATAGTGTGATGTCATACGGCTTATTGCATTGAGGCCAGACATCGGACATGGAGTCCGTCTCTATCATACAAAAAAGAGCCATTTATAATATTAGAAGCCGTGACTCTCTCAGAGAGGTTTTTAAGCAATTAAAAATAATGACATTGCCGAGTCAATTTATCTATGAAAACATTATGTATGCATAGAAAAGTAAATCTGACTTTATTAGAAATTGTGACAGGCATAGCTTTAACATAAGATTAGTAATAAGATAGCATAGCCATATTATAGATTGTCCGAAATCAACAAGTCGTACATGGGCCTGTGTATACACTATTATAATAAAATTCCTGACGGTATACTAAGACTAAATGAAAATTAATTTAAGAAATATGTTAAGAAAATCTTATGTAAAAAGGCTTATTATAGAATGGAGGATTATTTAAATGATAAATGTGTATGGGATACGGATTTCCTGACTGATATCTGATTATTGAGTGCTTTGGCATGAAATTAGATTATTATTGTTTTTCAATTAGATATATAGTTTATATTTTACATGTACTATTGCTGTTATTTTCAAATGCTTTATTATTTTGATTATAATGTTTATAATTCAATTTGACATGTGTGGTTTTTGTATTGTGACTTGTATTGATTTGGCTATTCACTGTTCATTAATATTAATGTGTTTTGAATATTTGACGTGAAAAATTGTATAACTGATGTTTACCTACTATCACTAAAGGTTTTGAGTTTTATTTTGAACGTTAATTGCTAAAATTCATATAATAAGTTAAAAAACAAACAATCCAAAAACTACTCAGTAGATATAAGTATATTATTCAAATCCATTACATAATTGAAAGTGTTTTTAAGTTGTACTAACTTAAATGATTTCAGAATTACCCAATTACTCAAAATTTGAAGACTGAAAAGTTTCACACTTTAAGATTTCAGGAGAGCATATCTCAAGAATGGATGTCGTGATAGCCGAGTGCGGTGGCGAGCTCGATCGATATATACCAATGAGTTTTTTTCTGCTTATCACCGACTCCGTGCGTGCCTCAGAGAGCATATTAGGCTGTCGTTCCCGGTCGCCATCACTAGATGGCAGTTCTCCAAACCGCACTGTAGCATGATCTTGTAGCAATAAAAAAGTAACTTAATAAGCTTTACATCATTTTTAAAGATCCTATATACGCATACCTCACACCTTGATGTGCGTCTATCGTTCCTCTGTTACATGTATACGGTGACTTAGCGCATTTTTTTTTGTCTTTTCACCATTTCACTTTCACCATTGTATATCAAATTATATTTTGTTTTCAGAAAAGTTGTAAAACATGACACGAAATTTAAATCGTGCGGAATTTGTATACCAAGCAAGGGTTAATGAGGGTGCATGGCCGGGTGCCGCGTTTGTTCACTGTCCGGTCAATTACATGAACAGTGCTTTCACGTTCAAATGTCACATAGTGTGCAGGAAATCACCGAACGAGACTGTGAAATATTATTTTAATGTGCTGTTGCGAAACTGCAGGAGTGAAATCGAATAACGAAAAAAAATAATTTGATTATTTCTGAACCTGATAAGGGGAATCATTATGGCTTATATAACATGTAGTAAAATTATGATCTTAACCCACGGACCTAGTAATACCCGAACGTATAGCATAGCATCTAGCACTAACTACCGACGATGATGCACCCTCAACGGGCTATTTACACACTCGTCAATTTGAACACACTCATACCATAGTAAGTTTACCTGCCATGTCATGCCATGTTTCTCACACATACTGACGCGGCCGCCATTGCAGTGCTTCATTGGTTGTTTAGTGACAGGGAGTCCACAGTTTTTAATACGTCTGTGCCTTAACCGATCTAATCTAGTGAAACGATTCGTCAGCTCTAAACTATAAATACAATAGAATAATATACGTACTCGTCTTGTGCGATCGCGTTTTTAACCTGACTTGGAGTCTTACAGCGAATGGAGAAGTTTTATAATGTTCAAAATATATTTAACTAGATAGAATTCAAAAATATAGACCAAAACTAATAAGACAGTGAAAGTTCTATTGTTTGATTTGGCTTGTTTGATTCGTTTTAACAAGTAAGTAGGTAACTTCTTTATTTGTAGAGATATTTTCATGATTCTATCACACTTTTATTTTATTTAGCTTAAATTTTAATAATAGCAAATATTTTTTTTTTAATAAACTTCTCCATTGCACTAACAAGTTGTAACGCTACTCCTGACTCAGCAAGAGCTTATTTTAGGACCGACCAAAGTGTGTAATTAGTTTGCACTAACAAATCCAGGCAACGCAATGCCTAAGCTTGGAGTCGTCTTTGTTAAGTCACACTTATCTATGAGATTTTGTTCGTACAGTTGCTTGTATTGTCTGTGTTGACAGCAAAGAACAAAGTTCAGTATTAACCCATACTAATAATTATTTGTACAAAAATAAAACTGCTCCTTAAGAAAATCAATATGAAAAATAAAGTTTCGCAAAAATGTTTATCTTTAATTTTGATTTTGTGATTTTCTAAATAGCATGGTAGCATACATAACAATAGCAGCATAATAAACCCTGAAAAAAAGTGTACGTCAAACATCCAATAGATGCAGCGAAATAAACTAAAATTGAATTAGTTGCTAATACTTTACCTTAGACGGCGCTTTCTAATTAGTTATTACCTGTTACAACAGATAGCGCTATCACTAGAGTTGTCTTGAATAAACCTTTCTTATTTAATTTTGAATAAAAATTATAAGACGATTTCAAACACATAACATGTATTATTTCGGAAAAATATGTATTGTTTGAAGTAAAACCATCCGAATGCAGATATAAAGATGACGACACATGCTAACTTTTAATAAATGATATTTCAAAAACGCCACTATTGGTGAAAATATAATAATCTACAAACAATTTTTAAAAAGAACACGTTTATTGTATGAGGGATTTAATTTTAGCTTTATTTAAATTTTATTATTTGAGTGACAATTGTCATATATCGACTCTGTGAAAATGTTGAGTGTCTACCTAACAGTTTAGATGATATAGCCCTGTAACAAACGGACGGACGGACAGAGAAGCCTTAGTAATAACGTTCTCTTTGGTACCCTTTAGGCAGGGGACCCCAAAAAATTTAACACGAAATCACATTGCATAAACCAAACAATTCAATCTGAAAACACCATGAAGTATTCACAAAATATACGTTCATAATCTTTGTTTAAATAGAACTGTTTTATTTCAAGAGAGTTAGTTGGTGTGAGGCACTAGGTTATAGGTATATTTCACTTTTTCGAGCTAACCACGTATTGGTGTGTTAAAAAAATTAAACTTTAAATTAAAGTTTTATAAAGACATAAGTTGTGTAATAAAAATTCCGAAGTCCATATAATTTATTTAAAGTTCATAAAACGTCAATGCACGTACTTCCTATTTTTTTCTTCTTCAGAATGGTAGCTCTTAAATCGAAAAAGTAAACCAATTGCATGTGTATTCCATAATATTTTCCTTAATACACGTTTTACAGAAAATCCGTCGCCATTACAATCTGCGACTTACAAAAGACCTAATACGCCGGAAGGGATTGCGTGATCTTTTATAACAATACATTTGCAACAAATTGCTAGAGACGTGAGTGTTGGGTTTCTATTGTAATATCAAATGGCAAATTCGTTCTTCGATCGTTCGATTTTCGTTTGACGCAGGTTTCACCGAGTTTCGATTAAGGTTTTCCAAGTTCTTTTTTATGTGATACCTAACGTCTCACTCCTTGGGAAGCGCAAATTAAGAAAAAACTCAGACCTGGGTTTTATTTGAAAGCGTTTAATTTGTTCTTCATTGTCCTATATCTTGTGAGTACTGCACTCAATTTTAAATTCCTGTTTAGTACCAAAAATGCAATTACCTAGTTATGTATTAAATAGAAATTTGTCAATCTAATTGAAAATTGCTTAATTAAACTGGAATAATTTGAAAACAGAGTGATAAAGTAGTTTAGCATCCATATTCATACAATAGGTATTTAATACGAATATATGTCGAGCAAAAACCAACATTAGCGAACCTTTCTCCCGTAACAAATGAGTCAGGTTTACGGCCGCGTGACTTGCTAGGCGCGTTACCTTCGTTCCGTTTTCCATAATATTTACACAAAAACTTGTACGTTTGAAGCGGAAATACTTAGAAATTTGACATATCGTCCCCGAATATAGATTATGCAAATCAAAACCGGTAATCACTAACTATACCTTTTGTCGTTCATGAAAATGTGATGATTTATATTGAATAAAACAATATTTTTTCCAGAACACTTACTACATCCACAGTATTCTTTTTAAAGTATCTAAACATAAAAAAATATAATGACTGATAGGCCGAGTGGATAGAAATTCTAACTGCAAAACCAAAGGCAGTGGATTCGATTCCGGCCCGCGACAAATATTTGTGTGCATGAACATGTCAATTAGTCCGTGTCTGTAAAATATTTATACATGAACATATTACCTACAAAGAATATTTAAGTATGTATATCAATTTTCTAGTACCCATAATACAAGCTTTGCTTGGAACTACATGGGACTGTGTGGGATGTCCAATTAAGTAATCAAAAAACTTTTCTGTCAGCCTTTCCATAAGATATAATTAAACCAACGAGATAATCTCATTGACAATAGAAATACTTACTAGAAAATATTTAATGAAACGCTGATTCCTTAACATATGATTCGACTAGAACCTTTTTGACTAGCCCATTTATTATTCAAGGCTGCAGCCTACAGCATAATCTGAAGCAATTTAAAAGTTCCCAAACGGGACGGAGATGAAAATAAGAAACTCCGTTATTTGTCTAACTGAATTATACTTTCGACAGATGTTTTATTCATGTCATGAAAGTAATATTGAAAGTATCGGATAAGGCTCTCGGACGGGGATTGTCGCTTCTCGGCTTAAGTTGCGAAAACTTTGCTGTCAATGAAGCAAAGCGTTTTCCACGGACCAAACACTTCCCAACTCTCTACATGATACGTGTATAATCTATTTACACCGTTATAATACGTGTACTTTCCGTGATGTGATGTTTGTAAATTGGAAAGTTTATTATTATCTAGTAATTGTATATAAAAAAAAGCAATTTTGAATTTATTGTCTGTTAATTTTCTTGTACTTTCATAACACCAAATCAACTAACCCGATTTTAATGAAACTTTCACATTTAAAGTAGGATTCATAAAATAAAGATTAGATATGCTATAATTAGTTTATTATAAAATGTAATAAATATGCACAAATATTTATGTGAATTAAATACATACAATAAAAAACCCAACTACGTAAAAAATAATATAATTAACTGAAGAGAGAAGAACAAGATCTATAATCCAAATAATGTGAATAAAACACAGTATCATATACATAGGTCTTGAATATTATGTAACAGGTATTGCAGACGGCGACAACTGATTATAAATACATTTGGTTGTATATACTTAAATAAAATAAATGGCAACCAGTTTGCTGCCGGCTTTTTAAATTCTAGTTTTCCGAACCAGTACCTGTTCAATTCATTTTGACTGTCAATGAGTGTGTGTAAACATTATAAAAGTACGAATTGACTAGAAGCCCTCTTCTTCGTTTACTGTCTAACCACTCATACTCTAGTTAGCTGGGCTTCATTCTGTGAGGTCCCCGTGCGCCGGTTTTCATCCTTGCGAAATCGCATTTAACATTTTCGATACTGTGAAGTGACACTTATGATTCTATTAAAACTATGGAACTATTAAAACCAAACGCTGCTGTCAACTCTTTACTGTCTGCTATTTACTCTATGGTAAACGTTTTATAAATGGTATGGATTCTTTCATTTGATTGACTTGGGATTTCTTACGAACTTAGTTTAGGTTTTAGGTGACACTCGTATCTACGTACGAGAATATATCAGAAGGAAGTTTATCAAGTAAACCGCCTTTTGACTGCTATTTCTCAAGGAGTTTTTTTTAATATTTAATAAAAAACCCGGCTAAAAAAATGATAATGTCTTAAAAAACATCTAATTCTTGTGTATAGATATTAGTATAAGTCTATATAGAGTCAAATTTTCGTAGCTATCTCATAATCTACAAAACGTTAGATAATATTTAGGTAATATTATGTTAGATCACATGAATGTTCATAAAGATACCGCGTTGTGTCAACAAAAATACGAGCAAAAAAATTTACCACGTACGACAAATATGTACCAGTTGATGTTTTGAATTAATCGCTGTAAAGAAGAATTTTGTGGGACGCACATGTAAAATTCGCACTAGAAAAGAAAATAAAGATTCTAAAATTACATTAAAATGTTTGTTTAAAACGATGCTAATTACGTAAGGTCTCTCTAATATTGAGTCTGACATTTGCTTACGTTTTATATCGTTTCGAAGTATGAGACAGATCAATACCTACTGAAACTGATTTCGGTTTATGTACGGTAATTCACTCAGAACGTAGCGTATGTTTTGACGACCGCTTAGCCTAGTGGGTAGCGACCCTATCTGCGAAGCTGGAGGTCCCGGGTTCGAATCCCAGGTCGGGTCAGTATTTATATGATGAATATTAATACTGGCACCGGGTCTTGGTTGTTATATGTATGTGGTGTCTTCGCTTGGTACCCAAAATACAAGCTAATGCTTAGTTTGGGACCTAGACGTTGTTGTGATTGTGTGTGTTGTGTGTGTTATTATAGTTGGAGTGTAAATTTCTCAGTTTGATTTGTTAACTGACGTGGATTCAAGTTTCGGAGATATGTCTTATGGTCTTACGCTGTTGTACTAACTAACCGGCATAGCCGGAAAGGAAAAAAGGAAGCTGCTGTCAATTTCGTCATTTTATGCTTCAGGCTGCTGGTGGGCATTTAGCCATAATTTTTTACCGTTTGACCAACGCTTTCTTTACTCCGAATACAAGCTACTTACTTTACTTGTCTTGCGGCGTTTGATATCTGTATTGTGTACAACCGATTTCGGATAGAGAAAAGTTTGTAGACGACCTTTTGTAAATATAAGTAATTTTTATCAATAAACGACATTTAGGCACATATTTTGATGCAGCAATATACGCTACATTGGATACCGATTTGATATAAAACCGATTGAGCCTTTTCGCGACACGACGTCGTCTTGCGGAAAATTATCAATTCGCGTATATCGACTAGAAAGACTTTCGTATGAAGCCAACGATTTCCGGTAATTTTTTTTTAACGTATACATCACAACAACGTCTAGGCTCCAAACTAAGCATTAGCTTGTGTTTTGGGTACCAAGCGAAGACATCACATACATATATAACAACCAAGACCCGGTACCAGTATAAATATTCATCATATAAATACTGACCCGACCTGTGATTCGAACGCGGACCCCCAGTTTCGTATGTAGGGTCACTACCCACTAGGTCAAGCGGTTGAAATGCTTCTGAGCTTTTGTTCTTTGCACTTAATAACTCCACGGACATAATAATAATATCTGGGACATCCAACACAACACATTCTTTATCATATTCATCAGCCCATTTTTACCCCACTGCAGGGGCTTAGGCCTCCCCCAGGGTGAGGAGGTGGGCTTGGAGCTCAAGTCCACCACGCTGTTCCACTGCGGGTTGGGAACTGTAACGACCGCCATGTATTGACAGCGTCCGGGACCGACTGCTTAACGTGCCCTCCGAAGCACGGTGTCAGTGAAATTGTGTACTTAAGTCAGAAAAACTCATTGGTACACGCCCGGATTCGAACCATGGCCCTATGGGGCCTTATAAATTTGAGACAGATTCGTTGCGCTCTGGGCTATCACGACATCACGACATTCATTATAATATATACATATATAGATATTTTTACACGGAATAAATAGACATGTTTAAGTACACAAATATTTGTCCCGACAGACATCGAATCCACGACCTTCGATTCTGCTGTTAGAGTCTCTAACCTCTCGGCCAATCGGTCAATCGGTTAAGTATTTTATTGTGCATTTACCTCTGTAAAAAAAATTTCGAATTAAGAAAAAATAACTCTTCATTTTTTCTTAATTCGAAATTTTTTTTATAGGCATTAGGTTTTTTTAATGTTAATGGTTAATTTTAATGGTTAAATATTGAAAAGAAAGACGGATAAGTAAAATTTGCACATTAAAATATTTTTTTCCGTAAGAAGTATCTTTATAGCGCGGTTACTGTGTCAATCATAATTATTACGAATGAGGAAGGTGCAACCGCGGGTGCAGCGGAGAAGGATATCTCGCTGGCAGCCACTGACCGACGTCATTTACCCACGCTTCGCGAAAGTACTAAATACAAGTACTAAGATACTTAACAAAACACGATTCATTATTTTCGACGAAGATTTACAATATTAATATTTGGCAGGTGATTATAAAATCACCTATATATTGCATAGAGCTCAATAAAAACTATTTTAATTCAAAATTATTATTTTGGTCAATCTATCATTTCTATGCATTTTGTCACTATAGGCGTCCAATATATTAGAAAAACGGCCACGGCCGACAGTCTAATATCGAACCTTTTATTCAGTGCATAATAATTTTGTAAAGGAATTTTAATACTAAGGTCACATAATTTTAAGTCAATCACGTGAGAAACGTGAGTCACTTGAGATGCATGTATAATAGAACTTGTCACCGTTTCGTGTGGAGATTGCAGAAAGGAGTGAGTTGTGCTAGGAGTTATGATTAGCTGGTGAAGTATACGAGCTGTAGGAGTATAGGTAAAAACCAGGGAGAAATGGAAGTACGGTGGAAAGAAAAAAGGAAAATGGAAAGGAAAAAGTTTTGATAATGAAAAGGACGACGCCGATCTGACGTTATATATCAAGTGGTAAATCAGAACCACAATTTTTTTTTGTAAAAACTGTGTGCTATTTATAAACCGCCGACAAAAATTTATTTATTTATTTATTCTTATTACTATACATAAAATACAAACAGCCCGTGAGACCAATACAGTAAATTATGTGGATCGCTCTAAACACCTTACAACGCCTAACCTTATACGCGACAACGGAGATGCGAAGAGATCAAGATGGGCGTCAGCTCGGCACATATCGTTAATAATGCGCTCCGCGCGACCGATAAGCACCTGCCGCTGCAGGTTGGTCCGCGAACCATGCGCAGCAAGCACGTCGTCGTAGCGCCCAGCGCGCTTACCCCTTTTCGGGACGACCAGCGACACACAGCTCAGCAACGACGGCACCGAGAGCTTTCCCCTTACTATAGCCAGAATGTACATGGCTAGTGCAACGCGTCCCCTCAATTCTAAAGTATTACATCCGAGCATCCCTATCAAATATAGAGTTGGATAGAGATACGGGTAGTACCCATAGCATCTCTTAAAAACATATCTAATCTCTTTTGGACCCTTTCCACCATAATAATATATTTGGCCTCATGAGGATCCCATAAAGCAGCATTATATTCAAGCCTACTTCTCACATAGGCGCTGTATAGCACAGAGAGTGTTTGAATACTTTTAAAGTCGCGGCCCTGTTGCAGTACCCAACCCAAGCTCTGTCGAGCTTTCGCACACACAGACTTTATGTGTTCTCTGAATGTGAGGTCTTTGGTGAAAAGTACTCCTAAACCTTTAACCGTATCCTGCAGCCTATTCATTATGCATTCACCAGTTCCGAGCAGGTACGGATACTGCACCGGTGTACGAGCTCTGGAGAAAGTCATGACAGCAGATTTGTTTACATTTAGGTCGAGTTTGTTCTCTCGACTCCACTGCAAAACAGAATCAATAGCTCCTTGGAAGCGCATGGAGTCGGCCAAATCACTTACAGAGCAAACGAGCTTAACATCATCAGCGAATAAGAGGACTAGACAGTCATTGAAAAATGACACTGAGTCGTCGAGTTTCGCATCAAATAAGTTGGGTATCGGTGGTGATGGATGGCCTATAAGAAGGGAACCGGCTGCAGTAACTTAGGTGATAGATATCTACTGCACTGAGAAAAGTGTTCACCATTTGTGAAACAATGGATGATCGACTTCACAAAATATGGTGAATAGAAGCAGGAAATAATACGCGTTAGCGTAAATTATGGATTCTGCAGTATATTCGTATCAGTATATTTTTTCGTATTCCTCGTATTTTATGATGACCTTAAAAAAAAATTAAAATCAAAAAGTTTCAAACCTCGATCACCCGTTGCTCTACTGAAGGTGAATCATCATGATATTTAAGGAACGTTATGGCCTATTCTAATGTTTAGGTTTCGTTTGTTTATAAACATTAGAATAGACCATCGTAATAACTATGAAGGGTATCTATCTCCTAGATTATCGCGGCCGATTTTTTATCACCATATCACTTCGCCACTGGTCAGTTTATTAGCAAAAGAAATACCATTTAACCTCGTCATATTTTGGGCATATGTGAGCATGAGGGCATTTCCGGTAGTTGTTGAGACTGCATAATTATGTACATTTATTATACATTTTTTATTATTATTGCACATAAATTATAGGTACATTTCTTATTTATTTACTTGATCACATTTAGAGCGTATTCCAACTTAGCTGAAAATCAGCCACTTACTGTCTGCTGGCGTTACGCGAATACACGTAAATCGAGGCAGCGGCTCACTACCACCTAGGTCTGAATGTGTCCATTGCTAAGGGTACGTTCAGACCTAGGTGGTAGAGGAATATGTGGAACAATTCATACAAGGCAATCTAGTCTCAAACTATATAGAGTCTGTATTATGGGTACTATCATAAAAATAAGAAGTAATGCTCGGTATGATTTATACTAAGCAAGTTATATACATATACATATTTCAATATCTTTTATAATACATGCATATCCATCCATCCATCCATCAGCCTACATTCGTGCATACATGCATATATGTATATAAATACATATTTCGACTGACCGATTGGCCGAGTGGTTAGAGACGCTAACTGCGGAGCCAAGGTTCTTCCAAGATTTCCGCCCGGGATAAATATTTGTGCGCATAAACATAATTATTTCGTTCCGGGTCTGGGTGTATAAAATATTTATATATGTATGTATTATTGAAAAAATTTTTAAGTATGTGTATCAGTTGTCTAGTAACCCATAACACAAGCATAATACTTACTTACTTTGGGACTAGATGACGCTGTGTGGGATATCCCATGTATTATTATTATTTTACATCCATACACGGAATACATATATTTGTCCAGGACGAGAATCGAACCCACGGTTAAGTCTACAATGGGCATTTCCGACCACTAGACCAATCGTTCGGTTAATATAATTTAATGTTAAGCGTATTGTGTGGTTTGAGAGTGAAGTTTTCCTTGCGTGAAATAACGGTTAAAATCTAAAAAAATATATGACATGGAGGTGCATGGAGTATATGTTATGGGTATGACATAAGCGTTGTCGCATAAGTGAGCCCATCAGGCCAAACGCCAGTCATGACAGCAGTCACTGGCGGCCTGGCGGCGAGTTTGATTGATGTTGGTTCATATTCATAACTTTTTTGCTTGCAAATAAGTAGAGATTTCGTATCTATTGTACGGAAAATGGGACTATTTTATGATGGAATTTGCGTAATGGAATAATTTTTTTAATCTCCTATAGGCAGTAGGTACATTTAGCTATTAAACTTAGATTGTTACTAGCGACCCGCCCGCGACTTCGCTCGCTGGATATAATATTCGTTGCTCATAGGATTCACTTTTTTTATCTCAAACTTATTTAATTCTCGATCTTCCCTTTCCCGTTTTCGTTCCCGTTACTCAAATATTGACCTAAAGTGATGGGATGAGAGTGGAGACGAAATTATAATAATACTACCGGTCGTACTCGGCTCCGCCCGAGTGGACTACAGAAACGTTCTCCTTCCCATTCCCTCCACCATCCCTCCTCCCTTCCAGCCACTTACTGTCCCCTGCCCTCCTAACCCTTACCCCACCTCTTCCCTGTCAATCCATCCTCATCTTTTTTTTGCCAATTACAGTCCCATCAAAATTGGTTCAGCCATTCCGGAGATTAGCCCGAAAAAAACAAACAAACATACAAATCTTACATTTTTATAATATTATAAGCTTTCCATTCGCGGCTCCGCTCGCGTAGACTACACAGCAGTACCGTGATCCCTTTTCCGGAATAAAAAGTAGCCTACGTCACTCTTCAGCTTATATAAACTATATCTATGCGAAGAATGATAGTGGTCCTGGCACAACAGAGTCCACACGAGCGGAGCCGCGGGCGGAAAGTTAGGTTGAGAATAAAATATATATAGCTCATGTTATTTGCTGATAATGTAGCTTTCTATAGGAGAAAGCATTTTTAAGATATAATAAGTATAACTGTGTAGTCCACGCGAGCGAAGCCGCAGGTAGAAAGCTAGTATCTTTATAAACTATAGTCTGTATGTTATTCTGACGTGTAAGCTATATTATTGTAAAGATTCATTAAAATCCATTCGGTAATTTTTGCGTGAAAGAGCAACAAACATCCATACATACATACTTTCGCGTTTATAATATTAGTAGGATTTAAAAAAACTGACAAAAATTTAAAAAAATGGTAGATGTGAAGTCAGTGAATCATAAAATGAATATTAATCACAACGAGCTTTTATTAAAAAAACAATGAACAAAAAATTAAAAGAAAAAAACGAAAATTAAAAGGAAAAAAGAAATCTTTTATAAATCTTAAATAAAACATGAAAATTTAAAAGCTTGACGCATCAAACGTCTTAGGTAATAAATGCTTGTTTGAAATTTTCTAACTGAAATAAAGCCAAAGTCGTTGTGTTTACTAGTAGCTGTTGAAGGGTTTCTTATCCACTTTCCAGCTTCATCATCAGAACAGATCGACGGTACCATAATTATCGACTGTCATCCAAATTATAAATATCAATAAAAGAACTCGATTCGATTAACCGTTGAAGAGTTCCCTCGTGAGAAGAACATCCTGGCTGCATTACCAGAACCTGGTCACCAGATTCTTGCATTGTCTTCCGAATTACATACGCGTGCAAAATATCAATTTTGTAAATTCAGGCGATTGGTTCTTTGACCTGCAAGGTTTAAACTAAACATGTAGAATTATTATACGTTTGCCTCGTTGTGAAATTTGAGCTTGTTTTAGCAGGATAACACTCAGATAAATTAATCTATACATAAAAAACAAAAAATATATAATTATTTTTTTGTCAATAATTGTACTATGATCAGTTTCAGTAGGATTACATTTAACTTTCATTTAGGAAAAATAAAAATAACTTTTTTGGATGGACATTAACGTGTTTTACAATGATAATTAAAATTATAAAATTAAGAATCATACGTTTATAATAAAAAATTCAAATTTTCACTCCTTTCCTTTAGTTGTTTATGAGAGTGTTCGTTCGCTCGATAAAATAAGCTCTAGTTCCGTGACTTATATTCCTGTTAGGTATATCGAGAAGGGAGATATTGTATTAGTCAGTGACGTGCGGTGACCTCTGTACCAAGGGAAGCCGGCCGCGTTAATCTAGGCCATTATACATACACCCGTTGTTCATATTGGGATGTTTTATGGTATTTGAAAATATTTAACACTTAAAATATAATTTCTTACCGTGATGAAAATGATTCCTTGCCTCCTATAGCTCATCTTCTTCGAAGACATGGTTGTCTTTGGTCCAGAAAAGACGTAGAGCGTCATTAGAAACAATTGATTGAGTAGCGGCTTTGAAAAAAGCCTTTTTTGACTATACATTGTAATGTATAGTAAATATAGCAGCATGGGCGACTATTGGAATGTGCTCAACAAATTTTGTAGTGTTTTAGTTGAAGAAACGTATATATTTTGTTTGACATACCTAACAGAGACATTTTTTAACCTACTCTCTATCTCTTTCGCCTATTTATATTCTAAAGCTATTCTTCTATCTTTTTGAACAAAATGTGATAATACATTGTCATAAAAATTTTCCTTACCTTTTAGTTTTAATAACAAGTGTTTTTCAATAGATATTAAAGCCAAATTGGACAACCTTTGTTCGCTATGAGTATTTCTACAATAGGTATGTATGCGTTTTAATGCCGAAAAAGATCGTTCTGCGGACGCAACACTGAACGGCAGTGTCACAATTAATTTACACAATTGTAATGTTTGTTGGAAAGCATCTTTTAAAGTTGGCTGTTTAAGATGAAACAATAATTCATAGACATCTAATTGACGTAACGATTGCCATGAATATATGACTTTTAGCTCATTTTTTAAAGCGTTGTAATCAAACAATTTAGGGAATTGTCGATTTAAAAGATTGATTTTACTATCGGGAAATGTACCGTAACTATCGTATTTTGATTTGTTTACTAAATCCAAAAATTCTAATTGGTCGAATGAATTATATCGGTCATTAATTTGCATATAAATATTATCGATTATTACACGAAAAAGTCTTTTAAAAGCGGTTTTAGTATCGATACCTTGTGTTTGACGGCGACGTTTACGCGGCGGTTCTAAGGATTTTGACAGTTCATCGTAAATCGAATCAAATTTATTTAACATTTCATTGCATTATCATGACCGAAATGATTTGATTTCCTTAATAGCAATTTCAATATCTACTTGTTTATTTTGAATGAGCGCAAACAAAATATCTGATCGTCCAAATATTTCTGAAAAAATATTCAACAAAAAACAAAATTCGAATTCGGTCAATTTTGTTAAAATATTTTCCGCGAGAAATAAACTGTCTTTATCCCAGTCTTGTGGATTTTCTAATATCGTGTCTAGAGTTTTTCTGCTACTCCAGGCAAACGGCGTTCCGCGATGCACTTTAAAAGATACGATCTTTTGGTAGATTTATTAAAAAATCGAATCAAATTATTTAAGGCCCCGAAAAAAGTTTTACATTCCGGAATATTTTCAGTTGACCGCGATAAAACAAGATTTAGAATGTGAGCATAACATGGAACAAAGATTGCCATAGGGCATTTTTCTTGGACTCTAGTTTTAACACCAGTTACGGAACCAGTCATTACCGACGCGTTATATTCTTCTGTATGATCTAAAACAACTTTGCTTAAAATTTCCGCGTCCCTACTTCTACTGACATCCTGAAACCCTACAAATCGTTCCTCTACACCAGTTTCAGTTAAATACCTGAAAACAACTGTAACTTGTTCGCGGTGACTATTATCTGGAGTTTCGTCGATCATTATTGAAATAAAATCGGTTTTAGAAATTTCACGTTTTATTTCATGTTTTATAACGACCGCGACGCTTTCTATTAGATCATTTTGAATATGATTTGATAAGCCCGAAAAAATTCGGTTACGACTTTCTGAACATATATCAAAATGGGTCTCTAAAATAGAATCATAACTTTTTAAAAACAATAATGTTTCTACATAATTACCACGATTGTCTGAATACTGTTTTTCGTCATTACCACGGAAGGATAATTCTTGTTTACCTAAAAGCACAACGGTATCGATTAATCTTTTCATAATTTCGCGATTTCGTTTTACTTTTTGGTTATGTACAGAAAATGAATTTACAAGCGACGTTTCAATTCTTATCGTACCAAATTCGTGCAAGTTAAGACAACTGCGGATATGTTTTTCAGTATGAATATGTTTTTTTGTGGAATTGGCAAGATTATTTATATCCGTAAACCCCGTTTTACTCCAAACACTGCATGAATTAGAAAATAATAAACATGGAAAACAATACAGTTTATTTAACTTGCAACTTCCGGTAAGCCAATTGTATTTATCGTACATTGATAAATGAAAATGCTTCGTAAAACCATCTTTCCTTTTATAATCTATCGGTAAATTTGGTTTAGCGCGCCCAATTTCTAAAATTCTTTGTTTTTGACTAAAAGATAATTTTGGAAATTCGGTTGCAGGATTTAATAAAAAATCCACTGAACAACATTCTATTGCTATAAGAGCCATATTTCGTTATTTACGTACCTACTTACCTACCTACTTACGTACCTACCTATCTAACTTAATAAAAAAGTTGTACTTACGTAGGAAAAATTTGTTTATTTGCAAAAATAAGATAACTATTTACAGATATTACGAACGCCACTCAAAATATGTACGTTAATTATCTAAAACTCACACACTTTATCACTAAATCAACCAGCAATCATTAATTAAAATAAATTTTCAAATATTTGCACATGTAAACGTTAGTCAACCAGCAACCAGTCCAGTAGCCGTTATGAATTGTTTAAGTTCGTTCTTAAATACATAACTGATATCTGGTTCACTCAATACCAATCAGTGAACGAACATATTTCAAAGAAAATTAGCCAAAATAACTCGGTTTAAGACGTGTTACTTGTAACGAATGAGCAGCTGTGTGCTATACGACAGCCAAATATATATTCTCAAATCACGGAGTGTGCTGCCTTTAATAAGATAGCGGTGTATGAAGGCGTCTTAATTTGGCCGCGTAACGTCGTCCTGTTTCAAATGGAGTTACCTATAAAGGTAAAAGGTACCTTATTACATATGCAATAAAGTTCATATTAACTATGAATTATTGAAACTGATTTTAAATGTGATAATTGTAATTACACCATCATCGCATCGGTTTACACACACACGTGTTTACGTACACAGAGCGCCGCACCACGCCGCGCGCTATGATTTGAATTATCAGTTTATTATTAATGTTTATGAATCACGTCAATTCAAAAGGTAACTCGAAAGAAATCGTGTTATTATGAGTGACCGCCACTTGTATTAGTAGAAGCATAATATAATGTAAAAGAACATATAAACGATAAAAATTCGTGGGATTACATTGCTCAAATGTGCTCTGCGGCCGTACTCTGGTAAATTAACGCAGTGCCGAATTAAATTTCAAAAATCCGTACTCTCGCCCATAGTCCTAGCGATCGGATTTTTGAAATGGAATGTATTCGGCGCTACTTCGGTGTCATGTTAAAAGTCAGAGTAGGGCCACAGTTTTCAAGACAATGGTTTGCAGCGTAGTTACAAATATAAAGCTATTTTAAATTCTCAAGCTATGTTTTTCTTAAAGTGGTCGCGTACGAACCCACATAAATTATCTTTAAGACATTAAAAAGTGACAGCTGAGTGGCCTTCTTGAAAATAAGTGAATTTTCGTTTTATTTTTAATTAATTTCGTTTACACTTTTGTCTATCTGTAATACATAAATTTATTTAACTCGATTAAGATAGCATTGAAATGAAATGGGATTAATTAAAACTTAGATCAAAGTAGAATCTGAAGCGGGGTGCGATCCACAGGCACACGATGTGGCCGCAGCTTTACAAAGTAATTGGCCGGGATTATCTTGAAACGTGCCTTTATTATATGCCCTTTGAACCTAAGCACTTAATTCAAGAAGTAAAAAGGGAATTTCATTGAATTCATTTCGCGAAATATAAATTATCTTACATAATTCGTATGTAAAGATAATTATAATAATAATGAAAGAAATAGCTCTAAGCACCCTCATCCCGAGGGGAGACATGAGCCTCTTCAGTAAAGCATAATGGCCGCGCGGATATTATATTGTATAGTGAAAAGTAATCGTACTCGTTTATATATGATTTTTATTTTTATCAATCATTAATACAGATGATATAAAAGGAATTACAAAGATTGTGAGAATGCCTTGTCATGTCTTGGGAAGATATCTCTAATATTCTGTTTTTGTTAATGCTCTAAAAAGAAAACATTAAATTAAACATGAAATCAGGCATGACGGTAACTACGACAAAAGCATCACAAGAAATTCTCACTAATGTTTTAAGTTTTTTAATCAAATGTGAAACTTTTATAAACTTATTTTAGTGTTTTTGAGTTATAAGAGAAGGTACAAACATTCAAACTGATATTAATATGTTTTTTTATTTGGGTTAAGGGCTGGCTTAATTGATCACAACTCTCTAGGCAATATATTCCACGTACATACGTTACCCCGTAACAGTGTTATGCAAAAGCTACATGTAACTTCTACTAGAAATATTTAGGTTAAAAGAAAACAACTAAGCACAAAAACAGTTCAGCAACAATAGTCTTCGACCAACATAATATCTGTCTAGCGGTACGCTATGGCTGCGAGTGAGCTCTATAAAGGATGTTGCCCATCCTGGGCTAGGAAAAGTACTTGAGATAAGAACCATAAATATCGATACTCTTAGTAAAGCAGCATTTTTTAGCTACTTCATTATTTTTCTAAAAATACGTGCAAAACAGAAAATGGCTATTGATTAAAAATTTAAAAAAAACCCTGACACAAAAAAAAAATAACCTTTAAGAAGTGTGAAATAATACAAGTTTGTTGATTGTCAAATGATTTTTGACCGCTAATTACTAGATGTTTTAAGTTTACTTAGCGGTTCCAGGCGCTTTTAAGGATCAAAAATAATTTGACAATGAACAAACTTGTATTATTTCACACTTTTTAAAGGTTAGTTTTTTTTGTGTGGGAGGTTTTTAAATTTTTAGTTTAACTTTTATTTCAAAATTTTTAAAGTTAGTTATTTACTTAAACTATTTCATACATGATCAGACCAAAAAATTATTTTCAAATTTTTAGTTTTCAATCCGTTAATTAATATTCCTCATTCCCTTTAAATATAGTGTACATTATTCTACTAGTCAAACCCTTTCATTTGCTACCCATATTGAGGGATTTGTGAAAAAAAAGTAATTCGCCATTTTGTGGTGGCGGCTATCTTGGACTTGAAATTTGTCATATTGTGTAGTATTTTACTAGTCAAGCCCTTTCATTTGATACCTATATTGCTGGACTAGTAAAAAAATATGATATCCGCCATTTTGTAGCGGCGGCCATCTTGGATTTATTTTCATCAAACATAGCTAAGAATACTCCCGACTAATTCACCTTTCATATAAAAAAATCTGCATTTAAATCGGTTCATCCGTTTGGGAGCTACGATGCCACGGACAGATTACACAGATACACACACACGTCAAACTTATAACACCCCTCTTTTTGCGTCAGGAGTTAAAAATAATGTTCAAGTTGTATTTTGAACGCATCTACAAATCATTTATAATAGTTTATAATGAAAGCATCCATTTGCAATGTTTATTACTCAAATCGGGGTTACCATTTATGAGGATTTTTCCATCGCACGTAATTCTGGACCGAATACGAAAGGAAAGAAAGGTTTTTTTTGGAAAGTAATTATTATATTTATTTAACTTACGTACAATAGAATTTAAAAAAAAATATTGATATTACGCAGGTATACTTTAAAAATACGTTTTAATGATGAAACTATTGTTTTCCTTAGCAGACTTATATTTGTAATTAAAAATCGATAAAATAGTGTTTACACCGTGTCACTTTTGTAAGTTATTGTTCGTGTTTAAAATGAAAACATAAACTTAAAATTAAAAAAATACTATAACTAATTCTTAAAAATGGTGATCAAATAAAACTAATCTAATAATCCACCCCTCGTTGCCCCCGACGCAAATGTGCCCATAACGCTCATCGCATTGCCGCGAAAAAAATAAAAAAATTGTTAAACATCGTATTTTGAATGTTTTTTTTTAGTTTTACTAAAAACAATTTAAATTCTGAAAAAAAAAATAAAAACCGACTTCAAAAACATAAACTAAAAAGTTAAAAATAAAATTTTTCGTTTTAAAAAAAGGAGCAATAACAGGCGGCATATAGTTAATGAAGTCGGTGCCTACTCAGTGATACACTTTAAATTGTGTTCAATATTCGTTAAAGTTATAAATATATCATTGTTGTAATTGTTATTACCTAGTAAGTACCCATTTAAAGTGTCTGAATTGGCACCGACTTCATTAACTATATGCCGCCTGTTAATGCTCCTTTCTTTAAAACGAAAATTTTTATTTTTAACTTTTTAGTTTATGTTTTTGAAGTCGGTTTTTATTTTTTTTTTTAATTATTTTATTTTTCAATTTTTAGTTGAACGCATCTGTAACTTATTTGTATTTAGTATAAATGGGGCTACTAAACGCGCTACTCTAATGAGACAGCACCGGCACCGCAATTACGCAACGTAAATTCAGTGTCAAATTGACGCATCAGCATGCCTAGTAGGTAGTGGTATTCCTATGTAAAACTTCAATCTTAATTATTATTTTTGTACAAAGTGAACATATTGGCATATTGAACCGTATGAAGTAAGCTCAACAAAAGGTAACTGCTGTAAATCGTTGAGGAATTCCCTCGACTGTTTATGGTCTTCATCATCAGACCTGTAATGGCACTTATAACCCATATGGGTGCAAAGTTTTCATTAATAGAAATGAATTACGTCCAAACACCAGGTAATTGCTGTAAATCGTTAAGGAGTTCCTTCGACTGTGTATGGTTTCCATCATCAGACTTGTAATGTTACTTATAACCCATATGGGTGCAAAGTTCTCGTAAATAGAAATGAATTAAGTCCTAACACCATCAATGTAATTGCTGTAAATCGTTGAGGAGTTCCCTCGATTGTATATGGTCTCCATCATCAAACCTGTAATGGCACTTATAATCCATATGGGTGCAAAGATCTCATCAATAGAAATGAATCAAGTCCAAACACCAGGTAATTGCTATAAATCGTTAAGGAGTTCCTTCGACTGTGTATGGTCTCCATCATCAGACCTGTAATGGTACTTATAACCCATATAGGTGCAAAGTTCTCATTAATATAAATGAATTAAGTCCAAACACCAGGTAATTGCTGTAAATCGTTAAGGAGTTCCTTCGACTGTGTATGGTCTCCATCATCAGACCTGTAATGGTACTTATTACCCATATGGGTGCAAAGATCTCATCAATAGAAATGAATCAAGTCCAAACACCAGGTAATTGCTGTAAGTCGTTGAGAAGTTCCCTCGACTGTCTTTTAGCTCCATCATCAGATCGACTCCCGACCTTCATTAAGTTGTACTAGTAGTAGTACTTTATCAAAATACTTAAAATAAGATACTTTAAAATACGATTTTCGAAGGTTGCCCTCGATTTCTCTGGGATGCAATCATCAGATCCTGGTTTCATTATCATGGTACCATTTCGAAAATATCTCCCTTTCACAAAAAAAATCATCCAATTCGGTTCATAAACAACGAAGTTATCCCTGAACACACATAAAAAAAAAAAAAACATATATACGGTCGAATTGAGTAACCTCCTTCTTTTTTGAAGTCGCATAATAAGTTTAATCGGGATTAAACATTTTCGATAATGGCATAAATATTTTCATTGTTGTCATCATTGACATTTGTGACTGTCATTCACGCTGAGCATTCACGGTCATTCATGGAACTGGTCATTCAGGTCACATGATAGACAAGTTGTGACCACAGTATAGTTTTGATAAGTGTTTACATTTCTTCTTTTATCTTTGGAAACTATCTTGTGTTCGAGACAGTTTTGCCAGTGTCATGTTATAATATATTACTTATTTGCAATCAAAAAGTTGTATGTACGATCTACAAGGTTTTTATTTTTAAAATGTCGCCAAAAGTCATTCTATGTGTGTTATTTTAAATAAAACCGAACTTCTAACTCGTTATTATCTCTTTAACATTTAATAGAGGAGTTGCATTTATTTACCCTTTCATAGCTTGATGCTGGTCAATTCCCAGCTTTTAAAAAATATATGTCTATAAGGCTTCATGTACCTATGCGAATCAAACGACATGCACAAAATTCATAGTACCCATAATTTTTTTTCTTAGCCCATGTTTGTACGGGAGACGGGCGTCTTTATTTAATACAATTGGGATCACCCGAAATCTCAGCGCGTATGAAAAGGTACAAAAGCGTCACTTGAATGTTTAAAATAAGGCCATGTTTTATAGATAAGTATTTTAGGAGGTAAACTTTTATTTGTGGGTTTGATTCACAATGGAGTGAAATGGACATTAAGGGAGCATAGGACAGGTAATGTAGAGAAAATATGAGAACGCCTGGAGGTGAGAAGAAGTGGCAAGTCTAAAACGATACCTCGAGGTAAGAAGATATGTGCAATGGCTCTCTGTGCGTGCGTTCCAACCACGGAATACAGTGAGTGTGGAAGTGTTTAGAAAATGATTTTCTATTGAATTTCAACCGTCCAGACTTGTAGTACAAAATATACTTATTGTATGTAACACTACAATTATTATTCTTATTATTGCGTCTAGTATAATTTTCATACGAGTTTACTCTAAAATTAGGTATTTCTGAGCACTACCTCTGTGATTAACTGAAAACTTTTGTTTTAAACAAAAGTTTAGTTTAAAACAAAAGTTTAGTTTAAAACAAAAGTTTTGATTTAATTACAGTACGAGGTAGTGCTCAGAAATGCCTAGTTTTGGAATAAACTCGAATGAAAATTATACTTTTAATTATGTTATATTTGTTGACTATTCGCTAGTTAACTAGATCAATAAAATATCCCATATGGCGCCATCCAGCCCCACAGTATTATGTAAGTATATTCTTAGTAAAATTAGTAAACAAGTATATGCTTGTATTATGGGGTACTAGACAACTAATATACATATTTAAATATTATTTTTTATAATATTTACATAAATGGCAGGCGCGGGTCTTCCTTGAAAGCCAAAAAGCCATGCATGTCTAAAATTTTCCTACAATAATGATGAAAAACGCAAGAGTTTGTACTCTTTTGAGTGTTTGAATTTCCCGCGCGCGCATATAAAACAATGGCGCGCTATTACTGACTGTTACTGACCTATCTTAATACCCTATCACCGGCCTCCCTCTCTTTCCCGATCACGACATACCGACGCCAACCGAACCGACACGTTGCGAACACGCCGTGAGGCAAGCCAAATCAGTTACGTCTTTTATGTCTGTCTTCTTCTTACATGTAGTGATGAATGGCATCTATCCCTCTTACGTTTCGAGGGCCATCGGTCGGTACCTACTGGATTTTATACTGGAAATTTAAGCCAGGCATAACGACATGAAATTCGTACGTAATTAGACTGCAGGCAGAACTTTGCGAATTCTGCGGCTAAACTAACTTCATTATTGTTTTCAATTATTGTCTGTGTTCAGTTCATTGCATTGCATTCATTGCGATTTGTTGTGTTTTATGTTTTAAAGTTGTATTAAAGTAACGATGAATCAGGTGAAATTGAAGTGTCAAATAACGAAATGGAAATTTTGGAGGATTTCAATGGACTGAAAGAAATGTATTTCGCAGTCATTGCACAGTGACAAAGTAAATAGGTAATTAAAATCATACAGAACTTAGGTACCTATCTCTTGCTTTATAAACCAATTAACTTTTATAAACAATGAATTTTACAAACGAATCCACACATATTTACGTAATATTTCAGGTCTGGGTCAGGTTCATTTTATAATGAAATCATTGACGAGTTTATTATATATAAATAAGTATTTATGATGTATTTAACTAAGGTGAAATCATTAGATAAAATGATAGATATTTTAATAATAGAGATTTTTCATTTGTCTAATAGGTTAGGTACCTATTTTATTTTATTTTTTGTTTAGATATTCTCACAATTACCTTGCTTTGCTTTTAAATAAAAAACTAGTTGTATTATCTTCACACAGCACACAACAAAAATACAAAATTATATAATCATGATTTGATTATATAATTTTGCCAAATAACGCCATCTGCTACGTTATTACTAAACTAATAGGTTAGACTAGGTTAGTAAAATTCCAACAGATGGCGTAAAAACGCGCAATGAAAAACTTAACTTTCAACATATTAAGGTAAATATCTGAACTTTGAAGATTCCACCAAAATGATTTTAAACTTCACATGTCGTGTTGGCGTAGCCATGTTCCAAACCCACCACACGCCACTGATAAATGGATACTTTTCACACCCAGAAACAGAACAAATAGATATGTTCATGCGCACAAATATTTGTCCTGAGCGGGAACCGAATCCACGACTCTTGTCTCCACAGGTAGGGTCTCTTACTACTCGGCCAATCGGTCAGTCGCCTCGACAGTGTAATAGCTGGATAGTGCGTATGTGATCCTTTTAGATAAAAGTTAATCCCTTGGCAATTTTTAAGTTAATGAACATATTTACATTAACGGGCTGGTAATAAAAAAGTTCAGTTGATTTTTTTTTGTGAAAGGAGCGCTTAAAACTTTTTTATTTTATTTTATGTGTTAAATTTTAGCGAATAGTCTATAAACACGCACACAAAGCTACTTAACTTTTTGTAATCCTATAAATGTACACAAATATTGTACTTGTTTAAATAATATTAATAATTCACGAAATAATTCTGACTAATTTATAAGAAGTTGTATATTATTGATGACCGGTTGGCCGAGTGCGAGTAGTAAGAAACCCTAACCACTCCTAACTGCGAAGCCAAGGATCGCGGGTTCGATTTCCGCCCGAGATAAATATTTGTGTGCATGAACATGTCTGTTTGTTCCGTGTCTGGGTGTATAAAAAAAATCTATATATGCAAGTATTATAAAGATTATTTACCTGGTATCCATAGTACAAGCTTTACTTAGTTTGGAACTAATTGGCGCTGAGTGGGATGTTTGAGGTATTATCACTACATATTATAAAATAAAGTCCCCTGCTACGTTTGTCTGTCTGTTTGAACGCGATAAACTCAAAAACAACTGAACGGATTGGCATATTGTTGACATTAATGGACAGAGTGATTCAAGAGGAAGGTTTAATTATATAATGTTTAATTTATTAATGTTTTGTGGAAATTTTTTCGAGTAGGTATGAGGATCATTGTTGAAGGAGTCTGAAAAAAATCAACCCGGCTGGGAGCTTTCATCGGAAACGCTCCCTAATCCTTTTGAAATATAACAAAATAATGTATGGAGGAATTGTGTATCTTTTATAGGACTAAAGAAAAATCCGCGAAGGCATATGTCTATCTTTTATGGATAGCTTACTATACCTATTTTTACCTTTAAAAAATGGTGTCATATGATGAGGTAATTAGAAAGCAATTTATACGGATACAGTATTAATCCTTATCAAATTAATTATTTCATGCACATCATGATTGCCTTTTACACAAAAAAATTAAAATACTATCATAGGAGCTATCGCAAAAAATATATATCGTACCACCAGCCGTGCGCCGCGCCGCGCCGGCCGACCATACGGGACGACGCGACACGCGTAGTTAGGTTAGGTTATATGTATTTATTCTTTACTTTCTCAAAAATGTATGGAATAGGAAGAAAAATACACACATCACAAAAGTCTAAGCAACACATACTATTTCAAATTATTATATCATTTCATACCAAGTAGGTAATACCTATGTAAACTTTTTTGATCTAGAGAACATTCTGGCTAGTTGTAAAAAAAAATCGAGTATCATTTTTTTTTTCACAAATTCAAAAACGAATGCATTTGTTCGAATTTTATAGCGTTTTCTTTGCTTATTAAAATTTAGTATTCTGTATCAATTTTATGATTTAAACCATAATTTGAAAAGAGTTTTAAACAAATTTTGATTTTTAGACATTTTTTACGTCATGGAGCGACGTCATTTGAACGCAAATGAAATGCAAAGAACTGTAGGGATGTTGCAAGCGGGAAGAAGTCAATCTCAGGTATCTCGGTATTTTGGTGTCAACAGAAGCGTTATTTGCCGTCTTCATCAGCGTTGCACTAACACGGGAGATCCTGTTGAGCAGCACTCGGGTCGAGGAAGGTGTACAACCACACGGCAAGATCGATACATACAACTGACTGCAAGACGCCAGCCGATGTTAACCGCCCGAGAGATAGCTTTAAGGCTACAAAGTTCAAGTATTGTTGTTGTTAGCTGCCAAACTGTGCGAAATCGACTACATGAGTATAGCCTACGAGCACGACGGCCAATTAGGTGCCCACCGATACGTCACGCAAATCGCGCTCGTCGAAATGAATGGTGTAGGGAACACATTACATGGACCCGGGAACAATGGGATAACATTTTATTTTGCGATGAGTCTCGATTTGGGTTGAAGCCTGATACTAGAAGGGTAAGAGTGTACCGTTGTCCTGGAAATACTGAAAGACAGGTGCGTTCAAGAAGTGCATCTATACAACGGCTCAACAGTTATGGTATGGGCGGGTATTATGAGGAACAGGCGAACTGAGCTTGTTTTTGTAAATGGTACCTAACATGAATACTGTAAATTACGTTGAGGATGTTCTAAGGCCTTATGTCCCGTCCATTCGCACAAACGCTTGGCTCCGATTTCATGTTGATGCATAACAATGCGCCTTCGCATACAGCTTTGCACACACGGGAGTACTTGGCAAGGGAAAACATACTGGTATTGCCTTGGCTTGCACAATCGCCAGACCTCAACCCCATCGAGCATGCATGAGACAGGCTCCAGAGACGTGTTTTAAAGGACTTGGATGGAGTGACAACAACCCAACAACCGATGGACTTACTAAAATTTCATTGGGAGCAATTGCCGCAGGATAACATTAACAGTCTCATCGATTGTACGAATTATCGGTGCCAGCAAGTTCTCCATAACAGAGAAGCCCACACTTTATATTAATTTATGCAATTTTTGTACAACCATTTAATTTTAGTTTAAGTTTAGTTGATAAGACACCTTACTTTGTACTACGTACATACAGTACTTACTCGTAATTATTGTTAATTAAGATTATTAATACATAAATATAAAGAAACAATTGTTGTTTCGTATCAAAAAAGCATAAAAAATTATATAAATAAGAAAATATTAAGAATTTAATGCGAAAACACATTGTAAAATTGAAATTTGTATGTGTTGCTTAGACTTTTTTGATATGTGTACTTTAGAAATACTCCAAGTAGGATGAACTTACGTCACATTAAAATGTAATTAAATCCAATCCACATGTTCGACGCAACAAGCTGATACGACACTACGACAGAAAAAACTCTACGGCTTATATACTCTGCTACCCGTGCAAAGCTGGGGCGGATCGCTAGTTATTATAATATTATTAAATTGTTTCTTTTAAAAATGTATTAACATTTAAATGGGGAGTATCATTTTCTTGTTGATCCCGTTTCACCGTAGAGTAAATTAATTTTGACAGCAGCGTTTGGTTTAAATAGTCATAATTTTGCGGGATTGAAGACCGACGTGCGGGGATTTCGCGGGTGTGAAGAACAGCGCTAAGGGGGGGGACCTTGCGCACTGAAACTCGGACGAAAAGTGGCCATCGTACACGAGCTAGTTAGAGTATGAGTGGTTAGATGGTAAACGCAAAAATGGGCTTCTATATGCGTTTCACGTTACGCATGGTGATTTTTTACATATTTCCATAATCAACCACGCACAACAGCGTAAAACGAAACGTATACATGTTTTTATTTGTCACGATAACCTCGTATTTAATTATTGACCGCGCAATGTATAACTAATCACGTAAATACAACATTGTTTAGTGGCTGACTGACAATCTGTGCTGTGGGTGTGATCACACACACATGCAGCGGGTGCTGAGGCAGCTCTTGTCATGGCTTTCAGCTCCTGTCATCATGGAGACTTTCTTATTTGTGTTTAATTTTTTGTAATTTTCTTTGTGTATTATGTATCCATGGTTGTGATGGTAAATGTGTTACTTTCTTTCTTTCTATTTTCAAGAGTGTAAATATTGAATAGTTAATATTTGCACATAATTTAATGCATGCCTGAACTTTAAAAGAACACGAAATTAGTTTGTGTTCATCGTACTCGTCCTAAAGGACGTTAAATACGTTTCTTTCGATATTCATTTTAACTTTGACGTTGAACGCTATAACGATTTTCATTGTTCGAAGAGTTGTTCGCAAAACATTGTATTATGAATACGTATTTTGATAATGTTTTTGAGGTAATAAAAATGTCAATATTAAAAAGAAATAAGAGATTTGGATTTTTCTTTGACTGGAAAAAAGCGTGGAAAGCGATAAAAACGCCACGGCACCGATACATCAATGCCCGATATTACATAATTTTGAATATTGGAAGCAATCTTACTATTGTCAATTTGGGATCGACGTTCCGTATTAGAAAAGCAACGAGAAATATTAAGGCGGCCCTGCACTCTCATTGAAACTCGAATTCGAGCATATTTTATTACTTCCTTTTTTAGCAATTTCGTGTATACCTATGGCAAACCTCAGTTATAATAGGTTCGGACTAACATTTAAAAGTTTCGCTGATAATTATTAAATTTAAAAGGAATAAAGTTCTATAACAAAGCTTAAAATATCTATTTTTTCTTTTTGTAAATATGCCAGATGTTTAAGAAAATTCATCTAACGTTGAAATTGTTCCTGTGACGTTACCTGGACAGTTGAGCTTAGTCCGGGCTTAAAAAATAAACAGTAAAAAACAAAAAGCAAAACCTATAAAATATTTAGGTTAAACACTATATAAAAATAATGAAACTGTAATCCTCATGAATCAATCGAAACATTATTATCATACTCAGCTTTACACAATAATCATCTGCCTAAATGACGGCACAGGGACACTGTATCAATCAAATTTAAGAAAAAGGAATACTAAGAAAATCGCAGACTTATTTACTTTTACATTTTCAGAAAAAAATGTAACATTATGTTAAAAATGTTATTTCAAATCCATTAGTGATACGTATACAAACAATCAAGAAACGAGATAACGCTTGTTAAGATGAACGACGTGATACGAAATTAGGGCAGAACTTTAAAATGACGCAGAGAGATTATCTCGACGAACCCTTCTCAGGCAGTGCCTCTAAACTGTTATCTGAAGCAGCAAATAGCTTGTTAAATTGAAGTGAGGATGTGACCATACATAACTTCACTGATATTTACTCTAGAAAAATATTAAAATATTCGCCTAGAGTTTGTTAGTTCAAGTGTTTATATGTTTTATGTTTTTCACAAAAAAGCAAAGTAGACCAGACAACCACTATATAGAAAAATGTTTATATGCGCTTTCAAATATACGCTTGAATTGTGAATATTTTAACAAACCATGTTTATAATTTGAATGTAAAATGTTTTCTTTTTTTACGTTTCGTTTCGTCATTAAAATAGAAATTATTTACGTATTAAAAACTAAACTAAATAAATAATAAATAAAAAGAAACTTTCAAGATATCTATAAAAAATTTTACGATTTGGTCTACTTATGAAAATTCATCTGACATTGAAATTGACCCTGTGATGTCATCTAGACAGTTGAGCTTAATCCATTGCTTTCAAACACTCAAAAACCTCGTCCATGCTCAAAAAGAAAACAAAAAAGCAAATATAAAGTACTGAAGTTAGTCAGTACGACAAAAGAAATTTTAGTCCTCATGAATCAATCCAAATAATACGACCTGAAAATAGGACTTTGTTTAGTCTAAGATAGCGTAAGTATTATAATAGACATTATATTAATAAAAATTCAAAATAAATAACTAAGAAAATTGCAGACGAAAATTATATTGAAATTTAAAAAACGGTATAGATTGGTCTATATTTTTTTGCAAAAAATATATAAGTTGTATATTTAGACAGCACAATAATCAAGATAAAGCATTTCATACTTCGAAAGAATCGAAAACGTGAGCAAAATCTCAAATTTAGGGATTGGACATTAACATTTTGTTAAGGGCGTAATTTACATTAGGTGAGAGCTCGAAAATAGGTATTTACTCGATAGTTTGCTTACTACTACACGCGCATCTGCACCACGCACACATACTTGACGCTATTACCAGCAAATAATCAGTCTTGATCATTATTAATTTAATTCAGTGAAGAATTAGTTTTATTTTATGTCAGCTTTATAAATGTTGCTTTATTTTAGATAATAATAATAATAATAATAATAATAATAATAATGTCTTGGACATAGGTATAAAATGAATAAAGTTTCATTAAAAAAATTTAAAGAATACTATGTTGTACAACAATGATGTTATGACGAATAAATGAATAATAATAATAATAAAATTACTTTTATTCATTCTCATGTAATTTTTTTTCCACTTCGTGTAATTATTTATTGCGTATCTTTTAGAGGTCACTTACAAAATCTCATTTAAAATATTTCTTGCGCTAGGTTTCATATTTGATAAAATATTTCTCTTATCAGAATTGTTAAGCTGCCAGCTGCAAAATAATTTATTATTAATAAATTTCTTTTGGTATTTTACGTATTTTAAAGTGACATTAGAAATTTTTTATTTTATTTTATTTATTTATTTATTTCTCATAATTAAAAGACATATATAATAGTACAGCTAAAATGTCGAAGTCTGGAGCCTAAACTAGGTCGAACCTGTTCTTATAGGTCTCATTCAATTCATAACTAGATACCCAAAATTGTATTATAGTTTGACCGGAACCGCTGCACCGCGCCTTAGGTATGTGCACGGTGCGGAGGGAGGCAGATCTGCTCTGTCAATCCGTAATCAAAGCTTAGGAGTTGCGTTCCCTCCTCGCCGCGCACAAAAAAGATTTGCGACTTTCAATTACGCGTCGCGTCGCCGGTCGACACGATCGCACTCAGTGACCTATGCCTGTTATTGGAAGGCAATGACAGTTTAGAACTTTAAATTACTCTTATTACTTTAATACTCTGAGGTTAAGATGGTGCATTTTTTAGCAAAAACGTTTTGTACAATGTACAAAATTAATTTAAATTGGACATAAAAAAAAATTTAGATATTATTAAATCAATTTAATATGTGCATTCTTTGTTGACCAAATTACTTAAATAATGAAATGGAGGGATTACATGGACAAAAATTAAAAAAAATTAATTAAAAGTATTAATGGAAAATTTAAGAGAAAATATATTGTTAGGAATTTAAACACATACTTGCGAGTGGTGAAAGCGTATTAAACAAGAAAACTTTAACATTGTTAACATTAGATCGTGATGTTCATTTTCAAATTATTTTTGTACTCCACTCTGTCTGTCACCTTTACCAGTGATTATATTATAGGACTCTTCCTTATTGTAAAACAAGTCCTTTTTCCAGTACTGTTCTCTAATTTAATTCTAGACTCCAGTCACTATAATACAATGACTGGCGTGTAAAGAATCCAAAGGTAAAGACAATATAAAAGTACAATGATCAAATCATTTAAAAAAAATCTAATTTTTGTTTCCAATGTAAGATAGATCCATTACACTGCATTACAAAATAACCGCGTTATCCATAGGTGCGTTATTTTATTGTACCAAATATGATAATGCGTCTACAAATGTAACAAAATATGTTTTAAAATGTTGTGTATTACACCTAAAACTAAATTAAATATTAAAATTATGTAATAATTACTCAAAGTAAAGAGGGTAAGTGATACTTAAAGATTTTAGTAATTACATCATATTTTATGGAATTTGCTACAACACATTTATTCTTCGTTCTACTACAGGTAGACAATTGTATATTGTATGCTTAACTAAGTAATAACTATTGAATTTATTTCTGGATACATTTAGGTAAATAGAATTTTTGAATATTTTCTTTGTAATTAATTAATTCATATACATACGCCGACAGAGTACATGTTCACAAGTTCATATATTTTTAATGATTACAAAAAACAACATGTACGCCAAATCATGGGCATACAACAACATTAATAATTACACAAGTTATCAAAGCGCTGGTCAAAATATAATAAAATAATACGATGCGACAATAGTAATTAGGTATATAGATAGGACGCATCAGATATATTAACGGGCTTGTCTTTGTGAGACGAAAGCAGAAGGTAAATCTCAACAAGCCGCAACGGAAAGCTAACCGGAAATTGAGTGGTGTAAAGCTATTTCTGTCGACATTTCCTTCTAAAGATGAGCCGACGACGGACTGGCTGACTATTTTGTATTACTTTAAATTAAAGAAATTATTTATTAAATAGTAGCTCTCCCAGCGTGGATCTTACGTTTGTGGCGGGACCGGTAAAGAGACATTCCATTTTAGCGGAGAAAAAGTACCAAACATACATACATATTTCGGCGGTTTCGCTTATGGAAGTCTTTAAGATGTAAGCCATTTTCCTACTAAGTTTTATAAAATTCACCCGTTTAATCGAGGAAGGATTACAAACATACAAACACATTTCCACAATAAAAAGTGGCCTACGTCCTTTCTCAAAATTCAAGCAATTTCTGTACCAAATTTTTCCAAAATCATTTTGGCGATTTAGCCGTGAAAACTTGACAAACTGTCAAACACACTTTCGCAGTTATAATATTAGTATGGATTACTCCTAAAACAATTTTAACCAATAATCAAGTTATTGACGTTTAAAATTTCCAATTTAGACAGCGAGGACAATATCAATGTCTAACATCACGCCACGTGTTAAACCAGGTTAAAACATGTCTTACAATAAAGTGACAGAAAATAATTTGTATGCTCAAAAGTTTTTCATTTTGTTTTTAAATTTCATTATCATATCAAGTCTATTTGCATATCATATAGTTTTAAGAAATAAATTTTAAATATATCACCTAAAAAAAGTATAAAACTTACTTATACTAAGAGATATATCATTTGCTGGTTACGCAAAGCCAAAAGGGAAGTTCTGTGGTTTATAGGTAGGAATAGATTAAATCTTGTATCTGTCCTTTCCTATCCTATACTAAATTTCAAGATTTCCTTGTACAGTCTCAACCGCAGGCCCAAGACCCAATTGAATAAAGTGCGAATCGATTCACGCGATATGCAAAAGTTGTATGTAAACTAAACGGATATTTCTCTAAAATACGGATACTTAGCAATTTCCTAAAAACTTTCAGATAACAGGCTATTTGTATACATTATGAATAATAGATGTATTTTGCAAACTATTAAGCCATGGTGCACTCATTATGTTCATGTATTCGAGAAAATATATTTAGCAACGATTAACTTGTAAAGACACGCCAGAAGCGGCTAAAGACACGAAAACATTCTTAAGCTAAATACTAGGTGGTAGAAAACCCCCAAGGCTATCAAAGAAAACTTTTTTTTATATAAACCTAAGGATTTTAAATAAATATAGGAGGTTAAATAATATAAATGGTAACGACACATTAAAACTGGTAAGGACAAGAAAAGGACCAAAAAAACAAAAAGGACAACACTTTGCCTAAGTTTCTATAACACTTGCTGCGTCGATAAAACAACACACCTCCATTGACGGGCATTACTCCGAGCACAACGGAAAACTTGCGCGTCGTTTGCGGGAGGTGGGACTCGTTAGAGTGAATGAGAGATTTATACATAGACTATTTTCTTTCAAAAGACGATAAAGACAAGTATCTATCCTCAAACATGTACCTCCCCATATAACATGCGCTTATTTAAAATTTGTTTGTTTGATCTTACTTAATTATAGTACAGAGTATCAGGTATGAGGAAATGCGAATGTGATAGAGATTTTATACGTGTTTTTATAGTGTCTGACTTTCGAAATAAAGTACTTGGTCGCACCGAACGGATACAATAAAAACGTATTATTTAATGGAATATATAATTTAGTTATATACACATCTTGTAATAAAGAAATAAAATTTCAAGTGCATATTTTTCTAATAAAATCAGTGCAACCCTGTTTTGTATAGGTCGTAGAAATACCCATACATAGGATTTCAGAACAGTATAGTAATGCCAGATAGAGTTTCATCAAAATCAAAATGTAATTTATTAAATGATATTCATTTCATTTTACAAAGTTTTGTCATGGATTATTTTTTATTCCGAAAAGAACAATCTAATTTTATACTTCACAACTTTTAAAATTTATGATTGTGGGTATAAGAAATTTTTGGATCAGAATTATTGAAATCCGGCGGTCTAATATTAGGCAAAGTTTGGATTTTCGTGAATTTAGAATCGAACCCAAATTCTGCGATTCCGTCCAGAAAAGTCACAAAAGATAAATTATATGAGAGAAAGACCATACAATGTGTATTAATAATTAATCTACAGGTATGTTTGCGTTAAAAACATAAAACCACTATAGTATAAACTATTAACTAAAATCTCTTTTTTATTTAAAAAAGCAAAGCCAGAGTCGGAAACTCCAATAGGATGAGGAATATAGGTTGTAGGAAGCTGCGGATGGGGCCTGGGTTTTGTGGAAAAAAATTGTAGAAATGTGATAACCAGAATTTTTCGTTTTAACTACTTATATAAGTATCTTTTTTACGTGTTTAGAAATTTTACTGTACACTGAGTTTTTTATTGTTAGTCAGTTTAAAAAAAAATGTATAATACATCCTTACTAATTATTATATACGCAATATATAATATAATATTTATATTTTTTTATAATTTTTTAACGTTTATAACGTTTTTAACGTTATATACGCAAAATTATAAACGCAAAAGTTTCTATGTATGGATGTTTGTTACTTTTTCACGCAAAAACTACTGAATGAATTTTAATGAAGATTTACAATAATATAGCTTATACATCAGAATGACAACTTACAAAAACTACAACTGTACAACTGTGTAGTCCACGCGAGCAGAGCCGCTGGCGGAAAGCTAGTTTTAGTTATAACTTCAAATGATGTAAATGTGTATTACCTACATATTTATGATGTAAGTATACTTTTGATCACAGACAATGTGATCATCCTTCGTCAATATATTATGACGTCCGGCATCCGCCGTATTGAATTTTTGATCATAATACTATATTCTATGACACATCTCAGGTTAATTTGAATTTATCGATACAGTGGACTTCTGTATAACTTGGCGGAACGTGTGAATGGGGTTCGTGGTACTAAAGCCTTTTTGGAAACCGATTTGTTCAGGTGGTGGAAGTCGTCGAGCCTGCGCGTGAGATGGTTTGTGATAATTTACAGTTACCGTAATTATACGTTTATTATAGTAATAAAAAGTTACAATTTCTACGACATAATACATCGAAGTATTATAAACTAAAAAAAACACACAAGTGCGAGTCGGACTTCCACGCGAAGGATTCCGTACCACCGTACAATTTAAAAAAAATTGGTTTCTTGTATGGGGACCGCTCTTTTAATTATATAATAACCTTTATTTTAGTATATTATTGGTTGTTATAATGGCGGCCACAGTAATACATATTTTGTGGCAATTTCAAGCGTCTAGCTATTACGGTTCAGACGATACAACCCTATGGAGACGGACTCATGGACAGCAGAGGCTTAGTAATAGGGTTCTCTTTGGTACCCATTTGGTACGAAATCCTAAATAAAACTGAATATTATTAATTAACCAAGAAATTCAACAAAAGCTGAGTGGCAAACATTTTCATATTTTATTTGCATGTCGACTGACCGGTTGGCCGAGTGGTTATAGACCCTAACTGCGGAGCAGAGGCTCTCGGGTTCGATTCCCGCCCGGGACAAATATTTGTGTGCATAAACATGTCTATTTGTTCCGTGGCTGGGTGTAAAAGTATCTATGTATATATTATAAAAATAAAATATTTAACTATGTATATCAGTTGTTTAGTACTTCATAATACAAGCAAAATACTTGCTTACTTTAGGACTAGATGGCGCTGTGTGGAATGTCTCGGATATTATTATTATACAGTTTTTTAATATATAGTTTTTGTTTTTTTTTTATTTAAATATATTAATTGTGATGTGCTCTAAATAATTTTCTTCTTTCTTTTTACTCTTTCTAAATTTCGATCAATATTAAGTGTGTAAACGTTCAACATGCTATAAAACTATCTTGCCTTCCGTTTCATGCCGAGGTATTTCTAAATGAGAAAACACTACAGTTTCCAAAGAAGATGCCTGTTAGTGCAACGAAGTGCTCGGTGCGAGTTCTATCGTAGCCATAAGATAAATATTAGAAAGATAGAGCACGCCCGTCCGCTACTTGTTTATGTAGCACCTTTTACTGCATATCTGCTCAAAAAAGCTAGAGAAGACTCTCCAAGTTGATTTAATATCTTTTAAATAGACCACGCTATTCATTTGAGAATTATTAAAATATGAATTCATCAGACGAAAGCACAGATTAGTACAGCAGTTACTACACGAAAGTGAGTAATGACAAAAGTTTTATAACAACATAAAACATTAAGTCACGAGACTTTTATAAAACGAGACGATTCCTTTTAAACGTCATAATAATATTTGAGTAAAATATTAACACAAAGAAAGAATGTAAATTTCCCTAGTTAATTAAGCCGGGAAAATTAATACGGAATGGTTTTTCTTCGCTTCGAACGTCTTTCGGTGTCTTCTTTTTAACAAATTGATGACGAGAAAAATTTAATTCGTCTGTACCATCGAGTTAGGAAATAGATTTCAATATATGAGATGACGTATGTGTAAAAAATATTTGTGTTTTTGTATACAGTCAGTGAGTAACGTAAAAGCAGGAATATATAATAGCAAGACTAGATATATATAGAATGAGCACTATTCAACTGACTTATTAGGATGCGGCGGAAGGTCCTATGCGGCCTAGTGTGGGAGGGATCAACTGTGACAGTTAGCCACAGAAAGAGGAAACTGAGCTTCAGAGTTTTCAATAATTTTTCCGTTATTAAAATTAATATTATACCGAAACTCTAATAAGTGCTGTTGCCAAACGCGGCGTGTTAACTACACTTAATTTAGGTGTAGTTCTGGTAAGGCAACGTGAGCGTAGTGTGTTTTAGTATCTACATTATTCCCACTTTATGATCAGTACAATAGAAAACTGCAATGATTTGCTAAGCCTAGGGTCTATAATTACCATTCTTGAAAAACGAACAACGGAGTTTTAATGACAAACGACACCTTCTGCCTACTCCATTAAAATATATATTTTGTTTAACTCGTTAGTCTGGACGTTTTCTCTCTGTATTAAAAATGTGAATTTTACAAGAGCTCGAGAGCTAGTTCATTACTGATTTTCCGTTCTTAAATATTTTCATTTGGGAAGCACTCAACAGCCCTAAGCCGGCGATCGATTCGGAACTCAGTGTTCTTTTCAAATAAAGATGGTTAACTCTGACCCAGTCTAGAGGTCGTATCGTATGATTGAAGTACCTCGTTATGTACGAAACCGTGTAACGCGAGCTTGCAAACTCGCTGGTAAAATCGAGTCATATTTTTGTGACAGCGGCTACGGATGGCGAGAGAGAAAAAGTTATAAGAGTGTGGGGTTGGCGTAGATCTACTTTGTCACGGCTCCCCTTATGCTTTTTAGTTTCTGCTCCTGCAGTTCTACCACTTTTTATGAGCCATATTTCTAAATATTTCATATTTAAATGTCGTGATAAATTCGCAATTTTGAGTAAAAATTTGAGGTAATTTAGTAATTTTATTAAGATTGAGGCTTCTTCAATGCAAAAATTCGAGGGTAAAAAAACAGTTCGTGTTAAAAACACTCCAGTTATGATTTGTGATCGACTTTGAAGGGTTCCTCGAGCAGCATTTTATTTTATTTCTCGAGCGGTATTTTCTCGAAGAATGCAGAATATATCCTCAGAGGAATGCAAAAGAAAAATAGCGGAGAAAATGTGTCATTTGGAAACCGGCTTGACGATGGAGTTCGAAATCAAAGTGGAAATGCTACACAACTTACGCGCAGGCCGCTACATAGAAAACTATATGCTCGACTGTCTTGGAAGTGCTTTTTGAATACATGCATTACAATTGCTATGTTTTAAAACATAAATTGTATTTCCTTAGAATGTAAAACTTAAATATTTATTCTTACTGTTCTGCTTCTAAAAGTAGTGTGCTGTTACATATACTGTTAAACCCAATATTTTTGTATGCCGCCCATTAACACTCTTTTCTTCATATTTAAAACATTGTTTCCAAAACAGTGTTGCAAAAAGATGCAGGAACTTGTGGGGCATTGTATGATATCAAATTTTCTAAAATTGGTAAATATAATTTTTCGGAAAATTGAAAATGGTAAAAAAAATGACGAAATTTGCCGTTTTTTTGGACATAAAGTTGATTATTTCGAAAACGAAAGCCAATATCGAAAAAATAAAAAACCTCCCGCGACAGCTAGATTGTCTACCATTTGGAAATGATTATCAGATCAGTTACCCCGGAGAGTGAGATTCGGCTATATTTTAGAAATTTATAAAGAAGACGAAAGACAGTTGAAGCAGAAAAGAGCTGTAGTGTCAAAACATGCAGGAGCTTGCAGGGCGTCGTACGGTACCGAATTTTTGAAGATTGATCCACAACTTTTTTCGAAAAATTTCATATTTTTCGTTTGACATTTATTTATTTATATTTAATATTTAAGTTTGACAAAAATGTGTTGAAAATAAAAAAAATAAAAAAAATTTTATTTTTGATGTTCATTTTCAACGTCCTTCGATAGTTGCGAGAAGCGCGAAATCCGTAGATTTCTAAGAAGCTAAGAAGCTAAGGAACTAAAAGAAAACACCAGAATCTTGACGGATATATACGTAGGTATAGCTCAAAATGAAACACTAAACTATATTCGGGACCTTCTACCGGCCACGTAATTCGCCAATAAAAAACTTTCAAAGTTATATTTCAATCCGCATTTTAGTTAAGTTTGTTCCACTTCTTCGTGACTTACTACACTTTTCATGAGTACAGGCACTTCAACTTTTGTTCCAATGTCACAAATATAACTTTGACGACTTCCAGGATGTTTGGCCGATTATGTCCCTCGTAGCCGATTATACTATTTTAGCCTACGTACTTACCTTTCAAATTCTCACGTCGCAAATTTTATTATTCGAACATTCGTTCATTGTTCATAAATAACAGAGAAAAAACATTTAAACATAACCCATTTTTTAAATATTTTATCGTATTATCTAAATTTAAGTCGAAAGAAATTCATATTTTTTTTAATGAGAAGTAGCTTTGTAACACGTTAAGTGAATTTCTTATAAAATTTTGATTACTAATATTTATAATTAATATAAAAAATCACGACATATTCATTAATGAATATAGCCGTTTGGTGACGAGCCCGCTTCTTGTTTAGAAGGTTCGTAGTTCGAATCCCAGGGCATGTACCGCAATGAGTTTTTACTGATTTAAGTACATAACTATCGCTGACTCCGTGCCTCGGAAAGCACGTTAAGCCATCGATTCCGCTAATCATGAGATGGCAGTCGTTAAAATCCTCCAACCCACACTGGAGCAACGTGGTGAGTTAAGGTTTAACCACCTTTATCCAGAATGGAGGCTTAAGCCCTTGCAGTGCAGCATAATGGGCGGATATGATATGGATGAAAAATAAGAATTTTTCTTCACGAGCGCGCAGGAAATTTCGTTTACCAATGAGGTTTCGCGCCGTTCGGATTTAAAATCTATATAACGTACATGTCGCTCTTTTCCTATAAATAAAATATAAAATATTTTTATTGATTTGATTCTTCGTATAGAATGTGGTATTTTAACCTTTACAATATCTCAAATATTATATGCAAAATTAAATTATAGCTACTTAAACAGTTGGTTTAGACCGGGCCGGGTTGATATTTTACGGGCTCTATATCATTAATAATAACCTTGGACATCCCACACAGCGCCATCTAGTCCAAAACACACAAGTAATATCCTTATGGTTATGGTGTACTAGACAACTGATGTACATACTTTAATGTTCTTTATAACATATACATATGTATAGATACTTTTACACCCAAACACGAAACAAATAGACATGTTCATGCACACAAATATTTGTCTAGGGCGGGAATCAACCCCGCGACTTTTGAATTTGTAATTAGCCTCTCTAACCACTCGGCCAATCGTTCATAAATAGACAAATAGTGTATTATGTTATAACATAATGTTATGACATTTAAGCTATTAAATAATTTTAACTACTTAAGTACATTTGTATATTTATGACGCACGAGAATCACGAAGCTAAAAATTAAACGTGTGACATGAAAAAAACTTCATTATACAAGTCAGCAGTGTGAATAATTTAAATGTTGGTTGTAGGCCGAATCACAATGAGAACCGTAGAAAGACAATGCCGTAACTCTTGCGTATAATTCTGTGTATCTCAAACGTACAAACAGTGAATAATTTTAATTCATTTACATATTTACTTGCCAGGCGGCAAACGTTTTCAGGTGAATTACTGTATTCTAACCATCAAGATTGTACTACGATAAATAACTAGAAACCACATGAATGGAAAATTCAGTGTCCAAGAAAAAATACAGTTATTTTTCGTGGGCCAGTTACTACCGCCACTTAGGCGGATATATTTATGAAACATGGTAAGTAGTCCTTTTAAATCTTGCAGGAAACAGTCACTTTTAATATTTTGTACTCCAGCACTTAACTACTGGTCCGTCGGCTAAGGCCGTTTTTCTAATGTTTAGTATTTAGCGGAATGACTTATGGCAGGTGATTACATTTTGATTCATTAATTTGATTTACAGTCCTTCTATGAGCGTCTTTCTCTCCTTTTATAGAGATTTAAGTAAGTAAAAAAATAAAACCTTGTAAAATTATTATTTCTTAGCTTTCTGGCTCCTACTAATGGAATCCAAATTCGAAATTAAAAACGATTTCACTCATTTAATTTGATGCATAGTAAAGAAAAATGTATGAAAATAAATACAAGGGGTCACAAACAAAATTATTTAAAATTAAAAAAGAGTTTACTACTACACTACTGTACTATACTGTATTAAATATTTTTTTAATATTTTAAAACTGTTTTGAAATTAATAAACTATCGATCGATCAATAAACGAATTAGGTTTTGAACTCGTCATTGGTTGAATACTAACAATAACAGAATATAAGCAACACAAAATATTAGACGACATCAAAGAATTGTTTAACTAACCGAATGTAAATATTACGCTAAAAAATCGGAATCGCTCATTGAGTGAAAAAACAGCTCACGACGCGTTGTGGCAATGACAGAAAGACCACATAGCGAAATTCGTGTCGTGGCTATCATGTTATACGACCATAGCGCATTGAAGCAATGAAGAAAAGCCATGACGCTATCTGACCACTACTTGGTGTAACCAAGTGTAATTGTAAAGTGTAATTGATGAGATTTCAATCTACCCGTAGACGGATCCCAGTATACAGGGAGAATTTTTTAAGTTTTTGATATATACTGTTAATGTAATAATTTGTATAACTTTGTTTTTATCAAATAAATATTAAAAAAAAACAGCACGACGGACAGATTGTAACACATGACAGGTTTGAAGATATAGACTGGTTGTTTTTATATAAATAACTCTTTTGGTGTTCTAATGTATTCTTGTATTTGAACCGATAAGTTACGACCTGTACATCGTGATATGGTTACACCAACTAGTGCTCAAAATGCGTCATGGCTTTTCTTCAATGCCACAATGCGTTGTGGTCGTGTAACATGATAGTCACGACACTATTCACTATGTGGTCTTTCTGTGATTTTCACAACATGCCATGAGATGAATTTTACGATGTGGACTTTAAGAGACTTTTTTAGACTTTTACAGTGACCACAACGCGTTGTGAGCTGTTTTCGATCATTGAGCGTGACATAAACAGAGAAACCGTCAGATCCGATGTAGCATTCCGTTAATCTATTTGAGCCGAGTGATTAGGTAACAGGTACACATTAATAATTTTGCCAGCTTAAGAAATAACCAGGTTTAATTTTAATCTGTTATTGTTTACAGGTAATTAAAGATGGGAGAGACGATCTTAATGAAATCGCTAATGGCGGCCATCATTTTAACCGACTTCAAAAAGAAGGGAATTCTCATTTCGATTGTATGTTTTTTTGTTACGCGATTATTTCGCCAATAAGCTAGTTAATTTTTTCTTAAATTATTTTAAATGAAACAGTTTTCAAAAAAATTTTAACAGTGAAAGAAATAATAAATAAACCATTATTAACAAAGTTATGAATATTTTAAATGTCCTGTTATCTAGAGAGGGCAATATCGGACGGCGTACTTATGTGTGACGTCAAGGCATTTAAAATAATGATAAACATCGTTTTGCAAGAAAGAGACAGAGGTACAATTTTAATAGCTTATAATTTCCATATTCTTCAACCGAATATAATTTTGTATGTATATTTTGTTATCGCATAAAGTAAAATTTTTATATTTTGTTGATAAATATATTAAATGAACAGTTAGGAAGTAGGGGATAATATACGTACTGCGATTTTTCGACAGTTTTTTCCAAACTGCACTGTCACATTTGCACACCGCATTTATAGGCTCCCTTCATACTAAATATAAATAAATTACAGTCACATATAATTAAAAATTTAAAAATGAAACTACATTTTATTTAAAAAAATCGTCTTCTTTATGTCAATATTGGAAAAGACTAGTAAATATGTCGCTTAAAATTTATGCCGATTATTACAACTACCGCGCAAGTCATCTTCCTTTTTTCATAACCATTCATGCGCTTGATTGAACATAATTATATTCTTGTGATAGAGACATATAGAACATTCATGTGGTTTAGATTTTCGAACAGGTCATAGTTAATATTATGTCTATGTGCGTGTTTGTAACAAGACTGTAGGTAAATCATTAAGCATTGTTACAAGTCAACAACTTTTTTATTTGATTATGAAATGAGTCATAGAATTTAGCAATCTATAGATCCAAAGCCAGCCGAAAACAAAGTATGTTTTTTAAGCTCTGAAACCGTAGAATAGCTGTTCTTTACAATTTTGTTTGGAAATATAATAAAATGTTTAATATTTTACAACACAAAATTAGGAATTTTTTTTTTTGGGTTAAATAAATACTATTACCACTCTTACATCATCTAATAGTGCGACTATAGCTCTTAAAATTAAAACGGATTATGATACGTGATAATATTTTAATTTACTTACTTACTAGCTTTCCGTCCGCTGCTCCGCTCACATGGACTATACTGTTGTACCGGGACATTTTTCCGCAATAAAAATAACCTATGTCACTCTTCAGCTTATAAACTATATCTATGCAACATTGTAATTGTAGCGGTCCCGTATAACTGTGTAATCCATGCGAGCGGAATCGCGGCGGATAGCTAGTTTGAAAATAAAATATTTCCCATAATAAATCCTTGCCAAAAATGTAGCCTTCTGTAAGTGAAAAAAATTTCATAATCAGTCTAGTAGTTTTAGAGTTTATCCGTAACAAACAAAACATCAAATCTGTCCTCTTTATAACATTAGTAGGCATAGAAAATAGATATTAAATAGAACTCTAAAGCTTACCGAAGCGAAACCGAAAAAAACACTGTGTTCTTTAAATAGGTATGATGACGATTCACCATAAGTAGAGCGATGCAGAATGGAGACATCATAAAATGTGAGAAATACGATGTAATTTATGGTTCTTGTTCTATCGTTGTTACGTAATTTATGTTGACGCATTATTTTTCCTCCTTGTATTCCTTACATTTGTCTTAAAGATCCATTCCTCTACTGATACTGAATCATCATAATAATTAAAGAATACTTTCTGTATATACAATCAATTACAATGCTTTACCTATATATTCTAAATTAATGGATTTGAACAATAGTCAACACTTAAAGGCTATCAACACAAATCACACAACTACAAAATTGAGTAAACATCTCTGTTTTTGGTTTTGTAAAAGTTCTATAGCTTATTAGAATCACCTGCTCTTAACATTTTTATGAATCCTCAAAAGAAAAATGTTGCAATATGAAATACGCCATTAGCGCCATGCTCAATTTGATATGGTAACGCTTAGCTGTAACCCTTTCAGTCGAGTGATAAATATGGAGTGGCATGAAACAAAGGTCAGCTGAAACATTGAGGTTGGTATCGCGTGAGTCGTTACATTTTAAGATCGCATGACAATGGCATTGTAACATGTTACACACTTGGCAAAATACACGAACCATGTTTATTCGTTAATGATTTTAAGTATTTGAAAAATCTATACCACTAGCTAGACCACTGTCTTCTATAGCTACAAGCCATGCTTTTAGATTTGGCAACGTCGCATTATCTGTCATATGTAGATAATTTATACTACGTCAGCTGACAAGATGTCATGATTTAACCATTGAAAATAAGGGATTTAAATAACTAAACATGAAATCATGAATAATATTTATTATAAAATAGAAATAAGAGTACCTATTATATGATACTAGCACATACTCGCGACTTCGTTAGCGTGTTATACGTGGATTCTATGAATTGCATAGAATAGAATGAATGCTTGTTATCTCTCATTTCGGTTAGTGTTATTAAGGTATTGGCAGGGTATTGGTATATTAACATTCGTTAAGCAGCTGGGCCGTCTGCCGAAAACAATATTTGTGCATTTATTACAAGCTAGTTTCATTTTATACTTAAAGTTCTACAAGGAGGTACCGTGCGCTTGCATATCGGTTCAGTTCAAAAGACAATGGATATTTGTGAATTATTTTATTTACCAGAACGCAACAACGTCTCGACATCTGAAATATGATTTTGTCATTTTTTGAATGATTGTAATTTGCACCCGAACGCGTCAAGATCGTGACGTGAAACGAAAGGCGATTATGGTGAAAATTTCAACTTACCTTGGTAATCACGAATAAACACAAGCGATGCATCTAGTCATTTTGAATACTGACTTATAAGTTAACATATTTTCAATGAATATATCTGTTTAAATGGAAGAAAACGCCAAGTAATAGCCTTGTCGATTATGATTGATTCCAAGGTTTGAACTATAGGTACGCAACGTTGCCAAATTTCAATAGCAGGGCTTGCAATTATAGAAGGTAGTGACTAGACTGTACATACCACAGTATGAAACTCCGCACGAAAATCAGTCCCAACGTCCCAACCATGTCCCAACGCGGTGCGAGGACTAAGCTTGAAATAGTCGCTTCTGAACCATCTGTCAGTGTAATCGATTGACATTATTTTGTATTTTGGAAAAATATCTGAGAAAAATACCGTGCTGTGCTTTTAAAAAAGGCATAAACAACAGCCGGAACTGTAAAAAGACGGATGGGATTACTTAGATTACTTATCACACGTAACTTCATAATACTTTATTAATTTAATTTTTACTAATTTAATTTTTGACAATTACAAATTTGACGGTTGCATATAAATTTAATCAGTTGGCAAGCACAACGATGATAGTTGTTTCATCTCTTTTCATTTTGCTGTATACCTACCCTTTTCGCTATCTCGTTCAGCGCAGCGGTTCAAACACAAATTTTGAAAGATCAAAGGAAGCAGGGCGGTGATTCTCGCATTACTTGACTTTATGTCTCATAAGACATTGTCGATGAAATTTAATATTTTTCTAGCGAAATCGTAATTCTGTATTCTCAAAAGCCATATAAAACATTACAATTTTCGAGAATCATATGAGACATACCAACTTTTATGATACAAAATTACGTTTTGACAAGAAACAAATTTATGTTTCATTGAAATTGTCTCATGAGACTAAAAGTCGGGCGGTACGAGAATCACCCTCATAAAATTGCAATCGACTGTCTTCGGACGCCTTCGGCCATTCTCGTTTGCGTACGTGCTCTGTACAATTTAAAGGGATCTTCTCGTTTAGTACCTTGGTGCATATATGTCGGTGACCTAGGTACATAAATGTCGGTGACCTAGGTACATATATGTCGGTGACCTAGGTACATATATGTCGGTGACCTAGGTGCATATATGTCGGTGACCTAGGTACATATATGTCGGTGACCTAGGTACATATATGTCGGTGACCTAGGTACATATACGTCGGTGACCTAGGTACATATAAGTCTGTGATCTATATCATTATAAAATGGAGAGGGAGCGCCGTATGGATGAAAAAAATTGTTAATAATAATTTGTAATCGATTATCAGTCATTAGCGAACCAAAAAATTGTTGTATATTTTAGTATCTATCTTTTGTTAGAATACTTATAATTCAATTCAATATCTTTTTACAGCGTTAGTATTTCAGAGTAAAAAAAAATCGAATTTGTATCGTTTAACTGAAACCTGCAGTGAAAACTTTCAAATATATAAAAGACTCTATGATTCATGTAATCACATACAGTACACATACTACTTACTCGCGTGAGCCCGTTATTATGAACGAGTCACTAAATCCAAATTTTAAAAGTTCTTGAAAGTTCTTCATATCAGCCCATTATGCCTCACTGTAGAGGCTTAACCCCCCCCCCCCCTCCCCCGGCATGAGAGTGCTTGGAGCTTAATCCACCACGCTATCCCAGTGCGGATTGATAGATTTTAACGACTGCCATCGGATGACGATTTAAACCGACGGCTTAACGTGCTCTCCGAAGCACGGAGTCAGTGATAGTTATGTATATAAGTCAGAAAAAACTCATTGGTACAAGCTGGGATTCAAACCACGACTTTCTAGACAAGGAGCGGACTTGCCACCCTACAGCTATCACGACATAGTTCTATGAGTATACACACAATGTACGTACAAGAATTACTCGTGTTACAAATACGTTAAATAAGAGCTCTGTAAGGTGAGCTTGGTTCACACGTTAAAGGTCACCCAGCGAGATAACTAGAGGGCTATGGGTAAGAGTGTGTTTGCGCAACAAAATCCGCAAAGAAGAAATTCGCAAGGAACCAATGTCACTGACATACTCCTAGAGATTACAGTAATTTAAAGTGACAAAGGGCCGGACACATATACTGCGGAATCGATAGCCTTTGGGTTGGGTTGGAATTCTTCTCGAATGAACATGGAGTGGTTAAAATAGTATCAGGTGACCTCCACTGGTTAGACATAAGAGCTGACAAGGTGACGATAACTCATTGGATTCAAAGTTGTAGAAGACCCTATGGCAACCCACAGGGTCTCTTGCAACTTGCAATGTGGGTTGTGAGTTGGGGCAGTTTAGAACCCATGTTAACAGTAGACGTATATACCTAAACTCTCTCTCCATATAATGGCGATGATAAGAGTGACAGTTTCACAATTCTTAAGATAGATAACAAAAGGTTTCTTGAAAGCTTCCGATAATTTACAGTAAAATACTTTTGAAATCTACACACTTTCACTATATATTTTTTTTAAATTGCCTGTCTACCGAATGACAATTTATAAAGAGGTGGACTATTTTCCTACCGCCCTCGTCCACGATATTTCGCTAGCGGATCAAACAAATTGTTTTTTCTTTTATTTTTGAAATTATTTTTTACCCTATGTATACAAGGTGAAATTTTAGCAACCATCCAAATTTTAATATTATGATCTTTGGTAAAAAACCAATGGCTGTCTAGTTTCCTTTTAGAATCGTTCAATAGAAAAATATTGAGATATGACTACCCATACCTTTCCCAAAAAAACCAATAATTCTAGTCACCATTCACAACCTCTGCACGCTCCGCCCCGTTTTGGGTTCAAGGTCTCAGGCGCGTCGTGAATAAGAAGCAACCAAACGTTATAAAATAACACTGTAGATGAAATAATTTATTATGAAAATGTAACCTATATTTATTATTTACGTAGTGAGGTCTATTGGTGATATCTAACATCTATAAATTTTTTGGATGGTTGTTAAAATTCCATCCTGTATAAATCCGACTATTATGCATAGTGCTATTTTTGTCTTTTTTTTTTAAATTTTAGCTCAAATGGACTACCTAGCCAGTTTTACACAATACTAAAATCAATGAATTTATAAGAATTACTAGCTTCTGCCCGAGGCTTCGCCCGCGCGGACAGACGTTACGCCCTTGTGGTCGTTTTCCGCTCTCTCAACTGTTCTCATTCTCTCTCACACTTTTACTTTTATCTAAGTTCTGCTTCCGTCTCTGTGTATAATATGTACTGACTCCTGCTCTTATTCCCATTCAAATTACCATTTCACACAAATATCCTATAGCGTCTCAGCCCGGTTTCGCAAGGGTTCTTTTCCCTTCTCTCCCCCACTCTAACTCTCCCACGTGCCCCGCTCTTCCCATTCACCACTACTCCCCCGCCCCTCATCAGTAAGCCGAGTTGTTATGCCGGACGACCGTCTAAAAATTAGTTTTCTTTCCGTCAGGAATTTTTTTCTGAATCAAAACCAAATGTCCTTTCTGTACTCAAAATGTTATAATGATCGGTTGAGTAGTTAAGGCGTGAAAGCGTAAAAACACACATACAAGCTCACTTTTGCCTTTATAATATAAAAGTTATGTTTATTAACGCCTACAGTCGTTGATGTGTAAACTTGTGGGATGTAGGTATACTATTATGTGCGATGAATTAAGTCTATACCTGAGAAGGTCCTGACACGTAGTAGGTAGAACCCTTTCACAAATGTGATGGAAGGGCTTAAATAAACATAAACGAGAAAATCATGCCAAGGCAAGACGTATTACAAACTACTTTGCTTCTAGGTTTATATCTCGGGATTAAGGTGTCAAAACAAAAATTGTTATAATACGTTACCTTTAAAAGACGTACGCGAAAACAAATTCTTTTCCACTTTCCATATTTGGGTAGAAATATTTCAACATTTCCTTACAATTTTTCTGCATTGCTGCCTGAGAATATCTTACACTCCCTGCATGTTTGTAAAACTTCAAGGGTTGGATTAATATAATTAAACTACATAACTTGTAGTTGTATTGGGTTATGATTTTGTTCGATTTCCTAGAATTTTCACGACCTGTTTACTAACAACGCTGAAAAAAAATGTTTTCAATTTATTTTTAGAATAAACGCTAGAGCAGATTCCCATACAAAATTTATAGAAGTCAAAAACTACACTCTGTTCTATTTATTTTATCAAATTTAACAGTCAAATGTATTATAAAATTGTCGTTAAATTTATAAAATATGTACTTTCTAACACGAAATATTCTTATTTTGGTTAAAAAAATTGCTCGCAACAAACATAACCAAATCAAAAATTTTGAAACTTAAAACTAAAATTCAAACCATTTCATTTGATTTTTGCGACAATTCTATGACAAAATTTACTCATCAAGGTAGTAAAATAAATATAAAAAGGGGTAGTTTCATACTTCTGGTCAAATAAATTTCGCATGGAAAGCAGCGGGATCGAATTTGATGAACATCTTTCGGGTCATATTCAGTCTTGTCAATCACTATTTTGAAAAAATTATAACTAAAAATTAGAACAACGAAATTAGTATTTTATTTTGAAACATAAATTCTTGATATGAAACATAAAAACGGTAGGTACGTTAGAAAAAGTGGTCCTACAGAATTGTCAGTTTTATCAATTACTTGAAATAACACCATTTTACAATATTATTAATTTAGATCCATTTTTAGATCACAATAAATGAGTTCCTTAGAAATGTAACCTTGATATATTTCCCAATACGAAGTGTTCCATCTAGAGTAAGAAAATCTGACGAAATTGCAGCGCTCGCTGATTCGACGGCAAATTTAATTAAATTTGTGGCCCTACTCTGACTTTTAACACGACACCGAAGTAGCGCCGAATACGTTCCGTTTCAAAAATCCGATCGCTAGGACTATGGGCGAGAGGACGGATTTTTGAAATGGTGCGTATTCGGCGCTAACTCGGCACTGCGTTAATTTACCAGAGTACGGCCGCTGAGCGATCGTACACACTTTATGGCTCAATTTTCGTGGAGCGGCAGATCGCTTTTTTTGGCTGTGCTTACTCTATCGATTCTCGATATATAATGTTACAAAATTGTTTGAACTGAACGGAAGATTGGCGGATGGCGTATTTGTTTAACTTAATAGGCCAAATGAAGGGAAATACATTTTACAAAGTTTGTAACAGATTCCTGCTTAGATTTAGGACACATATTGTACATAAGTTTATAGTATTTATGAATTGTACATATAAAACTCACAAAATTTTATCCCGATATAATGTGTTCTCGGGGTACGCCTATCACAACAATTTAATTTTTTATAGCGGTAATAATCAATATGTCATACAAAAAAAATCATTAAAACATGTTTACACACACTTATTGAAAAACAAAGTAAATTGATTGGGCACCGATTTGAAAAACTAGAAGGAGAAGAACCAGCTAGAAAGTCCTCTCTGTCTGTCTGTCCATCCGTCTGTTACACCCATTTTAGTCTGAGACTATTGGCACTACTTAGAAATCACCATAATTAAGAAGAAGGCTCTACATAAATGAAATTCGGAAGGTACGTATGAAGGTACACAATAGTGCAGTGAAATAAAAAAAAAATTCGGTAGGTTGCCATACCTGTACACATGTAACTGAGGGATTAAAAAAATTACAGCCCTCATTAATGTATGGGATAGCAATAAATGGTTCTTAAAAAATAATGAAGATGCTTCAAAATGACTTTTTTATTTAAGTCCGAGTATAACTGTAAGTATGCTTTTGAGATATGAGCTCCTAAATTTATCAAAAGATAGTCTCCCCTTTTCACTTGTCAACCATAAAAAAATTTAAGTTAGTACAACTTAAAAAGCACTCAACGGAAACTGGTATGAATAAGATATGTCGAATAGTTTTTGAGATATTTGTTTTTAAACTATATAACTATACTAACTATATTAGTTGTCTATTACCCCAGAACACAAGCACAATATTTACTTACTTTGGGACTATATACAGATGTCCCAGATATGATTATTATTAAACTTATTATTTGAATTTCAACCAATTGTACCTCGACTACGAAACCCTTCACTGTGCTTGGTATGACATGCGTTTTGAAGTTTTTATTTTATTTTGATGTACCTACTAAATTCTAAAAATATAAAAACTCCAAGATTAAATTAAAAATTCACACTTCACCGATTTGTCTTATTTAATCGCCTCAAGTGAATATTGGAAATGCTTTAGCAATTCATAAATTTCATGTTTCATGGCTTTTGTTGCGAAGAGGCGCTCTGCTACAAGTGCGCGCCTTTTGCCGTCATTGATTACAAAGTAAATTAATTTGCTCGTTTAATTAAAAACAACCCTCTCGTTCACCAGCTAATTGATAAATAATTGCACGGTGGACCCGATTTGTTATAATTACGTAAAATAGCTAACGATAGCTCTAATGCGAACTTTTATCACAAACCAGACTAATTTACAATTTATATGGAATTTATCTTTAATAATTTATAAATCGAAATGTCTAGTGCTGTCTGTTGAATCAATTAAATCGATTGTAATAAAATTTGATATAGATATAGTTGAAGCCGAGGACGGACTTAAGCAACTTTTTACCCCGGATATGTGTCTGTATGTTTGTTGGCTTTTCCCACTTAAACAATTGAAACGATAACGATAATATTTCGCAGAAATGATAGCTTGCATCCCGCGCTAATATGATTTGTGTTAAAGCCGAAATAATACAAAGATGCAGTCCACGTGGGTGAAGCCGTGGGTGACTGGTAGTATACAATAAAAGAACAATCTGACTGCCGTGTCGTGTCGACACGCAGCCTCAGTAGCTGCGCCTAGGAACTTGAAATGATAATGATCATTTCGCCATATGCAATTGACCAAAATTATTATTACCTACGTCAGCGGCGTATTCAGCCTCAAGCACAATGACATACAATAAGTTAAAAACATTCTCTAAGAAGATCTATGCTGTAATTGGAAAATTAAACATTTCTAGTTAATACTCAGTAAAATAATATATTTACATCACCAAAGTACCTAACATAATTAAATAGGTATAGTGTTTATTGAATGCTGACCATATATAACGTAACTAGATCTATTCGAACATGGCATTTTTAGGGTTGCGAGCTCCTTACTGATTTTGGGATCTGAAAACTGAAAAACACTATTTTATCAGGTCAAATTTCTCAGTAACCATTAAGATATTCAATACTTTTTAAATGCATAGTCATACATCACCTATTTATCTAGTAAATCTATAAAATTTAGTTTAGATAACAACATAATATAAATAAGTAAAAAATGAATTCAAACATACGTTTTTGAGTCAGCACGAAACAACAAACTTTTCAGGATTTTTCAGGGTTTTTTTTAGCGAACTGGTAGCGAATACCAATCATAGAAAAATCGTACGTACGAGGCATATAGTATATTTGTAAGTGTACAAGAACTTGTCTTAAAATTTATTTAATTAGTAGGTGCTGTAAAAAAAATTTGGTCCATGCTGAATAAATGGAAAAAAGTCGTGCGCAAAATCGTCGTCCACGCGTCACAAGTTCATGAAAATAATATGATAATCTATAAAAATTAAAATTTGAGGTGTTACTTCCTCCTATCTCCTCTTAAATACTATTTTAATATTTTATTTTTGTTTGTAATAAAATTTCGAAAATTATTTTATTAACCTATGTAAACGCTCGCAGCATCCAAACGGGCTCGCAGGCCCTGTTAAGGACAGTCAACTTACAGGGTCTTTTACAAAGAACCGGTTAAGTGCGAGTCGGACTCGCACTTACTGTGTTTTATTAACCTAGGTTAAAAGTTAAATCCGACTCTTTCGTGTAGATAACCTACCATAGTAACCACTAAGCAAACAGAACTTATTAGTTCTCAGTAAAATTTAGCAACACATTACGATATCTATACATTTTATGTTCATGCCTGAATATTTCCCGTTTCCTGCGGGAATGAAAAGAGTTTATTTTCCTGTAAACTATGAGTGAGGCAACATATTCCAGATTTTTGGATTTAATTTTAGGCTTAGTAGTTTCTGAGATACCGGGGGCAATGAGAGATTATCATATATTTTATTTAATATCTATATTAAATTCGATATTCTAGTTCGATCCGAAATTTAAATTTAAGTATGTAGTTCGTAGTTCCTAAGCATAAAAAATTATATATAAGTGGAAACCTGTAATAGGCTACTTTGATTTTATTTTCAAATAATACTGTCTTAATAGCTGTTGGTTTTCCCACAATAAATAAATAAATAAAATAAATAAATATCTAAACTAAACTATGCATTTTAAAATTATAATAAACATCATAAAAAAACCGGCCAAGTGCGAATCGGACTCGCACACAAAGGGTTCCGAACCACCATACAATATAAAAACTAAATGTGGCACTCGAGGACTGCCGCGGTAAAGCTATTGCATAGCATTTTGTATCAACTTATGCAATTATAATTATTTATTTATTTTATTTATGCAGTTTTTTTTTGTTATTATTTTTTCTTCATTTTTCTTCAAATCTTTCTGACGCTGATAATATGCCCTTTGACGTGCATTACTTTTTTTTTCTTTTTAGCTCTTTACGCTTTTCTTCTCTATAAAACGAAAATATCTAGGTATAAATAATAGGTATAAATAATTAGGTATAAATAGTGTAATGACACACCAAAACAAAATTATTCATTTAAAAAAAATAACGATATTAAGAAGTGATTATCGAATTTCGCGCGATGTTCATTTATATAGATATAATATATATACTTTCTCTGCGCGGCATTCATGTGCATTATCTATACACCAAAAACAAAGGTAGGTACTGAATAGTACCTACACGTGCTTGGTTTGATGGTTTCAATTGCTTTGGTTTGATACATAATGAAGAATGAATTTATTTATATATATATATATACATATTAAGAATCTAAATTGAGAATTTAAACTATACGCGTGTGTGTGTTTGTGTGTATAAAAGAGGGCTACTTTTAATATCGCTCATTTTAATATAAAAAATTTAGGTTATCTTTATAGCAGTATTATATTTTCAATTCAAAATTAATACTGCATTTGTGATAATAATAAAATGTATGTATATAAATTACTCACTCATTTTCTTTCACTACTTTTTCGTGACTTTCTTCATTAATAATAGGTGCAACAGATTATAATAGATGGCGCTGTTTTAAAAACGTACATCGCGCTATCAAAATTTTTCTCCGTGCGGCGTGGAAAGCGTGAGGTTTTTTTCGTTACGGAATTTCTCGATTCGCACCCCGCGCTCAAAGGCCCGCGATAGAAGCTATGCAATAGCTTAAAAAAACGTTGATGGAACTTAACCATTAATCGTTATTATTATGTAATTTAAGAATTATTGTATAAATATATATCATTTTTATTTCGTTAGTTATTTAGAAGGCGTTCGATCCTCTCTAGCTAAACGGAAAAGTAATAACATGATTGCAGTGATAGCTAGAGACAATTTTTATTACTTATTTTATTACAGAGAACCTTTGACTTTTAGTATCGATTGTGAAGAGAATAAGCTCTGCAAAAGAAAGCGTAAATTTATAGTACCTAGTAATACAGTGTAGTTTCCATCATAAAATGTTTTTTCAAAATTATTTTTTACAATAACATCACAAAGATAAAATGCATCTAGTTTTCGCTTATTGGCTAAACGCTACCTGTCATTTTCTATGGAATTTTTACAATATTTTTACTTAGAAAAGTACATTTTATAAGTTAATCTATTATTCGATAAATAATACAGTCTAGTTAGCTGTGATAGTTTTCCTTTTAACTACGTTATAAATACTCCTGTCATAAATTTTTTCCACGTATCCAAAAACAACAATTTAGCTGGTAGAGGGTGGGGGGACCCTTGACTCTAACAAAAATTTGGAGTTTAGGAGTGCATATCTCAACAACTGTTGACTTAAATAACAAAATTGTTTGAAACGTTGATATCATTTTTAAGGCCTATCGTTCGGTACCTCTCGCGTTAATATACGATAATTTTTTTGCGTACATCAGTTACATGTATGGCGACATATCCCAAAAAAAAAATTTCTTAATATCACTACGTCATTGTGTAGCGGTTCATAAATTACACCTACTTTCCAAATTTCATCTATATAGGTATATTGCCAATAGTTTACGAGAAAATCCACAGACAGACAGACAGACAGACAGACAGACGGACGGACGGATATGGCGAAATTATAAGAGTTTGTTTTTTGCTATTTGGCTACGAAACCCTAAAAATTATCTAACAAGACTTTCATATGATATGAAACATGACGCTGTTGAGATTTTTTTTTTAATTATGAATTATGCCCCCAAAGTGATAATTGTTTATCGTTTAGTTTTTAAGGTTGAAATTAGTATCAAATATTGTGCTTTTATGAATTAATTGTATGGGATGTCTTTATGAATTGACAAAAATTCCCGAGCTTCCGTATTAAGATGGTAGACCGTACTTTGCATGTATTGCACTAATATAGGTTTCTACGTTCATTGAAAAATAGGTACTCTATATTGAAACAAATGTCATTGAAAAACTCGTCTTTTTTAGAAATTGTAGGTATAGATTATAATATTTATTCAATAAAGCGGCGTTTTTGAGATATAATATATTAAAACTTATACATGTGGCACCATCTTTATACGTATGTTACACAGTGGCATTTGAATGTTGTTATTTCAAACAATACGTATTTTTCAGAAATGTTATATGACACGTGTTTGAAAGCTTTCAAATTACAAGTTCAAATTGTTTATATCAAAGTACAGTTTCTATATCTATCGCCTATATAACCACAATTGACACAACCTTCCCCCAGTTTCTGTATCGCACAGCCCAGTTATCTCGGATTTCGGAATAAGCTGAACAATTTTCTTCTTCATTTGCTCAATACCTCTTGGAGGCAGCCGTCGCAGCCGACCATTCGTTCGTGGAAAATCGTTTAAGGGCTTAGATCAAAAATGTCATGGACATAGACACTCGAATAAAACTACACCCAGAAACTGATATGTACCGAAAATGTGCATTTTTAATACACGACTCTATGTGTAGATACACGCTTTATTATATAAATTTTGAAAAAAGCAAGACTAAATACATTGAGATAAACTATAATGTGTGCTTATTATAATATTAATTAACTTAACTTATGTATTGATAATCATACCATAAAAACTATCATATCACGTGGACGAAGTTGAAGACAAATGCGAGAAGAATTATAAAGCTTAATATAATACAGAAATAAATTAAAAAAAGATTACCGCATCATTTCTGTGATGAGCTGACTATGAAGATGATAAAGTCAATGATTTTATGCATCTTTGCAGGTGAAGTTAATGGTCCTGAAACAATTGGCGATGCAGGACACTTTTAGCGTGACCACTTTTTTCTCTGATTACTGTGTACCCAGTCAATAATTTACCAAAATTTAAGGCAAAACGGAAATGTCGGGCTTCGATAGCGGAAAGTTCAGCGTCGGTCGTATTCGGCTTTACAAGAACTTCTGCTTATTTTCGCTCCGTGTAAAATAATCAGATAAAAAGTTTCAGGAGGAACTATCGTTTGTTCGGTCTTTATTTGGAAATGGGAAACGAAGTGTAACATGTGTTCCGAAGAACAGAATCCGACTTTCCAACGGATTCCAACTATACGTATCGCTCATGGCATTCTAAACAACTATAAGTTTTGAAAGTCACTTACGAAGGCATGTAAAGCGTTTGAGATCTCACTACTGTTCCACTAATACAATCGGGCACATATATTTATAGTTTTCTGTACTAACAAAAAAAGTTCTTTGTTTTGAATGTTCGTATACTGATTTTCTATAATTTAAACATTTGAACGTTCCTTTTTAGGTTTTTACGAAGATAGTTACTAAAATGCGATCTCTCTTAGTTTATTAAAAATATTTTTAAATATTCTATACTGTCCAGCTCCTCCAATAAGGTGCCAACCACAGGTTTTAGCCTAGGGATACGAGAATATAAAAGGAGGAACAGATGCTAACCTTCATAAAATTATATGTGGGGCATTTCACACACAGCCATCTACAAATTCATCGATATAAATAATTAGATATTTTTAGGGTTTTGTACATAAAAAAGAGAAAATGAGCCTTCTTAAGGCCACTTCTTTGTTCGTCCGTCCGTCTGTTTGTTTTTCAAGATTTTTTTCTCAGTATCGCGTACACAAAAAAAATGTGGTCACTAGAACAAAAATTTCTATTTTTATTTATGACCATCAAACAGATAGTCATCCGTACTATAATATTACTATAGCGATATAATTTTACTTATATTACATATATTATTTCAATTACGAGTTTACAAGTATTCTTAACTTAATTTATTAGTAAATCTAATAATATTCTGGTAACACTTTATCAAATTAAATAAATTTTTAGTTAAATATACAAAATTCACGTATAACATATTTTTTTGTATTCATTACAAATTAAATCGTTGTTTTAAAATTACTTTCTTTTCTAAGTTACAAAATTATAGTATAGAACACAATTTTTCCTGCTACTAAACTTCCTGGTTGTATTATCAGCTAATATTTTTTCCCGTGTGGAAAAAATTAATATTTAGTACCTACATAGGTTTACGGTCCTTTGGAGCTATAAAAAAATCCAGCTTCAAAATCAACCCAATAACAAAAATGGGCCCGTCTGTGCCGCAAATTTTGACACTCGCAAAAAATTAAAACCTACAGTGTACTTGCTGTTGACCTATAATCATGATATTCGGCGAAAATTAAGGTCCTAAAGTACAATACACCAAAGCCACGAGTAAGTTTAGTAAACTTAATATTTCGTCATGTCTTGACGTCTGTCCGTCTGCATGCTTTCGTGTGTCAGTGCCTTATGGTTACTTTCTACGTATAATTTATAAAGTTGAAAAATTTACAGCGTATCGTAGAAACACGTACCCTGTGCGCGTACCTCTGTAAGACCTGGAATTCTCCTCTATGTGTTTGGACGATAACTAAAAATTTGTGGAAAATGAAATATATATGCAGTAATGTGTAACGGGCGACATCATTCGAGTACCAGGTGCGCTTTTACCTTTTGCCAGATTTTTGTAGGTCTCTAAGTGACGGATTCGAAAGCTAAATCTAAGAAAATAAACCTTTTTTGGGCGAAATCAATTTTTTTTATAAAATGTTGTCACGTCACGGATTTACAAGATTTCAGTGCATTATGATATTATGTTCAAAGAGATAACATACTTAGTTTGTTCCACCCTTTACTAAGTAATTTTCAAAAGTTCAAAACACTAGGTCAGTACACTAAATCGTCAGGAACACAGTTATAGACTTTAGACATAAGAACAATAATTCTAGATTAGTTCAATTAGAGCATTAGTATAATTTTACATACTGTAATATAACGCTATTGAATACATCTGTCACCGTTACATACATACATTTGACGACCGCTTAGCCTAGTGGGTAGCGACCCTGCCTACGAAGCTGGAGGTCCCGGGTTCGAATCCCAGGTCGAGTCAGTATTATTATGATGAGTATTGATACTGGTACTAGGGTCTTGATTGTTATATGTATGTGGTGTCTTCGCAAAAATATTTATATATGTATATATTATAAAGAATATTTAAGTATATATATCGGTTGTGTAGTAACCCATAACACAAGCATAAATACTTGCTTATTTTGGGACTAGATGACGCAGTGTGGGAAGTCCCATTTATTATTATTATTACTATTATTATTATTATTATCTGTAATTTTTAAAACGAACTTATGATGAGTATACTCCGACCCAGATGATGTCAAGTATAGCTGCACAACTGTTGCCATCTTATGCACACCTTGGCAACTTCCAATTGCTACTTGAAGTCTATGATCAAAATATACACCCATATCCAGACTCTTGGTCATCAGTTGCGTGTCAGTGGTAGCTTCCAGGTGTACCATCATCCAATACCACATACGAATTTTCAGCTAGTCTGTTGAAGTTTCTCGACATTTTCAATAAGATTGTAATGATTGCTTAGTTTAACTCATAATATAACGCCAAAGGTCGTTTTCGAATCCCAGGCCATGTGCCAATGAGTTTTTTCTGACTTACGTACATTACGTACATAGGTAACTATCACTGATTCCGTGTCTCGGAAAGCATGTTAAACCGTCGGTCCCCGTTGTGATCTATTGATTCTGTGTCCCGGAGAGCACGATAAGCCGCCGGTCCCGGTTGATAATCAACAGATGGCAGTCGTTAAAATCCGCACTGGAGCAGCGTGGTGGATTAAGCTTGAAGTACCCTCATTCCGAGGGGAGGCCTAATCTTGTGCAAATGAGCATAATGTGCTGGTAAGATGTTTATGAGTAGACAATGTATTTGAAAATTACATTATTCACTCACATTCATATGAATTACAGAACACATTTACATGTGCTGTGTACGAAATTCAATAAGCTAGTTTTTCCCCATCTGTTTAAATCTTTTTATTATTTTGTATTTAACCAGAATAGAGAAACACAGTTTTTTATAAAGTTTAATATTAAGCTTTATGTCTGTTCTCAATAATTCTTAGAACGTACTAGATGTGGGCATTATTTAGGGTAACTAGAATAACTCTGTGAATATTTCACGGCCAAGCTTGTCGATTTTTCCATTCCATCAGTTCATTATACCCCACTGCAGGGGCTAAGGCCTCCCCCAGTGTGAGGGGGCTTGGAGCTTAAATCCACCACGCTGCTTCAATGCGGGTTGGTGGATTGTAACGACCGCCATCTATTGACTGCAACCGGGGCCGATTACTTAACGTGCTCTCCGAGGCACGGACTCAGTGATACTTAAATCAGAACTACGGCCACACAGCCTTATGAATTCGAAACAGGTTCGCTGCGCTCAGGCTATCACGACACACGGCTCGTCGATTAATAAAAGCCAAATATGTCGTTTCGTTTTCGTTTCGTACAATGGTCTACATTAAGGACTAAGTGCGAAAACCACACCCGATATATATAGGTAGACAGATGTCGTTTCGTTTTCATATATATTAAGTGAAGAAGTAAAGGTTTAATTCTCCGATCCCCCGTAAAACCGAAATCGAATTCCAAAAACGTATTAGAAAATAAAATATCCTATATTCGTTCCAGCAAGAGAAAAAAATCGAGTGATATCGGAAGCGTCGAGGGATCGATTCGATTACTGTACGAGGGGTTCGTGTCGCGTGGCCCTTCACTGATTTCTTTAACAAACACAGAGAAAATGGAAATACACTTGTCCAATATATGCGAGGGTTGTCTCCACAATTCTATGAAAGTAAGATGGTACTACATGTGATCGCCTTCATCATGTACTAACACAAAATGTAACATTCTAGCTAAGAAATGTCAAATATTTGTGTGCTTGAACATGTCTATTTGTTCCACGTCTGGGTGTACAAAATATCTGTATTATGTATATATTATAAAAAATATTTAGGTATGTATATCAGTCTCTAGTACCCCATAATACAAGCATAGTACTTGCTTACTTTGGGTCTAGATGGCGATGTGTGGGATGACCAACGTATTATTATATAAACTTGGTATTGTTTGCTGTGGTAAACGTGTGGCTAAACGCCCCGTCTTTGTTACAAAGGTCGTGAGGTCGATTCCCGCTATAGGCATATTGACCAATGAGTCAAGCTCTGCCGTGTGACAGGTCCACCCTGAGGTGGAGGTCGACGGCCCTCAATCCGCACTGGACCAATGTGGTTTGATTATGGCCTCCTTGACTCAAAGTTGCAATGTTGAGGAAAGGCTGTAGTCCAACAGTGGAGTCATGAAATGGTAATAAAAAAATTCAACACGTTACGGTTGCCGTACGCTCTATAGTTTGTAGTAGTTGGGGCGATGACTCATCCCCTCTTCAAAAATTAACAATGCAAATACCTACGTACAAGGATTAAACTTGTGAATGATATATTATGGTTTTGGCTTCTTCACACCTTCAGTAAAGCCAAAACCAGATATGAACTGTAATATAATATAACTGCAAGGATAGAAGGTTCTGTTTGAGACGTGTTAAGCGAAAGTATTTATCTTAAACTATTTAAACTATTTCTCTTTTACGAGTATGGTGGACCTCAATGCGGGTCTGGAGTGTCAAAATGAGAACTACAAAAACGTACTTTTTATATAATTTTAAAAGATCTAGACACCGATATCACACTTTGTAAGTGGTGTTTGAATGTTTTACATTGGTATTTATTTACGTATCTTGAGAGGTGTGATTTTTAAGGTATGTTTTAATTTCAGATTTAATGTAAAATACGTTGGTTTACCTTAAATAAATAAATAAAATTAAATAGTGTGTACCAAAAGTATTCTTTTTTAAGAATTCATTTTAAGAATAAATCTTAAAATGAGTGAGAGTGAATGAGACTTAAGTCGTAAAATTCATGAATTCTTAAAAAAGAATACCTACTTTTGGTACACACAATTTAATTATCTCTTAAAACCTCTTAAGAGGTTGTGACAAACGAACGGAGAGATGGATATGATGATATAAAAGAGTTTGGCTACTGAAGAATTTTAAACAATATTTATTTATTTTATTCTATTTGGAACACGACAGTCGTCACAACAATTGGGGTATTGGGGATATTTTATAATATTTTACAGAATACAATTTAATATTAATTCACCCTAAAATATACGTGTCCACTACATAACAGAATTACGTGACTTGTGTGCATATACCAGGAAATTTAAACAGAAAACTGCGGAATTTAAATGAAATTTACCTTTAAAATCCTCCGCTTAAAATAATGGATTTATTACGCAGAAATGCTTTTAAAAGAGAGTACCCGTGAAGTTCGGAGCGTGCCACCTGCATCCAATGTTTGCCCTTGTAGCTTATACGGATGAAAGCACTGAACAAATGAATTTGCTATTTGTTGGCACATAATCATGTCAAAAATGGTTATAGTTGTAAACAACTGAAGAGAATAAAAACATGTGGTTTTTGATGTTTATGGGCCGCGCCATATGGAGGCAACATAAAGTAGAATATTAGGTATAATTAAAAAAAAAACGACTTAACAAATCCCCATAAAAGAAACGTGATATAGGTGCAATTATACCACCTGGGTTCTTACTTTAAAAATACGCTAAGAAACCCAGGATTGTGGTACAGGCTTGTTTGCGAATCCAATAAATGTTTGTCTTATACTTTTCGGGTGTATTTTACATTTTTCATGAGCGATTATCTGTCCAATAACGTGAACGTCGTATTATGTTAAAAATTCAACGTTTTGATGCCTAGCTGGCGAGATATTTACCTTTGTTTTCTCCTTAACTCTTGTTTTTCTTATCTATAACAAGGTTTCGGTGTAGCTTCCGAACAAAAGTTAGGCCGAGTTTTCAAAAAGCTACATTTTAATCACTTTGTAAGTTTGTTTGGAATACTTTTAAATGAAAACTAATGGACTTGTAAAATTAAAGAGACATTCAAAGTTGTTTTATTTCAATATATATAACAATATAATATCAATTCAAAGATTGTTATGGACATCTAAGCGAAAATAAAAATAAAATTTTTCTTACTTTACATGTTAAGAAAAATCATTGATATAATATTAATAATAATATACTGATATTATATATAGCTCAGAGCGCAACGAACCTGTCTCAAATTTGTATGGCCCCATAGGGGCATGGTTCGAATCCGGGCGTGTACCAATGAGTTTTTCTGACTTGAGTACACAATATCACTGACACCGTGCTTCGGAGGGCACGTTAAGCAGTCGGTCCCGGACGCTGTCAATAGATGGCGGTCGTTACAGTTCCCAACCCGCAGTGGAGCAGCGTGGTGGACTTAAGCTCCAAGCCCCCCCCCCCTCCTCACCCTGGGGGAGGCCTAAGCCTCTGCAGTGGGGTAAAAAAAAGGCTGATGATGATGATGATTTATTTATTTATTGAAAAAAGCAATTTACAGAATATTTAGCCTCTGATTTCTAAACTAGGCGACGCCTGTATTTTAGAAACCATTGTCGTAAGTATACAATTCCGGTAATCATGCAGTTTATCAATAAAGACAGGATATTTTTTAAATTATAATATACAACAAAAGAAGGCATGCTATGCTATGTTATGTTATGGTAGCAAAAGACAAAATTAAAAACAAAAGCAAATGTAACTTGATAGACACAAAAATATAAAGTAACAATCATATGTGCACTGGTGAATGAAAGTGTTGTGTGTGTGGGTCTGTAACGTTATATACATGTGAGTAATGTATGTGGTGTGTAGATGATATGTTATTACGTAGATACGGCATCTCCATAGTTGTACATGGTCCGTAAATTTTTATAGTCTCGTTCATAGTCTTTAATTTTTTTTTGTTTGAATAGTTAGGCCCATACCTAGCTGTGGTGACAATCGATCTATACCTATGTATATCTTTACTTATATGCGTATATCTTTATGATTATGATATCTATGGGAAAAGTACATTGTAAATACTTTTTTTTTATTTTCTTCGCTTCTGTTTACATAATTATTAAAAATATCTCTTTGTGTTTTACCTTAAGATCTAGTAACTACTCGGTTTGTGACGCACACACAGAAATACGGACTCCATTAGAAAAATTTAAAAAAATACCTGCAAAGATCTACATTGGGTTGAGATTATGTCAAATATTTGACCAACTTCTTCTTATCTTCTTCTGCTGTTTAGATTTGTATCCTACAGTAAAATAGAATAGCTAGCGTAAAAAATACGTATAAATCTGGACCAGCTAGACTTAAGAAAAAAACACACTTAATAATTTTTACTACCTACATTAATTTAATTTACATTGAGAAATACGTAAAAACTTACGAAGCGTTTTTATATAGTGGACAAGTTGGAACGTTAATTCTATTTAATTTTAACGAACAACCTGCATATGGACGCTTACATACACCGAATCAAGAAGGCCTTCCATACGATAGTGGCCACTATCGCATGGAAAACGTTGTCCCTTTCAACCGCTTGCTCTAGAGCAAGTGACAGTGATGTTATTTACTAGTAAATAAACTTAATAAGTGCCGCGATATAAACTAATTATTCCGACGCCACACTAAATAAACGTCACCGGGGACGGCAAAGTCTGTAAAATCCCAAGTTTCCCGTCATAAATAATTCAGACGCTGAAATCTACCGAGTCCGTAACTTCTGAACATACAATTAATTTATTGGAAGTTTCGCCGTGTCGTATCGGTCTCAGATGGACTAAAGTTAACTTAAGTTAAGTTAACTTAAATAACTGCCACCTCTTTTTTCGTCTTGTTATAATTTCTACTCATAAATACTGAATGGGCTTGGACTAAAATTTTAAAGTTGCGCTGATGATCATTAAAATTAAAAGGAATAAAGTTCTGGAATTTCTTTTCAAAATAATTTCTCTCAAAATATAATTTTTTGTATTTACGAACTTGCCGGATATTCATCAAATTCATCTGTCGTTGAAATTGTCCTTGTGACGTCATCCGGACGGTTATGCTTATTGTGCTGCTTTCTACAGTAAAAAAGCGAAAATAGTTAACATTTGCCCAGATGACGTCACAGAGAAATTTAATTAATTTATTTATGAAAAAAAATTACTAATTTACAGACTTAACTTTTATTTTTATTTAACGAGAATAAAATAGATTGGTCTAAATTTTCGGAAGAAAAATATAAAAACCATTTGTTAAAAATTTCGGTGCAAGCCAATTTAAAGCGATTGTGTGAAAAGTCTATCGCTATAAAACACGAATAATTTCCACCATTAAAATCCTTTTGTCAATACCTATTGACAACTACGTGGTAACCACTTGATTTTGATTATGTCACTTCACTTGTCATCGTTGACACTGACAACCACCGGTTTATTAAAGGCGGTGGCGTTATACGATAATGGGTCGGTCACTCGACTCGTTTGCAGAAAATTGCCTTTCACGTTTGACGTGCAGTCATTTCTTTTTGGGATATCCTGGGATAAGTCTAGTGGTGGGTAAACGAAGTAGTGACGGGGAACATCGAACATCGATTTCGAGGGCGCGGCCATAGCAGTATTTTCGAAATTCGCGTTCGGTAGTCTATATGTACGTTAAAATTTATTACAATGTCAGGAAACTCTCTCACTAAAAGTGCAAATAAATATAGAGAGGATTTTATTCATGGTCACATATATTTATTATCAACTTCACACTAGAACACAAACCTTATATTATTCAGCATAGGAGCGAGCCAGTAGCAAGTTAAACTATAAAATGTGCATGAAAATCATTTGAAGTCGAAATATGTAAAAAAAATTAAAAAATTATATACCAACTATTTAATACGTTCAACGACACAACAAGTACTAAAACCAAAAAGCGAAGACCAGTATTGACGCATACTATTGATTACTTGCTTAAAATAAAAAAAAAAACTGCGCCTTATGAAAATTATATCAAAAATAAAGTAACGCGAAAATACCAACTTTTAATTTTGATTTTGTGATTTTCTAATCAATGGATAGCGTTTGAAAAAGTAGTAAAATCGCGCTTAAATACATCAAACATACAACAGTAGCAGCGAAATAATCTGACATCAATTTAGTTACTATACTTTAGGACAAGTGGTGCTATATTAACTAGCTATTGTTCTTTACTACAAATGGTACTATCACTAGAACTGTCTAAAATAAACCTTATTATTCAATTTTTAACAAAAAATTCAAGCTTTCATACACGCAACACGTATTATTTCGAGGAAATACGTATTGCTTGAAATAAAAAACAAAAACATTCGAATGCATTGTGGAATATATAAAGATGGCGCCACATGTATATATTTTGATACATGATATCTTACAAACACCACTTTCTTGAAAATATCATTTTTACTAAGAACTTTTTAATTAATAATTTTAAGTCTGCTTTTCAATACCATACTTCAACAATTTGACGCAACTTGGAATAATGTAATGACAACTTGGGTCAATGTCATGTGGTAAAATGGATATTGTCCTTTGTTAGGCAACTTAGACTTATTTAAAAGTACATATCGTGACAACCTTCCAATCTAAACCGAAGTAATAAAAATGTCAAACTGTAAAATTTTAAAACGATTCTATTTCATTTCCTGAATTCAGAAACCATCTTCTGAGTCGATCTCACGTTTTACGCTGACATCGGATCGTCGCACTACGTTTATGACGTCATAAATTTCAAGACATTACGGTCATGACTGTCGTATGTCTTGTACGTCTCTAACCACGTTAAAAACACATGGCTCGGCAGATGATTCTTTTCTTTTTCCATTAAGGCTCCGTACTCAGGAACCCTAAGGCTCCGTTTTCCGTCCTTCCGTTCATCAGTCCGTCTGTCACAAGGCTGTATCGTCTGACCCGTAATAGATAGACCCTTGAAATTTACATGAAGTGTCTATTACTATGGCCGCTATAACAACAAATAATAAAAATAAAATGAAATCAAAAATTAAAGGGAGTCCCCATACAAGAAACGTGTTTTTTTCCGACGATTTTGGTGATTGGTGTTGTGAAATAATTGCTTACACTTAAAATTTTCATGAAGTATTATTATTATTTATTAGGTAATCCATCAGTTCATAATATTATATAGTTATTTTAACAAAAACAAATAACTGAAGGTTTTCACAGGTAGAAAAACAGTATGTACTATTATGGCCAGTATAACAACAAATAATAAAAATAAAATAAAAGGAAAAATTAAAGAGGGAATCCCTTTATTTTATTTACAACAAACCCTTCATGTGCGAGTCCGAATCGCACTTGGCCGGATTTTTAGTTTCATGCTGACAAATCTATCCACTATGGATTGGCGGGGTCAAATAAGTGGCTTGCACGATATATTAATCGGGTCGCACTGATAATATGTCATCCGAGCGATTCACGAATTACATACTGAATGTTCTATAGTTATGTATACAGGTGGTACAGGTTAAGAACGCACGATAGTCGCTATTGGCGTCGAGTTTTGGACACAATTTATTTCGGACTTTTATATTTGGCCCAAAGTTATGCATCATCATTTCGAAATGGACCATTCGAATAAAGTTTAGACGCCTGGGTAGGTAGGTACACGTGAAATCGGGTCAGACTGAATATGTTACGTGAAACCGAAGCTAACTTATCAAATCTCAACTTTATTCTCTTTAGCTGTAATATTTTCAGCTAAATTAAAGTGAAATCGTATTGATATAATGAAAATAACTACGTCACGTTTAGAATTTCTTGTGTCTGAATGAGTTTACTTAAAGACAAAAAGATAATTTTCACAGACAGCGCATTAACCCCTCTCAACCCACGTAATATACTCTTAGTAATAAATCAAAACTGCTGAATATGACAAAGCATTATGGCATTAATAAGTATTATCAGACGACGTATTTAGTGTGCTCAAAATCCTCTCCGAAAATTCATAAACTAGTGAGAATATAATTTTAACCTGACTACGGCGAAGCTAGAAGGAGGCGAATGTGTTTCACGAGTATGGAAGTATGTATGCATGTATACATATTGATCTGTATGTATGTAATATGTTTGTACCTATGTAATACATAAGTGGTATAAACGCCGTTGTCTGTTAATTAAAATACATAATTACAACATAAATATACAATGTACATGCACTTCTTTGAAAATAACTTTAGATATGATAATACAACGAATCAATAAAGATATAAAAAACTATAACCAAAAACGTGTTTTTGAAAATAAAAATTTTAAAGCCCGACTACGGTAAAAACGAATTTTAAAATAAACTCTCTAAAAAGTAAAAAAAAACACAATCACTTTAAACAAAAGTTCAAAATTATTACTTTTTAAAACCTTTCTTTTCTTTTACAAAACCTAAGTCGGACTCAGACACTCGAACAGGGTAATGTGTAATGTGACGTTAGATTCTCAAAGATGCTACGATATACGACCATATCTTGCACAACCTTCTTTGGGATAAATCATACATGCAGTACCGAACCAGAAAGTGTCCCGCAATGTTTTAGCAGGCGTGCTCGAGCGGTCGAATATGTAATTTGAAAATGGAACGAACTCTTTTAAACCCGAACATTGATAACTAAAGAGATAACCATAAAGGTATATATACTAGCGTAACAGAGGAACACAGTGTGCGAATGACATCCAGCTCTTTGCGGAAATCCTACATGCGAGAAAGAAATGCAAGAAAATCTGACATAAAACCTCTTTGAACACATTTAGTCTTCTTTACTCACTTGTCAAAATAAGGTCCAGCTTTGTTTTCTATTTTGTGTTATAATCGTTTTGAATTCTACAAAAATTAATTCTTGTGATAAAAATGGTGTAGTGTTCAGTTTTAAATTGCACTGTAACATATGTTAATAATCCAAATAAAGAGACATTTCACCGGTAAGTACTGCCAATAACATATTGTTATCTTAATGCTTATTTTTATAAAGCGATCCTAAATTTACTTGGTTATACATCAGTAGTATACGGTAAATACTTTATTTTGTAAATAATTTGTTATTTTAAACAATTATGTGTACGATACAAAAATATTGTGTAAAATTACATTCAAACAATGAAGCATAGGGATTGCACAAAATGTATCGATATGTCGATATTTTTAAATATAAATATTTTGTAAATTTGATATTATCTAATTGCACCTGTTCCACTGGAATGATGTCGTTAACTGTTTTTAAACATATTGTGAGGTTTATTTAGCCTGGCAGCACATTGTAAGGGAAAGTATGACATCTATACATATATACTACACATAGGGTATATATGTAAATACAAGACTTTTTCAAATGAAAATATAAGATATATACACAATTAATTTTAATCGTTATTTATTTATGATTTAAAATCTGATGCTCTATTTAATTTTAATCGTTATTTATTTATGATTTAAAGTCTGACGTTCTATCTGTTCTCTGATTATGAACGTCGTAAATAATTTAACTTTGAATGACAAAACTACTGTATACAATAGTTTAACCTCATTTTCCTCCAAGAAACTGCGGTGTTAAAAAATGCTTCCTGATAATGATGACTATTTTATAATATCCAGGTTTCCTGTAAACACGGTTAGCATAGAACAATGGAAAAAAATGTTAAATAAAACAGGTGGGACTCCTCGAAAACATTCTTTGGTTTACAGTAGACATTTTACGGATAACTGTTTTGTCTAACTAAATCACCGACGACTTTTGAAGAAAGGATCTATACCTACTGAATTTGTGCCGTTAGGGGTTTCTTTTTTTTTCATATGTGCTTACTAAGTATATTAAGTAATATACTAATAATACTTAATATCTAAAGTCAGAGCATTTATGCCTACTGTAATTTCTATACAGGTCAATCTGAAGACCAAGCGATCGGTGTCAGCGTACGTTTACCGGGATATATCACCAGGACCTTCAACTTTAGAGCCTAAACCTTTATTTCAGCACTAATATAAAATGGATTTGAAGAAAAGTCCATCACAGTGAAAATATCAATTTTAGGCAAATTATCACTTTGTCTTTTACAAAAACTTGTTCCTTTATATTCAAATAAAACGTAATTACCTATTACACAAAGAAACAAAAGATATTATAGACTAGTCCAAGGCATCCAAGGCATAATTTGTGGTGTAGTGAGACGACGCGACACTCAATCGAGTAGACAATGTGACGTCATGGGCAGTAAGAATCCACCAGTCAAACCGCACGAAAATACATAATAATAATAATAACGTGCACATTACAACGTCGTGGCCCCAAACTAAGCATTAGCTTGTGTTTTGCGTACCAAGCGAAGACATCACATACATATAACAACCAAGACCCGGTACCAGTATCGATATTCATCATATAAATACTGACCCGACCTGGGATTCGAACCCGGGACCTCCAGCTTCGTAGGCAGGGTCGCTACCCACTAGGCTAAGCGGTCGTCAAATTAATAAATATCAATAATTTATTTCTCAGTCATTTATTGACGAATTTAAAAAAACTTTCACTGTTTTATTAGTTTTGGTTTATCTTTCAATTCTATCGAGTTAAATTGTATATTTTGAACATCATGAACTTCTCTATTGTAAATGTTTTCGTTTTGTACATTCTCATTTTTTTGTTTACAAAGAGTTAAAATTTTGTTGTTATGCGTTGCAACGTGACGTATTGTAATTAAAAATAAAAATCGTTTATTTATATTGTTTTATTTATTACTTGGCTTGTATTCAACTAAATATTAAAATTTACATAATGATGTAAACGCTTTCTTTTCTTCTGCAAATTTTTTATTATCAACTATTAACAAAAAAAAATATTTATTGGAGTAAAGGAAATGGCATTTGAATTGACTGATTGATGATTTGTCATTTTAAAAAACTAAAAGTTAGGAAAAGTAACTCAAAACAAAAATTATGTAGTATAGCAGATTCAAAATAATAAATAGGATTGCCGATTTCGACTTATGATATCGCGGTAATTTCAACGACACATTATCATGAAAGTACTACGTGCTATCGATAATATAAAAAACACCCATGCACATCACTAAAACTGGCTCAACCACATGTGAATTTTGCACACATACTCATTTCCGTTTCGGTCATGCGATGTTTAGATGTCAGTTGGTCTCCTACGCTAGTATATATATGTCTATGGAGATAACTCAACTAAGTTTTAATTAAATTTCGAACTGGCACGACAAAAAAAAATGCGCCATCAATTGAGTTTAAAAAAGTAAAAAAAAGAAATCGACATTGGAACGCGGCAAATTGGCGGCAAAATTACCTAAACTATTTTCATTATTATAACACAGTTGTCAATAAAATTAGTTTATGTTAACTTTACCTACTATAATTATTCAAAATGAGTTCTACGAGTGATGAGACATTTTAACACCACCTGAAACATAAGAACCTGCAAAAGCTATTGTTGAAAGTTGTTTACTACCGAAATCGAAGGACAGATACATGAAAACGTATGAAAATTTTATTCAATGAAAAAACGAAAGGAAATCTAAATCGTCGTCTGAAAACGTTTTCTTAGCTTAATTTGGTGAAATGGCTGCAAAAGTAAAACCATGTACACTTTGGGTACGTGTATTATATTCCATGTTAAAATGTACGATACTAATGAAACACAATACAAACCTGAAACCTATCTATAGTAGTATAGTAGATACCTATAGTATTTCCAGAGATTGTTTCAAGTTCATATATTATATAATTATATATATAGGTATAGGTATGTATAGGTACATATTTAATAGGTATCGGAGTCAGACTTACATTTTTTAAGGATAAAAATAATGTTTAAAGAAAATATACATTCTTGATTTTTATTTCTTTGCCTTGTTTTTACTATTTAGTAATTTTAATTTATAATAAGTTCTTATATTAAAGGCTACAAATAAATGCAGTTTGCATCTTTTCCTTGTTTCTTGTGCTGATTTACAGCGTTTAGGGTAAAGTCATATATTTTCGTGATATATGTAATTTCGTGATATTTTTCTTATGTGTTCCCCGATAAAACCTACCGCATAAATACTTATGAGACAGCGCTATACGTATTATATACTGTCGTCTTTTTTATTCTTCTGACTTGCCGTATAGCGCTGTCTCATAAGTATTTATGCGGTAGGTTTTATCGGGGAACAAAGAAAAATATCACGAAATTACATATATCACGAAAATATATGACTTTACCCTACAGTCTAACCACTTATACTATAGCTAGCCGACGTATGATGGAGAGTTTTAGGTGGTTTTAGTCCGAGTTTCAGTGCGCAAGGTCCCCGCGCGCTCTTCACCTCCGAGAAATCCCCGCACACCGGTTTCAACCCCCTGAAATGAAACCTGGATACTGTGAACTGACATTTATGACTCTATTAAGACCAAACGCTGCTGTTAAATTAATTTACTCTAAGGATTCAAAAGACCACAAAACGAAAAACTCAGCCCAGACTAAATAACAAATGAGTGTTGGGATAAAAAAAAATTTTCCTCGAATTTAAAAAAATCAGAGCTTTAAAATGTTTATTTCACAATAGGATTTAACAAAGTCACCGACTTTATAATTTACAATATTTACCTACAACCTGACGAACAGACCACGAATAAAAAGTATTCGCATATTAATAATAATATCTGGGACATCCCATACAGCGTCATCTATTCCAAAGTAAGCAAGTATCATGCTTGTGTTATTGGGTACTAAACAACTGATTTAGACATTCTTTAAAATGTATACATAGATACTATTACACCCAGACACGGAAAAAATAGACATGTTCATGCATACAAAACAACGGATCTCCTGCTTTCCCACGAACTTCTTACGACATTGGAAATGAACCTAACGGAATTAAGTAAACACACATATATTGGATAATATTTTTCGAAATAATTTTTTTTCGCAAAAAAAAATAAATCAACTGTTTCTGAATAAGCTTAAAACTTCGAAATATAACATTCTGTACGACATTTCGATCGAACAAACCGAATTCGAACGAACCGAACCGACGCATATCCGACTTCTAACTAAGGGCACCTTTAACCACTACTTTCGGTTGTCCGATTCTAACAATTTTAGTCTCAATCGATCCCCCGTCTAATTACCCCGAGCGGTTTTTTTATTTTTTTCTTATTCGGACCTAGTTCTCGAGATATCGGGCTCCCAAAATGAAAATCAGGGAAAAAATAGCGATTTTTTTCGTTTTTTGCCGATAATTTTTTTGTTTTTGAACTTTTTCTAAATTGTCTTTTGCCATCTTGTAGAGCTTGCCGAGCTGCGTTGTTTGACACTAGTTCATCCCGATATCTCGAAAACTCTTCGTGCAATCTGCCTGTCTCACAAAACTCCCAAATGACCCCCTATACTCCAACGAAATGAAAGTCATTTTCAATGACAATATTTGTCCCGAGCGGGAATCGAACCCGCGATCCTTGGCTCCTCAGTTAGAGCTCTAACCACTTGGTCAGTCAAATAACGATATAGTACTGTTTTATATACTTATAAGTACTTTCTGTATAATAATCACCATAGTATTACATCACAACAAATTAATAATATCAGTGCATTATTAAATCAAAAATATAATTTTTTTTTATCATTCGTATACTTAGTCTTTAATTTTATAATATGCTTTTTAGGGTTCCGTATCTAAATGGTACCAGCCTCCGCTGTCGTCCATCCGTCCGTCCGTCACGGGGCTGTATCGTCTGAACCGTAATAAGTAGACACTTGAAATTTTCACAGAATGTGTATTATTATAGCCGCTGCTGTAACAACAAATAATAAAAATAACGTAAAGTTAAAAGTTTAAGGGGGTCCCCATACAAGAACCCTGTTTCTTTTTTTCGACGATTTCTGTGATTTTTGGTTGTGCGATTATTGCTTCCATCAATGATGGGCTGTCCACGTTCTAAAGTGTCCGCGCAGAAAGTCATCTAAAACGCAATAAGTCCACAAACCGGCTTTTAGGCAGTGTTTACTTAGCGGCTTAACGCCGAATAAACGTGCGCGATGCCGACTTGTGTCGTAAAAATTTGTAAAACTACTCGTCAAAGACGCAAAAAAGAGCTGAATAACGTACTTGCTGTAAGTAAACATTTTAATTTAACATTAATTTATGCCTGCAGACGGTTATTCGATTATTTTTTAGTTTAATTCTAACATTATCATGATTTGATGCTCGTCACATTCCCGTAACAGTGTGACACGTCCGACCCGTAATAAGTATTTGCATGTACTGACGCACACAACGGAGCCGGGCCGCGGCCGTATCAGGCCACGCACGTTGCGGACACTTTTATTTCCCTTATGTTTACCGACTACAAATCCTTATTATTAATTTGTTAAATCAATGGCTTCTATTTAAAATTTTCATGTAGTATGTACTACTATAAATTTCTATCATAACAAATAATAAAAATAAAGCAAAGTTAAAAATGCACTTGACCTTTTAAGCTATTGCATAGCTTCTATCGCGGGCCTTGAGCGCGGGGACCGAATCCAGAAATTCCGTAACGAAAAAGAACCTCACGCTCCCCACTCCGACGGGCACGGAATCAGAATCATCTAAAAAGACGTGTGGCACTCGAGGACTGCCGCGGTAAAGCTATTGCATAGCATTTTGTATCAACTTATGCAATTATAATTATTTATTTATTTTATTTATGCAGTATTTCTTTTTCTTTGTTTTTGAATAAAACTTCTTTAGGCGCGACTAGGAGTAACTCAGATTTTTTTTCTGACGGAAATAACGCTCAGTATCCTATAGTATATTCTATAGTTTGAGTAGTTTCCGCTATTCAAAAGTAGTAACTTGGATTAAGCAATCTCGCCACGACTGTGTTCTTGAAGAGAAATGTAGAAAAGAAGTAGAAGCAATGAAAAAAGATCAAGTTCATAGTGAAATTCCTCACATTACGTATTATAATACTTTAACAAAAAACTTACACAATGTTGCTGATTATTTTAGAAATAATGAAGTTTCTGACTTCATTATTACTATATACTATAAAAATATACTATAAAATCTTGTAATTTAAAGGAAAAATACCCATTATATAGTAATATGCTGAAATATCGTTGTAAATATTATAATATAATACAAAGAAAAAGAAATACTGCATAAATAAAATAAATAAATAATTATAATTGCATAAGTTGATACAAAATGCTATGCAATAGCTTTTTTACAGTAAATGTCTTCATCTGGTATTCTTGTAAAATCGTATACATTTTCTCATAAAACATTTATTAAGTTTGCCGAGTGAGCCTGAAATATATTTCATATTTATTTTTAATCTTAGTACTTGTAAACGTGATGGTCTAATATTTAAAAAAAAATTGGCTAAATATATTTTTCTCGTTATTTTAACATTACGTTCTCAGATGTATACTGACAAAACACAGTTAATAAACCAATTTCCTTAAACAAATTCCCTTAAGGAAACACGGCAGCGCAAATTGTATTTGGCTTGAATCGCTAGATTTTGAAAGATATCTTTTATATTTCTTATATTTTAGTCGGTCTGGTTTAATGATTTTTTTAAGGCATTTTTATGTGTTATTTTTGTAATACCTAACCTTCCGACTGATAAATCTAAAAATCTTTCATAAAAATTCGTAACTGTAGCGCAGAGCAAGGATTTTCACTAATGAAAATTATTACGGTCACGTTAAAATGATAAGCTTTGGAATTATACAAGAGAAACCTTTTATGAAATTATACCTCCTAATTTTTGAATTGTTTGTTAGAGAAACTTGATTAAAAAAGAATTTAGTGCTTTTATGATACAAAAATTTCTTTCTTACGTTAATTAACTTATTGATAATCAAGAATGCGTTTTGTAAAAATAAAAAATATATATGATTGACCAATAAAGTTCAAGAATCATCTCTCAAAATATACAATTTTTCTATTTACGAATTTCTCAGATATTTATGAAAATTCGTCTGACGTTGAAATTGTCTCTGTGACGTCATCTGGGCGGTTGCACTTATTGCACTACTTTCTACGGTAAAACTCCCAAACCTAAAACTAAGAAAAAAATTAATGAGGTAAGGTCACTACGTCAAATGAAATTGTAATTCGTGTGAATCAAAAAAATAATAATTATTACTTTATGTAATCTGAGATAATGCAATTAGTATGCATGTATATGTCCAGTTGACGTCACAAGGATATTGTATCAATAAATTTTTGAAAAAAGAAATAACTAAAAAATTACAGACTTAAAGTTTTTTTTAAGAAGAAGATATAATTTCGTCGTTTCGATCGTGGGTTTGATCTCCGCCAACGACAAGTACATTTGTTCCGTGTCTGGATGCATAATATCTATTTACCCTACATTACATGTCTTATACGAGTATACATATTTTATATTATGTTATATTATTTTTATACTATACGCTATATAAATATGAATATATATTTTTTTTTTCATCTTCTGCTAAATTTAAATATTGATGTTAATAATGCAATACCTATTTTTTCTTTATATTAATTATATTATTATATTCCAAAAAAATCAAAGAACATTAATATAAAAAAATTACAGTTGGTAGTTTTTAAAGTATAAAGGTTCGTTATTTTACGTTTGTAGACAAGGTTACCAACCCTATAAGATCGCAAACCCATCAACTGCCGCGACACGGGTTTGCCTAGTGCGTTGGTTGGAGTGATACGTGGGGTGGCACCTTCAACTTATTTTTGTATTTTATATGTAAAAAAAATTTATAATGTAAAATTTGTAGTAGGCTAAGTAATGTGGCAAATAAATTATCTTATATATTACATATCGCGCTACAAAGGTATGGAATTATCGTGACGATGCGCGAACGATTGTTTATTGCGTCGGTCAGCGACCGCCGGCGGAACACCCCTCCCCGTTGCACTCGGGGACAACATCGTCGTCTATCCCAAAGTAAGCAAGTACGAGTATAATACGTGTGTTTTGAGGTACTACACAATTGATAAACTTACTTAAATATTCTTTATTATATATATACATATTATAATACATAGATACTTTTACACCCAGACATGAAATAGACTGTTCATGTACAAAAATATTTGTCCGAGGCTGTAATCAAATCCACGATCCTTGGCTCCGCAATTAAGATCTCTGATCACTCGGCCAATCGGTCAGGCCGGTCGGCCAATATTGAGGCTCAATATATAGTAGGATACACGTCCTTCGAACTAGACGACCCAAGTTCGAGTTCCAGATATTATTAGTGTTATTTATAATTTGACAAAATATAGTTCAGACCTTTATTTTCTAACAACCGTACTTTGATATTACACTAAACTGATAATGACATTGGATTGATATACAATTGTTTCAATATGTCTCAAAAATAGTATCTTGCCGAAGTCTAGAGATTGTGGTAAACGAACCACTAGATATGAGAGTTTCGTGATTTTTGGTAGTTGAGAAATTTGACTTTTTTCTCTTAAATTTTCACGTAACCGCGATTTCGAAAACATTTTTGGTTAGGTTTTTCACATCAAACAATACTGATGAATTTACTGTTTTCTTTTTGGCCGTTAAAAAAAGGAAAACTTTATACGGGGTCATTTTCAACACGGTACAGACACAGTATTCAATCCTATGTATCATCAATTGAATCGGTATGAACTAATTTCAAACAATAAATACGCTACATCGAACGTATGGAAATTCAGATCGGGCCATTCTTAAATCTATATCATGTTTCGATAAAAACATCACGTATTACATTTTATATTACAAACAGTTTCTGAACAAACCTTTTACTCTGACCCATTAAAGCATCGTTAGAATTGTCTTTCACGAATATATACCGCAATATTTTGTATGTTTAATGACAAAACAAACTCGCCGGCTTGTATTTCTTTTTTCCATTCCATTGCATCGGCCCTTTTTATACCCCACTGTAAGAGCTTAGGCCTCCCCTCAAGATGAGGGGACTTAAAGCTTAAATCCACCACACTGCACCAATGCGGGTTGGCGGATTGTAACGACCGCCATCTATTGACAGCAACCGGGACCTACTACTTAATGTGCTCTCCGAGGCACGAACGAGGTTAATGTAATGAAATCAGAAAAAAACTCGTTGGTACACGCCCGAATTCGAACAACGGCCACCTAGCCTTATAGATTGGAAATTCGAACCACCTAGCCTTATAGATACGAAACAGGTTCGCTGCGTTCGGGCTATCACGACACAATTTCTTTCACTTTTTAGCAAATAAATAGGCATTTTTCTTGGGATGTGCCAAGCGTACTTTGGTTTTACAAAATTATTGAAAACTACATAAATAAAGTCTACACAAAGAATTTAAATCACAACAGTAGATTATTAATAACGGAGCAAAATTGCACATTTACGGCGAGGGTGAAATATTAAATGAGTTGCTTAATTTGCTTTCAAGTTAAACGTTCTAATTTTCACTCTTCACCTTCAATTTTCAGATGAGAAAAACATATTTGCATACAATAATGAATCCATGTATTTCCTTTATCGCGTGGATTGGGAGCTGTTACCTTCGATCCGGTTTTTTAATAATCTTCACGCTGGATTCCATGGTAGTTTTTTAAGAAGATTAGCATTTCTGTCAAAGATCTGAAAACACTAATATGGAACTAATAAACCTTTCTAACCCTATTTTTAAATGAACACAGATACTTCTTAATTTATTAGTGATAGTCGAGCCATTGATATATTAACTAAATCATTCAAATGAAATGTTTGATAAGAAATATTTCTTCTTTATAATTTTTTTTTTAATATGATCTACACTCTATTTTCAAATACAGTCTAATTTGAAATAACTTCGGAGTTGCTTCAGAGGTAATTGCCGATTGGTTTAATCCTGTAATGCTTATACCACTTTCGTATAAGGCATTACAGGGAATGGTTGATCAATTAATAATGACCTCTTCTAAAATCCCTTAACGAGGATTGGTCGACTTAGCAGTAACCCTGTATAATTTGAGTGCTCCTTCGAGTAAATAGGGATGTCATTTCGTCGAACTAATATGTTCGACGAAATCCTATTAAATGTAAAGCTATTAGCAAAATCTAAAGTTCCACCTCTTGTTTGTGCTTTCGGAGAGCTTACTAATCAGATATAAGTTCGCAACTTCTTGACACGAACAAACTTTTAGCATAAAAGGGAATCGAAATAATCTTTTCTAATGTTGAATTAATTTTTATTTGACATATACCAAATGATATAGAACAAAGATTGATAACAATTTTGCAAGTTACCTACTTTTGCTAAAAGAACCCAAATAAGTCACCAAAATACAAATCAAATAATTGATATAATTTTATATTGACGACTGCTTAGCCTAGTGGGTAGCGCCCCTACCTACGAAGCTGGAGGTCCTGGGTTCAAATCCCATGTCGGGTCAGTATTTATATGATGAATATTGATACTGGTACCGGGTCTTGGTTGTTATATGTATGCGGTGTCTTCGCTTGGTACCTAAAACACAAGCTAATGCTTAATTTGGAGCCTAGACGTTGTTGTGATGCATGCGTTATTATTAATATATTAATTATTCAACAAACTAATTAAATTTTCAATACAAGTATAATTAGGTAAATGATCTGGTGGCGCCCCACATCCGAGCGGCTTCAGCAGTCGCTTACGCGGCAGCGACCAACAGCAGCGTTTTCCACCACAGCAAAATTTACAGAAAAGTATTTGTCAAAAATAGAAATAAAACACAAGGGTAAAAATATCGATGCAATAATATCTGCATTTATTTTTTTAACTCAGGAAAAGCGTGTTATTGCTTTTCTAAAAAATATAATTGAATCATATTATTTTATAAGCTACAATATCCACATAATATTAAACAAACATACTCGCTAGAATATGTCAGAGTATTTAGAGTATTCAAAATTATTAATTTTATCCAAAACTACAAAAGTATAAACAAATAATTTATATACTGCTTTTACACTTTTTAATATATAACATATAGTAGCAAGTTTATTATTTATTTATTTAATAATTTTAGATAATTTTCTATAGAAGGCTGTATTTATTGTTTTACAATAAATCCGTAAATCCGTGCTAGACGAAACCTATCCAATGTACTAAAATTCATACGCAGGTAGCCTTGAAGATATCTGAGGACATAATTGGTGTCACCGAAAACAATGGCACTCGACGCGAACTCCACGTACAACTTTTGTTACCACAGATGCCATTAATCTTCGCCTCGACCTTCCTCTGTGGGTCAGCCAAGGGCTGCCTGTCGCTCGGTTTTCGAATGAACTCGATTTTACGTACATTCAGATAAATTTTAACGGATGTCGGTCAAAGTTTTAGATTCTGAGAAGCTTTTTATCGAAGAATCTTAACTCTGTGCGATTTCCATAAAATTTTATATCAAATTATAGATACGAATAATATCATGTAATTAAATGACAAAAATTGAAAATATGGAAATTGATATGATCCTGGGGTCCTGTGTGATATTTGATAAAACGCACGGCAAATTCTTTGCACTTTGTTTTCCGACGATTTTATTTTAATTTATAAGAGTTGAATTTGGAGATTTGTGGAAATACCATTAGTTTCGAAGTTTAACTCATACGAAATTTGCACGTCACTTGGACGCTGATAACTCGTTTATCGTTTCTCTTGACTAAACATTCATTGTCGACATTTTGTAGCTAAAATCTGACATATTTGTTTCCAAGCAAATCGTGTACACTCATACTGTTAGAACATTCGAATACATACATCCAGAAAAAAAGTCAAATCAAATCAAACCAGTCATCGTTTGTTTCTCACCGTACTTTCACGAATTAAACTAAAGGAAAATGTGAGAAAGATCGGTATCAGTTTATGTGTAAATAAACAGAGCAAATGAAAACATAACCGAAACCATAAATAACTACGTATAGTGATTTTCTAATTAATAATTATTGTGATTATAAATCATAAGTAAGGAAGAATAAAATATTACAATTTAGACAAAAAAGAATACGATAGCGTGAACGACATGAATTGTATTAGATAAGACAACTTGGAAACCAAAACGATGACTTGACTACTCTACTTTCCCTTTCAGAGTTGTTTGAGAAAGAAATCTACACGGAATCTAAAGCAGTACCTCCAATTGGTTAAAATTTGTTAGGCGAATGAAAAGAATCGAATATAGTAAGTATGGTTTATGCTTACTACGGACAGATCATGTCCGCAAGTGTATGTCGCACAGTTTGTGAAATGCTTGCTAACAATACTAGGACCTAAACTGGGACAAAAAAAAATTATTATAATTAGTAGAAATTGTATTAAATTGAAAATTACAAAATGTCATCTCATTTGACTCCGTAAATATGTTCGGAATTATAGAAATCGCAAATCAAAGGAAACTTTGCGCCAAAAAAAAAATACATTTATTTTTAAGTAGCATACTCTGCTTTCACTTTTAAACGTCCTATATCTAAGCAAGTTTGTACGCGACCACCCTAAGAAAAACACGGAAGAAACTTAGAGTTACTTTTTTTTTTTTTAATTATTTGTGACGGCACTACCAACCATTTTGGTATAAACATTTATGAACATATAATAGACTTTTGTAAATATACTGCCAATGCTCTATCATCATACACATTTCTTTGAATTTATCTCTAAATTACGTAACGCCCTCTTCTGTAGAACGAAAATATTATTGTTATCAACAGCACTTCCCCACAACGTAAGTAACTCAAATAAACTAAAACTAACCCTAAAAACATTTGTATATTCAACCGTTTTACTGTAAACTGAAAGACAAAAGCGCTTACTGCAAAGTATAGTTCCGATCAAACTTTATGGCGGATCGGAAGACAACGCTCTATGCGTGCTTGCGCAGGTTCAGTATATGCCTTTCGCTCCACTGCGTCCCGCTACACCTAAAACTAGTTACTGCGACGCGACTTGTGCCTATGTTCACATCCGCCATAAAGTTTCATTGCAACTGTATTTGTGAGTAATATATAAGCATATTCTGTCGCAGAATGTATATACACGTAGACATTTTTATTGCTTACAACTCTTCTTTCTATACATACATTAAAATTCAACATAAGCGATAAAAGACAGCGGAAATGAAGGTTTCTTCGATTCCCGAAAATTTTAAAGTAAAAGTTGTACGACCCTACATACAGCTTTCACGAAAAATACTTCGTCACTTCTATTGATCATCCGATGAGGGTAAGAACTTTTAGCGAGCGAGTTTAAATGGCGTTTTACCAGTTCTTCTTACATACATGATCGAGGTTGCGTTTCTATAGAGAGGCGTTTTTTCACATTCGTTCAACAATGTTTCAAGCGCGGATATCAAGACGTAATAGAACTTTAGATTTTACATTTTTGGGCTACAATACCTATGTCGATCGCAAAAGACTTATAGGTAAAGAAATATAAAATCTATCCGTTATATTAGACCTCGGTACACAAAAAGGCAAAGCAGGAACGAAATAGACAAATTAAAATATATTTATTTAGAGGAAACAAAAACTTATCACATTCGCTGCACACGAAACAATAACTTATGACATTCTTCATCACTCGACGTATTCTTTGAATCACCACCAGTGTTTGTAATAAAACGTTCTATTTTGTTATTTACTTTCTCTGTGAAGCGTCGATATAAACTGATAAATTTTCGCTGAAACTGTACGCCTCAGCGCAAGCCGTCGGTTTCTTTTGTTATGGCCGGCACGTGCGGCGGTTTCCTTTGTGAATTTTTTGTTTGAGTGCTTTAGCGGCGTCTCAAAGGGTGTGGGTTAAAATAATGGATATATTTTACGGATAGCACGAAATAACAAATACTCAATACCGGAGTTCTCACCACCATATTGTGCCTACTCATAATACTAGTTTATTTTGGGACTAGATATTGCTGTTTGGGATGTGCCAGACATTATTAATATTATGATTTACTAAAGTTATGGCAATACGATCCAGCTTATTCTATTCGGCGTCATCTCAAGTTAAGGTCCACAGATATAATAATAATAATAATAATAATAATAATAATAATAATAATAATAATAATAATAATTGTTTATTACCCAAAACAGATCTTACAAAATAAAAAAATTATATAACAATCAAAGAATTAAATACTAATATGGGTAATGAGAGCAAGCTCAGCATTATGACGGTAGCAGCATGCTGCTGCCGACGCTGGTTTTCAGTTTGCCCTTCCCGAATTGATAATACCATAAAATAAATTTAGCATGAGATCGTGCTCAATACTCATCACACATCATACAACACAGCTATGATAATATACATATGACAAAAAAAGAAAGAAAAGACATAATTAAATAACAAATAGTAAGAAAAAAAACAAGCCATTGTCAAATTTATAGCACTCAAATCGCATACAGACCGAGACCCAGGTGAAACCGGCGCGAGGCCCAGGATTCTACACAGATTTTTGCGAGTCTAACAGATATATCTTGCATAAACGTTTGAATGTAAATATCGAATTAGCATCCCTTACCGGCGGAGGCAGGTCATTCCAGCACCTCGACGCCGCGTAACGAAAGCTACCCCTGAAAACGGCAAGTCTAAGAAGGGGAACCACCGTCAACTCATTTCTGATACCAGTCGTTCTTGCTCGTGCTTGTTGGGCCCATTCTATTTTTTGTGCCAGATACAGAGGACACCCATTTTTATGCAGTTCAAACATTATTGTAGCCAACTTGAGTGTACGTCTGTTGAGCATATTCAATGTTTTTGTCTGGTTTAAAATGGGGGTGATGTGGGTGCGCCGAGGCACCGACTGCCTAAAGCGGATACAGGAATTCTGCACTCGCTGTACGGCTTTTTGAGTTTTTTTCAATAAACACGGACCATAAACAACGTCACCAAAATCTAAGTGTGATAGTACTAATTAATCACACAACTTATTCCGAACACTAAAATTTAAGTATGGGCGAAGCTTATATACCGATTTAAGTGCTGTATAACTTTTGGAGATTTTGTTCCTGATGTGTTCCTCGAACCTCAACTGACTGTCAAATAACACTCCCAAATTTCTCACTTCTGTAGATTCTGAGATAGGTGAGTCTGCGACTAAGATATCGTCCACATACGTACGAATTATTTGTACTTGATGTTTAGTACCAAAAACTATATAAGTGCTTTTAGTAGGATTAATATATAATCCGTGCTTACTTGACCATTCCACAATAGCTTTCAGATCACAATTAATATCAAGTACTGCTCTCCTTACGGATTCTTCGTTAGGTGATACGTGTAAATAAAGTTGCGTGTCATCCGCATACATATGAGAAGAGCAATGAGTCAGTACATCTGGAAGGTTTGCAGTATACAGTGAAAACAGGAATGGCCCTAATATAGATCCCTGGATCACACCTCTGTTCAGCCTAAGCGGTGTGGAGCGGCGGAGAGCACCTTTGTTGTCGAAACATTCTACAATTTGCTCACGATTGAAAAAATAGCTAATAATATGATAATTTCGCTAACAGGATCGGTACACTAATACAGTCAAAAGCTCGGCTGTAGTCCAGAAGTACCAGTATCGTACCCATTCCTTGATTAGCCGCATGTAGTGCATCGTCAGTTACTCGCAGCAGGGCAGTTGTAGTACTATGCCCCTTTCGGAAGCCGGACTGATTGACAGGTATAATGTTATGACGATGAACATATTCAAAAATTTGGGTAAGAACTGCTTTCTCTAGGATTTTGGAAAGGGCAGGAAGTATACTGATAGGTCTCAAGTCAGCATAAGATTCGACTTTGTTTTTCTTCGGAATAGGCTTTACTATTGAACATCGCCATTCAAAAGGGAATACACTATTTTTGAGAGAAAAGTTAATAATAGCAGATATTGCGTCCAAGGAATATGGTAGTGTAAGCTTAATCATATCAATACTAATTTTGTCACAGCCAACCGCATTAGACTTGATTGAGTTAATTAGAGAATGCACTTGGTCTCTACTTAAACATGAGAAATCAAATAAGTCATTAACAGCCCTAGACAAGTTATATGCATCAAGCACATCATCATCATTCTGACAGTGAGGTACTGATGATACAAAGAAGTTGTTTAAATCGTTAGCATTGCATAAGTTGGCCGGAAGAGCAACCGAGTCTGACCGCCCCAGAAATGAATTCAAGGAACGCCACATCTTGCGACTATCTTGGACGTTTCTATTTACATAATTGTTCAAGTAAACTTCTTTTTCTTTACGTATTAACAGCGTGACCTGGTTCCTCATCTTGCGGTAGAACTGTGCATGTTCAGGATTGTTAGTTTTCTTAGCACGCGCACATGCAAGATCACGTTGTTTCATAATACACCTGATACTATCAGTGATCCATGGCGTAGGAGGAGTTTTAAATGTGCGTGTACGTTCGGGTACGAAATGGTCAAACAAACCCAACATAAGACGACTAAAACAATTAGTCATTTCATCAATGTCATCAAACTGACTCACCAAATACCAAGGGGTGATCGAGGAAGCGAACCTAAAAGTATCGGGATCCAATTGCTTGAATGGCCTATACTTTATAGTCCTGTGATAGTTGCCAGGAACATTAATAGCACATTCAGCGAAAATGAAAGCATGGTCGCTAAGATCGTCATTATGTTTGATGATTAACTTTTTGAATTTAAGTTCAGATCTGCAACATATTACGTCCAACAGCGAACGACTGCTCTGAGTAATACGCGTCGCCCCTTTAACGATTTGAACTAAACCGTGTTCTTTCAGAAACGAGTCGAATATCAAGTGCTCCCGGCTGTTTAGGTTTAAAAGATTTACATTCAGATCACCCACGATAAAAGTTTCCTCAGAAACCTGATTGAATATTGACAGCGAGTCACTCAAGTGATCCAAAAAAGGAATGAGGTTCACATCCGGGTGTCTATATATATCTTCCCTGCCTCGAAATAAATATATTTATTTTTGAGGTCATATTACTTATTTAGGCGCAAACTGAGGGCGCGCTGGTGTTTGAATATGTACGTAATTATTGGGAAAAATGAAATATCAAAATACAAAATTCATTGAACTTATATCTATGAAATAAAGTTTTACAGAAGAATAAAACTTGTGTTTCACTCTCTTACATAGCCGAAACGAACCGGCACCGCGCCAGTAAAATTTAAGTTAGATGCGTCTGGCTGCTACGCCATTGAATAAAACATGCTCTCAGGATCAGGTTCATGAATTACCCGAATAAAGGTTCAGCATCCTTTATCTGCTGTTCTATTATTCCACTATCAATAGACCAAACAATCTATTATCAAATTGTAGTCGTATTCTTCTTTCGGGCAAAAAAAATTCTCTAAAAACAGTTCAGCGATAGTCAGGCTCGCGGGTTGGAAATTTTTGTAGGAATTTAAAAGATTTTTGTTTAGGTTTTGATGTAAAATATGAAAATTTTAGGCCCTTTAAGTTTTTCTGTACAAGTGATGTTCTATAAGTTTTTTTTTTCAAATTTAGGGATCCGTAGTTTGAAGTTTCGAAGATAAGGGAAAATGGTTAATTTTGGTAAGTATATTTTCTTTAAGATCTGTAAAACTAAGCATTTGGAAATTATAAAAGAAATATGTATGTATTTTTCATAATGAACACTTTTATTTGATGTCGCATGTGACACTTGAAAACAATTTTTTTTTCTAATTTGCTTTCGGCGATAGTTTAAAAATATAATATAGAAATAAAAAAATATTGATCGCGCCTTCGTCTTTTTGCAACACTCTCTGTTCGTGTGCCGGACCCGACGCAAGTTTAATGTCTTAACTAATTAAATAAGTTTCTTTGAAGGTATAAAGAGTCGTGTTTTGTAGATATGAAAATACCTAACAATAAAATCTACATTCAAAAGTAATTATGCATTGAAAACAGGTCGGTCGGAATTATACAAAAGTGTCGAAGCTAAAAAAAAAAACAAGCCTAGGAAGTCTACGGGAAGCAGACACTGAGGATTTGCTAACACATAATTATTTAAGTGTGTAAAGAAAACGAATGATATATTTTGTTTCTTCACACACGTGTAAATGCACACGTGTTGATAAAGCGCTTGAGCCAGCTTTCCTTGGACTGCCCATAAATAATGTTGGAAGCAATATTGCACTGTTATCAGACAGTTTACGATAAACTATGAACCCACCTTTTATGTTACCTATAAGGTGATGTATGCCGGATCAATGAATACGAAAAAGTTTCTTGGTAGTTCTATCTTTTACTGAAGCAGAGTATTACCGTCGATTAAAAGATTATAGACGAAATTGAAGAATTCAGTTGTCCTGAGGAGGTCTTTTTTAGGCGTACCCGATTAGCTACGAAAAACAGCAACGAATAATTGGTAATTGCACAACTACTGGACAATTCTAAAAGAGCAGTTTTTATTACCTTAATAGTTCTTCAGTAGCCATACAAATAGCTTGTGTCAAGTTGTTTGCTGGTTAGATAGGCGTTTTAACAGGTTCACTGTCCGATGATTCACATATGATTCAAGATTTTCCGCCAATTACCATTTTTACGAGTCATCAGTGATACAAAGTTTTCGTGGATGAGCAAAGCAAATATTTTTTTTTTAAATATGCTATCAATGATATTTGCATTTTAGATAGTGCACAAGAATGTTATTTCCCTAAAGAAAGTAAGGCACGTACAAGGTATTTCAACGTAGGGAACAGTAAACCTGTAGATCATACTATAGATATCTACTGTGTCGGTTGAATTGAAACCCCCGAACTTTGAATTAAATAGACTAGAAGGCACACGCTTTATAAACTCAACGACTCAAAGCCGACAAATTTTGTCAACTTTATATACTTCATTTTTTTTAATCGATATCTCCTGTCATTCAATAGTATGTAAGTAGTTGTGACTGGTAATAGATAAAAGACATAGACACAACACAAACGTTTAGGTAACCAATCGCGTGATCAATACGCGCATCCTGCCCGTCTTCCTTTCTTATTTTATGGTTCATTCATATGTGAAAACTTTAGTTCTGGAAGTAAACGGTCAGATTTAATCCTCTATTGAAATAATTCAAAGCTCTCTGCGAAAAATATATCTGTAGAAATAGTAACACGACATAAGATTAATGTTTGCGTGGAACTATTTAAGAAGGAAAACAAGTTTATTGTTTTCTTTACTCGCGATTTTGCAAATGAAAGTTTCATTTGGTATCAAATGACCGCGATTGGAATCTATTATACCTATTTATTTAAAAAAGAAAAATGCTGATTAAAAAATTTTACATGCAAAATGTAACAATATTTACATATACTATTTATGAAAAAGACAAACCTAAATGTTATGTCACAAATATTTGTATAAAAAAAATATAATAAGATTTTTGAGCATAAAAAATTAGAATATAAGTTCAAATAGAAGAAAACATTTTTTATATTTGTTATAAATGGTAATTTGAAAGCACACAAAATATAAACTTTATTTATTAAAGGATCCGGCAGATGAAAAGCTATGACAGACAGATTCAGATGTCGAGATATTTCTAAAAGATTCGGTTTACTTCGTCTATGATATGTCATCAGGCAGTAAGCTATCGCTTTATATTGAGAAACGATAATTTTGTCCTTTCCGACGTATACAGCGATTAAACTGTCGCTAGCTGTGTGCGTTCATTCAGAGATATTGATAAGATACCGTTTTGGGAGTTAACTGTCGCCGCACTTTAGTTACGCCAAGCTTAGGTGGAATATCCGGCACAGCACATTCCGCGTTGATTGTATCTTATTCGAACGAGACGCGATATATCAGGTGGCTGATTTAATACTGAAATTGTTTAACTATTTCAGTGAAGCACTGACGAGAAGCTGTCGTCAAGTAATTAATATTATTTGACAAATGTTTACGGTTTGGCCTTATGTAAACGAACATGTCAAAGAGTCGAGGTGTTTGTACAAAGATGTGAGTTTAAAACATTGATATGATTTTTCTACTAGACTGACCAGGTGGCCGAGTGGTTAGAGACCCTAACTGCGGAGCCGACGATCGCGGGTTCGATTCCCGCCCGGGACAAATATTTGTGTATTTGAAAATGTCTATTTGTTCCGTGTCTCGGTGTAAAAGTATGTATATATGTATATATTATAAAAAAAAGAATATTTAAGTATTTATATCAGTTGTCTAGTACCCCATAATACAAACATAATACTTGCTTACTTTGGGACTAGATGGCGCTGTGTGGGATGTCCTAGATAGTATTTTTTATTTTTATAGCATACATTAATAATGATACGATACGGTACAACAAAAATGGGATTGTTGTGTGAAACGAAAAACGTTTAGACCCTCTAATATACCGGGTGTTCCGTTGAACGTAGTCCAAACTTATAAAGTGTAAAGCTTGCCGAACTAAACAAAAAGTTTCGAGTGAGCAGATGGCGTAAACTAACGGTTACCGAGAAAAACAAGTTTAAAATGTTCAGCTGAACAGAACACGTTACGTTACCCCGTATAAGCATTCCGCGTGTTCGGCTAAACGCAGTCCAAACTTATAGAACGTGTACAGGTTACCGAACTAAACAAAACGTTTCAAGTGAACAGATGGCGCAAGCTAACATCAAGATAAACATGTTTAAAATTTCAGTTTTTAAATGTTTCTTATAATTTTTTATTATTAAACTTTTTCGGTAAAGTTCGGTAAGTTGTACTCACTCTATAAGTTTGGACAATTTGGTAATAATAATTACCATTTGGGTACGGAACCCTAAAAATCATAAGCTTATGCAGTATGTATAGATTATAGATGTATAGTTTGAGGTTGTGTGTATTTTCGGAGTGCATTTGTAGTGCACGCAAGTAATAATTCCCAACAGGCCATGCGAGTTTCAAATTCGATAAAACTGGAAACGTGATCGCCCTTTACGCGGGCAGACGGCCAGGCGGGCGGAATGGACTTCCTCTGAAATACCTTTTGCTGGTTTTACTTCGCATTTTCTGTTTTACATTTCAATTTGCTGCAATATGCGACAGTTCGACTTGGCAAAATGGATTTAGTATTCGAATTCGAATTTCAGGTGTAGGTATTCTTACAGCGAGTTGCACCAAAAGAGATTACGTCAACGTATATCGCATAAAGTAAAAATTGACAGATATACTTTGATCAGAACCATAATGTCTTTATGATCGTACTTGGTTGTACCAGACTTGAAAGTCATCATCGTTCCAATCAAAGTATAGCAGTCAGTTATTACTTTAAGCGTTAGACGTTGAAATTATCTCTTTTGGTGCAACTCGCTGTTAGTGTGTTTCAGTAGATATTAAAATTATCGACGATGTATTAGGAAGGATCCTTACTAATGCATGTGCAGTAGCACAGAGCCGGCGGCGCGGCGGTCGTAATACGTAGTAAGCGTATGCACGATGCATAGGTTATAAAAGTATGATACGGAATATATGATGCAGAAAGAGATAGCTATCTATAATAAATTACGCTTGAAGTACGCTTAGGCAACATAGATTAATTAGGAAGGACGACCAATAAAAACGTACATAACAAGTTTAAGTAGTAGTAGGAAAAAAATTGTATATAAGAATAGTATAACAGCAAACTCACTGTACAACTTTGTAGCAAGAGCAGGGCGGATCTGCCCATGATAATTAAATACTTAGAATAGATATTATAATAATAACAGTTCTAACAAAAGCATGGACCTAGCGTTTAGTGTATGTAATTATAACTACTGCGATATCTACTTGCTTTAGTATATATAATAGCATTGATTTATACAAACTACTCGGTATTTTGTACCAAAATAGTCCGTGAATCTGTTAGAGCTTTCTAGCTCCTAAACTGTTTGCTTTTTTTTATAATAGATTAAACGTGTACTCAATTTACCGCTGAGCACGTGCTACATTGGCTGTTTCATTTATCCATATACCATATCAACCCATTATGCCCCACTGCAGGGCAGTGCAGGAGCTTAGGCTTCCCTTCAGGATGAGGGTGCTCGGAGCTTTATCCACCATGCTTCTCCAGTGTGGGTTGGTGGATCATTTATTCATATATTTGCTATAAAATAAATACAGATTTACAAGAGATTGTTTATTCTGTCCGCAAGCTTATGATTATTTGCATTATGTGATTGTTTAATCATTATAAATATTAACACATGACCCCTTTGGATATATTTTGTTAAACGATATACACTCATTTTTAATGCTGTTAATATTAGCTGCTATAATAGCAACAGTATTTATGCACCGTGATATCATAAACCATATGTGTCGCGATAGCCGAGTGGTGGCGAGCCTGCTTCTTGTTTAGAAGATCGTGGTTTGAATCCCAGAAACTACCAATGAGTTTTTCTGACTTAAGTACATAACTATCATATTATTGACTTCGGGCCTCGTAGAACACGTTAAGCCGTCAGTCACGGTTGCCGTCGCCAAATGACAGTCGTTGAAATCCGCCAACGCGCACTTGAGCAACGTCGTGGAAGCTCCAAGCACCCTCATACCGAGGGGAGACCATAAGGGGAGACCTAAGTATATGGAAAATCAATTGATGTATGAAATCTAATACAAAAAGGTACACAAAATGTTGCTTCTTTAAGTATTTCTTTTGTGAGATATCTATAATTATATTCATATAAACACAGTTTAATAGCATAAATACAAAAAACAATTTTTATATGCTTGTCAAGTGAAAAGTAGTATAAAGCAGTAAAATACTTGGTAGTAGTTATAATCTTTAGTACCTTGAGATTTAAGGTGTACAAATGTAAGAGCATGTACCTACGCACCGTCGAATCATTATTTTTAATGTAAATGCTAGCACCCAACAAAAGGGCCTTTGGTGTACAAAGGCTCAAATTCACATCCAAATAAGTAGGAATTCATAAAAGTGATTTACTTTGTGGAAATATATGAGCTGTATTTATTATAAAATATAAAAAAAAAATTGAAGGCATTCCGTTGTTGTACCAGACTTTAACCTTTTACTATAGATATAGGTACATCGCTACGTATAGATCAGTTGTCACCTTAATTCCAGGGACATCCCACATAACGCCATCTAGTCCCAAATATTATGCTTGTAGTATGGGGTATATACATACATAAATATTCTTTATAATATATATATATATATAGATACTATTACACTCAGACACGGAACAAATAAACATGTTCATGCACACGAATATTTTTCTCGGGCGGGAATCGTACCCGTGTCCCTTGGCTCCGCAGCTAGGGTCTCTAACCACTCGCCCAATCGGTTAGTCAAACCACGTATGGGTTAAATTTCATAAATGCGAAAACAAAGAAAAATATGATCAGAACTATGGAATTATGTGACGATTCGACATAAAAGTTAGCGGACCATGAGCAACTATGGCACGTACATCCATATACGTATAATAATCATATTATTAATATCACTTTTGTCGACATCGGCGACATGTCACTCGTACGTGAATCGCTAGTGTCAGCTAGGTTTTTGTCTAAGAAGTCTACCTGTACAAAGTTGGCTTCACAAACACAAAAAGAATATGTAATATTTTGTCCGAAAATTTCCATGTTCCATTCTTATTAATTTTTTTTTTTGGTCGATTTCAAGTTTTGTTCTCGATCTCATTTTGTGTCTATTCCTCGATCCTTTTCTGAATCATAATTTTGTTCAGGTCGATTCTAATTATTTTTTTATTCAACATCTAGTCTAAATATTTGTATGCATGAACATGTCGATTGGTTCCATGTCTGGGCGTGAAATATCTATAATGTATAAATTATAAAAATATTTAAGTATATATTTGCTTAGTTTGGGACTAGATGGTGCTGTGTGGGATGTCCCAGGTATTAGCATTATTAATTAGTTTTTCTAATTGGTTGATTCGGATTTCGTACAACTTCACATTTCAATTTTCGTTACGCCTTTGTTCCGATTTCGGTTTCAGGTTAACTCCATTCTATGATAGATACCGTGCAGAATTAAGTTCCGATTCCCTTTCTATACGTTGTTCTTTTGGTTTATATCCAATTTAGATTCAGTTTCTATTCAGTTAATACACTATTCTAATATCCGCTCGAATTTCTGTTTTGGGCTCTTTTAACATTGAAAATGTTTTTTTGATTGTATTGGTATAGATGTGGATTTTAGTAAATAGTGAGATTCGCCAATATCTCGGAGAATTTTAAAGCTATGGATTTATAACAGGTATCAAAATATGCGAAAGAACGAGGGCTACAATATCCGAAAAAAAAATTAGAAAAAGTAATAAATTTATGACAAAAATTGTGAAAAAATACCAGAGATTTTTTTTTAAACTGAGAATTTGGGCCATGATTTTGGAAACTAAGACTGATATCGAAAAAATGAAAAAAAAAGCCCTCGGGGGTATTTTATTGGCTACAGTTTAAGCTTAAAATGATCATAATCCGATAATAATTCTACAAATCTCTAGGTGAGTCATCGAAAAAAAGTAAAAAAAATTGATGATATATTTTTGGTCATTATGTTACGTAATATGTTTAAAATAAAATAATTAGTCAATATTAATCATTTTTCGAGGACCGAAATATTAAAACGCGAAAAATAGGATGGGAACTCGTGGTCCCAGTAATTTTGATTTACACTCCACATTTCACCGCGGACCCCGATTCCAGCGACGACGATGATAAAACATCTACATCGAAAATAGTTATAATTTCGATTATTATTTTTTTTTAATGAACAACTACATTAATGTATATTTTAATAAAACTTTATACCTAACCCTGTAAAATTTTTTTTATTGCGATTTAATATACTAAAATATATAGTCAGGTTCATTTTCAATGTGTTCGATAATCGTGTAAGGCACGAAATCGTGGATTTCTTTTTTTCTGTTTAAGCTCCCGTCTTTATTTTCCAATTGAATTTCCGATACGGTTCCAGATTTTCCAATCCTGTTTTACTTCTCATTCTATTGCGATTCTTCGATCCAGTCGCCAGTTCAGTGCAAGAATTTTATTCCTGAAATTACTTATATTGACTTCGTGAAAACTCAATCAAAAAGTATTCGAATTAGTATGAACGAAGTAACATTTAAAAGAAAAATAAGAAACTGTGATTGTCATCCCTAATTCTTTTAGCATCCCAGCATATAGACGCCATAATTTTACCTACGGAAGGTTTTGCACGAAATTTCTTCTTAACTATTTTCCAAGCCATGTTTTATTTTTTAGTTTCAGAATCACATCCATAGTAACATATCGCAGTAGAAACAGATCTTCACCGGTTTCTATTGTGCCAATTTTTATCGAAAATTTGAACTCGTGATTTCTTGGGATTGTTGTTAACATTCTTGTTATCCATCATGCGGAATTTTTTTTGAAGTGTAACTTTTCAGTGAAAATTGAAAACTAGCAAAAGAAATGTCTAAAGATTCACCTATAAAACGTATAGTTATTCTTTTATGATTCAAATTTTATGTTTTCTTTCGCTAGAGACGTGGAAGGTGTTCTCGCTCTGGGCTTGCCTTGGAAACTTTTTTTCCAATGTTTAAGGAGTTTAAACACACCAAAAAGCCACTGTAGAATATAAAGGGCAATTGTCCCATAAAGTAGAGAGTAAGTCGTAATTTTTTCATAATAAAATATATTTACTTTCTGTCTAAATCTCAGTTATCTTCATTTTTCAAGATAAGTAATAATGTCACATTAATTTCTTTTAAAAAACCATAGTAAAGTTTATTCGTTGCGGACTATATTCACACAGTGAACCAAAGGTTCCTTAAATAGGTAAATTCAAAATATCAACAAAGCACTTTTTTTTTTTAAGTTCTATTCTAGATGTCCGTGATCGCTCCTCGTATTTGAGTTCGTAATTTAGCTTAAACTTTAGGTATGCTTAGCGAATTTGGAACTTGACGCGTCACTTTCGATGATTACGCTAACTTAGTAAGCTTTACACATTTATTGTTTTTGTTTTCTTAACTAATTCCGTTCGATTTTGAAATTTAGGTTATTTTGATATTGAACTTTAGAGTTTTAAATTCGTTTAGCTTCTCTTAACCTGAGTATCATTATTACTGAATTATTTTATTGAAATAGAAAGAAAATGGAAAACATTTTGAAATTGGATATGTAACAAGGAGGTTCACCGTACAAAGTGTGACATTGTCATGCAAAATACTATAGTAATCAAACAATATAATTTAATGTACCGTGTAGCTATTTATAAAAAAAAAGTATTCGGATTATTACGCCCATACTAGAGTAGGTACATGATAATCCAAGAACATAAATGACTGGATAATTATAATAAAGAAATATTAACATTCAACACTGGCCAAAAACTATTTCGGAATATAATGCGCACCGCTATCTTTATGTGAGAAAATATTTTTTGACCTTATCTTACGCTGAAATACTATACACAGAGGTGGCAACGGATCGACTAAACTATCGTAAGGATGGCTATTCTGTATCAATGGCGTGTAGATCCTTATGTGAACAGAATGGAGTCGGTCCGCCGGCATGACCGTTGGTGCGTTTGGTAGGTACAGGCGTTGAAACACGTGTTACCTATTGTTCAGTCAATAGTCAGCTTAAATTTTTTTAATATTAATACAATTAAAGTCATAAAAAACTTACGTAATTAATTTGTAAAGCTCATAGTTTACGAAATACGCATAATCATCATCAGAAAACAGGAACATAGTTCACGACATAGTATGGTATGAGTTCTAACACTGCTTTGTAATTATACGAAGAAGGTTGATAAAGACAGGGCAAATGACCTACAATAGGTAACCTAAACGTGACGTAGGTACACGTAGGAAAATAGTACATGATGAACAAAAAGGGACACAAACTGAACGTGTTCAGCTTTAATCAAGAACTGAGGGTATTTTGCCGTCAGAGTTTCACTCAATTATTGTTGCAAAACTAAACGAAGTTCTTCAAGTTCAATTATTGTTGCGTTTCAAGATTTTCGATAATTTAATCCTTAAAGGAATTCAAATCGGGGATGAAAATTTGTAAGAAATTTCTTTCATTCTGAACGTCATAACCATGAATTATTTGGCTTTATTGTTAAAAATTAAGAAATTCGCGTTCCGACTATCGACGATCTTAATTTTGTAGATAATCTCGATATACCTACGTTACAAAAACTATTTTATTACTTTGTAGGAAAACTTCAATACGAAGGCGCGTTCAAAAAAGCGCTGGTCCCTCTCAAAAGAATACGCAAGAAACTGAGGGACGGTTTAAAAAAATATACAAACAATTTCCTTAACAATAACAACTTATAGGCGAGGGGTTTACACCCACGGATTTTTATCATCTAAATAGTCCGATGCTTTATACTAAGCTGTCGTTTTATGGTAGTTTTAAAGTTGTCAAGACGTAAATTTTGAATCTCAACTGGGATTTTATTGTAATAGCGTGTAAATTGCACTTTAAAAGATTTTATTATTTTATAATACGGTCATCCAGTTTACTTTTGTTTCTTGTATTAATATGGGAATTCTGTCATTTTCAAGGTTAAAACTATAGAAATTATTAATATTTGGGTTATATCTATGTATTTGGGTCCATTTTTGAAGTAACCTTCATAATTTTTGTGGCGCATTTTTTTCTTAAACAATCTAAATTATTATTAGTAATAATATCGAAAGCCTCTTGAAATATAAAAAATGGTATATGGGGCACTTCTATTGAACAAGTCCTTTGGTCGCAATAACACTTTAAAAAATTCTGTGCCATCGAAATTACGATCTAACCATTAAAATGACGAATGCACCTTTACCCTTTTAATTGGAAACTGAGAGAGACCTGCTTAGTAATTACAGAAATGTAACCTTTATATGGAAGACTTAATTTGGTTGGAATTTAAAAATGAAATATTCCAAATTTTTGACATTGTTAAACAAACCTTAATAAATGCTAATATACAATTGTAATCGATGCGAGCATAATTGTGGCAAGTGACTGTGATGAATTATTCAGATAACTTTCCGCGAAAGCATTAACATAAAATATTGCATTTTCCTTATTACTTTTTGAAGGAGGTGTATTGCGAAAAAGCAATATTGAAACTCAAACATATTGAATAAAGCACTTGGGCAGTTTGTAAAAATAATCGAAATAAAAGTCAAAAATATTAGAAAATTCGTATTGTTTGCAAGGGCTTAAATAATATTGAAATACAAACAATAACAACCTTTTTATGTAATCTCGTCATTAATCATCTGTCAACTGCAATAGATTACGCTTCAATCTTATCTATTCTGTGACTTTGTATAGGTAGGTAATTTATTGTCATTCCTTTCGCTTTTGTAATTATAATTCTGAATTTCATTTACTTATTATGTATTTTAAAATTTTAATATGATAGGTTATCCGTCCGTTCGTTCGCGTTGTTATTTCCCAACGATTTTTTTTAAACTTGGCATAAAAATTTCTTTTGACTTTTAGTATTGCAAGTCTAAACTTAGACTAAATTAATAACTCTGAGGGTTTAAAGTGATAAAGTCATATGATGAAACGTAGAATTCTGGCGGCGAATAACGAAAACAATTGTATGAAACTTTCAAAGCGCGAGCCTGATTTACACTTATACGTGGAAAGCGCGAGAAGGTTGAACCTTCCAAAATACAGGGTGAACTTACAGATTTGAGTCTAATCGACAGTAGAAGTAAAATACTAGAGAAGAAACAAACGAACTGTCCGTTTTTTGACACAGACTGTTAGTTTATTTTTGCGAACTTTATATGAGTGGTCGTCAATAGAAAGGTAGATCACATTGAAATAAAGAAAAGAGGATCGAAGCTTCGGATGGTAAAATTTCAACACCGGTACAGTGTAACAAAATTAACAGTAGACTATACGTACGGTAATAGAAGCCGTATAAAGTGCGAATCGGACTCGCACACTAAGGGTTCCATACAGTGGTTCCATATAACTGTACAATATATTTAAAAAAAAAACGTTTTTGTATGTATTGTACCCTCTTTAATTTTTAACTTTATTTTATTTTTATTTTTGGCTGTTATAGCGGCTATACTATAATAAAGCTCTCTGAAAATTTCAAGGGTCTACCTATTCCTGTGACAAGACGGACGGATGACGGACAGAGGAGGCTTAGTAATAAGGTTCTTGTTGGTACCCTATGGGCACGGAACCCTAAAAACGGTATGGACACGTAGCGGTAGACAAAAAACCAAATTTTTAATAGACTTTATCGGCCGCGGGCTAACTTTGTTCGTTGATGCACGAAAATCTATAGGTACTACGCATAATAAAATGAAGTCATAAAACGAGCTCTATTGTACCGGTCACGGACTGATACGCCGACACTGCGCGAACGTGACCTAGGTCACTATTGATCCGATTCCGTTTCTTAACTTACATTTGACAAATTTTTAATATGAATATTCAAATCGACGAGACTCCCTTAAGTTAATTTTTTTCAGATAGGACTAAAACGTCATGTTATAAACGTTGAATCGTATGAATCGTCAATTCTTCTTGAAACGGAAAATTATGCAGCCTTTATATTTTCGTATTACAATTATAACTTTAGAACACATTGAATACTTTTGATAAAAGTCTTTAAATATATCTTCATTTTCAGTTTCCTCATATAGGTATATTAGTTTTAAAATGTAAAAAAAAAAAATAGATAAGAATTTTAATAACGCCTATTACAAATAACATTTAGATTTTTTCGATCCATAACCAATAAAATTTTGTAAATACTCGTCATGGCGTCTACCATTACCACCTCAAACGCGTCCGAATGGCCTCATAAATATCTGATAGCTTTATCATGATTTTCCTTAAAACAACATTTAGACCAGACAACTGATGCTTGGCTCGCGTCTGCCTAATATTTTATTACCTTGTTTTCTTATCGAATACTCTTGTGTTTTCCCATTTCAAATAAAAGCGATGAGCGAAAGATAATGTGAATGATAGAAAATATGGAAATGTTCGATAAATGTATAGCAATGGAATAAATAATATCAAACCGACTAGAAACCATTTTCATCGATTTTATACGGGAAACGCGAGCTTTTTAATTTAGAAAACTGTCAGATAACATTTGCAGATGTTTTAAAAGTCTAACAGTAAATACGTGATCATTAAATAAAATTTAGAAACAATAAATAGGTATGTCAATCAACAAAGATTCCTGGTTCGATTGTGGGATCTTTCCAGAGCATCTTGAGTTGCTTAGCCTGAATCCAAATTTGCTGACTTTATATATAATTATGTACATAAATATGTATTAGCCCGCGGACTTGATTACCTACTGAAAGTATACATACTAGAATAGGTACTGTAGTGTATGTGAAATACGACCCGATATACACACGAGAGCCGCAGGCGAGAGTGGAGGTCGGTAGCTTGCTGACTGTGAAGTGACAAATACCGAGTGCGCGGTTCGAGCCAGTGACGAATCATAACAAAAAAGCAAGTTTTACACCCAACAACAAGGCTGAGATCCCACAAGGGACAGAAGCCTTTTAAAAAATTAAATTTAAAAAAAAACAAAGGTCCCAGTTTTTAAGAGTACGTAGCGTTATTTTGTAGTATGGGTCCACAGTATGAGCAGAGTATGGGTCTAAGTATGAAATTGGCGTTCTACTTACTGGCTATGTTGAAGAAAAGTGGAACTTGGATCATATTAGTTTTACATTTGAGATTTTTTTAAGTTTAAAAGTCTCGCGTTCTTAAAAAAATGGATCAAACAACTTCATGATTGCTTTCAAATTGTTTCCACAACGTTAAAACACAATTGTGTCGTGTTAGCACTCAAAGATGGATATATCTAAAATTTGAATAAATTTTGAATAAGAGTTCCGTCGTGGCACAACATCCGTGCTGTGTTTGGTTTAGTCGCTTTCAGCGCTTCCATTTTGCAAGTCAATGTTTCCAGCATTGACTTGCAAAATGCAAGTCGATAGAAAGGCCAGCCACTAAAGTCAATAACGAAGAATTACAAGCTATGGTGGACGCTGATTTGTGTTTTGGCTACTACAGAATTACTCTCATTGTTTGAGGTTAACATATTCACAATATTCAGCTATTAGCACCAAATCGGTTGCAAGACACGGCGGACGTTTATTCGTATCTATCTAGTTGCTGCAGAATTACCCGCATGATTTGAAACTATAGTATACACACAATATTGAGCTTTATGAGTTAAATTAAAAAACAACAGCCCCAACTGCTCGTAAGATGTTCACAATTATTACTTCACAATAACGCAAGATCTCATTATTACACTGCACAAGAAACCGATTCAACGCTACAGTGATTACATTTTGTCAGACGCTTGCTCTCCGGACGTGGTCCCTATTGACTACTTTCTCAATGGAAAATAATGCAGATCCCGAAAAGGAGCAAAAATCACCTTCAAGAACTTGGAGGACTGCTCGCCAGGGTTCTACCATAAAGGCATTCATGATATCCCTATTAGATGACAAAAATGTGTAGAAAATATATATAATTTCGAATTGATTTCTAGTTTAATTTTTTCCCAAAACAAACGTTAATTAGTATTTTAAAAATTTTAAAATTAATTTTTCAGTCTAAGTAACCCATTTATTTCATCAAACGTATTAATATGAGTTGAATCAAGTTTCGCCTGTGTGGCCTACTTACAGGATGTACAGTATTTAATTTTCCGTTCCCATTCTTTAATAGAAGGAAATTTTTTTCCGTGTTTCAAGTTACTACAAGTAAATCATAATCAGCGCGTATTTATTATGAAAGCTATCAAATTGCATTGGTTATAATGGTTGGGTTATAAGATTAGTTTAGCGATATAGCCTTAAAAGAGTAACAAACATTCAGGCACATTATAGCTTTAAAAAATTAGTTATAATTCTCAGGTTTCAGCATTTTTCTATGCACATTAAAATAAAACTTCATGGTGCATTCTACATTACTAAAACAAAATTCTTTTGTTTTTATTTTCTATCTTTTTAGTTATTTGGTTTTTACGCAGTGAGATTTTTTTTAATATTACAATCTGATAGTAATTTATATTAATGATTACATTACAAAAAAATATTGTATGTATTTTTTGTACATGTAAAATGACTCATTCTACAAAATCTGTATAATATAGGTTATTAATACAATTAATAGTTTATAATAAATCAATAGTCAACATGTGCATGTTTATTTATTTATTTTTATTCGGTAAATCATCAACTAACAAAAATAGGTCAGTAAAATTATTTTAAAAAAACACACACAGTTAACATATTTAGACCTATACAAATCACATTATAAAAAGAGAGGCAAGAGAGAAAAACTAAAATCAACACTCAGATAAATCAATGGATAAACCCAAACTCAAACAGTTCTAACAAAAATCTATCTACCAAAAAAAAAACAAGCCATATCGCTGACTATTAGTATTGAAAAAATTATTACTCATTAGCCTTCTTACTGTAGAGTAGGGTTGCCAACTTTTTTAAAGAAAATACAGTATAATAAGGTCGGAGAAAATTTTTTGTTTTACAAAATAACAGTATAAAATCAATGAAAAAGTAAACAAATGTCCCAGAAAAGGTTATTTATATAAGAGCATACATACCCCAAGCCACAGAACAACACTAATTTCACGACATTTAGTATTAATGCATTTAGTGTAATCAATATTGACAATGTCAAATTGACGTAGAAAAATTCTTTCTGCTGTGCGGACACGTTCGGGAACTCATACAGTAAACAGTGTTAAACGTCAAAAACCAGTATAATAACGTTTTTAACAGTTGGTTGACAACCCTTCCGTCGAGACACTATAGTGTTGAAGACACGTCAAAGATGTCAAAATTATAAGTTTGTACCAAATTATTTGTACAAAATAATTATTTTATGTCCTTAATGGAATAAAATAAATTTTTGACTTTCACTTTGTAAATGAAGACCATATTATGTATCACGTTCCGCTCCTATTAAAAACAGAGCAAACATTTTTCTTTCCATATAAACATTGAAATAAAAAAATACAAGTAAGTGATATAGTTCAGAACATTTCTAATAAAAGTTTGGGTATACAGTTTTCTTAGTATTTTCAATGTTTGCATATGATGTTATAATCATAGAGGATTCAGACACAGGCGGCCTTTTCTCCCTCCTCGCGAGTTCCGAAAACTTATTCAATTTCATTCGTCAACTTAACCCCCGTCGAGTGTTGACATTCGTAAAATATGCCACTTCGTACACGAAGAAATACGTCCAAGTTTTTAGGTATCCAAAAGTTTCAATTCTAACACCAAAATAAAATTATACTTTAATAACATTATTTTCTTGAGAAATCGAAAGGTAGACCAGTTATAAATTAGAAATGGTAATTTCCAAATCAGGCGGTAATAATGACAAACCTTTTGAAATAAATGTTTATTGGGTCGTTTAGGTTTTAGAAATGTATGTAATAGATATAGATTCGGTGTAGGATCATATTAAAAAAAGCGTGAGGTGCTTTTAACTATACTTTCATAATAACTTTACTTTTAAATTAACATAACAATGAAACATTTATAACAATTTGATAGCAAGCACCTTATTTTTACAATAAAATGAATTGTTTGGTTTTATCTTTACTTTTATTTTAAACTTATCAAAAACCATTATACTTGAAAATTATTTGCTTGGACTGCAGAGCTCTAAAAAACATAAAAAAAATTAAAACATTGCAAAATATTTTTAAATTAAGTATGAATTTATTTACATTATTTTTCTTATATTGACATCAGAAATCATTCGCCAAAGTCGTTCGAGCACTTCACATGGACCTTTAAACCGGTTTGTAGTGCCCGCTAAGAACCTGCTTTATTAAAGACCTTGGCCAGGTTAAATCGGTCGATTCAAATGATGCGTTGGAGTAAAATTTGCTGCTAACAATTTAGATATTCGCATCTATGCACTCTAAATTATAGATTATTACAAATAGTTTAAAATATGACATTTAGGTTATAATCAATACATAAATGAAGGTAAATTTGAAAATAATTCTATAAACTCTTATTCTGTTTCATGACTTTGTAAAAGAGATCGCAGTTACTGGCTTAATACGTTTTTGTGCAACTAAAGATATCAAAACGTACTAAAATCTTTAAAGCACATTACGAGTTCACTTAACACCTAAGAAGTTATGATGAAGGTTTTGGCACCTTTACAAACAGAAGTGTAAAAAAATTCTATAATGCAGCTTTTGATATTAATAGAATTCTTGTAAAGGTTTCCATACACTTAAAATAATATACAATGCAATGAGTGCTTAGTTAACATAGATGATTAACTGCTTCTAGGGAGAGCTGTCACAAGTTCGACATACAGGACGATATTTTCATTTCTCGCTTTTTTTAGACATTAGGTAGGTACAGCGTGGTTATATAAATATTGCGCAATGGAAAGGTACAACCGCGAATGTAGCGGCATTGGGTATTCCGCCGGCTGTCCGACGCAATTGTAAGTCGCCCGCGCTTCGCAATTTTGATTTAATTGCGTGGGACCTTTGTGGGACCATATCTCAAAATTTTAGTGCAAAATGAACTAAAAAACACGTATTTCATAACTTTCACCAAAGATGAGAATATAAAAATTTGGCAGCTGAAGGAAAAATCACCTAAAATAGCTTACTTATTATTTAACTTTATATTCTGATTCGTACTATACATATATGAAATAAACAGTAAATTTAATTGTCCTGCACTTTTTATAGACAATATTCTGAAGTCCCTTGGAGGGTACAATTTGAGCCCAGGGTCACTTGGAAATACGAAACAACATTACCTAAATACTATTCTGGCTACCTACAATATTCTGTACTTATTCCAGATAATCTCATTTCAAATATTCTTATGGCAAAATATCAACAGTAGTCTCCTAAAGTTATTATTAGTTTTTTTTTTTCAGGAAAAAAGAACCGGCTTAATCACCTTCGGAAAGCTCTTACATAAGCTGATAGGCCCAGTACTTTTGTTCATAATAGCAAAGACCGCAGCATGTCAAAATAAATCCCAAAGAACAATTTATTGCGATTTTAATGTTTTAACTTGTTGGGAAAACAACCGCAGAGCTTGGCATCGTGTTTGCTCTTATAAACTTACTTAAAAAAATGTACTTCACTTTTCGCGTGGGCTTGAAACACTTTGTGTTAGACTTATTCATTGTATGAACAAATTTGGCGCCTTCCTGTTATTATAGGAAAGAAAGTGTGCTCAGGAAACTTATAAATTTGTTCCCGCCTAATTTGGATACTGTATAATACATTACATGGATTTGATAAATTATGTGAAAGTCTCAGATCTAAAAATATGAAAGATAGGCCGCAAAAAAAAGTATTGAAGTCTCACATTAGTTAATGATCTTTTATTCGACAAACTTTTTTCAACGACAGCGGCCTCGTCGGTGCCGTCTGCGGTTGGCAAAGGTTGGCACCACAGTTGGCACATATGTGTTTATTTCGTTTCAAATGAAGCGTCAAGGTATTTCAGGCCTCATTATTGTATTTGTGGTGTGTCTACTGTTTTTGTATCTGAGACGAAAGTAAATGTTTCATGATATTGTAATAAATATCTTACATATAGTTTGGCCGTACGTTATAAGTTACCAATGCCAAACCATTTTTATGGTTTTTATTACATAATACTACTAATTATACAGTTAAGAAAAATTGCTTACCAACCATCAGCCAGAGGATTCCGAGTTCGAAAAAATCTTAAGTTTAAGATCACTTATTAAAATTAAAGTTTTACATGAGAACGCAGTGTCGTGATAGCCCAGAGCGCAACGAACCTGTCTCAAATTTATAAGGCCATGGGGCCATGGTTCGAATCCGGGCGTGTACCAATGAGTTTTTCTGACTTAAGTACATTAACTATCACTGACTCCGTGCCTCGGAGAGCACGTTAAGCAGTCGGTCCCGGACTCTGTCAATAGATGGCGGTCGTTACAGTTCCCAACCCGCAGTGGAGCAGCGTGGTGGACTTAAGCTCCAAGCCCCCCTCCTCATCCTGGGGGAGGCCTAAGCCCCTGCAGTGGGGTAAAAATGGGCTGATGATGAGAACGCAGCTACCTGTCAAGGATCTAAAAAATCTTTGCTTGCCAACCGTGAGCTTTGTGACCGAGCTAACTAACTAATCTCCTCAGTGAGAACGGCTATATTATACGTAATGAAACTCTCAAAGTACTCAAGTGAATTCTCTATGCGTTGGCATTATTACTTACTCATATGCTGATGGTCGGCAAATAAAGTTTTTATTACATCTATGAACTCCTACAATAGTTCCTTCATTTTGGTAGGTTGATGACGTTTAGCTTCGAACTCTGAACTCTCAAGTCTGGCGGTCGAATGCAAATTTTTTTATAATTGATGGTAAGTCCTATGTCATAAAATTTTTTAGGTGTTGGTAGCTGATGATGTAAGGTTTCATGCGGTGGTATCTTAGACTGATAGCAATACGAAGCAAAAAAAGCAGCATAATCAACATATAGCGCAATGCATAGGTAAGTACTCGTTGAAAGTGTAAAAATCACATATAAATGCAACTGAATTGCATTAAATGATTTTTAGTAACATGCGAAACATTTCATTAGTTTGATTTTTAACTAGTCCATAATATTTATATTTAAATAGAAAATAAATTAGATCCATTCGTGTACAACTTTCTTTTAAAAGGGTTTCTCGAATGTCATTAAAATAATTTAAAAAAAAAATACTATGGAAATTCCGAAATTTTTGTGCAAAAAAAGTTATTAAAGAAATCTCAGCACGAAAACACTCTAATACCTAAGATTAAATAAACAATTCTTTCGACGTGGTAATGATTATTTTAAATTAATTATTTACTACAATATAATCAAATCGAACTTTCAACTGATTCTGGTTGAAAACTATCTAATTTACTTGGTCTGCTCTATTTTGGGTCATGGTATAATTTAACGGTTTTGCCAAGTTTACAGCTTAGTTTTAACACTTCCACATACAAATTACGTGCGGGTACGGGCTTGTTTACGTAACCCCTCTGTAACATCTGTGGTTTTAAACTGAATAGTGGCTAATGGAGTTCCCACACTACTATATTTCATAAATTAATATCATATTATGTAGATATCAATCAACGAAATATTATGTCCCATTTCTAAATGATTATGAAATACGGTTTCACACTGATGTGAACTACCTATCTGTTACCTGCAAGGTTCCTCTAATTATTGGTTTGACGAGCGATCTCTAGAAGCTATGTAGTAAAATAAAAAAATACAATTATTTTCAAGTAAGACCCTCTGCTTGCTGTCACTTTTGAACGTCATAAAGCTAAGTATAAGCAGGTTCGAACGCGACCACTCTAAGAAGTACAGTCCAAGAAACTTAGAGTGGCTTGTTTTTTTTAGTGACGGTACTTCAAACCATTATCTTAAAAACTAAGTGGACTAGATTATTCTTTTAAATTGTAATATTTTTTAAACATAAGTTTTCGTTTTAGATAATTCATGAATTTATTTATTGACAAAATATATTGTAGTGCTTGGAGGCACGGAGATTTATTATAAAATCGTACAAAATAAAATTACCTGAAATTAGCTTTAAATGAATGAATTACTTTATGGAGCCCAGCAGTGGGTACTGCGAGTTTATGTTTACTCCTAATACCTACCTATTAACAATGTGCATATCACTATTATTTTTAAATTCAGTGTTATTGTAATTAAAATAAATAACGTAAATTAATATAACTGCAAAAATCTAGTGAATCTGTTTAACCGTCGCTCGAATAGGCGCATCTAATCATATTGGAAGGTGTTAGTACTCTCTGAAGGTCAAAATTCCATTTGAATAAATAAATAATAATAATAATGCCTGGGACCTCCCACATAGCACCATTTAGTCCCTAGTCTGGTACACTAACAACTTAAGTACATACTTAAATATTCATTTTTGATATATAAATATACAGATATTATACACCCAGACACGGAACAGATAGACATGTTCATGCACACAAATATTTGTCCCGTGTCGAATCGAACCCGCGAACATTGGCTCCGCAGTTAGGGTCTCTAATCACTCGGCCAATCGTTCAGTTGAATGCTATCCTATTATCACGACTCTTTATTACTACATAGAGCAAAGAAAATAAAAAAAACGAAAAAGCCGAACAAAGGGAGGGTTCATGAGCTTTGTTACGATATTCTTAGAAGTCATTTACAACATCAGAAGTGTTTTTATGGCTCTACATTGGCACAACATAGTCAGTAACAACTTATCTAGGATAGTAATGTATTTTTATAAAGTAATGAACGGATAGATGGTATTATTTGAGATTGGGCATTTATTCTAGATGCGAATCGGACTCGAAAACGAAACGTTCCGGACTATAAAAAAACACGTTTCTTATACGGGGACCACCTTTAATTCTTAAGTTTATTTTATTTTTATTATTTGTTGTTGCAGCGGCTATATATAGTAATGCACACTCTGAAAATTTCAAGTGTCTAGCTATTACTGCTCCGACAAATAGAGCCTTGTGACGGACGGACGAACGGCCGGAAGGACGGACAGTGGAGCCTTAGTAATAAGTTAATACTCATTGGATACGGAACCCTCAAAAACCGTATAATGCGAGTCCGACCCCGGCTCTGAAGGTTCTGTCCTGTTATATAACGTATTTATCTTTACTACCAGCTGGCGAACGCATATATTAAATTAAAAATGATAAAAAAAATTTATGATACAACTACAATAATAACGATTTTTGAATTTTAACTTTTACTTATGCTGTTTTGCCTTTTGCTTTTTTTTCTCAAGAATGCGTGAAGGTATCGAATTGAAATAAATATCGAATACTATCAAATATTTTGACACTCGCAAGTAAAAAAAACCTAAAAGACACTTCTCGTTGACCTATAATTATGAAATTTGACAAGAAGCATGGTATCAGCACAAGTAGGTAGAATGTAAAATCCGAAAATTCTCAATTTGTAATTATATCACTTAAAAAATAATATTTTGTATACCTAACTTGACCTTGCATTTTCGTGCTAAGAACCCACATGGCGCGAGTCTTTTGTTTAAGTTTCGCTACGGTGACTGTGCCTCTATGAGCTGGTTTATTGGATTTTTGTGATAAGTGCATTTAATTATTCTGTGTTCATATTTTTGTCATATTGTGCTAAAGCCTATAGCTAAATCTTCCACCATGTTTAAATTAAAAAAAAAAAAGCTTATTCATAATATCAAGTTTCTAGGCCCAGTGGTCTCGCTGTGCTTTGATATGCAACCCAATCGGTTCCCTATTAACCCCCGACATCCAGAACGAGGGGTTTTATAAGCCTGAGGGTCCGTATGTGTGTCTGTGTGTCTATCTGTGGCATCGAAAAGGTATAACGACTGTGTTTCTCGGCGCTCTATCTCAACAGTTAAGCTTGGAACATTTCACAAGTAGCATGTGAAAAATCACATGAAATGCGTAATCATACGTCGCACCTGCTACTTTCTTTCACATCGTCTGCTACGTGCTACTTCTGCTACAAATAATACTCAACGAAATCGCCGACCACGCGCATTTCATCGTTTTGGATGAAATTTAACTTTTTCACAGTTTCATTGTGATTTCACTCTTTCACAGTTTCAATATTTTCAATGTGATTTCACTTGTATAGCTCGGGAGTCGTGAACATAGTCGCGAAGGGCGATTGTGTCGTAATTACGCAGTGTACGTATTGTATGTGTGCTGTGATTTATGTAAAATTATCGTTGGATGTTTAGTCTTAGTGTAAATAAATATAGATTAGTTTAGTACTTGTTAGTCTATTTGAATATAAGTTTCCTATTTTTTTTAAAATGTCCGCTATGACTTGTGTAAATGTGACTGTTTAGTCACTAAAAATTGCTTTCAAAATCGATATCTAAAAATGTGCATGGACTCCGATCACGAAACTGTTGTCAAAATTGAAAAAATTGCCCGTTATTTGGTCATAATCATATAACTCATATTTCAAATTTAATAGCAAATGGTATATTTTGTAATGTTGAAATGATTGATTGATATTGATTGAGTGATTGATATTAATTGATTGATATTGACTGATTGATATTGATTGAGTGATTGATAGTATATTACGAGCGTTAAAAGCTCGTGGCGTTTAAAAATCACTGTCTGTGCAATTTCACAGGTGAAATCACTATGATAAAAATTAGTCATTTCACCAAATGAAAATGAATTAAAAGTAGCAACCATTTCCATGCTTAAACAGTGTTCATTTTTCGAAGCGTCGTCGTCGTCGTCGTCGGTAGATATAACCTAATCAAATCCAACTACGCATTTGCCTAAAGTTTAACAACCAGTTAGGAAATAATTGCATATCTTATTAACTGAGCTTAAAAACTTAAAATAATACTAAAATTGACTAAAATTTTAATCACAATAAAACATTGACAATAACTTATTTAGTAAAATCACAATTTACTACAGAGTTCGTTTAAAAGATCTGTTTTACCCATCGAGCTTTAAATAAGTTAAATAGAAGAGTAATGCTGTCCGTTTAGTTCGAAAACTAAAATTTGTCACATTTGAGCCATAGGACGAAGAAGGGAGATGCGCGTATGGCCCACGCAATTAGTTACCTACCCTGAAAAGTGTTCATCATCAGTCAAGTAATGGATGACCCCCATAATAAAAAAAAACGAGGAATAGGTAAAGGAAAAGATCCACAGATTTCGCGCTTCTCGCAAGTATCGGAGGATTTTGAAAATGAACTTGAAAAGGAGTTGAGGCTTCTAGTTTTCTACATTCTAAGTTCGGTGGTTTAACCTTTACACTATTGATAGTACACTGCAAAGACAATTATAACACTAAAACAAATAGCAATCTTACATTATTTGTGTTAGGTTACGAAAGATATTTACTTTAGTACAAGCGACTTATTTGTCAAATAAGCAAATATAACTTGGTAGGGGATGCTTTTATGTAAATTGTAGAGCTTCGGCGTTCCCACACCTCTCTGTGCTTCCACTTGAAACACGATCTATTGTTGTCACAATAATATATATATACATTTTCCTTGTTCTTTAAGTAAATAAACGAGTTTTTCGTAAATGTTTATTATATTACTTGACTATCGGGAATATGGCTGGACCAAAATTTTAAAGTTGCGCTGACGGTCATTAAAATTAAAAGGAATAAGGCTCTAGAATAACCTCTCAATTTTTTTACTATTGGCGAATTTTTGTTTGAATTTATTTTGTTTTTAAATATAACTGTAACTTTGATTGGCAATAAAGATTACTATTATTATTATATTATATAATTTCTCAGATATTTATGAAAATCCATCTGACGTTGAAATTGTCCCTGTCACGGCATCTGGGCGGTTGAGCTAATGGCACTGCTTTTCAAAGTAAAAAACCAAAGTTAAAACTATTAAAAAAATATTAAGGTAAGGTCACTACGTCAAATGAAATTGTAATTAATCCTCATGAATCAATAAACATATTTTGACTTTATTTAGTCTAAGATAATGCAATTAGTAAGCATCTGTCCATTTGACGTCACAGTGATATTTAATTAATCAATTTCTAGAAAAAAAATTACTAGGAAAATTTTCGCGAAATAATTTTAATTTTGTTTTTATTTAAAAAACAAGAGAAGTAGCTCTTACCAGTGCTATTTATTGGTCTCAATATACATATTTATTATTGGGGTCCGAACTATTTAAAAAAAAATCATATCAAGTCAATTTTCACACGAAACAACGCTATCAAAAGTACTTTCTTTTTGTCGTTAAAAACATAAAACTTTCTATGTCTACACATTATTTCGTTCCTGTTTTTCAAAAAAGTTCCACGATAAAGACGCAGATACATGGTATCCAATTGTACAAACGAAATATAATTTGAATGGGTTTTTTTTTACCTGATTATAAAAGAATACACTACTACGAATGTATTAAGTAACATTCTGATCTTTGTACTAGGTATTCTTAAATAGTTGCTGACGTTTGAGTGTATAGTTAGAGAGCTTATGTTTATAACGATTAGCTTTCGCGTGGACTATATTATACAGTTGTACCGGGACTGCTTTTTTCGTGATAAAAAGTAGCCTATGGCACTCTTCCTTATAAACCATATCTACACAAAATTTTATAGCGGTCTCGGTACAACTGTGCAGTACACGCGAGCAGAGTCGCGGGCGGAAAACTAGTTCGAAAATAATAGAAAATATATTACAACCCATGTTACTTGTTGATAATGTAGCATTCTATAGGGGAATAAGAATTTTGAAAAAACAGTTATGTAGTTTATAGTTTTCAGATTATCCATTACAAACAAATATTTCATCTTTATAATATTGTTACGAACACACAAAGCAACAACCGCCATCTAGCGTCAACCAGTAAAACCACTTAAAGAACAAAGAGAACACGAAACCCCCTACTCAATACTAGATGGCGTTAAAGGAAAATAATAGTCTCGAAAAACCAGTGCCTGCGTGAGATTTTCTAGAATCATCCAACCCGGTCGATCGCGTTCGCGCGAGTAGAGTGAGTTCTAGAATGGTCTCGAGGCTTGTTACGACCCATATAAATAGCCGCAGGGAGGCAAGCGAGTTCAGTTCAGTTTTGGGCTACCTTCAAGGCGAATTCGAAATGAAAACTAGTGATCAAGAGTGATACAAGTGATATCTACGACTTGGCTACGACTTAGGACATCGTTAGTGCTTAGTGTTTGGACCTAATGCTTTGTGATTGGACTTAGTGCTACTGAATAAAGTCTTCAAAAGGGTCAGCAGGTCTTTCTCTCCAAATCCTTTGAACCCTAACACGTAACAATATTATTATAAACCCAATGCTGCTGTCAAATTTATTTACTCTGTGAATATTATAGATAAAGCAGAAGACTGGCTGCAAAGGGTTTCAGGGTTTTATATGGATCAGCTTCGAAATTCCAAATAATAAGTTGGTCATGCGATTATGACTGACTTTCTTCAGTAATTTTTGTTTGGAACTTATTATTCGGATTTATTTTGTAGGTCTGTTCCCAATTTCTGAGAAACTTATAGAAATTATGCAAGCGACGCCAGAAATTGTTGTTCTTACTCGAGCGTTAGTCAATCTATTTGAATTAGAATAGATTCAAATTGTCATAAAGATATGAAACAAGTGCCCTGAAATACAATCAAATGCGCCTTTTTCATGAAACTTATATTGAAGTATGCTGGACATTGAGAATAAAACCTGGAAGATGAATGTTAAGGAAACCGGTCGCATTCGTTTCCCAACGAGCGCTTTTTTGGCGGCTTTCGACACTCAGTGTCATTTCTAAAATAATCATTGATGTTCAAAGATGGGCCTTTACGACCAAAAACGTGACCAAAAAATTCTCAGATTCCGATTAATTTTGAGAGACTAAGGATTTTAAAGGATTTTAATTATTTATGATAATTTTTTAAACGAAATTTTACATTGTTGGTTCTGTTCTCGCGTCATGGAAAAAACGGGTGCACCAGGTTGCAAATTGCGGTTTCCGAAGTGGGAGAAAACGTAGTGCACGCCTCAAAATTTTCGAGTTCATTTCTCGAACGTCTCTACTAAGACACTGGCCTGTTTTTAAACATCGATGAAAATAATTCTAAAAGCTTACGTATACGGACAGCTTAAAATAGTTCCTTTGCAGTATTTCTACTTAACGGTAATTGTGAACAACAAATTTTATTGGACCGTATATCTTATTCGCCATGAAAAACTCGGACGTGCTTCTGGTCTTAAGCAGTGAAAAGGTGATAGCATTAAGCGATTGTGGAGGCCGTTCTTGTCGATTATAACAAACATTACTGCCACGTTAACGCCCTGCAAGTGAATTTACGATTCTCGTATTGTTCTCAACGAACCAATTTCTACGAAGGTCGGTCAGATGGACTTATCTAATCCGTCTACTAATACTCGATCGATATTTATCTTATCTAACTTATGTTGATAATTTTTTATTGTGAGTTCATATTGATGCAGATGATAAAGTATCGAATAGCAAATAAATAAACTGAGACATCTTACATAGCGCCATCTAGTTCCAAAATGAGCAAAGCTTGATAAAAAATATTTTACACCCACACACGGAACAAATAGACATGTTAATGTACACAAATGTTTGTCCCGGACGGGAATCAAACCAGCACTTTTGGTTCTGCAGTTAGGCTCTTTAAACTACTCGGCCAATCGGTAAGTCAAGATAAAATAAAATAAAAAGATATATTGCAAAAATTGGCATACTATTATTGTCTTTGTACAAGACGCGGCTGTCGGGGGTAACTGGAGCAATAATGTAGGTCACAGTGTGTTTTACCCAGTCTACCTAGATTATCACGTGACTGCGTGAAGCCCATTGATATAATATATTATTATATGGATGCGGTATCACTATAATTAGTTGCTCATGACCCACTAATTTTAGTGACGAATCGTCACATAACTCAATAGTTTTGATAGTCCTTACTTATTTCTGTTTGAATGAAATTTCGCCGATATCTAGCTATCGTAACAACAGTTTTAGGTATACGTAGTGATGCACATCTATCGATAAGCCACGTGTTTGATGCACATATATCTTCTGCGTTCTGTTTGGTTACATAACATTGAGTTTAATTACATACAATGACAAAATTCTTAGAAAAAAAACCGGCCAAGTGCGAGTCGAACTCGCACACGGAGGGTCCTGTTATCACCGTCCAATTTAAAAAAAACACGTTTGTTGATTGGGGACTCTCTTTAATTTTTAACTTTATTTTATGTTTGTTATTTGTACTTATAGCGTTCGTCAAAATTGTGACTTGTTTTTTTTTCTCAAAGGTATAATATTAATGTTATATAATTTAATGTTAATTTTTAATTTTAATTAAATTTAAAATAATGTTATTGACATTTAGACTGCAATTTACCTTAATTAGGCACATAATGAGTCATTGCCACAAACTAAAAAGCGTTTTTGTTTACAAATATAGATGCAAATATGCATACATACCTACCTACGCATGCACTCATGTTTTGGCTTCCCTGTAATCGGATAAAAAATATGTATAAATTGATTTATTTATACAGTTAAGCAGGGACGGTCCTCTGGTACCTACACGCCTTTAGTTTTGTTCATAAACTTCAACTACCTCATCTGATATATTATTCACTAAAGAAATAATGCGACAAGTCACTACTCAATTTTGTTAGTACTTCTAATCGATTTGCTTTCAAATGTTGACTACTGATAATGTCAAGGACATTTTTAGTATAAATCGAACAACATTTTTATACAAAAGTATACAATTCATTGGTATTCGTACATAAAAGGGCAATTCATTTTTGTACCGATTTCTTTTCTATAAATCTGTTTTATGACTTGTCTGTGGCTATTAAGTAGATCGCTCGCTTTTCAATTGATGAGTTTTACATTTCCTACCGACGTCCTGTAAGTTCCAAAGTTTTATTTTAACCAATGCAAAACCGAAAATGATACAAATAATACTTTATCCATCTTGATCATCATCATCAACCGGCCCGTGTCTCTCCACTGCAGGATATAGGCCACTCTCGAGGCTCGCCACCACATAGGATCGTAGGACCTTTCGCATCCAATTACCCTCGGCATGGTGCTTTAGGTCATCAGTTCACCTAGCCAGGGGGCGCCCAACGCTTCGCTTCCCGGTACATGGCCTCCACTCGAGATCTCGTCTACCCCTTCGGTTGTCGGTTCTACGGCAAATGTGACTGGCTCATTGCCACTTCAACTTGCTAATCACTTCGGCTATGTCGACAACTTATCTTTCAACATCTTAGATACCAACATTAAAAATAAAAAAATTCTACTTAATGGCATCTTCGACGACACATATGCCTAGGTGTTATATATAAGGCGAAATTTTAACAAACATCCAAATATTAATGTAATGATCTTTGGTAAAAAGCCGATGACCGTCTTGTTTCCTTTTAGTATAGTTCAATAGAAACATATTGAGATATGACTACACAAACCTTTTCCAAAATAACCAATAACTCTAGTCACCATTCACGGACGCCGCGCGCTCTGCCCCGTCACGTTTACAAGGTCTCGAGTGCGTTGTCACAAAGACGGCAATCAAACCTTATAAAATAACACTAGACAAAATAAAATATTGTAAAATGTAACCTATATTTTTTTATTTACGTAATGAAGTCTATTGGTGATACCCAACATCTAGAAAATTTTGGATGGTTGTTAAAATTTCTTCCGTTTAAACATATGTATAAATTATAAAAAATATTACGTATGTACATCGGATGTCTAGTACCCATAATATAAACATAATACTTGCTTACTTTGGGACTTATAGACACTATGTGAGGGGGGGGGGGGGGGTCTCAAGTATTGTTATCATTTTTATACCTAAACAATTTTTTAACATCTGAAATTTAAAGTATAGCAACTCGTATACATATACTCGTATTGGAATTTTATAACATTTCAAATTTAAATTTTCGAACGCGCAAACAATATCAGATCAAATGAAATCGTTCGCCTTTGTTTTGGAAATAAAGTGTTGATTTTAAACTGTATGGGTTAGATGGACGTACCTAAACTGGATCGTATAATTGCGTTACGATACGTCGCAATTGCGTTTTCGACTATATGAGCGTAACTGCTGGGCGTACGTATTTGAGTCGGTCAAATTACGTCAACATATAGTCATTCCTACACAACTTTGAAAACTTTTGTTATTTTAGAGTACTCAATTTTTGCCACTCATATAACGCACAATGAGTTTTTTAAGTGTCCGGTTAAAGGCTCCATTCTGCAAAATAACATGTCATTTTAATGTCTAACCAAAAAGCCATATACCAATTTCATGGTTTTAACTTCAAAAATGCTGGAATTCATTTTACACTCTGAAGAGGTTTTCCAATAATCATAAAACAGGTTTTTCTTGATTTCTAACATAAAGGCCAAATAGGTAATTTTCATGAATTTAACATTAAAAGTTAAGGAACTCTCTTAGAAACTTTCGCCTCCATTCCCCTTTAAGTGGTAAATTTCCAAAAAGAACCACAAAACAAGTTTTTTTTTAAATCCCCCACTAAAAAGCTAAATATTTTTTTTGGCGTCTACCTTGGAAATAAAGAAACTTCGTTACAAACTCTCACTCCCAATTTTACACCCTTATAAATTCTGAAACATCGTTCTTAACCTCTATTCGAAAGGCCAATTACAAGTTTTATATGGATTTAACTTAAAAAATTACAGACTTTCATACAGGCTTACCAACTCTATTTTACCCCGTTAGGGGAAGAATTTCGATAAATCTTTTCTTAGTGGGTGCTCACATTAAAGAAACCTACACATCATCCAATCACCTTCAGCGGTTTGAGCTCGGTGTTGCTATTATTATCGCAATGCTTCCAAAATTGTAATATCCTAATGTACGTGACGACCTTAAGATATTCAATGTTGTTCGGAACGAGGACGATTGCGTTAATATCCAGAATGACATAAACCGTTTTTCCGACTATTGCAGATCTAACAAACTTTTCCTAGCTTTGGATAAATGCAAAGTACTCTCTTTTACGAAAATAATTTTAAAAAATTACTTTTCAATATCATATTGATTGTTGTCCCTTGATAAGAGTGAGCAATATCCGAGACTTGGGAGTAACTTTTGACGACAAACTTATTTTGGACCTCCATGTCGACCAGATTTGTTCAAAGGCATACCAAATGCTCGGTTTCATTTCAAGATCAGCCAAACCTTTTAAATCATTTCCCACACATGCCCTGTTGTATAAGTGTCTTGTGAGATCGTAACTTGAATACACGTCGTCAATATGGAATCCACACTATGATGTGTATAGGGATAAGGTGGAGATGATACAAAAGAAGTTTCTAAGAGCCGTCCAATATAGAGTTGCCGGTTCGTCGATGACTTACACAAATTTACTACAGCAGTACAAAATCACATCCTTGGCGGACAAACGGGCCTTGCACGATTCGACAGTTCTTTACAATATTTGTATCAGCACATATAACTGCCCTGAACTTGGTCGTACCTGGTCGCACCACACGCTCTAGCACTCTTTTTGCGCTGCCCAAAGTCCGTACCAATGCAGGGGTCCGTGCTCCCTTGTACACAATTTGCCATTCGTACGACAGTAGTCATGCTTCGGTTCACATTTTTACCAATTCTCGTACCGTGTTCAAAAATGAGATATTGAGATTGATGGACCTACACAACACCTAATAAAACTGTCACAACACCTTTCATTTTGTTTTTTTTTTTTAAATTAATTTTTTTTGTATAATATTTATAGGTTATAGGTATACTTAGGTAGGTTTGGCACGTTTGAATTGTATTTTTTTGTTGTTGTTTTTAATCGTAGTTGTAAGCGTTTGCTATATTTTATAATGTTTAATAATCATTCATTTCATCATGCATCATTGCTTGCATTCTTTAGGAATAAGAACTATGTTCACATACTATGTTCATAGAGAGAAGGCTGAGGCGTTACATTTTATGTACCTACCACTAATATCTATAAGGCACTAAATGTATTATCAAATCTAATGCTGGTTGTTCCCCAAGAAATAAATAAATTACCAGTCAATTAGTCAGGCTATGTTTCAATGGAAGTAAAATATTGTGGTAACCTAAAGTTGATGTTATGATGGAAACGAAAGGCAGTCGAGGGAAATTCCTCAATAGTATACAGCAGCTTCTTCGTGTTTGGGTTCATATAATTTCTTTTAACGAGGACTTGACTTCCATCTGAGTTTTGATTGTCAACGGAGGTCGCGGCTCCAACACAGCCAAAGTGGAAAGGGCCCCTTGCCTCTTGTGCCTTTGCGTATGCCCTCGCGCGCAAAAGAAAAATTATATGTATTCATATGGACCCATCATTTGTTTCCGCTACTGTCAACTGCACCTTTATCTAAGCCTGCGGCCAAGCACTAAAACACGCAATCGATACATTTCTTTCACTATAATTTTTTAACTGTCCTTCGATTACAACTGTTCTATTACGTGCCACTTACTCCAGCTTCTACCACTTAGCTTCGTGTCGTATAACGATTTATAGCTTGCTTAACTCAAGCATAATTTCCATCTTAGTAAGTGGTCATTTGCAGGCACTACGAGACGGTCATATAAGCATTTATATAATACCTGAGACATCCCACACAGCGCCATCTAGTCTCAAACTAAGCAAAGCTTGTATTATGAGTACCAGGCAACTGATATACATACGTAAATATTCTTTATATATATACTTATATAGAGAATTTTTTTTACAGCCAAACACAAAACAAACAGATGATGAATGAGGGTTGCTACTTACTGAATACTAAAGAAATGTAGAATAAGATTTAAAATTTACTGACACAAGAACAAAAGTAAGTCATAATATTACTTTATTCTAGCTCGGGCTATGCTTTTAAGCTAGTGGAATAAAATGAGGTTACCGTCTAGCGCACAGCAATCTGATTAAGCTGAATGCTGTGCAGCTTCAACCCTAATACGCGTAGTATAGCCAATAATTAAGGAGAAAGTCCTGCAGCTTCTTGATTTATGCATTCTCCTAACAATTTATGAATATTAAATTTTATAATTTTCCTTGTAACTTTTTTGCTTGAAAGGTGTATTCAATGCGTCCTCCAGAAGTGAGGTCGTTGCCACGCCGTAACGTAAAAATTATAGCAGTAAAATTTTCTTTAGTAATTATTTCAATACATCACCTGGAGCTGATTTTCTTTCGAGTTCTTCTAGTTAAAATTACCTGAAAAAAGATTTCGTATTTAATATTCGTAAATTTTGGAGCCAAAAGAAAATTGCCTGCATTTAGTATTTAAGTTTGATTTCATTAACCGAAAATTACATATGCAAGGTTTATGCCAATCTTTGATTATTTACATGTATAGATAGTGCAAAGCGATAAAATGACAACCAAAATATAGGCCAACTTCTAGATGCTTCTGTGTCTAACTGAACCAGATTACACACTCTTTCGTACAACCATTCCATGCTATCCGTTTACTAACCGTCTTTGTGTGTTCTTTATAACCGAACAGTTAGGTAATATCTTTAACTACGTTTTTTGACGTAGAAACTCTATCTAGACATATGTAATCAAATATACCAATATAATATTTGTACTTTTATACGTTATGAACACTTTATAGTAACAAATAAAAATGAACAATACCTCAATGAAAAAAATAACATTAAATGTTATACAAGATTAAAATACAACAACAAACATCAATATCGGAATATATTGTCTAAAATGATAGTTACTTTGTAGGAATTATAAGCGGCACGAGTTAAGAGTCCTGGTATTCAGTACAGTGGATTACTGGGTCTGTTCGGCGTAGGAAGGAGTGAAGGACTGAGGAGCTCAACTCAACCTCACGCTATTAATTTATCATGATCTGACACTTTATTGTCAAACATCTGGGAGTGGAAAAGCCAGCACTCTTAACCCGTGCCTTTTATTTTACTTATTAGATACAAAAAAGTAAAGAAACAAAAAAAATATAATTAAACGGCAATTAATCCAGCTGTAAAGGGTTTCGTTCAATCAAAAAGTCATATATTAAATACTTAATACAGTCAAGTGATAGTTATCAATAAGCTATCAATAGGCTTTGTACTCTGTTGACAATTTAATGACAATAAAGTTATAATAGGTAGCCATGGTTAATTCCATCCTTGGTACCGTGTGGCCTTTCCACAATATAATATCCGACTAATAAACTAGATTATGTACGTCTGTCTGTACTGTGTGTTTTATGGCCACTAGAAGCGCGAGGGTTGAGACACTTTTATGATCTTCGCTAAGGTAACTTAAAAGAAACTGCTAATAGATATTGCTGTACAACAATGGGGTCGTACGCACTACCTTATTTTTACTGCGCCATATAAAATAGTTCATTGAAACTGAGATGTTATTAAAGACAATTTCCTCATATACATATTTCAATTACATATGTGCCCTTCTTCTATATCGCGCTCATAACTTTCATCGCCGAAATTAAGCTATTTTACTTTTATTACTAAAAATTTTACACTAAAAGGTTAAAAATAGTAATGTATTTCTCAATTCAATGAAAATAGCGTTAACCGCCGGCTTATAGTTTTTTGAAGTCGGTGCCAACTAAGACACTTTAAATGCGTAGTTACCAGGTATATAGAACACAAAGTGACTTGGCACCGACTTCATGCACCATATTAAAGCTCTTTTCTTTTAAGTTAAAATATTTGTACACTGGTAGATATATAAATAAAGTTTTGAAGTCGACTTTTGTATGACAGCAATGTTTTAGTGAATGTTTGCAATATTTTGCATTGCCGCTGATAGTACTAATTTGCTTTTGAAATTTATAGTTTTCTTTTTTAAATTATCATAGAGAACAATCGAGAAATTAAGAATAATGCAAATAGGAGACAAACAAAAAAAAAATGTTAGTTTATAAAATTTAAAATCTCATCTTAAAATTCCGTGTTAATTTTTTTTTGTCCGACTGCAGGGAAGCCAAAAGGATAAGATTTCAGTCCGAATGTATGTACATATGTTTATCTTTTCTGGCATAACTTCTAAAGTACTTATCACAACTTGACAAATAAGGTGTCGTTAAAAGCGCCTCGATTGTCCGCTAGTTATAGGTTATATGACGTCACACTTAATACAATATGGCGCATAAAGTCACGAATTTAAAATTGTTTTTTTTTTATACTAAGGTTCAAATCGGCGACCTCGATTTTGCAAGTTTCCCCTCATTTTTCGTCATCATCAAATAATTTTAAAAACAATATTTGTTGCTGTCTCAATACACCGGTCATTGTACCTACGGTCTAAATATTTTCAAGTCAATCAGGTAGCGAAACGCCGCTTCGAACAATAATGTTCAATCATATAAAATACTTAGTAATGAGACGAAATGTCATCAGTAGAACTACCATACCGCACTCAGGTACGCAAGTTCTTGTCTAGACTTGTGTTATATAATGTTGTAAATAGTTTTTGTGTTTTTGTAATTTGTAGATTTCAAAAATAAACATAGAGTAGGTATTGCTTCCTATTTTATTTGCATTCACTCAATAATTGCGTATAATTCATAACATCACGTGTCAGACATCTCAAAACATATTATGTGTCAGTTAATTTCACCTTGCTTTGTGTTTTTGGTGCTTTGAGTTGCATTGGAGAGAACGATATACTATACGCTCAGAAATAAAATCCCAAATTATTTGAATTGAAAAAATCAGTTCTAAAACTAAAACCCGACTACGGAAAAAGCGAACTGAAAACCACTAAGCAAGATATTCTCGTCATTTAGGTTTTTTGAGTCATTAAGCCTAAAGTTATTTATATGTAAGTATAAAGAAAACAATGCGTCATAACTCCAGATCATCGAAGAAAAAGATTACAAAAATAACTAAACAGGAACAAGTTATTGCAAGCACAAATACAACCTGAAATACCGTAGAATTGAAATATTTTAGTTTTAAATATCGTTAGAGCAAAAATGAAAATGGTATGTATTTTTTTTTAATATAATATCTTTACAAAATTACATTTCCCAAACGGAAAAGCAGTACATTAATTTAAGAATGTACCTAATTTAAAGAGGCACGTCGCAATTTCGGATAGGTACGGTTTTTACGAGTTAATAAATCTACTTTTCACGGGCCTCCCTCAAAATATTAAATTCGAATATTCAGCTTTCGTTCATAAAAATAGCATGAAAATTCGTTTCAAAATAATGTTGTTCGTGTCGAAATAGATTATTCGATATATATGTATTGTATTGTACATCGTGACCATTTGATTGGCTGCTGTTTTGTGTTGTTATAAGCTGTGCGCTTAAATGCACTGTAACTGTAAAAAGAACTTGAAAGAGTCTTTTTTTTCAATATCAAAGCGTTTTTATTATAATAAAATAATAGTAATTTTTAAAGCCGTATTTACTATCTAACTAAAAAAAATTGGAAAACAAGGAAGCCAGGAGATAATGGCAAGACTAGGAATGGGTATCTGAAAGAGAAGAACAAGTATTGAATAGCAGATGAGGATAGAAAATGCAAAATATGCGGGGGAGAGGAAGATTTAGAGCACTTGATGGAACACGTAAGGTGGAGCGAGAATGGGAAATAGGAGAACTATTGGAGGAAAATGCAGAAAGAGGAGCTATAAAATGGGTACGGGGGATAGAAAGATTATGAAAGGAAAAAAAGATGGGAGGAAATAGGAATAAATAACGGAGGATAGAGGTATAGAGAAAATTGTAATGCAGCGAAAATGTATTGAACCAACTCCGAGACACTGGGAAATCGACTGTTTTGTAAGGAAATCATAATAAATATTAATTAATGTATATTGTGCTTGTGTCGTAAGTACTTGAACAAATTATGTTTCCGTTCATGTTTTTAATGATATATTCATATTTTATATTTCTACTTATTGTACTTCTCACAATGCGAAGCATTATGGATAATGCTTTATGAAAAACTCATCAAATTTCCTCAGATTCAATCACTTCTAGACACATTTTGGTACACAAAAATATAGGTATAATAAATCGTATACCATTTTACAGACAATTCATCGAAGCTTATATTTGAGGCATTTTTAGGTCATCTCATTGATTTAAAAATTATTTCATATTGATTTAGAAAACAATATTTCAGTTCAAAAATGAGTTCCGTTAAGTTATGTGTAACTAGCACCATAACTTTGAAAAAACACTACGAAATTGCCTATTTTTGTTTTTTATATTATTAGTCAGAAGAACCCTTTTGGAAACCACTTTTAATGTAGTTTTATAATAGTTAAATAAATAAATATACGTATGAATCTTGCCATTTAACACACACGTTAATTCGTATCCTTGTCTTTCCCAGAGTTTTTGTTTACTACCTGATTCTACTGAAAATATAGAAATAAAGCTGTTGCGTGTAATTAGACGCAGTGCTGCAAATGTGTAGTGTCACGGCGTCAGCGCCTCCTTACGACAACCCGATGTACACTTCACTTCTTCCCTTCGTCTATAATTCATTTAATATGACTTAATATTTTTTAATTACTATATGGTAAAAGAATTAAAAATATTAATTTTTAGCTGTTAGATAAGTATTTATCGAGAAGTGCCATTTTCAATTTTTCAAATTCCTTTTTGTTTTTCTGTGTGACTCCGAAAATAAATATGCATATCGCATATCGTAGCGAGTAAATTAGCGTTTTATTCAGTCACTATAATATTGTACGAACCTTTAAAAATAAGCTTTATCATTTTCAACATAAAATAGACTTTCACATTTAAAAAAAACTTAGATTTACTTTTCTCGTTCATTCTATGATCAAAACAACTCAGTTGCTTACTTAATTCGACTTTTAACAATAGCAAGAGAATTTGATGTTATTCTAAAATATTTCACTTTTCATTGAACACTGTAGTACCATTGATCGCGAGCTTTCAGACTAAGTACATCATAACGCTCTTTTCTGTTGCCAAAAATTGTAAAATTCAAAGATTTAAGAGTAATCTATAGTAGTAGATTCAAATATCAAAAAGAGATTGATATTTTCCAATTTTTGTCAATTATGAATACAATATCAGACACTTACAAATATTCACAATAAAAGACGTTTCGCTCAGACGCTGGGTACGTAGAGCATCTAACTTGTCCTTATTTATGTGCTCTACATTATACGGGTGGTAGTTTTTTCTAGACAATGAAATATTATGAAAATGAAAATTGGGAAACAGTGATCGTAACATGAAGCCGTGATTTTTCTGCCAAAAGTCGGTTAATTGTAAACAATCTTTCCTTATTCAACCCTGATGGCTTGATGGCTCATTTGAAATGCTTTCTCATTAATATTACTGTTTCAAGACGTTTATCGAAAATCGTCAGCGATTTTCACTTCGACGGTTGAATAAATAATGACATTATTTTGTACACTCGTGCGGATGAACGTTAAAGGAAGTCTACTCGAATAGACTCGGCTCCCGCTAAATCAATTATAAGTATGGAGCAAAGAGGCTACCTGTGTACACAGAAGTAATCTTGTTTTGTGAGACATTTTCTAACTCTAATACGACTACTACGTGTGTTACACGTATATGTCATGGATAGATAAAAAAATAGGCTCGACTTTCATTGAGTAAAAATATTTTTTTGGCAGCAAAGTGGTCTAGTCATAATTTATATAGTTTAAAAATATTTTCGTTTAAGTAATACATAAAATATTGAATAACCACGGCAAACTAAACCGAGTTTTGTTAATCGCTCATTAGAATTATTTTGGTATATTATACACAATAATAATACCTGGGACATTTCACACATCTAGATCCAAAGTATGCTTTTTATTTTTAATGAGGGCCGAATCTGCATAAAGACAAATGCGCACTCGACCTACCGTGCAGAAAGTTCCGGGTTAGGACAACATAGAAGGTGCAGACCGACCAGTTAAATGACATTCTCAACCTATAATCCGAATAGTGTTAAGCTTTGAAATGAATGCGGACCGGCCACATTGAGGATGCTTCGGTGCGTGGCTGCCTTTGACGGGTGGTACCTGAAGGGCACCGCCTCACCCGATAGAGGAGTTAACTTCAAGTAGAGAGTCAACGCGGGTCGATCTCTCGGCGCGAGAGGTTGGGCCCATACTAGGCAGAAACCTGTACTAAGAGGACTAGACAACTGATGTACACACCTAAATATATTTTTTAGTTACGTCATATATAATTATATTACACCCAGGCACGGAACAAATAGACATGTTCATGCACATATATATATATATATATATATCTCCAAGGCAGGAATCGAACCTAGAACCTTCGGGGTCTACAGTCAGCGCCTCCAACCACCCAACCAGCAGGTCAATGTAATAAAAAATATTTTATCTAAAAAAATGATTACTTTCAGAGTAGTTTAGGGTTCATGTAAACTTCAGTCTATTTTGTGATGTTTTATGTATTTTTAAAACAAAAGATGGCAAAATTCCAGGACTAGCTTTCAACCGACAACTTACAAGTATGCCTTTACTATAATTTCAAAAGGGCTATTGTTTGATGTGACCTAGAGGAATTCCGAAGTTGGGTATATTCCGAATTTTTGAAAGTTCTACCAAACGCGGCAATATTTGTATAATGGCAACATTCATTTAGAAACTATCATAAAGTTCCCACCGATTTAGTTGATGTAAATAGCTATCAGTGACTGAACGCAAGCAGCACCCACGTATAAAAAAAAATTAAAATTCAATGTTCTACGAGTAATTTTGATTCGAGAGCGGAAAGCGTAGCTAGTCTCTGAAGGAATGCAACAGTAGGTATTTTAGTAAGGGGGATAATTGCAGTTGAAAAAGAAATGTGAACTTTAAGTTAAGATGTTATAGAACTCCTTTGTGAATATTTTTAATGTTATTCGGAATTACACCAGCATATTGCGGAATTCCCCTTGTACAAGAAATTAATAAATATATTTTTTTGATACTTGTATTCATGGGATCCAACGATATTTCAGGGATTTATTGATATAAAACACATGTTCGTTTCCTAAATAAACAGAAGTAATATAAAGTTGATAAAAAAATGGATAGGCATTTAGTAATTCACCGAAATAGAAACCCCCTGTTAATCTCATTGAAAATCCTGTTGGAATTCCCCCAGGTCACTATACCCCGATGAAGGTACCGGAAAAAATCTACAGCTTCAAAATCTTGAATACTAAAAGCTTCCGCCAATAAAATTTTGTCACAATAGGCGATAAATCGTAGAAGCTACGAGTCTTTGACAGGCGGATGTACGTAATGAAATTATAAGAGATCCTATTAAGGCGTGGTCCTTTAGCCGTGCCGCGCTCGCTTACACTCCGGACGTGCTAGGGACTGATCGGTTAAAGGGAGAATGTGATGTCCGATGGCGTCAAGAGGTCTAATGTGGAGGATCAAATTTTTTATTAAAAGCTATCTGTTTTTTTTTTTGATTCGATATAGCGGTAGAAATATTTCACTAATTGGTAGATGTATTTTTCATTACATAACAATTACTACGGTCAGTATAGAAAAGATTTTTGTTTGTTAACAAGCAATTCCATTGAAAAATAAATCAACGTGATAGAGTTGATTAAATCAAGTTTTAATTACTGATAAAATTCAGTTAACGAACTGAAGAAAAGAAATTTTCTTTCACAATATTTGAATCTGAGTTAATTGCCATCATGATTTGGCAGTCATTAAAACCCACCAACCCGCACTGGAGCATCTTAGTGGATTAAGGTCCAAGCACCCTCACCCCGAGGGGAGGCCTAAGTCTCTGCAGTTCCATGTACTTTGGAGGGACCCCGTCTTTATTGCGGAAGCCCAAAAAATACAAAAAGTTATTTATACACAAGAATATTTTTATGAAACCTGTCACTCCTTGCCTTAGCGACATAATTTGAAGAGTAAATCATATCAGTGTCAAGTTATCTTGCCTTTCAACCGCCAAGTTATTGCGTATTCCTTTAGCGTGCGAGCGCTTTCACCCTCCTGGTACGTACCTTGGTAACATAGATATAATATTACATGAATACGGTGTCACTAGTTGCCGTTAATTTTTGTAACCGACCGACACAAGATACATAATTACTTGATACACCACATAGTGTATAAAAAAACAAAGTTCAGTGTGGTTCAGTGTTGTCCCACTGTATTGATTTTGTTTAAAAGAAATCGGTATCAAAAATAAAAATATCTCTAATTTCGATTTTGTTATTTTCTATTCAATGGGGTTCGACAAACTCTGAAATAAAGTAGTGAAATTTCGATTTAAAACAATCATCCAATAGACGCAGCGAAATAAACTGTTAATTGTTATAGTTTATCACAGATGACGCTGACTAGTTATTGTCCCCTACAACATATAGCGCTATCACTAGAGCTGTCCTCAATAAAGCTTAGTTATTAAATTTTTAACAAAAATTATAAATTTTTAAACACGTAACATGTATTACTTCAGAAAAATATGTATTACTTGAAATAAAAACATTCAAATACAACTATGTTACATGTAAAGTTGGCACCACATGTATGAGTAATATATATCTCAAAAACGCCGCTTTCGTAAAAATATCATATCTACAAAGAATTTAAAAAAAGACTATATTTTCAATAGAATATGGTTCAATTTGAAGCAGCTTAAGGTCACGTAATAATAACTCTGGTCAATTGCATATGGCGCAATTGGCATCGTCATGTATTGTCTACATACTTTTACAGTTTCAAAATGCCAATGTGTGAAAAACTGTCGTCGAAGGATAATAAGAATTAGGGATTAATTTTTCATACATAAGTACACAATTTGTTCGACGCTGTAAGTGTAAACAAGCATTTTTATAGCATCCAAATACATGCTTGTGATAACTCAAACTAAAAAAAGAAGAAATTTAATAGTAAAAAAGCTAGTATTATTCTTTCTGTAATAAATTTATCTAATGAAAGGTTGTAATGAGATTTAGAAAATTTATGAAAAAATCTATAAAACAGTTGGCCTGCTGGTCATCTTCAAAAACCGCAACTTTTGAGTTCGAACCCTCAAAAATGTAATTACTCCTACATCAACTACTTCGTGTTCTTTGAGCCTAAAAATTTAATTGTTTATACGCATTCGACTTCTTCGAGTTCAAAAACAAAGTGATTTAAATTTTTTTAAGCTTCTATACCATACCATATATCAGCCCATCATGCCCCACTGATGCAAGGGCTGAGGTCTTCGATTTCTTCGATGAACGACTGTCATCTGAAGATGCCTACCAGAACCGACGGCTTAATGTGATCTTAGCGGCACGGAGTCAGTGATAGTTATGTATTTAAGTCAGAAAAAGTCTGAGAGTCGAACCACGACCTTCTAAATAAGAAGCCGGTTCGCCACCAGGCCGCTATCACGTGTGTTCTTAACATTCTACTAATAATAATCAGGTTTCTTATGACATACTAGCTACTCGAAAAAGACAACGTATTTTGCTCCAAAAAAATATCAACAAAAAGAAATATTTGGTACAATTACTTATTTTTCTTTCTTATGTTTATATACGTAAAATAAGAAAATTTATTTTATAGATATGTGTCTCATGTTTTATTATACAGGTATTTTTAACGATATGCTCGTTAAGGAAACCTTGTAATTTTTTCGTGTTGGTCTATCTGTTTTTTGTATATCACATTAATTTTATTGCAAAGACTTTACCAGTATTGGATTGAAATTCGGCGTATATATTTGAAATTATGTTTATTTTTGTGACTGTCCATTCGACAAACGAATACTAATTATCAAGTCGAATCGCAACATTGTGTATAAGGAAACTTATAGAATGTGTTGGCTCATATAGAAAGGCTTTCGAAGGAAAAACGGGTGGGATAAAAGTTAAATCACGTTTCATAACTTTTACATAGTCGATTAAAATCATGCCTGTATAGGTCATAATCAGGTTTTTATTTGTAATGAGCTCCTCGCGTGCTTCGTTCACGTCATTGTTACTGCCCAGGCGAGTGATTCGCTTGACTTTATGTCTCATAAGACAATATTGTAACGTCTATGCGCAGAAAAACATCGATGCGTTATAGTAAGTATCTACTTGAATGATCACGTCGCTTCACAAACACATCTACCGAATACGAAAATTACTAGATATTCGAGAAAAAAATGAATTATAAATGAAATTCTATTTTGAAGGTGGCGGCGCTACTCAAAGGCAATAGATACGTTCGAAATTATATTTTGGAGAAGGCATCTTGCACACTCAAAGCTAGACGCCGCGCCGGCATATTCCCACGATAAATTGTAATTAGAACTTCAAAAATGGAATGTTTGAGGACAGGAATTTCAAAATGCTGCGGGATAGAGATTTCGGTGCCTATATAAGGAGGCTGGCGCCACTGGCGCGGTGTACAAAAGCGATCAACTGCGAGTGCGACAACAGTTTGTGATTTTGTTTCATAATAAAGTATAAATACAACTTAAATCGGTGTTTCCCTGCATGTAAATATCTGGACCTATATTTATAGCCCGTAACAATATCATAGAAACGCATTTTTTTTTCTAGTAAAAACATAATTCTATATTCTGACGAGTAGTATGTCTTATATGATTCTCGAAAATCATATGTTTTATATGACTTTTGAAGATAAAGAATTACGTTTCGGCTAGAAAAAAATTATTTATTTTCATCGATAATGTTTGGAACGAAAAGACGCAAAAATTGTGCGAATCGCGGCCACAAAAGGATTCATTAATCAACGTCAAAAATAAGACAAGACGATCTGGTAAATACAGGAATTTGTTATTAGTCTTACAAAAGCGAGCAACCGACTTACTACAACCGATTGAAATGATACAAAATTGGAGAATATTCAATTTACAACTATAGTGATACAACGTAAAGTGTGCTGAAGATTAAAGCGCCTAGAAGCGCGCATTGAAGAGTCGGCCACCACAGTCGCTAGCTAGCAGGATGTGCCTGCAAATTCTGCAAGCAGTGACCGCAGGCGTAAACCCCACCAGTGGCCATTGTTCATGGCCTTGCCCTGACGTCAGGGATTCACCAGTCCAGCGGATGGAGCCGAACGCGGCACACACTACTGTGAGTGCCACACTGCCGCGGCCGGCGCTGTACGGCGTATGGTTGCTAACGCCACCGACGTGCTACTCCTGCCGTCACCGTTGCCGGTTGAACGTCTCGGTCCGCCCTCGCCTCTCGGCCGCAGCCGAGGATGGCGACGCTGCTGTGGGCGACGTAACCTATCGAGCGTCAGGGTCGTGCCCCTGACGAGAAGATGGCCAGGTTACATGGTCTTATTACCCTACACCCCCATCTGCTACCCTCCCGAGGGAATGCAGACGACCCGATAAATGAAAACTATTAGTTTTTACTGGGTCCCATCTCAAACACATAGTCCATCCTGTTTCTATCCATCACTCCACAGCACCGAACTTTGAATGTAGCAATCTAGAAGGCACACGCTTCTTAAACTCGACGACTCAAAGACGACAAATTTTGTCAACTTCATTTACTTTAAATTTTTTTATCGGTACCTACCTTTTGTCCTACTAGTTGTAAAAAGTATAATACACAAAGACCTAGACACAAAACACACAGCTAGGTAACCAACCGACCGCGTGGACCAAGCGCGTCCCGCCAATCTTCACTCCTCATTCTATGGCTCAAATGTGATAACTTTAGTTCTCGATATAAACGGCCACAATTACTTATATTACTAGTTTAAAGTCAATGTGTTTTACATTGTTTTTAACCCTCGATCATGCCTCCGTCACTCGACCATATTTACCGCGAAAAGCAGGTTCAGCACGCAAAAAAAAACCAAAATCTGAAGTTTTCTTTATTTGGTTATATTTAAACAAATTTCCATACGGTTTAAAAATAGTTTCAAATCGAAAAGGCCAAAAATATTATACCTTTAACAAATATCTTAAAAAAATTAAATCATTTTGTTATCGAACTTGACGAGCTCAAATGCATATGGACAATAACTTTTGGGTTTGAAGAACTTAAATACGTTAGGAACTAGGTATATATTTAAAGCTCGAAAACGTATAAGGATTTATAATTTTGAACACGAACTCAGTAATAACGTAGAAATAATTACGTTTTTGAGTAGTTCAAGCTAGATTCCTACGTAATACCCATAATTGTATCACATGTTTCTAAATCATATTATCTTTTTGTTCACAAAAAAATTGTAATCTGTAATTTTCAAGCTTATATTTGGTTACCTAACACACGCATGCAAAGCGCACACCAATGCAAATTACCAACTTTATTATAATGGAGTCCAAACTCTCTCAGAAAGTCCCATTCTGTAAAACTTGGGCATTTTCTCCTTTTCACGTTTCTTGAGAAAACCTTTGTTTTACTTATTCTCTATTCGCTCCAGCTATCGTGACGTCACAACCAATGTTACAGTCCTAGATAAAAATTAAATAGGTAAAATAATTTATACCTGTCTGAAAAATAAAAGTAGAAAATTAAATTAAAACCTAAACACCGAATTTCACCATATTGAGGTATCATCAATAGGTATCATGTACCTCAGTGCTAGTAAATTTAATTCAAAAATCAAAGTTGGTACAACTTCTTTATGAAATTTCACTTAAAAACATTTTTTATGTCTCTAAGTAAATAAAATATTTAATTTCATAATTTGACGGTTCCGTATCTCAAAAGGAAAAAACGGAACCCTTATAAGATCACTTCGTTGTCAGTCTGTCTGTCAAGACTCTTTATCTCGTGACGTTCGGAGGTATTAAGTTGAAATTGAAACCATATATAAACTCAGGTCTACAGTCTCTTGAAACAGTGAAAAAATCAAACTTCTAAGTTAACGTAAAAAAATACAGCCGCTTATGTCGCAAAAAACTTATTTTTCGACACTTTCAAGGAAATCAAAATTTATTGCCTACTTTAAGTTGACCTAGAACTATGAGATTTGGCATGTAATACAGTCTTATACTACAATTATAGGGAAAAATCTGAAAACTTTACATTTGTAATAAAATCATAAAAAATATAGTCTTTATTTAAAGTTTGATTCGCACTTGCCTGTTTTTTTAGCTCCCTATGACTTTTAAAAAGCTCTTCATTTCAAAATCCTTGTTCTACAATTTTTTTAAATAACATTTTCACCTCTTTTCGGTAGTTGAGAATGAGAGTGTGTGATTACGGTATAAACACGTTTATATGTTTATTTGTTCGCTCAGTTCAATTATTTCAGTTCTGTTTAATGGTACGTAACGAAAACCCGTACACGGGTTTTCAAATTTTTTGTCTGTCTGTCAATTTGTTTGTTTGTGTGGAATAATCTCCGAAACGGTGAACCAATTTAATGGGATTTTCACTGGCGTGTACGAGACAATTTAGAGAACAATATCGGCAATTTTTTGTTTTAAAAACATTTAGGGATGCTGCTGAATATTGTGAAAAACAATTGAATACATTAAATAAATAATGTTTTTACATTTTGGGTACATTATGCATTGTGTTGCTATTTTTAAAAGCATAAACAAAGAAGTGAAGTCCTTAAAATTTAAGAATTACAAATGCAAATGCAAAAATCTATACTTATAATTAAAGAGAAGTGTTTGTATGTGTTTTCAAAATAAATACTTTTTCTTATTATTAGCTTATTTACCGCTGGATTTTCACTTCAATTTTGAAATGACAAGCGCAGAAAGGAAATGAAAGTGATAAATATAAGAGAAGACGAAAGGAAATACGATATAAACAAACATACCAAAAGTTCACGTGGGTGAACCCGCGGGCGGTCGCTAGTATTCAGGAATAAAATAAAAATGTTTTCCGAAGGTATTTCACTGGCGTTGGAAAAACGGATCTCTGGTATTTCAATATTTTTTTAAAATCGCTTTTCCCTTAAATAACCAATGTGATTATTTACATATTCATCAGTGAATGTGTTTGCAATCTGAATAATTTATCGAATTTCGTTCTTTCGTATGATGTTGCTGTCTGCATAAACAGCTGATGAACGAATGAATAATTAAATTTAACTATAATAGGTTTTAACTTACTTATTAGCATTCTCCCGATTCTGCGTTTACGTGGAATTTGGATATACATAATTTTGCTGTACTATATTTTCCCCGTTCTCATAACTAAACGCTTCGTTCGTCTTCCTTTTGATTGGATTTGATTTTATAGCCTGTAGCAAAATTCCTATTTTTGTTGTATTTTAAATTTAATTAAGTATGTACGATCTTTGATTTAAAGAGAGCGCAATAATTCTTACCACTCGAAGAAGACTTTTAGATCTATAATCAAAGAAAAGCATTTCAGGAATTTTAGATCAGAATACATGCCAGTACTGCCCTAATTTAAACAACTTAAGTTCTATATTTTCTAAAATATTAAAAGAACATTAAAGTTCTGTGACAGTGAAAATTGTAAATATTAAAGCGACAATATTAAGCTATAAATTCTGTCATTTTCAATATCGTCAAGCGTAATTTCGCGGTAGTTATCGATATTTTGCGGCATTTGTCTTCGGGTAAGGCAAGGCGGTCGACCATCCATTATAACAAAACGGTCCCGACCGTAGCACGGAAATAGCCGTCGCCTCTTCCGCCCGACCTACTCCGTCTAAAAATATTAATATTTCATATTTTCACGCAAGGGAATATCAAATGGACTGAAAGTTTTGATTTTATGAATCTTTTGTACTAAACATAACCAATTTCAAAATATATTATAGTTAAGTTTACGAAAAAAGCCTATTCTTGTGTTAATGTATCGTATATTTAAATGAGATTAATAAGTGAATAGCGTTGGAATAGTTTTAAGTAATTTTCATTTCCAATATACAATGTAAATTTTCTCTACATGACAGTTTTATTTATTACATTAAATAATAATATTAAACATGAAAGAATTTTTTTTCAAGTTCGTCTTGTTTTTCCGCGCCGGTGCGGGGATGAATTCATTTTTAACATCGATGATTTTTACAATAAGTTCTCTTCTTCTTGGTAAATCAGTGTTTCCTTCATAAAAAATGCTTATAATTTTTCTACGATCATCTGTCTGTCCGTCTGACATTTTATTTAAACTACTTTATCACTACACGGCTGAAATATAGCTTATTTTTAAATATTTTTAACCGCTACAAAAAGTGTGTATTATATTAAAAAATATTTAGATAAATAAAGTACGAGTGAAAAAAAAAATAGACACCCCTCGAGTGGAGCTTCGTTGGTCAGGTATTTTGAAATCAAATGAGATTTATTTAATGGTTTTTGAAAATTAGGCCCCATTTAAGAAATATTTATCTCTTAAGCTGATTTTTCCGTAAGTTGAATATTTTTCTCCAACTCTTGAAGAACTTTTTTTTAAAGTGAAAAAGTCTGTAATAATAATAGTAGGTACATAAATAGTACAAAAATCATTTTAGATAAATTTAGTTCATTAATCAAAGCCTATCTAACAAACTAATACCTAATGTAGTTTAACTCTGAAGAAATTTATGAATTTGGTTTATGATAAGATTTCGTTATCCACCAACCCGCACTGGAACAGCGTGAAGAAATAATAATATCTAATCAATCTCATCCCGAGAAAAGGCCTAAACCCCTGCATTGGGGCATAGGCTGATATCAAGAAGCTTATATCGAATATTTTGCTATTAACATGCCTACGGAAACTTATACAAATAAGTCTGTGTCATACATTAGACAGTTGGTAATAATTTATGATTTTTGTAATTTTCTTAAGCAAAATGTTAGCTTTAACAAAACATATTATACAATACATTATACGAAATGAACCGCAAAACGACATCAAAGTGTTAAATGTATGTGGGTAGAAAATGTAGGCAGAAAGTTTGTGCGGTACACTTTTTTAAATACGATTTATTCCAAGGATTTATAGCTGTAAGTTTACTTTGTAACAATAAATAAATACACTTTATTTTCCGTTTGCTGTAGTGAACCCAAAGCACGAGAAGCTACTAGATTATTATAAATGTGCTTTTGAGAAATTTACCTATTGAAATCAACTATTTTGAGTCGTCCTTAAACTTAAAACACAAATATACTTTTCATTACTCATACTCGGAAAGTACGCTTGAAGTTACCTAATCAGAGGGATGAAAGTATTACTTTTAGTTCCTAGTAAACGATTTTTCCTGCTGCCAGAAAATTAAAATAAAAAAAAACTATGCAAGCCATGCCCCAACTTTTAAAACAACAACTTTGTGAAACCGTGGCGCAAAATAGTGATTAAAAAAATATTATCAACAATTTTGTAGTATGACTTTATACTTACAATTTACTTTTAACTAAATTAAAATTTAATTTATATAGATTTTAATTAACTATTTATATTCATGAATGATAAAAAATACTGGCTGGATAGAATGTTACAGAAAAAAAAAACATAAAAAAGGCGAGAAAACGGCAATTCGATCTTCAGTTGTTTTGTCAAGTGCTGATTAGTTACATAGACAGATATTTCTATAAAATGAGTTCATCAGTTTCAGATATGTATTTAATACTTTTTTTTTCTCAGATTCGTAATGAAAAGCAGAGTGTTTACCTCGAGTGAAAGACCTATTTAGGCACTCGAACTATTAGCGCCCTCGCTACGCTAGTGCGCCAAACCATCTCGTGCGTAAATAGGTAGGTCCCTTTTACCTCTTATGTAACAATCTGCTATAGTTTCTTTATTGGTTTTTTGTTTGCATTAAAAAAACATTAAATTCATTTGGATAAAGCTTCCACATTTCAACAGATTGAGTTCATCAATCCGCTATTATTACGAGCAGAGCGAAATATAATATCAGCCCATTATGCCCCACTGCAAGAGCCTTCTCCTGGGATGAAAATGCTTGGAGCTTAATACGTGATGATATCCTTGTGGTGGCCAGCCTGCTTCTTGTTTAGAAGGTTGTGTTTCGAATCATCTCAGGGCATGTATCAATGAGATTTTCTGCCTTGCGTATATAATTATCAGCGATTTCGTGCCTCGGAGAGCACGTTAAGCTATCGGTCGCGGTTGCCATCATCAGATGGCAGTCATTAAAATCCATCAGCCCGCACTGGAGCAGCATGGTGGATTAAGCTTCAAACCCCCTCATTCTGAGGGTAAGCCTAACCCTCTACAGTGGAGCATAATGGACTGATATATGGAGCGCAATTCACCATGATACTCCAATACGGATAGGTGCATTTTAACGACTGCTATCTGATCATAGCAACCGGGATCGACCGCTTAACATGCTCTCTGAGACACGGAATCAGTGATAATTTTTGTACTTCAATTAAAAAAAACTCATCGATGTGGCTGCCTGTATCTGGGATTGGAAACACGACCTCCTAAACAAAAAGCGGTCTCGCCACCACACGGCTATGATGCCGCAGAGCAAAAATAAATAATACAGTACAGGATTTTACAAAAAAGATCAGATATGCAAAAACTGTGTATCTTAAAATATGTAAGTACCTACTACCTATTTACGTTAGGATATATAATTATCACGCAGGCGATGTCTCAAGTAAATGCAGTCTTATAAATTATTCACGCCTCTGGAAAACGTTCACTTTAAAGAATTCTCTAGTAAGATAAGGCCTTTGTGGGAATTAATTTGAAGTAAGGTTTCAAAAGGAACGCGTATCATAAATAAATACACCAATACAAAGCGGAAAAACAATCTAAACAACAACGTCGCTATATAAATGGGAACAAAACCACGGAATCAAAACAAAACAAATGTCGAACATTTCCTCGATTGAAAATCAGGGACATAGCCAAAAAACATTTCATCCAAAGTTAGAACAAAAATAATCATGAGAAATAATAAGGGTCGAATCAGACGACGTAATAAGGAGACGTTGTTATTGGAAAAGGTTGTATGCGGTTCACCTTCGGGATACGCCAAAGGGAATTGACGATTATTCTTTAAATTAAAGCTTTTTTTTGTTGTTACTTATCATTTATTATATGATAGTAATAGGTAAATAAAAAGTCGGTCCGTGTACTTGCGTTCACAAATTAGAACTTCTAATTCTAGAATACTTATGGAAACATTTGTTTGTTTGACTATATAATACCATAATATCTTCAGATGCTGTTTGAAAGCTGCTAATTTAAAAGTGTTTGACGAAAAAAAAAATACTGGCATACATTTTTAAAAAATGTTTTTCCAAATCTCATTTTTAATATTACAATGCAGATATCTCACCTAATTTTTCAAAGAGTATTGTGTTTGTTCTTGAATAGGTCTTATAATTTCCATGAGAATTTGCTAGTATCAGATTTCTAGTCGAAAGTGAAGTACTAAAAAGTATAATCATCATCAATCCTCGCCTTTATCCCATATTATTTGGGGTCGGCATCGTATCCTATTGCGCCAACCGAATAGAGAGCTATCCGCCGCCATCTCAGGGCGTACACCCTTCGTCTTCATGTCTCTTTCTGCAGTGCTGGTCCAAGTCGTAAGAGGGCGCCCTCGGCCTCTTAAAAAAAGTACTAAAAAGTATTAAAAAATCTAAATTTTAAATTTTCTTTGCAAGGTAAGCAAGCATTCTAAGCTCAGTAATTGTTGGTTTAACAAAGATTGATTCGTTAAGAATGATGACATAGGCGAAAATCTGACGCATGCGCCTTACCCATAGATAAAACGAGAACAGAGCTACGATTCAAAATATATTTAGAGGTTTTTAAAAATTTAGTTTCTACTAGAATCAGATTTTTACAAATGAACTTGGCGTTAGTAATACTTACTTAAAATAAACAAAATTAAGATGATCGTGGACAAGGTTCACGAAAAAAAAATAGTTAAGACTCAAAAAAATAGGATAATTAAATATTTTTTAGGTATACTAATGGTAGAAAAAAATCGAATATTCACTGAATCAAAATTCGAGCGACAATATATGTATCTTAAAGTCAATATCACTTTTAATACCAAAACAATTTACTTCAAAGTTTAGCGACTCTGAAAAACATGCCCAGATATATATCATGGGTTTCACATTCAAAACTAAATGATTTAATGAGGTAGCTTAATAACGTGTAAACAATAAAGATATGTAATTTACGACAGTTTATAAACTACGCTCAAATCTTATATTTCACTAACTCACAGAATGGTTATGCACTAATGTTCCACCTAAAATTTATAATTTAAACTTTTTTACGTCCTGCCCATGGAGTTGATTAAATTCAGAGCTTGTGTTGCCGTTTCAGTTCTGCACTAAAAATAGTTTCTGTAATAAAAAAAGAAATAGTAACTACACATACAGTAAAATAACATTCATCAATCTTTTATGTTTAATTAACGGTTTTTCTGTGTTTCACCAGTTGCGGTACTGCTTTCCCAAGAAAGTTGACATCTGGCTGATTGATTTACTTGAAGAAGTAAAACCGAAGTGTTTGACCCTTTGTGAGAGAGTGATCATATGTTCGCCACCATACTTTTTGTGAATCTTTTAAAAATCACATTACTGACAGATTTTTTTTTATCCTAATCGGAACATTATACTACGATCTAATGAAAAAAATCGTTTGCATGCAAATTGTGGAAGTTGATTGCAATCAAAAATTAATCTGCCATTTTGAAAAACAGTTTTTTAATCTTCTTGTAATAAGAAAAATCTAAAAAATCTTTGCTGAAAAAACCCCACTGCAAGGGCTTAGGCCTCCCATAGGGATGAGGGGGTTTGAAGCATTTTGGAGATTTTTACGACTGCCATCTATCGATAGCAACCGGGACCAACGATTTAACTTGCTCTCTGAGGCATTAAATCAGTGATAGTTATGTACATAAGTTAGTAAAAACTCATTGGTACATGCCCGGGATTCGAACCACTACGCTCTAAACAAGAAACGGGCTCGCTATCACTCGAAAATACTGCCAGCGTGTTTTTTTTTATTGGGGAGCCGACTTTTTTTGAGATTATTAAATCGTTTCAAAAAATATATAGATTTCATAAAATAAAGTTATATTTTATTAGCTGTGGTTTGCTCTACCAGTTAAAAGGTATAAAAAGTTAAGTTGGAGATGAAATTGATTTAATAAAAGTTCACACAAAATTAAATACAATTTACAAGAAACATAAATTTTAATTACAGAGTAAGACACGTGTATCTAGTTGTATTGTGTTAATTGGTGTGTTGTAGGATTCAGAAAGATTGTGAAACAGAGGTTCGTTCTTTTGTAACGGTAGGGTTTCAAAATGTCGTTTAGTTATCCGATTGGTATTATTTATTATTTGGACCAACCTGAAAACAATTGTTTGAGTTCCAAAGTTCACTTTTTGGGACTTTACTTCGATGAACTGTGTTCAGCAGAAAGGTTATTTGTTTCAATAAAGTGTTGATTATGTGAAATAGTTTGGACATGATGAGTTAATATACTAACAAAACGACCGCTTAGCCTGGTGGGTAGCGACCTTGCCTACGAAGCTGGTGTTCCCCGGGTTCGAATCCCAGGTCGGGTCAGTATTAATATGATGAATCTTGATCTTGGTACCGGGTCTTGGTTGTAATATGTATGTGGTGTCTTCGCTTGGTACCAAAAACACAAGCTAATGCTTAGTTTGGGGCCTAGACGTTGTTGTCATGTACACGTTATTATTAACGTAACGTAAGTAGGTACCAGAAACCTGGCAATAAATCCTGATATAAAATTCAGTTAGGTACCTATCGATGATTTAGACATAATTAAAAACAGATAGAAAATATATCTATACCTGGCACATCCCACACGAAAACATGTAAGTATTTCCAATGTAAACAAGTATTATATGCTTGTGTTATGAGTATTATACGACTGATATACATACTTAAATATTCTATATTATATGTACATATATAGATACTCTTACATTCAGACACGGAACAAATGGACATGGAGTCGAACCCGCGACCCATGGTTGTTCAGTAAGGGTCTCTAACCACTCAGCAATCGGTCAGCCATGCAACATTACACTGTTCAATCTTATTTTTAACTAAAGAAATAAAACCTAGAGATCAACTCCAAACAATTTTAAAAGAACATTGTGTCGGGCCGCATTTTCTGTTTATCTATTTATAAAAGAAAACTTCACATTGAGAGCACCCGCTCAATAATTGTATCATATAGCTGTAAGTACTTATGTAATCATGTGTTAGAAATTAATTACTGGAATAAGATGAAGCTGACATGCTCACCTATGTGAACAAAGCTTCTAAATAAATAATGATTAAAAAGAAAAAGAAAAGAAAAGAATTATCAGTAGGCGTACAATGCACACAGAGAAGTGCTTCTTTCTTCGTTCTGTCGTATTGACCGGGCAAAAGCACAGGCGAAAGCTTTGATTAAATCAACGTGGGTTGGGTCAGACGTTAGCCCAGGTAGACTAATGCACATGTCCACTAAGATTGTCCAGTCTTTATACAAATGTCATCCAATTAACTATTTATAGATAGATATATGTATGCAATATGCATGTTGCATAATACAATCAATAGATTATTATAGTCGTTAAATATTAAATAGGCGTATACCTTATTCTTCAGTAAACAGTTAATTTATTAAAAATAAAAATTAAAGTGAAACAAATTCTATTTGTTGGTATGATTTTCTTACCGTACGTATTGAATTTATTGGGTTATAATTTTTTATACTTTGTCACCGGGCTGGAGTAGGCAACTAGATTTCAGAGTGAAAACGGAAAATCAAATTCAATATTAAAGGCGTCGGGGACCGCTATGTAACCTACCTGATATCAAACTCATATCAAAACAAAGTATAGGTGCTTCGACATATGATTACTTAACGGTCCTCAACGCCTTTAAGGTTCAAAAATTATTTGAAAATTAATGAACCTGTATTTTTTCAGACTTCAGGTTAGTTTTTTTGTGTCGGAATTATTTGTAATTTAATTTTTATTATAAAGATTTTAAACTTAAATAGAAACTATAAAAAATGTGTTTAAAGTGTTTAAGGTCAAAACTGTAAATATTTAATGATTTTTTTTTAAATATAACTATATTTTTAAATTTTGTCACCTAAGAATAATACAGATGAAAACTGCATTGAAATCGTTGCATCCATGCATTTGGGAGTTACCACTCTGCAAACAGACACACAGAAAGATCTATATACAGACATAGGCCTCAAACTTAGAACATCCCTCGTCTTCGACGTAATATCAACAGAACAATATAGTGGTTAAAAAATCGGTGTGGGTAGCTCACTACCGTAATTTTTTGCGTGAAAATGTTTTTCGTAGTCCCAGGTATAATTTAAGGAGAATACTTGACAGCTTTTTTCTGCTCATTCCAATTTTTCGAGCACCTGAATATCTACATGTTGACCTACAAATATCATGTCTAACCCTTTCCGTCATGGAGTTATGACCAATTCTTCTGTCGTATGGAGTGTGTCTCAAGGGCCTTATTCGACCCCTCTCTCCTGCTCGATGACGTTAGTGTACGAAAGCGTAAATGCACTTACAGGTATAAGACACTATTTTCAAAATATGTATTCTATACATATTTTGAAATTATATGACCTTGATTCACGAGGTATCCAAATCAAAAAACAAAAGCGTTTCATGTATGGGACTATGGGTGCCTTATTAAAAACGTGTTCACGTTAAAAAAATAAATGCTTATTAATTTTCGAACCAGGTTATTTAATCAACACCGCCTTTTTGGTGTTTATCGTTTTCATACTTTAACTTTAGGCGCCTTTCTTAGGAAGTTTCATCGCGCAACCTTTTATGTTTCACAAATTTTCTCCGGCGCGGCGTCTCCCTATTTGATTCGATTTGAGAGCGCGAAATGTGTGAAAAAGAAATGGCGTAGGTAGATGTAATTTACGCTATAGAAAGGTTAGGAGTTCATATGCTAATTTTAGACTGGTTTGTACTCAGCTTTCACTTCACATTGATTTTTTTAATTTTATTCACTTTGTAAATCGTACTAAACCATTCCTACAAATTGTGTTTGAGTAAGCAGAGGAAATGGTCACAATGAATCCATAAATATGACGCATATAGGAAAAATCGTTTGGTAAATAATTTAACTAATATTTATATATATATTTTGTTTGTTTGTTTGTTTGTTTGTTTGTTTGTTACGGATGAATTCAGTAATTACTTAACTGTTTTTAAAAATTCTTTCACCTATAGAAGGCTACGTTATCAGCGAGTAATATGTGTTATATTTTATTTGCCAACTAGCTTTCTGCCTGTGACTCTGCTCGCGTGGAGTACACACTTGTGCCGGGACGGCGATAATTTTTTCCTTTTAGGGAAAATATTTTACTCGGAAAATTTTAGCTATCTATATTTTTTTCCTTAAAAGAAGGAAAGTGATGTAAACATCTGCTTGTATGGTAAGGTTTTACAATTTGTTTTATGAGTTTTCAGACCGAAACCGTGTAAAATAAAATTTCAAGATGTCTCTAAAATTGATCACTATAAAATCATCCATTGAAACCGGGAAAAACCTAATATATGTTATTAGTTAAGTAAAATTGGAAAAATTGAAATTACAATTTTTAAAACAAAGAACTAAAGTTTTAACACAAATAGTTAGAAACTTCGTGTTATCCTGAACGAAGTAATTTGTAATCGGGCATAATTTGTTTTCTTTGGAACGAATAGAATGGAATATAAATCAAGTTTAGTAGAAAATATAATATTTTAAACATAAAATTACACGCCACTGTCATTCCTTTCTTTTGTATTGTTACGCAAACGCAATTTTAATTCTATTTTCTTCGTGACCTTCAAGGACAAAAATCAGCTTAATCGGTCCAGTTTTACTGTCTAATTCAGAAAAATGTATTTAAACCCAGTTTAGTCAAAAAAGACACTTTCTTTTAACCTAAATATCAGTATAAAAACAATAGTTATTAACTGAAAATAAATCAAAAGAAACTGAAAAACGAGTAATGAAACTTTTTGATTTCAATAACTGAATTCATAGACTAATGTAATTTACAAAGGACACATTCAGATTCGTATGGAGGCTGGCCCTTGGGTTCCGGCACTAACATAAGTTATATCAGCTTATAGCGCTTGAATTATGGGTCTTATCGAGCATAAAAAATTGTTTTTCATCTCCTGCATTAATTTTTAATTACTTATTTTTAAAAAAGGCAGTGGGAGTTTAAAAAATATATTGGCAACACTAACACCGCCACCGTGTGTCATGACAGTTGCCAATTAGGGCTTTCAATTTTCAGGCAAAATATCGATCATGAAAATCGATTCGGATCGGGGACTCTGAGATTGTCCCAAAAAAACCAGTGAACAAAAGATCGATATGACTAAAATCTCTTTTTTTTTCAATATGTTGTATAATATGTCGTTGGCAATTTTTGTGTATTGTAAAGTATATTTTCACAATTGAGTCTGAACGTATAGACTATTTTAAGAAAATCGATTTAGTTGAAGAATAATATAAATAACTACATAGTTTTGTAATTATTTACATTGCCGGAATGACAGAAAAATCGACATTCAATCTCTATGTTTTACGACGATCTCTGAATCGATCTAGTGTACTGAAAATCGATTCAAAATTTGGAGATCGAGCATCGAAAAATCTATCTCTGAAACGATTGAACCAAAATCGGAATCCCAAATGTCAATATTTTTTCGTTGTTTTCACACTTTTCGAAATTGTGTCTCCTAGTGATATTTTTTAATTGACCCGGCTTGTTTTTTGGATTCAACATTCTATCTCTAATATTTTACTTCTGCTATTCATTTTGCACTCTCGTTGTGCTTCATATGTATGTCTTCACTGGACCGAGAGCCACTGGGCAATAGTAGTTTAATTAGTGATCCGGGCAGCTTCCCTCTCATCAGACTGATACCTTGGATTCCACAATACATGCCGCATTTATATTTTTTTTTATAACTTGCGTCTGTTGGCAACCCTATGTTGCAAGCAAGCACACGTTTGACATCTCATTCAAGGAAACCCATGAATTGTTTTAAAAAGTATGAATGAAAAGCAAACATATGTAACAAACAGTTTAAAAATTTTGAATGTCGTGTATGTAGACCTCAAATGCGACCAGATGTGCCTAAACCCTAAACGAATGCCACGATGGACCGACATGATGGCTTCAATCCTTCTGGTTTGTTTTGAAATCAATTAAATATGCAAAATCCAAAAGCATGACGACATCCATTTCCATAAGTAAATTCGTTTCCGTACGAAAGTATTCAAGCTTATTCTAGATTCATTGCGTTCAATAAAGAGATTCCAGATGAGATCGTGTCCGACCACGCTCTGTCAAGGCGTCAGTAGTCAAGGTGAACGTTCGACTCTTGGAGAAACTCAAGTAGCGCATTACCGGATATATCCCATTTCTTAAAAACTATTCAAAACGTGTTATTCAGACTAATTTTCATTGAAAATGCTTTTTAAGTTGTACTAATTTAATTTTTTTAGATTGTTTCACGTCATAGTTGAAAATTTAAAGGGACATACTTTTTTAGGACTGTAATTGTAATTTTTAAAGACCTAAAGGTCATTCAAAAGGATCCCATGCTTTTATGTGCTCTGGAATGTTTTTTCATCTCTCAATTACACGTAAATCCGGCTTAACCCATTTTTTTTTTAATATTGAATGCATTATTGTATAGCGGTTCATAGATTGCAGCTAACTTCTAAATTTAAACTACACAGCGCCAATAGTCCCTGAGTAAAATGGCTGTGACGAACAGACAGACAAAATGAGAGACAAATTGACAGACAGATTTATAGAACCAATTTGTACTGAGTAGTTATTTGCATTTACGGGACCGAAAAATAAAACGTTTCCGATTGACAGTTGACTTTCAGTAAAATTTAGTACTAACCACCTGTTATCAATATATTTGCCCGTGGTACTCCTAGCAAGTATTGAATTAGTTCAAAATTGTAACATTGATCCGATGCACGGAAAAAAAATAGTAACTAGGACTAGAATTTCAAGTTTTATTTGTGATCATCAAACAGTCATGCGTACTATTATGATATTACTGTAGAGAATTTATTGTTTCAATTACGTTGAGAAGTAATCTTAACTTAATTTTAGAGTAATTCTTACAATATTCTGGTAACTCGTATGGGACACTTTGTCAAATTAAATAAGTTTCTCGTTAAATATACGAAATTCACGGTTACAAGTTTTTTTTTGTATTCATTACAAATTAAATCGTTGTTTTAAAGTCACTTTTTTATCAAAGTTACAAAATTATAGTATAAAACACTATTTTTCTTACTACTGAACGTTCTGGTAGTATTCTCATCCTATATTTTTTCCCGAGTGGTCGCGGGACATATTAAACATGTAATTTTGTATTTAAATGAAATTAAACTATCTAAACTTCTAAAAGGGTAGACTGACTGCGTTTAACCTACGACAGCCATTCACGGTTTCTTGTAAATATCAAAGCGTAAAATATATACAGCCGGGCATGTATCACGTATATTGATGAAGCATCGCCTTGTTTATGAGTCGGCCGATCGCCGTTTCGCACATAAAATATATATTGGCGCGTATAAAAGGGAACATTTATTATGACATAGGTAATCCAATTTCGCTCGGACGACAATTATGTGTTACTTTACGTGAATTCATAGGCCGGTGTTGTCGCAAATAGGTAGACATTCGTCGTATCTTTACGCTGATCGATCATGAAGAAAGTATAATAAAATGAAATATAGCTTCAGTCGGCGTAACTTATTTTACGGTATGTTATTTTACACATAGGAAATAATAAAAATATCTGCGACAGCAGATAGTAAACAATAGCCGACAATCATAGTTCTTCCAGATTAATTATCTAAATCTCTTCTAACAGTAATATATGTCGTAAATGGAATTTTTTTTATAATAATAATACCTGCGACATCCCACACAGTGCAATCTAGTCTCAAAGCACCAAAGTATACGAGTCTTATGCTTGTATTATGAGGTACTAGACGGCTGATATAAATACTTAGTAACTAATTAACTCGACTAATTATATAGATTAATTGACTTTATAAGGTAAAGTTAAGATGTGCAAAATAAATAATAGTGATGAAATTCATACTTATAGGTATATTCTTTTTAATATATACGTATATAGTTAGTTTTACCCCCAGACACAGTACAAATAGATATAATATATTCGTGCACACACATATTGGTCCTTATTATTGTTATTGGGAAACCTAGTGTGAGAGATATGGCACCTAATAATAATTTATTGTTAGTGTTGCATGCAATTCTTTCTCGATTTTTTACTTAACGGAAAAAAAACGGAAAAAAATGAATATCATTTCATTCCGTTTGTCTCGGGTGGGAATCGAACTCGTGACCCTTGGCTTGTTTATTACTTGTTAGATACAGATTTCCTTTTCCGCTATACGGCGTGTTCGGCTGAACGTAGTCCAAACTTATACAGCGTATAGAGCGCGGTATAGAGCTTACCAAACTAAAACAAAAGTTTCAAAAAAGAATAAGTCATAACACAAATTAAACTTTACACATGTTTTTCTCGGTAACCGTTAGTTTGCGCCATGTGCTCACTTGATTTTTTTCGTTTAGTTCGGTTAGATCTACATGCAACATAAGTTTAGACTACGATCAGCCGAACACGGTATACTATGTTGAGTCTTAAATTTTCGACTTATAAATTAAACAAAACCCATTGTGTTAACTTTGAAATGGAATCGTGAGACATCACCAAAGTGGCTAATTCAAAAAGTTTCTTACGACAAGGCATATAAGTACGAATCAATATAATAAAAATATATGTATATATTTATATAAGTATATAAAAAATTGCTCATATTACAGTAAAAGATACATTTACACTAATTAATGAGTGAAATAATATAATATCGCATGCCAACCATTAAAGATATTTTCAATTAAGCTTTTTTCCATTATATTTTGTTTCCTCGACGACGACGGATTTCCTCTTGGGGTCCATCAAAATCTTTTCCGTACCTACAAAGCAAGACAAAATATTAATAATGAACCTGTGGAAAAATCCAATAAAGGTTTATTTTAATTTTATCATCACCTTCCGATTTTAATATTAAATTGGTGAAAATAATGGAATACGAGTTTTTTTTAGTGTCACTTAGTACTAGAATATGGCGCCACAATATTATATCACTGTAGGAACGCGCGCGACTGACGATTGCGTAGGTCGGCAACCGTTGACAGAATATCACTCCCCTCTACACCCGCCGTCACCCCTTTCCCGTACGTAGAATTTATATTTGACTTGTTAATTATGCTATACCGATAATTTCATTGGGGAAAATATTAGGAGTGAAATTTTTTATTAGGTATCTTTTAAAAAAATGGTTTATTTTCATTTATCTTAAGCTTAAAACATTTGAAAAATAAAGAAAAAAATTTCCTGTATATTTTTTAATTATAGAAATGAATAACTCATCCACTAGAAAAAGCATACGATTAAGAATATTCGTACACTTAACGTAAATGATTCTTTAAATGAAAAATCAAATATACGTACTAATTAATTTAAATTTTTAATTGGAATGATCGTGTAATTATACTAGCATGCGCTCACGATTTTGTCCGTCCACGTGATATAATAATTCAATAATAGTCTGGTTTCGTTGTCATATTTGATATTGGATTTTCATAGTGGAAGCGTACTGTATAATGAATCTTTCTGGAAGATTTCAAGTTTCTAGACTCAGTCGTTATTTGGAACGTGAAACAAAATGGCTGGTGTAGAGGTGGAAGGCGAGTCTGGGGAGGGGGGGGGGTCCGCAAATAGTCGTCCCCTGAGTCGTCAGCTGTTTCGCCTATATCCCGGCTACTTATAGGTACACCAACCACTAGTGTTTATGTGGTGGGACGGTTCGACCGAAACCCTACCTCTGCTGTAATGGACTTTGCTGTTTATCTTGTTCCTCTGTGTTAAAATAGCATTTCGTATTTAAAATGCGAATGAGTTTTATGATATATAAGAGCCCAAAGTCCGAAGCACCCAAAACCGACGAGCCTACATGGAACCACAGCTAAATGTCGTTGAAGTGAATGAGGTATGTGTAATATATGAAATTGTTCCAAGTGTAGATGAAGTCTCTATCTTTCCCTCTGGGAACCAGCTTATGTATGTAGGAATTCCGCATAATATACCTACATATATTATATGCAGCTTTATTAGAAATTTTTCATGTACAATTTTCATACGTTCATTTCGTATTACTTGTATAGATTTTTAATAGAAAAATCGATTACCTTTTCTTCCTGGCCTCCACCATCGTAGAATATAAACTACTGTAAGCAATGATGATGTTAAAAAACGCTAAAAAACATGTGTGGAGACACTGGGGACCCTTTTCAAATTTTTAATTACATTTTTAATATTTTTTGCGATAGTGACTATAGTAATACACATTCTGTGAAAAATTCAATTGCTTACCTATTACGTTTCAGAGGATACAGCCCTTTGACAGACGGACTGACGGACGGACAGCGGAGCCTTAGTACAGGGTGCCTCTTGGACACCCTTCAAGCAGGGAACACTAAAAATATTTTGACTGTAACTTCGCTCATATAATAGGTACACGACGCATTGCTCCTAAATAAGTGTCAAGATTTCGTAAAAAGCTATAATAAAAAGCTTTCGCTAAGCTGTCATCAATTTTACGTCAGTGCCAAGATTAGATAAGCCACACTGGTCTAGTAAAATTTCGAGGATCAGTAGGCGACGTTGCGTCCAAGGTCCGATTAGAGCTCCAGTACAAAAATGATCCCTCCTCAGGGAGATTAATGAGAACCCTTCAATGTACCGCGTCACAAACTCTCTGCTCGCGTTTTTCGTGTAGGCACGTAAAACTTATCTCGTTTTTCTGCAGTACTGTTTATATTTTTCTATTAAATAAGTAACATATAAAAATAATTAATTCGTTTGAAGTAGAATGACTCACCGATTGGCCGAGTGGTTAGATACCCTAACTGCGAAGTCAAAGGTCGCGGGTTCAATTCCTGCTCGGGACAAATATTTGTGTGCATAAACATGTCTATTTGAGTAATTAAATATAATATTTAAGTATACATATCAGTTGTCTAGTACCTCATAATTTAAGCATAATACTTGCTAACTTTGGGACTAAATGACGGCGAACTCGAAATAAAAAATATTTGCTTTCCTCATGAACTAAAATATCTACATTCGCGTTTATCGAATGATGCACTTCCCAATAGGCCAAATACATCCGGTCTAGATAAGCTAGAAGAACAGATTTTTGAGACTATTTTCTATTGGGATTCTCCCATACAAAATTATTTGCGCCAAGAAACTGTAATGTTTTTTTCTCAAAGTAGGGTTTTCTTAAATATATACATAATGTTTTATTACTAAAATCACAATTAATTAAAGCATGTCATCATAACAATAAAGGCGTTTATTTAAAATAAAAATCGGCACGATAAAATTAAAGTGTTAAGTTAATTCTTAACATGTTATTTTCCATTACGATCACTTAGATAGCAAATTAATCAAGATGGAAGGCCTCATATTTTGAAACGCTCGAAAATGTGAACATAATTACATACTCATAAATTGAACACACCATGTTATTATTATTGTTTTAAATAGACATTTTGTTAAATTACACATGCAACGTAATTTGAGATTCTTTATTTTCTTTTCCAATACGAATTTTACATGTGGGTCACACAAAATTATACTTCACAGCGAATATTTTTTGGTGTAAATTTTGTCTACGTGGTATTATTATTATTATTTTTTTGCTTACTATTTTGTTGTCACAATGGGTATTTCTATATATGAACATCCATGGGCGATCATTATATATAGCTTTTGTGTAAACAACGCAACTTTTCATATAGATAAATGGCAAAAATTAATCTGTAAATCCACTAATATGACATACACATATCAAATATGGGAAATCATAGATATATATATTTTGATTTAAAAGAGTGTGACAGACAAAAACAACAAATATACACCGAGTCGATTCAACGAATATCAAAATTTCAACGAGTTTTGGTGTAATCCTATAAAAAGTTCTATATCTCTAGGAAAGGAACGAAACTAAATTATACTGCTTTTGAATGAAAACACATAAGAAATATTACTAGTTAAATACTATAAATCTACCTCCTAGCGTAGATGATCTGGGACCCTATTTTCAAATCATGCGATACGGCGTCGTACACGAAAATTACGTAATTATCGAACAAAATTAGAACAGTGTTTTTGAATATCGTACTCGTTATTTGTCATTTGTAAATTAAAGAGTGGTGTGGAGCACTTACCTGTCATGCAGTATTTACCTCTAGTTGTTTTTTGAAGGTTAATAAATTAAAACCAATAAATTATTGTAAATTTTATTGGTTATATTGTTGCCTACTATTTTTTTACTATTCAATTCATTTTGACTTTCAGTGAGTGTGTGTAAACATCTTACATTGAATAAAAAACTTTTTGAGTTTTTTTTTTAATTTGAATTTGATAAATTTTTAGTTCTGATAAAACTTTGATTCGTGAATTCGAAAATATGGCAAATTTCGACATATATTTCATATCGGATGAGTATGAAATTTTTGCCGATGGAGAAGTTCGTATATCTTGGTTTTCATAGAAAATGGATCTGTTCGCTTTAAGCGATTATCTGTTTATAAAAAATTATCGCCTATCACTCTTATGCGGGAACATCTCACTGTTTTCCCTTCATAAAAAATGCCTCAAGATCTTTTCACCTGAGTATCACTGCTAACGTAGGTAACTACGTTTCAAAGTTATTAATGCATCTAAACGACGTATTAGGTACCCATATAAAAATCTTCAGACTACACCGACATTGTGATTGCTAAGTTATTAGGCAAATGACAAGGTTTGAGTTATTTTAATAACTTACATACTTACTTTCATTACATACGTATTTCCATTTCAATCGATTCTACCAAATTTAAAAACTAACAAAACTAATACATACACACTCTTGAACTGACTTTTGCGATGTTAGTAGTGTTGCATTCAAACAAAAAAAAAGTTACACACGCTATTTCATTTTATTTGTAATAGTACAAATCAAAAATAATTAGTGTGAAATAATTAGCATGACATCGTATACAAGTAATCTACGATTACAAAGACTAATTGGTTGATTGATTACTGTAAAATAAATCGAAACATAACAACCAAATAATAATGTTTGTAAAGTTGGTAGAATTTTTCAGCGCTCGATATTTTATCATTTGTTTATCATTTTCATTCAAAGACACATTTTTGACGCACCGGGCGCTATAGCATTCGTTTTTGGTTCGGTGACATTTATCATTGCACTATAATATTACGAGCGATTCAAAAACAGGACCCCTGAAACCTTTTCCGCGCACATCTATTCACTGATACACCGTGTGGCATTTTCATTAATCACATATCCTAATCGCTATCAATTTCCCCTCAAGACGTATGGTTTATGGTGATACCCGATTCAATAAATTTAGTCCGGACGTGGGTTGAGATAGGTTTGTAACGGATTGTGGTACGGTACACTCACGCTAAATCGAAAATGTCTGTTTTTAAGCAAGGTACGCGATACAAATGGAGAAATTGTTGCTAATTTATGCTGACTACACTATAATGTACTATCACTATATACGTCATAGTAATATACTATATTTTCTACGTATACGACGGAAAGGTTTAAAACTAGTACAATGTGAAAACAATGTTAGTAGAAAGAGAAAGTTAAACGATGATAATACAATATATATTTATTATTGGCCGCTGTTCAATATTCTTTGTCGTTCAGCATCTGTTACTCATCGGAAGAGACGCAGGTACGTGTTTGGGAAACTCACTAGTATCTTCACGCCAGGGAGACGGCCCCAGTGCAGCAGGTCGATGCTGTGGTCGGGTCGCCTGTTCAACATGGGAGTTCACCGGGGGAGTGGTTGACATTCATTAGCTGCAATTAGTGCAGGCTCGACGTTTTCGCATGTTTAAAATTTTGCCCTTCAAGATGCTCTTCACCGATTCTTTTATCGCGTATTAATACAGAAATGTAATAAAAAATAACTACTCATATAGATCACATTCTATGACGGAAGAAGAAATATTTTGAAATAAAGTAGCGGTACATACACGAATGAGTCCGGCAGGACTTGTTTCCGCCATTACGTGGAGTCACTTGCGATCAAGGTATACGTACCTATCTGACAAATTCATATGATTGTTTGCTTTCGATTCTATGTACTTTTTCTGTGTGTTTTTTTTTGTCATATTCATGTCATTTAAAAAGAATGAAAATTAAACAATGAATAAGGAACAATTCAAACAACGTTTAGTTTTTTTTTTGTTTTGTTTATCCTTTATTGACGCGCATAAACTAACACGACGTTTAAGCATTGTTATTAATTATGTAATTGAGTAAACAATTACAAAAAACATTTTAGAGCTTGGCCAATGGCTATGCAATAGAATGTAATTGCCTTTTTATAGGGAATGTCTTGAAACAACCTGTCCGACTCGGTCAGTTTGATTTCGACAGAAAATGAAACAAAGAATCGATCTCATTTATGCAGCGTTCAAAAAGATACACTGACTGAGTCCTTAAGTCCGGTGCCTAAAACCCAAACGCTATAAACAGTGTGGTTTGCTGTACTGATAAAATACTTTGTGCTTTAAAAAATGCATAAACAAATTTGACGTTTTGTTTTAATAGATTCAGAAATGTCACTTCACAATATCGAAACTGTCAAACGCAATTTCACAGGGGTGTAAGCTGGCGCACGAGGACATCGCGGACTGAGACCGGAGTAAAACTCGCCATCGCGCCAAACGAGTACACCAGATAGCTTGAGTACCTAGAAGTGGTTAAATGGTAAGTGTAGAAAAGGGCTTCTAGTCAATTCGTACTTTTATGAAAAATGTGTTAAAAATATATTTTTAGTGAGAGTTCCAATACGTTATAGAACACAATGTTCCGTTCTAACCCACGGTTCAGTTTAGGTGTTCTCAATTTAAACCTGAAAAATTGAGCTAGAGATGACGATCGCTCCAAAAGGCATCTCACGGTACTTCTAATAATTCGATGTTCCTACTATATCAGCCCATTATGCCCTACTCAGGGGCTTAGGCTTCTTCTCGAGATGAGGGTACTTGGAGCTTAATGCACCACTCTGCTCCCGTGCGGGTTGGTGGATTTTAACGGCTGCTATCTGATGATGGCGGCCGGGGTCGACGGCTTAACGTGCTTTCCCAGGCACAGTCAGTGATAGTTTATGTACTTATGCAGGGAAAAATTGGTAAATGTCTGTTTCTGAGATTCAAACCACGATCTTCTAAACAAGAAGCGGGCTTGCCACCACTCGGCTATTACGACTACATCGTAAGTTAATATATGCTCGCTGCTATCAATAATGCAGGGTTCGTTCGTAGAATGCAAATTCTCTCGACCTCGTTCTATGATTTCTATAATGTCTGTTTCCCATCTCATGAAAACACATCTGAGGGACTCAATATTAAAATAACAACCAAGTCACGGCTGCAGTACCGGAGTAGTGACGCAAGACCAAGATTTTTTTCTGTTAAAGTAAATTAAGTATAATAAATGTCATGAAACAAAAGGAGCTGTTGGAAAATTTAATGTAACTTATTGTAATATCTTAAATATTTTTTCCAACAGAAAAAAAATATTGGGATATTAGCCAATATAAACAAAATGGTATCCTGCAGACCATACTTCAAAATGTATAAAACACTCCTATTAGCATCGATATATATATTAGAATCTTGAAAAAGCCTTTTCTCTCCAGAAAAAGCAACTAAAAAGAATATACAAAATCTTATCAAATTTAAAGTGACCTTATCCAAATTAAAATTTGTATCATGCCCTCATTCACAGTTGATCAAAATATATACCATACTAAATCACATTAAAATCATATCTATACTAATATTATAAAGCTGAAGAGTTTGTTTGTTTGTTTGTTTGTTTGAACGCGCAAATCTCAGAAACTACTGGTTCAAATTGAAAAATTCTTTTTGTGTTGGATAGTCTATTTATTGAGGAAGGCTATAGGTTATATGTATAAAATAATACTATCTGTCTGTCTGTCTATTCGAGCAAATCTCCAAAACATTTAAAGTGATTTTGATGAAACTTCACAGATATGGAAAAAAAATGGTCAAAAGTGACATACACTACTTTTTGTATGTCTGTATGTACGTTCATCTGTCTATTCGAGCTAATCTCCAAAACGGATAAATCGATTTTAATGAAATTTTACGGGTATGAAAAGGAGGTAGTCAAAAGTGACATACGCTACTTTTTGTCCGTCTGTCTATCTTAACGTCTATGTGTCTATTCGAGCTGATTTCCAAAATGGCTGAACAGATTTTAGTGAAACTTTGCAGACGTTGAAGTTGTCAAGAGTGACATCAGCTACTTTTTGTGTCTGTCTGTCGTTTGTCTTCACTGATCTATCAACGTAGATAAGCCGAAACTACTAAGTCTAGGAAACTGAAATTTAAAACAGATGTTTATTTTATAACGTATTAATTTTTTAAAAAAGGAATATTTGGAAATTTCAAATTTAAGGAGGGAGGGAAGGGAAAATAGAAACATAAAAATTTTAACATAAATAAATAATGACGTGTTTCAGGGTTTTTGGATTTCCACATTTTAAGGGTGGGAAACGGGAGGTGAAAAGTATGGGAGTATCGGTATTCTTAACGGAGTGGGGAGAATGAAGACTGAAAGTTTGAATGGGTGTACCCAATGTTAGTTTCAGCAAAAAGTACGTATAAACCGTTGCGAATGTTAATACTACCTAAAACAGAAATGTGTAGTCTACGCAAGCGAAGCTGCGGGCGGTCGCTAGTATATAAAAAAATCCTTTGTAGAAGAATTAAAAATATTACTTTTTCAAAAAAGAACCTTGAACGTTGAACACTTAACTATATCCATTGAGCATCAATTGCTAATTTACAAAATTTATTTTACTTCAATGTTCACTTGATATTTGTAAAATATATGTTTTTATGCAGAAAATTAAAATTGTATATTTTTATAAACTGAGAGAATAAATATAAATATATCAATTCCAAATAAATAAATAACGAATATAATTGTTAAAAACATATAAGAGTCTAGATTGATATCCGCAAGGACAAAAATATGTATATTAAATTGAATGTATTGTATTATTTATAACTGACAAATTATAAAACATAGCAATATAAGTTTCTATAAATGTTTAAGATGGAGCAGTAGTCAAAAATTATTTATAAAATTCTACGTCCTTAACACGGTGTCACGGTAATAGGGTGTCACTATCCAACAATAAAGAATAAATAAATAGGTAGTTTCAATGTTTTTCATACCATCACTAAAAACTATTTACTTTACCCTCGAATAAGAAGTAATTTGACAACAGCGTATATTGTCAATTTGTAATCTCTCTTCAAGGAATATAATGAACAATAATTAGTAGCATTTCAAGTTCAAGTGTAACAACAGATTCCCTCAATAATACCACACAATACTCCCAATTGCCATATACAGTTCCACACATATTGTGTCCTAACTAGATTGTTTAGGGCCTGTACAATAATACAATACAACGAATACAATATGAACTCCTGTACATATTGTATTCGTAAAATTACTCAATAACCATTTCTTGTATAATAGAGCAAAAATATAAATGAGCGTCGTTTTTCTGTATTACAAACCCTGTTATATATATTAGGCGTATTTTCAAAGAAATCAGTACTATCTAAAACGTATTGGTCTTAGAAACTTGTCGATTGCATATGTATTTGTTTCGTCAAAATCTTATTGCAAGACTAACATAATTTTAACTCTACCATACCACAGAGATTTTTTGTAAATAAAAAAAATCACTTGAAGTTGCTATTCTGAATATTCTTTTAACAATATTAAAGGACTGAAAACCGTTTCGTTGTTTTGACTACGTGCACTGATTTGCTTTCATATCATCAGTCGGCGTCTCCTCATTTTTAATTTCCGTTGCCATACTGCTATTTTCCACTATGTCTTCCTCTATGTTCTGATAGATTATGTCAGACGGTGCATTAAGCAACGTTCAGCGTTACGCAGTGAGGGCCCTTAAAGGTTGGAAAGGATAAACTTTCATCCTACTTCCAGACCAGCATCACGACTTTCGTCTATTGTTGCAACGAACACAGACGTGGGAAACCATTCATCGGCGTATGTTACTAATAATTACCCTAGACCATAGAAAACTATTGCTCGATCGATAATTTTTCCATACATCAAAGAAAATTGTTGTTAGCGTAACCAAAGTTCTCACACAAGGTTCTTGTACAATACTAAAAATAATTCATATGATTATTATTCTAAGATCCTGTTCTATCTGGTGAACCCTTCGTTCTTTTCCCAGGCAAAATATTGTTTATATACAATACTATAAAACATATTAATAAACATTACTAAGGAGGGTTGGCACCCTAAATTCGGTGACGACAGCGTGAATCTTACCCTGTTTAAGGCCTTTTGCCAAGTATTTTATACTAGCAGCCTGTGGGTTAATTATACTCAGAGGGCTTACAATGCTTTCCGACTCCGACTCTTCAGGGCGCTGTTGCGGCTACCCCGAGTCTGTAGCGCCTCACTAATGTTTACCCAAGGGCATACCGTTCACTTCTATGCCGTAAGGCGGAAGCGGATAGCCTCCTTGCTGTGCAGAGTGCAGGCCGGCCGCGGTAACGTTCTGTCGGTCTTTGCAGACAGAATTGACAGCCCCATTTTAAAGCATTGGGTGGGGCTGTTAGTTAATAACTATGTAAATTAGGGACTAATTGTAATTAAATTTAATACTAACATTAGAGTAAGTCTACTACTAACACATAATGGACTATGTGCCTGAATAAATAAAATTACATTCATTCAGTAAAGTAGGTTAGAGTTGGCGTGTAGGCGAATACGTTGCAAGTATGCGGTATGTTGCAAACTTAAGACCGATCTCATAAACTAAACTAATTTTATTAATTTATTTTTTAATATATGAACAATATTTCGCCTGGGAAAAGAATGAAAGCTTCACGAGATAGAGCGGGATCTTGTTCTATAACACTTATTTTTGGCTAGATACATCTATTGAGATACATCTTGCTAAAAATATGTTTGTATCTCAGTAGATACTTCTTGCCAATCTTGAGAGACCATAGTTTCGCACAAAGCGATGTAGAGTCCTGCATCTCAGACCGGCTTGCCCAGGTCTCGGTCTGCTTTACTATTTTAAGCACGTTATTTGTTACTAGCGACCCGCCCCGGCTTCGCACGGGTACCAGAGCATATAAGCCGTAGTGTTTTTTCTGTCGTAGTGTCCTATCAGCTTGTTGCGTCTAACATGTGGATTAGATTTAATTAGATTTAAATGTAACGTAAGTTCATCTTACTTAGAGTATTTTAATGTAAATTATTTCCGATTCCATAAATATGTGAAAAAAACAATATTTCTTTTTATACAATATTGGTAACCTCTGCCATTTTACATCACGTGTGTCACATCGGGCTGTCGCCAATAGTTTTTTTCACGATAGTTCTGAAGATATTGATTTAAATGGTATAGCGTAAAGGGCAATTATTATAATGTGCGTGTAATGCTGAAAGTTAATAACGTATTTAGTTTGATAAGGATTATTACTGTATCCGTATAAATTGCTTTCCAATCACGTTATCATATGACAACATTTTTTTAAACATAAAAATAGGCATAGTAAGCTATCCATAAAAGATAGACATATGCCTTCGCAGACTTTTCTTTAGTCCTATAAAAGAGAAACAATTCCTCTATAAAGTATTTTGTTATATCTGAAAGGGATTAGGCAGCGTTTTCGATGAAGCTCCCAGCCACCTTGATTTTTTTCCGACTCCTTCAACAATAATCGTCATACTTCAACATATTTCCACAAAACAATAATAAACTATACACGTTTATCTTCCTATTGAATCACTTTGTCCATTGATGTCAATAATATGCCAATCCGTTCGGAAGTTTTTGAGTATATCGCGTTCAGACAGACAGACAGACAGACGCAGCGGGAGACTTTACTTTATAATATGTAGTGATAATTTGCTTATTTCTTTCTTTCGGAAAGAGATTATAGGTAAAGTTTGCTCGTAAGTTATGTTGATGTTTTATGAGTATCGAGCACGTTCTTATTTCAAAATTATTTTATGATATCAACTCTTAAGGGAGGCCAAACTGAAATCAAAGTCGGCAGCAGCATACTGCTACCGTCATAATGCTGAGCTAGCCTCCATTATTCATATTTATTTCTTCTTTTTGTAAGACTTCTTTTTGTGAGACTTATTGTGGGTAACTATTATTATTATTGTCATTGTCGTAAATGAATATTAATAATAATACCTTGGACATCCCACACAGCGCCATCTAGTCCCAAACTAAGTAAAACTTGTATTATGGATACCAAAGAACTGATAAACATACTTAAATATTCTTTATAATGTATACAAAATAATGTAGATATTTCACACCCAAACACGGAACAAATTGACATGTTCATGCACACAAATATTTGTCCCGGGTGGGAATCGAATCCGGTGTAGTTAATCCTGACAATAGTCACTTGTAGCGCGTCCAATGAAAACTTGATCCATCGCGTCGCGTAGTCCAGATTTGGCAATTAATTTCAAATGTTCTTTTGTTTTGTTTGTATATATATTGTGTATATCTATAACACGTTGTGTGCGTGTGACCAGTTTTTTAATTAGTGGAATATGAAGGAAAAGTATTTGTTTATAAACATCTAACTCATTCACACGAAAGAAAATAATAATGATAATTGCGCCCCACCTCGTTTCATAAACACAAAAAGAAAGAGAAAAGTTAAATAGATTGTAAAATATTGTCATTAAATGCTATCTATACTAATATTACAGAAAGATACATTTTTTGCGTTTACAAGGTAATTTCTGAAATACTCTATAAATGATGTGAAACCAGCCCAACGTGTTATGAAGGACATTGTGAGCATAGGCTGCTATAATATATCAAGCTTAGGGCTCTTCCATGTAAACACGAATATTTTTCATATAAAATAAAGGGAAATATTACAAATATTTTGTTCAAAGCCCAAGGAATATAGCTTTTGAAAGTTCCGATTGAGACATTGCTAAGGCCACCTGAAAAATCTGTTCGTTTGTTAGTGCAATATGCAAAAACAATGGACTTTCAATGATGTTCCTCTTAGAAGTGGTACAGCTGCGGGAACGGGAGTGGGAAATCTAATTATTTTATAGCCACATCATACCATCAGTCCATTAATGTCCCACTGCAGAGGCTTAGACCTCGCCTCGGGATAAAGGGACTTGAAGCTTGATCCAGTACACTGCTCCAGTGTGTGTTGGTGGATTTTAACGACTGTGATCTATTGATGACAACCGGTACTTAACGTGCTCTCCGAGACACACAGAAAAACTGATTGGTACATGCCCTGGAATCCGAACCACAGCCTTCCAAACAAGAAGCGGGCTTTCTACTACTCGGCTATCACAACATTATATTATATTTCAAATTTAATTATATTATATGTCCACGCAGGCGGAGCCGCTGACAATAGTTATATTTTATAACTGACCGATTAGTCGAGTGGTCGGAGACCTCGACAGCAAGACGAAGGTCGTTTGAGCCTTGCCTCGGACAAGCATTTCAATGACATTTAGCTCATCTTTTAAAATCCTTACAGTAAGATCAATTTGATGTCATTACTTTGTCACACAAAGCTGTAGAAATTTTTATTTAAAGTTCTTCTAGCACCGCCAGTACGGATTCCGATCCGATATGAAATGCGATCCCAGCTTAAATATTCGAGGGATCTACTGCGGTACCTTTGGCTTTGGATAGCTCGGATACGCCATAGAAGTATCTGCGAGATATGCTATTCGTTGCGGATTTCAAGAGCGGTCGTGGGAGTGGCTGTAATTATTTCACTTGTTAATTTGTTCGATATTATTACTTCAAATCTGATTGGTCTAATGTTAATATTGGAAAAGTTCATGTAGGGGCAACGTTGTAAATATGACGACGGAACTAACATCATGCAAAGGTTGCGTAATTTATAGTAATAATAATAGATAAGGAAATAACTGTGATAAAATTGTGTATTTATCAAATTATTTATTATTATTTCGGCGGTTATGCCAAAAGCTTCAAAACCCATTTTGTGTTTTGTTTCTTTTAGCAAAATTTTTATTATAAATAAATAAATAAATAATGCATCCGAAAAAAATACAATTTCTAGTAAAATTTGAATTCACATTAAACATTTTATTACAACAAATCAGTTATGCGTGAGGTAAATTCATAAAATTATTTTGAATAACCCAGAACTGTCACCAATGTTCAATTTACGTCGAAAACTTTAACTACAGTGTGACGTAGGAAAAAACTGTCCGCGTCTTCCCCATAGGCCATAGATAAGACTATATGTAGAGCTATGATTAAAACAATATTCAATACCTACTATTAGTCGAGAAAAATCGTACTGTAATCAGTAAACTATAATGGTAGTCAAGCTTCCAAATACAATTGTATAAAGTTCCAAGCTCATCTAAAATCGAAACCTCAATATAATACTGCCTTTCAATTATAAATACATTACGTAACGCAAATAGTGTATATGGCATGTCTGGTTATCGAGTCGGAGAAATTGAAAATGAAATAACTGCCTCTGGCAATTTAGGAATTGGAATGCCTATATCAAGGGACTTAATTAAAGTTATCCGTTAAGAATAAAGACAAATGTCCTTTGCGACGAGAACTCATATCAATATATTAAAAAACCGATTAAATGCGTGACAAACTCGCGTCTTAAGGGTTTCTTATTGTAGTATCTTCATCAGTCCATTTTTACCCCACTGCAGGGGCTTAGGCCTCCCCCAGGGTGAGGGGGGCTTGGAGCTTAAATCACCACACTGCTCCACTGTGGGTTGGGGATTGTAACGACCGCCATATTTTGACAGCGCCCGGGATCGACTGCTTAACGTGCTCTCCGAGGCACGGAGTCAGTGATGATTATGTACTTAAGTCAGAAAAACTCATTGGTTCTCGCCCGATTCGAACCATGACCCTATGGCCCTTGACCATATGACCCTTATTGTAATATATTAGGTGTGATTTCATTTTTTTGCCAGGTTTTTGGAGGTAAGTAAGAATCGAATTCTAAAAGTGAATTCATGAAAAAATAAAGTACCAATTATTTTTTTTCAATTTTGTTAAATCAATAACTGTATGTGTTTCTTGGCCAGTAACCTTGTGTAAACGTCAAGGTGTTGCGTTGCATGTGATGAAATGTAAAATTTGGTAAATCAATAAAAAATACGTTTTTCTTTGGAATTAATGAGAAATGCCGTCAAACGCATGTTTTCCCATTGAACTTTTCTTTTAATTTGGCTGAAGCGAAGAACCACACCTTGTATGACGTACCTATTTAAAGCTACGTAAGCCAGATAGCATCAACGGTTTAGGTTAGCTGGCTTACTGGCCCACCTTATAATCTCACCCTGTATACTTATACTTCTAGATTCGGGATACGAACTATTCAAAGTCAATATGCGAATGTTGTGAGGATCTACCTGACTCGGCCCAGGCCCACAACTTGATCCTCGTGGTTATTTATTAATTTATCGAAGGATTATGATGATTCTTGAATTGTAAGCTTCCAAATACAGCTCCATTTCAACTTCCAGAAATGTAGTAGCGAGATCGTCGTAGCGGAACCCTTTTTTCGGGATATAAAGTGCCTATGTCACTCTACAGCTTATAAACTATATCAGTGCAAAAAATTATAGCGGTCCCAGTACAACTGTGTAGCTCACGCGGACGGAGTCACGAGCGGAAAGCTAGTTTGAGAATAAAATGTAGCCCATGTTACTTGCTGATAATAAAGCTTTCTATAAGTAAAATCAGTTAAAAAGTTTGTCCGTAAAAAACAAGCAAAAAATCAAATCTATCCTCATTATAATTTAATATAGATAAATATATAGAATAGTTTGAAAAATATGATTATAATTAAAGCGATCTAATTTATTTTTGGCTGAAAATTACTTTGCTATTGAACGAGAATTCCGTGGAATTGTGATTTATGTTCTCAAAAGTGGGTTTATTCCGCAACACAGTCGCATTATTGGCTCGGTATTGAGAGCCATCTCGTCGCCTACACTACGTGATCCAAATACCTATCTCTGGGCCACTGGACTATGCCGAATACATGGACAGGCGTGTTACCATTCAATCGAAATACATGAATTCCATAGATCTCACAGTTAGGGTTGCCAACCATACTGTTAAATACAGCATTATACTCTTTTTTTACGTTAATATTATTGACTGTTCACCAATAATTAAGTATCGAACTTACTGTTTTTGACAACTCACTCAAAAATACTAGTGTCCACAGGCAAAATCATCCAAATCACAGAGTAAGTTGCAATGCATTACAGTTGTTTAGTTTCTAAACGTACCAGAACAACAGAACAAATCTTTCAACGTCAATTCGACAATGTCAGTATTAAATAGGTACACTATTACGCTGTAATTAAGAACGAGAAGAAAAAGAAGAACTATACTATTGTAACCTTTTTTCTTGTAAATACAGTATTCTAGTGATATATTTAATCAAGGTATATATCGGGGTTATGTTAATATTTCTATAAATTCCAAAAAAAAGTATAATTCCTGGAAATAATTCTGTGGAACACAGAATTTTCCAAATGGTAAACGATTGATCTAGTATAATGTAAAGTTAAAATGAAATTTCCTATTATGTTTTCAGATCCTCATTTTTTTTCTTCAATTTTACAAAAAAAGTATCATAAATAAAATCATTGCACGAAAATTCGTAGAATTCTTAGGACGACTGAGAAAAACGTTTTCGCATCCACAAATGAAAATAATATCCGTGAAAGTACCGATCCACTGTAATTTAAAATATATAACAAAGTTTTCGAACCCGCGCTTTTAAAAATTTTTATCTATAAACATTCAGAAACGATCAATATGAACATATAGCAATATAAAAATGTGCTTTCAAACCTGCGCAGGATCATCCAAGGTAGATTTTGTTCACTACGGAAACGCAGCTAGTGTTAACAAATTCAGTGAACAACTTATTGCTGTCTGTTAAGGTCATATTTGAACAACCTTATCAAAATTTACGTACGTACGTACTTAATTTAAAGAAAAACGTCGATGTTTCAAACTATGTAAATAAATCAAATAGTAAACTGGAGTGCCTAACACAGTTCACAGAATTAGCAAGTTAAAATAGCCATGGGCAGGCCATGTCGCTCGTAGAACTGAGAACCACTGGAGAAGGAAGATCCTCGAAAGATGACATCGACCGTAACATGGGAGGGTGTCCCATTAGATGGATTAACCGCCTGGCTAAGGTTGCGGGCTGACGCAGGTTACAGGTAGCTCTAAATTGTTCATCGTGAGTATCTAGAGGAGAGGTCTATGTCCATCAGGGGACGTCTTGTGGTTGAAACGATACACACGAAAGCAATCTAGTATTCCCTAAGATATTTTATGAAACAAATATTGTGTATGTTGGTGTGATACCGTAAAATGATGCTTATTGTGTTGGATGTTGGTTTGCCTATGTTGGAAGCCAAAACTCAAAAAAATACGAATCATTGTCTTTGCTAATCTAACTGACGCGACATCTTGTTAAGCTCGTATGGATTCAAGTTGCTTGATCAAAACTATCACTATCTTTTTAGAAACAACCAAGTGTTAGAGTGATATGGGGTGCGGACCACAGAATATCTTAATAATCATGTGAAGGAAGCGTGGTCTGCACTCCTTAAAAACACGGCCTATTGTATCTATTGTGGTACCAACTAATCAAGCGTCGCGTCGGCGTAATGATGCTATTCTATCACCTAAAAATTACTAAGTGACGCAATATGGTGCTTACATTGTGAGCCAATCACGTGGGGCCATATAACCACATCCGCCAATCACTTGCGAACTTGCGAATCACAATTTCGTGGATCGGAAGACGATAAACCGAAATATGTTGGCGTAAGGCTTGTCCCGTCGTTGGTTAAAGGCGACAACATTTGGTCTGTGTTCGTCATGTCGAACAGACAGCGGCATCGAGCTTATAATATATAATTACTAGAGTTCGCATGAATATGAAATTCAGCGTTAAACGCGAGAGCGCTTATGCCCAAGCATAGGCCGCACTAGTTGAGATAATGCAACCTACAGTTTGCGCCAAACATCTTGTTCGCCGTAAAGTGGAAGCGAGTAAAGTCGCAGTAGAAGCAAAGGGGTAGCAACGTGTCAAAAGCGGAGCACAAAACCGCACCGCGTCGACTTCACAAAACAAGATATTTTGCTCGATCTTTATATCTATTTTCACATTTTGTTACATTATGAAGGATGACGTGAAATTGACGAATTTCCAAATCATAATACAATCACAATAAAATTAAATTTCGCTTAAATTTATTTCAATGTTTTAAGAAATAATTTATCTCAGTGAAATCTTTTCCCACAAAAGATTAAACGTTAGAAGATTAAATTCGAAGACGGATTCCTAGTGGAAATAATTCGTATAAAGTTCTATTAGTTTTATTCCTATCATAAAATGGTTATAATAAATATTTTCGTATATTTAAGAAGGTCATAGGTTTAATTTGAACAAGAGAAAGGCCATGGGGTACCCCCGAGACCGCTATCGATCGTGAAATAATGTTCATGTAAGGTAGTTTTATATTTGATTACAAAGCTTCTGGAATAAATCCTAAATTCACGACCATTCTATTATGGTAATAGAAATATTACACAGGGTTCTATGTGATGCTTAGTGAAACGCACGGCACGTTATTTTCGTGTTTATTTCGCAAAACATTTGCAGTAAAATTAAAAAAAAAAAAACTGATAATGACCTTCATTTCTTTGTCACTTGACTAAAATGTCAAAGCCAGTCTGACTCTTCGCTTGTCAAGTGCGTCTTTTAATACGAAGGTTCTAACGTTCTAGCGCTTTCCATAAAACTCTAATTATTATTATTATTATTCAACACTTCTTTTTGACCGTAGTTTCTGGAACAAAACTAGTGACGTGGAAGTATCTGTCTATAAAAGTATAATTCAAAATATAAATAGGTCCCAAGCGAATCTTTGCGTATACAACTAGGGTTGCCAACATTTTTTCGTTTGAATATAGTATTAAGAATAAGCTAATAATAAGAAGAGAATAAGCTAAGAAAATGTATAGTAACGCTTCGAAAAAATATAGTATTTTTTGAAAAAATGAAAAAAAAGCAATGGTGTGAGTTTGTTACCTATTTATTTTTGTAAAAATCATTTTTTTTGCACTTCGTGCATTCTTTAACAAATTTTTTTTCTCAATAAAAGAATTGTATAAATTAATATAAATAAGCAGCTCGTTTTTTGATCAGTGAGATACTTGTTCTATTTCTCTCTTCCCGCCACTTGGAATTCAGAATAGAAAATATCATTTCCTTAAAAGCCGTAGTGGCAGGAATAGAGAGTAGAAACAATAGTATTTTATATAGATTTGGTAAATTATTTTTAGGGTTTTTGAAAATACTATGCTGTTATTTCTGACCCGTAGGTTTTTTAATAAACCCACTACAATCTTTTACTTCTGTGATAATTTCGTTCAGTAGGTACTGTAATTTCTGAATAAAGGTCATCCATTTGAATGCTTAATTTTTCTTTTAAATTTAAAACTTCTATAATTACTTCAAAGTCTTCAAAAGAAATCTCATGGTTTAAATTAAATTTTTGAACTTTACACAACCAATTTTTTTCATCGAAATTAAACCATTTCTCAAGATATATCCGACTTTCATCTATGAAATAAAGAAAATTCTTTTTAATTTTTTAATTTTCCATTGGCGATTTTGTTTCATAACCAAAGAAGCGGTCTTTCTTGCGCTGGTCTAATGCCGATTTTTAAGTTGACATAATATAATATTAGGTCTTAAATTAAATCTAATTGCAACTGAAAGAAGTATTTGATCTCAAAGTTAATATAATCAAATTGTTTTCGACATTCAACAGCATTTGATGCTTTGATAAAATTTTTGATATCTACATTATCAATATAATTTGACAGATAAGTGATCATAGAACTTAATATTCACGTTTGACGCTTATGAGATAAGCGTAGGTGATAGATATTTACTAAAATCAATGTATAGAAAAAACTTCACTTCACTTCACTTCATGAGCCCATTTTTACCCCACTGCAGGGGCTTAGGCGTCCCCCAGGGTGAAGAGGGGGGCTTGGAGCTTAAATCCACCACGCTGCTCCATTGCGGGTTGGGGACTGTAAAGACCGCCATCTGTTGACAGCGTCCGGGACCGACTGCTTAACGTTCCCTCCGAAGCACGGAGTCAGTGATAGTTATGTACTTAAGTCAGAAAAACTCATTGGTACACGCCCGGATTCGAACCATGGCCCTAAGGGGCCTTATAAATTTGAGACAGGTTCGTTGCGCTTTGAGCTATCACGACTCTTAGAAATCAGGTCACCGCCATTGTTCAGCTCAACTCAATCGAGTTATCAAATGAGCCAACTCAATCAACTCAATATCTCAGTTTTCCTAACGAATTTCCAGCTCCGTCATGAATGTTGAAACTAGAATATTTAGCGTGAATAATTATTACTTTATGTTTTTTTTTACTTTTCATTAAAAAAAACCATTTCCAAGGGTAGCAAAAGCTTTAATTAATTAAAATATAAACAATTACGGTTGGTTGGAATGCTGTAGTTACAGCGGAGCCAAACGATACGCCGCCACAGCCTATTTATCATTAATTTAAGATACTTTGTAAAATATTTGAGCAATTATGTGGAGAGTGGGTCAACAAAATACCTTTCACGCCTAAGTTACATTACCTTCCACAATATTAACTCGATATAACGAGCCAAGTATCCGTACAAACGACTGTTGCAAAAGTTTACAAAGTAATTTATGTTCGTAGTCTATTAAATAAGTTTTGTTAGGACATCCTCTAGCGTAAGAAGAACTGTCATTGGAAACTATTCAAATTAAACTCTCTACTTTCTGACTTTCTTGTCAATTCGTTTAATTCTGGTAGAATATTACGTATAAATAAAATGGAATAATTATTCGAACCGACTAAATGGACGTCAAACCCCGTACAGTGCAGTGTCCCGCAGCCGGGATGAACGTTCATGATTGAAATTCAAATGATAAGTTTAAAAACAAATATCTCAAATACTACTCGACATACTTTATCAAAGCGATTTTCGTTTAAAGTGCTTTTTAAATTAAACTAACTGAAATTTTTCCGGAATTTTGTACCCCAATTTGAAGGGGATGAACGCACTTTTTCGGAATTTAGGAGTACATATCTCAACGACTAATAACTTCAATAAAAAAGTCGATTCGAAACTTCTGTGCCATTTTTAAAGATCTGTACCGTGTGTTCGGTTGAACGTAGTCCAAACTTATAAAGTGTCTAGAGCTTACCAAACTACACAACAAGTTTCAAGTGAGCAGATGGCACAACCTAACGGTTACCGAGAAAAACATGTTTAAATTTTCATTTTTAAATGTTTTTTTACATTTTGTTTATTTAGGTAAGCTCTACATGCTCTATGAGTTTGGACTACGTTCAGACGATTTTTCATCCCTGAATTGCATGTATAGCCAAATAAACTAAAAAAAAATTGAACTACATCATTCGGTTGCTGTTCACCACTTTTTTTTTCAATTATATAGTGCTAATAGCCTTCTAGTCAAATGGGTGTGGCAGACGGATAGACGAATAGGACCATATTATCATAAGGGTTCCGTTTCTTGTCAATTGGCTACAGAACCCTAAAAACGGTTATGCTACCTTAATCTTCTAAAAGCGAAGTAATTATGGAACTAATTGTTTACTCACACAAATGTCTTTTACATTTGAATTTATCTATAGATTTAATTTATTTAGATTAAGATGAATAGCCGTAGCAATTACAAACAAACCTATTCCTCGTTTCAGAGGCCAGCGTTTAAAGAGAACTTTCTTTTAAATTTCATTTAAATAAGGTTTGTACGATTGTACGTAATTTCTTTCAGAAATTCATTTTACGCAGATTTTTCAAAGAAAATTTTTCCCTAATTGAAATAATAAAAAAAAACATGTAGTATAAGTATCTAAATCAATTTTATTAGAGAGTATGGTTTCATAAGATTAATTTTTCGAGAATTTCGTAGGAAACGATCACAAATTTTTGATTTTGCAGTGGGAAATTAAAAATGTGTTTTCAAAAACACGACGTTTATAATACATCAATTACGGGGATCACCGTCAGAAAAATCTTTATTTTCTAAACCTTATAGCTTCGAATGTATTAATATTTGAGTCTGATTACTTTTTTATTTACAGATTTATGTTATTTATAACAGAAAATAAAAAATCGAACATAATCTACCTTTTTTTCATAATTTCAGTCGTACTAATCTATATTAATAAAATTGAAGTGTCTGTCTGTCTGTCTGTCTGTCTGTCTGTCTGTTCCGGCTAATCTCCGAAACGGCTAAACCGATTTCAATAAAACTTTGCAGACGTGCAAAGGGCATTACCGCGGGTGACATAGGCTATTTTTTGTCTGTCTGTCTGTCCGTCTATCTGTCTGTTTGAGTTGATCTCCGAAACGGCTGAACTGATTTAAATGAAACTTGGCAGACGTGCAGAGGGTATCATCAGGGGTGACATAGGTTGCTTTTTGTTTGTCTGTCTGTCCATCTGTCTGTCTGTTTAAGCTGATCTCAGAAACGGCTTAACCGATTTCAATGAAACTTGGCAGACGTGCAGAGGGTATCATAAGGGGTGACATAGGCTGCTTTTTATCTGTCTGTCCGTCTGTCTGTCTGTTCCGGCTAAACTCCAAAACGACTAAAGCGATTTCAATGAAACTTTGCAGACGTATCTATGTGACTACGTGACTAAATATTTAAATGCATATATTTTCGAAACCATCAATCGTAGACCTATCGTGTTAGTACTCAAACTTGATGCTTTGGCAAGATCTATGTGACCACGTGACCACTTTTTTAAATGCATATATTGTCGAAACCATCAATCGCAGAACCATCGTGTTGGTACTCAAACTTGATGTTTTGACGAGATCTATGTGACCACGTGACCAAATTTTAAAAGCGTATATTTTCAAAACTATCAATCGCAGACCTATCGTGTTGGTACTCAAACTTAATGTTTTGACGAGATCTATGTGACCACGTGACCAAATTTTTAAAAGCTTATATTATCGAATCTATCAATCGCAGACCTATCGTGTTGGTACTCAAACTTAATGTTTTAACGAGATCTATGTGACCACGTGACCACTTTTTTAAATGCATATATTGTCGAAACTATCAATCGCAGACCTATCGTGTTGGTACTCAAACTTAATGTTTTGACGAGATCTATGTGACCACGTGACCAAATTTTTAAAAGCTTATATTTTCGAAACTATCAATCGCAGACCTATCGTGTTGGTACTCAAACTTGATGTTTTGACGAGATCTATGTGACCACGTGACCAAATATTTAAATGCTTATATTTTCAAAATCATCAATCGCAGACCTGTCGTGTTGGTACTCAAACTTGATGTTTTGACGAGATCTATGTGACCACGTGACCAAATTTTTAAAAGCTTATATTATCGAAACTATCAATCGCAGACCTATCGTGTTGGTACTCAAACTTGATGTTTTGGCGAGATCTATGTGACCGCGTGACCAAATTTTTGAAAGCTTACATTTTCGAAACTATCGATCGCAGACCTATCGTGTTGATACTCAAACTTGATGTTTTGGCGAAGTCTGTGTGACCACGTGACCAAATTTTTAAAAGCTTATGTTTTTGAAAACATCAATCGCAGACCTATCGTGTTGGCACTTAAACTAAAAGTTTTGATGATGATGACTTCAATAAAAAGATTTTAGGAGTGACATACAATAATTTTTGGTTGTCTGTCTGTTCGTTTGTCTCTTTGTTTAAACTGATCTCCGAAAGGGATAAATTGATTTCAATGAAATTTCACACATGTGATAAGCAGATTGTCAGGAGTGACATATAATGCTTTTTGTTTGGTTGTCTGGCCGTCTCTCTGTCCGTTCGAGCTAAACTCTAAAACATTTACACCAATTTTAATGAAACTTCGCACACATGAACAGACGGGTGTGAGGAGTGACATACGCTACTTTTTGTTTGTCTGTCTGTCTGTCTGTCTGTCTATATGTATGTTCGAGCTTAACTTTTAAAGATTTTAATGAAACGATGCAGACATAAAAAATAGGTTGTCAGGAGTATTATAGGTAACTTTTGTCCGTGTGGCTGTCTGTCTTTTTGTTCCGGCTAATCTCCAAAATAACTAAACCATTTCTATGAATCGTGGCAGACATAAAAAAGAGGTTATCAGGAATGACATAAGTTGGTTTTTGTCTGTGTGTTTGTGTGTCTGTTTGTTAGGGCTTATCATCGAAACGGCTGATCAGATTTTACAGAAATTTTGCAAACATAGTGTGTTGTCAGAAGTGAAAAGCATTTTTTTTATATACATATAAAAAATTGTAGTGTCTGTTAGTTTGTCTGTCTGTTCCGGTTAATCTCCAAACGGCTGACTGTTTTTGGGACCGACTTTGGGGATAGCTATTCTTTATGCTAAAATAGCTATATGGATTTTTATGAAGTTAGATTTAGAGATTTCTTAGGTAGTTAAGTTTCAGAATGTTCCAGAAAGTGTTACAATGTTTTGGCGCGTCACGTTCCTGTAACTGTCCCGGTACAACTATGTAGTCCACGCGAGCGAAGCCCGCGGGCGGAAAGCTAGTATTACATAAAAATGGAAACCCAAAGAGTATACGTTTATTATATTAATAAGTTTTCCTTTTAATTGTGGTGTCAAATTTTGAAGTCATAGGAATAATTAAATCACCACATAATATTAAATAAAGTCCCCCCGCTGCGTCTGTCTGTCTGTCTGAACGTGATGAATTCAAAAAATACTAAACGTATTTTCACATACGTTACCGATACACGGAGTGATTCAAGAGGAAGGATTATGTGTATAATTTATTAATGTTTTGTGTAAATTGATTTCAATATGACGATAATTGTTGAAGATGCCATTGGAGTTTTTATCGAAAACGCTGCCTAACAATCCCTTTGAGTTATTACAAAATAATGTATGGCGGGATTGTTCTTCTCTTATGGATCTCAAGAAAAGACCGCGATAGCAAAATATTTATTAAAAATATTCCTAGTAAGAGGAACACATGTTACTTTTAAATATACAAGCTGATATGACACTACGACAGAGAAAATTTAGGCATTATATGCTCTGTTGTCCGTGCGAAGCCGGGGCGGATCGCTAATTAATAATAAATGACTGACTAATCGACCAGGGCTGGTGGATTAGTCAGTGATTCATTATTATAGATGGGCATCTATCGGCATCTCACGAAGTGATATAAACAGTAGCTTAGAAGCAATTTATTACCGTTTGTCATCTGTAATATCTCAATTACCAAACTAATAGGCACAATATCAACAAGGTTATTCGTTCATTAAAAAACAATTGTGAAATCAAAAAACTTTAATTTTTTGATTTTTTAAAAATAATTATACCTAATATTTGTCACCAAGTTCTTTATACGTTCCATCAACGTAAAAATCGTACATAACTAGGAATTTAAAGAACAAGATATACATTTCCCATACATTGTGCCGATTTCAGTTATTTAAAAAAAAGTGATTAATCCATTTATGTAAACATCACACTAAAGTTTTAATCGTTCGCTGTATTATTAATGCCACTTAAAATATTAAATAAGGCGTCCAGGCGGAAATAATTCGTTTTAAGAAAATTCTCTTATTAAAATCCTGGTCTCGTAGGCATTTCTGTCCGTCGACGAAAAGTAATTTCTCTACAAAAACCCAAGTTTCCGATCCCAGGGACTTAAAAGTTATTTTGATGAGTCAATTAGTGAAATATAACTTTTACGAACACTGATTAGCGCTTTGCCGGGACCCTTCTCTGGCTGGTTTAGTTTATTTATTAACTAGCGACCCGTCCCGGCTTCGCACGATTAGCAGGGCATGTAAATGCCTAAACTTCTGTCGTTGTTTCGTATCACTTATTGCGTCAAGCATATGGATTACCTTTAATTTCATTTAAATGGAACATGTGTTCATCCTACTGGGAGTATTTTTAATGTAATAGGTATGCAACATGTAGTAGTAATGTAACGATAGTTTTTGAGTTATGGAGTTCAGACAGACAAACGCAAATAAACACACAAAAATAAATAATTTAGCAAATTTTTTTCGTAATAGAATATAATTGTAAAATATTAGGTCACTAATAATTTTTTTAACAAAATTTTAAAAATATTAACAAACTTCACTTCTTCACTTCACTTCATCAACCAATTTTCACCCCACTGTAGGGGCTTAGGCCTCCCCCAGGGTGAGGGGGGCTTGGAGCTTAAATCCACCGCGCTGCTCCACTGCGGGTCGGGGATTGTAACGACCGCCATCTAATGACAGCGCCCGGGACCGACTGCTTAACGTGCTCTCCGAGGCACGGAGTCAGTGATAGGTAATGTACTTAAGTTAGAAGAAACTCATTGGTACACGCCCGGATTCAAATCGTGGCCCTAGGACCTTATAAATTTGAGACAGGTTCGTTTCGCTTTAGGCTATCACGACACTCTTAACAAACGTCATATTAAAAATTTTAATAACCTACGACAAAATATTTAAAGTTTATATAATTAAAGTTTATACAACGGTTAATTAATTAACGTCTTAAATATTATTTTTAAACAGATGTAACGCAATAATATTTGATTTTAATATTATGATTAATAATGGTATAATTTTTTATTTTTTTTTTTAAATTCTTTCAGTGTTATTAATACTAATATAATTTTAATAAATTGACCAATAATTACTACTTTCTTATTATTATATTAATTATATAAACTTGGCTTATGCAGGCGTTTTTTCATGAAAAATAATTTTATAAAAAAATATACAAAGTTACAAAACATCGTTGTTTTATTAACAATGATTTTTATGGGTCGTTTTTTTTTAATAATCTCATTGCGTTATGGTTCTTTGACCATTCCCAATTTTTTGAACTAAAGTCCGTCCTCCTCTTGAGGTGAAGGGACTTGGAGCTTAATCCACCACGCTGCTCCAGTGCGGGCTGATGGATTTTAACAACTGAAGTTAGAAAAAATCATTGGTACATCGAACTTGGCATCGAACCACGACCTTTTAAACAAGAAGCGGGCTTGCTACCACTCGGCTATCACGACATCAATACTGTACTGTACTGACACAGTACACAGTGATACAATATAAAAATTTAAAGGTTAAAAGCCAATTAAAAGAAATGAAGATTCTAGAATTATTTTTCTTCCTCTCATTGTGTTTGCAGAACAATTGTTCGGCCTTACGTAATTGTATTGCGCAGTTAGAGGGGACAGTAATAAGTTTTGTCGTCTATCTTTTATCGTCTATTGTTGGAAGCTCTATTCGTGTGTTAGTAGCCCAGTAACGAAAATGTTACTCTTATTGAATTTAAGCTATATATCTTGAACGCGTAATCTTTTATTTTCTTTTAAGCGTGTCTGTTTTATCTTTTGAACTTCATAATAGTTCATTTTCAATACTTCTCATTGGAATTTCAAATACATTTGTATTCGTTTATATAAATATTATAGTTTTCAGACAATTTAACCAAAACAACGGTATCTTCCCTTGTTTGTTTTGAAAATTAAAGAATAATTAACGGTTTTACGTATATTCTTTCAAAAATGTTGTTAATTTTTTTTTGTTAATATGATTTTAAAGTAACTAAAAGTTTAAACAAACAGATAACTTTTCATTATTTCACAACCGATAAGAAATTAATCATAAAACCTAATTAAAAGAAATTTTAATTACAAAAGTATAGGTACAACGAATGTAATCAGATTTTAAAATAAAGTTAAAGTAAAATACCAGAAAAGCAAAACGTCTTTGTTTTTATTTTACATATAATTCAGTTTTATGCGACTTTTATTTTGATGTTGAAAGCTAACACAAGTAGCATTCATGCTCATTCATTGGTTTAGTTCCAATTAAATAATGACAAGATATATTTAAAAACGTGACTTAAAAAAATACGCTTTAATAGCAAATTGAATTAAAAAGAAGAAAATAACTTTTAGTATAAGAATAAAGTGACCAACGAGAAAATGAATGTTAAGTTATTTTCCATTTTTAGTCTTAGTTTTTAAAATTACATTCCATCAAAATGTACAAAAATACAGGTGGAACTCACGATTACTTTTAAAACGATGAACTTACATACAAAGTTTCATGTCCGTGCTACTAACCACTGAGGAGTTCCCTCGTAAGCAAACTATCCTATGTGCATCATCAGTTCATGCTAAAAATTATGGTCAACTATTAGAATCCAACCTATATAAAAAAAATTGTATTCGTGCTACTCACGGTTGAGCAGGTGTCTTCATGAGAAGACAATCATGGCTGTAGCATCAGGTTATGTTTATCATTTTAATGAATAATCATCGAAGTTACATATATATTCTAAGTGTCAGTTGAATATCATAAGTGGAAGTAGGTGAAAATCGCGCGTCCAAAGATTCCATTACATACAAACAAACAAACATACAGGTGGAACTTATAAAAGCATATTTTAAAAAAGAGATATTCTTAACTGACTTCAAAAAAGGAGAACTATATTCGATTTTATGTATAACAATAGTAGAAGAAAAAGAAGTAAAAGACTCGTTTCTGTCGACACATCGCAGTATATCCCCTAACTCCTAACCGTTAAGGAGTGCTGTCGCTTCTATAATCAAGCTCAGCAGCGTGAGACGATTTCGCCCAAATGCACAGACTTGAATAAAATTATTAAAGTCTGTGCATTTGGGCCAAAATCGGCCAAATGCTAGTCGGACCCGTAAGCGAAAGGTTCTGTACCATAGAGCAATAAAAAAAACACGTTTATTTTATGGGGACCATCGATGATGGGGACCCCCTTTAATCTTTAACTGTTTTAACTTTATTTTGTTTTTATTATTTGTTGTTATAGCTGCTATATCAATATATATTCTATGAGAATTTAAAATGTCTACCTACTCGTATTACGGTTCAGACGATATAGCCCTGTGACAGATGGACGGAAAGACAGACGGACAGCGGAGTCTTAGTAATAGGGTCACCGTTGGTACTCTTTGTATACGGAACCCTAAAAATGACAATAAAGTGATATAACTTAGTTTACAACTTAGAATTATAGACTTGTGACTGATAAGTGAAACGTTGTCGGACATTTATAGCTAAATCGATTTTTTTAACGAAAAGTCAATTTCCTAAATGTTATATCTGCAGTTGGATGGCTAATGGAGATACTGTAATAAAAATGTTGACCCCTTTCAAACCCCACAGGGGTTGAATTTCCAGAAAAACCTTTTTAGTAGGTGACTACGTTGTTAGGATTATTCGCAGGTTTATTCCATAAATGGATGCAGAAGATTAAATCGATCAGTCTGGACTTTTGTATTTACCTTTGATTATATAATGTCTGGATGGACCCTCGCAATACTGAACGATTAGCCGAGTGGTAAGAGCCTCTAACTGAGGAACCAAAGGTCGCGGGTTCGATTCCCGTCCGGGACAAATATTACGTGCATGAACATGTCTATTTGTTCCGTCTATGCATTTAAGATATACATATAACACAACACAAGCATAATACTTACCTACTTACTTTGGGACTACATGGCGTTGTTTTACATATTTATGTGTAAAACTCAACAGACTACTCATTCTTATCTACGTTTTTTGACGCCGACTTTCTATCCAGACACGAATAATAATAATCATGAGACTTCCCACACAGCGCCATCTCGTCCCAAAATAAGCAAGTATTATGCTTGTGTTATGGGTTACTGACAACTGATATACATACTTAAGAATTCTTTATAATATATACATGTATAGATATTTTACATTCAGACACGGAACGAAATAAACATGTTCATACACACAAATATTTGTCCCGGGCGGGAATCGAAACCGCAACCTTTGGCTCCGCAGTTAGGGTCTCTAACCAATCGGCCATTCGGTCAGTCTATTACATTCTATTATCAAAAGTTTTTTCCTGTTTAAATAGAAACATTGATTACTCATACTGCATGAAGTCGTTGTTTTTAACACATTGACCGGACTTACGATTTATGTAAAGAAATCTTCCATTGTTCACTATTTCTTCATGGTTGAATTAATGAATAAATTATTGAATGAAATTGTAATTCATTAAAAAAAACTTCATTCACATGCACTTGACGTATCAAAAACCATTTTAGTTTCTTCGATAGACGGGTCATCGACAGGTGTATAGGTAAAGAAGTTCTATCATTTTTTTTGGTTCCGTACTCGAAGGGTACCAATGGAAACCCTGTTACTAAAGCTCTGCTGTTCGTCCGTCCCTCCGTCCGTCTGTCACAGGGGTGTATCATCTGAACCACAACAGGTAGACACTTGAGTGTGTATTACTAAGCCGCTATAACAGCAAATAACAAAGATTGGTGATTGTGAGATCATTGCTTACACTTCAAATTTTCATTAAGTATGTACTGCTAAGAGCGCTATAAAACAATAAAAATAACATAAAGAAAAAAAATAAAGAGGTCCCCATACAAGAAACGTGTTTTTATATATTGAATGGTGGTACCTTTAGTGTCCCAGTCCGGCTCGCATAGAATTGGTCGGTTTTTTTAATTTTGCTAATTAATATTTGTTCTGCAATAATAACAGTAATAATACATGGGACTTCCCACACAGCGCCATCTAGTCCCAAAGTAAGCAAGTATTATGCTTGTGTTATGGGTTACTAGACAACTGATATACATACTTAAATATTCTTTATAATATATACATATATAAATATTTTTTTTTTTTATATATATAACAACCAAGACCCGGTACCAGTATCAATATTCATCATATTAATACTGACCCGACCTGGGATTCGAACCCGGGACCTCTAGCTTCGTAGGCAGGGTGGCTACCCACTAGGCTAAGCGGTCGTGCAATGATAATTGAACAACATTTAATTCTTTAACTACGTTAAACTCAAAAAAAGCATATGACATTTTCTTTCAATAAGTGTATATACAGTTACTGATCTTTCTTTCATTTGATTTACACATTTTTTTTTAATTAAATCACCTTTCCTCTTTTATATAATGCTGTGTTTACGAAAGTTTTAAAGTGCGGTTATACAGCTTTCATACGTGCGAGCTTTTCATCACACTCAGTGCAACACGAGTGGTGTTCATTAGGGCGACGCATGTCTAGGAACTAAATCTACTTTCTGACTGCAAAGTTGTGTAAAATGCTTACTTGTTATATGTGTTTATTTTGTGTAAAAAGTCTAATATTAAAATTAAGAACACTTTCTTGCGACATTATCTGCCTACCAGTGTTAGACTGGCCCAGTTTTTCTTTTCCTTCCTACTACGGTATTCATATTTAAAGTCTTCTAATTTCTATTTCATTTCGTTCACCAGAGATTGCGACAGCAGGAGCTACAATGCAATGAAGAGAACGTCGTGGAAGACTGGAGGAAGGTCATGCATCAAAGCAAGCTGAAGAAGAGTTTTTCGATGGGGAAAAACAAACTAGTATTTTATTGAAATAAAATGGAAATATCTCTATCAACAAAAGCTATTGTTATTATTATATAACTTTTATAAATGATTATAATAATCGCCTCCCAAATTTTATTATTTATTATCGTTGGTGAAAATAATAAATTATTGGTTTTTTCTAGTTTCACTCAGTATTAAGCTATTGAGATATCACGCCATAAAGTTATCGTATCGTCGTGGGGATGCGTGGGCGACTGACAAATGCGTCGGCCAGCGACCAGTTGCACAAGGTTTTACTCTCTTGGGCTACAGGATTTACACTCTATATTTAGATCTCCGTTCACATCTGGTTCCCAAGATTATATTACTAACATGATGATGTCCTTTTCAGTGTTTCAAGTCATTTCTCCGCCACATGTCTACAACATCAAAGCAGTAGTTTAGACACGAAACTGTTTTAAACAAAAAATATTATTTTCGTATTTACGCGTATGGTTAGGTTTTAACACAAATCATAATTCAATACACAAGTTATCAAGATCGGTTCAGTGGTTTAACCGAGTAAAGGTAACAAACGTACAGACACATTTCCGCGGTAAAACATAACATAATGTCCTTCTTCAATCTATCTATGCAAAATTTAATTAAAGTCTATCAAACAGTTTTTTTATCATCTCCAAGCAGACTTTCTGTGGTCATATTGTCATTAATTGTCAATTATCAATAATAATAATACCTGGGACATCATACACAACGCCATCTAGTTCCAAACTAAGCAAACCTTGTATAATGGCTTCTAGACAACTGATATATATATTATATATACTTAAATATTTTTTATACTTTATAGATATATAGATATTTTACAGCCAGACATGGAACAAATGGACATGTTCCTGCACATATGTATTTATCCCGGGCGGGAATCGAACCCGCGACCCTTGGCTCTCTTCTCTTAGGGTCCTTAAATAGTGGTTCAGTTGCATTATCCACGCACAGGATTGAAGTGAATTACTGTTATTTGTATAAACATTGTTTTTTAAATGTAAACAAAAGATTTTATTTATTCAAATTTATTATATAATTTTTAGTATCAATAAGTAATAATGAGATAAGGATTTTGTTGCAGTATACAGCCATGTAAAACTGCTTTGTAAAGAAACATAGGTTTGTTTTCTTTTTTAATATCGTACACTGAGTATTAAAACTGTAATAATTTTATATAACCAGTATTTTAGTGCGAAACCAGAACTTTAGTGCAAAAATGGGTCTAGTTTGGGTCTTAATATATCGTGTCATCCTGAAGGTAACTCCTGACCATCTCCTGACATAGATATTATTACACTGGTGTTCGTAGCTCATGCTATCTCGTTCTATTCAATTTTTATTTTCTTTTGCTGTCTCTGCCATACTAAGTAATGAACAACTCTTCCAGTGCAGGCATGAGTGGACAATGCTCATTTGGATCGTATGAAACGACTGTATTCATATACGTGACGTGTCTATGTTATGAATTGTTTAAACTCATTGCATTTTTTGCTTGAACTTTGAAACTCTCAGCATGTATTTGAATTGAAACGTCTCAATATCTTTCCGCTAGATATATAGATAGATAGATTCGCACACGGAAGGCGGAATACACATTATAAGATACTCCACGCCAGGATGTTCTCCTGTTTGCGAATATACGTATGACTATTATACTTTACCCAGGCTCTTTTTCCAAAATATCCAGTTTTTTGACCAGATTTCCAAGGGTAGTCAACCAGCTGACTATATATGACTGTCCTTTTTTGAAAAATGGTGTGGTCTCAGTTCGTGCTAATTTTAAAATATATTAATTTGTTTTTTAAAAGGCTCATCTTCAAAAAGCAATTTTATGAAGACCACTTTGGCTCTATGAAATATTCATGCTCTATGAAATCTCACTGAAATGAGGGGATTTATTAATTTAACAGAAACGGCAAAGGCGTGTGTTTTGGCGCGGAAAGCAATAAAGTAGGAACAAACAAACTAAGTGAGCCTCCGAGGTGAGAACTGTGACCCTACATAAATCTTATTACTTTAATGAATTCCTATCAAATATTTACCTATACACCCTCGTCTTCCAATCTTGGAGAAATACGTGCATATGTTCCTAGTACATTTCAGTCAAACACATAATGTAAATAATCTTAGAACTACTTTCTGTTCTAAGTTATTATTTATCTAATTCTAAAAACTTTTTTTTTGGAATATTATCATAAAATTATAAAAAAGTTAGTTCAAAGGGACACTGATTTATTCTAAAACGTTATAGAAGTGTTACCTATCGATCCCCGCAAACGATTTCTTTCGGAGTGACACTCGTACAATAAAATTTAATAAAGGTGTTTACCTTCTTCGTCAGCATTTACAACTCTCGTAACGTCACTACTTTTATATGTACTTCATGAATAAAATTATGAATATCCTCAGAAGTTGGACCTAACGAAAAAAACCTGTTCTCTGTACGGAGACACCTTTTAGTTTTGTACTTTATTTTATTTTAATTAATTGTTGTTATAGCGGCTATAGCACTGCACGTTGTGTGTAAAGTTCAAGTGTTTACTTATTATGGTTCAATAGATACTGGCTTGAGATGGACGGTAATAGAATTTCCGTTGGCACCCTTTGGTTACGAAACCTTAAAAATGGTATCTCTCAAATTTTGTTACTTAGAACCATAGACATTGCATAGTACTCACAATTACCTACAAAGCAAGGAAGGGTAAATCTAAAGGGTCTAACCAAACACACGAGTGCAAAAAGTTGGGAACAAAAAAATATTGCGGCTAATTCGTGCCTACTTCCCGCGTCGACCTCATTAGCCTAGTGTACACGAATTTTCGAACGCTTTTTCTGTAATGTTTTTTGAAGTATATAGGTTCATTACTTATATTTTTTTTACGAAATGATCGCAACATAAGTGCCGACGTAGGGTTTAACACGTGATATCAATACTACTTATTTCACTCGTTTCACTCATAGAACCTCACATCACTCAGGCACTTGCAAGTCAGTTTTCCAGTCTGCCTCACAATTCCCGTAGCTATGCTGATATTTGTACGTAAGTAGTAATGTATCTGGTTTGATGTATTAATGGAAGTATCCACATGAAAAAAAAACCATTCCCAAATACTAGATATAACACAAATATGGACGTTTACTATATTACTATTTTGTCGAGCGTGGAATACAATATTTTTTCTAAAAATATTTTTCTTGGAAACAAGACTAAAATGGACGACTCAAGTGCTTGGATTACAAAATTATGTATATTTATATTTTCATTGTTTGTAAATATATAGTTAGACGAACAGACAATAATAAATATAATAATAATCCATCTTAATATTACAGAACAATAAAAAAATTATTGCCACTTACGAACAAACTCTTACACTGGTATGTACTTACTTCACTCTCGTCTCGCCTCGCCAAGGCAATGCGATTGATGTAGTGATTTGAGTGAATAACACATCGCACATCGTATCGAATGACTGAATTAGTTGCATTACAATCATGAAAATACGACAGTTTTAGCGCTGCGTCTGTCGGAGATATCTGACATGAAATAAATTATGTAAAACAACACTACTGTCTTCGGGTGTAACAAAACGAAACGGCTGTCAGGAAAATCTAAATTGAGTGTAAATCATGTATGTATCCAGTGAGAAAGGGTTTTTTAAAGTTCAACCACTAATAGTATGAATATTAATACTGTTGTAGTACGGAAAAATATTTAGTAAAACACATGTTAACTTGAGACCTAGTACAAGAACTTTGATTCCTCATATACGAGTACTTATGTCAACACTGGTCAAGACAACAAATAAAAAACAAAAAAAAATCCTTATAAAATTCAGGAGTCCATTAAAAAAGCTTTTCGAAATTAGATCTTCTAGAAGGTGAAGTGGGGTTAAAATATATGTGTCAAATTAACCCACAGCTATATTGACCAGTGCATCATTTTCTCACCATATCGAGGTCGTCGTTATAACCAACACATGTAACCTGACTGGCCTATCGCAAGCTTAATCCATATTTTTTTTTCGTGTATGCATTAAATTAGTGTGTGCCCGCGACTTAGTTTATGTGAGTATAGGACTAAACGGATTAATAACTAAAAATTAGCTCGTTCTGTTATAATATAATATGCTACGACATAGAGCGATAGTACTGAGGCCCTGTTCTCAGTTTTGTCTAAAGATTATGTTTTTGGTTTTCAAGCGTTTGTTTTCGATATTCATGGACGTAATAGTACCTACATGTCGATATTACCCTTAAGAAAAAATATATATTTCCATAAATTGCTTTAGTACGAATAAAGTAATTTAAATTAATTTTTTCGTTTCCGAAAAATAATTAATTTATCGATAAAACTTGCCTTTTTAAACCTTTATTATCATTTTAACTGTAATAATTCTACATAGTATTTCGCGCAGAAATAAATGACATGTTATCCGTATCAAAATTTTCTAACAAACAATAGTTTTGCTTATTGGTTTAATTCCATATTAAACTGACGACCGCTTAGCCTATTGGATAGCGACCCTGTCTACGAAGCTGGAGGTCCCGGGTTTAAAACCCAGGTCGGATCAGTATTTATATGATGAATATTGATACTGGTGCCGGGGCTTGGTTGTTATATGTATGTGGTGTATTAGCTTGGTACCCAAAACACAAGCTAATGCTTAGTTTGGAGCCTAGACGTTATGGTCATGTATATATTTAAAAAAAAAAATTATATTTATTACAAAAACGCAATTTTTAATGCATAAATATTTCACAATGCCACTGGTATCTTTCTAACCTTTAGTTACCGCCGCGTGGCGTCTCTCCTTCTAATTTTAGTGAGAACCGGACCTTAACTCGATATGCTATTTCGTATCAACTTCGGCTAGTTATATTCGAACATTAGTTTAAAATTATTTATTTATTTTTAATTAATTTATTAATTTACAATCCTTATTTTAGTATTTTTCAACATAAGTTTTTTTCGTGTAGGTACTAAGTAAGCTTTGGACATAATATGAACTGGTTTGTCTTTGGGACGAATAAAATTGTATCCAGTACCTTTATAACCTTTATTGGCCCAAGCTTTGAACATCAAACATAATATTTTGCATACAAACTTAACCCATTTAGCTACGGAAGCAACACGAATATCTTTTATTCAAAATCATGCATAAAGCATTACGTATCTATTCATAGTAGAGACTCCATAAAAGTGTCGGAACATATGGATGAAAAGGATAGCTCGGTGGAGATTCCGAAACGGACATATGGAAGTGGGATTATGTGCTACCATCTTGTTCTCTCTATGAATATTTTATTACTCGAGTCGTCCGACCTAGTGGATATATTATGTGCATTTATCGTGTATCAAAACTATTTACTCTGGATACATTCCGTGATGTTAACCATGAAACGAGCTTTTATTCTCGTAATAAATTAAAACATGTTTCTTTAGTTATGTGCATTTTATTTATTACTATAATTATAACACACTTTTTGAAACGTAAAAGCTTGAACCTAGAAACACCTGGCTGTAGCACCGCGAACTTACTACCGATGCACCCCATGCAGCTGGCTATGTACGCATGTCAGTTTGAACACACTCATACCATAGTAAGTCTACCGCCGCCGGCACACTGCAAAGTTACCCTCACACATACTTACGCGACCACCATTGTAGTGCTTGATTGTTTGTTCAGTGACAAAGTCTAGAGTTTTTATTACGTCTGTGTGAAAGTATATTTTCTTTTCAGCTTTGTTAAACATATATTCTATCACTTAAATGTTTGTTATTCGTCACATGAAGATTACATCTTTATTTGTATGAAAGAAATGAATTTATAAGATATAATATAGAAACCCATAAATAACAATATGTACTTCACTACATAAAATTCACTAAATACATATAGCTGTGACACAAATGAAAAGTACGGCCATAAATACGTTTTATGTATAAATATGCATAAATACGTAATACTAGTTTGTGGTTTGTACAGTGTTTTCTTTGACTGTGCTAATACCTAATACAGTACAGTACTAGACTGTGGTACAGTGTTCTGATTTGTTTTTTTTTTTTTGATTCCGTTACCAAATACAAAAACGGAACTCATAATTTCATGCTGTCTATTTTACACGTACTGTTGGTAATATATATGTACTATACAAATGAAATTTGGAATATAGGTATGTGCAATAAACAGGTATACAATGATGTAGTGAAGTCAAGAAATAATTGTTTTTGGGATAGGTCGCACTATAACATACATATAACTGAGGGCTGAAAAAAATATTTTACGGCGCAATAGATAGGTCTTTAAAATACTGGAGAGGTTACTAAATGACTTTTTCATTAGGCTAATATTTTTGAGATATGCGTTATAACTATAACTATTCAACGTAGAGTGGAAAATTCCGAAAAAATTTATACAACTTTGAAAATATTTCCGACGGAAATGGTTTTAAATAAGATGTATTGAGTAGTTTTTGAGATAGTCGTTTTCATAATTATATTTGATTTTGACCCATGAGCGTTCATCCCGAATACGGAACCTTTCGCTTCCGGCAATTTTTTTCTTTTTCTCTTTGCTGCTATTCGTATACGTTTTTTAGGGTTCCGTACGCACAGGGTAGGTACCAACAGGAAACGGGAACGGGTCCTTCCGTCCATCCGTGCTGTACCGTAATCTGAATCTGAACCATGGTAGACACTTGAAATTTGCATAAAATATTTTATCTACGGCCGCTATAACGAAAAGTTAAAAATTAAAGGGTTGTCCTGGAAGGGACGCGTTTTTTTTTATATTGTAGGTACGGTTGTACGGCACTGGGCCGGTTTCACTAGTATTTGTTATAGGGAAGTTACCTGTTCCTAATATGTAAGAAAAGGGGTGTCATATTAATGTTAAACTGAATTGTCTGTTTCTTAATACAAAACTCTGGATTAGTAAATTGATAATAACGTAATGCGATACCAATAAAGAGCGTTATTAGTTTCTATAAATAGCTTTATATAAATTACAAACAGAATATAAGAAAGGCCTTCGCAATATTAACCTTCTATATCCAATCACGCTTAGACACAACAGACTACAGAAGGAGGAATTATCAAAGAGATGTTCTAGCCCAAGTCATGTCACAAAGGAGTCGTTCGCGGGATTGGCTTATGCTTCTGACGTATTAATCTCGCTATGCTTCTATGACAATCATTTAGATATTTTAAATTATACTAGTTTTTGCTTGACGCTTCGTCCGCATTATTTTCATTTATACGTATTTACTTTGTAATATACACAAATATTAACGCCATTTCTCATATTTAAGAGCGCCCTTCAAAGACGTGCTACTTTTGCAGTCCGCTATTATTATCTCATGCGACCCGGCGGAAGAAACCCACGTCGCGTCGGTTAAAATAGCAATAGTTTGAGACAATTCTGACTCTTCCAGCTAAACGTATTTTTTAAAAACACAATATGTTTCTAAACATCCTCTACACCATAGAGTAAATAAATTTGAAAGCAGCGTTTGGTTTTAATAGAGTCAGAAATATCACAGTGTCAAAACTCTCAAACGTAATTTCGCAGGGTGAAGGCTGGCGCGCGGGGACCTCGCGGACTAAAACCGGACTGAAACTTGCCAAAGATACACCAGCTAACTAGAAGAAGAGTGTTAGACGGTAAGCGCAGGAGAGTGCTTCTAGTCGATTCGTACTTTCATGCTCACTCTACACATATCTACACATATAGTTCAGTAAACTTATTTATTCTTTAATAATATCCAATAAAACTCGATAGCAAACTTAGTTAAGATAGGAGAAGTTTTAAATGTAATAAAAATATTACTTAAATTTTCAGATTGTTGATTTTCAACAAGAATAAATATACTTAGCAAGATATTATCGGAAATTTGTATGGAGGTAAATTTTCAATGAACAATTTTCAGATATTTCGTTTTTTGTACATCAAATAATTTTTGGTACTCCGCTCTCTATTACTTTCCTTTAAAGTAATTAATATATAAATATAAATAATTTAAACTAACTAATTAAAAAATAGCAAATGATATCGTGTTTTAATTTCAACAATCGACCTGGACCACATCGACAACAATTAATTATGTACAAAATAAACTAAGTTACCTACATACATTACACCTAATACATTTATTACAGTCTACTATGGTTCAATTCTGTTAACTTTTTCAGTGGCGTTTATTGTTATTCATTTGAATCCTGTTTTTCACTTCGGTTTCACTATTAGTGGTATTCTTTCTACTTTCTGTGTTTGGGTCGGCTTGCCTATATAGGCCAAGTTCTTGAGTAGAATGCCCATGTGGGCTGACCATACTAGGTATGTTTTAAAGATCCTGCCAGATTGATGTGGGTTATTATTTACTTCCAAGCTTAAATAATATTTTTTACCATCCTTTGAATACAGAGTACAGGATCAAGTATAAAGAAGAAATAAATATGTTGTTAGTGGAATTTAAGAGGTAGATTTATTACTCCATAAACTGTTGAAAAGCGACATAAACGAAAAAAGAACTCACTGTGCATTTCATTGAGGACTAAACAGAACCCGGCACCGCAATAATGCTAATAAAATATGTTTAAGTTACCTCTAAGTTGATTTTTTACTCAGAACTATTTTCTGAGTAACCTCAACACTTACGTCAATAATATTAATCATTTCAGTGCTTTTTTCCAGATTATCCATATCTAGCTAGAAAATCTGGAAAAAACCAAACTATTACTTAATCGATTCAATTATGTAACAAGTCGTCGTCTGGGCTTGTCGCCTTGACAAAAAGTAAAAAAGTCCCCAGGCTTGTCAGCGGCCCATAAAAACACTGTCTCGGTTATCTAACGCATTTTTTTTTCATTATCTTATCACTAATCAAGAAGTTTTTTTTTTCTCTCATTCCTTTTTATTGCTAAGTATTTCATTGTAAATATTTAAATTTAAATAATAAGTCGTAATTCTAATTATTTATTCATAAATGCAATCCTCAGACCTTTTATCATAATATTTATTAAAATGTACCATACAGTATCTCATCATTAACCGATAAGCAAAAAATAATAATTAAATACATAATATTTTTAAAAAAATCTGTCAACTAGGATCACATCTAAGTCTGAAAAGCTTAATTCCTATGTTCTTATTATACAAGTAGCTTAATCCAGCTTTATAATATTTTTATATTTTTTCACAATTAATTATAAACTGCGTATGACAACAATTTTTACGATTAAATAAATAGTTTATACTTTAGGTCTCAGTTTATAAAATGTTCGAACAGCTCGCTTCTCCAACACGATGATTGTATTCACGCAACGTCTCCCCACAGCAGTATGCCATAAATTATCAAACTATGGAACTTTCCGAAATACACCAATCTCGCGGTTTCTATGTCCGAAAGGAAACGAATCCTTTTTACAGAAGCGTAAGCTGCAGGCTTTCTCGCCAAGTTAGTGATATAAAAATCCTATTGCGATTTCGCATCCAATGTGATTTCCAAGAATACTGTAGGATTCACCCATATTTTTGTAATAAAAAAAAAAATTACACTTTTTTCTTTTTTCCTTAAGTCGGTAAGATTTTATTACGAATAAACACCAAAGTTATCGCTTAAAATGTGTTTTTCGGTTATATATTTAAAAAAATAAGTTAATGTTAAAAACTACTAACATTGAATTACGGTACTCAGCAAAGTATTTAATCCATTTGGTTAAGAATGCCATTAGAACATATAAGAGCGTCCTATTTGACTGGAATTTCTAGTTCATATTCTATCATTTATACGTAATGAAAATGTTCGACCACATATGGTTTCAGTAAAATCGCTTTAATGTACAAAATAGCATTTAAGCTTTTAACTATCCACTGACCGGTTGGCCGAGTTGTTAGACACCCTAACTGCAGAGCCAGGGTCGCGGGCTCGATTCCCACCCGGGACAAACATTTGTATTCATGAACATGTCTGTTTGTTCCGTGTTTGGACGTGAAAGTATCTATAAATGTATATATTATGAAGAATATTTAAGTATGTATATCAGTTGTCTAGTACCCCATAATATAAGCATAATACTTGCTGACTTTGGGACTAGATGTGTAGTTATTATTATTATCAACTATAACAATGTGACAAAACACGAGCCGTCATGTTGCTGCCTACTGTGACGTCACGCGTGTATTAGACCAAACGCTTACTTTTGTTTGGTTATTTTTTAAATATTTTCGTTTACTTACGCAAATATTTTTATGTTGCTAAATTCAGCAGAACAAAAGTTGGAATATTCTTCTTAATAATGACGTTTTCTGCTTAAATCAGTTTCGCCAGTGTCGAATTTTTATTTTTATTACTTTGTTTTGGCTGTTACTTTGACTCTATCGGAGCAGAATTTACATTGGAGTGTAAATTCTGCGTCGCTTTAAATGAAAGTTGGAATCGATTTCAATGAATTTAGTACTCATTAATGTGTCAAATCGTGAGATTCGTTTTCTCCGCTTTGACAAAACTGTCTTAGATGATTAATTATTGTACATCACAAAAGACACAACGAAATCAGTCCCGATTACCACGAAATAGTGACGATTATACTCATAATAAAGTTAGATGAAAATTATATAAGTGAACTTAAGTTATTACATTAACTGCGGCTCTGACGTCAGGTCACTGCGTGATAGCATTTTATGACATTTCGTCCATAGCCAAAAAGACGTAATTTTGAAATTAATATCATGAATAATTCTATGTTTTAGTGAATACATAATATGTGATAACTAGTTTCTGATTTCTTATTCCTATTCATATCAACTAACAATTTATTTTTATAGCGTCACACATAGACGTAATAAGAACTCTAAACTCCCTGAAGAACCAAAGAAGCACTGCAATGGAGGCCACGTAAGTATGTATTGTTAGAAATATTCAATAATAGAAACACTAGAAATACTTTGAAGGTTGTATTAGGCATTAATATACGAACTATTACATTATTGTTGTAATCTTTGTCGTCGGGATTTAAACGCGCACTGGGCAGTGCGCGCTAGTAAATCCAATAGAGCACACGGTCCAAGAGGCTGTATATTATTTCTTAATACTCAAATTGATGATGTTAAGGTGACGCATTGATGATTTTGAGCTCATTTTTTCCAAAACATATAGCTTTGATTATTCTCAAAAAAATATATGATAGAATAGAACGTATTTGTGGGCTAATGCCTAATTCCAAAACACGATTACGATAACTTCGCTCGATAGAAAATAATTGCAAAATAGCCTCAAAAAATTCGTAAATCTGTATTTTTCTCAGTAGTGCGTTATATAACGTTAAAGACTGTTAGGAATAAAGTATTCGTCAAAAGTTACTAAAGATTTTGCCCGATTTCGATTTTCAATAAAGCGATTATTTTAATTTAAATAATTTATTTTGTGTTTTCTCCCATATTACGTCGTAATCAAAGCAGCGTCGGCTCGCTTCTTCTCTATCGCTCCCGCGAAATCAGACAGTGATCGCTGAGGCGCAGTGCTACGTGGACGTGTGTCCTGTTGTTACTCGAGCTGTCGCTTCTTCTTCTCTTTTCTCTTCAAAAGATCCAGTGATTCCAGTCTAGACCGAGTTCACAATAATTTTAATAGATGGCGCCAAATTGTTTGGTCATGATAGCTCATAAACGTCACGCTAGATGGCACTTTTTGCGCAGAGGGGGGAGCACCCCCGAAATCGAAATGGGCCGTGGCTTATGAGTAGGTATTCTTGTCAATGCGCCCCCTTAATATACATATATAGTTATTTGCGAGTTTAATTTGTACGCCATCCCACAGTATGAGTGGAACATGGCAGCGTACTGGCAGTCTTACTATGGTATAAGTATGTTAAAATTGACGCGTACGTAGGTACATAGCAAGCTAAATTACTGACGCATCGGTAGTTAATTCGCGATGCTACGTCCTGGTATTCCTAGGTCATGATGTCACACACCAATTTAACACCGCGAGCACATAACATTTTACTTACTACAATTTCGGAAGCGTGTTTCTTTTTTTTGATTGTCCTATCTTCACGTCGTCGTATCGAAGCAAAGGAAAAATCTGATTCTTGCACTGAGATACTTGAAGGTACGCAGTGTAACATCTATTACTATTATACCGGTTGAAGGATTCCATGGGACGGAACTAACCGAGGCTTGAAATGAACGACGAGCGGAGTTTCAACTTGTGAGATTGATAATAATAGTAGGAGGGGGACTCAAGAAATGGACAAAAGTACTGATTGGCCACGGGAACGGGGACGGAAAACATGGTTATAGGGACGCTATGTCTTCACGGATGGGACCACGAGCAAAAGCTAGTCAGTATATAAATCGAACTCAAAAATTATTACAGCTATAAAAGCCACAACACAAAGAAACTAATCAAAAGTCTGCTCACCGTCCCATCAGTCGTGGAGAATAATCAAGGTTTTTTATTTTCTGTACAGTATAAAACCTAGCTCATTGTTTAATACAAGGCTGCCAATAATTTTGATAAGGGTCCAGGACGTTTTGGCGACGAAGGGCGCGATAGTCTGGGAGCCAGTGAACAAAATTCGATATGGCTTTCTGATAGCTAAATTTTTGATCATAGTACTTGTAAGTTGTGCTCAACTCAGCACTACAGTGCTCAATCACATAATGCATTCACTGTGTTTGGTGTATGTATGTTAAAATAAAAGAAAACAAGAATTTTTAACCCAGTTTTTAGTATGTTGCTTGTTTTTACATTAAATAATTGTGTGATGCATTTGACTGCACCCATTGCGTTACACTCTAGCTATAAATTTTTTTAAACAGAGCTAATAAACGCCAAAGAAAGGCATATCAATATACACCATATATACATATATCAATAGATGTATATTGAGGACTTTCTTTCGCGTGTATTAGCTCTGTTTTAAAAATTCAAAAGCCAAAGTGTAATGCTCGGCGCGCAGCCAACCATTATATCTTGGTATCTGGTACATCATCATCGATACAAGCGTGTAATAAAACATAAGACTTAAAAAGATTTCCTTAAAACTTTTGTTCATTCAAAAATAATACTGTCTAGAGTTTTAAGACTTCTTTATTAAAAAAATTGGTGCTTAGATATTTTATTATATTTAGTTATTTTATTTTTATATATGACTACTGTTAAATGGGAAATATGACTCGGAGTCGTCGTTACAACATTTAATACCATTTATTATATCGAACGCCAACACCCAGTACATATTTTATTGACAGCCATTGCTCTTCTTGTTTCACCCTGTTTCCACCACAGGGACGTTACACCTCGATAGTGTTGTACCGCGCCACATCTATAATCCTCCATCACTACAGAGAAATGAGTGCGCCGCGCCCCGCACCTCCACGTAGCTGACTGACCACAATCTGTGAATCACTAATCTTTGAACTTTAAGAAAACGGGCTCCCGGACTATAACACGGCATTTGGCGGTCGGACGAACACAATATGGCCACCCTACGGATAAATGTCGACATCGAAACTTGAAATAAACGAAAAGGTTAATAGCGACAGCTGAAAAAATGAACTTAAAATGCCAAGCCGTTTTATTACTGCTATATTATTACAATATCCAAATGAATTGCGTCAAGTTTTGTAATGAAAATGTTCACTAATTCAAAAGTTGTTAGACGTTGCGTGGCAACATAGACTTGATATTGTTTTTAAAGAATATTTAAACCTTAGAGTAACCGGTTTGTGAGCGACACAGCCGACGAGAACCGTTGCGTTAGTACGTACGTTTGTACGTTGTTACGTTTGGTAACACCCGCACGTCTCCTTCACACCCGAAACTTGAGTCCACGTCAGATCCATAGTTCATATTCAAAATGCTCACAGTATGTAAATAAATTATATGCTGGTGTTATATGGGAGCTCCGGCTCCGGCTTAGTTTTTTTTTTTTTGACATTTTAAATGTTTCATTTTATAATGAGTTTTTTTACCGTGGTAGTAATTCCTTTGACTTTACTCATTTTAGATTTTGCATGACGTCGTTGCACTCGTTTTTTGCCGGCGATCTGCCACATAAACGTTTCTTATGTTGAAATAAGAAACAAAAACTCTGAAAATAATGAGGCGTGCGAGATGAGATGAAAGTTTCCTGTTAGGCGGGCCACTTGTAGTTTTGCTACGTTTACAAATCTTTTCTATGAAATCTCCCGTTTCCAGCTACAATTCTTTACCTTTAAAAAAATGTGTATATGCATTAAACGCAGTATAAAAAAATTACAATGGATATTTTCTCACAAAGGATTTATATTTATTTATTTATATTTATATTCTATTTTTCTTGAAATAATAGCAAGAAGGAAGGTTAGGTAATTTCTAATTTATATATTAAAAATCTATAAAGTCGGTTTAAATGGTTTATGTTTAAAAACTCTAAAATATCTTAAAATGCCCCTAAAGTAGCAGTTTATAAATATTTTTTTCTAATTAGGTGAAATCTTAATGTCTTAGAACATGCTACCTAAAAAAACACCTGGAGGGCATTTTTCGTAATTTGGTGGAAATTTCTGTCGGCAGTATTCTTATTCTGGGGCGGTTGCCACTCGCACTTGCGTTCCTCGTAGAAAGCCGAGATCACTCATTTCTTTCTGTACTGAGCTTTTTTGGTAATCCGTCACAGAAGTGAAGATGTCAACGATTTGGTGATATTTATCTGACTTACGTGTTTAAAAATTCAAAACTCAATGGTCAATACGCGTATCGCAGGTAAAAAAGTTAAGAAGGTCTTCTATTGGACTTTTTTGGATTAAATAATATATATCGAAAAAAGAAAACTTATGGGCGAGCGTGCGTTAGAGTTTGTACTAACTAACTTTAAATATATATTTGAATAAACTTTATACATATATAGGATATATTTTGACTCATAAGAATGTGACTGATCCGTTTAAGTTTAAAATTATAATAAACTCTATTATTATTTTTCGCGGCTATCAATTAAAAATTGGAATTTCATTACATGGCAACCTAAGAACAAAAAAGTTTTAAGACATCTTACCTCTAAAAATTGGATTGAGTCAAAGCGTTTAAAACTGACAAATAACATCAAAACTTTAGATGGGTATACGGCTGAACGTAGTCCAAACTATAGTATAGAGCATGTAGAGCTTACCGAAGTAAACAAAAAATTTCAAATGAGCAATAGGCGCAAACTAACGGTTATCGATAAATACATGTTTAAATCAAAATCAAAAAGTTTTTATTCAATATAATATGTTTAAACACACTTATTGAAAGTCAAAATAAATTGATCAGGTACCGGTTCCAAAACTAGAAGGAGAAGAACCGGCAAGAAACTCCTCCCTGTTTATTTTATTTAAATATATGTTTTTCTTAGTTAATTTAATTAATTTTTTTTAATGTGCTTACAACTATTACAATGATGTCCATGCGTACTTATCATTTAAATACTCGCTAATACAATAGTAAGCTTTTTTTCACGAGTTGGACTTTAACTTGCTTTGTAAATTGATTTGAATTTAAGTTCAACATTTCTTTAGGAATTTTATTATAAAAACGAATACAATTTCCTATGAAAGAATTATTAACCTTTGAGAGTCTGAACCTGGGAATCGATAACATATGCTTAATGCTTAAAGTTTAATTTTATTGTTTTCTTTTTTTTTTAATTTTTTAAAAATCTTCGTTTATTAAGCAGCAGTGTAAGTAGTAACAGTGTTAGTTGTTTGTAAGCTCTATACGTTCTATAAGTTTAGACTACATGCAGTCGAACACCCAGTATTTGCTACTTCTTACCTCTGTAACTCGATTCTAACGAAGTTTAGTTGTAACATGTCTACAAGTTTAGTTTATTACATTATCTTGTTTTGGAATCACATTGTTCGGTTAGTGACAAACAGGCGAAAAATGACCTATCCCCATACAAACCTGACATTGTCTTTTGATTTTCTGTTATCAAACCGGCTTAACTCCTACATACATGTTATATCGTGAAGCCTATAGATAATTAGCGCAAAATTTCAGCAAAATCCATTCACCTGTGAAATCACTTCGTTATTTTTAAAGCACAGCCGTTTATCTACAAGACAGTGTTACATTCAAACTTTGCGGAGTTTTAGTCAATACCTCAAACTAGTAAAAAGAGACAAAACGCCAACAAAGAAAATAAAATTTTACCGATTCGCTTGTAAATAATAGGTAAAACACGCACGTCGCATTCAGTGAGACCGGCTGCTAGTGTAAAGAAAGTTTAAAATTGTATTGTGTGTCGTTTTTTTAAAAAAATAACCATTTTTTACAAAGTGTCACTTTCCGAAGCGTCAACAGATTTTGACGAGTAGAAGTTTCCTTTTTTGAACCTATGTACTAATACTGACCGATTTGCCGAGTGGTTAGAAATGTTAACCAGCCCTAACTGTAGAGCCAAGGGTCACGGGTTCGATTCTCGCCCGCGACAAATATTCGTGTGTACATTGCAATTTGTTCCGTGTCTAGGTGTCAAAAATATCTATATATGTATGTATTATAAAGTATATTTAAGTATGTATATCAGTTGTTTAGTACCCCATAAGACAAGCATAATACTCCCTTACTTTGGAACTATATAGATGACGCTATGTGGGATATCCCGGATATTGTTATTATTATTATAAAATATATTTAATAAAATCACTTCCATTTGATGTCACTGCGTGTATATATATATACATATATAAAATTACACCGGTTTTCTTTTCAGGGACAAATAAACGTTTGAGTAAATTGTATCGGAAAACGCTTAAGAACTAGAAGAGAAAATCGTCGTGGCAGATCCTGATAGATGAGTGTATTAGCTGTTTACCGAGATTAAGTCTAGGCCGAACTTAGTACACGAGATTAAACTTCTCAACCAACAACTGTCTGTTACAACAAACATCGTGATTAAGATAGAAGATGTGTTGGCTGTTTCATTTTGTTAAGTAAGAAGGTACAAAAAGGGAAAGAAAGACACAGAAACTATTGATTTTAGTATTATAACAACTTACCAGTAAAATCTAATCACATGTGATATCTCTTACATTATGTCACTCATTCCCCAATTCCTCGTTTATACTCGTCCGTACCACTTAAATTAAAAACAAATGACGGACATGGCAACTGTAATCTTTAACTATTTTTTAAATAAATTTAATTTGTTTATTGATTAAACAATTATTGAAATTACTTATTTATATGATGAATATTGATATTGTTACCGGGTTGGTCTAGGTTGTTATATGTATTTGGTGTCTTCGCTTGGTACCCAAAACGCAAGCTAATGCTTAGTTTGGGGCCTAGACGTTGTTGTGATGTATACGTCATTATTAGTATATTATTATTATTTAAACGTTGTGGACCCACTTATTTAAAAAAGTGAGATAAGTATAGCTAATGCGCGAAGCCCTATTTTCAACATTAAATAAAATCTATTAAAACAATACGTTTTTGGACCAGTCAATATACGTCTTTGTAGAAGTGTTCAGTTCAAAAAGTAGTACAGAAATTAAATTAAAAATGTTTTAGTAGGAAAAGCGTCTGCTGCCTAATTTATGCATATGTTATATATTTATGCATATCATAACTACATATTATAAAATAAAGTTTCCCGCTGCGTCTATCTGTCTGTCTGTCTGAACGATCTGAACGCGATAAACTCAAAAACTACCAAACGGATTCTCATATGGTTGACAACAATGGATGGAGTGATTCAAGAGGAAGGTTCTTGTGTATAGTTTAATGTATATAGTGTATATAGTGTATAGTTTAATGTTTTGTGCAAATTAGTTGAAATATGACAATTATTGTTGAAGAAGGCGGAAAAAATTTAGCCCACAGGGAGCTTCCCCAAAAACTCTGCCGAATTCCTTTGAGATATAACAAAATAATGTAGGGAGGACACCTCCATACATTATTTTGTTGCTGTTGTTGTTGTTGTTGTTGTTGTTTCTTTTTTATAGTACATCGATACATATGATGTCATACGATGAGGTGGTTGAAAATCAATTTATACGAATACAGTATTAATCTTTATCAAATTAAATTCGTTATTTACCTTCAAAATTTCATTCACATTACAATTGCTCTTCACGCCATACAATTTCAATTAATATCTTCGGAGTTATCGAGAAAGAAAAACTATAGCGCGACAAGCGGCTAGGCCGGCGGCCGTGGCCCTACACCGACGCAACTCGCCTAATGTAAAATTATGCAGAAGTTATCAATGTTGTATACATAAAAATATTGTAGTTAGTTTTTATGAGTTTATTCTTTACTATTTCAAATATTTATAAAATTAGAAATAAAATACTTACATTAAATATACTCCAAATACCATGAATTTACGTTACATTTAAATGTAAATAAATCCAATCCACATGTTCGACGCAACGAGCTGATACGACGCTACGACAGAAAAAACACTACGGCTTATATGCTCTGCTACCCGTGCGAAGCCGGGGTGGGTCGCTAGTATTATATATTTACAAAGGGTATTATTCCAAAGTAACGTAACAAAGTAGTCTTATTCAGCTAGTAGTTTAATTTTATTATTTATTCGTTGTGTTTGAACTTTTAAAAGTTATGAATTAATAATACTGAATATTACAATTTCAATTAAAAATTCACATTAATAGTATATTTCTGACAATAATTCAATTTAGAGATATTTATGTGATAATTATTGAATTCACAGATGTGACGAACAGGTTAAAATAATTTAGGCTTATTATATCGAGTTCTATCGATACTTTTTGCAAATATCTCTTTTGGTAAATTTTGGTTATTCACTGGAAGCACTAGATCGAAACTAGGCAACGAAAAAGTTGGAATTTTGCCCAATCACAGCTTGTTGTTGGCTAAAAATGGACGTAAAAAACTTTATATCCAAATAACATAGTATTGAATTGTTTGCCGCATAAACTTGTTTTTATAAACATAAACGTACTGTCCTAGAAATCAGGCACATAATAATGACTCGTGCTCGAACAATTTGAATATTTCATGAAGGGTTTTACATCGTTCTTTGACAAAATTTCACAAGACCTACATATTAAATAATAATCAAGCACTAATTACAGACGCGCCACAACTGTGGTTCCGTAGGTACGTACCCAAATCCTAACTTGTGGTATCAAATAAATGTGGCAATACAGGAAAACTTTTATGTAATATTCATATTGTGTATGAGTAAACTCGTGTGTTATCGGAAAACAATCAAATGCGAAATTGAATCCATTTCATAAAAGCCAATCGGAGATGTCTAAAACTTAGATTAACAAATCCCGATCGGCAAGTGCTAATATTTTATACCTATAATTAATATTACATGGATGCGGCAACACTATTGTTCGCAAAATCTTCGAATTATGTGACGAATCGTCACACAACCCCATAGTTCTAGTAGTCTCAGTCGACAGTTTGAATGAAATTTAACTCTTAGCTAATTATGATGACAAGCGACTCATATGTAGTGATGTATATTTATGCTACATAATATTGTGGCTTGGGATATTACAATAATGAATAACGTCAGAATGGGACGTAAAAACTATGATAATCCAGTTCTGGCGCTCCCTACCATTGCTGTCACATCTGCAGTGGTTTACTTCAGGGTTAATTAAGCAGTAGAAAGTGAGATCACGATAGAGTAATAGTGTGATCGGAATAGGTCCTCCGCCCGTCATACCTCACTTGCTACAGCCAAACAGAAACTAAGTGATCGGCTGCGCGTGTGAAGGTCAGCATTCTTATCTCGTGCCGCTATAATTGCCGTGTGCAAAAAAGTAGTTCTCAATTTAATGACACTTAGCCGATGTCACACTGGAATTAATTAAATTCAAAGGGGTTATTTTTCAACTTTTTTATTGAGTACACTTAAAACCTGATGTGGAAAACTTGGTTTTTTGCCGAAAACAAACGTGACAGTACCTTAATAATGAATAATAAAATTCTGTATTTCAACACATCTCAGTATCTATTACATTTGAATTTTATTTAAATGTTTTTTAAATTACCTGGCTTTGTATTGTTGTTGTTGTTGCCCGTAGCCTGGTTGAAAAGTGAAGCGCCGGTAAGACGCGCTCGTCGCAGAATCCACCACATGGCTCACACTAATAAAACCCTTTACTTTTATGCTTGTGGTCTCACCACTTAAAATAATTCAATATTATTACTATTTCTTAAATTTTTGATATAATGAGATACTTTACAATAATTTTCTTGCTATATTTTTAATAAACACCAATTACAACAACTTAATTCTAAGATATGTAAGACTTCGAAACTCGGGATATATTTATTTTTTTCTTTTAGTTTTCTGTCATGTTTCTGGCATTTATTCGAGGTCGTATGGATTACGAAGCGGCGTAACCTCTGCCTGAAGTCGCGTCGCCGGTGATACTGGCCGTTTCTGAAAATCTTGACTTGCGCACTGAAAGCCTCATGAAAATAAACATACGAAAAACGAGATAACGTTAGTATTAATTTGTGTCATTACTCCACTACTCGCTAATCGTATCGACGGCTGGGAGTTTCATTATAAGTTGTCTGATTTTAATAAAATGATGAGAGTAAGAAATATAATGTAATAATCGTTCAGTTTGCACTCAGAACTCTCGAAAATTGTTTGGAAAATATTCCCCAAGTTCATTAAAATAACAGTGCTCTAGGGAAATTTAAAGGAAAGCATTATCTTTATTACGTAAACGTAGCTACGACTTTTTGTTTTCTATCCAAATATCTACAGGTATACAATTAAAACTTTGAATGAGTGATGTGGGTACATCATCTATACTTTAATATAATAAAGCTAAAGAGTTTAAGAGTCTGTTCGTTTGAATACGATCTATCCAAGTACAAGTCGGATTTAAAAAAATCTTTTTGCATTTGATAGCCCAATTCTTGAGGAAGATATTAGATTATATATGAGTTAAATCGTAGAGTCTGTCTGTTTGTCTATCTGTCTGTTCGAGCTCATCTCCATAAGAGCTAAACCAATTGTAATGAAACTTCGCAGACTTAAAAAGAAGGTCGATTTTAATGCAACTTCACAGATATGAAAAGGAAGTTGTCAGGAGTGACATGCACTACTTTTTGTCTGTCTTGCTGTTTCTCCGGGCTAATGTCTCAAACGGATGAACTATTCATTCTTTTCATTTCTAAAATATTTGGGGTTCCTGCGTAAACTTTTGAAATAATAGAAACTGTAGAAATCATGAAAACTACGCCAACGAAAAAGAAATGAGCAGCGAAAACGAGAACGAGATATCGACACGGGGTCGAGCGCACATTGATTTAGATAGATTTATCGACTCGATACGAAAATTTTATTGATCTATGGTTTAGCTATATCGATGGATTCGATGTATATAAAGTAAGGAAAGATGCACAATCTGTCACGCAAAAATGTTCACAAAAGGTAAGTGCTAAATGATGCTCGATAGCACTTACTTCGTGCTGTGGTGTTGTTAAACAAATCGATACATATAACGCTTCTTGCATATTTTATTGTAAAATTGAGTCTTGTGTCAAAGAAAATACGGTTGAAATCTGTAAACACCACGTATTGTTTCATTCTTTTGTAGCAGTGTAAATAAGTAAAGATAGTAATAATAATTATCATGATATCCCACACAGCGCCGTCTAGTCCTAAGTGAGCAAGCATTATGCTAGTATTATGCGTACTAGACAACTGACATAAGAAATATTCTTTATAATATATAGTAGATATATTACACCCACACACGGAACAAAAAGACGGAACATTTGGTTCTGCAGTTAGGGTCTCTAACCACTCGGCATATATTTGTATTTCTTCCGTGTACACATTTAACGGCTATTTTTACTTGCAGCTAGTTATGTTTCCTAATTGGTCCATCGATGCTATCACTTATTTCGATGCAAATCAGATTGGCAGTTTATGAACTATTAATGTTCCAACGTAGGACGCTAATCGATAAAAATCGGTCGATAAAGATTTATATCCAATCGATAAAATCGAACTCATGTGTAGTCAAACCCCAGATACGAGTATATGTTTGAAGCAGATTCGTGGTATGATTTAGAGAAACAATTAGACCACTACGGGACCCTTGATAAATGCAAACCCAGTTAATTAACATTATTTTTAGACGCATAATGACAAGGAAGTGTTATTTTCCTAAAATCATAATGGCGTTAAATATACGTTATTTATACAGCGTGTTCGGCTGAACGTACTCCAAACTAATAGAGTATGTAGAGCTTACCGAACTAAATAAACAGTTTTAAAAGTCTAAAAAATGAAACTATAAACATATTTTTCTCGGCGATCGTTACTTTGCGCCATCTCACTTGAAACTTTTTGTTCAGTTTGATAAGCTCTACTTGCTCTATAAGTTTGGAGTACGTTCAGCCGAACACGGCGTATGTCCAGCTTCAGAAATCAATTATATATATATATAGTAACCCATTAAATGTTCCATTAATAAATACTACCAAGTCTATTTTCTTTTTCCTGTCTTGTATTAGTTCAATTAATAAGCTGTAAGTTAAATATTATTTCTTATTTTGCCTCAATACCCTTGGATTTTCCTGGTATCGTTAAATTTATTACTACATTTTACCCTTTACTTATACCCTATCTATAATATACACTTTCTACGGTTCCTCTTTTTTTTCCAATTTTTTACTCGATTCAAAATCGAAATGGCGATACTGGCAAAACATATAAACGTCTAACTAATATAACTATAATGCAATATATACTCTTAAAGCAACAAAAAAACCTGGCTAAGTGCGAGTCAAACTCGCGCTAATTTGTTCCTGCGATTACAAGATTAATCAGACAATAACTTCAAAGATCTTTAAATATTGCCATAGCACCTCTTTTATTTTTTACTGAACTATTTTTTTTATGTAATGATAAATATTGTATGGTGGTACGGAACCCTTCGTGGGCGAGGCCGACTCACACTTTGCCCGTTTTTATTTCGGCGGCTAATATGGTACTCAAATTCTCGAAGGACCTCTGTGAAAAGTTTCTTACATTTTCTGAAGTACGACCCCTACATTTTTATCTTTTAACCGAATATTGTTAGGAGATTTTATATTCTGTCAACTGTCGCATCAATTAGCTCCACAAAGGAGCAATAATACATACATGTATATACAGACTAATGAAAACATTATTTCTGCTTTGCATCGCGCAATTGGCTAATTAGGCTAAAATTCATATGAAATTAATAATTTACTCTCCGAATTCAGCGTCTATTCGTAGAATTTAATTTAATATTGACTCAAATATTAAAGTTTCATTATTGTCCATATAAATTATGAACTAAAAACTGGAAAAGAACATGTTTAAATTAAACCAAAAAAAAAAGAATACAAAGTGACGATGACATATTAATGAAGCCGCAAAAACCGTACACACACTCGTTACTCAGCTCGCATGCCTACACCAAAATCTTGACGACCGCTTTGTGTGCTGTGAGATAGCTGCTGTGAAAAAAAAATGCGTCGTGTCAAAATAGGTCGTGAATAAAAAATTATTTACGAAATGAAAAATATTTACTTTTTACAAGTAAGAAACTCATTCGTGAAGGCGTCCAATCAGAATCTGAGGTCACTTGCACTTGTATGCAGCTTCAACGTCTTGTTTTGTTGTAACCAAAGACTGTTGTAATTTATCTGAATTTTTTTGGTTGATCTGAGCGTCTAAAATAGAACAGAAAATTCTTATAAACACAGTATTTTCCACTTGATTTAAGGCATGTAGTATAAAGTATATGAGAACGCTGAGAATCCCCGATAGTGCAATAGAGCCCCGTGAAGCTGTCGAACATAAATTACCATTTCGTTGATGTGCAGACTTCCCGTTGAATTCACCTGGGGGCAGCTAAGACTTATTTTTAGAATATTTATCAAGTAGATCAACACAAGATTCCCATATATGAAACTGTCTCAATATAAACACGGTAAATAATATTTTTATATTAAGTTTGCTTATATTCGAATATGCCTGAAATATGTCAGTCTACCATTTATCATGTTTTAAAATATGCAGTACGATTTCTTGATAGCTGAGAGGTAGTGAGCCGACTTTTTGTTTACAAAGTCCGTGGTTTGAATCCTAGCGCATGGACCAATGATCTTATTTAATAACTATCACTGACTCTGTGTCTCGGAAAGCACGTTAAGCCGTCGGTCTTGGTTGCCATCAGTAGATGGCAGTCGTTAAAAATACCACCAACCAGCATTGGAGCAGCGTGGTGGATTAAGCTCCAAGCCTCTTCATCCCGAGGGGAGGCCTAAGCTCCTGCAATTGGTTATTAACAAGCTGATGATATGGTACGATTTTCATTCAGGTTAAACGTTTTTGTTTAATAAATTCAACATGCTCCTCATAATTCCTACATAATCTTCATTAACTGCACTCAAGGTAATTTTATACTGTGCGAAAACAAAACCTGGACCATGAAACACGAGTAATAAAAGAAGTTCATAAATCAAGACAAAATAGTTATTATAGTAATCATTATAATTGGTAGGTAGTGTAGGTGCCATAACTTTTCTGGCCCCTTAGGTACGCTATTATGTGGCGCGAGGGGATCATTAACGTGACGCGAGTCTAAGAGCCTACGCTACGCTGCCTCATAATTTAGTAGAAGATCCGAGCCACCTGCGAAACTTAGTTTTAGCCACATGGGTTTACTAAAAAAAGTAATAAACCTGAACAACTAATTTCTTATTAGTAATTTTTGTAATACGATTTTGCAAACGTGTTCGTCAATTACAAAGTTGGTGCCTAAGTCTGTAGTCGCGCGTTAGGTAAGTGAAGTTTGGTCATATCGTGCCTACCACTAATACAATATGATGTATGATTGCCGGGCATGGGCAAGGTGACCGCAGTTATCAGCAATTAAGACGGCGTGGCTTTCATAACCGTATCGTGACAGTTATTTATAAGAATAATACCTGGGACATCCCACTTCCACACATCCAACACACTAGTCATAAAGTAAGCAAGTATTATATTTGTGGTCACTAGACAACTTTTATACATATTTAAATATTCTTCATTATATACAGCGTGTTTGGCTGAACGTAGTCCTAACTTATGAAGCATGTAAAGCTTAGCGAACTAAACAAAAAGTTTCAAAAAAATACGATAAGTGATATGAAAGCTAAACTTTGAACATGTTTTTCTCGGTAACCGTTAGTTCGCTCAATCTGCTCACTTGAAACTTTTTGTTTAGTTTGGTAAGCTCTACACGTTATATTAGTGTGACCTACATTCAGCCGAATACGGACATATATATAAACATTTTACACCCAGACACGGAACAAATGGACATGTTCGTGAAAAACATTTGTCTCGGATGGGAATCAGTTAGTGTCGCTAACGGAAGATAGAAATCTCAAGGAGTTGTGACATTAGGCAGGCGCGGGTCTTCCTTGAAAGCCAAAAAGCCATGCATGTCTAAAATTTTCCTACAATAATGATTAAAAACGCAAGAGTTTGTACTCTTTTGAGTGTTTGAATTTCCCGCGCGCGCATATAATACAATGGCGCGCTATTACTGACTGTTACTGACCTATCTTAATACCCTATCACCGGCCTCCCTCTCTTTCCCGATCACGACATACCGACGCCAACCGAACCGACACGTTGCGAACACGCCGTGAGGCAAGCCAAATCATTTACGTCTTTTATGTCTGTCTTCTTCTTACATGTAGTGATGAATGGCATCTATCCCTCTTACGTTTCGAGGGCCATCGGTCGGTACCTACTGGATTTTATACTGGAAATTTAAGCCAGGCATAACGACATGAAACTCGTACGTAATTAGACTGCAGGCAGAACTTTGCGAATTCTGCGGCTAAACTAACTTCATTATTGTTTTCAATTATTGTCTGTGTTCAGTTCATTGCATTGCATTCATTGCGATTTGTTGTGTTTTATGTTTTAAAGTTGTATTAAAGTAACGATGAATCAGGTGAAATTGAAGTGTCAAATAACGAAATGGAAATTTTGGAGGATTTCAATGGACTGAAAGAAATGTATTTCGCAGTCATTGCACAGTGACAAAGTAAATAGGTAATTAAAATCATACAGAACTTAGGTACCTATCTCTTGCTTTATAAACCAATTAGCTTTTATAAACAATGATTTTTACAAACGAATCCACACATATTTACGTAATATTTCAGGTCTGGGTCAGGTTCATTTTATAATGAAATCATTGACGAGTTTATTATATATAAATAAGTATTTATGATGTATTTAACTAAGGTGAAATCATTAGATAAAATAATAGATATTTTAATAATAGAGATTTTTCATTTGTCTAATAGGTTAGGTACCTATTTTATTTTATTTTTTGTTTAGATATTCTCACAATTACCTTGCTTTGCTTTTAAATAAAAAACTAGTTGTATTATCTTCACACAGCACACAACAAAAATACAAAATTATATAATCATGATTATATAATTTTGCCAAATAGTGCCATCTGCTACGTTATTACTAAACTAATAGGTTAGACTAGGTTAGTAAAATTCCAACAGATGGCGTAAAAACGCGCAATGAAAAACTTAACTTTCAACATATTAAGGTAAATATCTGAACTTTGAAGATTCCACCAAAATGATTTTAAACTTCACATGTCGTGTTGGCGTAGCCATGTTCCAAACCCACCACACGCCACTGACATTAGGGTCTCTAACCACTTGGCCAATCGGTCGGTCATGAACAGCTTAGATCACATTAATTTCTAAACTGTTAACAGCTTTTGGCAGTGTGTTGTGTTCAATCTATACTAATATTATAAAAAGGAAAGATTTTTGTTTGTTACGGATAAACTCGAAAACTACTTAACGGATTTTAAAAATAGTTTTATTTATAGAAAGCTATATTATTAGCGAGTAACATAGGCTATATTTTATTTTCAAACTAGCGTTGCGCCCGTGGCTCCGCTCGCGTGGACTACATATTCGTACCGGGACCGTTATAATTTTTTGCATACATTTTTTTTATATTTATAAGTTGAAGAGTGACGTAAGTTACTTTTTATCCCAAAACAAGGGGTTCCGGTAGTAACTGTGTAGTCCACGCGATCGGAACCGCGGGCGGAAAGCTAGTGAATAAATAGAATTGATGTTTTATAAATAAACTTAGTATATTTTATGAAGGCGGTCAGCCATCCAAATACTACTGTTCGGGACAGATGTCACTTAACTTTAATGAGAACGAGAAACTTTACACTTGATGTGCCATCACTGTTGATTAAAAATCTAAAGAAATTCAGTTTCATTATTGATATACTTAACAATAAATATAATAAATAAAAATATATAATACAACAAACAAATATAAGTACTTATCTATATATTTTTTTATCAGAAAGTATAAGTTGAATATGTTATTGGAAAATTCAATTAATTATATATTTTTTACGTGTAATATCTGGAAGGACCTTCGAAATACAATTTCAACAAAAATGACAGGCCTTACAACAACATTTACATACTTGTCTGTGCGACTTAACCGACCACCCACTCTCGGTACGCCATACTACAATATTCAAATCGTCTCTGTGAATTAGAACCGAACAGTTAGGTGATGTTCTTATATACGTTTCTTGAGGCAGACTCTATCATGACATTATATAATCAAAGATATTTTTGTGCTTACGTAAAATTTTATGTTTTATATGTTTTAGAATATATAATATCGTTATATTAATATTAGGATTATAAAGTTTATCAATATTAATTAACACATTTGAGTCGTAAATTTTTGTCAAAAATATTTATACAAATGTATTTACAATAAATACTTTTTCAAATTAATAAATTGAAACCGTGTTTTAGCCGACACTTAATGAAAGTATCATCATTCCTTTAGATTTGAAATTCAAATGACATTTTACACAGGGAAATAATTGCATTTTGCTCTCGCTCCGCAGACCAACCCTTTTCCGAGTAGCCGGAGTGAAAAAGCATTTTTTACATGTCATCCATAGACTCGTACAACAAACCCCATTGACCTTTAATCAACGAAACGCGATTTCAAATTATCTTCGCGTGATTTCGGTTCCGTAACAATTACTCGTTGAAAATGAGCAGTAAGTTAAATTTACAATCGCGATATTATAAGTCCACTTCACCTACCAACTGTGCTGTGGGAGCTGTGCCACCAACCTCCGAATTCGAACGCTGAACGGTTTGTTTTGCATAAGGCCAATTTGTCAACCAAAATTTTTTTCTGTTGGAGAAATTCTGATATCAGTTTGCGTGTAAAGAAAGAATTAAAAACATAACCAATCATCGTATACACAAAGAGCGACTTCCTATTGAATAATCATTTTATTTGCAGCTTATAAGCGAAATGACGAGATGGACGAAAAGGACGCTATGATAATTATAGTACACACAAAAAATAAAATAAAACATAGCGATACCACCAACGTTCTTGACATTGAAGATTTTAAATTTCACATCTTTCACATTTTCTATTCTGTGAATATGTAATTTACAAAGACGCTTATTTCCTGCTACAAACTACACGTGTCTTCATTTCACATAATTTAAACATATTTCCGTGTATACTACACAAGATTATTTTGTAATGTCTCGTTTAGAAATAGCTTATTAAATGTAACTAATATTAAGAACAACAAGTGTGTTTAGGGTTCCGTACCCAAACGGTACAAACGGGAACCCTATACTAAGTCTGTTACAGGGCTGTATCGTCTGAACCGTATTGGGTAGAGACCTGAAATTTTTACAGAGTGTGTATTACTATGGCCGCTATAACAACAAATAATACAAATAAAACAAATTTAAAAATCAAAGGGGGGCCCCAATACAAGAAACGTGATTTTTTGACGTTTTTGGTGATTGACGGTTGTAAGATTATTACTTACACTTGAAATGTTTACGAAGTGTGTAGGTACTACTATGGCCGCTATAATACAAAATATTAAAATAAAATGAAGTCAAAAACTAAAGGCGGTCCACTATAAGTAACGTGTTTTTTAGCATTTTTGGTAATTGGTAATAGGCTATTTCAAAATATATTTATCAAAAAAATATAACATTATATTTTATACTAAAACAAAATTTGTAAACAAATTAATTTTATTCGGTTGAAGAATATGAAAATTATATGTCATTAAAATTTTATCTGTCTCTCTTTCCTGCAAAGCGAAAATTAACATTATCTTAAATGGCCTGACGTCATAGCTAAGCGCCGTATTCGCCTCTCTGTCTAACACGACATTTTATACATTCATAACTTTGTTAATAATATTTTTTTTAATTCTTTCACTTTTATAATATATTTAAAAAATTCTTTCATATAAAATAATTAAAAAAGAAAATAGCCAACTAGCGTATTGTGAGATCACTACCTACAGTTGAAATTTTCCTGGAGTGTGTACTACTATAGTCGCTGTAGCCACATATAATAAAAAGTTAAAAACCTGCCAATCACGAGTCGGACTTGCTAATGAATGGTTCCTTACAGCGTAAAATTATTTAAATGTGCAGTTTTAAGTATTATACGGTGCACGGAACCCTTCGTGTCTGACTCGCACTTGGCCGGTCGTTTGATTGTCCATAGCAAAGAAAGGACGTGATTTGTTGCACAGATATAATTGAAGGGATAGTGGATAACTTTTTAGACTACTCAATATTCGAAACGAACGACGAACAAAGCTTTAAGTTGTGCGATGGGGATAGAACTCCAGTGAAATAAAAGAAGCCACCGAGATGTGAATTACTTCAATAGAGGAGTAATGCGTGCCGTTTAGTTGAAAAACCAAAGTTATTACAATTGGGCCATAGGATGAGGAATGGAGACGGGTGGAATGCGTGTATGTCTCAAGCGATTGGTTGCAAATTAACTTCGCCCACAGCGTCTTTGTGTATTACTCGTCACAATTAGTTACATGTACTGAATGAAAGACAGGTACGAAAAAAAAATATTTAAAGTAAATGAAATTAATAAAATCTATCGGCGTTTGCGCCTTCTAGTCTACTACATTCAAAGTTCAGTGGAAGAAGCTATACCTACCTATATCTTCCAAAAAAGAAAACATAGTTATAGAAACCTTATCTGTATATATACGAACAAATCCACGGACAAAAGCTTGTATATAAACTTACGAGACTCTTTGAAATTAGGACAAGCACGCTAGCGAGTGGCGTCGCCTCTTCCGTCGCAGATGTACGTGACTGCGCTTAACGTCTGCGCCTTCAAGTAAACGTTGCCAGATTTTAATGTTTGCAAAAAGCATTTATTTACGCCCCTATTTCTTTTTATGGTTATTATACTGAAAGAAGAGGTATCAACAAAACGCAAAGCATTCCAGGTAACCTCAAAAATACCAAATACAGACGATCACAACGGCTACTCAATATGGAAAATAAGTACATTTAAAAAAAAAATTAACATAAAAAAATGTTAAGTCAGTATCATATCATACCGTACCATCACTGCAGGGGCTTAGGCCTCTTAGACTTAGACCTCCCCTCGGTATGAGGGAGCTTAGATCTTAATTCACCACGCTGCTCCAGTGCGGGTTGGTGGAATGCCATCAAGCAGTAGCCGGGACCGACGGCTTAACGTGCTCTCGGAAACACAGTCAGTGTTAGTTATGTACCTAAGTTAGAAAAAACTCATTGACACTGACCTGGTATTCGAACCACAGCCTTCTAAACAATAAGTGGGCTCGTTACGAATTGGCTATCATCACACTGTATCTTTTTCGTTTCCTGCCGTGTTTTACCTTACGATTAACCATACCCAATAAAAAGATAGTAGGGAGAGTTAAAAACTAAATATAGTTTTGACCGGAACCGCTGTACCGCGCCTTATGTAGATATGCGCGCGGCGAGGAGGGAAGGCAGCTCCTAAGCATTGACGACGGACTGACAGAGCAGATCTGCCTCCCTCCGCGCCGCACACATACCTAAGGCGCGGTACAGCGGTTTCGGTCAAACTATAAATATTTTTTTTAGTAGCCTGACAAAATATTTTTATTTCAGAATAGGTATACGCGTTATAAAGTTTTAACGTTCTACAGACAAATATAATATTACGAAAATATGTATAGGCTTTCAAAGGTGCCTGAAAAGTACACCCTGGAAGCTTAATTTATACATGGATGACGAGATCAAATTGCTTATTAAAGCTATTCATACCCGACCTTCCTGCGCTACCGTAGACTCTAGCGTGTATTTACAGGATTATGGCGTTTGTAACGAGGGACCTTCATTTGATATCTATAAACCAAGTTCTATAATAGTACCTATATTATGATGCAAGTACGGTAAGGTGCATATTATAGTCGAGGTGTTTATAGACACAAGGCGAAGCCGAGTGCTTATAATAAACCGATGATTATAATAGCCAGCTTACTGAGTACCGTTTCGAGATAAATAGTTTCTTAGCCATATTTTGTTATTAAGAGTTCTTAAAACAGTATGATAGTAATTACTTCATGAAAATTAAACTTAACTACTTGACCTTGGTTTGACTTCTGATTCACATTTATATTATGACGATCTGTGGGTAATCTATTCTATTTCTATTAGTCTATATATAATAATAATATTCTATTAGTAGATACTAATATCATCTAATAATCTATATATAATAATTTTGTACAATACATACATACACACCCAGACACGGAACAAATATATATATTCATGCACACAAATATTTGTCCCGGGCGGGAATCGAACCCGCGATTCCTGGCTCCGCAATTAGGGTCTCTAACCACTCGGCCAATCAATCAGTCAGTCAGTTTTCTTAACTATAATCAAAAATGTCCCTAATAAAGCATCGAAAATAAGGAGAGGAATGGTTTGGAGATGAGTTTTAAATGAGTTTTTCAAATCGTGTAAGATTAATAATATAATATACGAAAAAATTTCCTATAGGGATTTAAGTTGATTAATAGATAGATTTAAACCTAGCGTACGTTAGTGAATTTTCGTGTTATCACGGAAGACTATTATCACAGAAGTCATAAATAGTTATGACGCAATGCGACCAAAAGCGCCTAATTTCAGTAACATCGCTTCACGTCATGTTAATTACCAAGTTGAAAACAAACACACGCCTTGTTTGTTTATAATTATACCATATTTACATAGCGTAACTTAGTTGTCAGTTTGACCGATACATTCGTTGACCACCGTTTCTAAACCCAAGTGTTCTAAAGAAATTATCCAAAAATCTACAAGTATAAATTTAAAAAAGAATACTTTAAAGAAAGTAACATTCACAGTCCTATGTCAGTATATTTGCGAAAATATTATGAACGTAAGTAAAAACATTAAGCTTTCTCTAAGGTGGCCGACGGCTACAATAACAAACTGTGTTCGTTTTCATAATAGACTTTCGATGGATATATTACAGTTGAATAGTGAAATATCAGCTCATTAAAAATATTATTCTGTCAAGAAATATTTAAATGATAATAACGCATGGTCATTTTTGTAAATAGTCTTACGCATCCTATACTTACTGAAAAAATAAATATAGTAAAAATTACCAGAGGGAGTTTCTTGCCGGCTCTTTTTTTTCTAGTATATCTGAACCTACTTTCAATAAGTGTGTGTAATGTTTCTTACATTGAACAAAAAATTAATACTCGTGTATGCTCGATATCGGGTGTAGTACTGAACTCGTATAGTGCCCCAATACACAAACCTAAAAAAGTTCAAAGTCCAAACTATTATAATTTAAAGTACAGCACTTAAACGACACTATTCGCTATTCCTACAATACTAACGCTACTATCTTATACTACAATATAACACTAGCCACACAATCTACGTCCATTACAATTTACGGTCTAGAAGAGACGAGTCAAATTTCAGAGTGCAAGCGATATGCTCTGAGGTGGTCTGTTTATTTAAAAAGATTTTAAGTTGTTGAAAGAAACACTGCATTTATGTGCTCACGTTTCCTCGCCTGGAAAGGCTTTTAAGTTGGTAGAGAAATCGCTGAAAGGGTTTAAACAACGAAAACAGGATTATGTCGTTTCTTAAAACTTAAACAATACATACATTTTTGTTGCACAAACCTGACTAACACCGACTCAAAAACATATGAAAATTATAAAACAATTTCCAACATTGAAATCAGGGACAGGGTAGCGTTAAACATAGCAAAATACCTACAACTTATTTCTAGAGTAAAGTTTCTAATTCTAAATTATTTCATAGTATTTACACAAAGCGACACTCTTTGACTCTATGATTACGCTTCATAGGTCCCATCCCGTAATTTTACTAATTCTTAAGTCCCATATGTATTAATTAAGTACCACTAAGTGCTTTATAATATTGGAATGGTATTTGTCCGTCTGGTCCACTCTCTAACGTTATTGTTTTTCAACATTGATTTACCAATTTTAATAAGGATGCGTAGTCAGTAAACAAAAGCGAAATATGAGCGTCCGCAACGTGCGTGTTTAGTTTGTTACTATATATACTTTTTTTTTACATGAAGCATGGAAATTGAGCTCTATGTGTAACACTCACGACATATATTCGCTTTGTGAAATTTTAATGTAAGACCTTTTAGAATCCACTTCTTCGGACGGAATTATTTTTCTTTCGTATTTTTCAACGTTTTTTTTAAACTTGACACAAAGGTTCCATTAGACCTATAGAGTGAATTAATTTGACAGCAGCGTTTGGTTTTAATCATGGAATTATTTAATTTTATTAGAATCATAAATGTCAATTCACAGTATCGAAGTGACATTACGCAATTTCGCGGGGTTGAAGACTGGCACGCGGGGATTTCACGGGACTGCAGACCGGCGCGCGGGGATCTTACGCACTGAAATTCAAACTAAAACTCGTCATCTTGCACTAACTAGCCAGAGCATGAGTGGTTAGAAGGTAAACGCAGAAGAGGGCTTCTAATCAATTCGTACTTTTATGACTGAGTTTTATGATTAGACTTCTAATTTTGTAAGTGCTATTTTAAGGCTGATTGAAACAAATGGAACAAGCCGTTTGTTATTTTACAATAGATTTTTTTGAAACTTGACACGGAGGCTCCTTTTGACCTCTGGACTTGCAGAAACCGTTTTAAAAAATAAATAAATAAAAAAGTGAGAGTATTCAATTCACATCGTACTTTTTATTATAAATTTTTTTTAATGTGCAGTTAAACGCAAGTACGTGAAAATTATCGGTATGCTAACTTCAAACCATGCTGCTGATTCTGCAGTACGAGTAGATTGATACGCATCAGCTTCTACCATGGCTTATAATTCTTCATTATTGATTTAGTGGTTGGCCATCCTCTTGGTTCATTTTATAAGTCAAAATTTCTACTACTTAAATGACTAAACAAAAATGCATGATGCTTTCATTAGCATGTTTCCTCCTCACACAACATTAAAGTTGGACGTGCGGCATTTGCGCCACAGCGGAACTCTTATTCAAAATTCAATCGAATTGTCTACGTGTCCATATTGAGTGCAGAGGTGACACTGAAATCAGTTAAAAAGCTAATTCATTTCAAATTTAGAATACTGTGGCTTTTATTTTTAAAAATCCACATTGAATACTCTTAGCAAGCACGTTTTATTTTCATTGAAAATGGCCAGTAGCTAGAACGGTAAATTCATACTTAAACTTTATAAATTATAGATCGTATTGAAGTACTGTATAAATTTAAAGCACCAAAAAAACATGAAAATCAATGAGGCAAGTAATAGATTCTATCCGCACAGCACTTTCGGCCTACTAAACGATGTAAGGGACCATATTACGAGCTGCGGTTAAATGAGATGTGCGAGAATCGACTGCGTAATTAGGTGCGCCTCACAAAATACGTCTGAGACCTTACTAATATGAAAAGCTGTCGCATGATTTATTTTTACTTCATTACGGTATTACCGGTTATGTTTGACATGTTGGCATTTCATCATTTATCAATGTTAATAGATTATCTTATGCTCATATACAGGATGAAATTTTAGTAACCGGCCAAAATTTTTCTTGATGTTAGGTATCACCAATAGACCTCATTGAGTAAATAAAAAATATGAGTTACATTTTCATAATAAATTATTTTATCTACAGAGTTATTTTATAACGTTTGGTTGCCTTCTTAACGCTATAGTAAACGTACGCGCCCGAGGCCTTGAAACGGAATGGGGCAGTGGACTTGAACGGTGACTAGAATTATTGGTTTTTTCGGGAAAGGTTTGCGTAGTCATATCTCAATATTTTTCTATAGAACGATACTAAAAGGAAATAAGATGGCTGTCGGTTTTTTACCAAAGATCATTATATTAAAATTTGGCTGGTCATTAAAACCCACCCACCCAGTATGTGCTGAAAAGAATCTATATGTCGGAGAGCGCTCAGGGCGGATTGAACGTATTTTTTAATGTCTAGAAGCATTTTAATGATTTAAAAAAAAATATTCCTTATAATTATAGAAGTGATATTGGCTTTGTTTTATAGTTTTACGCCAGCAGGAGACGCTGCATTAGATATGTTTTTTCAAAACGACTATGCCGATTTTAATGTAGTTTTTGCATTATCTCAAAACTGGTTCATAGATAAATTTTATGATTACCTACAAACCGTAAGAGGACGCTGCACTCAAAGATAAAAGGCATCGCTTTATTTACTGTAAGCCCTAGACCGACATATCACTACAATAATTTGACTATTACGGTATGAAAATTTATAAATATTTTTACAAATGTTTATATAGGAGCAATGTTGTTTAAAAACCTCTTAAGTAACGTCTCGTCACGCGAAGGCTATTGCGATAATAAGCAAATAGCTGTAAAGAAATGAAAATATTCAATTAAAATAAGGAATAGTGTTTAAAATTTAAAATGAGTTATGTCAATAAATTGTGGTAGTTTATTTATAAGTAGCTGCGGCTTCGCTTGCGTGGATTACACAGTTGTACCGGGACAGCTAATGGAACACGACGCTCCAAAACATTGTAACACTTTCTAGAACATTTTGGAACTTAACTACCTAAGAAATCTCTATACCTAATTTCATAAAAATCCATTTAGTCATTTTAGCTTCAAGAATAGGTATCCTACAAGTCGGTCCCAAAATCCGTCAGCCGTTTTGGAAATTAACCGGAACAGACAGATAGAGTAACAGACGCTACGATTTTTTATATGTCTATAAAGAAAAATTCCTTTTCACTCCTGACAACGCCCTCATTGGGTTTGCAAAATTTCAGTAAAATCGGATCAGCCGTTTCGACAATCAGCCCTAACAAACAGACAGACAAACACACAGACAAAAACCAACTTATGACACTCCTGATAACCTCCTTTTTATGTCTGCGAAGATTCATTGAAATGGTTTAGTCGTTTTGGAGATTAGCCAGAACAAAAAGACAGACACACCACCACATGGACAAAAAGTTACCTCTATCACTCCTGACAACCTATTTTTAATCCCTGCATATTTTCATTAAAATCTTTAAAAGTTTAGCTCGAACATACATATAAATAGACAGACAGACAAACAAAAAGTAGCTTATGTCACTCCTCCCACTGTTCTTTTCACGTCTGCGAAGTTTCATTAAAATTGATTCAAATGTTTTAGAGTTTAGCTCGAACAGACAGAGAGACGGACATACAGACAAACAAAAGGTATTGTATGTCACTCCTGACAGTCTACTTATCACATTTTCAAGTTTCATTGAAATCAGTTCATCCCTTTCGGAGATCAGTTTGAACAAACAGACGAATAATCAGACAGACAAACAAAAGGTATTGTATGTCACTCCTGACAATGTTTTAATGACATCTTTGAAAGTTTCATTGAAATAAGTTCAGCCCTTTCGGAGATCAGTTTGAACAAACAGACAGATGGACAGACAGACAGATAAGCATAAAGTGTTTTATGTCAGTCCTGGTAATCTTTTTATCATATCTGTGAAGTTTCATTGAAATCGGTTCAGCCGTTTCGAAGATCAGCTCGAACATACAGGCAAATGGACAGACAGACAGACAGACAAAAAGCAGCTTATGTCACCAATGATAATGCCCTCTGCACGTCTGCAAAGTTTCATAAAAATTGATATAGCCGTTTCGGAGATCACGTCGAACATACAGACAGACGGACAGACAGACAAACAAAAAGTAGCGTATGTCACTCCTCCCACTGTTCTTTTCACGTCTGCAAAGTTTCATTGAAATCAATTTAGCTGTTTCGGAAATTAGCCGGAACAGACAGGCAGACGGACAGGACAGACAAAAAGCAGCTTATGTCATTCATGATAATGCCTTCTGCCCATCTATTAAGTTTCATTGAAATCGGTTCAGCCGTTTTGGAGATCAACTTGAACAGACGGACAGACACTTCAATTTTATTAATATATAGATATAGATTACATATATTTAAATACAGTAGGTATATTTACAATATTTTCCAAGGAGGTATTTCACAACGTGCAAATCGTATAATTTTTATACAAAAATAAATCATTTGACTTTAAGCAAGTATTAAATTTTTTTAGCTTGTTCATTACCATTGATGATAAACATTGTACTAACTGTTTTATATCATTGTACTATTTTATAAGAATGCATATTTTTTTTTTAATAATATATTTAGGGTTCTAAAAATAATTGAAATGCGGATTATGAAGCTGAATTCCAGATCCGTAGCCAAGCAGACCTCGAGCCGCAACACGGGATATTGTTTTTCGATATTTACTGAGGCGGGCACGTGTCCGGAAATTTAGGATCCTACGATATTCATAAGCGCCACCGGAATGAAATTCTATGAAAACGGGGAAAGAACAAAATTGATAAGTCCACTTCGGTATATTTCGGCTGCAATGTTTGTGAACGCCATCTCTGCATCTGCAGTTCCATGGTGGAGGCCACAGAACATTAGAGTAAGTTATAGTGGGCATGTAGGCGGATACGCTGTCCCCTCCAAGTATCTAATATGTTGCATACTTAAGATAGATCTTATAATCTATGCGACATCAAATCATACCAAAGATACAAGTGAAAGGAATGAACGACTTAAACGCTTTCGAAAAAAATATAAATCTGAGATAAAGCTATTTACGTACGCATAATATTTTCACATATATTCGTAGTGTGAGTATTTATTTTTGGGACACATCTCTGTACAAATACTGTCACATGGCACCTCTAACGTACTCTATCTCACCATGCTTTGAGTTGTTGTCGCTGCCCGGGTCTTCCTGCCACACCACTCTTATAATGACGTCGTCCGCAGAGGTAAGAGCCTTTGGAGTTTTTGCCGACCAGATGGCAAAACACCCGATGGTATAACTGGTTCCTCGGGAAAAAGTAGATGCTTATTATGGAACGCCATGTGTGTCGACACCTTTACCACCTTTCACCTTAGGCGCACTGCGGGACCGGATGGAACTGCTGAGGAATCTGCAGACTCCAGGAAACCAGTGAAATACTCTGAAGAGTCAATACTTGTTCGTCCCTCATGCATTGGAAACTACGGGCTGTTGGGGCAGTGACGCCAAACGTTTCATCGAGGACAGCAGCTGTTGTGTTAGGTTAGATTAGGTAGAAGGAACAGAAGCAGCACTCTGGCTCTGCGTTTTTCCTGGCGCCTGGTGCAGAGAGTGTCTGCGGCTTTGCGTCCAGGGCGACAAGTGTAAGGTTATAAAATTAAAAGCAATATTGCTTAATATTTAAATATAAATAATAAAGGTCTTGGTTCTAAACTGAGAATTCCGACACGCTCAAACATTGTGTATACTTTACTTTTTATAATATCTAAACTTGATCTAGTTATTTAAATTAATAATAATTTGAATAGATTAAGTTAATTAAATACGTATATTTTTTTATTCACCATACACAACTTAACACACACGAACGCGTGACTCAGCTGAATGAAAGTGAAGTGAGTTAATTACCTGAAATAAAAGGAACATTTTTTTTATGCGTGTAGGTATGCCTTATACTAACTTATAACTAATTTAGAATATTCGTACAACATTTGTTTCACCGAGATATAGTTATTTAATACTTAATATCATAAATTGTAGGCATTATGCTATGGCGAGTTCTGTATGTGTTCAGTAAACATACGGCGAACCCTTCAGAGGTTTTTTTCGCCAACAAAAATACAACGAACATAATCAGAAACTGTTTGCCATCTATTACTTTCTCTTCGGGATTACACGCGAATTACAATATTTATTTTGATCCCGTTAATTTTACCACCCGACTGCTGTTAAAGCATGCCATGCCATTAGCCCATCATACCCCACTGCAGGGGCTTAGACCTCCCCCCAGGGTGAGGGGGCTTGGAGCTTAAAGCCACCACGCTGCTCCAATGCGAGTTGGCGGATTATAACCATCTACTGACAACAACCGGCACCGACTGCTTAACGTGCCCTCCAAGGCACGGAGTCAGTGACTCATTGGTACACGCCCGGATTCGAACGACAGCCACACGGCCCTGTTAATTTGTCACGATCTATCACTATCACGATTAAAGTATAAAAAATATAAAGTAAGTAATACTATACTATACTCTTTATTTATTATGAAGTTTCATATCGGTTTAACGACGAATATGAAACTTCATAAAAATTAAAAGAAGATAAGTAGAAACACAACAGAAGTAGTGTGACAAGTTCTCCGTCATAATTTGTCTTACCACACAAATACTCATATAACACTTACTATCTGTAAATCGAGCAGAAACATTTCCGAGTAAAATCTCACGTGACATGTACAAGGTACAGTATTCGCGACACGTTCGCAAAGTTTTTCAAGAGCTTACCATCTAATAGGAGATTTCATGGATCCTTTCCCTTGGTGGTCGCTGTAACTGAAATATATAAATGCACACATTTTATCATAATACTCTAAATCTTCAAATCGTGGAAATTTCCATTTTATAATTGACCGCGGTAAATATGGTAACTATGATCCACTAAGATATTAACTTTATATAGAAAGGTATTGTTTTTACTTTCGCTTCTATCGCTGTTATTATGTGATTTTTACTGTATTTTTTAATAAAATGCATTGTAATAAAGGGCTGTATAGCACTTTAAAGATAGAATAAACGGACAGACAGACAGACAGACAAACGGTGTAGGCTTAATAACAAGATACGGTTGACACTCTAAAAATCATCAAATAAAATTCACGTTGCATTATTGATGTCTAGAACGTCCCAGTTATATCGCTTCATTTCAAAAATGTATGGAAATCCTACGTAAGCAAGGAGTCGCGGGTATAGGTATTTGGTTTATTCCTAACACCGCCTGAGAAGAAAAGAAAGCCCCTTAAAGCGGGAGGATCGCCTCTGTAAACGCTCAATGAATATTTAATACGAAGCTAAGCAGTTTCCCGAAATTTATAAGGTGTGGAACTACCGGCTGAGCGAAATACATACGTAGGTATTATTGCAGGCAACATCACAAGTTATGCCTTGAGAAAGGTGAAGGGTTTTGTGAAGACAATTCTATGACCTTTCTTGTATATATTTCCATCTTATATATTCATATACAACATGTACTTCGGGAATAGTTATGTACCGATACACATTGTAAAAGTATAAACCAATATTTGGTGCTTCATATTATTTTAATTACATTACTTTTATATTTTTGACAATGCCCCTCAGTAGCTATTATCCTGTGCTATTATCGTAGACTAAAACTAGATTAATCTTTTATTGTGGACGTTTATCACATCTGGGCTGTTTTTCATCCCCATAGGCTCGTATTTTTACAAATAATGTTCTATTATTGTAACATGGCTATTTAATTTTATGAGATACTGTTGCCATGATTTTGTAAATTAATGACAATGTTAAGGGCTCCTAGTGTGCCAAAAACATATAAAGTATTGAGTATTACTACACATCTGAAAAGTAACTGTAAATTTTTAGTTAGGAAACTTAAAGTTAAATGTTTTTTCTTTTAATTCTAAAAAAAGTGATCAAACGGATATGCTTATCGATTTTTCTCCCGACACACCACCAATGTTCTTATCAATTTTATTATTTACGTGGCACAAAATAGCAACAGTAAATGGAGGTGTTTTTAATAATAAATTCATTAACAAAAATATTTAAGTAATGATACCGAATTTATATCAATTAATTGCATGGTTTTTACTAAAAGTGATAAATACATTTGAGTCCTTATTTTAATAATATGTATATATATCCAATGCTGGTTGTATAAATAATACTTTTACACAACTGCGAGTACCTTTCTAGCACGTTTACCTCTCGTATGTTGGAGACAAGATCGGTCGGTATGACTTATTGGAAAACTTTCGCACCGCTCATACCAAGAGAACTATAAATTCTCGTTATGTTCGAAGGGATGCTGTCTCAGTGATTTACAGATGTTCCCCTGACCTTTTTCAACTTTAACTGTATCCTGTATGTAAGGTGAGTATCGATATTATAAATAAGTCAACGCTCAAACCACTTCAGATCTTAAAATATTATACGAAAAAGTAATTCCGTATTCACACCGTGAGTTAATTGCTGGAAAATTACCTTTTCTGAGTTTCCCAACATTTGGTAGTTTAATTATTTTGTAAATTTATCCTTGAAAGCTATCGCATGTTTAAATACGTTTAATTTTATTTATTTTATATTATGTTTTGTATCACAGCATTAGAAAAATGTCTATCAACGGATTGTTTAATTTATTAATTTAATTTTATTAATTTAATTTATTAAAGGCATTTCTGCAAAATTCAAAGTGGGAAGACTGACCCATATATAACCATTTTAATTCGGAAAGAATGAGGTGCCAAAAGGAAAAAAAATGAATTTGTTTAGCAACTAATTATTTAAAAGAAACTAACAATAAAATAAAATTATTTTTGTACTTATTTAAATATTAACTGAAATAAAACTAACCCAATAATCCACCCCTCGTCACCCCGACGCAAAGGTGCCGATAAGTATAAGTCGATATATGCCCATAAGTCCCATTTCCATTACTATGTCCATTACATAAAGGCTAGTAAATAATAAATAAATTCCAAATTTACTATATATTTGTATTAAGAGACAAGAATTAAAAAAACGCGTGTTCGAGTTTTGGTTACCTGCAAGTACTCATAAATATATAAGCAGAACAAAAAGTCATCAATTTTAATTGTATGTATAAATTTTGACTCGTATGGATATATACGAAAACAAATAAACAAATACAAGCTTTTCCCGTAGTTAGTTATCATATTCCTTTGGTAAAATATAACTGCTAGAAACGTTATATTAATAATAATTAAAAACAGACATTCCTTGATTAAGAAACAAAAATTTCCCTCGTCGCGAAATATTTTCACGAAAATTGCGCGAGTGAAAATGTAAAATTATAAATTGGACCTTTTATAAACACCTACGAACGCGCTCGAGCTTCGGGTTGCGGACATTTTTACGTTTATTTTGTCCCTTTAGATTTGTATGGAGAAGGAAAATATTTGTTTTGGAGATGACAACAATTCACGATGTTTGGTATTGTAGTCACAATTTATTCTTTTTTAAAAGCCACGTACGTAAAAGTTCATGATCGTCTGTGAATCGCGAAACGTGACGTGCCCACACCGTTTACGATCGAAGTGTGCCAATTTGGTCCAAATAGGTTTCTTTTGCGACACAAACAAAGTGAAAATACTGTACGCTTAGACTATGATAATGCAGACGCGTAATCCAAGTGCAAAACAACTGTTAGAAATATTTCGACTGATACATAAAAGTATTGTTAACATATGTATGTACAGTAAACCAATAAGTTACTTTTTGGTGCACTCGATACAGTAAAAAATAACTTAACGTTTTAACTCGTCATCGATCAATTGTCTGTGTTAATTAAATGGCTCGTGACTTTCAATCTAACCAAATTCGGTTAATGTATAGTGTATAGGTTAAAAACTAAACCCGACTACGAAAAAAAAGAACTGAAAAGCTAAAACAAATTCCAGTCTGAAATCAAAGCCTGAAATTAGGATATACCTACTAGGGGTACAGCCGTGATCGCATGCCTTTATTTACCAACATAAATAAGTACGTCATTACTATATATAGCATGCGACCATTGCTGGGTATTTCTCTGAAATACGGATACTTAGCAATTTCGTAAAATCTTTCAGATAACAAGCTATTTGTATACATTGTGGATAATAGATGTATTTTACAAAACAGCTAAGCCATGGTGCACTGATTATTAAACGATTAACGATTAACTGGTAAAGACATTTCAGTAATAGCTAAAGACACGAATGTACCTATAAAACATTCTTAAGTTAAATACTAGGTGGTACAAAACCCCCAAGGCTATCAAAGAAAACTTTTTTAATGTAAACCTAAGGATTTGAAATAAATATAGAAGGTTAAATAATATAAGTGGTAAAGACACATTAAAATTGGTAAGGAAAAGAAAAGGACAAAAAAACAAAAAGGACAGCACTTTTTTACTAAGTTTGTATAACATTTGTTATCGTGTCGTGATAGCCCAAAACGAAACGAAGCTGTCTCAAGTTTATAAGGCCATAGGGCCATGATTCAAACCCGGGCATATACCAATGAGTTTTTTCTGACTTAAGTACATAACTATCACTGACTCCGTGCCTCGGAGAACACGTTAAGCAGTCGGTCCCGGGTGCTGTCAATAAATGCCTATCGTTACAATCCCCAACTTGCAGGGGTGCAGCGTGGTGGATTTAAGCTCCAAGCCCCCCTTCACCCTGGGGAGGCCTAAGCCCCTGCAGTGGGGAAAAGATGGGCTGACGAAGTGAAGTATAACACTTGCTGCATCGATAAAACAATACACCTCCTTTGACAGGCATTACTCCGAGCACAATGAAAGACTGCGCGTCTTTTGTGTACGGGGGGAAGACAACTTTCGGTCCTCAAACATGTACCTCCCCATATAACGTGCGCTTATTTAAAATGTATTGTTTGATCTTACTTAGTTATTAGTACAGAGTATCAGGTATGAGGAAATGTTAATTTGATAGAGATTTTTATACGTGTTTTATATTGTCTGATTTTCGAAAAAAAATAACGCGGTCGCACCCACCGAATACCATGAAAACGTATGATTTTACAATTGTTTTAGAATTATTTAAAAAACAGTGATATACACATCTTGTAATAAAGAAATAGAATTTCCAGTGCATATTTTTCAAATAAGATCAGTGCAATCCTGTTTTGTGTATGTCGTAGAAATGCCCAGCTGCTGTAAGTGATAAAATGTGTGCAGTGCCGCTGAATAATTTATTTTAGTTTTCGGCTTTATTATTTTTTTTATTTCAGCGATAATATTCATATTAGTTTCGTTCCAATACAACTCAAAGTACCGAGAGTACAAAGCAAGGTGAAATGAACGATATATAATATATTTAAAGACGTCTGAGACGTGATTTTATGAATTATACGCAATTATCGAATTTATGCCAACAAAGCAGCCAGCAACAGCTAGTAATATATATATATATATTTGAGATGTGCTAATTAAGCCCTCTTATTTAATACCCAAGACAGCATCTATTAAATTTTAATACACTACTATTTCAATCGTTAAAAAACCGGCTAAGTGCGAGTCAGACTCGCAGGGTTCCGTACCTTAGTACAATATAAAAAACACGTTTCTTATATAAGGACCGCCTTTAGTTTTTAACTTTATTTTTTTATTATTTCTTGTTATTGTATTCATAGTAATACTAAAATTGAGTCACTTCAAGAAAATTTGCAAAACGTATCTGCTAGAATCTCAAAATGCTGCTTAGCTGCAAAAAAGTTACGCAAGACTTAGTGAGTTAACTATATGTACTTGCAAAAGCAACTTATTTTTGCCTCAAGAGAATATACATGTTGAGCCAGAACCTTTTAGAACAAATCGATTTATATATTTGCTGAATTGTATATTTTATTGTACTTTATGTTCTAATAAACGCTTTTATTATTGTTATTAATACACATTCTGTAAAAATTTCAGGTGTCTACTTACTACGATTAGCATTTGTTAGCGCAAACTTGGTAGGTACGCTATGTCCTAAGGTTTATACCCTATCGCGTATCGATACGTTGTTTTTGTAGGTGATTTTTTTCATATTTTTCATTTTCATGTGTTTTCATGCCTAAATGGAACAACCAATAGAAACAGACAGTGCAAAATCACTTTTGGAATGGAATTATAAAACAGTAAAACGATAGCGTTTTACTGTTTCAATAGTGAAACAATCAAATTTACACTCTCCAGATGAAATACTACAAAAATTGATCTAAGTTAATATTAAAAACATGTTGCAATATCACCTCCAATAATATTATTTCGAGGTTAGATTAATGTTTTGTGTTCAGTGTTCACATTCAGTTTGGGCCGCTCTCGGGGGAGTGCTGTGACAAAGATTTGGAAAAAAACTGTATTACCTGCGTCGGGTCACGCAATAGACAACAAGAGGTCCCACAGTGACATTATTACGACTACAGCGTCGAGTGTCGGGGTCAGAATCAATTCACACACGGAAAAATGTTTATTTCGGATTTGGGACCTAAAAGTTTTCACAAATGCGACGGGCGTGTTATGCAAATTGTCAGTAAGAAAACGTCAGGAAAAATACATAGTTAAATTAAAGTAGCCCAATGTTTCTTAAGTATGCTAGACTAATAATAACAATCATTAATTTTTCTTTCCAAGTTACAAAAGTTACATAGATACATTAAACCGTAAGTACATTTACAATAATACATCCTAAATTAGGCCAACGTGTTTTATAGGCATCAAGCTTAGATAGTGCAAATTATTAAGATTCGACTGTTCGACTACTAAAAATAATATTAATTTTAAAAGGAGTCGACTCGCACGTTTGACTACTAACCCTCGAAAACAAAATTAGGTACAAATTACAGACAAAAATTAGACAGCGCATACGTCATTATCATTACTTTAAGCAAACATTTAATTAAATTACATGAGAAATGTCATTTCACAATCGGCGGAATAAATAAAATTATTTTCACAGTGAACATTTCAAATAATATTAATACCTGGGATATATACTTGGAATAATAAATTCGACTAATTGTGAGTCAGACTCGCATACGAAGGGTTCCGTCCCACCTTACAATATAAAAAACACGTTTATTGAATGAGAACCCCCTTAAATTATTAACTTTATTTTATTTTTAATTTTTGTTGTCATAGCAGCCATAGTAGGCAAGAAAATTTCAAGTGTAAGCAATGCTCTCGCAACCAGCAATCACAAAAACGTCGAAAAAAAACACATTTCTTGTATGGGGACCCCTATAAGCGCTATGCACTCATAGTACCTACACACTCTGTGAAAATTTCAAGTGTCTACCTATTACGATTGAGACGATACTCGTACAGCCCTGTGACAAACGGACGAACAGACAGACAGCGAAATCTTAGTAATACAGCTCCCGTTGGTAACATTTGGGTACGGTACCCTGACAACTCGAAAAATTTATTCACGCTTCAAAAAATTACGCTCTTGGCATGAGAAGCCAAGAAACTCACCAATTTGTACTTTACAAAATTATAATTCTTGTAGGGATTCGGAATACTCAATATTCATTATCACACGGAAGAGAAGTATTCATTGGATTTGAAATTTTCATTGAACTAGAAATTTGAACTTGACGATCACATTGAACGAAATAATTCGCTTGTGAGTGCTACATATTTGTAATATAAAAGCTTTTTATTAAGAAAGAAGATGTGGGCTTAACCTTTTCAGGATTTTGTACACAAAGAACAAAACGGAACCCGTTCGCTGTCACTCTGCTGTCTATCTGACTGTCTGTCCGTCCGTATACCTCTACAACATGATCGAAATCGTGCTTATGACGACATATCTTTGTAGAAATATTATGCATATTAAATTCATAAACCTATAAATACCCGGACGTACTATTACTAACTAACTACCAATGAACTTCTAGAAAGTTATTTTGCTTTGTACGCATGCGTCAAAATGTACACACTCATACCATTAGTAAGTCTACTGACTGTCATTACGCTGCGAAGTTCCACTCACACATACTGCTTCATTTGTTGTACAGTAATAGGGTGTATAGAGTTTTTATTACGTTTCTAATTAAATTATCGTCAATGTCAGTACTATGTATTACTATTCTTTTGTAACAGTCCATTGAAATAAGGATCCAACCTTGGACTTAGAAGTATAGACCTGAAAAATGGCATTTACTCGACTTATGACATTTTATACACTAGCTGGAAATTCACTTTAAAATCCCGTGTAAGTGCTTTGAGATATTCAAGATTAAAATTCGCGAAAAACATATTTTTCTACAGAATTCATTTCCTGTACACCAAATTGGGTCTGAAGTTATTCTTAAACTGGTAGAGAATGAAATATATGTTTTCGCAAATTTTTGTCATTGACTAACCAATTTTGAAATATCGCGCGATGAGTTTTCATACACTCGTACCTATATAGTACGCCACTCTGTGGGTAGATAGGTAAGGTAGATATGTCATATACACAGTAACATAAGTGGCATTAATAATTTGTTCACTTGTTAATGATTTTTATAAATCTTACTCATAAAATAGTACAGCCCCAATCAAACTTTATGGCGGTTGTGAACATAGGCACAAGTCGCGTCGCAGTAACCAGTTTTAGGTGTAGCGGGAGGCAGAGGAGCGAGAGGTATCAGCTGTACCAGCGCAAGCACGCTTATAGCGTTGTATTCTATCCACCGTAATGTTTGAGGCGAACTATACATCTGTATAATATGTTTATATACATCGATGTACTTAGCAATATATGTATATAGGTACTTTAATTTGTTATTGATTGATTGTTATTGATTTTTTTTTAGTTTTACACCCACACACGGAACAAATAGATATATTCATGCAAGCAAATATTTGTCCCGGGCAGGGATCAGACCCTCACTTTTGGGTCAACAGACACAGATTCGAATTAGTGACAACATACCACTAAACCGGTCTGTCTGTTTTATAGAAAAGGCTGTCGCGCATGCTGTGGATGTAGAAAAGTAGAGTTTGTGACCTTGTAACAGACACGTAACAGCCACGCTTCAATGCTAAATGTCTCATCGTGTCCCAATGATTTAGATGAAGTGAGTGGATTTGTACCTCAAAATTTTGAGGCCTCGAGGCCAAAATCGTTATATGAAGAAGATTACGATCCGGAAATTGCATGTGAATAATCAAGAGACGAAACCAATAACGAAAAGCACTCCCACTTTCCGAGCTTTATCTGAAATACGATTGGTGATAAAAAAAAATGGGTAAGACATAAATTGTACCGAATTTTATGCTTTACAAGTTTTATGTGACTTCAAAGATGATTTGACGTATAGAAAACGAGATATTTGTGAGAAACCGATTCACGTGACCTTTGACGTGGAATATCTCAAGCTTAGGTACATGAGATTAAGTGTGAATTCTGAGCCGGTGTTTAAAATGTCAAAAGAAAGATTACATATTATCAGCTTATGTTTCATTTAGAATTCCAGCCTGTATTTTATAACATAAAATTTTATTTCTATATTATAACTAAATATGTAAACATAATAAACGTTTAACGTCCCTCGCGAAAGTTAGACCTTGATAGTTATGACGCATAAATTACTAGAAGTTTTAACCAATTCGGCATGTAAAGCTATTTATATATATGTCCATATATACTTCTATATTATTAAAAATATATATATATTTATTTATTTATTTATTTTCTAGATTAAATTATTTTTAGAACCTAATTTCAATATTTTTGCCTTGCGGCAAGTATATGTTTTTTAATAATTTTTCAAAATTTTCATAGTGGGAAGGCTGTGTTGCTTTTTCTTTGCTTAAAGGAAGTCAAGAATAAAACACAATCTGACATGTGATCTAACGTTTGACGCATGGTTTTATGTGTGAAGATCACAGACTACGCATATTGTTATATACGTTTACTACAAATTTATTTTAATAATATCTATTTATATTACTCTATGTAATAGGAGGAAAATTGCCATCCTTCGACGATATCATATTTTTTCCTAATTACTTGGATTCTAATATCTCACCCACAAATTGTCATAATATAAAAATGTGAAACAGAGGTCAAACGGTTAAATTTATTTTTCTTGAAATGATTATTATGTTACTGTTTTAAGAGCTCTTAAGGGCAAAATATGGCTAAAAACAATTTACCTCGAAACTATTTTGGAATCGGCTTAATCTATTTTTTTACTTTACAAACTAAATTGTGCTAGTTTTTCTGGCGTGGCAACACTTTAGACAAACGCTCGTACTGGCTCGAACGTTTCTTTGTTCCTTCTTTCGGTATCGTTATCATTATTTTATCTGCTACAAATTTTAGGGACAAACCCCTCGTTCGCCCTTGCGGGGATCAATGCGAGCTTTATTAGATGAAATATTATACTGGTTTCATAAAGTGGATGAATGTGAAAATTACGCACTTTTCCCGGTAACGAAATTATACTTCGACGACGAATAGGGCAAAGAAAATTTACGGTTTTCTAAACATCACAAGATACGGTAGTAATTGTGGGAAGTTAACTACCCTCGTTACATGGAGAGGGCCCGTTTTAATTAGGTTTTCATTACGAAATGTAATTACAGTGACATAAAAAGCTTTTCACGACCCTAAGCTCGTTATGTTCTTGCGTACGGCAGAGTCCTTCAAACGCCATTTACCGTGCGGACATTCATTAAAAGCCATCGATGGAAAAATATTCCAACGAATCGACCGATTCATCGAAAAATGTTATTATTCGTTTATAGATTTGTCCTTGAATTCGTCTCGATCGTAACTAATCGAAACGTTAATGAAATTTCTAACGCTTCAATAATTTATTCCCTACGGTTGATTACACAATTGTAGAGTTTGAAAACATATCATGATGAAAAAATATATCATAATATAAATTTTCAATTAAATACATATTAAACACACCGAAAGTAAAATTCAACCGGTTCATAAATACCAGAAATAAAGAAGACGATTCAGCAAAAAACGTTTTCAGGTTTAAGTTATTTCATTTATATTACATATTTTTCATCTGAACTAATAAATAGAAAAGATTTTAATTTTTGTGTTTGTTTGTATATAAATTGATTAACTTAAAAATTATATTACGTATTTTAAAAATTCTTTCACCTATAGAAAGCTACATTATCAACGAGTAACACGGGCTATATTTTATTTTCAAACAAATTAGATCCCTACGAAAATTACAATAATGTAACCCAAGGTATCAAAAATTTGCCTATAAAAGTCATTATTTACAGATACATAAAATAATGTACTACACATTTATGGTAGGTACTTATCATTACCCGGAAAAAATTCGCGACGCTATATGTCTAACTATTTTAGTTAAGTCACAATTGACAATTCGAATGATTGAATGGCCGAGTGGTTAGAGATTCTACTTGCTGAGCCGAAGGTTCTGGGTTCGATTCCCGTCCGGGACAAATATTTGTGTACAGGTACATTTTATTTCAAATATTTAAGTCGAGTCAAACGAGTCGAATACTCTACTCTGGTGAGTAAATACTTGTTCGTCTCAGTTGCGGTGGAAGATGCTGGCTGTTGGGGGAGTGAAGCCAAACGTTTCGTCGCAGGCATCGGCCGTCGTCTGAGAGAAAGGGGATTCGACCCCCGTTCCGGTTCCTTCCTGGTGCAAAGAATTGCCATTGCAATTCAGCACGGCAATGTGATGAGCCTCATGGGCACCTTTGCGTCGGAGGTGACGAGGGGTGGATTATTGGATTAGTTTTATTTGCTTACATATAGACAAAAGTAAATTTTACATTTAAAATATTTAAGTATGTATATTAGTTATCTAGTAACCCATAACACAAGCATAATACTTGCTTACTTTGGGTCTAAATGGCGCTGTGTGGGATGTCCCATGTATTATTAAATGTACTATTACAATAACCGTTTTTGTTGAAATCAGTAAATCGAAACACGAGTAGAATCGAAAAATGGTTTTTTTTTCTCTCTCTAACCGTGCGAAGCCGGAATGAGTCGCTAGTATAAAATAGTTTCATAAAACTATTAAAATAATAGCCGTTCGCCACTGTCATTTATCATGCATCATTTATTTAAATGTTAATTAACTTAACAATAAATTGTATTTTGTTTCATAAGTTAATTACTTTAAACTTAGCTCATTATTGTGGGGCGACTGAGCCTTAGTGCGTAAAATTGATATTTTCAATTTTAAAGCAATTCTGTGACATAGTTATTTACTTCTTCTTTTATACAAATTGTACAACCATATTTAAATGAGTACCGAATAAAACTGTTACGTCTAGATGGTGTATGGTTTAAGTCTTGATCCAGTCTAATTTTATGGTGAGCGGTTCCAGTTCAACGTATTCATTTCATAGTCGTGTAAACAATAACAGTCGTGGTAGCCTAGTGGTAGCAAGCCCGCTTCTTGTGTAAACGGCCGTGGTTCGAATCTCAGGGGATGTACCAATTTTCTTTTGTGTACTTACAACGAAGTTGATTTCCTTCAAAAATATTTCCTCGTTTAGATAAAGAAAAGAAAAGAAAATCGGATTTGTTGATGTTTACCAGAGATAAATTTTTCGTAGGTTGGCATAAAACGGCAGTGATTCAGGCTTAGAGCGTTTGAAGGGGCCCATTCATTGGGGAGCACCCGTCGCGTAAACACCCTTCACATTCACAAAACGCAAAGTAAAGCTTAAGAAGGCAAACTGTGGAAAATTTTCAATACGAAATCCGTGAGCTAATAATCTCTTCTCTAACATCGCACATAAGGCTCACGATTATTTATTTTTTTTAATTTTTATTGTCGACATCTTTCCAAACTAAGCAAAGCTTGTATTATGGTTACCAGACAGTTGCTTATATTCTTTATAATATGTGTATACATATAACTAAGTAGGGAATATCAGTAAATAGTATACATATTACTTTGTGTTACTAAATGTATAAATGCAGTTGGTATTCAGTATAAAATAAACTAAATAAATATATAGATATTTTACATATAGACACAGAACAAACAGATATATTCATGCACGCAAATATTTGTCCCGGGCGGGAATCAAAGCCGCAACCCTTGGCTCCGTAGTTAGGGTCTCTAACCACTCGGCCAATCGGTCTGTCGTCGTTCAGATATTTCGTTTTTTGAGTAAGCTTATAAACATATTTTAGACGTTATAAATCAGCAGGGGACGTTGCAATGGTTGTGTTTCTCTAATACGGCCAACGTCGTACTGGTGACAGAGTCAGGATGACGTTTGCCATCCGTGTCTTTGCCTAAGCGGGCCCCTCAAGCGTGCTGTCTATACAAAAATTTTAAACAAAAGCACTATTTCTAAACCTAAAACTAACTCAAAATTTGTCAGTACAGGGCCCCAAGCTAAGGCTGTCAAAATATACAACAAAATTTCGAAAAAAATAAGTACCGAGTCAAGAAGATCTAAATAATATTCTCAACGCTAAACGAACAGAAGTTTATAAAATCATGTTAGTTTCCTAGTAGTGATCTACAGCGTAGTTCTTTTATTTACCGAAAAGTATATTCTATTGAAAGCAAAATTGAGAAGCATGTATATTACATTATTATCCTTTCAAAGGAACCTAAAAGCACACAGGAAAATATATATATTACATTCAAATGGAAATATAAGTTCCGGTGAGATCAAAAATATTTTTCTTATTTCGTAAACATCAAGATTTTGTTTCTATTCCGCTGAAAAGACATTTGCATTTATGAAGCCTTCTAAGAAAACTAAACTTGTGATTGCTTTAGAAGTATTTTTAACTTTTTTATCCGAAATCATATGTACATACCTAACTAAAAGTAAAAATTCGTCAAAACGATTTATTTTTATTTGTTTATTATTTCATATCAAGTAACCAGGACTCTTTATTTTCTTGGTGAATTGATTTTTTTATTTATTTTGCTAATATGAAAACAAAATCTTCATTAAATCCCATCCCATTGACAGACTGATTGGCCGAATGGTTAGAGACCTTAACTGCGGAGCCAAGGGTCGCGGGTTCGATTTCCGCCCGGGACAAATAATTGTAATAATAACATAATAACATCCGGGACATCCTACACAGCGCCGTCTAGTCCCAAAGTAAGCAAGTATTATACGTCTATTATGGGGTAGGTACTAGACAACTGATACTTAAATATTCTTCTTTTTTGTTTTATAATACATACATAATAGATACCTTTACACCCAGACACGGAACAAATAGACATGTTCATGCACACAAATATTTCTCCCGGGCGGGAATCGGACCCGCGACCCTCAGCTCCCCAGTTAGAGTCTCTAACCACTCGGCTAACTGATCAGTCGATTCGATTCGTCGCATAATACAAGCATAATAGTAGATTACTTTGGGATTAGATGGCGCTGTGCTGTGTAGGATGTCCCAAGTTTTTTAAGATACTAATGAGTTTACTTATTTCTTGTGAAGAGGTTGTCAATGGGTGTGTCAGTGGGGAGGGTGTTTATGTGTGTGTGAGTTTGTGACGATTTAAGTGGAAAACGATTTGACAATTTTAATGAAATTTTTTTAAAATGTTCCTTATTATTCTATAAGTGATATAATACTTTGTTTTACAGTTGTAGATCATTACGGGGTGCAATATTAGATATGTTTCTTCAAGCGATTGTACTGATTTTGATGCGATTTTAAGTATTACTTGGTATCACTTCAGAAAAGCTTCTTGGACAAATTTTGAGATTATGTTGCACCAGGGGGCGGTGTAGCAATTATGTTTTTTTTTTTAAACAGCTTGGCCGATTTTTATGCAGTTTTTCGTATTACATAAAGTATCATCTCAGACCCAGAGCAGATTCTTAGACAGAAAACTTTTATATGCCATGAAAGTCTACTGTAATAGATATGTTTGTCTAAAACTGCTGGGCCAATTTTATATCCTTTATAAGTTTGTATAGGTATCACCTAAAAGCCATTAGATACATTTTGCGGTTAAGAACCGCCACAAGACGCTTTAATAGATCCCTTCCCTTGCAACGACCAGTTTGAGGAGATATATTTTATGATAAAAATCGTTCCTTTAAAACAGCTAAATGATTTTGAAAAGGTTTTTTTTGCGTTACATGGACATCATCTCAGAGCAGGTACATGATATGTTTTACGGTTATAGGCTACCGACAGTGTTGCAGTAGATGTTTTATTTTGAAACGGCTAGGCTGATTTTGATGCGGTTTTTTGTGTTACATAGGCAGTTTGTTGTCATAAGCCGGCAGAGAGCGCTGCAGTATATGTTTCTTGAAATTGACTTTTTCATCATCATCATTTTATATTGTCGAACATAAACCTAATAATCGTTAATAATAATAAATAAAATGTGAATTATTTTAAAAACCTACCACAACTGATCAGTTAAGTAAAAAATATTTAAGTAGTAGTCCTTAGAGTTACGGAACTTTTTTTAAAATTCCCAATGTTCTGGAACATCGCATCGCTTTAGCTGTCGCTAGCGGAAATCTAGCTGATTTAAAAACTGTGACAGGTTTATTGTTGCGAAGTCGTCTAAAACACATCACACTGCCTATTATTTATTAACTTTTTTCATGTATACATACATACATTCTATTCAAATGGGGAAGTTTCATCGAGATCGGTTTAGTCAAACTTGATTAATAAACATTTAATGAACAGAAAAAGCATTTAAAATTGCAATGCAGCGCTATAATTAGTTAATTAGTTATAGTCAGTAAAATAATTTGTTACAAAATATATAGACTTTCACCGAATTTTCATTGACTATCAGATTTTCTTTTGTTATAATACTATGTATATATACAAATCGTGATAGTCGTGTGGTGGCGAGGCCGCTTTGGAAGGTCGTGGTATAAATTCCAAAATCCGGCATGTACTAATAAGTTTTCCTGACTTCATTACATAACTATCACTGACTTCGTGCCTCGGAGAGCACTCAAGCCGTCACGATCAATGTGCTCCGATCCCTCGTCAGGCATCAGATGGCATTAGTTAAAAGATCCGCCAACCCGCACCGGAGCAGCGTGGTAGATTAAGTGCCAAGCGTCCTTATCCCGAGGGGAGGCCTAAGCCCCTACAGCGGGGCATACTAATATGGATGCATATAATAATGACCTATGATCTAGAGAACGGAACGGCTCATAAATCAGGAGTAAACGCAGTTAAATAAAAATTAAAAGGTTTTTCCTTCGAGATCAGGGATAATAAAATATCTTTACTCTAAACTTTGGAAATTACGACTGGCGGTAGACTTTTTGGTGTCAAAATTTGCAAAGTCCGTGAGTTTAGAAATTCTTGGTGACTAAAGTTCGAGAAACGTCTATTTACATCTCTCAAGCTTTTGTATATCGGTACAAACTTGTATATTAGTTACGAAACAATAGTTTAACTGAAATTCTAATACGCCGTTCGATATTTATTACCTGTTAAATATTTTAATTGGAAATCTTCAAATTCTGTCGTATTATTCACTAGCTAAAGGAAAATCCAAATAATAAAATTACTTACGAAAGCGCTAAAGTTCACATGTCTGGGCAGGAGTTTACTTAACACAAATAAAATAAAAAATAAAGACTAAATAAATTTACCGTCTATCTTCTTCCGGACCGTAATGTTTACAGTAATATTTCAAATGTTACAATTTACGAAATTGACAACAGTGTTAAACACTTCGAGACTGCGAGCCATAGAGATAATATAACTAGGGTAGGCAAGCTCCATAAAGCTCTAATAAAGCCCTGTATGTAACGGTTGGGCACGGGAGAAAAAAGGATGGAAAATAACTGTACTACACGTACCACAACAGTCACAATTAAACTTTATGGCGGATTCGAAACTAGGCACAACTTGCGTCGCAATAACCAATTTTAGGTGTAGCGGGACACAGTAGAGCGAGGGGTATATGACTCTACCTGCGGAAGTCCGCGTAAAAACGTTGTATTGGCCTACTCTATTCTGTGAGCATTATCGATATGCGAATGTTCACAATAAAAGTCTAGTCAAAAGCAATTACAGCCATTTCATAACATGAATGTAATAATTCAAAAAAGAAACAGTTTTGTGGTGCATACACTTAAAAACATTACTAATGCAAAAAAGTATCGTTGTGTGATTAATCTTAGTATTTTTGCCATAGTATTTAATTTAGTATTTAATTTTATTTCTTTTTATATCTAAAACTAGCGACCCGCCCCGGCTTCGCACGGGTGCAATGCTGATACTAAATACACTACAGAAAACCGCGGCCTCAGACGCGCTATTTATAGGCACGCTCTTGCCGCACCGGGCGGCCGGCCGGTACCGCCGCAAAAGCTACGTCCCGCAATTTTTAAATCTGTAATATCTTCGAAAATATTCACTTAAATCATACGGTGTAAAGGGCCATATAGATCTATATTAAATGAACAATGTATTCAAGGTATTTAATTGGTTAAGGATTAATGCTGTATTGGTTAAAATCGCTTCGAAAATTAGCCATTATTTGTCGTAAAAAGTAAATGACAAAAAAAAGTTATTGTGGGTTATCCATAAGAGATAGACATATACCATCAAGGACTTTTCTGTAGACCTTTTCAATGTGTACAATACTTAGTACATTATTTTGATAAAACTCGTAGGGTTCAGCCTGCGTTTGCAATGTAAGCGGAAAAAATGTAATTATTTACGACATCACATTAGAAACCTCAAAAATAACAGTACTTCTCCACTATTTAATGGATGTTATTATACATATAAACCTTCCTCTCGAATCACTCTATCTATTAAAAAAAACCGCATCAAAATCCGTTGCGTAGTTTCAAAGATTTAAGCATACAAAGGGACATAGGGACAGAGAAAGCGACTTTGTTTTATACTATGTAGTGATATAGAAATGTCTACGTAAACTACAGTCGACATTGTTATTTTTTTTTAATGTACGATCTTCACCAATTGTGAACCGAAACATAAAATTATTTTTTGTTCGAAACGGTATATACTCGAGGTGGCCCCAGTATTACCATGTCAGAATCTGATAATGAAATCCCATGGAAATCGAGAAATCCCTTCAAATCTTATAGAGACACGGATAGTGTGTTTGTTAGCTCTATTTCTTAGTTATTCAGGTCTTTGCATCTGGGAGTCATCATCTCATGCTGCTAAGCTGATAAGGGGGACGACCATATTGCGGCATTGCCAGAAGTTTATAAATCCTTTGTTTACTTTTTTGTCTAATTGCCTACTCCAGATCAAGTTGCTGTCGAGTATCACTTCCAGATACTTGACTTCTGTCGAAAGATGGAGGACTGTGTCAAGTAATTTAGGTAGTCGGTAATTTCCCAGATTTCTTTTGTTTGTGAACATGCCTCAGATTTGTCTCATTTTAGAAAGCGGTTAAGTCGTTCATCCCTTTCCCTTGCATCTTCGGTTTGTATTGTGAAATCTGTTTTAAGTATACAATATACTTGAAAGGGACAGCGTATCTACCTACATAATAACTCGAACCTACGCTAACACTGTGGTGAGAATGAACAATCTTCTCCAATATATTCTCTATTTCGGCACAGAGGTCCCTCAAATCACATCTGTTAGATTTTACGTTCGTTACGTTACATAAACACACAGAAAATTAACGAAACGCCAACCAAATGCTCTGCTTACGACTTCTTAAATCATATATTTAATTTACATATAACTAGATAACGTAAAAATTCAACACAAACAAAATCAATCTCAAATCCTTTATTTAACTTTGAAACTGGTTCGTTTGCCACTTCGATTTCCCGAGACATTTAAAACTGCGGAATCTTGTGGAAATCTTAGGAACAACCGCACGGCACGTACGAAGCGACATTGAAACTTTGATTGAATCGTCTCTTTTAGTCTGGCCGACAGTCTGAATCACGCACTGGGTCTTATCAACTGTATAACATATATAAAACTGGCTTTCGCCTGTATTGTTTGAAGCTTGAAATGAAAGCAATGGAACTATTGTATGATCCCTTGTCAGTAAGATACACTTACGAAAATATAAGATATGTACAAATACATAAAAGCACTCTCCAAAGGAGACGACGACGGTCAATCTTTCTTTCTTTTTTATAATAAAATTTTGAAAGAAGTATTACAAAAAAAAAAGTAACCATTCTATATACTAATATGTTAAAAACTTGTAAAACCCTTTAAAAGAAATTGTGGACCCTTTTTAAAGCATATTGCGGGTACGTAAGAGTTTGTGATTTGACATAGTTAAAGTTTACATGGAAAAGGAGTGCCATAAACTAAAATCTATAGATAATAAGTGTAATACTATCAACCATACGAGTATAGTCTGTCGTTTGATGCAATTTTAATTGACTTACTCTTGCCTAGTTATTATTGGTGGTTTCAAAAAAGTGAGTACGGTGACCACTTAAATAGCTTTCATAGTATAACTTGAAATGAATAATATGTGTAATAGTTGACAATGTTGATTTACAACGGCAACCTACTCAACATTGAGCTGCAATAAACTGGGTCTGTTTCTGGCCCAAAACTAAAACTATAACTCAAAAACATAATTGGATGTGCGTCATTCGACTTGAATACTTGAAGGAATTGAATACTAATTTACAAATATGTAAAAATTGTAATTATTGTTATATTAACACATTAATCATAGAGTAAATTAATTAGATAGCAGCAGCATGTGGTTTTAATAGAGTCATAAATGTCAATTCACAGTATCGAAGTGACATTACGCAATTTAGGTGGGTGAAATCGGCGCACGGGGATTTCTCGGGGGTCTTGCGCACTGAAACCTGCATTAAAATTCACCATCTTACATCAGCTATGAGTGGTTAGACGGTAAACGCTTTTCGGGTATCTAGTCAAATAGACTTTTGCAAGAGCTCGTAATGAAAAAAGCACCTGAAAATAGCCTATTTATTAATATTTGCTATTATCATGCAAATATTAATTAAGCAATAAATAGGCTTTTTTGAGTCATAATTAAATGTCACTTCATACTATCAAAAATGTCAAACGCAATTTTGCGGGTCTGAAGACCGGCGCGCTTGGATTTCTTGGAAAATATCTTAAGAGTGAATTTCATTATTTGGTGGAAGAGCGTCACCACAAAGTTTGATTCTGAGTTTGAACGCATTTAATAAACTTATTGCGTAAAATAATTCCATAGCACTCTTTTTTGACGCTGATTGTGTTTACAATTCTACATTCTTATTTCGGTACCTGGGAATAATTAGGAAATTCACAAAGACACCCGATTTAATTCCATGATAAATTTTAATGACATTACAATCTAATCTAATGAGTGGTTGAAATTAATGATAAAATGTTCGTCGTTCCCACTTCGTAGATCCGCGTTTTCTCGAGCTTTCGTATTAAATTCGTTTTACTGTAAACCATTTTACGGCACAGTTAACGCGGCCAGCAAGGTTTTGACAGTTTTGATGTGTGCGTGTTTCGTATATTTATTGGCAAATGGGATTTATTGAAATTCATAGTTGCACCGACATAACAGAAGGGACCAAAAGTTATATAGTTTACTATTTATCCTGGCAAAGATTCCAGGGAACATACCTGCGAGTTGGGTTATGGAATACCAATAGAAGTGGTAGAAGAACTCAAGAAATGACATAGTGGATACGGTAATGAGAAAACGTAGCCCAGGGATGATATTATGTCCAATCAGGTAAAGCTGCAGGCAAAAGCTAGTATTTAAAAATTTTGTTTTTAATTATTCTCTTTTATAGTCGATCAAGTCGAAAGCATAAAACCTGTTTAATCAAGAATCTGTTTCCTGTGTGGGTGTACGAACGCCTAAACTCTAGCATAAAAATTGATATAAATCCAGTCATCGACTACACTTAATGGCATGGAAAAGATTAATATTTTTTCACAACGTGCAGTTCGCAGAAGGTACTTAAGTCAGGAAAAGGCCGAACGTCTTTGGTAATTAAATAAATCCAGTTTTTGTTGAAACATAAAACTGAGCAGGCTTGCATCGAAAGAAAAATGAAAAAAAAAATTGAGCGTCGTCGTAAAAGAACGGCGAACGTCGGTCAAACCATATTTCGAGACAAATTGCTTTCATAAAGAGTGAGGGGAGGTATATTACTTTCATAATAAGCCGTCCCTTCCCGCGAGCCTAGCTCTTAGGCGCTTATTGTGTTATTTTCTTGGCATGATAAATAACATTGGAGTGTTTACGTACCTGAATAATTGAAAAGGATGTATCTGAAATAATTTAATTTTTTTCAAGGAAATACAATAAGTACAGTTCATTTAATGTAATCTATACATACAGAAGAAGAAGAAACCGAAAATAACTGACACATCCAAGCACAACTCAAACTGGGTTTAAGAACTTAAAATTTTGCACCTGGGAGGTGAAAATATAGTTAAAATATAACACAACGCTCATTATAACTGGAAAACTTACGCAAATAATGTACTAAAGAAATTATTATACGCGCATTATACGGGTATCTGAATTTCAACCCCCTACGGGTTGAAAAGGGGATTGAATGCATATAAGAAAAAATATAAATTCTTCTTTCCCAATAACCTTTATCTTATACCATTAATGTACTTTAAACGAGCAATTCTTGTATATAGGTAAATTTATTTCGAATATCTCATAAACGTCTCTACCTATTTGGATGAAATTTTGTATTTAGATAAGATTTTGCTTTTTAAGTTTACTTATAAAATTGAATTGCTTAAAAAAATTGAACCAAAAAATCGTTTTTTTTTTTTACTTATCTATTTAATATACTCGTGGCGCCATCTCGTAAATTTATGTAGTCCTTGTCTGTTGCCGACGAGACGGATGATATCAACTGATAAGTATCTCAAAATTTTGTGGGATGGCGCTATATGATCTTAAGGAAGTATTCGATTAAGACCCGATTTCATCATGATAAAACTTAGTGTGTTCAAATATATACGTAATCCCATCAAAAACAATACTTGTCAAAAAAACCAAGTCTCGCAACTCAGTTGTTCTGCGGTAAAAAGTTGTGAGATCCATGTAATACCAAGTCGGGTATGTTAATGTTTTATATAAATATATTGAGACTTGGCCATCGCCTGAAAACACGTGTAAATTCAATCGCCTGAAAACACATGTAAATTCAATTATTTAGTGCGATGGCCAAGTCTCAATATATTTATATAAAACATTAACATACCCGACTTGGTATTACATGGATCTCACAACTTTTTACCGCAGAACAACTGAGTTGCGAGACTTGGTTTTTTTGACAAGTATTGTTTTTGATGGGATCTCATTTCTTTTTGTATTTTGTAGACAGTTCTACTTTTTTCCTTTTCGGTACCTTCTACTTATTGTATATATGTATATCTACCAGCAACGAATTTTCTTAAAGCCCTCTCTCTGACTTATGAACTTTTCTTATTTTTGTAGGTAGCCTTCCGTTTTCTCTTTTACGGTACTACTTCTTGAGCTTCAGCTACAGTTTTTCTAAGAGCCCACTCCCTGTATCTATCTGGGGGCACGGCCGTGCCCCCACCAAGTCGAGCGAAAAAGCGTCACGGCCGTACCATCCTTTTCTCGAAGCAATTCAGACCATTTTCGACCCCCTGTAACTTCGTTGTGGATAAACCTAGAAGACTGAAATTTTCAGTAACCATGCAGGCATATTATATAAGCATATTTTTAAATGTCATTCAATTTGAACCAGTATTTTTAAGAAATTATAACGGGTCAAATTTCTTAATTTTGTCACTCACTGACTCACCGATCATCAAAATTCTAAGGCACTTCTAGCAGACCTAGAAGCTTCAAATTTGGAATATAAGTAGTGTTTGGTGTATGAATCAAGGAAAAACTAAAAAATCTAGAAAAGACCGCAAAGAAAATTAAGCCCATAAGAAAAAAATAAGAAAATAATACAAAAATAAGAAAAGTTCATAAGTCAGAGAGAGGGCTTTAAGAAAATTCGTTGCTGGTAGATATACATATATACAATAAGTAGAAGGTACCGAAAAGGAAAAAAGTAGAACTGTCTACAAAATACAAAAAGAAATGAGATCCCATCAAAAACAATACTTGTCAAAAAAACCAAGTCTCGCAACTCAGTTGTTCTGCGGTAAAAAGTTGTGAGATCCATGTAATACCAAGTCGGGTATGTTAGTTAATGTTTTATATAAATATATTGAGACTTGGCCATCGCACTAAATAATTGAATTTACATGTGTTTTCAGGCGATTGAATTTACACGTGTTTTCAGGCGATGGCCAAGTCTCAATATATTTTTATAAAAC